>CM059563.1:11266969-12533939 GCA_030386875.1 Morinoia aosen
TTGTCCCCATTCCTTCAAAACAGCTTTGGTGTCCCTCAAGGATCAATTCTGGGCCCGCTACTGTTTTCAATTTTCATAAACGATTTCCCTCCAATGCCTTCTAACACACGAATCTCCATGTATGCAGATGACGTCCAAATTGCAATGACAAGCTCTGTAGCAGAAATACCACAGACAAAAAAAGGAGCTGAAGCTCTATTGATCAGCCTCAAGTCATGGTATGACCAAAATGGTCTCAAGCTAAACGCGAACAAAACACAATTCATTATTTTTGGGTCAAAGCATTCAATAAACAACATTCGAAATCTAGATCTAACTCTTACAGTTGGGAATGATACAATTCACCCATCAGAAAAAGTAAAAAATTTAGGTATTTGGTTCGATAGAAACATGTCCTTCAAATCCCACGTTGATAAAACCTGCAACGCAATTCACGGGACCTTACTGTTTTTCAATCGTATAAAAAATATGCTTGACGAAGAATCTAGATTGTTGGCCGTTCATTCTTTGGTCTTATCACGTATTGACTACTGTAGCCTGGTCTGGGGAGGTATATCGAAAGATCTTCAGAAAGACCTACAAAAATGCATGAATTTTGCAGCAAAGGTTGTATGCAACGGTAAATTAAAAAAGCATGACCACGTAACACCTCTCCTGCATAAACTTGGCTGGGCTCCGATTCGGGAAAGGTTCCAGGCGCACAAAGCCCAATACGTTTTCTCCTCTTTATATCTTCCTCATAGCAGTGCTGAAATAGTGGAATTCCACTCCCCTACCGTCACGAACCAAAGGCCGAACAGGAGACGTGATGTCTCAATCAAATACCGTTCATCCAACATCGGGCAGAAGGCTCTGTCAGTATCAGGCGCCTTACTATGGAACAGACTCCCCCAGAGCTTCAAAACCCCTCAAACACTGAGAGAATTCAAAACTAAAATGGCTCTCTATCTTGCGTCAACACAATAAGTGTGAACTGCAGCAAGTGCTGGAGGGGTGCGTACATGCAGTACGTGTGTGCGTATATGCGTATGGATATCGGTGTACGTATGTGCGTGTCTGTATGTTTAGAACGTATTCCCTATTAAAATGCTCATGTTGATCCTGTAGTGACGCAGTGTCGTCCTTTACACTCTTCCAGTGTGCTTTCGGCCACACCATTTGAGGTGGTTTTGACTTTCTCGTTTTGCCCCAGCAATCTTGATAATGTTACGGTTGGCATTGTACATCGGTCCCTCTCATCTATTTTGAATCCGGTAAATTTTTCTGTGCCAAAGCTTGTAGTATACGAAATTTAAATTTTTCCGTTATTGTAAAATCGTTCATTTCATCCATACCAGGTATTTTAGCTTACCAGTTGATACAAAACAATGTAAAACTGCCTATAACATCAACCTAGCAGTCAAAGATGCAAATTAATTCTGGATCTACCCGTTGTACCTTCAACCTTTAATCCCTCATTTCACTAGTTCCAACGTTCGCAAACTCAAATTTCAATATGGAAATGCACCAACTTGAGTGTTCTTAACAACGCATCACATGTGCAATGTTTTCCTGACCCCTTGAAATAAAATACAGTGTTAAAATCAGACCAACACAATGGAGAGAATGCATTTATCTACGTACTTTTCTCCTAATTATTTGTTCCAAAACTTAACCGATAGAAATATTACGATCCTCATGTATTTGATATCAACACAATGGAAGGAATGCATTTTCTTTGTACTTTTCTCCCAACCATTTGTTTCAAAATCAATCAATATAAATATTACGATCCTCATGTATTCGATCTCAAGTCATGGTCTTAACTTTAAGATACTCGTAAATACTTTTCGCTCATATTGAAGCTTTTTGAACATGCGACGGAGTTCATTAGCAATTTTTTGTGTATATCGGTGTTCCTGCTGTGTAGCAAATATTACGGGCTCGTGATCCAATAACACGCACCCTAACAAGAGTATTTTCAGCTATGTGTCACAGGGATTTTATGTTCTTAGTGACTCACTTTCATCTTGCATTTCCAAACCCAAATTAATCACCGCAAAGAGAGAGAGCGGATGTCAAATGTGAGGGTATTTTAGTACATACTTTCTCTACTTCGATCTCGTTGAAACATTTAAAAAGGCCTTGGATCTGACGAATGTCATAACTTTGAAAATCATCATTTTAATATTCTTATTCTGGTCTCGAATTGCTGTCGTAAGCTTTGTGTGGTAAACTCTTCTCAACTTTTTATTCTCGTGAATACACTACGACAACACTAATTTTAAATAGTTAACTTTTGCACGGTTCCACCTATGTTGAAAATATTACATCTAGCGATGTAAAACAATACTTTTCATGTCTTTAACCCCGATGTACTCTTTGGGAAAGTACTATTTGCGCAAGTAAGAATTATCATAACCATCTTGTGTATTGTTATAGCAAATATAATCGTTGGGACACCTTGCATAGGGATGAAAGATCGGATGTGGGCTTTCACCGGATGTAAAATATAAACAAATGTAAGCGTAACCAAATGTAGAGGCATGACCGGGTGCGGGGCATCACCGGAAGAGGGAGTGAAGTGTTGTCGGATGGGCGAAAGGAATTCCTGGATTTTGATGTTGATAATTTATTAGAAAAATAATACGCTCCATTTCCATTTCCGGGCACCACAGATGAAGTACTAGTAATTGTGGAAAGCAACCTCATTCCGCTGCGTGGAACCAACAGTTGTGATGTTCATTTTGTTCGACCGGAGTAAGCAAGATCAATATTAGAATGACTTAAAGAACGTAAAATAAGATAAATTTTCAATCCCTAGCAAAAACTTCAGAAATTGAAACTTAGAAATTGAAACACAGAAACTGAAACTTAGTGCCGCCCTCCAAATGCAAACGATCCTCTTATACATATTAATGTTTATTTTTTATTTTTTATTAACTTGTGCTTCTCCCTAAATCCTGTGTCGACAACCATCATGTGTATTACGATAACCAAGAATGAATAGCAATTAAGGGTCTAAATCATATGTTCCAACACTTAACATGGATATTACGATAACCATGTATAAATAGCAATTAAGGGTTTCTATGCTAAGGTATTTGAATGCATTTTTCGCTTTCATTTTTCAATACTTGTGCGTACTAATGAAAGTGTTTTTCAAATGAACGTCGCGAGGATTGTGCTCTCCTAGTTCAAAATCAGATTAGGCAAGGAAAGGAACTCAATTTTGTTGTACTTTTCTATCAATCATTTCGTTTCAACATTTTACACGGGTATTACGATACCAATGTGTTATAATCATTTAAGGATGTTAATGTTAAGGTGTTTTAAAAACCATTGTATCGACATTTCATGTTGTACTTTATTGGAAATAAAATGTTTTTCTTTCTTTCTTTCTTTCTGTGTGGACAATTCGTCTCTCCTCCTAGTGTACGGAGCGAGTTCGGGGTCCCCGATTACCGTCGAAGGCCAGCCTGCCTGGCAGTATTTGTATACCTTCGAAAGTACTGGGTCCCTTAGGGTGCTGTCGCGAATGTGGGTGCTGGTGACCGGAGCTGACTCGAGGAAGTTTACTAGGGACTTCCATTCCGCTGGGATGGGCGTGGCTTCCTCGGGAGTTGCCAAAGGTAGACGGCTGAGAGCATCAGCCGTGCCCAACAGCACGCCAGACCGGTGACGCAAGGTGAACTTGTAGGATTGTAGCAGTAGAGCCCACCTTTGAAGCGGGGCGTTCAATCCCATCAATAAGGTGACACAGCACCGCTCCCACACCATACGCACTACTGTCAGCCACTACCACTATGGGTTTCTGAGGGTCAAAGTGGACTAGAGTCTGAGAGTCCAGGAGAGCTTGTTTAGACTTCTGGAATGCCCTCTCCTGACTTGCATCCCATTTCCAAGGGGCTTTATCCCTCAGTAAGGTATTTAGGGGCTCCAGCATAGTTGCAGATGATTTTAGAAATTTCCTATAGTAATTTAGCAGCCCAAGGTAGGCTCTCAGTTGAGTTACATTAGTAAGAGCTGGTGCATTCTGGATTGATGCTGCCTTCTCTGCAGTGGGGTACAATCCATCCTTGTCGATTTGGTATCCAAGGTATGATACCTGTGGCACTCCAATTTGGCATTTATCCATTTTCAGTTTTAGCCCTGCCTCCTATAGTTTAGATAAGACTTGATGGAGACGCTTCTTGTGCTCTTGCTCATTAGTGGCACTCACCAGGACGTCATCCAGGTAGCAGAACACTCCTGCATGGGGGCCCCTGCAATAGTCCTTCCATGGCACGCCGAAAGATTCCAGGTGCGGACGCAATTCCAAAGCTGAGACGGTTGTAGGCAAATAAACCTCTGTGGGTGTTTATTAACGTGAGTTCCTTGGAGTCTTCATCCAAGGGTAGTTGAGCGTATGCCTGAGACATATGTAGATTGGAGTATATAACTCCTCCTACTAACCCGCTAAATAAATCTTCCACTCTGGGTATAGGGTAGGTATCAAGCCTAGTGGCTCTGTTGTGGGTTAGTTTGTAGTCGCCACAGATTCGGATGCTTTAATCAGCCTTGAGAACAGGGACGATAGCCGCTGCCCATCTAGAGTACTGTACAGGGGTGAGGACACCTTCCTGCACCAGTCTATCAAGTTCTGCCTCCACCTTAGGTCTAAGTGTGTAAGGCATGTTCCTGGCCTTACAAAACTTTGGTGGTACGGATGGATCCACTTCTATTTTGAAATTCTTTCCCTTAGATCAACCTAGACCTGGTTGAAAAAGGTCAAGGAATTTATTTGCTAACTCTTCAGGGCAGGTAGTCAATTTGTTGACCTCATTTGCTACTATAACTAGCCCAAGGGAATCCATCAGGTCCCTACCCAGCAAAGCTGGACCTCCCCTGTCTACCACTACAATAGTTGCTAGCTGAGGAGCCCTACCACTAGCTTCACGCTGGATGTTAGCCCTAATCTCTCCACAAACCACTAGCGTGGCTCCACCATAAGTCCTAAGCTTAACATCAGAAGGTCTCAACTCGGGCCTTGTTTTTGTGGGTAGTTTACATTATTCAGCTTTTGATAGGATAGACCTGG
Source organism: Morinoia aosen (assembly GCA_030386875.1). Taxonomy (NCBI): domain Eukaryota; kingdom Metazoa; phylum Arthropoda; class Malacostraca; order Amphipoda; family Talitridae; genus Morinoia; species Morinoia aosen. Next base: position 11,272,029 of record CM059563.1, read on the forward strand.
CAGTACCAGTGTCTACCTCCATTTCCAGTGGGGTATTGTTTAGCAATAATTTTATTTTAATGGGGGGTTTCATTTCTTCGGCAATTGAGAAAATCTCCCCATAACAGCCTAGATTAGCAGCTGGGTAGTCTGCACGGGTTGCATTGTTAGTTCTATTAGGGTTAGGGTGGTGTTCTCTCCCCCTTTTCTCATGCATAGCATGCACAAAATTATTTTTGTTGCCTTTAGCAGAATTTTGATTTTTTAATTTGAAGCAACATTTCTTAAGGTGGCCTTTTTGGCCACAACCATGACAAACACTGTCATTGTAGGGGCAATCTCTACGCCAGTGCAGATTACCACAGCCGCTGCATGATGATTTGGGGCTAGCTTGAGCCTCAGTTTTGCCCGGAGGCTTAATAGCAGTTTGCTTTACTCTATGCTGGCCCACATTTAATATGGAATTAGGTTGCCTCAACACAACTGTCTCCCTCAGTTGGGTTTCTTTGGCAGTTGCCAGATCCACGGCTTTTTTCCATGTGAGGTCAGCTTCATTCAGCAAACAATTTTGAACATCATTACTGGCCACACCCCGTATGAACCTGTCTAGAAGTGTTTCTTCTAGCACTTCCTGTTTGAAATTACAGGTGTCTGAAAGGGGACTTCAAGCTAGCCACAAAATTAGCAATGCTCTCCCCTTGTTTCTGGTTCCGCTTATGGAACCTAAACCTTTCAAAGATCTGGTTGCGTGTCGGCTTAAAATGCCGTCTTAACGCTTCCATGATCTCCTCATAGGTAGCATCTAAAAGTCTTTTAGGGGAGAGCAGGTCCTTAGCTAGCCTCACAATTTTAGGACCCACGAGAGCAATAAATGTTTTGGCTTTATTTGAACCTTCCACTTTATTAATACTCAGGAAGCAGTTTAGCCTGACTTCATATTCCGGGAATTCTTCCTCTAAAGGATTGAATTCTCCCACTGAGCCTAGCATTGCCCTTTTTACCCAGCTTTACAGCTAATTACACAGCTAATTTGTCAGATATTTACCTGAAATAGTAGTAGCAACAATAGCAGTTGCAAGAGTAGCCAATTCAAGAGACTGTAATAATACACCTTGTTAAACAGAAATTTACAGCACCAATACTCTAGTCACTGAATAATTCTGAGTTCCTTCACTAGTCTAGCCTCTCCCAGTAGTTCTACCAAAATCCTCGTCGCCAATCTTGTAGAGTAGGTAATCCTACACTAGAGCACAGTATAGGTTCCACATAGACACAATACAGTAATAGTGCTGACATAAATAGACAATGCAATGGCACATCACTGTAGGTAAATAATTCACTCACCTTTTGGATACCTTACAACTTAAATACTCAATTACCAGACATGTGGCCAGCGAGAGTAGAGCGGAGATAGATTGAAATAGCAGGATAGATTAGAATAGAATTAGTAGTAGGTAGTTAGAGAATAACTTAGAGGTAGTACTTAGCCACAGTAGGTAATTACATACACACTCGGCCAACATTCACTTGTTGTTGAGCCCGAGACCAATAGAAGACTGGTTGCGAGTGCTGCTCTCACGAGCGTTGCCAACTTTAGGTCTCTCTAACTAGAACTTACACTACTCGCTATATTACACCAGTGTAAACAGGGCTTGAGCGTGATTGATTGTGGTCTGTTGTCGGCTACCTTCCCGTAGGGAGGAGAACCATGGTACATGTATATTTGTATGATGCCATTAATTAATAATTTACGTGTTTGTTTTCATACACTTTCTCAGTGTAATTTGTCAACATTAAATTCTTCGATATAATTACTGATCTTAACGATTCACGTGACTCATATTATGTGACCTCGTTTAGCACTTTTGTAGTGAATCTTCAGGCCTTACCGGTCAAAATTTTATAAAATATTTAAACTATCAACGTAAGAATTAAATTACATCAATACGATCATTTTCATAATTTTACACTAACAATTTCATGCATTTAAACCCCAAATTGTATTGAAATTGTGTACCAAAAAATCAGTCTCTTAAGAATTCAGTTTCAAAACTTGAGAGACTTCTCATAGACGCAGCGCAGCAACACTCGTCTCGAGCAAGCGCTCACTTTTTCAAATCACTTCCTTGTGTATGCATCACGCGTTCCTTTTCTCTACGGGTGAGATTCTTATTTACCTACGTGCCGTGTTCTGCTCCTCGGGTAACTATAAATTACAATTACCTCACTTTCCAAAATCGTGTCAGTATAGTTGAGGTGTATAAATTATCATGTGTCAGTGATTAGTCAGCAGGATTGTATACGTTTGAAATTGTAGCCAGCGTTCCCGTTCCTGCCTCAACTTCCCATGAAACTAGATCTTACCCTCAATAACCTTGTGCATTTATTCATTGAAAGATAGGATTCTATTCATTGTTCCTTTTGGCTTGTCATCTCAACTTAAGAGGCATATTTCGAAATTCACTGATTCTTCTTCTGTCATTAGCCTGTAGTAAGTTAATTAATTCAATTGTCAAACAAACTGCCTGCTGTTCTGGAAAGACAAATCTTTCTGCCCAGTTTTTGTTAAAGCCAGGTACATTTTAAGTAAGCTCAACTCCTCCTGACCTTTAAAATAGGATGAGAGGCTTCACCTCACACACATTGTCATTGTTTTAGGTCGTTGCCAGAAATGATGCGTGTTCAATATTTAATCAACAAATGGCCGAAATACTCTTGCGCCAAGATATTTTATCAATTTCCAGAAATTATGTGTGTTCAATATTTAATCAATAAAAGGCCGAAATATTCTTGCGCCAAGATATTTCATCAATTTCTGCAGAACTCTTCTTCATGTAAATGACTTAGGAATTTGACAATCTATTTGTGTTAATGATTAGGCATGCTGAAGGTTGTTGCTCATGTTGCCTGTATCATCTAGGCCATGTTGCCTTCATGTTTTGCTAATTAGTTAGGTAATTCTAGTTTTAAAAGTGCCCTTAAGTGACACCACCTTATTAGAATGAGAGTTTTCATCTCTCACGTATTACCTCACTTATTGCACTGTGCTATTCATCTCAACTTAGGAGTCATAATTCTAAATTCACTGACTCTGTTGTAATGCGCCTGTAGCTAATTAATGAATGTAATTTTCATACATGTTCCCTGATGTTCGGGGAAGACAAATCTTCTTCCCAGTTTTTGCAAAATTTTGCCTAAATGTTAGGTAAATTAATTCCTTTCTTGACAACTTAGAACAACCTTATGGCTGCCCAAAATTTACAATTAGTGATTCTTTTTAAATCCCTCCTTATTACCTGGGAGTATTAGAGGCACTGCAAACTTGTAAATATTTTATAGCTAAACTCATGTATTATTAACTCGAGAGTCTTACTGGTTAATTTCATGCTTACATTTCTTATATTTTAGCTGTTTAAAGTTTTGTGGGAGTTTCCTGTTATTTCCCAAATTGGATAAGTTAGCAGTGATCCTAGTTAATTTTAGGCTTAGATAGGTTTATTACAGACAGTCCTTGACTGTTTGCTTAGTATAAATTATCCTAATATCACAGCTGCCCAACCTAAAGCACCTGTGTATTTTAGTATAATTGTACCCTAGAGTATTCAGCTGGGACACCCTTGATTTAGGGAAATAGAGCCCTTATTCCTACTGATGCCCAATCAGTAAATTCCTTTTGTACACAAACTCATCCAGTAACAACCTTAATTCTTAGTTTTGGCATACTGCCAATGTTGCATTGGTGTGTAATATAGCGAGTAATTTAAGTTCTAGTTAGAGAGACCTAAAGATGGCAACGCTCGTGACGGCAAGATCATCAGCCAGTTTCCGGTTGGTCGTACCCAGCTAAACAGTTCATGCTGACTGCAAGTGTGTGTATAGATTATCCCAGACGGCTAAGTACTACCTTTAAGTTATTTTCTAACTACCTACTACTAATTCTATTCTACTCTTCTCTATATATTCCCACCTATCTCCGCTCTACTCTCGCTGGCCACATGTCTGGTAGTTGAATATCTAAGTTGTAGGGTATCTAAGAGTTGAGTGGATTATTTACCTTATGTGATGTGTCATTGCATTTGTCTATTTATGGCAGCACTATTACTGTGTTGTGTCTATGTGAAACCTTGTTACTGTGACGGTGTTGTTTAACCTATACTGTGCTCTAGTGTAGGATTACTAGGTCTATCATAGGTGTCAGCTTTGGAATCTCGTAGACTGACCTTACACTCCATGCTGGAGACAGTCAAAAGACATGCCGTGTACACTTCTAGTAGTATGCTAAGCATAGCTGTATGTTAGGTAAATATTGAGGCTTGCAATTGGGAATTTCATGTTGTCCATACGACGTTGTCATTTTTGCGATTTACCTTCGGCCGTATTCGGGCACCAGAATTACGGTTGGTGTTATTGCATAGAGACTCCTCGATCCGAGGCAATTCTGTAAATCGGCAGTCGTTCACAGCCTGGCTTGTGCAGCGACTGTTCTCCCTCTTTAACTGTGCTTGTGCCAAGTATCCCAGCTTGTTGTTCCCGCACAGGAGGACCTACGAGCCAAACACACCCTACACAACCACCTAGTCCTCAATCCCCGCCATTGAGCCGAAACTAGGTCTTTCTCAGACACACTTGAGACTTACGAATCAGCCACACGGCTCCACAACTCAGTCACCGCGATAACGATACTGCCTCTTTCAAGAGCCTTCTTTCAACTCTTTCAATATCTCGTTCAATACTTCAATCCTAAAAGATTGCCTCGCTCACAAACGTTTGTGGTGCCCGGAAAAATTACTGAATAATTAATACAAATTTAGAATTTAATATTAAAAGTAAGTTTGTACCTTTAAAAGTCTTTTATTTAAAAGATAAATAAATATTAAAATAGATAAAATCTACACCGTCTTATGAGACGAGTTGAGTGCCGCTTTATGGCAACATTCACGCTATTCAAGCATCGTTCGCTGCTCAGCAGCCCATTCCTCCGCTAAACCTCGTAGTGTAAACAAGTGCTCTGATCAACCTGGTGAGTCTCGCTATTCTCGAAGTGATACTTTTTGTATTTATGTGTTGCGAATTATGAAGTGAAAGTAACGAGCTAACTGGCTCGCGAGTAGCATATAAATTACATTTGACTACCTTCCGTGCGGTTCGTAAGGTTTATTAGATATGATGAATTTTGGTTAATTAGATATATGGTTTATTGGATATGATGAATATAAGGTTTATTAGATATGATGAGTTTTGTAAGATCATGTGAAGTAGAAAATGAGACTAGAATTTACGCCCTAAGTAGAGTGACGTGTGACCGGCCGGAGTGTGCCGCCATGGAGGCGGTTACGTAACGGCCCGGTAACTTTGAAAAGACCCGGTCGTTAAGTTGGAAGTGTTTTAACTTAGTTCATCATGCGAGACTTTAGGAGTGAGAGCTTAGAAGTTAGTTTAAAGTATAACTTAGTTTCTAGTGTGGATTGTGCCAACGATTAGAGAATTTCAAAGTCAAGAGAATTAACTAATTCAATATTCAAATTACAACCTGATAGTAGAAAATATAGGGGGGTAGTTGAATAATTTATATGTCATATTTTACCTGTTGTAATTAGGTAATTTCGAGATCCTCATATCGCCATGCTAACCTTTGTTTTATTCGTGTAATTGCAGGATCTACAAACAAAGCTACCTCCCTACCTTTACCTCTTTTGATCAAGTGATTATTCGTTATTCAGGCATGTCGTAATTAACTGTACTTAGAATCCTAACACCATTAGAATCTTCCATTACTATTCGGATTATAGTACGTTGCGAAGTTCCCCAGTCTTTTCTCCTGAATAATCCAGTGGGCCAAAAATAAATATTTACTCGTTCGACTAGTCTTTATCCCTTACTAGTCGCTATACGAATAATTGACTCGTTAGGCAGTTCCAAACGAAACCCCACGTTTGAACTTAGCCTCATTGGTGACCCAATCGTGATAAATATAAATACACCCTCCTTCTTTACAATTACACATCATCCATACTAAACAAAGGAAGCACACAATAATGGCTCAGGGGAGGTAGCAAACTCCAGCCGCTGAAGCCGCCGGTTGGACGCCGACACCAAGAACCAAGAAAGAAGACCGCAGTGGCACACAAAAGCCGAAGACTGCAAAACTATCGTGAGTAGCGAATTCACCAGTGATCGAGCACATATTTTTTTTATTTGGAATATTTTGTGTTTTATTGATTTGCTTTTTCATTGCATAAGTAGAGTCCATTCCGGTGCACCATAGTATATTTCGCCAGCGAGCCATTTTCTATTTGGAAATAAACGTTTTTTTTTTCTATATTTCCTATTCCTTGTTTTTTTTATTTATTGCTTTTTCCAACTAGTTTCCCCTATTGCGACGTTTTCTCTAATTCCCGCACTACATTTTCCTCCAACTTCTATCGCTATAAGTATTATATTTCACATAAATATAATACTTAATACACATAATACACATAAGTATTATATTTCACATTTTTTCCGCGAACGTATCTCCCCTATTTTTTATTGATATTTTCTCCAATTCTCGCGTTTCGTTTTCTCCGATAATTAGGAACTACTGTTGTAAATCTCAATTTAGCTAAAGTATCCTCCTATTACGATGTTTTACCATCGAAGATCCCTTATTCTCGTTTCTACTTTTCCTTTTGCTTTTTCTACTTTTCTTGGTGGAACCTATACTCTTATTCATTATGTCTACTATGAACGGATTTGATTCTTTTACCTCGTCTAATGACTCACGCATGTAGCTTCTCTACGTGCAAAAATGTCCCATTTTCCGGAAGATGAACTCAATTTCTGATTTTGAGGAAGCGTTCCTGGACGTTCTGTCCACAATCTCGTTCTTCTCTTTCAAACAAACAAAAAAAACGTTTCCTATCTATAAAAAAATAGTCTTTTGCTTCTGCATAGCGGCAAGTATATATTATTAACTTATTTACTTAATTCCTCGCAAATAGCTCGTTATGCCTTGCTGTCGTAAAAATGTGAAGTTTCCATAACAAACAAAAAAATAGCCTTTCTTCTAATATGAGACGAGTGCATACGGTAAACGGTCCCTGCCGACAGAGCAGCCACTAATTCCTGACCGCACTCGTTCTTGATACTCCTGTGGCATGCTTAACTACTATCGCCTTATGATATTCCTCCGATTTCCGATAGCATCGCCCAGGGCCTTACTGAACGTACATTTACCGAACGAATTACTTGAGAGACTAAGGCTAAAAAGTTACCTTTTAAGTGAACTAAAACGTGCTATTGCCTACAGTCCTACTCATGTTTTCCTCGCTAGAAACTTCACATCCTGGTTCCTGACAGCACACAGATGTTGTTGTCTGTTCCACCCAATGTTTCCACTGCTTCTCAGGTAGCCATGACAATCGTATCTTGAGGATACCATGCTTAGGTTTCCTGTTTGAGGTGGTGAACGACAGAGGCGCCATAATCAAATTAAATTCTGACATAACTATATCCACTATATCCATAAATTTTAGGCATTGCTGAATTTCCTCGGAAACTATCCTCCGAACCTACTCTTCGAACTCCTTTGCCTGTAGATCTATCCTGATCTCTTTCCCCTATCGCCCAAAACAAGTAGTGTTTTCGTCAGACAAATGTAGCTCCTTTCAAACTAAACCTACTTTCCTTAAGTACGAGGTAAGCGCAGGCGGCGTGCGGTCCCTACTGATAAGAGTAGCTGCCATTGCCGACTGCGCCCGCCCTCAATGTTCTCGAGACTTACGACATTTTATGGGCATGCTTAATTTTTTTCGCCCCATGATCCCTTCTTTTGCCACCAAAGCTCTCGGTCTAACCGAACTCTTGCTTAACTATCCGTCAACTGAACAATTGCCTTGGACTGAGGCAGCAGAGCAATCTTTTAGTGACCTAAAACAGGCTCTCGCCGACTGTCCAACTCTTCATTTTCCTTCTCCTGAGGCTTCTGAATATCATCTTGTTTCCGATAGTTCTAACTTCGCTGTTGGAGCAGCACTGTACCAACTGATTGACTCCCAACCTGCACCTGTCGCTTTCTTTTCTAAGAAACTTTCCGATGTTCAAAAGACGTACTCGACGTACGATCGTGAGCTACTTGCCGCATTCCTAGCGGTGCTGCATTTCAAATCACTCGTTGACGGTCACTCAGTGGCATTGTTCACTGACCACAAGCCACTCGTGTCGGTTTTTTACTCCAAAACTCTTGCTAAATCAGATAGGCAGCAAAGACAATTGTCTTTCTATTATAGAGTGGATAGCCCTACACTAGAGCACGGCATAGGTTCCACATAGACAACATAGATAGAGTACTGCACAAAATAGACAATTGCAATGACACAGCAATTTAGGTAAATAGTTCACTCACCTCTTGGATACCTTAACTTAATACTCCATTTTCAATACTGTGGCTAGCAAGAGTAGAGCGGAGATAGACGGGAAATATATAGAATAGCGTAGAATAGAATTAGTACATTAGTTTAGAACTTAAGAAGTTAGATACCAACCACAGTATGGTAATTATTTACACACTCGGTCAACATGTACTTGTTGTTAAACCCGAGGCCAATCGCAGACTGGCTTGCGAGTGTTGCTCTCTCGAGCGTTGCCAACTTATGGTCTCTCTAACTAGAACTTACACTACTCGCTATATTACACTTTCCTGTCGGAATACGTGACATCAATAGAGTATATCAAAGGAGATCTGAACGTAGTAGCAGACTGCTTGTCGCGCCCCGTTTGCGTGACATCAGTGGACGTATTCGATCTCAAAAAGCTGGCTATAGCCCAAGCTGACGACCCTGAAACGAGTGTTTTGAAAGAAAGGCTGACACCCTTCGATATTGCCCCTGATCTTAAACTATGGTGCGATTCCTCTACCGATTGTCCTCGACCCTATGTTCCCCTCGCTTGTCGCGAGCAGATCATGGCGTTCTTGCACAATCTCGCACACCCGGGCTATAAAAATACTGCCAAAAATGTCAAAGCCCGTTTTTCTGGCCAAATATGGACAAAGATGTCCATCGTTTCGTCCGATATTGTGAAAATTGTCAGCAGGCAAAGGTGCATAAACACACCAAATCTCCTGTTAGCCCTATCTTTGGTGGTACAGCTGGATCCACTTCTATTTTGAAATTCCTTCCCTTAAAGCAACCTAGACCTGGTTGAAAAAGGTCAGGGAATTTATTTGCTAACTCTTCAGGGCAGGTAGTCAATTTGTTGACATTATTTGATACTATAGTTAGCCCAAGGGAATCAATCAGGTCCCTACCCAGCAAAGCTGGCCCCTCCCTGTCTACAATCACAATAGTTGCTAGTTGAGGAACCATATTACCAGATTCACGCTGGATGTTAGCCCTAATCTCTCCGCAAACTACTAGACCCGCTCCCCCATAAGTCCTAAGCTTAACATCAGAAGGTCTCAGCTCGGGTCTTGACTTAGCTGGTATTTTAGAGTAGGTGGCCATTGAAAGGATAGACCTGGCAGCACCTGTATCTACCTCCATCTCTAATGGCACACCATTTAGTAACAATTTTATTTTGATTGGGGGTTTCATTTCCTCGGCTATTGAGAAAATCTCCCCATAACAGCCTAGATTAGCAACTGGATAGTCTGCACAGGTTGCATTGTTAGTTCTATTAGGGTTAGGGTGGTGTTCCCTCCCCTTTTTTTCATGCATAGCATGCACAAAATTATTTTTGTTGCCTATAGCAGAATTTTGATTTTTCAATTTAAAGCAACACTTCTTAAGATGGCCTTTTTGACCACAACCATGACAAACACTGTCTTTATAGGGGCAATCTCTACGCCAGTGCAGATTACCACAGCCGCTGCATGCTGATTTGGGGCTAGCTTGAGCCTGAGTTTTGCCCTGAGGCTTAATAGCAGTTTGCTTAACTCTATGCTGGCCCACATTTAGTATGGAATTAGGTTGCCTTAACACAACCGTCTCCCTCAGTTGAGTTTCTTTGGCAGTTGCCAGATCCACGGCTTTTTTCCATGTGAGGTCATTTTCATTAAGCAAACAATTTTGAACATCATTACTGGCCACACCCAGTATGAACCTATCAAGAAGCGTCTCTTCCAGAACTTCCTGTTTGAAATTACAGGTGTCTGAAAGGGCCTTTAAGCTAGCCACAAAATCAGCAATGCTCTCCCCTTGTTTCTGGTTCCGCTTATGGAACCTAAACCTTTCAAAGATCTGGTTGCGTGTCGGCTTAAAATGCCGTCTTAACGCTTCCATGATCTCCTCATAGGTAGCATCTAAAAGTCTTTTAGGTGAGAGTAGGTTTTAGGCTAACCTAACAATTTTAGGACCCACCAGAGCAATAAATGTTTTAACTTTATTTGAATCTTCCACTTTATTAATACTAAGGAAGCAGTTTAGCCTGACTTCATATTCTGGGAATTCTTCCTCTAAAGGATTGAATTCTCCCACTGAGCCTAGCATTGGCATTTTTACCCAGCTTTACAGCTAATTGTCAGATATCTACCTGAAATAGTAGTAGCAACAATATCAGTTGCAAGAGTAGCCAATTCAAGAGGCTGTAATAATACCCCTTGTTAAAAAAAAAATCAGAAATTTACAGCATCAATACTCTAGTCACTGAATAATATAAATTCTGAGTTCCTTCATTAGTCTAGCCTCTCCCAATAGTTCTACAAAAAATAATCCTCGTCGCCAGTATTATAGAGTGGATAGCCCTACACTAGAGCACAGCATAGGTTCCACATAGACAACATAGATAGAGTACTGCACAAAATAGACAATTGCAATGACACAGCAATTTAGGTAAATAGTTCACTCACCTCTTGGATACCTTAACTTAATACTCCATATTCAATACTGTGGCTAGCAAGAGTAGAGCGGAGATAGACGGGAAATATATAGAATAGCGTAGAATAGAATTAGTACATTAGTTTAGAACTTAAGAAGTTAGATACCAACCACAGTATGGTAATTATTTACACACTCGGTCAACATGTACTTGTTGTTGAACCCGAGGCCAATCGCAGACTGGCTTGCGAGTGTTGCTCTCTCGAGCGTTGCCAACTTAGGGTCTCTCTAACTAGAACTTACACTACTCGCTATATTACACCCCTCCCTCCTTAATTAGAAACCCTCCCCCTGTATCCCCAGTCCCCTTATTCAATATAGTCAATCCTAAAGGTCCATTCTCACCACAGGCTTCCGAGCCCGGGTAGACCTGCGTGAGATGTTAGCACTTGGAGGCTCGTGCATCCTAGCCTCCTGGGTGGGAGTCGGGTAATCAGGTGTTCCGGTGTCAGGTTCATTGGTCGGAGGTGGTGGGTATGAATTTTGAGCAGGTTGTGGAAACACGACGGTTTCCTCCGTAGGTTGTTCCAAGGGTTCAGGGATGGTGTTCGAGCAGGTAATAACTTGGTCCTGGTGTCGACGAACGCCCTCTCCCCCTTCAGTTGGCACTTGTAGGATACCGGGCCTGTTTTCTCAATGGTGGTAGCAGGGGTCCATTTTGGGGAACCCGGCGTGTATTGACGGACCATCACAGGAGACTCCGGCGGAATATCAACCGCGCGAGACCCTGGGTGGTATCTTTTCTGAGCGTCCTGGCGTTGAGCAACTTTGGACGCGATTGCTTCTGACGGCCAAAGCAGATCAAGACGAGAGCGAACTTTTCTGCCTAACATCAGTTCGGCGGGCGTAACACCTGTTGTCGTGTGGGGTGTCAGCCGATAGTTGAACAGAAACCTGTCTAGTGCTAGGTGTAGGGGTTCCGTTGACTTTCGTATATTCTTCTTGAAAGTTTGTACAATGCGCTCTGCCAGTCCATTAGTTGAAGGGTGGTATGGTGCGCTCGTAATATGTCGCATACCACATGCCTTCACAAATTCTTGGAATTCAGCCGATGTGAAACACGTTGCATTGTCAGAAACAATTGTTACTGGAAATCCAAATGTCGCAAAAGTGTGTTTCAGGCACGAGATCGTTTCGCTAGAGGTTGTAGCAGATGTGGGAAAAATTTCAACCCACTTAGAGTGTGCATCCACGATCACTAGATAGTATTTTCCATCCATTGGGCCCGCGTAGTCAATGTGTATGCGATGCCAAGGCTTCGCAGGCCATTCCCACGGATGGAGTTCAGCTTTCGTTGGTGCAGCTCGAGTGCTCAGGCACTCGCTGCATGATTTAGTCGTTTCTTCTAGATCTTTGTCCAGCAGCGGCCACCATATATAGCTGCGAGCTAACTCCTTCATCCTGGATGATCCAGCATGGCCAGAGTGCAGTTCGTCCACAATGGCTTGTCTGAGAGCTTGGGGTACAATAATTCTTGCTCCCCAGAGCACACAGCCATTTCGTGTGGACAATTCGTCTCGCCTCCTAGTATACGGAGCGAGATCAGGGTCACCAATTACGGTCGAAGGCCAGCCTACTTGGCAGTATTTGTATACCTTGGAAAGTACTGGGTCCCTTAGGGTGCCGTCGCGGATGTGGGTGCTGGTGACTGGAGCTGACTCAAGGAAATTAACTAAGGACGTCCATTCCGCAGGAATAGGTGTGGCTTCCTCGGGAGTTGTCAAAGGTAGACGACTGAGAGCATCAGCTGTGCCCAACAGCACTCCGGACCGGTGACGCAAGGTGAACTTGTAGGACTGCAGTAGTAAAACCCACCTTTGAATGCGCCCGGATGCCATCGGAAGAATGCTTCTACCCGGATCAAATAGTCCTAACAAAGGTTTGTGGTCCGTAACCACAGTGAAATCCTGTCCCCACAGGTAGCAATGAAATTTTCGAAGTGCGAACACCATAGCTAGGGCTTCTTTCTCAGTTTGAGAGTAGTTGCGTTCTGTTGCTGTTAGAGTTCGGGAGGCAAAATAGGCGGGGCGTTCAATCCCATCAATAAGGTGACACAGCACCGCTCCCACACCATACGCACTACTGTCCGCCACTACCACTATGGGTTTCTGAGGGTCAAAATGGACTAGAGTCTGAGAGTCCAGGAGGGCTTGTTTAGATTTCTGGAAGGCTCTCTCCTGACTTGCATCCCATTTCCAAGGGGTTTTGTCTCTCAGTAAGGTATTTAGGGGCTCCAGCATAGTTGCAGATGATTTTAGAAATTTCCTATAGAAATTTAGCAGCCCAAGGTAGGCTCTCAGTTGAGTCACATTAGTAGGGGCTGGTGCATTCTGGATTGCTGCTACCTTCTCTGCAGTGGGGTGCAATCCATCCTTGTCAATTTGGTATCCAAGGTAGGATACCTGTGGCACTCCAATTTGGCATTTATCCATTTTCAGTTTTAGTCCTGCCTCCTGTAGTTTAGATAAGACTTGATAGAGACGCTTGTTGTGCTCTTGCTCATTAGTGGCACTCACCAGGACGTCATCCAGGTAGCAGAACACTCCTGGGAGGCCCTGCAATAGTCCTTCCAAGGCACGCTGAAAGATTCCAGGTGCGGACGCAATTCCAAAACTGAGACGGTTGTAGGCAAATAAACCTCTGTGGGTGTTTATTACCGTGAGTTCCTTGGAGTCTTCATCCAAGGGTAGTTGAGCGTATGCCTGAGACATATCTAGCTTGGAGTATATAACTCCTCCTGCTAACCCGCTAAATAGATCTTCCACTCTGGGTATAGGGTAGGTATCAAGCCTAGTGGCTCTGTTGACTGTTAATTTGTAGTCCCCACAGATGCGGATGCTTTGATCAGCCTTGAGCACAGGGACGATCGCCGCTGCCCATCTCGAGTATTGTACAGGGGTGAGGATACCTTCCTGCACCAGTCTATCAAGTTCTGCCTCCACCTTAGGTCTCAGTGTGTAAGGCACGTTCCTGGCCTTACAAAACTTTGGTGGTACAGCTGGATCCACTTCTATTTTGAAATTCCTTCCCTTAAAGCAACCTAGACCTGGTTGAAAAAGGTCAGGGAATTTATTTGCTAACTCTTCAGGGCAGGTAGTCAATTTGTTGACATTATTTGATACTATAGTTAGCCCAAGGGAATCAATCAGGTCCCTACCCAGCAAAGCTGGCCCCTCCCTGTCTACAATCACAATAGTTGCTAGTTGAGGAACCATATTACCAGATTCACGCTGGATGTTAGCCCTAATCTCTCCGCAAACTACTAGACCCGCTCCCCCATAAGTCCTAAGCTTAACATCAGAAGGTCTCAGCTCGGGTCTTGACTTAGCTGGTATTTTAGAGTAGGTGGCCATTGAAAGGATAGACCTGGCAGCACCTGTATCTACCTCCATCTCTAATGGCACACCATTTAGTAACAATTTTATTTTGATTGGGGGTTTCATTTCCTCGGCTATTGAGAAAATCTCTCCATAACAGCCTAGATTAGCAACTGGATAGTCTGCACAGGTTGCATTGTTAGTTCTATTAGGGTTAGGGTGGTGTTCCCTCCCCTTTTTTTCATGCATAGCATGCACAAAATTATTTTTGTTGCCTTTAGCAGAATTTCGATTTTTCAATTTAAAGCAACACTTCTTAAGATGGCCTTTTTGACCACAACCATGACAAACACTGTCTTTATAGGGGCAATCTCTACGCCAGTGCAGATTACCACAGCCGCTGCATGCTGATTTGGGGCTAGCTTGAGCCTGAGTTTTGCCCTGAGGCTTAATAGCAGTTTGCTTAACTCTATGCTGGCCCACATTTAGTATGGAATTAGGTTGCCTTAACACAACCGTCTCCTTCAGTTGAGTTTCTTTGGCAGTTGCCAGATCCACGGCTTTTTTCCATGTGAGGTCATTTTCATTAAGCAAACAATTTTGAACATCATTACTGGCCACACCCAGTATGAACCTATCAAGAAGCGTCTCTTCCAGAACTTCCTGTTTGAAATTACAGGTGTCTGAAAGGGCCTTTAAGCTAGCCACAAAATCAGCAATGCTCTCCCCTTGTTTCTGGTTCCGCTTATGGAACCTAAACCTTTCAAAGATCTGGTTGCGTGTCGGCTTAAAATGCCGTCTTAACGCTTCCATGATCTCCTCATAGGTAGCATCTAAAAGTCTTTTAGGTGAGAGTAGGTTTTAGGCTAACCTAACAATTTTAGGACCCACCAGAGCAATAAATGTTTTAACTTTATTTGAATCTTCCACTTTATTAATACTAAGGAAGCAGTTTAGCCTGACTTCATATTCTGGGAATTCTTCCTCTAAAGGATTGAATTCTCCCACTGAGCCTAGCATTGGCATTTTTACCCAGCTTTACAGCTAATTGTCAGATATCTACCTGAAATAGTAGTAGCAACAATATCAGTTGCAAGAGTAGCCAATTCAAGAGGCTGTAATAATACCCCTTGTTAAAAAAAAAATCAGAAATTTACAGCATCAATACTCTAGTCACTGAATAATATAAATTCTGAGTTCCTTCATTAGTCTAGCCTCTCCCAATAGTTCTACAAAAAATAATCCTCGTCGCCAGTATTATAGAGTGGATAGCCCTACACTAGAGCACAGCATAGGTTCCACATAGACAACATAGATAGAGTACTGCACAAAATAGACAATTGCAATGACACAGCAATTTAGGTAAATAGTTCACTCACCTCTTGGATACCTTAACTTAATACTCCATATTCAATACTGTGGCTAGCAAGAGTAGAGCGGAGATAGACGGGAAATATATAGAATAGCGTAGAATAGAATTAGTACATTAGTTTAGAACTTAAGAAGTTAGATACCAACCACAGTATGGTAATTATTTACACACTCGGTCAACATGTACTTGTTGTTGAACCCGAGGCCAATCGCAGACTGGCTTGCGAGTGTTGCTCTCTCGAGCGTTGCCAACTTATGGTCTCTCTAACTAGAACTTACACTACTCGCTATATTACACTTTCCTGTCGGAATACGTGACATCAATAGAGTATATCAAAGGAGATCTGAACGTAGTAGCAGACTGCTTGTCCCGCCCCGTTTGCGTGACATCAGTGGACGTATTCGATCTCAAAAAGCTGGCTATAGCCCAAGCTGACGACCCTGAAACGAGTGTTTTGAAAGAAAGGCTGACACCCTTCGATATTGCCCCTGATCTTAAACTATGGTGCGATTCCTCTACCGATTGTCCTCGACCCTATGTTCCCCTCGCTTGTCGCGAGCAGATCATGGCGTTCTTGCACAATCTCGCACACCCGGGCTATAAAAATACTGCCAAAAATGTCAAAGCCCGTTTTTCTGGCCAAATATGGACAAAGATGTCCATCGTTTCGTCCGATATTGTGAAAATTGTCAGCAGGCAAAGGTGCATAAACACACCAAATCTCCTGTTAGCCCTATCGCTCCGCAATCTGATCGTTTCCACACTGTCCATATCGACATTGTGGGCCCTCTTCCTCCTGCTTCCTTACCTACTTCTACAACTTCTTTACCCTTCAAGTACCTATTGACTTGCATTGATCGCGCTACTAGATGGTGCGAAGCTGTTCCTCTGGTTGACACCACTGCTTCCTCGGTCGCCATTGCCTTCGTATCCGGATGGATGTCACGCTTTGGTGTCCCGTTGGAAGTGGTGACCGACAGAGGTGCACAGTTTGAGGGAGAACTTTTCAATGAATTAGCGAACCTCTTAGGTTTTCACCATGTTCGCACGTGCAGCTACAGGCCGCAGGCCAATGGCCTAGTTGAAAGATTGCACCGGACTCTTAAAGCTGCCATTATGGCCCGTAGAGAAAATTGGTATTTCTCCCTTCCTATCGTTCTGCTAGGCTTGCACATGACTCCAAATTCTTCTGGTTTTTCTCCGTTCACCGCCGTGACTGGCGCCTATATGCTTTGTCCTCAACCTTTAGTTGCCGATAAAAGGCCTAGAACATTTTTTTCGGACGTTATCCAAACCTTTGTCAACGAAATGCATAAGTTCGATTTCCGACGCCTTTCCGAAGGCTCGTGCCATGATTCAGGTGTAAGGTCACCAAGTCAAATCCTGCCTCCTACATGTCTGGTCCTAATAATGCAATTTGGCATGAGTAATATCGCCAATTTTCAGTCTGCTCCCAAATCGTTATCGAATATACTGTTAATGAAAGAAATAGAGAAGAAGTACTTTAAAAACATTTACTCTGAACGTTTCGAGCCTAAGCTCATTCTCAACAAAAAGTCTGCAAATAATATAATGAACAAGTTAGTACACCCAAAAATTACAGAAGCGCAGAATATAAGCACAATAAAAACAAACAAACAAAAATAATAATAATTTATCGGTTGACTATTTTCAGAGGGTATGCACTCTGCATTTCGTTGAGGGAAGGTTTGAGTTTATGAATGAATAATGACTCTAAAATACGTAAGTCTAAGCTGGCGGTACAAGTATCTAATATTTTAAATTTGCTAATGTCAATTATCTGTTCACAGGAATTATTACTACAATGTTGTCTGATGCTAGAATGACTAGGAGAGGTAAGCAAGCGACCTGTTCGATGACTCCGACCTGCATGTTCAGCAACCCTGACGTAAAGTGCTCGGTGGGTGGAACCCACATACTGCGATGCGCAATGCGCACAACTGAAATTATAGACGAGGGAAGATCGCATGCCGGTCGGGAGCACATCTTTAAATCTAAAAAATGATCCAATGGTACGCTTGTTCACTAAAATAATACGAAAGGAAATGTCTGGGAAAAATTTAGTCAAAAGCATTAAAAGATCTTTTCTCAACTTTTCCGATTGATATCCAAAATATGGCAACACACAATAACTATAGTTTAGAGCTTGAAGACGAGATTTCGGAATAAATTTACTGTTCAGGAATTCATTAATGGCACGAAAAATAACAGAATGTGGATAACCATTAGCGGTAAAATAAGACTGCAAAAAAGTAAATTCCTTATGGAGGTCAGTGTAATTTGAACAAATATTATAGGCACGAGTAATAAGGGTGGAGATGCTATTCAGTTTGAATCTCTTGCAACAGAAACTAAAGTAACTTAGACCTAACCCGGAGAATGTTTGTTTTCTGTAGACTGAGGTTATGAATTTATTACCCGATCGGTGAACATTGACATCAAGATAATTTAATTGGCTATTATTTTCCAGATCTAAAGTGAATTTGATATTGGGATGCCTGGAATTGGCATGCGATCTTCCCTCGTCTATAATTTCAGTTGTGCGCATTGCGCATCGCAGTATGTGGGTTCCACCCACCGAGCACTTTACGTCAGGGTTGCTGAACATGCAGGTCGGAGTCATCGAACAGGTCGCTTGCTTACCTCTCCTAGTCATTCTAGCATCAGACAACATTGTAGTAATAATTCCTGTGAACAGATAATTGACATTAGCAAATTTAAAATATTAGATACTTGTACCGCCAGCTTAGACTTACGTATTTTAGAGTCATTATTCATTCATAAACTCAAACCTTCCCTCA
Organism: Morinoia aosen; assembly: GCA_030386875.1. Taxonomy (NCBI): domain Eukaryota; kingdom Metazoa; phylum Arthropoda; class Malacostraca; order Amphipoda; family Talitridae; genus Morinoia; species Morinoia aosen. Next base: position 11,290,372 of record CM059563.1, read on the forward strand.
ACGAAATGCAGAGTGCATACCCTCTGAAAATAGTCAACCGATAAATTATTATTATTTTTGTTTGTTTGTTTTTATTGTGCTTATATTCTGCGCTTCTGTAATTTTTGGGTGTACTAACTTGTTCATTATATTATTTGCAGACTTTTTGTTGAGAATGAGCTTAGGCTCGAAACGTTCAGAGTAAATGTTTTTAAAGTACTTCTTCTCTATTTCTTTCATTGTGAATTTGCTTCGCAAAATCGATTTTCCTTTGTACATTCGAAATAACTATGGCGAAGAAGCTTATCGTCTTTACCACAAATTTCTCAATACATCTCGTAAATTGGAAAAATCCAAATTAGATTACAATTTTCTCTGTGAATGCAAGATCTACAACATCATGCCCAAATTTCTGCGCTTCAAGCTGTACAAGAGGTCCCTCCATACAACCAACTTCTACAAATCCTGGCAGACCAGCCTCCTTTCTCGGGAGATCAACTTCAAGAAGAAGACCATGGCAAAGTTAACCACCGATCTATCTGAATGCCGCAGCAGAATCTTAGAAGCCTTTCCTGGAGTGACCCGTGCCGCGATCTATAGTGTTGTAAAAGATAAAATGAAAAATTTCGTAATAGAAACTAAGAGAACTCACGATAGAAAACTGTGTAATTTAGGAATTTCTAACCATCTTCAGCCCTGTGATCCAAACAAAGTTGTGCATAATTATAGTTCTTTTCCGTTAAGCAATCGTCTCAAATTCTTATTGGCATTTGGTCTAGATTTTTGCCTACCCGTTTACAAGATCAATTTTTATAAGTACTTCCTTAATTTTGAAAAATTGGCGTTAGCAATGCAGCACAAATTTCCTAACCAGACTAAAATTATTGACTTCACTGAACAATTGCAATCGCTCTCATTCAAATACTTTTATGGCTTCAAACCTTTCAAAATTTTCTCGCCAATATTTTTGAAGACCGACATTTCAGAGCTGAAACAACTATCATCCAATCCGAATGTAATTGTAACAAAACCTGACAAAGGCCGTGCCGTCGTAATTCTGAACAAAACTAGTTATATTGAGCGCATGCAATCAATTATTTCTGATACGAGTAAATTCCTCCCAATTGCTGAGCCAATGCAAAAATACTCTTTGAAAATAGAAGATAAGGTGAACAACTTTTTGCGTAAACTCAAAAATTTAAATTTATTGCAAGAAGATATTTATAAGAAACTAATTTGTTCAGGCACTGGCCCAGGTATTCTCTATGGATTACCAAAAATTCATAAACCTAACTTCGCAACTGCGTTACCATTCAGACCGATTTTCGCCGCTTATAATTGTGCTACCTACAATGTGTCAAAATTTTTAGTTCCGTTGCTTAGCCATTTAACTCTAAATGATTTCACTGTTCAAAATTCTCATGACTTTGTACAAACTATATCTAGTCAACCTGACGCTGATAAGTATTTTATGGCTTCCCTTGACGTTGAGAATCTTTTTACCAATGTACCTCTTGACGAAACCATTGATATTTGCATAAATTCTCTGTTTTCTGTTCCGTCATCTTCAGTTATAGGTTTAACAAAAAATTATTTTAGGTCTCTTTTAGAACTATGTGTGCGAAATTCTTTCTTTATTTTCAATAGTCGTATATATAAACAAATAGAAGGGTTGGGTATGGGTCTCCCTTTAGGCCCTACTTTCGCCAACATTTTCATGTGTCACCACGAACAGAAATGGTTAAATCAATGTCCAACTTCATTCAAACCAGTTTTCTATAGGCGCTATATTGATGATACTTTTGTTCTTTTCAAAAACAAATGTGATGCCCATTCCTTTCTTCAATATTTCAATTCCAGGCATCCCAATATCAAATTCACTTTAGATCTGGAAAATAATAGCCAATTAAATTATCTTGATGTCAATGTTCACCGATCGGGTAATAAATTCATAACCTCAGTCTACAGAAAACAAACATTCTCCGGGTTAGGTCTAAGTTACTTTAGTTTCTGTTGCAAGAGATTCAAACTGAATAGCATCTCCACCCTTATTACTCGTGCCTATAATATTTGTTCAAATTACACTGACCTCCATAAGGAATTTACTTTTTTGCAGTCTTATTTTACAGCTAATGGTTATCCACATTCTGTTATTTTTCGTGCCATTAATGAATTCCTGAACAGTAAATTTATTCCGAAATCTCGTCTTCAAGCTCTAAACTATAGTTATTGTGTGTTGCCATATTTTGGATATCAATCGGAAAAGTTGAGAAAAGATCTTTTAATGCTTTTGACTAAATTTTTCCCAGACATTTCCTTTCGTATTATTTTAGTGAACAAGCGTACCATTGGATCATTTTTTAGATTTAAAGATGTGCTCCCGACCGGCATGCGATCTTCCCTCGTCTATAATTTCAGTTGTGCGCATTGCGCATCGCAGTATGTGGGTTCCACCCACCGAGCACTTTACGTCAGGGTTGCTGAACATGCAGGTCGGAGTCATCGAACAGGTCGCTTGCTTACCTCTCATAGTCATTCTAGCATCAGACAACATTGTAGTAATAATTCCTGTGAACAGATAATTGACATTAGCAAATTTAAAATATTAGATACTTGTACCGCCAGCTTAGACTTACGTATTTTAGAGTCATTATTCATTCATAAACTCAAACCTTCCCTCAACGAAATGCCGAGTGCATACCCTCTGAAAATAGTCAACCGATAAATTATTATTATTTTTGTTTGTTTGTTTTTATTGTGCTTATATTCTGCGCTTCTGTAATTTTTGGGTGTACTAACTTGTTCATTATATTATTTGCAGACTTTTTGTTGAGAATGAGCTTAGGCTCGAAACGTTCAGAGTAAATTTTTTAAAGTACTTCTTCTCTATTTCTTTCATTGTGAATTTGCTTCGCAAAATCGATTTTCCTTTGTATATACTGTTAAATATTGTCCATATGACCTATATTGTAAAATTAAACATCAATATCGAGTTCATTATCCTGTTGATCAGTCTAATGCGAAACTAGGCTAAGTGAATTAGGTTAAACATTATTGTACGCCCTAGAATAATGTAATGGTAGGATGCCCTAGAAGTCGCTGAACTTATTCGGGCCCACAGGTAGCTATACTCAACTCTGACCATTGTATTAGACTTAAGAAACATTCTACCTCTGTATCTCCTGTGGTAAATAAATTGTTTAAATTGTTTAAATTGTTTAAATTCACCACCTGTTTACGTGCCCGTTGACTTGCAGAATTGCGAAAAAGTTTGGTTGCGAGTCGACCGGATCAAGAGGAGCTTAGAAGCCCCTTATTCAGGTCCTTACGAAGTCCTAGAACGTAACCCAAAATTTTTTAAGCTTAAACTTCCTCAGGGTGATTCAAACGTATCGATTGATCGTTTGAAACCCGCCTATAGTCGTACCCCTACCTCTTCTAAACCCTCTTCTACACCCTCATCTCCGACTCCTCCTGAACCTCCTCCTCCTCAGCCTTCTCCGCGGTGTCCTGAGGTCATTTCAGCACCCTCGCTACCTCCTCCTCGCACTAGATCGGGTCGTACCGTTCGTTTCAAACCCTCAGCGGACTACCACTATTTTGGTGTCTGAGGGCGCTTCGCGTCTGGCCGGGGTAGTGCTGTGGTGCCCGGAAAAATTACTGAATAATTGATACAAATTAAGAATTTAATATTAAAAGTAATTTTGTACCTTTAAAAGTCTTTTATCTAAAATATAAATAAATATTAAAATAGATAAAATCTACACCGTCTTATGAGACGAGTTGAGTGCCGCTTTATGGCAACATTCACGCTATTCAAGCATCGTTCGCTGCTCAGCAGCCCATTCCTCCGCTAAACCTCGTAGTGTAAACAAGTGCTCTGATCAACCTGGTGAGTCTCGCTATTCTCGAAGTGATACTTTTTGTATTTATGTGTTATCCTTCTCCGCATAACTGAGTACGGAACATCGCTAAGAATTTGGAGAAGCGTTGCTTGGCCTACAACGTAATCCTTAATGATTCTAAAAGACCACATGTTAAATCTGATTTCTGCGAGAAAGCGTCAACGTTACGTCCTAGGACAGTCGACTCGTCAGAAACAACGTCCAGACGTCGTCGATACGCGTAACGAACGAAGACGCTAACGGAAGATGCTAAGAACCTCAACGGATGTCTTCATTTGCTTTAATTCATATGTTTAACATTGTTTTGTGGGGATTTTTATATAGTAATGAGGGTAAGGTTAATGATGTATGTTTTCTATTCGATAGTAGGGATATATCACGTTCTTATTGGTAACCTTGTTAGGTTGTTATTCAAAGTTGGCACCTCAAGGTGACGCCAGACGCGGTTGCTTCAGGGAACGAGGGCAGTTGGGGCGAGAACACCATCACAAGCAGCCGCATACGAGTTTGTTCCTCTACCTTGGTCCAGTTGGGCCGGGGTTTTGCCCCTTATAACGATACGAACCATTTGAAAGATACTAAAACGACCCGAGTATCTCTGTGACATTCATCTGTGAATATATTGAGATTAAATTCCGTGGCGACGTAATCACAGCCATCAAACTTTGCCCGTCAACTCTCAAACATGGCGGTTGCCGTCCCAGATTGCCGACAAGACGACGCTCAGACTGCGAGCCCTAATCTCCAAATCTCAGATAAGTTTTCCTCTGAAATTATGTCGATCCGAGTCCCCCACTCATGCTTCTAAGTATATTAGGATTGCGAGTGCGTAAATCACATATGTTCAATTAGTCTGCGTATTTTCGACGATTAATGTCTCAATTATTTCTATTATTCAATAGCGAATTTCTTTAATGTTTCGGTGTTTCTCTATGTCCTTCAGATAGATAGGAAGAGAATGAACGGATGATTTAGAAAGAAAAGAGAATGTTTGAAGCCAGGAAACACGGCTAAAATGCACGATTAATTTATGGCCTTAAGCCGCTCATAACGCTTACCGAAGATTGAATTAAATATTTATACAGATAAACCCTGTATTGGTGGCAGCTACCTTGATATTACCAAGTAGAAAATATATGAATCGTGACGAATAATCTTAATGTCACGACTAATAATATAACATGGAAAATATCATGCATCGCAACAAAGAATGACGGCAGAGAAAAATGAGGACCGTGACATCGGTGGGATAAAAAAACAATAGGGTCACGACATATGTGTTGCGAATTACGAAGTGAAAGTAACGAGCTAACTGGCTCGCGAGTAGCATATAAATTACATTTGACTACCTTCCGTGCGGTTCGTAAGGTTTATTAGATATGATGAATTTTGGTTATTTAGATATGTTTGGTTTTTGGATGGGGGTGCTAGTATCAGCTTCCAAAACCTAACAGTCACTCGACAGTATTCGCAAAACCGTGAGAAAGGTTAATGAGGCGAGGGAACTCAGCTCGGTCTTTTATTCGGAGGAACGCCCGGCGGACTGGCGGGATCTTGACTGGAAGATCTTCTCTAGGTGGGCACTCCGTGCCAGCGAGGTCCGGTGAGCGCTGGTGTCGGCAGGATGTAATGAGTTGTGTTTGGGAATTTATATAAGCCCAATTTAGACTAACTAGTAGCATCAGCCTTTATAAAAAGAACCCGTGACGTTGGTGGTGTCACTTATGGTATCAGCTTTATTAATCCCAAGCTGGACGAGCAAGTTATCGTAGTAGAAGCAGGTAGTTTAGCTAGCCTGTGAGTGTAATCTTAGGCTTACTAGCTTCCAAAAATAACCCATGTGAATCGCAAGGGAATAATTTGTAAATGAGATCTCTCAGGCCCAAAGCTCAGGTAAGGTTCAGTTAAGGCAAAACAAGGCCCAGGGAACTGAGTGTGTGGTGGCATTTGGCGATGTCGTTGAGGTTCTGCAAAAAGTCGAAACGCTGGATGAGCAGTCCCAGGAGACATCAAGGAAAAATTCCACCACTGACAGTCCCCAACATCGTAAATGATAAACTCCCACAAAGTAGACTCTCCGAGAAATCCTACAGATCCGACACGAGCTAATTTAATAAATCTCTCTTTTGTCAAGCTCAAAGTAGGATAGAATCACTTTAGGTTTGCAAAAACTCTTTTACCACTGCTCCTACTTTAAATAGAGGCATGAACTTTTAAAGGAGATTTTTTTGTAATGAACCACTTGTGATTCTTTTTAGAGCAACAATCGGTGATTCCATTTGTGGAATTATAGCAAATTCGTGAGACTGAATACACGGGATTCATGCAGTCGGAAGGAATTATTCAGAAAATAGCTAAAAAACATAGGATGAGAATTAATATCTTTTTTGTGTACTCTAGAACATCTCTATATCCGTACGAGAAATAACAAGGAAAAAATCCTAACTTTCATTAAGATCAATCATACTGAAAAGCACTGGCAAGCATCATTGATAAAAAAATAAGGAATAATATCTACCTGAGAAAAGAAACACTAAACGTGTTGCTTGCACAGAAAGAAAATATTCGCAAGACGAAACATGAAAATCAAGGTGACAATGACCCGGCGGTTTTTTACGTTTCGCCATTTGCAATAAACCGCCGGCATAACATCGTAAGCGTTCACGAAGTATTTTGTACGCGAGAAGTACGCGTTTACGATGGCAGATGCTAGTACGAGGCCTGTCGAAAAAGTATCCGACCTTAATTTTTCCCGCGCAAAGTAGTGATTCTAAGGCGGCGCCACTGTGCACGGTGGAAGGAGGAATCTTAATGCGCATGCTTGACTTTTTTCACCGCATTCACTTGGGCCAGTCACTGGCTGGTGGTCGCCAAGTAAGGTGCTGTTCTAAGTGTTTGTCGGATTTAGTTTTCTTGCAAGATGACTGAACGAATTGAGCAAAGACACTGCATCAAATTTTGTCAAAAGCTTGGTGATTCTCAAATTGAAACAATTCGTAAGATTCAGCAGGTGTTTGGGGAAGATGCTATGGGTGTAACACAAATTAAGGAGTGGTTCAACCGATTCAAAGATGGCCGCACATCAGCGGAGAGTGAGCAGCGTTGTGGCAGGCGTTGTGGCAGGCCGCACATTCATCCCATTTGATCCGCAATTTCTTGGCCAAACATGGAATTACGACCGTTCGCCAACCTCCCTACTCTCCAGACCTGGCTCCTTGCGACTTCTGGTTGTTTCCAAAATTGAAGACACCACTGAAAGGATCCCGTTTTGAGAGTAGAGAAGAGATAATGCGGAACGCGACGACAGAGCTGAACACCATTCCAAAAGAAGACTTCCAGAGGTGTTTACGGCAGTGGAAGGATCGGTGGGCTAAGTGTGTGGAAGCACAAGGAGCCTACTTTGAAGGGGATTAGGGTCCCAACCCCGTCAGGTTGTTGAAGTATTTTTTCTGGCCAAAGGTCGGATACTTTTTCGACAGGCCTCGTATGTATTTCTGCTGCAAGAGTAAGGAAAAATTGATTTAATTTGTTGATAGTGATTTATATTGAAATAAGTGCGATTAAACGCAAGATTTAAGGAGTAATGAAATACGAAAAAAACTAAAACTTTAGCAGGCATTTTCGTGAATAATCTTCGTAATCTATAATCCGTACGAAATTATTAAAAGGCATTCCCAATTATTATTTCACGTCAAACACACTTCAGAAAACTACTGCAAGTATGTTGTGAAAAAGAAATATTATTCCACGTGCATAAAGTACGATTTTAAATCACAGAGTAATGACACGAGACGGCAGTTTTATTCTCCGCAAATTTGGAAAACAAAGACGCCGGCGACAAAGACTCTATCAACAAAGACGCCGGCGGTTTTAGCCGCGCTCTATCACCCGTATTCGTGAACGGATCTTGAATTAATGTGACAGCTGCAAAATGTATAACTTTGTAGTAAGGCACAAACGTAGTTGAATAATATAATGACTCGACACAGGAAATGAATCGTGACACGCAAATTTATACGTTTTGTCACGTCGAGGTAGCACTCGAAAATGAACATGCTAGTCTAAGAATTTTAACACTATTTTAGAGTTTATCCCTACATCACGACGATGAACAGATCCTTAAGTTTATCACCATGCACACAGAGAATTTACACTGTATACTTTACGGGGTTTTTCTATTCTCACACTTAATTTCTTTCAACTTACGAGAGATGTACGCACGCTAGCAAGTCACGAAAAAGAGTGAGTCAGTTCAAGCGTCGCGCTTGGATGTTGCCACTTCCGGCTGCGTTAAAACTCGAAATGTCGATTGATTATTTGATCTCTCATGTATTTACTCACAAACTTCAATGATTACGAATTAGAAGTAGAAAATAATTAATAATAATTTAGAGTATGATTTTTAATGCTAATAATTATTTTATTTAAGTGCGAATGGGAAAGTTTATAATTTTTACGCTTTGTAGCGAATGCTACATTACCTCTTAAGGCGCAGACCGAAAGGTCCACCCGCTGCAATCATTTGTAGCGGGAAGGAGTTCGAACAACGCGACCATGCCGGGTTTGGCGGTCGGAAAATGTTACTGAGTGGGGAAGTTTCACCAAACGGGTCTGCAAATTTAGATCGGCAAGAGTTCTAGGAACAGGAGTTACTGCAGCGGGCTCGTCTGGTCTCTCCAGACTTGTCGCTGTTTCAGTAAGAAGGCTAGAATTAGAGTCTACGATAGGCTTAGGGATAGGGTTTGAATGTACAGGCACATAGAAAGGATTACACTCAAGTTGACTAGGCAACAATGCAGCCAACTGAGGAAGCTGAGATGGTAGATATGATCGAGTCTCAGTGGAAAGGGAATTCTGTGGAGAGAATGATGAGTTAGAAGTTACACTATGATCGGAAGTGTACGCGACTTTCAATCGATCAATGCTCACAGGGTCGTGTGAACCGGATCTTTCAAGGATGAAATACTTGGGCGTCTTTTTCAATATTTTGAATGGGCCATCATAAGGGCGCGTGAGTGTAGGTTTGATAGCGTCATTACGGGCGTACACATGTGTGCAGTCTTGCACAGCAGGATCTAATTTGTCTTTTGTTTGAGGCATTCGTGGAGCAACATACTTGATCTGACGCATGCAATCTTTGAGACAGGTTACATATGCGGAACGGTCAGCGGATGAAAATTCAGGCAAAGGTTTTGGGTCAACAATGTCGCCGGGGAGACGAAGTGTTTTCCCATACAACATTTCTGCTGTTGTGCATTGCTGATCTTGCCGATATAAATTCCTAATACTCAGCAGTACTACTGGAAGTCTGCCAGTCCAATCGTGACTGCAATTAAGGCAGCGCAGCGCAGCTTTTAAGTCTCTGTGGACTCTCTCAATAAGTCCATTCGACTGCGGATGGTAAGCGGTAGTGCTTAAGTTTTCACACCCTAAAGCGGTGCTAAGCTCACTCCAAAATTTGGAGGTAAATTGTGATCCCCGGTCATGCGTGACACTTAAGGGAACCCCAATTTTTAAATCTGGAAATCCAGTTACTCATAAAAGCGCGCGCTACAGTCTCAGTTTGGGTATCAGGAAGAGGCACGGCCTCAACCCATCGAGGAAACCTATCAATGATGGTCAACAAATAAGACTGACCACGCGATAAAGGCAAAGGACCCACCAAATCTAGGTGGACCGCGTCGAACTTGTGACCTGTGAATGCACAACTCTGCAGCGCTGCACGATTATGTTTCACCACTTTACTACTCTGACATGCATGGCAATTTTGCACAATTTGCTTGACCTCCTTACGCATCGCTGGCCAGACGAAACGATCGGAAATCAAACGCAATGTACGGTTAATACCAGGATGAGAGAAGGAATGATAGTGGAGAATAGCTACTCTGCGGAGAGTCGCAGGAAGATACAAACGAGAAAGTCGCTCGGCATCACGGTACACGCCGTCAACCAAGGTGAATTTCAGAGAGGAAGTGTTAGAAGGTTTGAGAAGATCCTGAAGTTCAGGATCCTCCTTCTGAGTCTTGGAAATATTACCGAAGGTGATTTCACCACTGGTTTGGACAGAGTTGATTCTCGATAAGCAGTCAGCGACAGTATTGTCGAGACCTTTGATATATCGGATATCAGTGGTGAATTGACTAATGAAGGAAAGGTGTCGAGCTTCTCTTGGGGAATGTCTTTCAGAAGGCATCTTAATCGCTGAGGTCAAAGGTTTGTGGTCTGTGTAGATCACGAACTCCCTTGCCTCTAGAGCATAGCGAAAGTGTCTCACAGACAGATAGATAGCAAGGAGTTCCCTACCGAACGCGCTATAAGCACGCTCAGTGGGCGATAGCTTTTTGGAAAAGAAAGCAAGGGGAGAGATATTAGTACCTACTTGTTGTTGCAAAACAGCACCTACAGCAGTACTTGAGGCGCCAACTACCAGGCTGAAGTCAGCATTAGCAATAGGGTAGGATAATTCAGTCGCGGTAGCTAACTTGTGCTCAATCTCCTCAAACGCTTTGCGCGCATCCTCCGTCCATTTTACCTCAGTAGATTTACCTTTTCGTTTCGGTTCGAGCAAGTCTGACAAGGGGGCTAAAGTTTGAGCACAGTTGCGTATGAAGCGATGATAGAAGTTAACAGAACCTAGGAACCTTCTTAGTTCCTTCTGGGTCTGTGGAAGAGGAAAGTTTTTGATCACTTCTACTTTGGAAGGCAAAGGTTTTAGACCTAGGCTAGAGATTTCATGACCTAAGTAAATCAGTGATGGCTTTCCGAGCTCACATTTTGCAGGATTTACCAGGAGTTCATTGTCGGACAATCTTTGAAAAACGACCCTAAGATGGTCTTTGTGCAGCTCCGGGGTTGTGGATGCCACTAGGATGTCGTCTAGATAGACACAGGCGAAAGTGAGATCTGAGAAAATTTCAGCCATGTGGCGTTGGAACGTTTGAGGAGCGTTCCTTAAGCCATATGGCATCTTTAGAAATTCAAAGAGACCAAACGGAGTGATTACCGCGGTCTTAGGGATAGCGCTCTCCTCAAGTGGAATTTGATGGAAGGCGTGTTGAAGGTCTATCTTTGAGAAAATTTGAGCTCCCTCTAAATTTGCACTGAAATCATGAAGGTAAGGAATAGGGTAGCGGTCAGGTAGAGTAACGGCATTCAACCTGTGGAAATCCCCGCACGGTCTGAATTCACCGTTAGCCTTGGGTACTAGCAAAAGAGGGCTAGCCCAAGGACTTTTGGAACTGCGGATGATGCCGCATTCTTGCATGCGCGCAAATTCGTTCTTGGCTAAAGCCAATCGATCAGGCGGTAGTCGCCTTGCTCGGGAATAGACTGGCGGTCCAGTGGTTTCAATATGGTGTTTCGTGCTAGTCTGCATTTTTTTAGAAGCTAAGTTAGAATTTGTTAGTGCAGGGTAATCTGCCAGTACCTGCTCGAACATGCACTCTTCCTTGAAGGCGATAGAGAAGGAATGCAAGACATTAGCTCTAGTTGAACTACAAGCGGGAATTGAGACCTGTGTCTCCTCGTCCCTAATTCTACGGTTTTTAACATCTACAAGAATCCCAAACTTCGCTAGAAAATCCGCGCCAATTATGGGCTCTTGGACTTCCGCGATGAGGAAAGTGAAGAGAAATTTTCGCCTCAATCCCAGACTGCACTCTAATACTCTTTCCCCATAACAAGCTATTGGAGTGCCATTTGCGGCGCGTAGTGTCGCCAACAATTGGTTGTTTTTGTCTTTCGCCGTGGCTGGGATAATTGACACACTGGAACCAGTGTCGATTAAAAATCGATATTTGGTAGTGGGATCGAGAATCGTTAAGAGGCGAGTAGTCTGGGAATGAGGCAACGCAGTACTCGCTACTATGCGTCGCTGTTGGCGTTTCCCGAAGTCATTTCGGTATAACGAGGACAGAATCGGGACCCGCACTTTCGTGCTTGGTCACCGAATTTGTGATGGAACCAGCATAAGTTACTACTAGCATCACGAGAGCGCGACCGAAAGCGGCGGTCTTGAGCTGACCTATCATAAGATCTACCTCTATCAAAACGTTGAGGAGGAGGAAAAGGATAGTGATAGGGAGAGTCGTAGGCATCTCGGTAGCTTTGGTATCTCCCTGGGCCTTGCCGGATGTGAGCTACACTCTGACCTAGCTGGCAATTCTGGAAAGCTTGCTTTAGCTCAGCGATGTCTTGCTGCATCTTATCTATTGTGGCTGAGGATTGATTACTAGCAGTATTTGCCGGGCTAAAATTTGCAGCTGATGCGTTCAAAGAGGCTACCTGCGGTGCTTGTGACACGTTTAGGTTGCGCATCACTGTCTCAGTGGACTCTGCAAGCATCTCTAAAGTTTGGTCAGGGCTTGCTAGCGATAGAAATGGACGCACATTGGAAGGAAGTTTATTCATGTAAACTTCTTTCAGAAATCCCTCAGCTACGGCAACACCCGCTGCAAGTTTGCGCAACTCCTTAACTAACGAAGTGGGAGAGAAAGAGACAGAGACAGGAGGAATTGCTGAGGCGTCTACAAGGCTTCTGAATTTGTCCGCATCGGACATCTGAAGCTTTGCTAATATTTTGCCTTTCAAGATTCCGTAAGGATTTACAGCTGGAGGGTTTTCTAGCAATTGATTGGAGTCATTTAACAATTTTGTGGGAGCTGCGGACACAAGGGCATAAAACTTATCGTTTTCGTCCCTTATTTTATGATACCTAAACATTGCCTCCACTTGGTTAAACCAAGTGTGGCTGTCTTCTGGTATGAAAGGCGGCAGGCTCAGAGGTTTGGTGCGCGCTCGATCTTCATTATCTGTGTCAGGCATGCTAGCAATTTTCTTTGGGGATGCACAGTTAAGCTATCAATGCCTATGACTTGGAATTAATGTGACAAAGGTTTGCGTTATTTCTTTACCTACTCAATCATTCAAATAAAGTTGAAACGGAAAGAAGAAAATATAAAATTGGAAACGAAAATTTATGCGGTATGCGGCAATTAGCGTAGGCACAAAAAAAAACAGGTGAGAAAAATATTTTTCTACCTACTGTGGCATATGAGACAAAAAAAAAAGGACAGGATAGCGCTGGAAAAATTTTTTTTTTTTTTTGTTAGAGCTGCTCAGAGAACATTCATTAACACGGTCAAATCCATAGAAATTCTCAAAGACTACGACATGGGAAAATTTATCACTACAATGATATGCCAAAATTATCCTCTCTCACAATTTCTCAAACACTTATCGAGTTGAATATTTTTTTATTTAAGTTTTAAGGCTGGGGTTTTAATCTTTGGGGTTTTAAACTCGGGGTCACCAGTGTTTTGGTTTTTGGATGGGGGTGCTAGTATCAGCTTCCAAAACCTAACAGTCACTCGACAGTATTCGCAAAACCGTTAGAAAGGTTAATGAGGCGAGGGAACTCAGCTCGGTCTTTTATTCGGAGGAACGCCCGGCGGACTGGCGGGATCTTGACTGGAAGATCTTCTCTAGGTGGGCACTCCGTGCCAGCGAGGTCCGGTGAGCGCTGGTGTCGGCAGGATGTAATGAGTTGTGTTTGGGAATTTATATAAGCCCAATTTAGACTTGCTAGTAGCATCAGCCTTTATAAAAAGAACCCGTGACGTTGGTGGTGTCACTTATGGTATCAGCTTTATTAATCCCAAGCTGGACGAGCAAGTTATCGTAGTAGAAGCAGGTAGTTTAGCTAGCCTGTGAGTGTAATCTTAGGCTTACTAGCTTCCAAAAATAACCCATGTGAATCGCAAGGGAATAATTTGTAAATGAGATCTCTCAGGCCCAAAGCTCAGGTAAGATTCAGTTAAGGCAAAACAAGGCCCAGGGAACTGAGTGTGTGGTGGCGTTTGGCGATGTCGTTGAGGTTCTGCAAAAAGTCGAAACGCTGGATGAGCAGTCCCAGGAGACATCAAGGAAAAATTCCACCACTGACAGTCCCCAACATCGTAAATGATAAACTCCCACAAAGTAGACTCTCCGAGAAATCCTACAGATCCGACACGAGCTAATTTAATAAATCTCTCTTTTGTCAAGCTCAAAGTAGGATAGAATCACTTTAGGTTTGCAAAAACTCTTTCACCACTGCTCTTACTTTAAATAGAGGCATGAACTTTTAAAGGAGATTTTTTTTTGTAATGAAACACTTGTGATTCTTTTTAGAGCAACAATCGGTGATTCCATTTGTGGAATTATAGCAAATTCGTGAGACTGAATACACGGGATTCATGCAGTCGGAAGGAATTATTCAGAAAATAGCTAAAAAACATAGGATGAGAATTAATAACTTTTTTGTGTACTCTAGAACACCTCTATATCCGTACGAGAAATAACAAGGAAAAAATCCTAACTTTCATTAAGATCAATCATACTGAAAAGCACTGGCAAGCATCATTGATAAAAAAATAAGGAATAATATCTACCTGAGAAAAGAAACACTAAACGTGTTGCTTGCACAGAAAGAAAAAATTCGCAAGACGAAACATGAAAATCAAGGTGACAATGACCCGGCGGTTTTTTACGTTTCGCCATTTGCAATAAACCGCCGGCATAACATCGTAAGCGTTCACGAAGTATTTTGTACGCGAGAAGTACGCGTTTACGATGGCAGATGCTAGTATGTATTTCTGCCGCAAGAGTAAGGAAAAATTGATTTAATTTGTTGATAGTGATTTATATTGAAATAAGTGCGATTAAACGCAAGATTTAAGGAGTAATGAAATACGAAAAAAACTAAAACTTTAGCAGGCATTTTCGTGAATAATCTTCGTAATCTATAATCCGTACGAAATTATTAAAAGGCATTCCCAATTATTATTTCACGTCAAACACACTTCAGAAAACTACTGCAAGTATGTTGTGAAAAAGAAATATTATTCCACGTGCATAAAGTACGATTTTAAATCACAGAGTAATGACACGAGACGGCAGTTTTATTCTCCGCAAATTTGGAAAACAAAGACGCCGGTGACAAAGACTCTATCAACAAAGACGCCGGCGGTTTTAGCCGCGCTCTATCACCCGTATTCGTGAACGGATCTTGAATTAATATGACAGCTGCAAAATGTATAACTTTGTAGTAAGGCACAAACGTAGTTGAATAATATAATGACTCGACACAGGAAATGAATCGTGACACGCAAATTTATACGTTTTGTCACGTCGAGGTAGCACTCGAAAATGAACATGCTAGTCTAAGAATTTTAACACTATTTTAGAGTTTATCCCTACATCACGACGATGAACAGATCCTTAAGTTTATCACCATGCACACAGAGAATTTACACTGTATACTTTACCGGGTTTTTCTATTCTCACACTTAATTTCTTTCAACTTACGAGAGATGTACGCACGCTAGCAAGTCACGAAAAAGAGTGAGTCAGTTCAAGCGTCGCGCTTGGATGTTGCCACTTCCGGCTGCTTTAAAACTCGAAATGTCGATTGATTATTTGATCTCTCATGTATTTACTCACAAACTTCAACGATTACGAATTAGAAGTAGAAAATAATTAATAATAATTTAGAGTAAGATTTTTAATGCTAATAATTATTTTATTTTAGTGCGAATGGGAAAGTTTATAATTTTTACGCTTTGTAGCGAATGCTACAGATATAAGGTTTATTGGATATGATGAATATAAGGTTTATTAGATTTGATGAGTTTTGTAAGATCATGTGAAGTAGAAAATGAGACTAGAATTTACGCCCTAAGTAGAGTGACGTGTGACCGGCCTGAGTGTGCCGCCATGGAGGCGGTTACGTAACGGCCCGGTAACTTTGAAAAGACCCGGTCGTTAAGTTGGAAGTGTTTTAACTTAGTTCATCATGCGAGACTTTAGGAGTGAGAGCTTAGAAGTTAGTTTAAAGTATAACTTAGTTTCTAGTGTGGATTGTGACAACGATTAGAGAATTTCAAAGTCAAGAGAATTAACTAATTCAATATTCAAATTACAACCTGATAGTAGAAAATATAGGTGGGTAGTTGAATAATTTATATGTCATATTTTACCTGTTGTAATTAGGTAATTTCGAGATCCTCATATCGCCATGCTAACCTTTGTTTTATTCGTGTAATTGCAGGATCTACAAACAAAGCTACCTCCCCTACCTTTACCTCTTTTGATCAAGTGATTATTCGTTATTCAGGCATGTCGTAATTAACTGTACTTAGAATCCTAACACCATTAGAATCTTCCATTACTATTCGGATAATAGTACGTTGCGAAGTTCCCCAGTCTTTTCTCCTGAATAATCCAGTGGGCCAAAAATAAATATTTACTCGTTCGACTAGTCTTTATCCCTTACTAGTCGCTATACGAATAATTGACTCGTTAGGCAGTTCCAAACGAAACCCCACGTTTGAACTAGCCTCACGTTCATGCTTCACCTTTTCATTCTCGCCGTCCATTTTACTTCGGCCATCTCCACTCGTTGAGCCACCCAAATCACCCACATACGGGAAGTACCATACTCACATTCCGCCTTCACCTGGACCCACAACGGACTCCCACTCACCGCCGCGAGCGGTTGGAGTACGCCACCAGGACTGGATCCGGAACCCCGCATCAAGAAGTGGAAAACCCCAACGAGTGAACAGTGGCCACGGCACCCCTCAGCGTCAAATAAATAAATAGGCGATCTAATCAGTGACTTCCACTTACACTCAATAGATAGTTCGTGCAAGTGATCTGAAAACATCGGTGCCAGTAGAGCACCAGATTACCTACTCCTTCTGAGTCAAAGGGCCCAAACAGACTTTCAATCTTAATCTTATTTTTGTATTTATGTGCCTAGCCATAGACACAGTAAATGCTGGTGACCCTGTCAAACCTTAGTTGCCTAAACCTTGATGATACCAGAACATCAACCGGGTGTACTTAAAGCTATACGTAAAAATTGAAGTACTCGCACCAAGCGAAAAGTTCATACTGGTGACCCAGAGTTCATACACTTGTGTCTTCGCCTCTGGACCTGACTAACTGACTGCCTCTTAACCGCTGCTTGATCATCACTTTACCCGAAATCACTAAGCACACATTTGACGTACATTTACCTACGTAATTCCAAGAGTCTCAAGTCTTGTGGTTGCCCCATCCCAGTTGACCAAATTTCGTAAAACGTGACGTGTCCAAATTCTCCAGTTCCGAAGCGTCTTATGCCGTTAAGAACTCGCTGGCCTTCCTCTACGAATAAACCAAGATGGGTCCACAATTCTGCTCTGGTTTAATTTCCGTCACTAAAATCTCAAACATCGTTATTATACCGTTGAAGCAGGGGATTTCTCATTATCAGAACGAGATCAACACCCGGATAACTTTACAGTGTAGTATTCTGTCACAATTTGGTATGCTCGAGAACTTCTTTCTGCACATGTTTTTGTTTGTCAGTTGGATATCTACCTGTTTTTTGTATCAAAGATTTGTTTTTAAAGAAAAAAGTGTCCACTAATCAACTCAGTGAGAATCAATCGTTATCTGAAGTTCGCCCAAAGTTGGGAACTCAATTTAGTTATGTGAAGCTTGAAGAGCGAAACAATTTGAGAGGTCACCAGCACGTGGGAACGCGGATTGAATTTAGTGATTAGCAAAACTCAGAAGGAGTTAAGTGCGGTGTTCGGATGCTCCACGGCATCAATTTTAATCAAATTATCATGAGTCTTTCCACGGACTAAACCAACCGGAAGGACAAGGATAGACTTTGGTTTCTCGCCTGGCCTTTATTGGGTCTGAAGGGGCTGTTAGCCGTTGGTAGCTTCAGGTTGAAACTTCCTGGTCAACCGTCGGTAGCTTCAGGATGAGACTTCCTGGTACGATCTTGAATAGGGCTGCAACCGGCTAGCAGCAGTGATTGTGAGATGGCGGGTGTATGGTTGTGTAAGGATAGTGTGCAAAGATTCCCAGTGTCTGGTTGAACGACTCAGTGTCAAGTGGATTAGACAACTGGCCAGAGAATACTCATGCACGTCAATGTGATTTGACGAGGGAAATAATGATTGAGAGGAATAAGTGTAGCATTCGCTACAAAGCGTAAAAACTACCCAGTGTTTTGTTTCGTTGGTGACGACGATGAGGTGAGAATTGCTGTAACACCGCTAGAGTAAGACGCCAATGTCAGAGTGCGTTTTTGAAAAAAGACGCCACTGCGCAGTATTGCCATACAGGGGGTGAATAACGATTTTCATTACCACAAGTTCTTAAACCTCATGCTCTGATATGAAAGCCAAAGGCATTAGTGAACAAGTTTGTCAGTTACAAAAAATTCTATCCTATCTACTCTTGAGCTTGACGAAAAAGAGAACAAATGAAATTCCCTAGAGTCGAATCTGTAGGATTTCTCAAATTCTACTTTGTGGGAGTTTATTATTTACGATGTTGGGGGACTGTCAGTGGTGGAAATTTCCTTGATGTCTCCTTGGACTGCTCATCCAGCGTTCGTCTTTTTGCAGACCTCATCGTCATCACCAACGCCAACACACCAGTTTTCCCCTGGGCTTTCTTTAATGGGGATTGCCTTACTTGGATTAATTTTGGTCTTTGTTTTGGACCTGGCCTTAACTTAACTGGCCTTACCTGAACTGGGCCGCTTTTCGGAGACTTTTCTGGAACTAGTTTTGGGTCTTTCTCTTGCTGGGACTTTGTTTTGGCCTTGTCTGGCATTAACTGAAAAACTACCAGCATCACCTTAAAATTCAACTCCCTGCTTTCAATACAATAACTATATGGCCCGGCTTGAAATGAAATAAGCTGATACGTAAATTGAGACTACCGATGGTCAGGGTCTTTCAAGTCTTATGAATTGGGGCTCCTATAAATTACAAAATCACAGCCACACTGTCGACTTCGTCACTAGCCGGAGTCTACCGCCCGCACGGACTGAAAATCACCGTCAGCCAAGTTCTTCATTAACTCAAGACTCGGCGGTCCTTTCCGGCTCCTTCAAATAAACCACAAACAAGCTGAGTTTCCACGCTAATCATTATCCTTTCTCATGGTTCACGAACGCTTATCGAGGTACGTTTTGGTTTGGCTATACCCCACGGCCAAAACCAAACATACGC
The DNA here is from genome assembly GCA_030386875.1 of Morinoia aosen. Classification (NCBI taxonomy): domain Eukaryota; kingdom Metazoa; phylum Arthropoda; class Malacostraca; order Amphipoda; family Talitridae; genus Morinoia; species Morinoia aosen. The sequence goes on from CM059563.1 coordinate 11,309,321, forward strand.
GTGAAGGAGAAAGTGGCAGTTTTTGTCCTTTGTTACGTTTTCTACCGGATTAGTTGCCTTTATAAGAGTGAGCTAAGATGGCACGGTAGGTGAATGTAACAGTGGAGTGTCTCGTGGCTTCATATGCCCCTCTGGGGCCCAAGCACTACACTCAAACGAATCTCTTACGTGAATCCAGACTCTGCCTGGAGAGCTGGCTTTATATACGCACTACCGGAAACTTGCGAAATGGTTCTGCGTGAGAACGCGATAAAAGCTGATGCTTCGAAAAATGTTTCAATATTTCGGGTCAAATTTTAATAGATTTCGGGGTTTTTCCATATTTCAATAGAATTGAAAAATATGGAAGCCATATAACAATCGGATTTCAAAATTTTATTTGAACTTACTTTCATTATGGATGTTGATTATTCACAAGAATTATTCTAAAATCTAATGCTACAATTTCATTATAATATTTGTCAAATAGCCACACGTGTAAAATTTCAGCACGTAAATTAGTGAAACAGCTCAAAACGTGGTTAACCCAAATAACTTCACAAATACTATAACATGTCGTTAAACATATATACTTTTTAAAGTTTTTTATGCGTATATGGGTTAGGTGGGCTTCTACTTTGGTGTTAGTTATTTATAAGTAAGTTGAGCTGGTCAGTCAGGGTATTTTGAGAACACTTTTAGGGTTCGAAGGTTTAGCGGTCACTTTCTAAATTTTAAATAAGGCTGAAAACCTTGGAGTAATGTAAGTTACTGCTGAGAGAAAGAAATAACTATTGAAACCTAATGATCAATCAGCCAAGCTACGTATGTGCCTGCTTCAAGTAGTACGAAGAAAATTAAAAATAATATGTTGTTGCTCAATGAAATTTGGGAATCCGCATGTTACGAGTTAGAAATAGTGAACTGTCTGCTAACCGATCGTAAAAAGTTTTTAATGATCCTATCTTTGCAGTAAATTTTGCTTAGTAAAGATCTTGAATTTTGTTTAAAGGAAGATTTATGACCTTTAATGTAAGTAGTATTCATATTTATGGAATATGAGGGTTTTTGGTGTGATATTTCATGATAGTTGAGTAGTTAGCCTATTTCGTTAACTAGTTGACCACTAAGTTACTTAGGCTATCTCTTATAGGCTACATTATTTATATTTATAGCCAAGGAAAAATACATCTGCATAACTTAGTATAGCAAAATAGATTCATAAAAATGCCATCTAGTGCTGAGTTGAGTCATTAAACAGTAAATGTGTAGCGTTTGGTAAGAATCAACTTTTGAATTTTTGGTGCCAGAACATAAACTAGGTAAGTTAGTTGATTAACTACATCAAAATAAACAAGGGTAAATCTGAAGGATATGTCAGTTGTTGATTTTCCACTTTTTGGTGCCTGAACCTAATTAATTGAATCAAAATAAACAAGTTTTCTTCTATGCACTTTCCATCTCAAATGAGTATTTTACAATTTATAGCGGTAAGTTAGTTTCGTCTTTGATGACGAATGCGCTCGAATAAACAGCTACTCATCAATTTTCGAATTTTTGTTGCTTGAATCGTGGTAATATCGAAATAAACAACTTTTCTTGTATACACTTTATTCGTCAAATGAGTATTTAACGAGGTATAGCGGTAGGTTTGGTTTTGTCTTTGATAACGATCGCGCTGGAAGCGAGTGCGCATTGCAGTGTTACTGTCCGACGTGCTCATTGAATAACTTGCAACTTCAAACACTGAAGTTTCGGTAAGTTTTTTACCGCTATAACTAATAAAATACTCATTTGCGATGGAAAGTGCATAGAAGAAAACTTGTTTATTTTGATCTAATTAACTATGCTAAGGCATCAAAATTTACAAAATTGATAACTGACATATCCTTCAGATTTACCTAAACAAGTTTTCTTCTATGCACTTTTTGTTGCAAATGACTATTTTACGAGTTATAGCGGTATGGTACTTATTGCAAAGTTCTATGTCCCTGGTAGCCTTATAAATTATCCAATGATATTAAAATAACAACTATTGATATTTGAATAACTTCCAAGGTTTTTATTGAAATGACCTATTCTTCATGAACAGATTTTGAAATTTTTCAAAACCAAATAGATACTCGAGAAAGTGAACTATTTTAACGTTTGATCATAACATTTTTGAACTTTTTTCTAATTTATGTCCTGCGATTCTGAAATTACACCCTGATCGCAATTGTATTGTTGCAAGTGCGGGTAAAAAGGGGAAGACTCCAATGGACTCTTACATTAATGGTCTAATAATTGTGTTATTAAAGTATCTTATATTATGTTGGAATTGTAACTAACCTGCAGCTGTAGTAAAAGAATTAGTCTTCATCTTAAGATTAAGCTTCAGGCTCTACTGCGATGGAACGTTGCTTTTCGGAGAGCGGTAGGTACAGTTTTGAAGAGTCTATGAAGTAATGATATAATAGTGATTTCCTTTCATGGCTGGTGATGAATAAATAGCAAAACAAATATTGAATTAAAAATTAGGTTCTAATTCTGGGTTGTTTCACCCACTCTTTAATGTCTTTTCACAAGCGGGAATGCGCTCGATCATTCGGGCGCGTCAAAAGGAAGAGTCCATTGTAGTGTTGTTTTACAACGCCCTCGATGAATTTATCTCCGCTTCAAACACTAGAGTTGCGGTCAGTAATTTACCGCTATAACTCATTAAATACTCATTTGCAACGGAAAGTGCATAGAAGAAAACTTGTTCATTTTAACCTAATTTACTATGTTTAAGCCCCAAACTGGAAATCAATTCTTGCCAAACGCTACACATTTACCCATTAAACTGCTAATGTAACTATTAAGCTGCATAATTAAGAGTTTAGTCTTTAAGGCTGCAGCACTTAGTCTAGTTGTCTTGTAATTGATTTTTGAGTAAATTTAAAACCTAGTCATAGACGTTTTGGCTCAATTGGTTGCTTGTATATCAACAGCCTGTAGTGACTGTTTAATTATATACTTTGCAAATAAAATGTATCAAACTGTTTCTTCATCAATATTTGGGGTCTACATCTAAGTTAACATATTTACTGCCCTCTGTTGTGGTTAATGGTTTGTTTGGTTGTGCTGTAAAAAGCAGTATTAAAAAATTTACTTTCCTGATTGAATTCATTTTTATTTTTTCTATCAAATAGAAAAATGCCATTGCACAATATTTCACCTTGTATAATTTTATTGGTCATGATGCATTTTAATGCGCTCCTGGAAATCAAAAATTCTGTTCTAAAGAATCACTGTTGGAATACATTTAAAAACGTTTTACAAGAATGATATTCTGCTTGCTGATGCATTATTTTCAAGATATAACACCAATTACGTTCAGGTGGGAATAAAATTATATAGTTGGTTGCTTAGTCGCTGCATTGTGTGGTCACGCCCTCATTTTTGGCAGAAGAACAGTGTTGGTTTTGGTAAGTTAACCCGTTGCCACGTCCTTGACTCTTAAAAAGTCAACAAAGCTGGTACGTGTTTCACATCGGCAAACCTAGGGTTACCATATATGGTCTTGAGCGTCTCGTTGAGCGCTATTCATTGGTGTAAGGTAAAATTAGGGGGAAGGTAACAGGGAAGGAGAGGTAACAAGCTCAAATCTGTATGAATTCTTCTGCTCAGTCTGGAGTGTAGCTACCAGCACTGCACAACCTCTTAGAAGGCCAGCAGTGTAGCTGAGGCATACCAGCACACACTCTGCCTCTTAGAAGGTCGATATCATTTTTATTTTTTTATGTTTTGTTTTAAAAAAATAGGAGTCCAAATCCACAGATTTACTCCTAGGCAAAAAATAATACCACCGTTGTATTTGGGAGGAAAAGCTCTATGCATATCAAACTATTTACAAGCAATGAAACTGCTTGATAACAGCCTATACACAAAATGCACTGAAAAATCAAAACTGTATTTTATATATAATGCACATAACTCCGGAACTATTAGACCTGAAAAAAATTCACATACCACAAGATTCAGCAATTCAGAATCTTTGAAAATGCATCATAAAAAAACATGAAAGTGCAATAAATAAAAAATGACCAGTGATTTTCTGATTTCTGTTTTTTTGTATTTTATGAAATAAAAACTCAAATTCCATAAATTTTTGTTGGGGTAGCAGCAATTTTTCCCCACTGACAGAAAGAGCAACTCTCTCTCTTTACAATGAGCCCCCAATGAAACTTCTAACATGATTAATGAATGTACAGTAAGTTGCACAGTTGACCCATTTTCTTCAAACCTCCCGGTATGTCGACCATGTGGAGACGGGTTAAGGAGATCGTCCCACTTTTTCAACTTTTTTCGTCCGATTCGTTTGAAAATTGGCCACTATATGTATTTTGTGAAAGTCAATCATTATTACTCCGGTCATTTTTTCGATTTAAAGCTTAGTTTTTTTCTAAAAATTAGTTTTTTGGTATATTTTATGGATATTTCAAAATGGTTCTCGTCTTTGAGTTTTGATGCTAGAACAAAACCAAAGACAGTGTTAGAATCCTTGGAACATTCCTAACAAACTCAAATATATTTTTTTTTAAATCAACTTTTTTCTATTTTTTCAAATTTCTAAAAGCAACAGTAATTTTTTAGATTTAGAGCTATATATTTTTTCAAAAAATTTGTATATGAAAAAAAAGCCCATTTGCGTTTGTTAGTAATGTTCAAAGGATTCTAAAACTGTCTTTGGTTGTGTTCTAGCATCAAAACTCGATAACGAGTGTAACGATCGTTTTTTTTTTTTCGAACGAATAAGCTGATTTTCATATTTTCCAGGACAATTCTTCTAATCGAATAAATTTATTTTCTTATTCTCTGTATAATTTTCAAGAACGGCATTCAAATTAAAGCACGACTATAGCAGGTATTGAAACACTCGTTATGCGTGGCCACACTAATTTACTGTTTTAGGTTGATATTACCAAGATGACGGGGAATAATTAAAGCCCGCAAACATGATGATGATAAGGAATATGCAATTCTCACGTAACTTGGAGGAAGAACGGGCGTTGATGTCGGTGTGTTCGAAGTAGCCTCGTTTACGTTAATTATTTAACTAGTCGTTCTAAATCTGAAATCACAAATGGCAACACTCAGTACGCCGGGCTGAGTTCTATCTCAAAGATTCAAGCAAGGGCGGCGTATACGAGGTCCTTCTACGATGATGACACGCTTGGGAAAGAACCCTCCTAACCTTAAGTACAATCTTTTATAGAAGCAGTTACCGCAGCTATCTCCCATGGCGGTTGGTAGCAACCAATGGTCGGGAAACCTTCTTTTTATGAATCTTTTTCTGATGTCCTCTACCAATGCCAGGCAAGCGTCGCCTTCTTCTGCTGATGCAGCTTTCTGTTGAGGTTATTATGCTGAGTTGCAACGGTCTTTTAGGGCACGGAGTACGAAGCGCTTGCTCGTTGATGCAACTGTCGTCTTCGATGTGCCGTTATGTGGAATGTAGAAAGGTATATGACACGAGTACCATTTTGAATGTTGAAAGTTAGAAGTGTTGGGTATTAGCATAAACAAATTTTTTTGTTGAAATGTAATATAATGAACAATTTATGTAATTGAATGCAGTTTTAATTTTATTTCGATAATTTCCATACATAACTTCATATTCACACTGTGAATTGTGATTTCCAAACCAAAAAATATTAAATATTTAAAACCAAAATATTTTTTAAAATTTGAAATTTTTTATTTTCAGTCTGATTCTTATGCAATTTGACTATGATATGTAACTTCTGAAAACAAACATAATTTATTCTATTCATTTTTTTTATTTAGGCCTTAGTTTTTGAAAAAATTTGACATTGGTTTTCTGGTATTCACATTTTACTGATATTGATATTTCAAAATGTTACTTGTCATCAAGTTTTGATGCTAGAACAAAAACAAAGACAGTTTTAGAATCCTTAGAACATTCCTAACAAACTCAAATGGGCTTTTTTCCATTTCTCATTTGTTCTCTTTTTACATGGGGTTGAAATGGGCTCAAAGTTGAAGATTTTGGTCCCCTTACCCCCCCGTGGGGGGGGAGATCTATTGTCCGTAGCGCCATAAAATTTTAGGACCGAATAGTCCATCACCTAAGGGTTTTCTTCCAACAAAAAAATGGAAAATGACCACCTGAGCGATAGGGGCCTGGGACGATCTCCTAAAGGTAAAGGTAAGCTATTTTGGGTTGGTTTATGTTGTTTTAGGTTAGTTTATTTAACTATCCTAACATGACCTAACCTCACCACCCATCGTTAGGTCAATACCGTATTACAGCATAGTTACATGTCCGTTCCTTCACTTTTATATATGACGTTCCTATAACTTCAAAGCTAAATAATTAAAAAATTACGCATCAGGGAGCAGATTATCATTCACGTAAAACGTTTTTCAATTTGTTTCTTTATTGATTCTTTTGAATGGAATTTTTAATTTCCGTGAGCTCATTAAAATGCATTATGACTTTTTTTAGGGGACCGTCTGGGCGAAATTAAAAAGTTGAACATTTTTGGATGATTTTTTTAAATTTTTACTGTTGATGTGAAATAATGCAACTATTCTTTTATGATTAATTTTTTTTTGTATTTTCTTTAGAAAGTTTTTTTCTGAAAAACAAAAAACTTGGCATTTTTGTTGTATCTCCTACAGTTTTGAAATTATGGAACTGGGAATATGTTTTTTAGATAGCTAAAGATAGTATCTAGAGAATTGCTGAAATTGATTTTCTATAATTTCTATATAATTTCTAAAACATCTCCAAATAAAAAAACAGAAAACTTATAATTGTTTGAATTTTGATCCAGACGGTCCTCTAAAAAGATTGTGAAACATGAAATTTAATTCATTTATATCGTTAGGTAAATGAGCAATTTGCCGAATAGTACGCTAATGACCGAATGTGTTATTTTCTGAAAATTTTAATTTTAATCATTTGTGGATCATGTGGATGGAATGGATGCATATCAGTCGTATCATAAAAGATGCAATGTTTACCAAGTAGCAAATTCTGTTTGTTGCCCCCTGTAGTCGTGCAAATATGTCAGGGTGTTTTGATGTTGCATTTTCTCTGGCATTATTTTTTGTAGTACTCAGTAATGGTTAACCTCTACCTAATATGAGCATATAGCCTTATTCAATAATGCACAAAAGTTGATCTAAGTCAATTTTTTGCTGAGTACACAAACTTGAATCAGATTGTTGCATGTGCTGGAGGATCAGGGAAAATATCTGAATTAATTGTCATGCTCAAGTACAACGCAAACTAAGAACTAAGCTTATTATTATTATTATTATTATTATTATTATTATTATTATTATTATTTTTATTATTATTATTATTATATAAGAAAGATTTAGCCTCCCTTAACCACAACAAAGATGTTCCAAGAGAGGAAAGAGGAAGATATTATTTAGTATGGAGTTGAGGGAACGTGGAATCTATGCACAAAGTGCACAGAAACAGTAAGCTAGGAAAGAAGTTCATGAAACAAGAAAAAAAGTGGAAGCAGAAAGTAGTAGGTGCTGAAAAATAGGACAGCAGTGAACCGAAAAAAAATGGTCCGTAACAAAACAAAAACCTATTTTATTACAACAAAAAGGAAGCCTACCTAACCTTTAGCTCGGGCCCTCACATGGTTCCCCTGGGACCGGTAATTCCCATAGATACAATAGTTGTATCCCCCTGAGGGGTTTAACTAAGCTTAGGTGCATACTATTTTTCCATAGTATATTCAGAGAATTCTAATACTTATCATGTGTGTGTTGATTGTTAAATTTGGGCAACTACAACAACAGTTTGTAAAGTTTCACTAATCCTAAAATTCTATGTTATAAGTTTGTGTCAACTTTTTCCTCAACTTAACATGCCTTTATATGTAAATTTTTAGCTTAACACGTTCACTGCATTTCTGCGGCTATTTACAGTTGATTTGGTTATGTTGTAAGTAGCGGAATAGGGAAATCGATTTTCCAGCTGGAATGAATTCTAATTCTCCCTAATGAATGTGAAGAATACAACTGCACGATAACATTTTACCTTGCATAACAATCATTTTGCAAAAACATCGCGAAACATAAAATATCGTACGTTGATACCGGCACGTAGGTGGGCAATTTACCTCTTGGTGCGCATGTGGCCCAATACGCAGTGAACGTGTTAAATTTACATGGCTTCGTGTAATTAAAAAATCTCCCGTGTAAATATCAAGTTGCTAAAGTAAGGCTACTTGGTGCTATTGACAAGCTCTGCATAAAAATTCTTCATTATTGTTTAAGGGTATGAATAAATATTGCACCGTGCATTCTTAGTAAAATATATATTACTGTGTTCTATCTGCTAAATTGTTCTATAATTTGTTGTAGTAGAAAAACAGCAGTATCTAGTTTAGTGTACCAGTTGTTGGTATATTGATTTACATTCTTTGGTAACGTATTTTTTGATTACTCCAACAGGTCTGTTTGTATGTGAAGTAATATTTTTGTAATACTCTCGGCTCTCCACAATTCATGAAACTGTACAGCTTTAGAATTCTGAGAAACCTCCCAATTTTTCACTCTTTGATAAATTTTAAGATGGAAAAGAGCATATCTTCTGCTTCAAACAATCTTGCTAAAGTTTGTTCAAATGAAGTAAAAGTTGCACATGTTTCAAAAATGTCATCACATAAATTTGATTCAGAAAGATCTCAAAATGCTGATTTGGCCATGGAGTCTAAAGTACTTCAAGAAAGGAAATCAAATATTAATGATGAAAATGACAAAAATTCAATCTTGTCTGCAATTTTGTTTGAGGCTTTTGGTAAGGGTCCATTTCCAGACAATGGGAAGATAAGTGGAGGTTGTGACAGTGCAGAAGCGAAGCTTGCTGGATCCAACAAAAGAAAACGATCTGACAAGTGCTCATCTGATGTAAACTCTGATCAGGTATGTAATTTAATCAAGAGTATAGTTTTTGTATAATTGATGTGATTTGAGAAAGAAATTGAAAATCAGTCTAATGTAATTATTGATGTTTGGATAGTTTCTGTATTCATGTTGACTTTTATTTTAGTTACTACTAATTAAAATGACTAGAATATTAATGCATTTGTGTTATTAGTTGTATAAACCAAGGAATGCTGCATGTTCCACATGATAGAAAAATGAATAGTATCATATCAGTAGTCATTTGCTCATGAAAAAATCAATTTAATGTTACTCTTTTGATATAGTTATTTTTGTTTAGATTAATTGTCAATGCAATTTCAAATTTTTTAATATGTGAAGTTTGTTTTCTACAATTTTGTATTTTTCCATGAATTTCATGGAAACTATCTACCACTGACATGTTGCTGTGGCTCTCCCTTGATAGCTTGAGCCTTACTAATAGAAAGAGATGTCTCAAGAGATAATCACGGTTCAATTTTTTCACATACATGGAAGGCTCTAAAGTCAAAATTTTGAAGACTATAGAATAGGAGAAGTTGGTAGTGCAGGATTTCTAATTTTTACTTATTCTAGTTGGCTAGGATTGCATGGTCAAGTGTTATTGTATTGATTGGATTACTAGCAAATTCTTATAGCTTTTTGTAAATATTGTCTTACTGCCCCCATATGGGTCAACAACTATTATCTATAGAAATTTGCCCTCCTAGAGGGTTAAGATGTTATGTTCCAAGCAAGAGGTTAGGTAGGTCTTGCTTTTGCTGATACTGAATTGCTTTTTTTGGTATGTTGGAGTCTATCTTTTTTATTTTATTTATGTCCTGATGTCCTATTTTTCAGCACTTATGACTTTTATCTTGTCTCATAAACTTCTTTTTTTCCATGCACAGGATGTGGCACACACATTGTGCATTGATTTCCCATTCCCTTGATTCATTGCATATTAAAGAGTGCTTTCTTTCTCTTGTGTGACACCCTTATTATGGTTAAAGAGGCTTAAACCAACTTGTAATCTAATCTGTTCTATTCCTTTGGTTATTCACACATATATAAAGTTTTTTTTTAAACCAAAAGTTGTTTCTTATCCTTTAAAGTTTTGTAAATGGGTTCCTTTAATGTTTGTAAATCTCAAGGCCTGGGTGTTATTTCAAACAAGGATCTATGTTTTAGTTCTTTGCTGCTAGTTTGATTAGCAATGTTAGTATTCTTGATTTTGTTTTCTACTTTTTTACTCGAGTTACTATGTACGTCTTGTATTTAAATGGCTTTCCAGTATTTTTAATGCACATTTTTGTTTAAGGTAATTGAATTTGAACACTGGCTACAGTTACATTATCTTAATTTTATGATAACTAAGGCAGTATTGCACCAAAGTTGCAAAGGCATTCTTTCTTATATTGCAGACATACTTTAATAGAAGTGGATGCTTAATTATCTGCTGCTTTTATTTAAAATTTTATGATCACTTTAGCATTCGAACAATTCATCTGAAGGATTTGGAAACCTCTTCATAGCTGTGAATTTTAAAGGAAGTCTTTAGAGTAGGTTGAATTTTGTTTTCCTTATTGCAATTTCTTGTAAACTTCTGCCAAATGATTTGTTAAAATTTTGTTGTTTTTAATAGGGTTCACTAGAACAATTATTTGCTCAAGTTTTTGTTTGGGAAGAATCAAGTATTTCTTCAGCTGAAGTATAGATGTGGTTATTTTCAAAACAGCAGTTAGAATATTTTCAAATTTATAAAATAAATGAGAATGAGGAACATTGTATTTAAAATATTTAAAAGTAAAAAATGGAATATTTCATGCATTCACTCATAATCAGACATAAAATGTAGGAAGAAAAGTCATCTGTACTACAATGGAATGAATGAGAATAAGAAACTCAAACTCATAATGAAATATAAATAAAAATAATATAAATTCAAGTAGACACTATCTATTGGTCATGAACAATTTCAATGAGCTAAGATGGCCATTCAAAACTGGTTTCAACCTAATAATGGAAAAAGATATTAAAGTGCTCAAGTCATGGCTAAGTTTGTGCTCCCCAGATCTTAAAATCACTGTTGTTTTGAGGAGCAGTACACAAATCTGGATGGTCTCCAACTGCTAAATGTTTATGTATCTTCATTTTTGAATTGATATTTCAATTTTCCCTTCCTGAAAAATAATTGGCATTGATAGAAAAGTTTATACTTATATATATATGTATATATATATATGCAAGTTTTACAAATTGAGATTACTGTCATAGCTGTTAATTTCCAATCTATACTAAAATAAGAGCCACGTCCGTCCGTCTGTCCAAAGCCAGCCTGCAGTGTGAGATGAGCGGATCTGTGTTACAAGCCTCATCAACTCCACAATTTCCAGTGTATTAATCCATCACATTCGAGTATGAATGAACATCACGTGAATTCTTAGGAAATAGGAACGTGTGTCATGTGATTTGTCGAACATTATTGTACATTTGTGACGGGTCGTGTGCACTCGGCCTCATCAACTATCGAGAGATTTAATTATTTTTATTTCTGGTGGCCTTTCTTTCATTTTGCCTTCTTTCTTATTTCTAATAAAGGGGATGGACTAGTAGCTATAATTCCTGTGATTTAAGTCTTGTGCTGAAAATGACTTTTTTGAATATATTTTGTATGGTGTGAGATCACAACAGAAGGCTGAAATAATAAAGTAGCTCCTCTTTATGTCAAATTTAGTATGGAATTCCAGTCCATTCATCCGTTCATGCGCACAGTGTTCAATGATATTCTTATTCCAGGCATCTCGAAAGGTCTCTTCAACTCGACCATTTACCGTTTCAATTGAAGGCAACATTGGAAGTGGAAAATCAACATTCCTCAAACATTTTGCTGCCATGCCTAAGGTTGCTACTTACCAGGTGAGGCTTGTTTTGATAGCTTCTTTTTATGTTCTCATGTAGTTTAAAATGATGACATTTTGTTTTGCTTCATTTTGCTACAATAGTTTATATGCCTCTTTGAAGTTGTATTTATTATTATTCTTCTCCTCTTAGGAACCTTTGGGAAAGTGGACTGATGTGGGTGGACACAACCTACTTGGGAAGCTCTATGAAGACTCACAACGTTGGAGCTTCCTTTTCCAGTCTTACGTCCAGCTCACCAGACTCCAAATACACTTGCAGCAGGATAAAAATGCTTCTGTTAAGTTGATTGAGAGATCACTCCAAAATAACAGGTAAATAAATTTTTATTTGCCGAGGTTATTCATTTGCTTTCTAGTTGTTTTAAATTGGTAGATATGGTAAATTTGTATACATGTTGTTAAATGAATAGGTATTAGACCTGTGAGGTTTGGAGATGTGTAGTTCTTAATTTAACCTGGTGTTTTGTAGTAAAAAATGTTTTTTTCATTGTTACAATGCATACACTATTCTGTATTTTCCTTGCAGATATTGTTTTGTTGAGAGTGGACACGATTCTGGAGATCTGCATTCGAGTGAATATGCGGTTCTATGTGAATATTTTGATGCGTTCAATGAAAACCTGGATCTTGGTGTTGATCTGATTGGTAAGTAGAATGTACGGCACATATGTTATCCAAACTGTTAGGCATTGCATGAAAATGTTCATTTCTATCTAGCTGCATATTCCAGGATTTATTCCTAGTAGGGTCATTTTTCTTCAGAAAGTTTTTCAACATTTTACTGCTTGTTAGAGTTTATAGTATTTGGTATATCATTTTGTGCTTTTTCTCTCTGCTTTAATTAATGAACTTGGTCTTCAGTGTATCTTCGATCAAGTCCGGAAGTTGTCCATCGGAGGATGCAACAGCGTGGACGAGCTGAGGAAGCTGGTGTTCCCCTCACTTACCTACAGAAGGTGAGGCTTGCATATGATTGGGGTACTTAATGTCCTGTTTGGACTGTACAATAATATCTCTGAAGGGGAAAGTTGAAGTTCAAACAAATCGGAACTCGACCACAAAATTTGAGTGATTCTTGGCTTGGAAGTCAAGCCAAGGAACAGTGGAAAGCGCACCAAGTCGAACGTTGTCAGTCCATTGTTCTGGTCACACGTGAACTTATGCAGTGTTATGCGCCATTTCATTTTCCCATGTATTTAGTTAATTTGCGTTCTAAACTGCAAAAAATTTGTCCTAAAGGCCCATTCGTTCTGAAGTCGACCAGTTTGGAAATCAACCACTTATCTAGAACTGATTGTTTCACTTCTGAGGTATTACTGTACCTGCTTGATATTTTCTTTATTTTTCAATGGTCAGTTCATTTAGGCTACTAATTCAGTCATACCTCACCTTACAAAAGACCCAACTAACGAATAATCCAAGTTACCGAATGCCTGTACATAAAATTTTGTCTCAGAATGCGACAGAAAATTCAAGTCACAAAACGCGAAATTTCAGAGAATCAAATGCGCGCTCGGCTTCGCAGCCACCTGAATCCTCCGAAACGAAAATACGCTTGTAGCCTCCTGTATTTTGTTTTGAAATTGGCGCAATAGACTTGCCCTTCCATTGGCTATCTCCCAACACCCTGGTGGCTTCTCATTGGCTGGGAGGAAGATTCATCTCCATGATACCCATGATGCTTTTAGTGGTCCTTCAATTCTCGTTTGCCATGGAGTTCTAACACGCATAAAGGACAGAGTTATTGTTGTTCCGTGAGTTTTTTGAGTGTGCTCATTGCAACTCTATTTGTCGTTATTGATCATGGGCCGTGAGAAAGTGGTTTTCCGGTGCAAGTGGAAAGAAGAATCGGGCTCTTGTTATCAATAAAGTAAAACAGGAGATGATATAAAAATATGAATGCCAGACGTTTGCCTCCTCCTCCCCCACCCACCAAGAACTTCACTTTGCTAGGCCCTCGGCCCTACTTATTATGGGAGTAGTTGACCAACCGCAATGGCAAATGATTTGCACATCTTATTCATTTTAACGATTTAATAAATAATTTTCTTTTACTTTTAACACATATTTCATACAAAATTTGTATGCTTCTATAATTTTCAAAAAATTATTGGGTAGTTTGGGGTCTTCGAACAAATCAAGCCTTTTAATGTAAAATGTGACTAAACTTATGAAAAAATCACGTTACGAAACACTTCTGGAATGAATTAATTTTGTAAGGTGAGACATGACTGTACTCAAATTCTTGATTTTCAGCCCTGCTGAAGCTCCACAATCCTCTCTGTGATTAGAGACAGCTGGAATGTAATATTTTTAATCTGAATTTCTTCAATTTTATCACTTTCTGTGTTCATTTTCAGCTTCATGAATACTATGAGCGATGGCTGATGGAAGGGATACCTTGCGCCCCTCCTGCTCCTGTGCTGGTGATAGACGCCAACTCCGATCTGCTCTCCATCACTCGTTGCATTAATTTACATCAGCGGTTCATCCTTGGTCAAGAGGTTTATGATGGGACAATGAAAGATCCCCAGAGTGAACAAGAGAACATGAGCCCGGTGAACAAAAATTTGGAAAGCGACATGAAACAGAAGAGTAATACAGAAACTGTGACTGACACTCATCTCGCGAAAACCAAGTGATGCTCGTTTTTCAGTGGATCCTATGCTGTCAATAGAGCATCAGTTAAATTATTTTATGTTATTTATTTATGTTATACGTAAAGTGTTTGTGCACTTGCTACTTTGTTTCATTGAGGTGTGATTACCTTCAAGATTAGGTCTTGGTATTCTACCAAGTTTCCGGACCAGCGATCTTTCCTACCTTTTACACCAATCAAAGATGTTGATTGCATCTCACTGAGCTAACAAAAATTGATGATAATTAGTTTCCGTATGATTTAATTCATTTTTCAATTTCTTCTCTACTACTAGAAGTGCAATTTATTTAGCTATTATAAACGTAATATATTCTTTATAAATGCTCATCTGGAGAATCATGAAAAACCGGTCTCATTATTGTCTTGCTGCTCACCAATATTTCATCATCTACCCGTGAATATTGATGCATTGTCATTATTGGAGTATTGAAGTCCAAAATTAAACAAGGCGAAGCAAGTTTTGTAACTTGAGCAGTTGGTTAGATCTTGTAATCCAGTAGCCGACAGTCAGCTCGATATCCTTTGACATTTTGGAAAATTTACCTAGCTGTGAAAAAACAAAATAACTAAACTAGCTTGCATTTCTGAAAAAGTTTTTCAAACTGTCGTAGATGAAAAGGCAGCTTTATATCACTTGTCAAATGCAGAAGAACGTGATACTGGTACTTGAATGGTTACGTGAAATTTTTCAAAATGAACTTGCTCATAATTCGGTGATAGCAGCAAGTATTTACGAGATTCAGTTTTCAAGGATTTGCGTTCTTAGAACGTTTCTAACAGCATTTCATATTGAAATAATCTCGAACTGCATAAACTCGCATTATTTTCTTGGTCAAATTATCGAGTGTTATCTGTCGGCTACCAGCAACGCCTATAAGAATTAAATACCAAAGAAACGGTGCAACTAGGCTTTTCTTTTTCTGTTTATTTACCTTGCATTATTACTAGCTCAATACCGAGCTGAGAGTTAGGTAGGCCATCTTTTTGTTGAAATAAAATGTTTTTTGTTATGTTAAGGACCAACTTTTTTCGGTTCACTACTGTCCTGTTTTTCAGCACCTCTGACTTTTTTTCTTCAACTTATATCTTATTTCATGAACTTCTTTCCCATCTTACTGTTTCTATGCCCTTTCTGCATAGATTCCTCATTTTCTTATCTCCATACTAAATGGTGCCTTCCTCCTTCCTCTCTTCGATACGCTCTATTTTTGCAGCGGTTAGGGAGGCTTAAACTAACTTATAATCTAATCTAATCTACTAGCTCAATACTGTGTTTTTTATTGTACTGAGCTTACATGTAAGATATTATTGGTCTCAGGAATAATTTAAGCATTTTTTCACATTGGGACTCCTTAGGGGATGCAACTATGGTATTGATGGGAATTTGCTCTCCAAGAATAATGTGTGAGATCTGAGCTACAAGTTAGGTAGGCCTTCCTTTTGTTGAAATGGGGTAGTTTTTTCAGACTATTTTCTCGGTTGGCTGCTGTCCTGTTTTTCAGCATCTACTACTTTCTTCCACTACTATTTTTCATCGTACATGGAACTGATTTTTGAATGCTGTTAAATTTAGTGCATTTCCAGATCATTAAAATGGAATGTTATGTGGACAACGGAGCATTGTCTGCATCATGAACTATTTTTTAGCCATTAATTGAGTTCGTTTAATTGGATAGAGCTTTTCATTTTCTTGCTTACTGAGGCGTTCTGCTCTGCATGAATTTTTATTTGAAAATAGTCATGAATTGTGATTAATCTTCAATCCAGTGCTTATAATTTTATTGCATCGTTGAGTACGCTACGGTTCTTTATCAATTTTAATGTGTTGTTGAGTGCGTTATGGTAATTTAGAGTGGTGGTAAGGTAGCTTTGTTCATAAAGGAAACTGGAATGAAGTGTAAAGACGGGAAGTGCCAATCGGCATTTTTTTTTTTACCTAACTTCATATAATTTTGATAAAATCCCATTCAAGCTAACTAATGTTGTTTTTCTCCAAGTGGCTAAACGAGCAAGCTGCAGTTCCGTTTTTTTTGTGATCCTCTGGCATAATTTTTGTGCAGGAATATCACACTGTTGAGAAATCGTTTAGTCCTACAACCTTTAGTCTGACGTCTGGTAGCTGAATTGATTGCAATTGAGGCACTAATTTTATGGTATAAATGTATTATGAGGTAGGTTTTTCTGTAAAAATATCTGCTCCTTGCATTGGTGTTCTGAATGTTAACTCAAATAATCACTCAAGGACATGCGACCAAATCCTTGTTTAATTTCAGTCGAAACACAATTCTCTTTATTTTGTGGTAGATACAAGGAATAATTGAAAGCATAAACTGTCTCAAGGCCTAAATGAAACCCAACTGTTGCATGGTACTCTTAGATATTAGAATTTGGATGCTGTTTGTCAGTAGACCTTCCATGAACTGGCACAATGATGATGTTCATGGGTCGTTATCAATGAACATATTTTAGAGAAAAGTCGTCCAAGTGTCCTGTTTATTTTTGACCGTGAGTTGGCTTGTTCGTGCTAGTGACTCCGCTCTAAATTGTTTTCCTCATTAACAGAGACACAATTAAGTAGAAGTTCGTTCAGCATGTGATGTATCAATTGGTTTCCTTAAGTTAAATTCAAATATTGGTCCCCCGGCATTCAGCAGTTCTCTCATTGCATAAATTTGCATCATTTTCTATCCTGTTTCCAACAATGTTCTTTTATCAGACGCTTTATATAGCAAGCCATATTTCGTTTTTTATATTCTTGTGCAGTTGTGGACCCCTAAGTGCACTTATAGCTACAGTAAGCTTGTAATAGTTGGCGTTCTCCCTAGGCGCTTGACTGAAAGCAATTGTTTTATGCTCAAGGGATTTTGAAATTTTTTCAAAATGGCTGAGAAGATGGGCTTGGGCAGTAGTAGCATAGTGTACATTATGTTAGTGTTGTGGGCTGGCGTCTTTCAGTTGTTCTTTTATAGTCCCTTCATTGAGGAGAAAAACAGGCAAAGGTAAACTAGTCAAAAATGAATTTGAAGCCAAAATTGAAAGGATTTGAATCATGCGAGCAGAAGTAGACGTGAACTGTGTACTCCTAGTGGCAATCGCAGCAACTCCATCATTGTCTAGGGCCGTCAGCGTGGACAGTCCTTTCAATAGCTGGAATAGTTCTGTTTTTTTTCTTATGAGGAATACAACTTTAGTATTAGAGAAGCATCACTTTCGGCGGGAAGATGCGAGGTCGCGAGCTGAAGTGTTAATGTTTAATCAGGACTTATTTTTGATTACATGTAGTAGCTTTCTTTACAAACTAGATTTTTTTGAACACCGAGAGCTTTTTCAACTTGTGTCTTGTTCATAAAATTCTCTCTTTTCAACTGTTTATGTGAACAAGGTGTGGGGACATGCCTGGTTCATGGATTCTGGATTTGTGTTCCTGTTATAATTTATTATGTATTCACCGTGTTACTAGTTTTATTTGGCGTGCTTCCAACTTTTTTATCAAACTTCACCTTTGTTGCTTGAATTTGATTACCCTTGTGTCAAATTTTGCCGTTGAGTGCTTAGGTTATTGAACTCCGCTCTTTTGCATACTCATTTTGTGTGCGCGCAAAACATACCTGGAGGCATTCCTCACGAAGAAGCTAGCCAGCTTGTTTAATGCGGTTTTAAAATGTTTCAACACTTTTACTGCGACCTGCGCCGCCGGTGGTACACGGAGGTAGTTTTCACAATGCTGCTGACCGGCTAGTAGTCGCAAACTCAATTTTCATAAATACCTAATCAAAGCTAAATGAAGGCACGATCCAGTTCATGTTTGGTATTTTCAAAATAGTTTACTACAATTGACTTTCAATTTGAGTTTGGTGTTGAACCTAATATTTAGTTGTCGCAGTCAAAGTGAGCATCCTTTCATTTTTTATTCTTCTAGCTTTATGTTATACCTTAGAAGCGAATTTCAATCAAAATAAATGTTGAAAAAAATGGGAGACAATGAGGTGTCCGGTTGACAACGTATGAGTAGGAACAAACAGCGTAAATGAGCAGCAGGGAAACTCTCCGGCAAAGGAATTATCCTTCACTATTTTCGAGTACGATGGATTTTTTATACATTGGTTATGTTAGCAATTGAAATTCGGGCATTAACATTTCGAGAAAAGTTTTACAGCAAGTGTTTTTACTTCATTAATGCTCTCGAGTACTTTTGTGTCCTTTAAAGCCTTTGTGTATTTTTGAACTTGAAAATCTATTTTTGTGTACTTTCTAAGAAGAATTGTAAATTGATTGATGTTTATTTGCTTGCCGTTGCAATGAAAGATTCAACAATATGTTTGCGCAGGTTATTGGCGTTAATATCCTCGTTGGAATACAATTATTGCATCTATGGGAATTAGCTCTCCCTGAGATAGAATGTGAGGTCCCGAACTGAGAGTTAGGTTGGCCCTCCATTTGTTGGAATAATTTTTTTGTTATGGGCCTTTCAATTCGCTGCTGTCCTGCTTTTCAGCACCTCTGAATTTCTTCTTCAACTTTATTTTGTTTCCTGACCTTCCTTCTCAACTTACTCTTTCTATGCGCAGTGGATCCTGTTCGGGAACTCTCCATGTGCGCAGATCCTGCGTTCCCTTGACTCCATACTAAATGGTGCGTCCATCCTCTCTTTGAACATCTTTGTTGTACTAAGGGAGGCTGACACTATCTTTTAATCAATCAATACTGGTATAAAAATTTTTATTGCTTACATTGTTACATCTCTAGGTGAACCAAGTGGAAGATACCTAGTCTTTTAACTTCCAGAACTTGAATCAAGTTTAATTTTTTTTTGCGTATGATTATCGTATTTAGGTATCCGCGATTTCAGAAACATAATTTTTTGTGAATCGTTTCCAGTAATATATTTCTCAAAATAACAATTTTTTTAGAAGTTAAACTTATATTAACGAAAAGTTAATGACACCCTCTGCCTTTCGCAAGTAGTTCAACATGTAAAGCAGAGGCTTTACTGGAAAAGCTACGTGATTACGTACCTGCGGAGGATATGCCATTACAGTTGTTTGTAACTTTTCTATGCGCTATTATTCTTCTTAGATTGCAAGATTGCCATTCATAAGCGGCCCATACACGATCAATTATATTGCGCAATATCGTTGTCAATACCCTCAATTGTCGATTAATTGACCGTGTATGGGCGATATTGAAGACTTGCGCAATTATATTGTCTAAATCAAGTTCTGCTTGATATTTTTTGCGCAAGTCTCTAGCATTGCGCAATTATTTGACTGTATGGTGCCCATTTTCTGTTTCAGATTGAGTAAGTAGCCTACAGATTAGAATGTGTGAAAAAGAAGACAGGGAATTTGTATTGCAATGTTTACAAGTTTATATGACTACCAGCTTTATGGAAAGTAAAAAGGGATGATTACTCAAACAGGCAGAAGAAAGATGCAGCTTATGCTGTCTTGGTGGAAAAATTCCAGGAAAAATACACGAATTTCATGAGAGGAGATGTAAAAAAAAAGATAAATGAATATAGGACCAACTATCGCAAAGAACTGAGAACAGTTTTGGATTCAGAAAAATCTGGCGCTAGAGCGGACCAGGTATATCAGCCAACTTTGTAGCAGAACAAACTGCCTTTTTTGCGCAAGTATATTGATCGTGTGTGGCTAACTGAAAATTGTCAATTATATTGTGCAAGCCAGACTTGCGCAATAGAATTGATCGTGTATGGGCCGCTATAAAAGTGCTGTGGGAGAGAATTTTCTGCGCTGTACTACTATAATACTAATCAATTTTAATTTTTTCATACTTCTCAAAAACTCGGTGAAGCAAATGGAATTGACCGAGTCGATAGTTCAGTCCCTGTATGCACGAAATGAACAGGTTACATGCCTTTCGTTGAAGACTTTTTTTTTTTGGATTACAAACGATCTTCCTTCCAGTTCACTCTTGTTCGTTTTTCAGCACCTATTACTTCCTAAACTTTTATCTTGTTTCTAATAATTATTTCCATCTGGCTGTTTCTGTGTGTGAGAATTTCGATGAAAACACACTTGTGCACAGATTCCCCGTTTCCTTTATTCCATGCTAGATGTTGCCTTCTTTATTCCTCTCGTGGGAACATTTTTCTCCTAGAAGACTTGAGCTAACATAATCTAATCCAAGATAACGCATAGGCTTTCTAACCTATTAGGTTAACAAAAATACGTGATTTCTTCATTTCAAGATTCAAATACTTATTGTAACGTGGATAAGCTGATGCTAAAGTTTCGTTCTACAGCATTAGAGAAGCGTGCCTCAGTGTCGGTACCTTGAGTAATAGAAGTGGGTGTTCTGAGTCAAACAAACTTAATTTCATTGAAATTTATTGTGACATAGGATTAAATTTTCTCATAAATATATCTCTATTAATTAAATTTTTGTTCCAGATTATCTTCTTTGCTACGACTAGATTTTTTTATGATACTAGTAAGTTATTTATGAAGGAATCAATGCTTCAAATTCCACAACACGGTAAATATAGTTACTGGCTACATTCACAAGTCTATTTATATTGGTTGAATTTTGGACCTCTATTTCTTTCAGGTTGCTCAAAGAAGCGTGCTGTCATCAACGCTAGAAGTGTGACAAAAATGATGGTGCTTTTCTCGAGATAGAGGGGAACTCCCATGTCGCTTCCACCGGTCCCAGTTAGATTCTGTGGCTAATATGATTTTTTTAATAATGGGAAACAATGTTGAATTTTTTCAGAATCGACTTGTTACTTTTTCTGGTATTTTTCCAGATCTACAAAAATCATCTCTAGGGCTCGTGGGAAGCGCATCCAACTTCATGCCAAGTTCATAAATTGCATGCTGACTAAAAAAATTGTATTCATTATTTTTTGATCAAACATTCGTTCTCCATTTGCTGGTTAAATGGGTAAATTTTGCATGAAAAACGTTTTTTAACATTAGCTGAGAACTCTCGCTGCTCAATTACATTTATAACTGGTATTGTAGAACGAACTATTTCAAATTTAACCATTTTGATATTGTTTAAGACAGCAAAGTGAAAGGATAACAGATCTGCTTGACTAGAATCATACTATCATACATTCATCGAGCGTGTAGCATCCTTTTTTTGCAACACCTTGAGAAGTCCTGCGGTGTCCTGACCATGAGGTGTAAAAACCGTGTCGTGACCGTGGTGCTCTGCGTGTGACGGTATGGTAGACGCTGACTAGGAGGAGCTCCAGCCACCGCTCAGCCTCACACCCTGATGTTGGCCCTGCATTTCTCGAGAATCTCTTTCCTGATGCGCGGGTAGTCGGGGTGCTTGTCGAGGACGCTGTGCGCTACGTCTATGGCATCCACGTAGCGCTTTGCCTTCATGTAGTTGAACGCAAGCTTGTAGCCTGCAGAAAAATAAGATGGAAGCTGTTGGTTGATATAAATGTGATATGAAACCTCCAGAAAAATAAAAGGGAAGCTATTGATTGACATCAGAAATAAAAAGGTAAATTTTGTAACATTCTTTCAGAGTTCCCGATCAGATGGAGGGACTTGAACGAGAATAGCAATGATTCTATTAAAACCAAGACGTTGGTGTGAGAGTATTTCGCTCAATTAAGCAAATTTAATGGAGTTGGTTGTGTTGGATGGCTATGGTTTAATGCAATGTCCACACTTCAAACAATTGCCTCAAGGAGATCTTTCAACAAATCCTGAACGGATGTAGAAAATAATTTCTGGCAGGTAGGTCTGCCATGACAAATCACACATATGTACACGACAGGTTGCTTTTGATATAGGAAACCAGCCACGTATAAAAAGTAAATTGCAATGATTAGGGTTAATTTTTTTCATCATTGTGTTCATTTATTCGAATCGACGGTCATTTCTTACTATGCCAAAGTAAGAGTCCAACAAAGCGTTGACTTGCTTTGTACTCGAATTTATTGCAACTATTACTATAATCTACTTCACTTGAAGTTTCCTTCGTTTTTGTGTCCGCTCGAATTCCATACGATAATTATCGCTAAATTTTAACCATATAAATTACATTCAGTCGCAGCTTATCTGAATTTGACCAATAACCGTGTAGCTGAACTCATAGCCACGTACAGTGTAAAAATGAATATGTGCAAACCGTATAAAAGATAAAAGTTTAAATTCGTGGTTCAATTTTCTCTGATATTTCCGAGGAGTGTATACATCAGATCAAACGAGTATTTCTCAGTTAGCAAGCACTCGCCAATCATAGGGTTGGTGTTGCCGCTGAACTTCCAGGCGTGCTCGTAGTGGAAGGCCGCATCGCGGTAGCTCTGCTCCTTCTCCATGATGAAACCCATGTACTCGTACGCCTTCATGCACGACTGGTTGTGCTCCAGCACCCGCTGGTGAGAATCAGAATAGCCGAACTTATTTAACACGTATTTTTAGCCTATCTAAGATATGCAAAAAATGCTATTGTTCTAAAATATTTCACCTTATTTGCTAAAAAAAATTGTAATGGGCAGGGAATTAGTTTAAATGCTATTTGTTTATACCGGTGCCTAAATGAGTAATTTACCTAGTGGTACACATATGTCCCACAACGCAGTCAACGTGCTAAACGGCCCTCATGCTTAGTTGGAGTCTTTAGAATTGGCCTTCATGGGACAAGTAGGACTTGAGTAAGACTTCCATGCGGGCTCGGGTACAAAAAATAGGCTAATAAATTGTTGATAACTTTCATTAATTTCTCATTGTCGATTTTGACATGATCAGGAAGGGATTCAGTAGAAATATTTCTGAACATGAGGTAAAACGTCTTTGCATGGTTATGTCAATAATTTGCCCTTAAATCAATATCGTAATAGGCTGCTTCCTCCATATTACAGACATATAAGAAGTAACCGTTTGAGCTACCATCTACGATCGATGTTGATGAACATTTCGCTTGGTTTAACGCTACTACTTCTATCCCTCACTTCAGCTCACCGTAATGCAGTTTGGAGGGAATACGGGAACATGAATATGATGCGATACGGCGATGATAGAACCGATTGTCGGATTATATGAGATGAAGTCAAACCGTTGAACTCTACAGGTATTGATGAACAATGCTGCATGTTCAGTGATAAACCTGGTACACGTAGTAATTTTAAAACTAGAACTAAAAGAGGGTGGTCTTATCCTCAGGATGTAGCCTGCAACAGAAGCCGAAGGAAGCAGAGCCAGCTCAACATTTACAGGCTTGGAAATCTTTTTAACAATTTAGAGGAACTCGGGCGAAATTCAGGGTTATTGTTTAACTTAATCAAACCTATTGGAATCTATCTTATCTTGACCTATTCTATCCTACAAAGCTAACAAAATCTATCCAGGATCTGTGAAAAATTAAATTACTTTTTTAACTTGAATAACCTAAACTGCTACTAAATCCTAAGGCTCAACTTACTCTCTTTTGGGATCGTTTCCAGATAAGCCCCACCACTAATTCAACACGAAGTTCACCCTCTTGTACCTTTCGAAATAATGCACCTATAGACTTCGAATTACTTTCAAACGGAAGAGAAAAACATTCTTTCGTTTGAGAGTAATTTGAACTTGATAGGTGCATTATTTTGAAAGGTACAAGTGGGTGAACTTTGTGTTGCATTAGTGGCGGGGCTTATCTGGAAAAGATCCCTATCTTAACTTACCTATCACAAACAGTACCAATTCCTAACTTATATTAACGTACCCTTAACTAACCTAACGGATCTCATATCTAACGACAGTTGACTCGGAAACGACAATAGCCTGACCACAGACGACGTGAAAAATTAACGCTACCAGCTACGACAAAGTAAAACTTTCATTTGTTCTCCCGTGAGTGTGTTTTCAATGCTAAATATTCTGAAAGCTGGGAGGAGCTCATATCGACGCTGTTTTTGGAACATGCTTTGGACGAAGTTACTTGTTGCGCTGTAAATACAAATTACGAGAAGACGGGGAAAAAACTTTTCGAGCATAAGGTGAACAAAAATCCAGCCCTAGGTAGCTTCTAGGAAGTCGAACTAATAAAAATAATCAAGGTAAATCATCATCGGAAAGCTGGGTTTTTGCGTATGTAATAACTGAAAACGAGGGATACGTAGGTCGGTACGGTACAAGCGCTCATCTAGCCCCGTCAGCGAGATTCAGGAACTGCAATTATGACAATTAGGGGAAGATGTGAGGCCTTTAGCTGAAAATTAGGTGGGGTTTCCTTTTATTAAAATAGTACAGGGTTTTTGTTCGGTGATAGACCATTTTTTTCGCTCTCTGCGTCCTTTTTTCTAGCACCAATTACTCGTTGGTGTTCATTGTTTTCATAAGCTTCTTTCAATCTTGCTTTTTCTATGGGCAGGGTGTAGAAACACTATCATCTCTCGGGAACACTTTTGCTGTGGTTAGAGAGGTTGAAGCTAAATTATGTCTAATTTCTTCCATAATTTATCTGTTTTCAATCGCAATTCAGTTCAAAGACGCCCACCTTGAGCTGCATGGTAGCTACGTCGTATTTGCCGGTCTGGACGTAGATGTCGGCCAGCAGCAGCCAGCACCTCTCCAGGTACTCGGCGTCCTCGAAGTTCCAAGGCTCTTTGGCCACTCTCTTGAGGGTGTTACGGGCCCGTGGCGTCTAGCACGAATGTAACGTAAGTTAAAAACATGAAAGAAAAAGCAATTATGAATTATTGAGCTTTCGCTCTAATTAAGAAGCTTTCATTTCTTGTGCTCTATGATCACACTTTAATAATTGATTCGATTTACTGTAAATACACTAAGATGCAGACTGACAGGGTAATAACCCTAACCACCTCTTCATAATTTTTTTCATCATTCGGCTGCGTCTGAACTTTAGCAAATATCCTGAGCGTCTTCATGCCTCTTTTCATTTCCAATGCAAAAGTGTTTTTTTGACGTCTTCGTTATCATACTCGAATGTGCTTCATGATTGATCCACGCACAGCGTAATTCCTCGTAATAATTCACGTTAAATCATGTTATTGGACTGTTCGTTAGATAAAGTACTCGACCTACATTGTAGAACATCAGTTACTGAAAGAATGAGAGTCTCAATTATATAAATCTGCTTGGACTCGTGTTCGTGCGCGGAAAATCCAATTAAGAAAGTTGAAAATTCTTCGCAAAACTTTTGGTTCCGCTGCACCCTTCATCGCTCGTATGCTCGAGTGTGACGTAGGCAGTAAGTCTCTTATAAGGCAGAGTTTGCAATTCTGAACCAAATCGTAGTTCTGTTTAGCATCATGTAGGTTGTAAGATCCTCATAATATAAGAAAGAGATTCAAATTCTGAACCTTTCATAGTTTACCTGTTTTGTCTGCATAAGTCAGTGATTTGCTTGAATTGCAATTTTATTAGTGAATTAAAAATGAAACCAAGGAGTTTATCATATTTAATCGGGAAACGTTTCGAAGTCCATCTCCATCATCAGTTCAGTGAAAGATCATATCTTAGAAAAGCGAATAAACTTCAGTTTTTACATGCAAGCCGTAGGACCGTAAGATGCAAGCCGAAGGACCATTATAATATATGTGGGGAATAAAAGATGAAACTACAATTTTTACCTGTTTTAGTATCATGTAGGCGGTGGCCATGCCGAAGATGGCACCCACGTGGTCCTTGTAAGCCTCGACGCTGGCGATGTCCATGAAGATCTGAAGGGCGGACTCTGCGTTGCCCTTCTGGCGCGTGGCGAGCAGGACGCGGCCGCTCAGTACCTGGTGGCTCACGTGCTGCTCACCCACCGTCGGCTTCAGCTCCTGCAACCGTTCACGCATTTATTTTACATCCTACGTCTTTTGTTAAGTTCGTCGTGGGGTGCTATTTTTCCCAATTTATTGTCGCAAAAATGTTCATCGCGCTGTAAGATAGATTCTGTTCGTTTAGGAGATGAAAACAGTCATATTTTAGAATATCCACTTCACTTGTTCGTTTTATGGAAGTGGTTCCACCTTAATTTTGTTTGTTTCGAGCTCTTTGCAACATCACTGCACCAAATATCGAGTGCTCTGACCTTGAGAAGCTTGTTAGCGGTTCGGACGGCCATGTCCTGCGTGTCTTTACTAGAGCTGTCCCTGTGGAGCTCCTCATCCATGGACTGGAAAGTCTCTCCTCCGAGAGTGTCGTTGTCGGGGTTCAGGCAGATTTCGATCATGTTGTATATTGCCCGCTGTCCCCATTCCGGGTCTTTCCTGGCTTGGTTGAACTGCTTTAGAGCCGAGTTGGGGTTGCCGGTGTACCTGATTTGGAATGCATGATAATGTGCTGAAAATGTCTGCTCTTCTGTAGAGTGTCGGCTGAATTGAGAGGAGAGTGATATTTTGGCGTCCCCTTGTTTGTGTATTTTAAATTGACTCGTTTTTGTTCAAATTTTTAACAGTTGAATGAAAAATTAAAAAAGGAGAAACGATGTATTTGGTGAAAAGAAATCTTGAGCATAGGTATCGTCTCGAAGACAACGTGAGTAAACAAGATACGTACTTGTAATCTAGCTAGCCCATCGTGAGCGATTTATTCTTTGGTAACCACCAGGCCTAATTTTAATTATGATAGACTATGAGTTGGAATTTTATTCGAATTACTTTAGTAGCTTCCGTAGAAAATAAAATCCAGTTTACAAAGTGAGCTAATGTCTGGAGATGCATGAGGTATTCCCTTATTTCTCCTGAGTTTTTCACGATAAGTTTTATTTATCTTCGGGACTGGTGATCTTGCCAATCTTGTTCTTCCAGTTAACCCGTCTCCACATGGTCGACCTACCAAGAGGTTTGAAGAAAACGGGTCAACTGTGCAACTTGCTGTACATTCATTAATCATGTTAGAAGTTTCATTGGGGGTTCATTGTAAAGAGAGAGAGTTGCTCTTTCTGTCAGTGGGAAAAAAATACTGCTACCCCAATGAAAATCTACGATATTCGAGTTTTTATTTCGGTAAAATACAAAAAACTAAAATCAGAAAATCACTGGCCATTTTTTATTTATTTCACGTTTATGTTTTTTATGATGCATTTTCATAGATTCTGAGTTGCTGAATCTTGTGGTATGTAATTTTTTTTTTCAGGTCCAATAGTTCCGGAGTTATGTGCACTATATGTAAAACACAGTTTTTATTTTTTAGTTCATTTTGTGTATAGGCTGTTATCTAGCAGTTTCATTGTTTGTAAAGAGTTTGATATGCATAGAGCTTTTCCTCCCGAATACAATGGTGGTATTATTTTTTGCGTAGGAGTAAATATGTGGATTTGGACTCCCATTTTTGGAACAAAAAACATAAGAAAATAAAAATGATGGCGACCTTCTTAGAGGCAGAGTGTGTGCTGGTATGCCTCAGCTACACTGCTGGCCTTCTAAGAGGTTGTGCAGCGCCGGTAGCTACACTCCAGACTGAGCAGAAGAATTCATACAGATTTGAGCTTGATACCTCTCCTTCCCTGTTCCTCCCACCTAATTTTACCTTACACCAATGAATAGCGCTCAACGAGACGCTTAAGACCATATATGGCAACCCTAGGTTTGCTGATGTGAAACATGTGCTAGCTTTGCCGACCTTCTAAGAGTCCAGGACGTGGCGACGGGTTAACGGAGAGAATAGTCTCTATTTCTCAGAAGAGAAAAATTGACTGGTCTAGAAGTGAGTCTAGCGAAAAAACGGTCTTCCTCGGTTTGTGGTCCTCAGCTT
Organism: Morinoia aosen; assembly: GCA_030386875.1. NCBI lineage: Eukaryota > Metazoa > Arthropoda > Malacostraca > Amphipoda > Talitridae > Morinoia > Morinoia aosen. The sequence goes on from CM059563.1 coordinate 11,337,484, forward strand.
TACGTGATTGTTAGCTAACTATTTTGGAAATTGAACTAGAGTTGTGTGTGGCAGTTAAACATGAATTTCCTGGTGTAAGTTGGAATTGTACGTATATTGTTTCTCGTAATAAATTCATTCATGACTCGATTTTTACGCAACGCATTATTTCTTGTTTCAGTTCAATGCCCCAGTGGGAAAATGTGAGGGGCCGAGCTGAGAGCTAGGTAGGCCTTCTTTTTTAAATAAGATACTTTTTTGTTGTGTTAAGGACCACCTTTTTTCTGTTCACTGCTGTCCTATTTTTCAGCACCTACTATTTTCTTCCTCAATTGTTATTTTATTTTGTAAACTTCTTTCTCAACTTACTGTTTCTATGCCCCTTCTGCATAGATGCCGCTTTCCCTTATCTCTATGCTTCCTTTCTACGGAACACTTTTTTAGCTGTTAGGGAGGCTTAAATTAGCATCTAATCTAATCAGTTCTAATGCGAGTAAATCGTTGACAAGGCAACTGGTGTGACCATTTTTTTGAGCTCACGGCTCGACGAAATCGTAATGGAATTAACCAGTTAAGTGACGTTAAGTTGAATATTAAAACCTTGAAGAAACCTCACATTGTATTTTTGCTCCTGCATCAAATTTTGTTAGCAATATTTCAGACTTCGAGTTCAGTCTAGGGATTTGCTATGTTTCTGTGCTACCGATTTATTTTATCTTACTTTAGTCATTTTATAATTATGTGCCGGGTTATAATTGTGTACAGGTGAAAACGAAGTTTCAACTTAAAAACTAAAATTGAGGCGCATGATCACTTGCCTATACTTACAAGAAATAATAATTCATAGCGTAACCTGCGTAGAAATTTGAGCTGGCATAGAGACCCACCAGTCGAGCAAACCCTGACAGAAGAACATGCCGGGTGTGGGTCGGTGCGTGGCCTGCTGGGCGTGGTTCATGTAGGGCTCTGCCTCCTCCAGCCTGCCTGTCCTGCGCAGCACTTCTATGAGGCGCGCCAGGGCCGAGTAGTGCGTCGGGTTGCGGTCTGGACAACAAAGATGGAGGAAACTAACTATAGGTAATGGAGGAGACTAATTATAGGTTTGGCTGTCCTGCGCAGCACTTCTATGAGGGCGGAGTAGAGCGTCGGGTTGCGATCTGAACGTGAGGGATGTCATGGAAGAAACTAATAGGTTTGGCTGTCCTGCGCGGCACTTCTACTAGGCAGGTAAGAGCGTAGGATACTGATTCAATACCCCTCAGGGGGATATAACTATTGTATCTATGGGAATTAGCGCTCCCAGGGAAAATGTGAGGGCCCGAGCTGAGAGTTAGGTATGCCTTCTTTTTGTTGAAATAAAATGTTTTTCTTTTGTTAAGGACCACCTTTTTTCAGTTCACTACTGTCCTGTTTTTCAGCACCTCTGACTTTCTTCTTCAACTTTTATCTTATTTCATGAACTTCTTTCCCATTTTACTGTTCCTATGCCCTTTCTGCATAGATTCCTCATTTTCTTATCTTCATACTGAATGGTGCCTTCCTCCTTCCTCTCTTCGGTACGCTCTATTTTTGCAGCGATTAGGGAGGCTTAAACTATCTTATAATCTTATATAATCTACTGGTTCAATAGAGTTTTAATAAAAATGATGTATGACAAAGTATCTAACGCCATGGCTTTTCATGAAGCTAGTCCTATTCGTGTACTGAAACTAATGCTTCTTGTATATCATTATCAACAGTAATAACACTACGTGTGATCATGTTTACATTGTCTTCATTAATTTATTGTTTCACATTTTAAGCTCTCGACATAATTAATTTTTTTACATAATTAATTACATAACTTAAAGACTTACATAATTAATTTTCGTTTTATTTTCGTGGTTCCATGGCCGTCGAAAATTTTGAATAACTCCGGTAGTACACGAGGTGTGGTAGAAATCACGATGGGAGAAGAGACTAGATATAAAACAAAATCCTGCGAAGCATAATTCTCCTATCTTATTGAGAGCTTGCACGCATTTGCTTACCACAAATAATGCATAGAAAAAAAGCAATTTTTAAACATGTTTGTACATAGAATAAGGTTTATTTTGGGCACTTCTTTGAAGCCTGATAGAAGAAAACTCTTTTCTATGAATTGAAGAATACGTCAGTATTTACTTCTTCAAGATATATTTGGACTGTCTATAATAATGACGGTAACAACAAATTTTGGGAAACTTTCAACTGAGGCGAACACCCAAAGTTTCAGAGGAGAAGACGGGGAGCGGTATTCAACACCCCAAAAATTCTTGTTTATCTTTATTCTTTTTGTAATAAAAAACGATGTTGAGTTAATCGCCTCAGTGGACGATGATACGGAAAAAGAATAATTAAAATGGAGCCAGCTCACCCAAGAGTTTCTGGAAGTGGAACATGGCGGTGTCGTACTGGTTGCGGCGGTACGAGAGGTCTGCCATCATCACCGTCGCTCCGTCGTTGTCCTGGTCCACTCGCAGCAGCTCCTGGCACGTCTTCTGGCACATCTCCATGTTGTTGATCTGTGCATGTATTGTCTTTATGATAGGTGCCTAGAATATAATAGGTGTCTGAAATATAATGAGTCTAAAATATAATATGTGTCTAAAATATATGTATCTAAAATAAAATATGTGTCTAAAATATATGTCTAAAATCTATCTAAATCTAAGCTCATCTATCACAGCAAGCTGGGGAATATTAATGCACATTTGGAGCCATTTGGTAGGTTGTTTTATTTTTTACCTATAACATATGCAGAATTAGCCTAGGAGTTTTATGTTTCTCATTTAATTTTTTTTTAATTCTTACCACAAAAATAATCATAGAATTTCAGTGTCCGACAGGAATTTCTGCTCCAGAGGTGATCATAACTATGATAAACATCTCAATTAATTTTCTCTTGAATCTTCACTGCCCAACGCATTGAACACGATGGTTTCCTAATTACCAATTAATTGTTGTTTTTTAAATTTTTCAGGAACCATAATTATTCTGGTTCAACAATGAGCGTTGTTCATTAAGGATATATATATTATCATATTACCCAAGTTCCTCAATGAATTTTGTGTACAGTTGACCTGACCTGCAGGTACAGCTTGGCGAGCTCGAGCCTCGTGACCGGGTCTTCAGGAGTGTAGTCGAGCGCTTCCTTGTAGAGCACGATGGCCTGGTCGTGGTTGCGCTGGTTCGCGAAGTGCTCCGCCATCTTGCGGCACATGCTGGGCGTGGACGGCACGGGAACTAATATTCACGTATGGCATATTGGATTCACAACGTCTCTGTTCGATGTGGCATCGAAATGAAGCCTGCCATACAGGCAGGTTGGTCAGGGGATGTGTTGGTATTGAAGTATGTTATATAACCGTTTATGTCTCGGTTTAATGTGGCATCGAAAAAAAGCTTGCCAGGTCAGGGGATATGTTGGTATTGAAGTATGTTATATAATCGTTTAGGTCTAAGTTTATTATTGCATCGAAATAAAGCTTGCCACACGGCCAGGTTGATCGCTATACATGCTGGATATGATCAGCAAATTAATGTATTTTGAAAAATGTATAATCACTCTATTCTCTTCCAGTTCATGTTGCGTTCAAATATAGCCAACGGCAAGCAAAATAATAGCAATACGTGAAATATAATTCAGCATTAATTCAAATGCTCAAGTTGTCGTCTTCCATTCAAGCTGTGAATGTATCATAGTTAAACACGATTTCAGTTTATCCAACGGTAACAAATTTACAAAGTAGTTTCTTTCAATCAAAATGATGAAATGAAAACCAAGTTTGTTAACAACATTTTAAAATCAAACCAGATGTTTTTTAACATCTATCTGCTCATGTTAGCGAATTTCAGTAATACGAACGATCAGTAATAAATTATAGTTCATCACTATTTAATCTTATACCTAATTTTATTTCATGACTGATGGTTTGTGGATTCTGAAAATGTATTGATTAACAAAAAGAAAAAAGAAAGAAAAAAGAAAAAATGTGTATTTCCAAGTTGTCACATGAGGTACATGCCAACATATTGGCTTTTAAAAGTTTCTTAATATAGGACATCCTAAAACAAATGTTCCATACAAAACATTGATCGGTGTTTACAGTCCTTTAAAATTGGGTCATAGGATGTAGAATTTGTGTTTATTTTCTACTGAGGATGAATTGATAATTTCTTCGACTCACTGGGTGCATCTACAAAGCAATAATTGCACTTGCTTACTGGATCTACATCCTTACCCTCTATTTCCCAGCGTTCATTCTGAAGGACATTTGGAAATCTCTAACATTGTTTTTATATTCTAAATGTTTTGATAAAAAGTTCACATTTATTAGGTTTCATGAAAGATAATTTAAGAGAAATTACCGCAGTATTTCGTTCAAGAGCCTAAATAATTCGTCATAACAGGGTTAATGCACGAGTAAGAGAGCTCAAAAATGTTTACCTGGCCGCCAGTTTCTTCTGGTCTGGCAGCGAGTCCGGCAGCTCGACCTGTGCTCTCTTGAGCACCTTCACCTGCACCTCCTTGGCCTGCTGCAGCGTCTTCATCGACTGCTCGTACTTGCCTTCCCACTTCTCGTACCCCTGACACATACAAACCAGTAAGCCACAATTGAACGTGCTATCGTGTTCTAAAATTGCCGTGCACGTTTGCGGAGATTCGATAAGCTTTATAAACTGATTTTTGCATAGAAAATTGTTCAATACGATTATAATCCAAGAAGTCAGTGTACGTATCTCAAAATTATTTATTTAGTAATTGTTGATATTTGAAATTATTAACAGTTTTTTGCTCTAAGAGCTTTGCCGTGTGATTTTTTTTTTAATTCTCACATTCCGAGTTTCTTTCTTATATGAAAAAAGGTACAGATACATGTTACCTTGTAAGATCAAGCAAAATTCGGTTGCGTTACCTTAGCCAGGAGGTTAAAGAGCTTGGCTTGCATCACCATGGAGGAGATGTCGGTGTTTTGGCCCTCGTGCTCCAGCGCCTGCAGGATTGCCTTCTCTGACTTGTCGTACTGGCCCATGCGCAGCAGCAGCTCTGCCATGTCGTACCTGACAAGCGGTCTCCTTGTTTTGAGGGCTCTTGTCATCTTCTAACTCTCGAGCTTAGCTCCTCGCTACTTTCATGAACGTTTGATGTTCATTTCTAGAATTTGAATATTTATACTTCAGTATGTACATTGCATTTGGATATCTATAAAATATAGCATCTGTGCACCACTAATTCCATAATTCATCATTAGTTCCAAAATTTATAGCAAGCTGTGACTTCGTGTCGGAGTTGATTTTTATAATTAGACAATTATTTGTGTTGTCTTTAGAGAGGGTCTTAATTTGCTCTTAAGATTTAATTTTTTTAAACTGTTCTTTTCTTTTTGACAAGTCAGTGTGGCAACGATGAAGCACTTCAGGTTTGGTCACAGGCATTTTTGCCGTGTCTGTCAAACATTTCTTTCATATTAAGACATAAATTTTACATGAGCCGGTTGGCGTCACAATCTCTACGTTCGACGCTCCCAGGGGGACAATGTGAGGGCCTGAGCTGAGAGTTAGGTAGGCCTTCTTTTTGTTGAAATATAATGTTTTTGTTATGTTAAGGACCACCTTTTTTCGGTTCACTGCTGTCCTGTTTTTCAGCACCTACTACTGTCTTCTTCAACTTTAGTCTTGTTTCATAATCTTCTTTCACAACTAACTGTTTCTATGCCTTTCTGCGTAGATTCCGCGTTTCCTTAACTCCATACTAAAGGGTGCCTTCCTCCTTCCTCTCTTTGGATCGCAATTGTTACTGGGTAGGGAGGCTAAAACTAACGACTAATCTAATCTCTACGTTCGAGTTCAACCTTAGGATAAACAACTATTGTACATGCCAGGCGCGGCATTACAGAAGTCAAGTCTATAACTAGGCTCGCCATGATTAGTAAATTCTCTTATAACGCCAATTAAATAAATAATATTTTCGCCCACTCACATTTTTAAAACAAAATACGTAGAGTGTGACCGAACCCAGCCGACTCGTTCACTATTTAAATATTCAAAATTCAATCCGTTGTAATACATTTCATTCTTTATTTTTTTATATGAACAATTTTTTCTTTCGTTTTTCCTTCCTTTCATTCTTGTTTTTTCCTTCCATTATTTCTTTCTTCCCTCCTTCTTTTATTAATTTCTTTCTTTCTTCCTTCCTTTTCGTTTTCTCTCTAATGCCATTCAGTGTTCCCCTCAGTTTAAAGTAGAACAGTCCCATTTTTGATGCGCGCTCGCGTGTTTGGTACACCGAAGCTTACCTGAGCAGGTTGTTATCGCCGGTCTTGATGGCGTCCTTGTAGTAGTTGATGGCCCTGCTGTACTGGTGCGTCTTGACGAGCGCTCGCCCCATGCGGCACGCCAGGCTCGGGTCGCGCGGCGTCCTCTTCACCGCCTGCTCGTACACCTGAGGCGGCACCTGCCTTGTTCAGCCTTGCCTTGCCTTGCCTTGCTAAATGCGGCACCTAGCCTTGCCTTGCTAAGTGCGGCACCTAGCCTTGCCTTGTTAAGTGCGGCACCTAGTTTTGCTTAGTCTCCTTCACACTCATGCTGCTTAACTTCACGCTGTTCATTTTCATTCTGTTCAAGCTCATTCAGTCAACTGTTCATTCAAATCAATGTTAACTGTGTGTTAGTTCTTTCAGTACTTTATTAATTCTGTTCAACTTTATTCTGTTCAAATTCACTCAGTACCCTGTTAATTCAGTTTAACTTTATTCTGTTCTAGTTTTCTCAGTACCCTGTTAATTCAGTTCAAGTTCATCCAAGTCAAGTTCGATTAGTTAAAGTTTATCCAGGTTAATTTCTTGTAGTACAAGTTCATTCACTGCTCATCCATGAGCAGACGCTCTTTTTTCCCAAGTACTGAGAACTATTTTTCAAAAGTAACAGTTTTCATGATTTATATTGCTTGATTAGAAATGTTGGTATACTAACATCTGAGTAGCACCCCTTGCATCGTAAATAAATGTCCTTGGAAGATATCAATGATATAGCAAGTTAGTATGAGTCAATAAAAGGCCATTTTTAATTGGAGCCATCTTATTCCATTCGTAAGATGAGTATATAGCAACCCTGAACTGTTCGCAGTTTTGAACTCACTTTTAATACATAATTTGCTTGTGGAAAACTATTGTAAAAATACTGCTACAAATTTTGGAGATAGATGATCAGAGTTAACTGGGCAAATAGATAGCTGATCGGCAGGGGCAAGGACATACCTCTATTGCCCTCTCAGGCTCCTGGATGGACATGTAGGCATCGCCCAGCACAAGGAAGCTCTGCGTATTCGGAGACTTGTCCACCATCTCTCTGACGACGGTAAAGTTCACCTCATCAGTACATAGTGAATATTTCCCTATCCGGATACTAAACATTTGTACAACTCAAGAAATACGTAACGCTTGTTGCACGTTTGAATAAACCTGTCATTTACAGTTACCTTACACGTTCATTTTATTATACATGTTCCTGTTTTTTCACGAGTCCCAAATTCGCACTAACTTGTAGCAGGCAGCAAACATGTGCTTGTCGTGCAGGTGGTTGAGATAAATATCCGCCATCTTGTGTCGGGCCTGCATGTAGTATTGGTTGTCCGTGGTGACGGCGCGCAGGGTGTTCAAGGCCTGCTGGGTGTCCCCTCTGCTCAGCGCCAGGTCCGCCGAGGCTAAGTTGAGGCGCACCTCCTCACCTGTGCCCTGAGTGGGACACGCGTGAGAAATTATATGAGTTGTTGTTTTATACTTTGACCGCAATTGGTTTAACTGAATATTGGTTCAAGTCCAATATTTAACTAAAGCTTAAAGTCAATTGCAGTAAGCAATTTTGGAAATAGCAAACATTAACTGGATCGTGCCTTCATTTAGATTTAATGATTTATTTTTGAAAATTGAGTTTGTGACTACTTGTCAGTCAGAAGCATTATGAAAATACCGTTGCGGTGAAAGTGTTAAGTGAGTAGTTTTGAATTTTATGGTCCCTGAAAGATTGCTTTGCTGTGTCTTACTTGCATTCTTTGCCTCTAATTTTAACTTCACTTAATCGTGCTGCGATTCAACAAATTAAATGAAATTGAGCATAAATTGAATGTATATTACGACGATATTTTGTCTGCCTCTGCATACTCGTAATTTACCCGCTAACGACGTTATTAGATTCAACTGAAGTTTTTGTTTCAGTTCAGTTCAGTTCTACCTAATTTTACGATATATGTCGGTGCAAATGGAAATTACTTTCATTTGAACGATTGTTTTTCATATCTTCACACTGAAGGTTTCGGACGTGAGTACAAACTAGACAAACTACTGCACATTGCCGAGTTCCTTGAATCAAAAGGTGGAAGGCATCAGATTATTGCGTAAGAGCAATTTAGCACACATGCTGAGATGAGTTAGCAAAAAACACTTTGCCTATCATATTAACTCCCCGAAAACAGTCCCTGCAGCATTTTGCGCTGAACTAGTGTGCTAGAAAATGTTCTGATTGTTATGAACATGCCAAAATTGAAACATTTGATTTTTATCTTCCGATTTAGAATGCTTGTTATTGTTAAATTTATTAAGCATTGCCACCGTAAAAAAATTATCTAACCAGTGGTGAATTTGATATTCAGTTCTAATAATCCAAAAGGCGAGGTCCCAAACTTAAAAGTAAGGGAAACCTTCATTTTGTTGAAAAAAATTTTTTTCGTTTTGTTACCCTTCTAGGAGCATAGATAGGCAATAAGCTTAGGTTATAGTTAGGTTAGTCTGCCTCTGTTATGGGGACTGGCGGCCCCAGGGGGATACTGTTCGGTTACCTCAGCCATAAGTTGGTCTCATGGACTTCTATCTTTCGTGCCCATTTTACTTCTTTCAGTCATCATGTCTTCGCTATTTCTTCTTTGTCTTTCCTTCCTCTTCCTTCTTAACTTGCCGTTTCTATGCGCAGGGTATCTTGGGTGGAAAATATAGTCTTTACCTTTAAAAGGTCCCTTCTATTCTGCTATTCACTTTCTTAAAATCGATTTCAATGTGGCTATGTCGCCTTTAACTAACTAATATTGTAGAAATAATTTTGTTTTGTTTCAAACCATTTTCTTTTCGGTTCACTGCTATCCTGTTTTTCAGTACATTTAACTTTCTCTACTTTTACCTTGTTTCGTAAACTCACGTCTTAACTCCCTCTGTTTCTATGTGCTCAAATTCTTGGCCGGTACCCTACCTAGTGCTCATATTCCACGTACCCACAACTCCATACTAAATTGTGCCTTACTCCTCACTCTTTTTGGAACATGTTTGCAATGGATAGGGCGGCTAAAACTAGTTTCTCTAATCTGAACCTCTGGTCCCGGCATTCCGTTTGCACTCACCTTGAGAGCGGCGCGCGCTTCTTCCATGACCTGAGCAGCCAAGTCAGGCTGCTTGGCAAGGAGATGACAGTCCACCTTCTCCAGGAACACGGAGGTTTTCTCGGTGCCAGAGAGCTCACGCGACTCGCCGCTCGTCGACAGCACCGGCCCGGGCACTGCCCCTGCACAACGCGCACTTATTCGTTCTCGTGGTGCTATTTGGTCTTGAACTTCATGGTTTGATAACCTATCCAAAATTTTCAGGAACAATAGGACAACACCATAGATTGGTGCGAAAAATTATTTGTGAGATGAACATATACGAGCATTTTATGTGAGATAGACATCTTCAATGAGATGGAAATCTTCAATAAATATCTATTTAAAGGAAATCTCTAGAACGCTGCATTTTTTCCCATAATACAAGATCAATGTGCCAGCACGTGAATATGAGAGAATTTATGAGAAGCTTCTCGTTTCAAGTTTTTGAAAATCATCGCAGCAATGCTGATGTTTCATGCTTTGTTCCGTGAGTATACCTGAGGAAATGTTCTATTTGAGAGCGCTGCACTTTATTCTGACATTTTCTCATAGAGAGAAAGGTGACGTGTTCATTTTATGTAGGGCTCTTTTAGAAAGAAGAGATTCCTAGTCTACTTCACCCGCTCCGCTCACCCATCCTCCTCTCAAGGGGCATAGGAGAAGCTTCAACTTAGGTTTGTTTATCATTCGCTGTGATAACTGATGCCCTCCAGGGGATATACTGCTAGGGTACCTCAGGCCTTCAAGACTTATAGCTTCAGACCCTACTTTGCTTCGTTCTATTTTCATAATTTCTTCACTAAAATTTCTTTGTGTTTTCTTATTCTTCCTTCTGAGCTTCCTGCTTCTATGTACCGGACCTCCAGTGGGGAACTCACCTTGCATAAATTCTCCGTTTTCTACAATCTATCCTATTTGGTGTCCTCTTTTAACTCTCTTGAGATTACCTTTGTTGCGGTTAGGGAATCTTGAACGAATTAAAATTAAAATAATCTCACCCACCCTCGATCTGTGTTGATTCAGCATTAAAAAGTTGAATATGGGAAAAATTTCTGCTCAGCTGAGACCATCTATGCACAAATACAACTGCCACCACTCAACTTTCACGAGCATCGAAGAGATATAGGTATTTTTCAATAATAATTCAACTCACCTGCTGAGCCTTTATTCTTGTCGAGCTGAAGGCAGTTGTTGAGCGTTTTGATGGCCTCACTGTAGGAGCCTTGCTTCTTCAACACACGTGCCTTGATCAAGTGGAACATCGGCTGCTCTCTCACCTGTAACAGCAGCAATGCCGTCATCATTCTAATCTGTTCACTTGTTCTCTCAAAACTTTTACAAGAGCGTGCGCTCTTCTATTTCTAGCTGTTTTTTAAAACCTTTCTGTGTATGTGCTAGCTACAGACACTTTATGTATTAATGCATCACTGACATAAACTCCTGTATGTAGGCCTATGTAACTCGTGGATGTAAACTCCTGTCGGAAACATCGGTAAAAACGCATGTTTGCTATTTCGAGTTTCAGGAAAAATGAGTCATCCTCATTACGTACAAAGTTATAGTTTCAAACATAAATTCTCGGCTCTTATAAGAAGTACCTCGAAGTTGAAGCTGAGGGCGACCTCGAGTGACTGGTGCGCCTGTTTGACGTTCCCTTGCTGCAGCTGCACCTGCGCCATCAGCAGCCGCGCCTCGGAGCTCGTGTTGCCTGCGTCCGAGCGAGGGGCGTTTGTGGCGCTCAAATAAACTACCAGCTGCTGCTACTTAAATTTGTAAATGCATATAATAGGGAGTCAGTGGAAAAAACGCTCAAACGTTAGCTTCGTAAATTGCATCTAAAAAGGAGCCAAACTGCCCAATGTAATCTTCATTTAATTGGTTGGAAACAACGTCCATCTTTGGCTTTTGTCATTAGAATTTTTTTCATTTGTGGAAAACTAGCTTGGCGAGTCTTTTATGCGTGGTAAATAAATAACCATAATAAGACTGTTCAGCGGAATTCCTACTTGGTAAAGACAGTTTATAACAGTTTATAAATTTCAAAAAGTCTAGTTCAGTTTATAAACAGTTTATAAATTTCAAAGCCCCTCAGGGGGATACAACTATTGTATCTATGTGAATTAGCGCTCCCAGGGGGACTATGTAAGGGCCTGAGCTAAAGGTTAGGTAGGCTTTATTTTTGTTGAAATAGAATAGGTTTTTGTTTTGTTACGGACCATCTTTTTTCGGGTCACTGCTGTCCTGTTTTTCAGCACCTACTACTTTCTTCTTCAACTTTGATCTTATTTCATGAACTTCTTTCTCATCTTACTGTTTCTGTGCCCTTTCTGCATAGATTCCACGTTCCCTTAACTCCATACTAAATGGTGCCTTCTTCTTTTCTTTCTTTGGATCGCCTTTGTTGCGGATAGGGAGGCTTAAACTTACTAATAATCTAATCTTTATAAATTTCAAAGTAAAATCACTGGGCTGCTGGCGTTTCTTACACCGTTCTCGAACATCAACAGGCACAAATTAAATTCTTGTTCAAGACCTTTTTTCATAGGAGTGATGCCCGTGCCTCACCGACGTTATCGATGATATGAGAGAGTGTGGAGTTGGCAGTCCTGAGGTCGCCAGTGATCATTTTGATCCTGGCGGAAAGCAGGAGGGCAGGAAGCAGTGCAGGGCACGCTTGCCCGATGCTCTCGAGCACCATCGAGCACCGCTTCACGAGCGCAAAACTGTCGCTCGCACTGCTGCTACCCCCGCCGGCGTCAAAACTGCTGCTTTCATTCGACTCGGATGTCAGGTTGTCCTTTGGAGCGTGTAATAAGGATTAATAGATTATGGTGTACATTAAATTTGAAGCGCTGCTAGAATCAATTTCTTTCAAAGGGAATAATCTTTAGTGATTTGCCCTGTGATTCCAAGTTCTACTCAGTTTATCAGATTTCGATTAGGGGATTGAATCAGATATGATGCTTATTCTTGCATTACGCCGCGCTAAAGACAGCTAAAGAGAAAATAAAGTAAGTAAACACATAAGCATTGCCCACTTAGCGAATAAGAGCTCTGACGTGGTTTGAACACTTAACAGTTGAAGAAGCAACTACATAATTATTCAAGTCCCGCAGGACTCTGGCATGTATTGTGAAATATATATGGACGCCAACGAGTATTTATGTAGGTTATAATTAACTTTTTTTGTGAATCCCATCATTAGCAAAAATCTTATATATATAGGCCTATAAGGAAAAAATCTAGAAGATAATTTATAATTCAACCTGCTTGAGCCATACAACACCAGTAAGCTCCAGACACTTTCAAAACCCATAAAACCAGTGCCAACCCCACACACAACCACTGCCCACCTCACACACAACCACTGCCCACCTCACACACAACCACTGCCCATCTCACACACATCCATTGCATACCTCACACACAACCACTGCCCACCTCACACACAACCACTGCCCACCTCACACACAACCACTGCCCACCTCACACACAACCACTGCCCACCTCACACACAACCACTGCCCACCTCACACACAACCACTGCCCACCTCACACAACCACTGCCCACCTCACACACAACCACTGCCCACCTCACACACAACCACTGCCCACCTCACACACAACCACTGCCCACCTCACACACAACCACTGCCCACCTCACACACAACCACTGCCCACCTCACACACAACCACTGCCAGCCCCACCCACAACCATAGCATTACCCGACACAATGCGTGCGAGAGCCACGCGACATCTGCAGGACTCGGCACGTGTGGAAGCTCGCTAACTTCACCGAGCACCAGGCAGGAGAGCCACACAACGCACCTGAGAGGGCGCGTACAACAGACACTCCCGCACGATCATCAGCAGGAAGTCAGGGTTCAGCGCAGCCAGGTACGTCGCGCCGAAGCCCTGGCCCCGCAGCTGCTTGTAGTGGTTCTCTATGGCTTCATTCAAGAGACCTTTGCAAAGTTTAAACCAAACGATATTATTCAAGTCTCCTGTTGAAATATAATCTTACTTTAAAATGAAGTCTGTCTTCTCTGTGTGAATGCTGCTCGTAGTAATTTTCTATCACTTTGTTTAAGTCTTTTGTGAAGTTTACAAGGTGGAGCATTGTTTAACCTCTTGAGGAAATTTAATTTAAAGTTTACGAGCATCTTCAAAGTCGCTGATCAATTTTTCCCCATCAGTTGCAAACTGGCACTGAAATTTTATAGCCTTTGAATTCGCATACAATTGACGCTGTCGTCCTCTATTTGTATTAGTTCATATTAATTCACAGTCGAAATAACTATGACCTCGTTCGGAAAAATGTCGGGATCGTGACCGAGAAAACTCCACAAACTTCAATGGCTTAATTATACTGTATGTAAATTGGAAACAGTGAAATAATAAGCAAGTTAATACTGTATTTATAAAACTTCAGTCACTCGCTCACTGAATTAAACTATAGCCTTCATCGTAACAGAATTTAGACTATGAATATTTATTCGCATTAAAGCACTGTCAACCTGAGAACAACTACTAATATCAGCTAATCTATTTATCCCATAAAAAAGCAAACGATATTACGTAATAGCCTAAGGCCATTTTACGTAAAATTTGCGATCATCGAAATTAGTTTCCTCAAAACTTACTTATGCTTTTCTCGGCTGGTTCTTTCTTCAGTCGGCTGAGCACAGCCGACAGGTACAAGATGTCGGGAGCAGCCCCTAGGGACCGTTGAACCTGTAACCAAAATACTGGATAATTCATATCATTTATGCTCAGTGTCTTGGTAACGAGGAGCAGTGTGTCGTTTCTGGTATTTCCGTTGAAAACGCTTGCTTGTTCCAATCAAGTTCATCCTACAACGGTGAGTTTTCAATGCCTCATGCGTAATGAAAAACATTTAGAAATGACGGTTACTCTGTGGAGCAGGCACCCGTTTGTTGTATATGCCCCAATTGAGAGGAAAATTTCAGGTTTCCTTCCGCTTTCAGTGGAAGAACATTGTGATCTAAAATATTATAAAACAGATTTGAACTCCAGATCTGCCTAAAATAAAGCAAGCATGTTGATACTATGTCACCGTCTACACGGTATGCCCAAGCCTAATGTTTCAACTTATCAGTAAAATACCTTTATTTTCAGACCGTTAGATTTTCTCTGGTTTAAACTGAACAATTTTATTTCAGAAAATTTTACATATATTCCCGATATTGTTTCACAATGAATTCAGTGTACGCCAATCAACGCAACTTACCTCTTTTAGAAAGTCGAGTTGCTGCTCAGCCATTGCCACTTGGCCATCAAGTAGCTGGCAGGTGATGATGCCTGATAGATATGGATGTCTTTTAGTATGAATATTGAGTTTACCATTAAGAGTAAATGATGCAGTCGTTCATGAAAATAATATTCGCACAAAAGTAATTTTGCGGGCTGTAGTTGATTTTTAAATAAAACAGTAACTGACTTTTTTTTGCTTACTCAAGGTCTGTTGAATTAAAACCTAGTTGGAAAAACTTTATCTAGTTGTATCAAAGTTTTAGTTATGAGACTAACAAATTATCATCATACCCAAGAACTGAAACGCCAAGGAAATTTTTCTTCCATACTATATCTAATCCTAGCTACCTTGCCTAGCAGTGGACCTCAATTTTTTAGCATTTTGAACGAATTATAGGTCCGCTGCAAATATATAACGCGTATATCAAAGATAACGTGCAGCCTGAGTTTACCGGTGAGGGCTGCGACGGAAGATTCGTCTAGCTTTGTTGCATTGCGGTAGAACTTGGTTGCCTCCTTCACTCTGGAGAGCAGGAGACACTGGTACCCCACTTCGGTGAGATACTCCGCGCTGCTGGTGTCCACTTTCGCCGCCCGGCTGGCCATCATGTAAGTCTCCTCCAAAACAGACGGTGATCGACCACACTGCGCGCATTGGTATTCAGTTATAATGAACTCAAGTAAGTCGTCAAGGATATTAACTTCACTTTGAATAATGTAAATTTGCTTAAGCGAATGTATGTGAGCGTACTTTCAGAGTGATGAAATTGAGAAATCTAGTGTTGGGTGGGATTTGAAAGTTGCTGCGTTTTAATTTGTGAGGGAGAAGAACTTGAAATGTATTCGTCTGCGTGAAATTCTTAGGCTTGTTTAGTCCAGGGCTCTATCATCTATCAAAATCTTTCGTCCCGCTAGCTTATTGCAAAACTCTTGTCATAGAAATGTTTTTTGTTATGTTGAGGACCGCTTTTTTCGGTTCACTGCTGCCCTGTTTTTCAGCACCTACTACTTTCATCTTCAAGTTCTTGTTTCATAAACTTGTTTCTCTACTTACTGTTTTTATGCCTCTTCTGCATAGATTCCGCATTCCCTTATCTCTATACTGAATGGTGCCTTTTTCCTTCCTCTCTTCGTAACGCATTTTTTAGCGGTTAGGGAAACTGTCATCTAATCTCTTTCACTGAGTGACACCTTTCATTACGGTCTAAGCATTCCTCGTTGCAGCTTACATGTTGTGAAATTTTATGGGAGCGAAAGGTAACACTCCTCTCCAATAATAATAATAATAATAATAATAATAATAATAATAATAATAATAATAATAATAATAATAATAATAATAATAATAATAATAATAATAATAATAATAATAATAATAATAATAATAATAATAATAATAATAATAATAATAATAATAATAATAATAATAATAATAATAATAATAATAATAATAATAATAATAATAATAATAATAATAATAATAATAATAATAATAATAATAATAATAATAATAATAATAATAATAATAATAATAATAATAATAATAATAATAATAATAATAATAATAATAATAATAATAATAATAATAATAATAATAATAATAATAATAATAATAATAATAATAATAATAATAATAATAATAATAATAATAATAATAATAATAATAATAATAATAATAATAATAATAATAATAATAATAATAATAATAATAATAATAATAATAATAATAATAATAATAATAATAATAATAATAATAATAATAATAATAATAATAATAATAATAATAATAATAATAATAATAATAATAATAATAATAATAATAATAATAATAATAATAATAATAATAATAATAATAATAATAATAATAATAATAATAATAATAATAATAATAATAATAATAATAATAATAATAATAATAATAATAATAATAATAATAATAATAATAATAATAATAATAATAATAATAATAATAATAATAATAATAATAATAATAATAATAATAATAATAATAATAATAATAATAATAATAATAATAATAATAATAATAATAATAATAATAATAATAATAATAATAATAATAATAATAATAATAATAATAATAATAATAATAATAATAATAATAATAATAATAATAATAATAATAATAATAATAATAATAATAATAATAATAATAATAATAATAATAATAATAATAATAATAATTAATATATTTTTTACTGTTCAACACTGGTATAAAGCTTCTCATCGGTGGTAGATAATTATAAATTGAAGCTTCAAGCAACAGAGTCGACGTGGCTTACGACTGGAGAATCATTTGATTTCAATTACGCTAAGAAATCCACTGTATAAAAATGTTTTTTTATTTCCTAGTGGTTTTCTCGTATTTTTTGAAACTCAAAGAGCACAAAAAACAAAAATTGGTATCAGCCACAATTATGATACATCCATCAATTTTTGCTAGATCCTTACCAGTCTCGAGAACAGCTGAGCCATCGTCACGAAGAGCGCTGCGTTGTTCGTTTCACTCCTGAAATGAAAAAAATAATTGCGTTGGCAGTTTGCTCTGAACTTAGATGGGGACGAGAATTTTCCCCGAAATGCTCAGTTAGATACTCTAGGCTTTTAAAATCTGCTATTTTTATGTTATACAAATTATCAAAACTAAGATTTCAGACTAGAGTATTGGCTGATTTCTTGTTATCTATTATTGAACTTTCCTATCGTTAGCAATAACCATCTTCTAAAATTAAATTCATCAGTGAAATAAACCAAACATGCAGTGATTCTTGAATGGCTTCATTCAAAGTGAAGAGGAATGCTTGGGGTGCACAACCATGTGAACACATTCTTGGAAACGAACAGCCTATATAAGAATTTCACTAGGCGCCAGTAACTACCAAAATGCGTCAGATGGTAAACAAGGGTGCACCTACCTGTCCATCTCGGCGTAGAGCTCCTTGAGCCCCTGGGCGGGATCTGAGGCTTCTCCCACCCGGCACAGCCCGTGCAGCACTTTGTACTTCAGGCCCTCCAGGTTGTGGGGCTCGTCCGACAGCACCCTGTGCCCGTGCGTATGTCAGAACATCCGTGTCACGTCTACTTTCTATGTGATGGGTCTTTGATAATTATTTTCATCGAGTAAAATTCCGTCACGTTTACTTTGTATATGGTAAGCATTTTTATATTATTTTCATCGAGTAAGAGCAATGTTTGCGAGTCGTGAACAATCGTATGAAGGAGTATTATTGATGGTATCAATTCTAATGCTTAATGGACTTTTTAGTTTTGAGCTTCCATTTGTTCATAAACAATGCCAGAGAAAATAGGTTTACCCATATTTTTTACGAGGCCAGCAAAGTAAATGAGAAGGGTCGAACACCTCTATGCCGTGCTTTCGACAATAGAAAGCGTGTCCGCGTCGTTAGAAATTCTCTTGTATAGATTGGAGCGACAACATTTTTTTTCAATTGATTCCTTTAGCTACAACAGACAATCAAAATATTGGACTCGAAATTTATTTGAAGTAAAATTTGGTAATTATGGTGTACGGATAAGCTTCATTTGTAAATTTTTATCTATTAACAACCAGCGCCGAGATTTTGGCCATTATTAATTGAATGTTATTGTCCAGGAGGATAAATATCTTTTAATTGACCACATTGACTTCACCTCATCATTTTCGATAATTCCCCTAATTTTTCTAGGCTTATTTATTCAAGTGGTTTCGATTTCATGTCTACGTTGCGTATCACAGTCATAAATTTTATCGCATAAAGGCCAAAATCAACTATGATTAACAGACCTGATTGCAGAGATAAATAATTGTTTTAACCTAATGATTCTGTTTTCCTTCTTTAAGTTGAATTGGAAGCCTTTCCCACCTGTTTGCAGCATCGAGCGTTTGGTCCCAATCCTGGCCGGCGAGATGAACTTTAATTTTCTCGACGAGACCAGGTGAGAAGTTCGGAATGCTGACCACGAGCTGGTCAAGTACCTGCATAGCTTCGTAGTACTGGTCCATCGCCTCGAAATACTTAGCTTTGCCAAACAGGGCGTCCAGGTGTTTTCGTTGGCTGTCGGCAGGGGAATGTTAGCACAATGAATAAATGTTGAAATAATTATCGAACCAAGATAATGAGATGCCCCTCAGGGCATCTCACCCTCAGGGATATATATTTTGTATCTATGGGAATTGGCACTCCCGGGGGGAAAAATGTGAGGGCCCGAGCTGAGAATTAGGCAAGCTTTCTTTTTGTTAAAATGAAAGGTTTTTGTTTTGTTAAGGACCATCTTTTTCTCGGTTCACTGCTGTCCTGTTTTTCAGCATCTCTGACTTTTCTTCAACTTTTAGCTCGTTTCATAACCTTCCTTTTTGACTTACTGTTTCTATGCACAAGGGATCCTTTACGGGAACACCCCTTGTGCATAGATACCGCTTTCCCTTAACTTCATACTAAATGGTGCCTCCATCCTTCCTCTCCTTGAACATCTTTGTAGTGGTAAGGGAGGCTAAAAATAACTTATAATAAATCAGTCATAAGAACGCAAGCACCAAAAGGTCAACGAGAGCAATCCAATCGCTCGCATGAATTTTCACTGTACACATGTTCCATGAAAATGTTTGCCGGATGTATTTTACGTAATATAAAATACTCCCAACTTCTGAGGGGATACGAAAGTTATTTTATCCCTCAAAAGTATTTAAAAGGATTTATTCAAGTGTGCGAATTCAACTTATAAGTTATGCATTTCAATCTGACAACTGAAGTAGCAGCCCAATACACTGGTACCCAGCAGTTCAAGCAACGACTTCTGTCCTTTGGACATACTGTTCCGAGATCATATTTTCATGTATGTCGTTCCTTCTTTATTTGTTTGCTTAATATCTGTAATTCTTCAGAAGAACATTCGTCTCACCTTTCCAGCACTCTGTCGAAAAATTGATTGATGTGCCTAGTCTTCGTGTCTTTGCCTGCCTGGATCTCGATCCAACCTTTGAGAGCAAGACCGTCCAGGGAAGCAGAATTCAGCTTTAGGAGCCTGAAAGTAAAAAGTCTGAAAGTTTTTCTCAGTTAACGCTTCTAAGGTTAGGGTTTAAATTCAGCCTTTTCAGTGTCATGTTATGGGTGATGGTGTACTATAGTTTACGCTAACCAAATTTCGGTCATATCGTCCATTGAAATCACTTTAAAGGTTCATAATTTTCCAATATCATTGAAGTGATTCATTTAAAATGAGAACTGAGAAGTATAATTATACATATCACAATTCCAACTCTCACACAACGGTATTCTGGCAAGCTTATTCTTACATTTTATTTTGCAGAACGAAAAGTGTTTTCACAAAGGTTCATGCTATCAACCAGGGCACCCACCTGTCGATGTACTCCCTCGCTTTATCATTGCGCCCGACAAAGAAGAGGAAGAGCCCAGCGTAGTACAGAGCCTTTTTGTCAAAAAAGGAGAGCATGGTTACGAAAAATAATGTGATTTGATAACACTTGTACGCAAATGCTAGAACTCTCGTGAAAGTAGGAAAGACGACCCAAAATTTTAATTATATCGTTTTCACGAAAATTAGTTCGTCATATCGTTCAGGAGATAAGTTTTATTTCGCGAGGGAAATTCGTCAGCGTTTCAAAGCACGTACTCTTTTTAAATACGAGTTTGACATGGAAAACAGTTAACCATATGAATTCAGTTTCCAAAATAAAGTTAAAGTTTTACTTCAAGTCGATTGACGCTGAGTAATTCCTCATTTTCGGCGCACTCAGGTCAATAGGAGGTACCTCATCAGACGCTTTCTTCCTCTCTTCCTTGAGCACCGCGTCGAGCTGCGCCACGGCCTCCTTGTCGATGTTCTGGCACTTGCGGTGCGCGTGCAGCAGCGCCGTCACCACGCCTAGACTCGCCACGCTGTCCTCGCTCTGACGGACAGATGCGGTCTTTCTACATGTCACAGTTCACGCTCTCAGACTCTACGGTCAGCAGAGGTAGGCTTACACTGTTATGGCAATTTCAATGTTATGTTATACAATCACGATAATTGTGAGTGGGTACTATTGTATCCGCTGTCCACTGATCACTCATGTTGCCATATTTAGGCTACGCAAAATCTCTTCCTGTTGCGTATAATAATACAGAAGGGAGGATTTCTCCGTGTCTTGGCTTTGTTCAGCACGTTAAGCGCGCCACGTCCATGAACGATGGAATTATTTTACGTTTCTTTTGTAGCGTATTCATCGATCATGTAAAAACCCTTGGAAATACTGGATTCCAAATTTAAGGGTAAATTTTAAATTTGAATTATCTTACTTTATTTAAAAACGTTGTGATATAAAAATACAAACGCTTATTAACTGAATTAACACGTTTTTATGATCAGGATTAATTTTCTTCTACGTTTTATGCTAAACGTTGACTTAGATGCCCCATGCTAAAATATATAATGAATAGAATTATTATTTTTTTTAGAATCTACCCAATGTTTAAGGCAGAATTTTGCTTCGTTTCTCAAATGCTAGTATAAAAGCAGGTTACGTATATAGGGTATAGTACGAAAATATGAAATCATAAAATTCATGATGCCTTACGTCAATTCCCTGCTCTTTGAGGGCTTACGTAAGTAAATTCCTTGCTTTTTGATCAACTAAATTGACTTTGAAAACAGCTCTTTTCAATCCCCTGTACTTCATTGAGCAATATTTGCTCTGACGAGTTGTCATTTCTTGTCATTAGGTTGAGATCGAAGGTAACGAATGCTGACCTGCAGAGGCTGCAGTTGGCGTATGGCCTCCTGCGTGTGTCCTTGTAGGAGGTGGGACATGGCAGAGTAGAAGCGATACACGGGGTCGTTGCCCAGCTTCCTGATGCCCTCCACGCTGGCATTTTGCATAGCCTGGTAGTAGCCCTCTCTTCCATAGTAGTGGATCTTGCCCTGAGGAGCCGCAACAGAGCACGAAAAGAAAAAGAAAGAAAAACTGTTTATTTCCAATAAAGATGAAACAAACAGGTCATCATTGGTTTTTAAAATATCTTAAAGTAAGAATCATTGTATGATACACGTACGTGAATATCGTAATACCCATGTCACTAGTTAAAACAAATGATTGAGGGCAATGTATTCCTAGTTTTGCTTAATCTAGATTTGATGATATATGTAACTGCAATTAGAAAAGAAAACACAATTTCAGTGACGATGCATTGTTGAAAACACTCTTCTTAGTGCACACTTACATTGACTTGACACTCAGGGACTTGCGATATAAGGAATTTTTTGAAGGTAAAACGGGTGGATTAAAATAATCCTGCGTCTAAGGCAACGAGGTTGATATTCAGAACTATATTTTCACTCCCACGTCTTAACTAGTATTCCAATCGAAGGATTCGGAGAAAATGTCTTTTATCACGCTACAAATTTATGATATTTCCATGCTGATAATAGAGGCACAAAAGAGTCTACTTGAGTCAGAAACATGAAAACGATTGTTTTACAACGGCTACCAAGACATGTACAACGTAATTGGAGTAATTCGTATAATTAACCACCAAGATAGGGTTCTCATATTATACTCAAGAGCGTAAGAAATGATGCGATAATTTGCACCTCACAAGGCTAACAAGAACATTTTAGGAAGTTATTAAGAGAAGAAAACATGAATGTCCTATAACGTTAACAAATCAGAAAAAAGTTACATTATTTTTAAAATATGATGCAATGTCTTTAAACATTGACTTATCTTAAATTGGAGCATCGTGGTGCTCGTATTTTTTGCTATGCAACTGAAGAAACTGGTCCACGGCCGTTATTGACCTGCTTACAGCGTATTTCGATCAGTTTTTAACTTACTCCCTCTGGGAGTATAGGATAGACAGTGGGCTTAAGTTCGTTCGGTTCGTCAATTGTATGTTACAGAGACTGACGCCCCCAGGGGGATACTGTTAGGTTATCTCAGCTGCAGATGGGCTTCCGGGACTTCTGTCTTTTGATGCCATTTCTCAGTTTCCATGCCTTCTTCGTTGTCTATTTTTTGTCTTTTCTTTCTCATCCTCCTAAATTTACTGTTCATAAGCATAGGGCATCTTATGGGGAAAAATGCTTTGTTCGGAAATTCCCCGTTTTTTACGTTCACGTTAAATAGTCCCTTCCCTTCGCTCTTAAGAAATCGCCCATGTTGTTTAAACTGATAGAATAATAGGAATCATTTTACCAATTCTCTTTGTTTCAGTTATTTCTAAAAATTACTGTAAGAAGCAAGGGCTCCTGATGATTTTGTCGTCTTGAGCAATATTGACTTCGTCAGCGATCATTTTGCAGCACTCTCGGAATAAATTGTCCTGATGACATTCAAAATAGTGGAAATAGGTAAACTTCTTGTATACTCTAACTCGCTAACTGCTTTATTATTTTAACTATCATACATAGGATGACATAAAGTAAATACGTCACTTGAGCAATAAATGAACAATAATTTCAACGCGAGATAACTTCCGAATGAAGTTACACGTATCTCACTCAAAGTTGCAAGATAATTTTCGCACATTAATATATGGTGCAAGCAGGAACTTCATTTTAACGTACGATTACGTGTGAAAACATTTTAGATGCACTTCATTCCGTCATAAAGCTATTTAATAGAGAGATTCATACATAGGGAATGATTTAGTTCTTCGATTCAGAATACGATTAAGACCAACGAGGCTCCTCAATTTATAACAGTGTACAGTAAGTAACAAACAACAAACAAACATCGGCATCTTTGGGATGCTTTATTTCCAATCAAGCCTGATACATATGATCTTAAGCATTGGTTTTTCAAATGTCTTATAACTAACACTATATATAGGACACCATGACGGTTCCCCCGTAAAGCCGGTACCCATTTCCGACACCTGGGTTGAGTGGGGTATTGTGCTTGAGCTTTTCCCTTATACCTAACGGGGAAAATCTCCGCGCCAGTGCCGGGATACGAACCCTCGTCTCCAACATACAAGGCTGATCCCTTAACCACTGTGCCACGGAGAGCCCGTGAATATAGTAGTGGGAGTAGTGAATATTTTCGTGGGAACTCAAAATTGCCTACTATTTCCGGGTACTTTTCTGCGGTAATTTTTCAATTTCTAATAGGGAAGCAATTAGCGAATATGCAAATTGTTGATTGTCATACTCGCTACTGTATATGATGGTACAAAGTTTCTCCGTCTTTCTTATGGCTTTCTCCTCAAATTTAAATGACTCCCTGAACTTCCCAGCACAATGGTTCCCTTAGCTTCGAAACTTACGGAGTCGTCTCGCACCTGACGTAATTTTGCGAGCATTCTATTGATTTATCGATCAATTTAATTTAATGGATCATTAATGAGGACAGCAAAGTAAAATAAAACTCGTGGTTTCTCTGGGTTAGAGCGAAGTTTTGACTTATGATCCTAGAATTTTTTAACGTGAGAGTGAAAAAACAAATACCTTCCAGGTACGGTTTTTTAATATAGATATCTGCTGATGCCCGAGGAGTGTAACCAAGTTTAGAAACAAAAGATATAGCATCATTCATAGCAGTCTGGAACCCTCAGAAAATTTGAAAAATTTTGCTTGTGGATAATGGTATCCTGTACATGTATGAAGACGAACATTCATGCCTCATGTATCGAGCTACCCAGCTGTATCAGTCCTTTTTGCGGATCATTTTATTACAATACTTCACGGGGGATCTCAAATTTTATTCCACACCGAATAAGATTGAAATTAAAACCTATCGTTCCCTCACGTGCAATTCAGTCTTCTCTAGCTCTCAATTGTCTCGTGCTTCACAATGTTCACATTCTGCTTCCCACTTTTCATAATTAGTAAATAATATCAAATTAAAACTTACATGGGAACTTGCATTTTATTCTTTTTCAATTTTTATCTCAAATGATAACACATAATTAATGATATACGTTCTGAGTACTTCTGCGCGGTTTGTATTTTGGCGTTTCCATGACAACTCTACTAGCACAACTTTCTGAGCTTTGACTCACCTTCAATATAGCGTTGGTACTATCCATGTTTATGCATGTATTTTACAGTTGTCACCTTGGTAAAAATATGACGTATGTCGAGTCTTGTCCTACCCACAGCTTTGCGTCAGCCTACTCGAGTAACTATGCTTCGCTATCCATGGCTGGCGCTGCACTACCGACCAATCGAGCGACGGAGCCGAACTGTGATGGTGAGCAGGTATGCGGAATACCGTGCATACTGCGGCGGGCAGTACGCCATTGAATAAACGTAACTTTTTATCTTTTCTACTGTAGCAAATCATCGTCGCATCGGACGTGGAAAAATAAACACTCCTGCCGAACATTAACTGTAAAATATGTGCTTTCGTTCTAAATTAAGTACTATGGTTTTGAACAACATTCCCCTAATTTTTATTCGCTTTTTATTTAGGCTTTCTTGCTTGTTTGTATCCCACAGATAAATTAACCGACAATTATGAGCCATTATGTTTCTTTGTGTTTAGTGCACAAGAGAAGCTGCTTTGTGAGCGCAAGTAGAAGACATTTATTGTCATAGATCTGTACGCGTTATTTCAAGAAGTAGTTTCTACACTCGTCTCATCATTTCTTGAGCTTTAGTAACTTAATAATCATTATCAAACGTACAATATAATTTGATAATTCATTAATATTTGCAAGTAAAGCGACAAAAGTGTCCCATTGCTCGAAAAATGAATTCTCAATTACTCGGGAAAATTTCAATGCATTATTTTTTAGTCCCGTAGTTATTTTATTGTTTGCAATATGGTTTACAAAGCGTTAACGCTCGTATTTCATGATTATGAATGAAGAAAAATGATTTTGAAGTATCAATTAAATTAGTACCTCTACACAGTTTCACAACACATGCCAACTAACGTGGAAATTGATGTATATCCACTAAGTTCGCTTCAGTTCTGATGGTAGCAAGTGTTCTTGAAAAAACTGTCCTTGCTTACAGAGTCTCATGTGTAATTACATGAACTCTTTTGATTTTAGCTGTTGCAACGCTTCTCGTTGATGTTCTCCAAATTTTAACTGCTGTTCTTTTATTTAAAGCGAAAACTGTTTCATCTCAAAATTACTCACAAAATTCATGGGAAGAAGGTTGTATATCACCGTTTAAACTTAATTCGTTCATGGGCGCAGTTCAGCTCGTGGGATGTCATAACACATTGAGATATATGAACATGAAAGGTTTCATATTTACTGAAATAGAAACATCATCGTTATTGATTGCTCAATCTTCTCGATCGTTATGTAGGTTTTGTTTTCAGCTCTTCAATCTAATGGATGAGTAGAGTGTAAACAGGATTAGTTGGAAAATATTTCCCTAACCTTCTCTTCTCGTCTTCTGTTTGATGTTCTCAGAAGAATGGCTGCATTGACTCGAAAACACAGCGAAGTCTAACCTGGAATCGGACCAGTCCTTATTTTACACAGCATGATGAAAAATAATGATTCATTGTATTGTCAGGTGTCCGAAGATCAGTCATTCAAGAGCATCAAATGTTATATATTTTCCCTAAAAGCTATTTTCAATTTCTTTTGTATCAGACTATCACTCTAGAAAAAATAATAAATTTCAATTAAACAATTGAAAAAATCACATGGGCTTGGTTGAACGGGCTGGGAGAAAGAGGTCATTTGAGTTTTTTGCTCTCAGTGCTGTTCAAAAACGCCCTCAAATAAATTCTTCAAATATTAATCTCATTCTTCAAAAAATTCTTGTATGCATACTGTAGACAAGCGGCTGGTGGCAGCAGATTTGTTGTTTCAGTTATATATACTAGTCCACCCCCTTTATTTAAAATAAGAAAAAAGTGAAATGAAGGGAAGGGAAGAAATAAAGAAATGAAAATCTCCCAAGAGTATTTGAGGCCGAGCTTGTATCACAGATACGCTCACCACACACTTTCGGCTGGCTTCAGACAGACAAACGGACGGACACGGCTCTTATTATAGTATATATTTATATATATATATATATATATATATATATACATATACATAACTAATGGGATCACTCAAGGTTCGATGTTAAATTTTACTGCATTAGTTGGTATGAGTTAGATGAAAACAGTATATGCTATAAAAGACTTGGTATATGTCACTTATCATGGTAAATCACCCTGTCACAATGAATCGTTATGCAGAAAATATTTGCTTGATTACCTTATGTCTTTAAGCTATAAATAAACAATATAGTTTTTGAACAATATGGTTTTCAACTTGAAAAATGAGCAGCACAGACTATCAAATCGTTTACAGTATATTTATTTAAGCATGAATTAAGGAAAACTTGTTTTCATTGCATTTCTTTACTTCTGAAAAGCATTCAATATTGCGTAGACTATAACATTTTATTCTCGAAACTCCACTGATAAGTCATAAAATAAGTTGCTAATGATTAGCTCAAATTATACTAAATAAATCGGAAGCGATACGTTGCTATTGACGATGCACAATCGAAAATCTTGACAATTAGCCATTAGTAAATTTATTTAATGTTTATTATTGTCATGCGATGCTTTTATTGCGTATTGTAATTATGCCGAAATGGACTTTCTTTTAAGTATTTCAGAACTTCTTCAGATGATACATTTTTTACTGTAAAGAGGATTCTCGCTTATTATAGTAATTTAGTACTGTTCTATACAATATGCTCTTTGAATGACATGTTTATCTATTATAATACCTAGGAACTTACAGGAGTTGGTTTATTTTAATGCACCATCGCCAATCTTGACACATGAAAGAGACGAATTCCGCTTTAAAGGAATATAGAGTATTCTGTTTTATTTATATTTATTCTTATTTTATTAGCTTTGAGTCACATGTTACGATTGGTGGGTATTTGGTTCACTTTAAGGTAATTATTAACATCCAATCATAAACGTTTTCTCGACAGTGTTTTTCGAAGTTGCGAGAGAGGGATAATAAGACACTTTATGGGAAAACTCAGCTTGGATATTTTATTGGAGGAAGCCGTGATGACCGATGTCGGGCTTGACTTCGGACGATCTTCTCTTAGATGGGAAACTCCGTGCAGGCGAGGTCCGGCGAGCGATGACGTTGACCAGGTGTAAGTGAGTGTGTTTGTGGGGGTTCACAGTCTGTTTAATTTGAGCGACTGACAGAATGTCTATTCCACCCGTGACGTGTGGATGAGTCACTATTTATGGGTTCAGACTTTAGAATAATTCCACGATGTGAAAAAAGCAAGTTGTCGTGGTTGAGCGGGTAGATTAGTTAGCCATTAGTTGCTCTACTAGCTCCGAACCAAGTGATTGCAATGTGATTAATGACCAAAGGTCAGACCGTCTCACGTCACAGATAGGCAATTTACGTGGTGTAACTCGATGGTTTAGTGAGAGATAATATGCCACGTGAATTTACAACTTGTAAAGCTCAGGCCCAGGGAAGGTGTGTTGTGGCGTTTGGTGCCGTCGAGGATCTGCAATAATCGAAGACGCTGAATGAGAAGGTTCTCGAAGAGGCATCAAGGAAAAATTCCACAACTGACAATCCCTACACTACAATGGTAAATTTCCCATCACGGAGAAAACCCTGAACTTCTTCCATAGATTTAACTCAAAGCTATTAATTTCTTTACAGGCTCAGGAAGAAAATAGGAAGGTTAACAGCTGGCAATGGCTGTTCCTTTATGCTTGAATTACAGTATAAGCATGACAGTACAAGACTTGTGATTTTTAGAGCAGTAATAATCTGTTATTCAATTTTGTGGAATTATGGAAAATACATGTGATTTAAGCACCATGATTCGTGGAATATAAATGAAATACGAAACAGCTAAAAAATGCAACAATATGAATGAATAAATTTTGTACTCTATAACATATCTATATCCGTACGAGAAATAAAAAGGGCAGTCCTAAATTCATCCTAATGTCAATCATACTGAAAAACACTGCAAGTATGTAGCATTAGCTACAAAAGTGTAAAATTATAAAATTTCTCATTCGCCCTCAAATAGCATAATTATTGACATTAAAAATCTTACTCTAAATTATTAATAATAATTTTCTACTTATAATTAGTAATCCTTGAAGTTTTTGTGTAAATGCATAACATATAAAATAACGATCGACATTTTCGAGTTTAAAGCCTCTGAAAAGGGCAACACCGCGCGGGACGCTTGGTTTTTCGCGTCACTCTCTCGTGCCTCTCTAGCTTGTGCGTTACAACGTTCTTGTAAGTGAAAGAAATTAAGTGTTCAAATAGAGCAAATCTGCTAGAGTATATTGTGTCATTTCTTAGTGAGCATTGTGTTTAAGTTTAAGGATCTGGTCAGTATCGTGCTATATATAAACATGTAAATAGTCGTAGGAGTTCGTAAAATAGCGTGGCTCATTCCAAGTGCTATCTCAACATGACGTAGCGTAAATTTTGCGTGTCATGTTCATTTCTTCTGTCAAGATTTTATGTTAGATATTCAACTACGTCCTTCCTTACTACAAAAATTATATACTTGCAGCTGTCATTATGATATTGAAATTCGCTCATCAAATACTTCGTGAGAGCGCCACGACAAATTTGCCGGCGTTTTTTGTGAAAATGGCGGAGCGTAAACTGCTGTCATGTCATTTTTTATGTTCACTGTTTTATGTTTTGAATATTTTTTTTCTTTTGCTGCAAGAGATACGTTTAGTGTTTATTTTCTCAGTGTAGATATTCTTTTTTACTACAAGATATACTTGCAGTGTTTTTCAGTATGATTGACATATTAATGAATTTAGGACTGCTTTCTTTATATTTCTCGTACGGATATAGATATATTATAGAGTACGAAATTTATTCATTCATGTTCTTGCATTTTTTAGCTGTTTCGTATTTCAGTTAGATTCCACGAATCATGGTGCTTAAATCACATGTATTTTCCATAATTCCACAAAGTAATAACAGATTATTACTGCTCTAAATTCAAGCATAAAGGAACAGCCATTGCCAGTTTGTAACCTTTCTATTTTCTTCCTGAGCCTGTAAAGAAATTAATAGCTTTGAGTTAAATCTATGGAAGAAGTTCAGGGTTTTTCTCCGTGATGGGAAATTTACCATTGCAGTGTAGGGATTGTCAGTTGTGGAATTTTTCCTTGATGCCTTTTCGAGAACCTTCTCATTCAGCGTCTTCGATTATTGCAGATCCTTGACGGCACCAAACGCCACAACACACATTCCTGGGTCTGAGCTTTACAAGTTGTAAATTCATGTGGCACATTATCTCTCACTAAACCATCGAGATACACCACGTAAATTGCTTATTTGTGACGTGAGACGTTCTGACTTTTGGTCATATATCACTTTGCAATCACTTGGTTCGGAGCTAGTAGAGCCTAGTATATTACTACAAATGGCTACTAATCTACCCGCTCAACCACGACAACTTGCTTTTCACATTGTGGAATTATTCTAAAGTCTGAACCCAGTGCAGTGAGTGCAGTGAGGCAGTGAGGACGTCTGTGTCTTTGCTCCGAAACAAAGTGCCCAACTGGTTAATGATCATGCATTTCTAACCAAAAAAGAGTGCCCACTCAGACCATGAGGATCCAAGAATAAATTTTATCTAACCAAATTCAAAAAATCGAACAAAAAGTGTGAATATTCCATCAGAACAAGCACTCAACCCTTGCTTCTTTTTGAGAGTGTCTCCCTTCTCACAAGATGGCGACAAGCTCAACCAAGGACAACAACAGCGAGGGTATGCTGGAGCTTGACTATCCAGATGTACGAGGCTTGCCAAAACCGAGCAAGCAAGTAGTTTCCATCCTAATTGATCTCTTCAAATCAGTAATGAAGAAATTTCAAAGCGAAATTAGTGAATTGAAAACGATGATTGAAACACTAACGAAGAAAGAATCAAATCAAAATGCAAGAATTGAAGAACAAGATAAGAAGATGAATGACATAGTCTCTCGTCTAGAGCGACTCGAACGGAAAGAAGAACGTGAAGAATTGGAGAACAAAAAACGCACTTTGGTTATATCAGGGGAACTGCCGCAATCACGTCCTGAAGAAAATTGCATAGAAACGGTTTGCCAGCTCATGAAGGACCAACTCAAAATCAACCTGAGTAACTCTGACATCACCACAGCGAGTAGATTGGGAAAAAAACCTCCACCCGGAAACGTCGATAAAAGAAACATTTCTTTTGAGCTACGAAAATACGAAAAGAAGCAAGAAGTTCTGACAGCCGGTAGTGTGACAAAACCGGAACAACTCTACGTGAATGAATACTTAGTACCTTCGCGAGCAAGTATAATGTACACTCTGAGATTGGCCAAACGAAAATTTCCGGAACAAATAGGACCCGCAAGAAGTTTGGATGGCAATATCAACGTCTTCTCTCCAAAGGGACCTGGCCAAGTAACTCAGAAACCTCTAACCATCAATACACCTGAAGAACTAGACAAGTACTTGTTGCAACATGTCGGCAAGTCCTCAGAGGAAATTATTCGTGATTAGTATTTTTTTTAGACTGACGTATTGAGTTTAATATTATTTTGATATCTGTCCACATGTTTTCTTCTTGATTTTTGATTGAATTACGTTTACCTCTTCAAGGCATCCACGTCGACCTTGCAGCCTTGTTTTGCTGCTTACTAAATTGTTTTTCAATTTCTTTCTTTTCTCCTTTTTATCGAATGCTCATACCGAACTTGCTGCTCAGACTTGACTCGTGTATATGTTTCTAAATCTGGAAACAATTTAGATAGTCAAGATTTTTAAATTCCATAAATAACTTCACTGTCACATCGTTTTTAAATCCATTTCGTCCTTGCTACATCTTATAAGTGTTACATGCGGAAACCACTGGTACGACAGCCTTGTAACTACATTATTTGCCATTTATGATCCCTAATGTTCCTGCTCATGGACTGAATTTGCGCTCTCCTTATGAAATCATACTAGGTTTCAGACAATTTAGACTAATAATCTCTGTGTGTTTTTAGTTTCTCTTTTTTTTAATTTAATTATAAGTAGGAATGTCCTTATTTTTACCTTGATCCTGTAGTTTTTATCATTTTTATTTTTACGTCACATTTTACTTACTGTCTCTTAATTCTAATGACTGACCATGTTGACGTATTCGACAATATTGATCCAGATCTCAATCATTTGAATAGACTGCACCCAAACCTAAATGAAACTGTAAATACCTAAATATTAAAAAATTCAATGAATCGATGAGGAAGACCTGTAACGATTTTTCTCTATTATGTTGGAACTGTAGATCCATTTACCCGAAAATAGATGAAATATCTTGTACTATCACTGAGCTGAACAGCAATTTTGATGTTCTCAGTTTCACCGAAAGTTGGCTAGACGACTCATCTAAAGACCTGATTCAAATTCAAAACTATTATAGCCATCATTCACTCCGTAGTAACAAACGTGGTGGTGGCATCAGTACGTACATATCTAAACATATATCTTCGAAAGTCATTTTAAGTGCAACTATGAATCGTGAACATATTGAGACTTTATTTATAGAACTAACGAAAAATGATAAACGGATTGTGCTTGGGACAGTATATAGGCCCCCAACAGCTTGTAACGTCTCTTTCCTGAACGAGCTTCAAAGCATAATATCTCAGTTCAACAAGTCTCTATATAATGACATAATAATCTGCGGGGATTTCAACTACGATCTTCTACAATATGATAGCTGTGAGCAAACCTCAAACTTCATAAATGTTTTTCAGTCTAGCTCCTTCCTTCCAATCATCACGAAACCTACGCGTGTTGCTTCTGAATCGGCTACGTTACTCGATAATATTTTTATGTTAGATCCGACTGATTTTCTTACCGGAATAATAACTTCTGACTTATCTGACCATTTCCCGGTGTTTCTCATCAAGAAAAATGTCTATAATCCTTGTCCCAGCCCACAGGCTGATACTTATTCATTTCGTTGTGTAAACGAATACAACTTGGGAACAATGCGAACTGTTCTAGAAGAATTAATGCCATCATTAGACATCTATGAACGGGACAATAATGCGATAAACATTGATGAAGCAATACTAAATTTAACTGAAATTATAACGACCGCATATAACCAGTGTTGCCCAATAATCACCCGCACAATTACGCCGAAAAATAGACATAAGCCCTGGATTACTGAAGATATCGTGATCAATATAAAGAAACGTCAAGCGTACCTAGCCTTACTATACGAAGGGCGAATATCTAAAGTAACGTATAACCGATTCAGGAATCATGTGACAAATCAAATACGAACCTCAAAACGAGACTACTTCACGCGCAAATTTACTGAATACAAAACTGATATTAAAAAAACTTGGCGCCTGCTTAATTCATGCTATAAACCGAATAATAATACTACGAAAACAATTGAGTCCGTCGTTCACGAAAATGTAAAATACCACGAGAAAAAAGATATTGCAACTGTGTTTAACAACTTTTTTGTAAACATAGGAAAAAATATAGCCGATAGTGTCTTCAGTGAACCCAGAGACCACTTGCAATACATGGACCATGTCCGTGAACCTAACTCTTTCTTTTTCACGCCAACTAATCCCTCCGATGTAATTACGTGCATAAATAACTTGAAAAATAAATCAAGTGGATTGAAAAATTTTTCGGCTAAAGTTCTTAAGGCTATAGCTGATATAATAGCACCGTGCATATCTTATATTATCAACCAATCCCTTTCTCAAGGTATCTTCCCCAACTCTTTCAAAGTTGCGAGAGTCACCCCTATTTTTAAAAATGGTGATAAAAACTGCATTAACAATTATAGACCTATCTCTGTACTACCAATTATTAGCAAAATATTCGAGAAAATTGTGTATAAAAAAGTGTATTCGTATTTTGAACAAAAATCTTTCCTCTACGACAAACAATACGGTTTTCGTTCTAAGAAATCTACGACACAAGCGGTATTAAATCATTTGCAATACCTTTATTCTAATATAGATGAAGGAAAGCTTGTTTTCTCCGTATTTCTTGACTTTCGAAAAGCATTCGATTGTGTGGACCATAACGTATTACTCTCGAAACTACACTGTTATGGCATTCGAGGGGCTGCCCATGATTGGTTCAGATCATACTTAGCAAATCGGAAACAATACGTTGTCATTGACGACGCAGAATCAGACCCACAGACAATTAGCCATGGAGTTCCACAAGGATCTGTCCTTGGGCCTCTCCTATTTCTAATTTTTATCAATGATATCATTAAATCTACATCATTCTTCAAATTCATACTCTTTGCCGATGACAGTACCCTTTCTGCGGTCCTTCCAGACCAAAATCCCGCTAGGATGGCGGAGCGTATAAATAATGAACTTCATAAGGTTTCATTGTGGCTTAAAGCTAATAAAATAAGCCTTAATATCGATAAAACAAAATATATTACATTCTCATACAAGAAAAATATATCTCTCCCACGCATTCAAAAGGTGAAATCGAAGAAACCCACTCAAGTAAATTCCTGGGCATCATAATAGACAAACATCTAACCTTTAAAGAGCACATCGCTCATATTAGTTCTAAATTATCAAAATCTATCGGAATCCTAAATAAAGTTAAAAATTTCCTGCCTGAAACAGCCTTACAAATGCTCTACCGAACGCTCATTTCACCATACTTGCAATACGGAATAGAAGCATGGTACGGAACTGATAAAAATAAAACCAACAAAATTTTTACCCTGCAAAAAAGAGCCATAAGAGCGGTAAAGAATCTAGAATATAATGCTCACACAAATGACTCATTCAAAAATTTACGAATACTTAAGCTCTCGGATCTCTACAAAATCTCCATTTGCAATTTCATTTACAAAACATTAACAAATGATGGCGACAATAGCCTAAAACAACTATTAACTGCGCAAACTGGTCATCACGACCATTTAACCCGAAATAGAAGTAAATTCATGCTTCCTTATTACTCAAAGGCTCGGTCACAACACAGTATCCTCTTCGTTGGAACTAAAACTTGGAACTCAATACCTGCGGAGATCCGTGAAAGTAATTCTTATAAGGTATTCAAAAATAATCTTGAGTCTCACTTCCTATCAGATTACTAGTCGTGTAAGATCACAGAGTCAAACCTTGTCACCTACATAACTGGTCCTAATAATGTAATTCGCCGTGGTTAATTTCGCCGATCTTCAGTCTGTTCATGAATCGTTTGTCGACTATACTGTTAAATCAAGTCCATATGAACTATATTGTGAAATGAAGTGTCTAATTTCGAGTTAATTATCTCATTGATCAGTCTAATGCGTCTCTAGTTTAAGTGAATTAGGTTAAACATTATTGTACTCCTAAGACTAACCTTGATGGTAGGATGCCCTAGAAGTCACTGAACTTATTCGGGCCCACAGGTAGCTATACTCAAATTTGACCATTGTACTAGACTTAAGAAACATTTTATCTCTGTATCACCTGTGGTAAATAAATTGTTTAAAATTGTTTAAATTGTTTAAATAAATAGTGATTCATCCCCACGTCACGGGTGGAATTGATATTCTGTCAGTCGCTTAAATTACACAGACCGTGAACCTCCACAAA
This sequence comes from Morinoia aosen, assembly GCA_030386875.1. NCBI lineage: Eukaryota > Metazoa > Arthropoda > Malacostraca > Amphipoda > Talitridae > Morinoia > Morinoia aosen. The sequence continues at coordinate 11,372,743 of CM059563.1, forward strand.
CACACTCACTAACACCCGGCCAACGTCATCGCTCGCCGGACCTCGCTTGCACGGAGTTTCCCATCTAAGAGAAGATCGTCCGAAGTCAAGCACGCCATCGGTCATCACGGCTTCCTTCAAATAAAAGATACAGCTGAGTTATCCCAGAAAGTGTCTTTATTATCCCTCTCTTGCTATTTCGAAAAACACTTGAGAGAAAACGTTTAAGGTTGGACGTTAATAACTAACCATACCCACCAATCTTAACAAGTATATCTTGTAGTAAAAAGGATAATATCTACCCCTAAATAAAGTGCAAATCTTGAACATAAAAATGACATGACACGGCAGTTTACGTTCGGCCTTCTTTACGTGAAAACACCGGCAATCCGCCGTGAGCTCTCACGAAGTATTTGATGAGCGAGTTGCAATATCATAATGACAACTGCAAGAATATATTTTTGCAGTAAGGAGAAAGACGTGGCTAAACATCTATACTATACTCTTGACACAAGAAATGAACATGACACGCAAAATTCACGCTATGTCATGTTGAGATAGCACTCGGAATGAGCCATGCTATTTTACGACTTCTACGACTATTTACATGTTTATATAGCACGACACTGTCCAGATCCTTATACTTAAACACAATGCACACTAAGAAATGAACACGATATCTTTAAACAAGATTTGCTCTAATTGAACACTTAATTTTTCACTTACAAGAACGCTGTAACGCACAAGCTAAAGACGCGCGAGAGAGTGACGCTCAAACAAGGCGCCCCGCGTGGTGTTGCCAATTTCAAGGCTTCAAACTCGAAAATGTCGACCGTTATTTTATGTTATGCATTTACACAAAAACTTCAAGGATTACTAATTATAAGTAGAAAATTATTAATAATAATTTAGAGTAAGATTTTTAATGCCAATAATTATGCTATTTACGTGCTAATGAGAAATTTTAGAATTTTACACTTTTTAGCTAATGCTACACACATTCAAACACTTTTCAGTCCGTTATTAATACTTTCTGCCAATAAAATGAGATCTTTATTAAAAATAACCTTAGGAAAAGTGTTGGTATCAAAAACTACAATTTCAGAAAATGTAGTAGATTTATGTAAATTGTTGCTAAAGCTTGATAGTATTGTAAAGTTCACGGTTTTGTGAACTTCAAATTTGGTGGCTTTACTCAAGTTTAGTTTTACTTTAGGCAGGTTTGAATTTTTGGCTGAAGGCGGGTCACCAGTTGGCGTCGAACGCCAACACTTAATTAATAAACTAATGACTTAATCTGACTCAGAAGGTGTGAGAGGTTCGGACGCGATCTTTCCGGCGTCTTTAATCAAAAACAAAATACTATAATTTTCACCTCGGAACTGGACCATCGAAAGGATAAGAAAGTAGATATGGTTATTTAATTCTGGCCTGGTTTATTGGAGGCTGTCAGATTGTCTCTTCAAGGAGCGCTGATGTGAGGTCCGATCTTGAGTAGGGACTGCCACGGGCTCACAGCTGCGTCGGTATGCGGGAAGTGTAATTGTGGAGAAGGTCGTGTGCAATGGTATCCCGTGGTTAGTGACGGCAATAGCGTCTCTGATAAGTGAGGACGGTAAGTTGCAATTCCTCTAGTGGTGTTAGAATATAGACTTGCAGGTTATGCAGCTGTTGGGTTAGCTGTAACCAATGATGTCGCAATTCTGAGTGAGGTGGAGGAATTGGATACTTGCTCTTGCCGTCCAGTAATGGGGGGTTTATTAGAAGTGAATAGGCAACAATGAAGGAGGCAGTTATTTTGCCAAGTCGGGCTACCGGGTTATTTTACCCTTTTGATATGATCGGGCAAGGTAAAGGTAGGTGAAGTGGCAGTGGAATGTAAAGTGTCTCGTAGCTTCCTGTACGGGATAATACGCTGGGTGAAATTGCACACGGTATTAAAACACATATCAACACATGCTATGCTGCAAACAATCTGGCATTAACATGCCGCCTCAAAGCGAGGAGTCTCTTCGAAAAACGACCCCCACCAACACTCTGGCGCCGGAGTGCAAGTGGGGAGCAACTTCGGAGCACTGACAATTTGCTCGGAGCCAGATTTTACTTCTAATATTTCTAACGGCATGAAGCTAAAAATTCTACACTAGTAATTCACACAGGCAAAACTTCGCCTGGCGAAACTAAGATGGCATAAGCAGTGAACTGAGTATCCTGCCTCACTTAATTAATAGCTAATGGTAAAAATCTACAGCATCTGCTAAATGCAAATGAACTAGAAAACACATGTTCCCAGTTCTTCCTAACTGAAATAATCAATGTACAATGACTAAAAATTATACAATTACCATTTAACTAAACCTAAAAAAAAGTCAATAATATTCAATGTATAATACTGATTCTATGAGGAAAATCAGGTATTTAGTTATTGGTATTTACAAGGTTTGTTCTGATTATCATCACAACAAAGGTTGACTATAAAATTTGTTAAGAATGATTTTTAAGGTTGACTGTACATAAAAACTACAACCACGTGATTATATCAAAACCCTACTTAATTGAAAATACAGCTGTGACAAAATACAGCAATTGAGAATGATAATTTGATTGCTTTGATTAAAAAAAACATTAAAGAAATAAATTGATAATTTGAAGTTAGTCTAACTTGATCACAAATAACACCATATTGAATATTGGCTAAAGAAGTTATTTTTGATACAAAAGGGAAAATCCTAATCTTGATACAAATAACACCATATTGAGTATTGGCTTATGAAAAATATTGAAAATAAAAAGGGGAAATTTATAATTTTATAAGAATAACACCATCTTAAATATTGGCTTATGAAAAATATTAAAAAATAAAAAGGGGAAATTTATAATTTGATAAGAATAACACCATCTTAAATATTGGCTTATGAAAAATATGAAACATCAAAAAGAGAAAATTTATAATTTGATAAGAATAACACCATCTTGAATATTGGCTTATGAAAAATATGAACATCAAAAGGGAATATTTCCCTTAAAAATGGCTTTACATGAAATAGTGAATTGTTTGCTAAAAACTTTAAGATAGAATATACAACAATACACAAGGAAAAATGGCCTGTGGGGAACCCAAGTTCTGGGCAAGGAAATCCTAAGCGATTAGCACTCTGGAAAATTTAGGCAATTTTTCTTAATACATACACAATAAAATTGTTGACGATTTACATATAATACATAAATATAGTTACCCGTAGAACAGCAAAGGCACACACAATATTTTAATTCTCACCAGAGAAAACACCTAGATATGCACGCTCTGTATGACACGAGACAATGACGCTAGATCGCATACGATGTTGCTGTCGCGCGTCCGTGGAAGGTTCCGTTAAAACGCAAATGTGAATTCTTAGGGATTGAATTGTTTTCGTTACACAATTTTGATAAAATTGAGGACAGAGATTAGTGAATTTCGTAATGTGATTTAATGCTAATGGTTGAATTTATTTTACTGAATTTTTAGATGATCATTCTGAGAATTCCGAAATTTCGACCAGGTTGCGGGATAGAGATTTGTAGTGATCGCCAACAGCCGCACCTCAGTCTAAATTTCTTAAATTATTAAAACCATCTTCTAAAAATTAAATAAAGTTAACATAATCATTCTTGAAATTTTAGATCACTATTTTCATTCAACATTACCCCGAAATCTATTAAAATTTGACCAAAAATATTTAAACATTTTTCGAGCGTCAGCTCGCATCGCGTTTTCACGCAGAACCATTTGCCAAGTTCCGAGAGACATTTTCAGGAGAGGCGTCATTCTGGTATTCGATGCTCCTGTGTTAAGTGTTTGGGCCCCAGAGGGGCAATTGTCTCTGGTGAGAATTAAAGTCTTGTGTGTGTTGATCTACGGGTAACTATATTTATGTAGTATATGTAAATCGTCAATAATATTATTGTGTATGTATTAAGAAAAATTGCCTAAATTTTCCAGAGTGCTAAACGCTTAGGATTTCCTTGCCCAGAATTTGGGTTCCCCACAGGCCATTTTTCCTTGTGTATTGTTGTATATCCTATCTTAAAGTTTTAAGCAAACAATTCACTATTCAATGTAAAGCCATTTTTAGGGAGTTTTCCCCTTTTTGTTCTTAAAATAATTTTATTTCAACATTTCAATATGATGTCATTTTATTCAGGCTAGAAATTCTCCTTTTCTTAAAATAATTTTTATGTCAACATTTCAATGTGATGTTATTTCTCTCAAGGTTAGGATTTCCCCTTTGTATCAAAAATAATTTATCATGCCAAAATTCAGTATGGTGTTATTTGTTTATCAAGCTAGAATTTCCCTTTTTTGTCTAAAATAATTTTAGGCCAATATTTCAAAATGTGTTTATGTTTTATCAAGTTAGGCTAGCACCAATTATTTTTTAGTCACAGATGTATCCTTCTGAATGCATCTAGTCCTGCATCAATTACCAATTATTGCCCCAACTGTATTTCTAAATTAAATTAGGTAGATAATCAATTAGAAAAACACAAATAATTCTTAATTCTGAAGAATAGATAGTTAGTAAATTTAATTAAATAGTCATTGTACATTGATTATTTCAGTTAGGAAAAACTGGAAACATGAGTTTTTTAGTTCAATTGCATTTAGCAAATGCTGTAGATTTTTTACCATAATTGATTAATTAAGTGAGACCTAGGCTCAAGTGTTACTGCTTATGCCACCTTAGTTTGTCCAGGCAAAGTTGCTGATGTGTTCAAGCCTCTAATCAATTGAATTGGAATAATCTATTGATCGCCATGGCCTCATTAGGTTTCGCCACCTTTTGTGTGTTCCAGTTTTAATTAAGAGTGTTCTCAATTTTTGTATGCTTATTAAGTCAGATCCAAATACTTGTTGGTATTCCCTTGAATTGTTAGTCAATGTTTAAATTTCATATCTTGGGAAGTGAAGCTATGATGAGTTATTTACACAATAGAGTTGTATCCTCGGTAGTTACTTACCTCAAGTCGAGTCACATAAATAATCATTCTTTCCTGATCATTAATTGTAGCAAGAATTCCTATCATAATCATTTTTAGTGACCACTCTTACTATTGATTTGGTTAGGTCAATTTGTGTATAAAAATGTTAATAATTAGTCGTTACCTGATTTAGCTAAATTAGGGTGATTATGCTTACCTCTGAAAATCTCCGGAATATTCTAAATTACCAACCCCTGGAAATCCGTATCCAGAAATCACCCAATTGTCTGATTTGGGGGTTAAATTAGGTTTAACCAGTAATTGGTCACCCTCAACTGTAGCTACCTGTTCATTAGACCTCATGTCAATGTCAGCTACCTCCTGTGGTTGTTGTTCATTGTAGCCCATAGGATGCCCTAATACTATTCTGATATGCATCCTCATGATCAATGTTTTCTAAATCCTTCCTGTGCTCTGAACTCCCTTCTTAACTACCGATTCTGTGCACTTTGTGCATGGATTCCGCGTTCCCTCTACCCCTTTTCCAAATGGTACCTTCCTCTCTCCTCTCGTAGGACACCTTTCACGTTCAAGCCAAGGAGACCAGGGATTTCTCATATAATAATAAATAATAACAATAATTAGACTGCACGTGCCCTCTCTGGCACAATTCCTAGCTTAAGTCAAGTAATCTTTATGACAATTCTAGCCTTAGTTAGGACCAATACAGTCAGCCCTCGACGGCGGCTTAGCGTAAACGTTCGAATTAAACACTGCCAACTCTTAAGATACTCATTGTAAATAGCAGTCAAAGCGTAGATTATTGGGCGGCAGAAGCCTTTAATATTAATGAAGACAAACTAACTTAAATTGCCTACCCAGTAATATTCTTATCTCATGTATTAATCTTGCACTCCAATCCGGAGATGACCGTACACGACGCGTCACGATTAATAGTACCCGGAGAATACTAGTTGGGAAAGTAAGGGCATGTAGGGAGATTCATGATTGTCCATACGAGTACTTATTGTTGCGACTGCCTCGCCCTTGTTCAGGCGCCAGAATTGGGCCGAGGCACCCGCATATAATCCTCTATTTGAGGCAATCCTGTAATTCAGCAGTAAAGCTCGCAGCCTGGCTTGCGTAGCGACTGTCTCTCCTTGTGTTATCCTGCTTGAACAATTAACCCAAGCTAATCTCCCGTACAGAAGATCCTGGGAGGCCGACACACAAACAATCACCTCCAACATTCAATCAACATCCCTCAAAACTCTGTTCGCCACACGGCTATCAATCCAACTAAGCCACACGGCTACCAATCAACCACCCAAGCCACAAGGCACTAGCAGAAAATAACTACCTCCTTCATATACTCATATAATCAAACAGTTACCGCACCTGCGGAATATTACACTAACAAATCCACTCTCGCCGGGATCCACCCCGGATTCCCTCGAGCCGCGGTACCTGCTGAAGTGTGGCTACTCACTGGACCCGGATCTCCTTCCTCAAGAAGTGGACCCCCATACTGCTGCCGTAGTCACGGCACTCAGAGTCGTCAAAATAAAACCGAGGCGAGACTATCCAGTTCCTTCATTATCCTGCAGAGGTCAATGGTGCAAGTGAGAAAATAGATGCCAGTAAGGCAACTCGAATTACCCAAGCATAAACCCCTTCTGAGTCAGATTTATTCATCTGTTAACAATTAAGTGTGCTCTACCCCGAGCACTGGTGGCCCTTAAATAATAAGAACATCCACTTGGAAATTGATAAATTCCTCGATATTCAACCTTTAAATTCAAATTCAATCAGTTCCCCATTTGAGAGAAGTTCAAAGTTCATATTGGTGACTATTAATAGCATTAATACCAGAGTGTTTTTCACTTGCACAGTTGTCCTTTGTGGGTTGATGAGCGCATGCCAGTGCTGTCGACTTCTGTTGATGGTTGTCTTGAAGGAGGTAGTACTCTGCTCCTCATTATTCAGTAGTCAAACATAGCATTTCCTCCCTAAACTCTTCCCTAATAATAAGTTATTGCTACTGCAGCCTATTCTAACAAATTCTTCATGTTTTTCAATTGCTACTGAAGCTCCTTACTAACAATCTTCTCAATTTCCATTGCTACTGCAGCACCATTGCTACTGAAGCACAAAATTAAACAAAAAATGTCTATGTGCGAAACACTACCCTGCCATCCTGAGCAACTTAAATATGTAAAGGAACGGCCGTCTGTACACCGGTTGTCCTTTAATAGTTCTCCGTATCCCATACGGGTACGGAATGCTCAGCGCAAATATTTCACCATCACTTGACTAAGTCTTTCCCGATCTTCCATTTTTTGTATTGCCGCCTGGTTGGTGTGTTGGTAGCCTTGGGGACGCCTGAGGAGCACGCACGTTGACTAGGGTGGTTGTGCAAACGACTCACGTCGCACAATTGCCGTTGTAACCGGCATATGTGTTTTGGGAAGGAAGGAACGGATTTTTTCTTGTAATTTGGCATACTATAAAAACCTAAACTGCGACTTCGCCTCAGGTCAACACCTGTCGAGCCAACGAATTCGTACGTCTTAGTTCGCTTTGAATACTCTAAAGTCATGAAAGTCGACCAATTCTAGATTCCCCGTTACGCCGTTCAAAGAACGCAGTCGGAATCAAGAATTCGGGCGCCTCCATTTCGGCGGATACTCTGGCACCGTATGCCCAGTGATGCTAACCTCCCAGTTTTTTTTTATGGTCCCAGTTCGGGATCCGAGCTGAAACTTTCATAGTCCCACAGTTAACCTTCCACTATTTTCATCTATTTTCTTCTGTCAAAGCATCTTTTGAATCTCTCCTTCGTATTTCCGACTTGCACTTTACAAGTAACAGCTTCACTGTTACCAGACCTTTCGGTCTCCTTTGGGGGGAGGGTAGCTGTAGTGATCGCCAACAGCCGCACCTCAGTCTAAATTTCTTAAATTATTAAAACCATCTTCTAAAAATTAAATAAAGTTAACATAATCATTCTTGAAATTTTAGATCACTATTTTCATTCAACATTACCCCGAAATCTATTAAAATTTGACCAAAAATATTTAAACATTTTTCGAGCGTCAGCTCGCATCGCGTTTTCACGCAGAACCATTTGCCAAGTTCCGAGAGACATTTTCAGGAGAGGCGTCATTCTGGTATTCGATGCTCCTGTGTTAAGTGTTTGGGCCCCAGAGGGGCAATTGTCTCTGGTGAGAATTAAAGTCTTGTGTGTGTTGATCTACGGGTAACTATATTTATGTAGTATATGTAAATCGTCAATAATATTATTGTGTATGTATTAAGAAAAATTGCCTAAATTTTCCAGAGTGCTAAACGCTTAGGATTTCCTTGCCCAGAATTTGGGTTCCCCACAGGCCATTTTTCCTTGTGTATTGTTGTATATCCTATCTTAAAGTTTTAAGCAAACAATTCACTATTCAATGTAAAGCCATTTTTAGGGAGTTTTCCCCTTTTTGTTCTTAAAATAATTTTATTTCAACATTTCAATATGATGTCATTTTATTCAGGCTAGAAATTCTCCTTTTCTTAAAATAATTTTTATGTCAACATTTCAATGTGATGTTATTTCTCTCAAGGTTAGGATTTCCCCTTTGTATCAAAAATAATTTATCATGCCAAAATTCAGTATGGTGTTATTTGTTTATCAAGCTAGAATTTCCCTTTTTTGTCTAAAATAATTTTAGGCCAATATTTCAAAATGTGTTTATGTTTTATCAAGTTAGGCTAGCACCAATTATTTTTTAGTCACAGATGTATCCTTCTGAATGCATCTAGTCCTGCATCAATTACCAATTATTGCCCCAACTGTATTTCTAAATTAAATTAGGTAGATAATCAATTAGAAAAACACAAATAATTCTTAATTCTGAAGAATAGATAGTTTGTGGTGTTCTCCCTCAGGCTGCCATACACTCCGGGCAGACTATGTAAATATCTTTAGACTTTGTGGTATCTATGCCCGAAGTGAGTGCCTGAGGTGCAAACGAACCGGCAAGGTGAGGAAAACACAACTGGAATAAACGCCGTATTATTATGAAGATCGCCGACAATAATGGCACAAGGGAATATTACAGTCGAGTAATACAGTGACAGATGACGTCTTGGCGGACCGACGGTTGTCGGGGAGACGCCGCGTGGTTGAGGGGCGAGAGCAGACCGGTGAGGCTGCTGCGGACCGACGGTTGTCGGGGAGACGCTGCGTGGTTGAGGGGCGAAAGCAGACCGGTGAGGCTGCTGCGGACCGACGGTTGTCGGGGAGACGCTGCGTGGTTGAGGGGCGAGAGCAGACCGGTGAGGCTGCTGCTGTCCGAGGGTCTTGACCAAGAAGTACCAGAGGAGGTAGCGGGGAACTGGTGCGACTAGCCAGCCACCAGACGTGGCGGCTGGCTGTCGAGGAGGCGGTGACGGTAGCAGAGGTGGTGCTTGCTGAGCGTCGAGACTTGTTGTAAACACCAGGGACGCTGCGAGTGTACTCTGCTCCGCTGGCTGCGCGGCTGTTTATATAGGCCTCGCTGGAGGTTGACTCTACTCGTCCGGGTCTCTGATTGGTGGGAACGCCTGTTTACTTTCACGTCGGACCGCGCGGTGTATTGAAGCGTGCGAGGGAACGCCTGTTTACTTTCACGTCGGACCGCGCGGTGTATTGAAGCGTGCGAAGGTTGTGGTGGTGTGTGTTCATACCACCACAGGTGCAGACACACCACCACAAGTTAGTAAATTTAATTAAATAGTCATTGTACATTGATTATTTCAGTTAGGAAAAACTGGAAACATGAGTTTTCTAGTTCAATTGCATTTAGCAAATGCTGTAGATTTTTTACCATAATTGATTAATTAAGTGAGACCTAGGCTCAAGTGTTACTGCTTATGCCACCTTAGTTTGTCCAGGCAAAGTTGCTGATGTGTTCAAGCCTCTAATCAATTGAATTGGAATAATCTATTGATCGCCATGGCCTCATTAGGTTTCGCCACCTTTTGTGTGTTCCAGTTTTAATTAAGAGTGTTCTCAATTTTTGTATGCTTATTAAGTCAGATCCAAATACTTGTTGGTATTCCCTTGAATTTTTAGTCAATGTTTAAATTTCATATCTTGGGAAGTGAAGCTATGATGAGTTATTTACACAATAGAGTTGTATCCTCGGTAGTTACTTACCTCAAGTCGAGTCACATAAATAATCATTCTTTCCTGATCATTAATTGTAGCAAGAATTCCTATCATAATCATTTTTAGTGACCACTCTTACTATTGATTTGGTTAGGTCAATTTGTGTATAAAAATGTTAATAATTAGTCGTTACCTGATTTAGCTAAATTAGGGTGATTATGCTTACCTCTGAAAATCTCCGGAATATTCTAAATTACCAACCCCTGGAAATCCGTATCCAGAAATCACCCAATTGTCTGATTTGGGGGTTAAATTAGGTTTAACCAGTAATTGGTCACCCTCAACTGTAGCTACCTGTTCATTAGACCTCATGTCAATGTCAGCTACCTCCTGTGGTTGTTGTTCATTGTAGCCCATAGGATGCCCTAATACTATTCTGATATGCATCCTCATGATCAATGTTTTCTAAATCCTTCCTGTGCTCTGAACTCCCTTCTTAACTACCGATTCTGTGCACTTTGTGCATGGATTCCGCGTTCCCTCTACCCCTTTTCCAAATGGTACCTTCCTCTCTCCTCTCGTAGGACACCTTTCACGTTCAAGCCAAGGAGACCAGGGATTTCTCATATAATAATAAATAATAACAATAATTAGACTGCACGTGCCCTCTCTGGCACAATTCCTAGCTTAAGTCAAGTAATCTTTATGACAATTCTAGCCTTAGTTAGGACCAATACAGTCAGCCCTCGACGGCGGCTTAGCGTAAACGTTCGAATTAAACACTGCCAACTCTTAAGATACTCATTGTAAATAGCAGTCAAAGCGTAGATTATTGGGCGGCAGAAGCCTTTAATATTAATGAAGACAAACTAACTTACATTGCCTACCCAGTAATATTCTTATCTCATGTATTAATCTTGCACTCCAATCCGGAGATGATCGTACACGACGCGTCACGATTAATAGTACCCGGAGAATACTAGTTGGGAAAGTAAGGGCATGTAGGGAGATTCATGATTGTCCATACGAGTACTTATTGTTGCGACTGCCTCGCCCTTGTTCAGGCGCCAGAATTGGGCCGAGGCACCCGCATATAATCCTCTATTTGAGGCAATCCTGTAATTCAGCAGTAAAGCTCGCAGCCTGGCTTGCGTAGCGACTGTCTCTCCTTGTGTTATCCTGCTTGAACAATTAACCCAAGCTAATCTCCCGTACAGAAGATCCTGGGAGGCCGACACACAAACAATCACCTCCAACATTCAATCAACATCCCTCAAAACTCTGTTCGCCACACGGCTATCAATCCAACTAAGCCACACGGCTACCAATCAACCACCCAAGCCACAAGGCACTAGCAGAAAATAACTACCTCCTTCATATACTCATATAATCAAACTGTTACCGCACCTGCGGAATATTACACTAACAAATCCACTCTCGCCGGGATCCACCCCGGATTCCCTCGAGCCGCGGTACCTGCTGAAGTGGGGCTACTCACTGGACCCGGATCTCCTTCCTCAAGAAGTGGACCCCCATACTGCTGCCGTAGTCACGGCACTCAGAGTCGTCAAAATAAAACCGAGGCGAGACTATCCAGTTCCTTCATTATCCTGCAGAGGTCAATGGTGCAAGTGAGAAAATAGATGCCAGTAAGGCAACTCGAATTACCCAAGCATAAACCCCTTCTGAGTCAGATTTATTCATCTGTTAACAATTAAGTGTGCTCTACCCCGAGCACTGGTGGCCCTTAAATAATAAGAACATCCACTTGGAAATTGATAAATTCCTCGATATTCAACCTTTAAATTCAAATTCAATCAGTTCCCCATTTGAGAGAAGTTCAAAGTTCATAGATTCACTACAGTATGATAGGCCCAAGGACAGATCTTTGGGGTACTCCATGAATAATTGTCAGTAGTTCTGGTTTTGCATAGGTATAGAAAGCAAATTAATTCCAATATGTGAGATATAACCATTCGAATGAAACTCCTCTATAAAAGAATGAAAAGATCAACCAGTGTACACACAATTATTACATATATTGTTAACGCATTAACATTAAAATTCCACCGTTATCAGAGCTGAAAATGCTATATCAAAATAGTTACATTCCTACATCACAATATAAATAAAAAATGTAAGTGCACAGTTCAATTTCGGCAATTAAACGAGAAAAAATTGAGAGTAAATTGATCTAAATATTGCAATTTTCACATCGTAAACGTTAAATTCGAAAGTTTTGTGACTAAATAAATTGCTGTACACTGAGGTGAACATTTGCAAACATTCAAGCAAGCGTCGTTTGTGCATTTGTTAGCGGTTTGAAAAAGTCGTTAATTTTTGCCCACATTATTCAGTCCTTTTGAGTACGCCAGGTGAGTGTGATTTTAATTAATTAGTCGAATTTATGCTAAAATGAAAATTCAAAATTATGTTTATACCTAATGGAAGAACAATCAAAATTTAAGTTTGACTTCTACGCCCTAACTTTCTTAATAGTGGTATTAGGAGGTTTTCCTCAAAGAACAAGTCTTTCAGGACTTCCTCTAGGTCGAAATAGTCTGGAAGAGTGTGCTTTGAATTAATTTTATAATTATTGAGTATGTGTATGTGTGTTTTTTTATGCATACCAAATTGTATGATATTTCAAGTTTTTACTTAATTGAAATGCACCCTTTACGGTCTTAAATGTCCATAAATAAAGTCTTTCTGGTCAATGTAAAGTTTAATGCAATCACAGAAAATAATAATTCTGATCGCAAGAATCACCAAAGGAACCCATTGAAAAACATTTCTAAGAATGACATTCTGCTTTCTTATGCGTTATTTTTGAATTATTCAACTTAGAAGTTGGCTTTTGTAGCAATCGTGCCAAGCGAAATTTAATTAATAACGGAAGCTAACCCCCCATTACAAACGTAAAGAAGTTGCGTTGAGAGGGAGAGCCACAGTTCTTCTAGTGAAAATTATAATAAATGTTCTAACCCACGCAACAATGACATTGTGCTCGCTGACGTGTTGTGTTTACATCAGCTCCAAAATGGCGGCCATCCGGTACGCTGTTTGGTGCGCTGGTCCATGTGAGCTTCCATGACAGTGTTGCCGTACGTGCGCTCCCGCTTCAAAGACTTAGAGTTTTGGTAACTAATTTACCATGGACGTCACCCTAATGGGTGGGTTACAACTTTTATTTATAATTTTTGGTCAATATTGAATTTAATGTTGTCAACGAATTTCATATTTTTGTATGTATAGATAGGTAATATAGTCGATTTTAAGACGTTTTACACGAATGACAATGTGCCCGGAAATGCTTATTTTTGGAGATATTTAACTTTGAAGTTATAGGAACGTCGTTTATAAAATTGAACAAACGGAGAGGTAAATAAGCAGAAATCCGGTTCTGACGTAACGATAGGTAAGGTTAGATTTGGTAAAGTTAATTTAGTTAAGTATCCTAACCTAAGTAAGCCTAAAATATCTTAATTTAACTCAACCATTCCGAGGCCGATGACTCCTGCCAAAAAAACTTGGCGTAGTCCGCGTCCGCAAAACGCCGGAAGAGCCATATCGGAACTGCCGTTAATGCTATTCTTACCTGGCGTTATTTATCCTATATCTCCAAAACTAAGCATTTCCGGGCACATTGTCATTCATGTAAAACGTCTTAAAATCGACTATATTACCTATCTATACCTACAAAATTATTAAATTCGTTGACAACATTAAATTCAATATTGACCTAATTTTTGCTAGAAGGACTGTGGCTCCCCCTCACGAGCCAACCTGTTTACGTTTGTAATAGGGTGTTAGCTTCCGTTATTAATTAAATTCTGCTTGGAGCGCTTTCTTCCTTTGACGTACAAAAGCTAACTTCAAAGTTTAATAATTTGAAAATAACGCATCAGCGAGCAGAATGTCATTTGTGTAAAACGTTCTTAAATGGGTTCCTTTAGTGATTCCTAAGATCGGAATTCTTATTTTCCGTGATTGCATTAAACTTCACATTGACCGTATTTTATTAGTTATAGCGGTAAATTACTGACCGCAACTCCAGTGTTTGAAGCGGCAGGTAATTCAAGGAGCGCGTCGAGTGGCAACACTGCAATGAAGTCTCACTTCCAGCACGCTCGTCATCAAAGACGCAACTAAACCTACCGCTATATCTCGTTAAATACTCATTTTTTTTGCAGAAAGTGTATAGAAGAAAAATAGTTTATATTGATGTTATTACTGTGATTCAAGCAACAAAAATTAAAAAAAATTTATGAGTAGCTGTTTATTCAAGCGCATTTGTTGTCAAAGACAAAAATTAACATACTGCTATAATTTGGTAAATACTCATTTGCCCCAAAAAGTCCATGAAAGAAAAGTTGTTTATTTCCATGTAATTGGTATGTATTAGGCAACAAAATTTGTAAAATTGATTAGTTGCATCTCCTTAACATTAACCAGGGATAATTAGAAGGTCCCTAGCCTGTTTGTTGAATAGGTCCTCTTTTTGTTGTAAGAAAAGTTTTTGTTTTGTTAACGACCATCTTTTTTTGTTCAATGCTGTCATTTTCTCAGCACCTACAACTTTATTCTTCAACTTTTATCTTGTTTCATAATTTTGTTTCTCAACTTCCTGTTTCTATGCACTTCCTGCATTTTCTTAACTCCATACTAGATGTTGCCTTCCTCTCTTTGATTTAACTTTGTAACAAATAGGGAGGCTTAAACTAACTAAAAATCTAATCTATATTGCTGAAAAATAATTGTTCTGGCATACAGGCTTCACATATTTTTATATGATTGAAGTTCCAATAAAATATTTCATAGAAATATTGAAGTAAAATGCAGTCATGTATTACAACTTTCTAAGTACAAGTAGGGTAAGTTCCATTATTTTGACTGTTCCTCATTGTTGTAAAGAAAGCATTCATGTGGAAATAGCACTACTAGTTGTTGAATGTCAGAAATATGTAACAAGAGGTAAATGTTAAGGGTAGGACAATCATCTATTTTCCAATTTTTGGTGCCTGAAGATAGTTAATTAGATCAAAATGAACAATTTTTCTTCAATGCACTTTCGAGGGCAAATGAGTATTTAACAAGTTATAGCGGTAAATTAGTTACTGCAACTCCAGTGCTCGAAGCGGGAAGTAATTCATCACAATATATGGCAACATTACAATGGAGTCTCGCTTTCACGTGCTCGTCATCAAAGACGAAACTAAACCTACTACTATAGCTTGTCAAATACTCATTTGCCGCAAAAATTCTATAGAAGAAAAGTTTATTTTGATGTTATTACCATGATTGAAGCAACAAAAATTTGAAAATCGATGAGTAACTGTTTATTCGATTGCATTTGTCATCCAAGACGAAACTAAACCTACCGCTATAACTCGTTAAATACTCATTTGCCCCCAAAAGTGCGTAGAAAAAAAATTGTTTATTTCAATCTAATTAACTATGTTTAGGCAGCAAAAATTGGAAAATTGATCATTGTCCTACGCTTCACAAATACCGCAACAAGGTTCACCCTTGTTCTAGCTATCTAATACTAGTAGTGTTATATCCATTCAAATGCTACCTATTTGCTATTTGGTAATGAGGAACGGTCAAAAGGATGGAACTTACCCTACCTAGCAAAGATAATTGATTTAAATTGGTTAAACTTGCAGGAATTTACTCTTTTAAATGTATGCTTATTAAAAATTTTATAATACTATAACAACTTGAGGTTTAAAAAATTTTGTCTTCATTTTGACAATTTTTGTATGATTCAAAAATATAAATGTCAATCAGTTTTCATTTAGAATTGTAAAAGTATGTGCTTGTATAATTCATTGAATTTGATTGAAAATGTAAGAACATAAGACATGTTGACATTAATTTTACAGGGTCATGTTGTAACTTTTGTGTGTAGTTCCATTTTGTAGATCACATAAAACAAGTGCTTCACTTTGTCATTCGTGTGTTGGTTAGATCTGCCGTGTGAATCTTGAAACTTCTATGTCCAAAATTTTTATAATTACTAATTCTACTTTCATCTTGCCTAAAACATATGAATTACTTTTGAGAGAACAATAAAAAATCTAGTATAATATCAGTAATTTGTTTATTTTGATTTAAAATTTCAGAATTAAATTTATAACTCAGTACTAATTATGTTGTTCTTAAGAACATTGGAGTCAAGAATATTCCTTACATTTAGGTTGAAGAAATGGGCCGCCGCGACAAAGCGCCGGTGGTTGTAGCGGAAGAACAACCCGAGGAAGAAGAGGAGGAAGAAGAAGAAGCTGCTGAAGTCAGTTCTGCACCCGAATCCACAGAAGAGTCTGAGGAGGAGCCAGCTGTAGCTGCTCCAACAAAGAAAAAAGCCAAGAAAGCAAAGCCAGCTAAAGGTTTGCTTGATCAATAAAATATTTTTATTTCAATTAATACTGTGTAGTGAAAAGTTTTATCTTGCCCATATTCATAAATTGTAGCATTTATGTGGAGAATGAAAGTCCAATAGTAAATGATAGTTTTGTATTTCGTTTTGGTTTGGATTTTGAGACAATTTAAAAGAATTTTCAAGTGTTCAGAGGTGGGATGCGTTTGTTAATTGAACTATTTTATCATAGAATCTGAAAGTGGAGATGAAGGTGCAGCCAAGAAGCGTAAGAAGAAGCAGCGCCGCAATATTGAAGCCAATCATCCTCCCACCACAGAGATGGTATTGGATGCACTCATGGCTCTGGATGACAGAAAGGGAACGTCTATCAAGGTGTGAATGTAGTCATATTGTGTGCATTTACCCTATACATGATCAGGGTTGAAAAATACAGGTTGTGCTAACATTTGAAAGAAAACTCATTTTTCAATGCTATATAAGAGAATGTGTATTATAACCAGGATAAAGCATAGTTGAATTCATTAGTTTCAATGCATCCCTTGCAATTTATTTACTTTAATATTATAATTGCATCTTCTATGTCAGATTGTTTTATGTAGGTGTGATGTTTAGTTGTTAACTGGCCCTTGTTTAGCCACTCTAGTCTCACATTACATCAGCTTTCTTTTTGGTTTATAAATTCATTGACAACCGACATTGTAAGAACAATACTACCATCCGATCAATTATCATTCTAGTTTTGCATCATTTAATTATACGTGTTTAACTTAAGGTTTCAAGGTTTTCATGCTTATTTCTTGGAATATTTTTGAAGCATAAATGTTTGGAATAAAATGTGTCTGTCTCATATTGATGTGAATAAGTTTTCAAAACGGCTTTAAATCTCGTTTTGAAATCCTGCCAGGATTTTTCTGATAATCTGATCAGATTTAGAGAAATTTTTAGAAATTGAAAGTTAAATAAACATAATTATACAAGCATGAGAACATAGTTTCAAAGATTGATAGGCTCTGTGTAATAACCCTTCTACGTGCTGCTAACTAATGATCAATGTCCTGTTCAATTTGCATTTTTCTACGCAGAGCGTCTCTGTTTAATAATTTGGAGCAACTCTGCATTCTATTTGAAATCTGATTTGTTTTATGCGGCAGGCAATAAAAGATTACATCATGAATGAGAACACAGTGCGGCCGGAACACCTCTCGCACCTGATGAGGAAAGCTCTCCCTAAGCTCTTGGCCAAAGAAGCTATCATTCGGCCTAAGGGAGAAGAAAACAAGGTGAGCAAAGTAGCCATGTTCTGAAATAGCACACGTTTATTTATTATATGTTGAAAAGCTTTAGATAGATATTTTGTTGAGTAATTTTCTGAAAACTTCTTTTTTATTAATAGTATGTCTGAAAAAGAAAGTTAATCCATTAACGATAAAAGTTATTAAAACCCTCCAACCAGCATCAATAACTTGAGAATAAATGTTACAATTTTTCAACCTCCTGTGAATCAGTTTTTGAACAAAAAGTTACCTAACATTTATCTATAAGCAACATCGTAAGAAAAAACAAGTATAAGAGCATACGTTAGTGTTCAAAGAAAATCATTATTGAAATTCAATTTGGGCAGGCCAAACCTAGTAGCTTTTTGATTGAAAGTCATAAGTTTATCTTTTTAGGACGAAAAAATGAACAAATGCACAAATAAGGATCGGTTCAAAGCAGGTTCATCTAATCGGAATAAGGCTATCTACCGGGGTGATTGAAAAGTAGCTCCCTATTTTCAAAATTTTATTTTATATTGTTATTTTTTGTTCAAATTTTTAATGTATGTTCATTAATATATGATCATTTAATTGTTCAGGTTTATCTTTTCAGATTGATTATTTTGTATTCAAATTAGAAGGTCCATAGAGACTTTCGGACGTGCCGGACATCTCAATGTGAATGAGCGTGCCGCTAGTTGGGCACGCTCGTTAAGAGTTAGACGTCCGAAAATCTCTATGGGCCCTCAAATTTGAATACAAAATAATCAATCTGAAAAGAAAAACGGTTAAAATGTCATGTGTTAAGGAACATACATTTAAAATTTCAACAGCAAAATAACTGCATATGAAAAATTCCAAGATTTGTAATATAGGGAGCTACTTTTCAATCATTCTGTTGTTGGCTAAAACGCCTAATTAGCTATGCCGATATTGTTACTGACATAAGGACTTTTTGGCAACATTGGCGTAATTAGAGCTTCTAAATGCCTTCAATTTTTCATCATATCGCACTTATATCAACTACTGTTTGCTGTTGAAATAATTGTGATCATACTTGTCATATCATGTATCCATAATGGAGATGAGCATAGTCAGAAATGTACATCTGAGGGAGAAAAACCAAAGTTATTCTGAAATCATAGATTGAAATCAGACATTTCTCTTTTGATTTTGTTGAAATATTCCAGATGAAAGAAAATTTTGATACAAAGTATAGGGAGTTGACTGAGTGGAAACAAAGGTTAACTTTTAGATGTCAATAATTATCCGTCATTGGTTGCAGTCGCTGATGATGGGCCGGTACAAAGTGGCGCCCCGCAAAGCTGAGAGCGGAACGCGCGAGCGCCCCGCTTCGCTGCGTCGGCTTGCAGATCCCAACGCTGCCAAGAAGAAGAAGAAAAAGAAGAGGAAGGGTTTCTACTAACTCCATCACGGAAACCGCGATCTATGAACCGCTCCCTGTGGGTGTGAGTTCCGGATCTAGGTTGACGAGCTAATCGCAACTCATCAGTGTCGCAGTCGCGAGGCCGCGCATGCGTTGTTGTGCAATATGCATTCGTTGTCAAGGGAATGAATACCAAGGGTTTGAGCGAGAGATCGCCTCGTTTTTTCATATTCTAAATGGAGTTGAGTAACTAGGACTGTTTGCTCGTTTCGAGTAATTGGGTCCCCTCAGGGGGATACAACTATTGTATCTATGGGAATTAGCGCTCCCAGGGGAAAAATGTGAGGGCCCGAGCTGAGAGTTAGGTAGGCCTTCTTTTTGTTGAAACAAAAGTTTTTTTTATGTTAAGGACCACCTTTTTTCGGTTCACTGCTGTCCTGTTTTTCAGCACCTCTCACTTTCTTCTTCAACTTTTATCTTATTTCATGAACTTCTTTCTCATCTTACTGTTTCTATGCCCCTTCAGCATAGATTCCTCATTTTCTTATCTCCATACTAAATGGTGCCTTCCTCTTTCCTCTCTTCGATACGCTCTATTTTTGTAGCGGTTAGGGAGGCTTAAACTAACTTATAATCTAATCTAATCTCGAGTAATTGGGTGCTTGAGGTGCAAGTTTACAAACATACCTATGACTAAAGCTAATTTTATGTTTGCGTATTCAAAATTGTAGTCTTAATATAGGTGGCAATATATTAAATATGTCCATCAGACTAGCTTTACTAGGCGTTCGAATGCTTTCGAACCTGTTTTATATTTTGAATCTTTTTTCAATACTTATACGTGCCAATTTTTCATGCGAGATCATAATTTTAGTGCTCGTTTGTATGCTGCGTTTCATTTTCTGGAATAAAAATGCCCCGACTGAAAGCTGTGCACTGTATAAAGTACAAATTCTCCACTGCGGAATAGTTAATCTCATAGGAGTTATGAGTTTTAACGATCTGAATGTAAATTGGAACGTATTAGAAAACGGAGTTACGATGAGTTTTGCTAGGCTAGGTCTAATTTTGATCGTGTTAACTCCAGTGACGCTTTTTTTTTGCGACTCGCCGTTCAAGTTCTGTAGGTCAGAGTTAGTCCGTAGTCAGATTGCGTGTTGTCTGTCACTTTGTGTGCACTTAGTAGTTTATTCTCGTGCAGTATATTAAGAACCAGTACGTCGTAGAATCTGTTCATATTTTATCATTGAATATTTCGTTGGTGCTATACCTCCTCCTGCATCTAAATCGGAGTCATTTAGGTTTTACAAATTGTTTCCAGTATCATATGTTTGCTTAATTTTGAATTTCAAAATCATCAATTATGAAAATTTCATATATTCGTTTTCTGCTCGACTTGGAGCAAGCCGTAAAGTATATATTTAGAGAAACAAAACGATATACATACCTTTATGCAACATATACTAACCCGTCTTGTCTTGTCTAACCCGTCTTGGTTATTCGTAATCCTTGTGAATAGATTTCTGTACTCTTGCTAGGTCAATAAAAATGTAATTGAATAATTCAAATTATATTATGTTGTGTGTTCAGCAGCTACAAAATTTAATGATCTTAATTTTCTTTTAGCTCTGAGTAAAGATTTTTCTTCATTCTGGATACTTCTTTGTTCCTCGGTTACAGGCCTTAATTCTAAAGATTCTTCATCGGTCCACACAATACGCGATTTGCTCAAGTCCGCAGTGCTACAGGAAGCTGCGGAGGTTTTGAAAAATTTCCCAGTAGTGTTGAAGCCACGACTGCTGTGCGCCGCTGTCTGTACTTTCTCTGTAGTATTATTATCACAAGGCTTGGAATTATTTCGTCTCGCAGGAACTTTTGTAGAGGCCGTGATATATTTCTTTTTATACCTATTGCTTTCTTTATATGCCGCTTCCAATTCAGTTTTCTTCCTATTGCTTCGCTTGCTTAAGTTTGCTTCCCGAATTTTGTTTGACGATACAGCACCTGCGGAAAAAATTAGATAAATCAATTTAAATGAAATTGGAAAAATTTAGGAGTCAACATTTCAAAGTCGAAAGCTTGAATTACGAATAAAGTACAGTATCTGTAATTACCAAAATCCTCGTAACCCAAGAAAATGAACGCTTCAATATTTATTTGTTCACTAGTAGGCACGGCCCATCAAAAATGACTGTATTCAAATACCTTCCTCGGACACATTTTCCAGATGTAGATGATAAACAAATATATCCATCCTAACAGTACCCATGCTAAAAGTATTCTTGTTCTTGCGCACAAACTCGTATCACAGATACGGTGTTACAATTATCCTTATAAAAGGCCCGATACACTGGGCAAAAATCGCTGTGATAACCGCCAGCACGCCTCTCAATGTGCCTCCCATCCCTGCACACCAGCCAGTTGGCAGAGTGGCCACCGAGCTTTCAGCGATCCGCGCATGTCTGGATTAGGAATGTCGTCACTGCGACGAGCAGTACCGTTTTGAACGTTGACGGGAGAGGTGCACAGCCATGTCTTGCTCCGCAATTGAGTAGACAGAACTCGAACGCTGAATTCTATCTATAGACGCATTTAAAAAATTCGACTGCTTGCAGAATGTGATGAGCAGCGCTTACAGAAGGCTAAAGCACAACGCAACGTGCGCTTTGGTTTAATCCTGCGCTCCATACGGCTGGTCGCAATCGCGCACCTACCCCGTACGACACGCTGAGGCAGACTGACGCCTTGCATTGCATTCCGCGGTGCTTCCTTTTGCGTGCTGAGTGTATTATGTCGCTAGTTCTCACTTCAACTGGCGGACGGATCCACTACCGCAATTTCTCGAGTCATGAACGCCAGTGTATCGGGGCCTTAAGCGTGACCGAGAAATGGTAGAAGCGGACCCCAAAAAAATAAACCAAGGGTATCATTCGGTAGCAGCAGGACCTGTGGAAATTCCACGGACAATGTCATCGTTAAGCAATGTGGAATCTTTAAACAAAAAAGTCAGCTGAAACTCAGGATGTTCTAACTCGGACGAAAGCGTAACGGATACCAAACAAATATACATCCTATGTTTCTTAAGAAGCGGACACCAAACAATTATATAAATAAACGCACAACGGGAATTATTAGGTTAGATAACCGAAAATACTTGAACGGATTTATCTTGTAACTGAAGTGTTTCTTATGGTGTATTAGATTAAATTCTGAACAACTACATCGACGTTCATTCGTCGTTTCTATTTCTAATTTATATGCAAAATTATTCATAACTAGCAGGACTCGTGGAAATTCTACGGATAATGCCATCCTTAAGCTAGGTAGACCCAGTCAACATTACCTTACCAATTTCAATATAACATTCTATCCTATTTTAATCGAACCGATCCTGATACTTTGTCAAATATAAAAAAAGTAGACCCATGCAAAAATTCCGTCACCATTACCTAACCTAACTAAACCGATCCTGATAATACGTCAAACATGCATAAACCGTGGACCCGTGAAAAAATTTCGTCAACATTACCTAACGTATGCTAACCTATCCTAACTTAAACCAATGTCATCGTTCAATTAGATGGACCCGTGAAAAAATCGATCCACATTACCAAACAAATTCTAACATAACCCATCCCTCGACCTAACATATACTAACCTATCCTAACCGAAGTTATCCTGATTAATGTCAAACATAAAAAACCGCGGACCTGTGAAAAAATCATCAACATTACCTAAGCTAATTTAACCTATCCTCTCCTGGTAAAATGTCAACCCTATCAATGCATGTGAAGGCGATCTTTTCATTTAACACGCAGGAATTCAATCTCGAAGGCAATCTATTCAAATCTCGAATAGATTGCCTTTCTTCCGTTCTTAGTCTATCTCGAAATCTTCTTTGTCTCTATTTCGCTATAAGTCTCTCCTCCGCTCCATTGTGAAGGGCGAACGCAGTGTGCGTAACTTAATAAGACCCTTTATATACCGAGTGTCCCACAAAAATGTCCCCGACTTTTTAATCGATTATATCTCCGCTTTAAATTAATTTGAATTATCTTTTTACACAATTTAGTAAATATTGTTCCCTTTTAGAATAATTCAAGTTTTTGAAAATCGTTTGAATAACCACTTCACAATGACCGATTTACTGAAAGAGGTAGAAAAACTAACTGTTCAACGGAAAAGTTTTTAAAACAATATTGACAATCTTCCATATTTTATACTTTACAAAGAACCGAACAAACAAAAATTTAAAAGAGTAACAAATCATTACCTTAAATAATGTTTAAATAAATCAAGTAACTTAGTATCCTTCGACTTACCCTCCATTTCTCTCAAGACAAGTATTACTTCTAGCCACCATTGAACAAACAGTTTTGCGGGTTATTTCACCGTTTTCTTTCAGTTCTTAAAACACTTCAATTTGTTGTTGAAGAATTATTAATGATAGAAGTGATACATACTTGGTTGTATGCAGGGTACATCATTGTGAAATTATTTTTAATAGTAAGTATTGAGAAATGAAGAACACCAGTGTTTAAAAAAAATTTTCTTTGAACAATTAGTTTCCCTACCCCTTTCAGTAAATCGATAACTGTAAAGTGGTTATTAAACAATTTTCAATAACTTAAATTATTCGAAAAGAAAACAAAATGTACTACATTGTGAAAAAAAAAGATAATTCAACTATGTTAATTTATAGCGAAGATATGACTAATTAAAAAGTCGGGGACATTTCTGTGGGACACCCAGTATACGAGTAGTATACTGAGTATACTTTATCTTCGTAGACACGATACCGCGAGTCACGCCGCCTTCATAATAACGAGGAGCGTTACACACGAACTTAGTCATAAGCGTACTTAATATATAGAATCCGAGTCAGATTATTTGAAACAATTAAAAGCTATTTGTTATTGCATGTGTAGATTAGGTTATATGTTAGTTTAAGAATCTCTAACTGTAACAAAGACGTTCCCAAGCGAGGAAGGCACTGTTGAGTATGGGCTAAGGGATGGCGGATTCTATGCACAAGGTGCATAGAAACAGCAAGCTGAGAAAAAAGTTCATGGAACAAGATAAAAGTTGAAGAAAGTAGTAGGTGTTGAAAAATAGGATAGCAGTGAACCAAAAAAAAGATGGTCCGTAACAAAAAAATTATTTCAACAAAAACGCCTACCTAGCTTTCACCTCAAGACCTTACATATTTCCCCTGGAAGTGCTAATTCACATAGACAAAATTTAACCTACACTCATGTAATCCCCCTGAGGGGATGACACGAGTATGGTTTGCACATCTATCCCAATATATGAATTATTATTCAACTTCCTATCTCGTTTACGAGCAAGATACTGTTCTTCACGATGTCTCATCGTGGCACGGGTTAGAGAGCTTCTTCAACGGGATCATCGAATAGTGACTGCATGCAATATTGCTAGATAGCGTGACATTCAGCAGAAAACTCTTCGGTGATGTACAGCAATTGATATTTACGTGATCAGAACCATTTCATTAGTTAAGTAAACCACACACATTTTGGTTCGTCCTGTTCCAAGTCCATTCTTTCATAGTCCAAATACCATCTGTCCACAAGCTACCTACCTCGGTAGGTTTTAATTCAGTATTTTTATAAATTAGACCCAATCAATTAACAAATTTCAGACGCGCTCAATACCAACAATTAAGTTTTTATAAATGCATGATACGAAAGAAGTAAGTACCTTGAGATGGCAGGAAGTAAATGAGACATCAAGGAATGTGAACTGCAGGAAATCGGAGCGACACACCAATCACTGTTCCTTTTCTGTGGGCTAATGAGAAATTGAAAATTTGGTCATCTAACCTAATGATAGCTGTTGTGTGTTTATTTGTATTTATTTATTTGGTGTCCGCTTCTTGTCTGTATCCCTTACGCTTTCATCTGAGTTTGAGGTATCATGGACATCGAATTCCTCAGTGTAACATTAAAAGATGGCTTTAACATGCATTGATGTGATTGACATTTTATCAAGATAGGTTCGGTTAAGATATGTTAGGTAAGGATAGATTAGGTGAGCATGGGTTAGGTAATTTTTTCACAATTTCACCTAGCTGAACGATGACATTGTTCGTGGAATTTCCAAGGGGCCCCACTACTACCTAATAATACCCTTTGTTTATTTGTTCGGAGTCCGCTTCTTCCATTTCTCTGTCACGCTAATAAAGATAGTTAAAATGAGTCTCTTTAATATAAGTTCGCCAGTGCACAGGTACAAAAATATTTTTTATCCTGGGTACAGTTAGGATGGATATATTAACAAGTCATCCATGCCTGAAAAATTTGTTCAATAAAGGTATTGAATCCCGCCAGTGTTGGCGGGCCGTGCACACTAGTATTAAATCATTTGCTAAAGCAAATTCGTAAATCAGCTCTGCTTAAGCGACTATGTGGGTATTAGCTTAGGATAAGTTCAAGGAGAGCAAAGTGAATATGATTCACTAACAGCAGTAAAAATTACCTTCTTTTCTCAAACAGCAGCTCTTTCAAACAACAGACTGATCTAATTCATAAAACGTTCAATGAATGTAGCGAATCAAGGCTCAAAAATGGAAATCAGTTCATTTTAAAAAAATGACAAAAGGCACTATAGTCACAATAGATTTTTTATGGTGCCACCCACTGCTTGATAAAATCGGCACATGATAGCACGATACCTCGAATAGTGTTGGTGAGAAACGTTTTGTTGGGAGCACATCGGCTGGGCTTCTTCCAGCCACTGGGGCCTGCGATGCTGGCACGAGTGGCCCCAAGAACTGCCTCCCTCAACAGCGCGGCAGCCGCCAACCTGGTCACAGCACATCCACGTTAGAGAGACAATACTGGCAATCGAGGTAAATATGCCAATCTATACTATAATAAGACCCGCGTCCGTCCGTCCGTCGGTCTGTCTGTCTGTCCGAAGCCAGCCTGCAGTGTGTGATGAGCGTATCTGTGATACAAGCTCCAGCCCTATATATTTTGACGGGCCGTGTTCACGCGGCCTCATCAACTCTCGAGAGATTGTATTTTTTAAATTCTTGCGGCCTTTCTCTCATTTCGCCCTCTTTTTTATTTCAAATAAAGGGGGTGGACTAGTCATTATAACAACAGACCTTGGAGGGTCAGGAATAGTTAAATTAGTATCCGAGACAAAACCTCCCACTCTTCAACGGTCATGGAGACACTTGGGATCAAAACCTTGACATAATTCATTATTAGTCTAATTTATATCCTCTCTTAATTGTTTTACAATTTTACATGCATCATAATGCAATAAAACAGGGTACTTCATATACTGGATGCATACAGTTTACACAGCAGGACACTCAGTAATCAAGTCTTGCTCAATTTTTATATTAAGCTAAAAAAGTTTCAAGTTACTTTTCATTTCTTTCAGAGTATTAGATTTCAAATTATTTTACATTTTCCTACAGGTAGGTACAGCAGGCTGCTGAAGTTTTTGTTAGCTTGGCTAACTTGTATACTAACTCAAACTAAAGAAACTTTTACTGTTGGCTGAAGTTACAACAAAGTAAAATAGTTTAAACTTGGGTCCCTAGCCAGCAAAAGCTATTTCTTGGCTTCAAGAAATACTATTTCTTGTATTAATAAAATTTGATACATGTAGTGTTTTAAATTTATAATTAAGATGCCTGAAAATTAAAGATCAAGGTATCTAGTCTACCATATCAAACATGAGCACATTCTCAAATTCCTTTTCCCACAAAATCTTGATGTGAAATTTGTATCCATTCATAGAAATAATACTTAGCATAAAATGCTGAGTGTTAGAATAAAGTATGGTCAAGATGCAGTTTAACCCGTTCACGGACATGAAAAATTCTGTTCCAAAGAATCACTAAAGGAACACATTTAAAAATGTTTTACATGAATGACATTCTGCTTGCTGATGCATTATTTTTGAGTTATTTAACTTTGAAGTTATAGGAACAGCACTCATGAAATGGCTTTCCCGCACAAAAGCAGAGTGTTCTAACAATGCTGCAAGTGGGCAGAGCTGGGGAAAAGTCATTGTTTATGCAATATATGGCATAATCTATTATTTGCCAACCCCACAGAGCCTGAACCCACTTCTAGGATGGGTCAATATTTATTTTAGGTGCGGCACGGAAATTTAAGATGTCGTTGCTTAGAATCACTAAAAGAGCACATTTAAAAACCTTTTACACAAATGACATTCTGCTCACTGATGCGTTATTTTTGAATAATTGTACTTTGAAGTTGGCGCGCGCACGCGCGCCGGCGCCGTAATTTAGTTAATAAGGGTAGTTAACCCGCCTATTACACACGTAAAGAGGTTGGGTGGTAAGGGTTAGCCACAGTTCTTCTAGTGAAAATTGTAAATAAAGGTTGTAACCGACCCATTACGTCGAATGATCGAGTGTGTGCAAGCGCACACCGCTGCTTTGACGTAACTGGCAGCCTTGAGATGACCGCAGGTCCGTAACTTCAAACCCGGTATATCGTGGGTATCTGGGAACATTCGAAACAAGTCTTTCGCATTGACAATATAACTCGTCATCTCATTAACTATGTTTATGCATAGTAGAATTTCAATTGATTTATAATTTCCACTAAAAGAACTGTGGCTAACCTTCACGACCCAACCTCATTACGTTTGTAATAGGCGGCGCGCCCGCGCCAATAATTCAAAAATAACGCATCAGCGAGCAGAATGTCATTCCTGTAATAGGTTTTTAAATGTGCTCTTTTAGTGATTCTAAGCAACGACATCTTTAATTTCCGTGCCGCACCTAAAATAAATATTGACCCTAGGATGTTTTAGTTCAAAACACAATGAAGGTTATCACCCAAAAATATTACGTTATAAAAATATGATATTAAATCTACGGTATTCACTCCTACGGTTTTGCTAATGTTCTACGGTGGTTGCCATATTGAAAGTGATGTCAACTGCAAATCAACTAAAGGGTGATTTAGGATATTTTAGGGTGATTACCTTTAGTGCGTTATTAACTAAAACATCTTAGAAGTGGGTTCAGGCTCCGCAGGATCGGCAAATAATAAATTACGCCAACGCCATATATTGCAAAAACAATAGCTTTTCCCCAGCTCCGCATACTTGCGGCATTGTTGGAACACCCTCTCCTTTTATGCGGGAAAGCCATTTCATGAGCGCCGTTCCTATACCTTCAAAGTTGAATAACTCAAAAATAATGCATCAGCGAGCAGAATGTCATTTATGTAAAATGTTTTTAAATATGTTACTTTAGTGATTCTCTGGAACAGAATTTTCAATTTCCGTGAATGGGTTAAACTGCATATTGACCTAAAATATATATTACCTTCCATTTATTAAAAGTGCACTTTCAAATTCTAAGCATTAAATGAGATATTAATTCAGAAAACATTTTGATAAACCTTAACAACTAGAACATTCAAAGTAAATTTTAATTTTAATATATGAACCCTACAGTTTGTGGACTAGCCTACTCATTAATATTCAAGCAAAATTCTCTTTCAAGGAATTGTGACACAAAAACCTTGACAAATCTGACTAGGTAGCATAACTACAATTAAGACAGACAGGAATTTGCAAACAACTGAAAAGGGTTATAAAATTTTACTGCATCTTTAGTAACATCAAATTTCAGTTGGTAATTAAAATCTAAAAGGACAAAAACATTGATTACATCTGAACAGAAAATTTTTGGTCAATGTAAAGTTTAATGCAATCACAGAAAATAATAATCGCGATCCCAGGAATCTCTAAAGAAACCCATTTAGGAACGTTTTACATGAATGACATTCTGCTCGCTGATGCATTATTTTCAAATAATTGAACTTTGAAGTTGGCCTTCACGCCAAAAGAAGCAAACGCGTGAAACGGAATTTAATTAATAACGGAAGCTAACCCTCTATTACAAACAAAAAGAGGTTGGGTCGTGAGGGGGAGGCACAGTTCTTCTAGTGAAAATTATCAATAAAGCTTCTAACCAACCCATAAGGGTGACGACCGCAATTTTATTTACATCGGCTCCAAGATGGCGACCACCATGGGCGCGGCCATTTTGGAGCCGATGTAAACAAGATTGCGTTCGTCACTCTAATGGGTGGGTTAGAAGCATTATTGATAATTTTCACTATAAGAACTGTGCCTCCCCCTCATGACCCAACCTCTTTTCGTTTGTAATAGGGGCTTAGCGTCCGTTATTAATTAAATTCCGTTTCGCGCGCTTGTTTCCTATGGCGCGCGAAGGCCAACTTCCAAGTTCAATAATTCAAAAATAACGCATCAGCAAGCAGAATGTCATTCGTGTAAAACGTTCTTAATTAAATGGGTTCTTTCAGTGATTCTTTGAAATATAATTATTATTTTCCGTGATTGCATTAAACTTCACATTGACCAAATTTTTTACTAACCTTGTTAACTCTATATCAGAAGACATGGTAGGATTTTTTTCAAAAGTGTTTGAGATATATATTCAACAAGAGCGTTTCAGTGGAAATAGTATAAGTTATAACCTAACTTAGACCATGGATACAAAAGAACACGTAAAATTTAAAAATGCGTGATTCTTTGACTATATCTCACAACACAGCAATTGCCCTTGGTTCTTCGAACAAAAGTTAGCTTCTTCTTCTTCAGGGTATCCAGGAGGATCTTGAAAGTCGATGGAAACAAAAGTTAGCACTGTTATAACTTAACTTGAACTTGAGGGCCGACAGTGTCGGGGCCTTTGTAACGGCCTACAATTCCCTCCACAATTTTCACACAAAGAGTTCAGCGCCTGGTACCAGACTTGTCCACTAAACTACTCAGGATCTACGATCCTTGTCACAAGCCTTCATTGGAAGGCATCACTGGGACAACCAGTGTGTCAAAACACCATCCCCCGGCACATTGGGTCATTACAGCCCATTCTACCAGACCGGCTCATTCCAGTCACTGTCTCTTACTCCAGGCACGCACAAGAAACACTTTCATAGCCTCAGTGATACTCGCATTACACTCCTGATCCAATCCAGCAAGACAGCTCATACCGCAATCATCTTCAGCACATCTGGCATTCCACTCATTCTCTCCATACTGCTCAGACACCACATTCATAAAACTCTCTCTCTCTTGCTCATACTTACTACATTCCAGCACAAAATGCTCAATTGTTTCCTCTACTCCACTATTACACTGCTGACATAATCTGTTATTATTCTCATTCCATCTCCATGTACGTCTGTTCACACTCAATGACTTACATCTCACAGCAAACAAGAGTTGACTTCCAAAACTACCATCATAGAACAGCTCAAACTTAGGTGCTTTCTTTTTCATATACCAGTTAAGTGTAGGCTTCCGCATCATGCTAAGATTCCACTTATTCAATCCATACTCTTTTGTTTGTCTCTCAATCTCTTTCTTCCACCTCTTGCAGTCCCACTCAGGCCCTACACCTCCAACATTTATTTAACTCCAGTCATCCACAGGTGTCCCAATTCTAACATGAATGATCTTTTGCATACTGAGTTTCCTTGCATGCCCCCAACATACTTTCTCCCAATAGCTTACACTCAGATTCCATTCAAAGATTCACCTTACCCACCTGCTATTCTGCATTCTTTCAATTCTCACCTTATAATTCAGCACAGCTTTCATCATTCTTTCTGAAAATAGGCTCCACCCTAGGTCACCTCTAATGGCTTCTATAGCTGTCCATTTCGGAGCACCCAATGCTACACGTCCTACCTTATTTTGTATCACATCCAGCTTTTCAAGATCACTTCCATTCCAAGCAAGAGCACTCATACCATACATGACACTAGGTACAGCAACATACTTCCACATTCCTCTCACACATTCGTACTTGTTTGCTCTGTATCTGGCCACACTACCTAACCGTCCACTCCACTGCATTGCTTTAGCCACTTTC
Source organism: Morinoia aosen (assembly GCA_030386875.1). Classification (NCBI taxonomy): domain Eukaryota; kingdom Metazoa; phylum Arthropoda; class Malacostraca; order Amphipoda; family Talitridae; genus Morinoia; species Morinoia aosen. Next base: position 11,403,781 of record CM059563.1, read on the forward strand.
TCACCTTTAGTTCTAGTACATCCATCTTCACTTTTCATACAACCTAGATATTTGTATTCTTTTGTTCTACCTATTCTGATTTCTCCAATATTCCACAGTCTGTCTCTATCAGTCTCATCACTATTTATAACCATGACCTTACTTTTATCGGCACCAAAGTTCATCTTGAAATCTTTACTATATCCATTCACAATGTCAAGCATCCTTTGTAGTTCATGACCACATTCACTAACCACAACCACATCATCAGCATACAACAAGCAGCTCAGTCTCTCATTACCAACTTTCAGTCCTAAACCACTCCCTCTCAGTCGAACTGCTAATTCTTTTGTGTACAATCCAAACAACAGGGGGAACAGAGTAGAGCCCTGTCTCACTCCTCTAACACTCCTCACTTGCCCTGTTTCCAAATTTCCTAACCTGTAGATAGCACTTGTGTTCTCATACAGACTCTGTACAATGTTCACTATTTTTCTGCTAAAACCAACTTTTCTCAAAATTTCAAACAGCCTAACCCGATCCACTCTGTCATACGCCTTTTCAATATCCAGGAATGCTAAATATACCTTCTTGTTATCCTTCTTCATTCGCTCAATTATTTCACTCACTACAAACAGATTATCCTCCCCCGTCTATCTTGCCTAAAACCATTCTGTTCTTCTCCCAGGACTCCTAATTCCTCAACTAAATTTTTCATTCTCTCATTCAAAATACCACAAAAGATCTTACATACGGTGTCACCCAGTGCAATTGGTCTGTAATTTTTAAGTTCTTTCATACTCTTATGTCCACCCTTATGCAACAGAACTACATTACACTTGTTCCAGTCATCCGGTACTCTTTCACTCTTCCATATCTCATCAAATAAATATTTCAACATACTGACTACACTCTCTCCTCCACATTTATAGAACTCATATGGTATCTTATCAGGGCCACATGCCTTTCCATTTTTCACTTTCTTCAAAAAACTTACAATCTCTTCACAAGTGATTTCGTCTACCATTTGCAGTTCACGTTCATCAATCAGAAAATTTATCGGTTCATCATCTGTAACCTGCTCATTCATTCCACCTATGTCCTCCCAGTATTCTTCAACTGCTTTCACCATTTGCATCCTATCTTGCACACTGCAACCATTGACTACTAATTCATCAACTTGAACTTCACTACCTCTATCATTACCTTGTATAAACCTATACCAATCTTTTATTCCATCTGGACCTTTCTTTCTTAGATTTTCAACTTGGTGTCTCTCTTCTTTAATCCTAGCCTCATTGATCATTCTCTTTACTTTCTTCTGCTGGTCCTTGTACTCATTCCATACACTCTGCCATTCATCCTCAGTAATTCTGCGTCTTTCATACATTTTCCTCATACTGCGTTGTTTTTTATTTAAAGTCTTCCTTCTCGTTCGTTCTTCCTTTATCTCACTTGTAAACCACCTAGCATTCCCTGTACTTTTCCTGTATTTCATTCTACCGATCTTTTGCTCTGCCACATCATACAAGGTTCTTGCAATCTCCTTATTTAGGTCATTTACATTTCCACACCTGTTCCAGTTACATCTACTCAATTCATTTCTAAATTCTTCCCAGTTTGCCATTTTAATACACCAATTTTCTCTTACTCTGCTGGCCTTCTGCATTGACTTCTTTCCACCCCAATTATATTCTAGTACAAGCATTTTATGGTCACTATCAATATCAAAATCATCTTCATCTACAAACATTTCTTTGACATATATTCTTGCTCTACTATTCACTATCATATAATCAATTGCAGTTTTACATTCCCTGCTTTGCCATGTATGCAAGCCATTTCCTATTGTTACATTCAGGTTCTCAAGTTCATTCTCATCACAGAAATCAATCAATTTTTGTCCATTTGCATTCACAGGCTCACCAAGTATACCAACATGGCCATTCATATCACCCATCACAATCAGAGGGCATCTGCAATGCTCTTGCACAATTCTTGTTAATATTTCATACTTTTTCACATTCTCTTGATGAGCTAAAATGCCATCAGTTGTCATATAGCATACAACCACAATAACACATTCTCTGGCATGCATTCTTTCACACTTTATTACTAACAGATCTTCACTCTCAGGTTCATTTCCAGCAGGAATTTCTTCTAATTTCCAATTTAGAGCATTTTTTACAATGAGACCAACTCCACCACCTCTTTTTTGCCAACTTACACGCCCTTTTCCAATCATATAGTACTTACTCTCCTTACATTTTAAACTGACTCTATCACGCATTTGGGTCTCTACTACACCAACACAATCCAAATCTCCATTCTCAAATTCTGCTACAAGGTCATTTAACTTTCCTGCATTCCATCCACGCACATTTATACATCCAAACCTTACAACACTATTGGACAATTCACGACATTTTTCCTTTTTGCTCTGACAGCTTTCCATTCATCCAGTTCCACCTTCCATTACAATATGAGTACACCCAATCCACTGGATGTATCTCCTGGAGAGTTTCATCTCACCTTCTTGAGTAAGGTGGACTCCATCTCCACGAAAACATCCACTCTGGATCAGGTTATCCATATCAAGGAAGCTGAAACCCATTTCACGCTTTCTCATACTCTCAGCTTTCATACTCATAATCCTTTCATGCACTTCCCTATTCACCTTCTTTCGCACCCTTTCATTTTCCTCACCACATGCAGGCCTTCTCAGCAGGCTGGTCACAGCCACTCTTACATTCTTCTTTTGCGCCCTTTCAACAACATTCATAATTGCATTCACTCGACGCTCTCTCCCACATTCAAGCAATCCATTGCCACCTCCTTGCAGTACAACTATCCCTTCATCCATTCCATCTATCACTTCTTCAGCATGCCTACAAATCTCTTTCACTCCCTTTCCTCTCATGCTTGTACATCCACTACCGTCAGTCATTCTCACATACCTATCCACATTCTTCACCATGCTGTCACCACATATTCTAATCGTAGGTCTCACTCTCCCTTTCATACTACTCTTTCGTTCAACTCTTCCACTCACATCACTCTTTCCATCCATCTTCCTTTCATTCACTTCCACTACAGGCGCCTGCACCTCATGTGGCATATCAACAGGTTGGTTGCTCCTTCACTCTCTTCCCATTCGTACTTCTTTCATTATGCTCATTCATCCTTCTACTCTCATCTGGCACATTTGCACCACCATTCACTTCATTTATTGCATTCACACTCCTTGCACCATCATCCACTTCATTTGCACTCCTTGCACCATCATCCACTTCATTTTCACTCCTTGCACCACCACCATTTACCTCTTCATTCACTGCATTTGCACCATTCTCATTCTTTACTTCATTCAACTTCCTTTCATCCTTCAAGTCAGCTTCTAAAGCAACCATCAGAATTGTCAATCTCTCAACCTCCTCTTCCAACTTCTTTTTCTCGTCATTCAAACATTTCCAGCACGTAAACACAAGATCATTCAACTTCCTCCAACTCATCTCTCTCAAACCTTTGCATGCATCTATATCAACCCACTCTTTACAAGTCATGCACTCAATCTCCTCATCCATTCCACTTGCACCTCCCTTCCTACGACCAGTCCTATTTCTTGCCATCCTCAAACACAGACTTCTATCTCAGTACAAATTTCACAGGCAGAAGAAGTCTTCACTCACCAAATCTACTGAAAATCAAGTTATCAAACAAAAAGAAACAAAAACGTTTCCTACTACTCGCAGTCACTCTCTACAATGTCAAACACTATACTCTTTATATGCAAAGAAAGCTTAACTACCAGTCAAAACACCTCAGTCAAAAATTGCAAGTCACCACACCAAAGTCCAATGCTCAGTCTCAACTCTCACGCAACAAAAAAACTACTCTCACGAGCACTCCATACAAAGTCACACACTGTACTCACGTGAATATACAAACTATACCATTTTTCAGCAACTTCACTTCTTCTAACGCCACGATACTTTTTTTTTTTTTTGTATCGTTGTTTATAGGAGCTTTGAAATCTTGCTCATGTAGCCCCTTGTCTGCACCTTTCTTGTTGGGTCACTCTTGTTGTACCTGTAAGGACATATAGTACAATTTTACATTTATAAGTTTTGTGATTTAGTGTAGTATACTTCAATATTTCACATTGCTAAGTAATTCTCCATATCCTCATGATCCCAGTATGTGCTCAGTATTTCAGTATATCCTAATTAATCTCAAGTTCTATTCACACTGACAGATAAGAGTAATAAGGTTTAGAGCAACATCTACTAGTTTTTATGGAAATAATGCCCGGGTTAGTAAATCTAGGCATGCCCGACTCTGTGCCGCTTATGAGCCCCTAAATTAATTGTCAAGCCTCCAGCCTGCGCTGCTCAACCTGGAGGCTCTGGACTATCTGCACTGTGGCAGGAGGTGAAAATCAATATTAGAGAGCAAGCTCTTAAGGGCAGGGCTCTTAAGGAGAAAGTTTCAAAAGGGTCTATTTATGAAGTATTAATGCAGGAGCAGTCTGCACTGTTAACTACTATACAGAAGAAATACCATCACCGAGAGTGCTACTGCATTATAAATTTGAACATAATGTGTTCCAGGGAGAGTTTGATAGTCTGAAGGTTAATGGTTAGTGCCCACAGTATTAGGTTGTTACTGCTAAATTCATTAAGTTAGCAGGTACCAAATTTAACTTAACTAAAAAAAACATGAAATATGTCTATAGGATATGGTTCCATGTATTCTACATAAACAATAACTATGCCCTAAATTACATATGGTGTACTATAGACGGTTGAGTGAACTAGTAGCTATCAAATATTCTCCAACTGCATTAGAGATTTGTTTCTGAGTTCCCAATATGTATGGGCCACCTCCAAGAATATTCTTCAAATTGAAGGGAACGCTTAAAGAATCTAACACAGCTAGAAGATTGGACCGAGCCGTATTGTGCAATGGGCAATTGATTAAAAAGTGTTCAATGGTCTCAGCAGAGCCACATGCACAGTTGGGTGTGTTTGACAGCTGAAAGCGAGCCAGGTGTTGCTGTACACCTGCATGACCTACTCTCAGCTTGGCAAGAGCAGTTTCTAAAGGCCTTGTTTTATGGCAAGCCCAAGGCCAATGTCCCACTTCTGACTTGATTTTTGTTAAAAACCTACCCTTCCCTGTACCTTGTACTGATCCCAGCCATTCTGCGTTCCACCTAGCTTTGCATGCAGCTTTAACTCTTCTTACCGTTTCCTCTCTAGAAGGACGGGTTAGAGTCCTATAACGGAGAGAGTGTGCATTTTTAGCTGCTGTGTCAGCTTCCTCATTCCCCTGTAGGCCCTTATGAGCAGGAACAAATTGCAGCTTAATATCTCTGGAGGATAAAATAGCAGTTAGCTTCTCCTGTATAGCAAATACAATGTCCAAGTAATGCTCAGGATGCCTATCTATAATAAGGTATAAGGCACTCAAGGAGTCACTACATATTAATAGTTTTTCAGAATTGGTCAAATTCGTTTCAGCCCAGACGAGAGCTTCGTAAATAGCGTACAACTCACACTCAATTACTTCTATTTCAGGGCGTAATTTCCAACTCATACTGAATTTTCTATTAGGGATAACAAAAGCAGCAGAGGAGGAAGGAACAGGATCTTTCATATAAGACCCATCCGTAAAGGATATTATATAACCAGAGAATTTTGTATCTAAGAGATGATTATATTCTTGCATAACAGTTTCAGGAGATAAATAATTAACAGTAAGGGATGAAAAGGTTGTGAAAATATAGTTACTCACTTCAAACCAAGGAGGAATAGGTGACAGAGCAGGAGGTAAAGTAGGATAGGGCTTTGTGAGGTTAAGGTTATTGAAGACACAACTTGCATGAGCTACAAAGGGGGGTTTGTGATTTCTGAGAGGGTTAGCATTAGGGGGAAATAGTTCTATGACTGCAGAACAGGATGGGAGTTGAGCTAGTCTTGCTAAATATCTGCAAAGCAATTCATCAAAATGAATTGACAGAGGAGGAATATTTGCCTCTACTTCTAGGGATGCAATAGGTGTGGTTTTTCTGCACCCAGTAGCAATTCTAATACAATTGTTCTGTATAACATTTAATTTTTTCAGAAGAGTTGGAGCAGCATTAGAGAACAAAGGGGCAGCATAATCAAGGCGACTGCGAATTAACACTTTATATATGTGTAGCAGTGAATCTCTGTCAACTCCCCAGCTACTATGGGATACTGAGCTCATCAAATTCATAAAAGATATTGTTTTAGTCTTGAGTGACAAAATTTGAGATTCCCAACCAAGTCTAGGTGAGTCTAATATAACACCTAAGTAACTATATTGCTGTACATATTCAATCTGCTGGCCATTTATAGTCAGAGAAGGCGGAAGATTCCTAGAGTTGGTAAAGAACATGGCTTTGGTTTTTTGGGAGTTAAGTTTCAGACCCCATGTTCCACACCATTCATAAAATGCTGTTAATTGAGCTTGTAGTTGGGCAGAAGCTATTTGAGAATTTCTATGAGAGGCAAAGAATGCAATATCATCTGCATACTCACAAGATACCACATCTGGGGAAGAAGGCAAGTCCCTCAAATACACATTAAAAAGTAATGGTGAGAGAATTGCTCCTTGAGGGACACCTGAGTTAATAGGCCTTAATGTTGAGTACTCTCCCTCAAAATAAACCCTGAATGTGCGTTGGGACATGTACGCTTGGATCCACCTCAGCATGCGGCCACTCACCCCGCATTGACTCAGCTTATACAGCAGACCACTGTGATTGACCGAGTCAAAAGCTGAGGATAAATCACAAAAAATTACCAGCAGTGTTGATTGACTGCTCAAGGCTTCTCGAATTCCCGCTTCAAGTCTGGTAACCTGGTCTAGGGCAGACATTCGCTGTCTAAATCCACCTTGAGAGGTGCGAAAAACAGCTTTTAGTTCAAGAAAAAATGAAAGTCTTCTATTGAGGATGCTCTCTAACAATTTCCCCACACAAGAGAGAAGTGAAATTGGACGATAGGAAGTAATTGATGTTAAGGGTTTACAAGGCTTTGGTACTGGCATTATGATAGCATTCCTCCAAACATCAGGAAGTTCACCTTGGTCAAAACTCAGGTTGAAAATTTGCAAAAGCCACTTTTTATAGTCAGTGGGGAGGTGAGTAAGATGAGAGTTGTGAATTTCATCAGACCCTGCAGAGGTTTTCTTCAGATTGGCAATTGAATTATCAAGTTCAGTTAGGGTAATGGGATTATTCAATTGAGATTCAGTATCATCAGTTAGTGCCATGGTGAGGGGCAAGATTGTAGATACAGGCAAGGCTGCTGCAGAAGTGGTCAATAATTTTTCATAATGCAAGGCTAGAGCATTTGACTTAGCAGCTGAATCGGTAATAATTGAATTAACTTCCACAAAAGGCTGATTTTGTCTTTGAAAAGGATTGTGAATGCGCTTAAGGCGCTTCCACATCAGGGACAATGGGGTGGTGGATGTGATGTTGCTACAAAAGTTCTTCCAAGAGGACTGCTTGGCTTTTCTCACCTCAGACTTCACCCTAGCTTCACTTCGTCTAAACTCAATGAGGTTTGCCGGAGATGGTTGTGAGATTAACCTACAGTGGGCAACCTTTTTAGCTTCTACCGCAAGTGCACAATCCTCATTCCACCAAGGTTTATTGAAGCGTGGGGTTATTATCTCTTTTATTTTAGAAAAAACACCTGCACTTGCAGTGATCAAATTGTGATTAAAATCAGCTACACTAGCTTCCAAGTTTCCACGCTGTTGAGTTGCAGAATTATTCAATGCAGCTACATAAGAGCTCCAATTTTCTTCCTTAAACTTCCACTTAGAACGGGTCTTAAAACAAGCCATAGTAAGCTCTACACCTATGTCTGTAATAACAGGATAATGATCACTACCTATATCCTGTCCAGTATAGACTGAAGCGACAGGCAGCAATCTGGAGGAAACAAGTAAGAGGTCAAGGGTTGAAAAGGAGTTATGATATACATTATAGTAAGTAGGGAGCAGTGGAGGGGTAATCAATGAAAGGCAAGGGTTGGCTAACATGGTATTTACTAAGTTACTTCCTGTGGTATTAGGGGCTTTGTGAGGTTCCCAGAGTGGATGATGTGCGTTCAGATCTCCTACAATTAAGAAAAGAGGATGCAGCTGCTTAAGATAGTGTTCCAGTTCCTGGGAGGAGACTGGTTGATTGGGATTGTAAAGTGAGAGAACGGAGAGAAGTTTCCCACCCCTCAAGCACAAGGTAACAGCAAGAGCCTCCAACACTCCACCAGGAAAAGGAACAAGAGGTGAGCTCTTAAAAGACACATCACTTCTCACTAAAATTGCAAGGCCCCCTCCTGCATGTGCAGCTTGTCTGTGTTTATAAATAGCTGAGTAATTGATAAATTTAGGCTCAAATTTATCAGATAACCATGTTTCGCAAATGCAAGCAAGATGTAGCTTTAGTGAATATAACTGAATTTTGAAATTGCTCAGCTTGAACTTGAACTTGAGGGCCGACAGTGTCGGGGCCTTTGTAACGGCCTACAATTCCCTCCACAATTTTCATACAGAGTTCAGCGCCTGGTACCAGACTTGTCCACTAAACTACTCAGGATCTACGATCCTTGTCACAAGCCTCCATTGGAAGGCATCACCGGGACAACCAGTGTGTCAAAACACCATCCCCCGGCACATTGGGTCATTACAGCCCATTCTACCAGACTGGCTCATTCCAGTCACTGTCTCTTACTCCAGGCACGCACAAGAAACACTTTCATAGCCTCAGTGATACTCGCATTACACTCCTGATCCAATCCAGCAAGACAGCTCATACCGCAATCATCTTCAGCACATCTGGCATTCCACTCATTCTCTCCATACTGCTCAGACACCACATTCATAAAACTCTCTCTCTCTTGCTCATACTTACTACATTCCAGCACAAAATGCTCAATTGTTTCCTCTACTCCACTATTACACTGCTGACATAATCTGTTATTATTCTCATTCCATCTCCATGTACGTCTGTTCACACTCAATGACTTACATCTCACAGCAAACAAGAGTTGACTTCCAAAACTACCATCATAGAACAGCTCAAACTTAGGTGCTTTCTTTTTCATATACCAGTTAAGTGTAGGCTTCTGCATCATGCTAAGCTTCCACTTATTCAATCCATACTCTTTTGTTTGTCTCTCAATCTCTTTCTTCCACCTCTTGCAGTCCCACTCAGGCCCTACACCTCCAACATTTATTAAACTCCAGTCATCCACAGGTCTCCCAATTCTAACATGAATAATCTTTTGCATACTGAGTTTCCTTGCATGCCCCCAACATACTTTATCCCAATAGCTTACACTCAGATTCCATTCAAAGATTCGCCCTACCCACCTGCTATTCTGCATTCTTTCAATTCTCACCTTATAATTCAGCACAGCTTTCATCATTCTTTCTGAAAATAGGCTCCACCCTAGGTCACCTCTAATGGCTTCTATGGCTGTCCATTTCGGAGCACCCAATGCTACACGTCCTACCTTATTTTGTATCACATCCAGCTTTTCAAGATCACTTCCATTCCAAGCAAGAGCACTCATACCATACATGACACTAGGTACAGCAACATACTTCCACATTCCTCTCACACATTCGTACTTGTTTGCTCTGTATCTGGCCACACTACCTAACCGTCCACTCCACTGCATTGCTTTAGCCACTTTCTCACCTTTAGTTCTAGTACATCCATCTTCACTTATCATACAACCTAGATATTTGTATTCTTTTGTTCTACCTATTCTGATTTCTCCAATATTCCACAGTGTCTCTATCAGTCTCATCACTATTTATAACCATGACCTTGCTTTTATCGGCACCAAAGTTCATCTTGAAATCTGTACTATATCCATTCACAATGTCAAGCATCCTTTGTAGTTCTTATTGCTTAAGCTGCGACAATTCCACTGCAGACAACACACGATACTTTACGCCAATCGCATCCGTAATTTTATTACTGCATCTGTGCCTTGGAATCTATAATTGCACTGGTCAGTCTGTCAGACGTACGAAAAGTGAATCTTGATATTACAGTTACCTTCTTTGTGTTATCAAGCATTTCCAATAAATTTGAACCATCAAAAACTTCAAAAACACAAAAATGGAAAATATCAATAATTAAGAACCCCAATTAAAAAAATTGAGCTAGAACTCAGAAATTAAAGCCTAACATTATCAACATTTTCTCATAAAGGTCCATTAAACACCAACATACCGTTTGATATGCCATAGGTTTTTACAAGTTTAATTTGAAGTTACACTTTTTGGCCCTGTGTAGGAATTATAGTGTTTGAAACGGCCAACAGCATCTCAACAAAGCCGATGGCATTGAACGACAATTCAAATTGCAGGTGATACGAGTACCGGACATGATCTCATGCGACGCAACAATTTTTTACGTATGTTTTTGGTTGCAGCTAGACTTTGTAGATATATAATTCTTGATATCCCTATCCATCCCCGGGTAAAGTTCATGGGTATAAAATTGAGAGGCCTGTGTGGGTACTCAATAGCATTTCTTTGACAGACTTATTGTCCGTGAAAGGTTTCGGAGTAGGACTTGATGGCACGATGGCCGTGAACTAGACTTCATCTTGTTGAACAGAACGTAGAATAAAGCATCGTTAAACAGGGCTTTGGCAGGCAAAATTCTTATGTTCAGTAAATCAACATGTGATTAACCAGTCATGGTAGCCTCGGAGAAGAAGGGTTCACTCAAAGCACGCGATGGCAGACTACACCACACATTAGCCCTCGGTAAATTTACAGCTTAATATACATCAGCATGATTTTCAACTCTAAATGTCACACTCGAATCGGTCATATTACCATCAAGGTTAAATTGCGCCTACGTCAGAATACCTTCGGGATATCCCCGCGGACTACGTGGTGTAGAAAAAGTTGTTATTTCATGCATCGACATATGTAGCTCGGTCTGTTGACGGTTCAATGCCATCGGCGTACTATAAAAGCAGTTGTTGGTCGTTACGATTTCCCATTATAGCACCCTAAAAGTACCATAAAGTGCACCTGCAAACTAATTTTTTTACAAAATAAGGTCTATCAAACACTGAGGGAATTTTTTGGGACCACTTACTATTAATGTTGAAAATAAACTGAAATTCTCGAAATAACTCCAAAACTTTATATGAGATTGTCTTAAGGTTGCCTCAATTTTTATCACGGATGTAACATTATTTGAATGAAGTTTTCTTTGAAATTGTCTTTCCAGAAGCATACAATGATTGTAGCTAATCAATAAAGGCGCTGCAGTACAAAATGAGATACAACTAATTTAGTAACAGGCAACGAGGACATTTCTAATGCGTCAAATCTTTTCTATAACAAATACATAATCATATCGCATGTTAGCTTTTCATTCTCGCTGCTAAAGCGATAAACAAACCATTTGAACTTCATCGACTTCTCTCTTGTACAATAGCAAAGTTTTTAAACTTTAAGCGATATGAACAGGGGCAGGAGCAAAGTGTATTAGCTCATTGCTAGCCATTTCGAATTCCCTCTTACTCCCTTTCTTTGGTAAGTCGCTGAGGCCAAATAATTACTGACACTACCTCTTAGTGTGTGCAGTCTGAGGGCTTGAGACCCCGCACTGCGAGCTCGATGCATCATCACATTAGGAAAAGAAAGTTGAACGCCTAAACTGACACCCCTTACACAATTTCCCCCTAGGAGCGCTAATTCCCATAGGTGCAAAAGTTGTATTGAGTGGTGATATCAAGGTGCCTGAAATGAACCAACGAGGTGACCAGCATTGCGCCCTAGCGATGATCATGAAGGCATGAGAAAAACCAAAGTACAAGAAAATGGGTATTAATTTCATTCGAATGAAACATCCTCTCATACATCAGTAAAGAAGCTGCTTGCTCCGATAAGAGCACCGTACAAATGCGGAACTCGAACCATTATTTTCCACTGCATCATTTATAGATTAGATTATAGATTATAAGTTAGTTTAAGCCTCCCTAACCGCTGCAAAAATAGAGCGTATCGAAGAGAGGAAGGAGGAAGGCACCATTTAGTATGGAGATAAGAAAATGAGGAATCTATGCAGAAAGGGCATAGAAACAGTAAGATGGGAAAGAAGTTCATGAAATAAGATAAAAGTTGAAGAAGAAAGTTAGAGGTGCTGAAAAACAGGACAGTAGTGAACCGAAAAAAGATGGTCCTTAACATAACAAAAGAAAACATTTTATTTCAACAAAAAGGAGGCCTACCTAACTCTCAGCTCGGGCCCTCACATTTTTCCCCTGGGAGCGCTAATTCCCATAGATACAGTAGTTGTATCCCCCTGAGGGGTTGCATCATTTATAATACACATTTTTAGTTCTATTATAAACAAGCGCACTTAATGCGTTCGAAAAATTTTCTCCGAAAAACAGCAGCGGTTTAGGAACAGACAAAGGAATACAATAAAGAAGTTTTATGAATTCTACACAGAAGTGATAGGCCAATTCCCGTAGAAGACCAGAGGCCAGTGTTCCACAAACACCCCAGCGTAACTTCCTCTACGCTTTGCGCACCGAATTATCTCGTATTTCATCGGATGAAAGAAAGGCACTTTTCCATCAAGACTTGATGTGCCATCCATTGGCACCATTCGCGCCAATGCAATTCTCCAAGAAGTTTACTTTACGCGAGTGGCAACATCCAGCTATAGAGACTGCAAAGAAACTAAAGTTATTTGAACGCATGTATTTGTTACAAAAATATTCATATAAGAATTTATAAAACTAGGAATAACTAAAAGATAATAATTAATCAAGGAATGCAGGTAGTGTCAGTACAGTACTTCCAGAATAATGTTTACGAAAAGCGCGTACAAAGATGCTGCTGAAAAATGTTATAATTTGAAGCAGGAAAACAGTTATATGGGAAGCAAGATAATTCTTTTATAAGATTTTCCCCAGAAAATTTTACAAACCTGTATAATTGCATTATACATGATATACATAGGTAATAAAATGTTTGGACGTCACCTTAACGACAGCTACTGCACTACTCTTCAATAAAATCAAGGTAAACTCGCACATGAACTATTCACTCACAAATACAAGCGAAATTTCAGGGATGTACTCGTTTATTCCACTACTTAGCAATTATTCAAGAAGATTAGTTCGAAGTCAATAAATTTTCCGAACACTTCAATGAAAATACTGTGAAATTTGAATCCCGAAGTGAACAACTATATTGAATACCAATGCTTTCGATTCTGAAAAATAAAATGAAGTGTGCCCAATGCCACAATCGCGAGGAACGTTCGAACTCGGAGTATCATGCAGAATTTTGTCAGGAAACGTTTAAATAAAATTGGTTCGATCATATCGACAGATAATTAGATAAGTTAGTTCAAGTCTCCCTAACCGCAACAGAGGCGATCCAAAGAGTGGAAGGATGAAAGTACGATTTAGTATGAAGTTAGAGGGAATACAGAATCCATGAACAAGGTGCATTTTCACATATAATATCCTGCGCAAAGAAACAACAAGTGCCGGTTTTATCAAGTTAAGGTTAACTTACTAGATTAAAGTTGAAAAAAGAAGAGGTTCTGAAAAACAGGACAGCAGTGAACCGAAAAAAATAGTCCTTAACGAGCATTTGAAAAAACATTTTATTTCAACAAAAAAGGAGGCTTGCCTAACTCTCAGCCCAGGGCCTCACATTTCCACCTAGTCAGTGCTAATTTTCATACAATAGTTGTATCCCCCTGATAGGGGCCCCGAGGTAGATAGATGGGATGGCTTGAGTGAACACCAGGGGTCGAATTTACGAAACTTTTGCGTCGTCATAGCGATACATCCGGTAGTAAAAGTGCACTGTCTATTGAGTTACCCTACGCACGTTTTTTACCCTAGTATCATATGCCCCCTGCAAAAAGCAAGCTTCTAGTGAGAATCTAAGCGGGATGAAATGCGCACAACGAGCTGGCCTGCGCAACTAGCGAGTCACATGACAGCAATAGCACTGGAACAAAGGGAAGGGCATTCCCTCACACGAGTATTTTGAGCTCGACTGTTACCGACATATTGTCACACGATAGCCATCAAGTCGACGAGATACATCGCCACTAAATCCTTTACATGCTATCAATAATTAAATGTTATTCTAAAAATTAATCTACAATGTAACTACAAAATCCATGCTCAGTTACACAAAGAGATTCCTCAATCTGCTATTCATGCTGATATAACTTTCTCGTTCACGCTCATAGAGGCGCAGTGCTCTGATGAGGCGCTTTTCAGTGCACAGGGAGGAGACTGACACGATCCAGGGAACCATCATGTTATTCCGAAGGTAAACACGTTTTGAGTAACTGCGCGTACACACGGGATACATACGAAAATGCAAGTTCTCCTCCGCGTTGCGCCTGAGTTTTGTATGTAAAAATTCCCCTGTTACAGTTATTGACACATACTTCAAAAGGAAGGTGACAACTCTTACGGTAATTTATTATAGATCATAGACTCTTCAAATGAAAATAGGTAAGAAAATTTAGAGAAATTTTTATTGCAAACATCCATATTCAAAACGAAATATTTTCAACTTGACTTCATCATAGACTCTTCACATTAAAATGGGTTAGAAAATTTAGAGAAATTTTATTGGAAACATCTATATTCAAAACTAAATATTTTCAACTTGAAATAAATTGCTTGAGTACACTTCATCTACTTTTCGAGACAATCATGTCATTGCAGATTTGTAAAATTGTAAAATAGTCAATTTTGCTGTCACATGAGACTTTATACTGGAAATCAAGACAAAGTAAATAAGTGTCGTCACCTGATTCTTTCTCAGACTTCGATCCCAGTGAGTCTAAAATTTCTTAGAAAGATTGAGATCTGTTTGGATCACATTCATCAGACCACATCATGGTCGCCAGCCTGTATCACTAACTTAATCCAACTATTAATCTCAACTCGTCAGTGGTACCAAAGAATCAACTCACAAGGGCAGTCGAAAGGAACAAAAAACCAATTACATACTAGCGTCAGCATCAATGCTCACTTTATGTCAACAGTCTGCACGGCTTGAATAGCAAATAGTGAATATAGTATCAATATAAAGCAAAGGCTCAATCAAGGCTAGTCAAACTTTTATCATGAAAACAGCAGTTGGAAGACCTAGGAGAAACAATGCCCTACGTTTGCATGCTTCATACATCATCTTGAACACATGAGTTGGTAGTGCCACATACCTTTTCTGGCTTGAGGACCACAACGTCCTCAGGCAGTCAAAAGTTTAACACTTGCTGTACTAAAAAAATTTCAACAATTTAAAAAACAACACTTCAAAGAACTAAGGAAAGATCGCTCCTCACTATCTGCAGCAGGTACTTCAAGCTCACCTCAAAAAATTACTCTTCGTGATTGACCTTCCGTTGAAGGAGAGGTCGATGAGACGCAAGTGCCTTATACCACAGGATCAGGTAATACTCCAGTATTAAACACGACATCTAGAAAAGTTCATAATCCAAGTACTTTTATTGTGGGATGTTCATACATTTCCCAGAAAGTCTGTCGTACAGTCGGAACAAAAGTTCGTAATCCAAGTACTTTTATGGTAAGACGTTCATACATTTCCCAGAAAGTCTGTCGTACAATCAGGAAGAAAAATTATTGAATCAAGTGCTTACATGAAGAGACGTACATACGTTTCCCACAAATTCTATAGAACAGAAAGGAAGGAAAATTTATAATTTAAGTGCTTATATGAAGGGAAATTCAGACTTTTCCCACTCTATAGTATAGTCAAAAAGAAAATTTCACAATTCAAGTGCTTATGTGAAGGGACGTTTATGTTTTTCCAAGAAAATATAAAATACAGAGATGGTGAGCGCCAGAAAAAGCCGTACAACACACTTTCAGCCCTGAATAATTTTCACCCACTTTCCTGAGGTGTAACTTAAGGTATGTGTTTTGATGTTAACCTAAGACATGACCACACACTCCTTAGAAATGTTGATCAGTAAAATAACGGCACACAGTTACAAAGTAAAGTAGAGCAACTCTTAGTAATGCATGGGCTAAGATTCAGAATACAAATTTACAGACATAAGTATAATTCTATAGAGCATACAGGATGTATATTTTTCCTCCGTCCCACAAGAAAATGAATTTCAATTCTATTCGCTCATTAATTACACACGCGGAAAAAGTTTCATGTTGCTGAAGGCAGATGCAAGAATACACGACACCCACAATCTCTAGTTTAACTTTGATCAAACATTTACTTTGCAGCTTACAATTCCTTGGGCATGAAAACAGCACAATTTTATCACGTCTTAACTAATAAATATAATACGGTCAATATGATCACTGGACGAATAACGCCTAGAGTGAGAATTCACCTCCAGATAGTACGACACAGACCAGCTATTTTTCAAAATATTTGTAAGTGAGACCAGAGACCAAGTTTTAATTGATGATACCAAAATTTTGTGAAACAGGAAGCCGAGAACAGAGCAGGGCATATTTTTCCTCAAATAAGGTGCAACTAAAGCAAGTACAAACATAAAAAGAGACAGACCAGAGCTATAATCTAATAGTACTTACAAGACCCGCTGCAATTGAAACCAAGCATTCACAGGAGGAAAGGATACTCAGCTCAATTGCGATCTCCAGAAACGTTTTTATTAACTCTATTGAGGAATTTAGTACAGCGGATATAAAAATAACCCTACAGGAACAGAATAAGCACAACAAGAACATCAACCATTTTATAAACTTGAACAAAATATGAAGGCAAATATGAAATGTAACTGCGTCGGCGAGTATATGGCCTGACGTGTGCGACAGGCAAGCTCTCAATGCGGTCGGCTAGCAGCCGCTGTTCTGCACTGGCGCAAGAGAAAGTCAATAGTTTACTGATAATTTCACTGAGAAATAATTACTTGCATACGAAGAAATTTGGTTTAATTTTCTAATGCTTGATTCAATGAAATTAAGTTTAATTTTCAAATACTAGATTCAAAGAAATTCAGTTTAACTTTCACATACTCGTGATACTGGAAAGTAAAATGGACTAATAATAATGAGTAAATTCACACTATAACTGTCAAATTTCATGTGCTATTCTAGACACCAATGGATAAACATCTACGTATAAAAATAAATTACTACAAGATTTTATACACACACTGAAATACAAAAGTCAACCACTAGCTAACGGTATGATACATGGGATGTACAAATACGTATCATAAAATAATGAAGGTAATATTTGCCATTTAATAGCGGAATGCCGAGACGATCATTGCTGAGTAACGTGAGCATCTTCAGCAGTGTTCCCTGAAAGCGGATCAACAGCAGGAAATTCAGCGACCAAGTCAGCAGGCTTGGAAGATAAACCATCAGGAGTCTCAACTCCCCCATCAGTGTTGTTGCGCGATATTCTGTGGCACTGCTCACTCCCATGACTTGAGGCAGGTAAGGCATCACGTTCAGTTACCACCACACTAATTCCCTCGTCAGTGCTGGAACCACTAACCGAAGGAGCGCTTTCAACTTTGGCTCCTGCACTGCCAAGACACTCAGAAGTGATTTTCGTGACTGCATCACTCTTGCCACTGATGCTAGAATCTGCCAATGAGAGCTGTGCTGGCAGTTCCACAAATCCAGGGCTAAGAGTTGAGATACTGCAGAAGGATGGATCATAAGTGGGAATGGACAAGTCAGCAGCAGGGAAAGATTTGTCATCCAAACTAACAAGACTTTTGGATGAAGGAGTGTTATCACTGCATTCAAGTTCAACTAAATTCACAGGAACACGCTCATTTGAACATTGTGGTACCTCAGTGCTCACTTCGCTTTTCAAGTCGTTTGCTTCAGCAGCAACCTCTTTGGTGCTCATCTGACATTCAAGTTTAGTGTCTTCACTTGTCCCTGCATCTTGCATTGCACTATGCAATTGTACTGACGGGAGATTCACGTCCCTAATAACTTTTGGCTTTGGTGATTGAGATTCATTAATTGGCTGACTAGAACTGCAGTCACTTTGCTTGCTCTCAGACCCATGATGGTGCACCGCTTCCCGAGAAATTGCGGTTGTTGTTTGAGAGCTACTCGCATGAGCTGCAGAAGGTGGTGTATCAGACTGCTGAGCAAGAGAGGCACTGTTAATCACATCAACTGTGCGAGTTTCAAACAGCTCCTTCCATTTTCTGTGCTCCTCCTGATAAGGTTTGAGAGGTATGACGAAGACTGCGATGTCATCTATGGTGGCGTGCTTGTTGTCGCTGGTGCGCCAGTTGCGCTCCGTCAACTTGCCCCTTGCTCCCATCACCAGGTCCTGAGCTGCACTCATGTACCTGCAAGCAAGAATGCACTTCATGTTTTGTACTTCTCAAGCAATGCTCGTGTCATCACTGTCATTGAAGGCTCAAACGTGCTGCCTTGGGTCGTTTAATTTGCCTCGATCTGGTCAAAAATTTTCAGATTTGGTCAAATGCTTTTTAAAAACGAAAATTTTTTGCAAGAAATAGCCAACAGGGCAACCCTAAAGGCATATTCTTGCATCTAGCAGTCTCGTTCTAAGTCTAGACATTAGAGAGAAAAATTGTAACTACATTGGTGTTCAAGGAAGCAAAACTAACAAGAGCTGGTCGATCAAACTAACATACTTCCTGTACATTTGCTGCTCTTCACAAAATGATGAAAGAACAAAAAATGTAAAGTGTATGACTGGGGAGAAGTAGAGTGGTCAGCAATAAAAGGCCTAAGTAATTTTAGAAGTCTCTACTCCCTCAAATTGAACGATTAAAAAGCTCATATTCTCTACAATAATCAAGAAAAATACCCTTGAGTGATTACATTTCTTTCCATGAGTGGTCAGCAACAAAAGACGGAAGTAATTTTGTAAGTTTCTACTCACTCAAGTTGAAGGAATTAAAAGCTCAAATGCTCCACCATAATCGAGAAACATAACTTAGAGTGATGACACTTCTTTCTATGCTTACCTATATTTATGACGACTCGGGTCGCTGCTCGGGAAGTGAAGCAGAGACCGCGACATGGACTGGAGCAGAGTGGACACAGCTTTTTCATTGGTGATGATGTCCCACAGACCATCAGTGGCTAGGATGAGTGCGTCTGTGTCACACAATTCTTCATCTTCCAAGTTGAGGATGCGGACTTCGGGTTCAGACGATAAGAAAGGCTTAATGTGGACACTGGTGAGCTGAGCTTTGAGATCGTGATCACCGAAGCCTCTAGTGACTCCAATGGTTGCCATAACCCTGCTTCTCTTGCCTGAGCCGCACACTAAAGGAACTTTCAAGTCTTCCTCTGTAATCTTCTTGTAGACCCAACCTCTGGCCATGTAAGGATGCCTACACAGCAGTGACACACCGAGCTCACGTTTCAGAGGCCGTCTTACAAACTCCACAGGGGTGTACTCACCTCCTAGTAAGTCGGGACGCTGGGCACCTTGCTTCCTTATCCGATAATTTTCAGTTTCTGGAGTGAAATCGTAGCTCATGCTATGCGGTGCACCATGAAGACAGGCTGTGGCTCTAGAATCGCCAGCATTTGCAACATACAATTTTCCCATAATGAAAAGAGCAATGCATGCCGTGCAACCCCCACCAACACCAATTCTGTGCCTGTCTTGTTCAATTTTCTTATCCATGTGGTAAAAAGCTTGCTCAAGAGCGCCCACGACCACACTAGTTGCATCAACATTCACCAACTGTTGCCATGCTGGAACATCTTGTTTTACTAGGTCAGGGATGATGAACTCAGCAACTTTTGCTAGGCTTGTGTGGAGAATATGATGCAGGTGTTGCGATGCATAAACAGCCGCGCCCCAACCTGCATGGCCGTCAAACACAGCAAAGTAATAATAAGGCACCGACACACCAATTCTCCCACTTCCCTCATCAACGAATAATTTCTCGTCAGGTACAGAAGGACAGAAATGAGGTGTCCCAGAAGGAGAAGCATCGGTATTTGAGTCAAAGGTTGTAGTTTGAGTTGCTTCAGCACCCAACGTACAATTAGGATCAGTCATCTTCAGAGAGTTCATGTTTTTGGCAATATCACTGGTAGCACCATCAATTGAAAAATGATTGGCATCTGAATTATTGATTATGTTGTCTTCACTATTTGCAGAATTTATTGTTACTTCAGAGGTGTGAGAGTCAAACCTAACTTCAGAATTGGCAGGAGGACTGTGTAATGGATCAGAAAATTCATCCTTATTTCTTTCAGTTGCTACCTCGTGAGAATTTTTTGACTTGGACCTACACTCTTCTTCAACACTGCATGCATCAATGCATCCATTCATGATACCCTCTGTAGGAATGAGGGGTCCATTGCATGAGGTTTGGTTGACACAAGACACAGAACTTTGAGCATGAGAGCTGCTATTCAAAGAGGCAGCAGGTGCATCCAAAGGCCTTGACTGAACACTTCCCACATTTGCTGCACCAGATGCGCTGGCAGAGGCAGCGCTGTGAGGCTTGCAAGCAAGAGACCTGCTGAGGTAGCCAACATAGACACACCCCTGATCTTCATTGTGTTTAGACTTGCCAGCATTGACGGCTCTGAAAAATCCAAGTTCAAATGGGCTCAGTCAAGAAATAAATAAAGAAAATGAAATACAGTTGCTACCATTTGTTGGGCCTACATCACAGATTATTAGAAACTAATAGTACTGTCACTGAGGTTAATCAATCCAACACATTAAATGAGTGAACAAACAAATATTTTACCTTGAAATAATTTAATTGTGCTTTGTAAAATAGCTTCCTTAAATCAATACTTGCACAAACACATTTGCATTAGCTAACACATAGCTGTATCTACAGAAAATATATTATATTAGCATGAAATGAAAATAACACCATTTTATGTACAGAATAAAAATAAACAAACCACCTTCAATGGAAAAAGCTTTCTCAAGAATTTTTCAGTCAATGTGAGATCAGCCATGTTTTATACTCTTAAATTAGGGATCTAGTTTCCAAAAAACTTGAGACAGATAAATCGTCCTAGATGGAATTGAATGAACAATATCACTGTAAATGTCAAGGAAATGTATTCAGTTTATATTGTTTGTGTTGCAGTTATGCAGAATGCAAGACGTCATTGAGTATGTTTTAAAATATTAGCACGTTAGGAAGCATATTTTGTGTTTATTTTGAAATCAACTTGAGTAAACAAACAAAAATTTATGCAACTGTAGGATGCTAAGATCTGAATTCCAGGTGAATTTATCTGAAAGTACTGCAGTAGCAATTCAACGCTAAATTACCATGGAATATTGATATTTGAACTACCAGTTAATTTTTAGAATAAATGTTGGAATTTTGCTCATTGAAAGAACACAAATGAAATTGAAAGAACACAAATGAAATTGAAAGAACACGAATGAAATTGAAAGAACACGAATGAAATTGAAAGAACACAAATGAAATTGAAAGAACACAAATGAAATTGAAAGAACACAAATGAAATTGAAAGAACACAAATGAAATTGAAAGAACACAAATGAAATTGAAAGAACACAAATGAAATTGAAAGATAAGAGACAGCTTACTCTGCATAGCCTGTGTCCCAGGGCAAGAAGGATCGAGGGCAGATGATGGGCCTCATGGCATGGTCAGCTGTAACAGACACCTCGTCTGCAGAGCTCAGCTGCAGAAAGGCAGGCCGACAGTAGGTCAAGTGCTGTAAAACAACAGTAGGTCAGGTGCTGGAACACAAATGGAAGATTTTGCAGCCTCAGACATTGGGGATGTCCATAAAAAATCATGGACTGCACTTCTCAAAATTATATTCACAACGCTAAAATCTTTCTCTATCAAAGTTGGCAACATAAACAAAAAACTTTTTAATTCCAGTACTGGTTAACAAAATTTATACATTTTTCTGTTGACAGCTTGACTCCTCACATTAGGACTTCCATAAAAGTTTGAAGGAATAAAAAATACCAGATTTTAAGAGGCTTAACTTGATTGATGAATGTTAGGACAATACTTCCCAATTAATATGGTTTTTGAAAAATGATATAAAATTTTTTGAAAGAAAACACTAGTTCAATCTCTCACTTTATTTTTTAATATATCTGTGACCCCTCTCTGGAATTTACATACCAAGGGATTTTCAATGTCCATGGTATTTATCTCAGCTAGCACATTAATGATGGACATCAACAAAGAACTCAGTCAGTGACAGTAGTGTACACCTCCATGAGTAGCAGAAAGGTTTAGTAGGCCAAAAAATAGCAAATGTCTATTAACTTGAGCTAATGAACATACTTGAACATTTAAAGTATGTTTTCTCATTCTAAGAATACTAATTACCTTTGTTAGCTTAAATGAAATTAAGGTAAGAAAACAAAAAACAAATGCAACTCCAAACAACAGCCTGATGCATCATTTATTAATTTTGTCCTGTCACTTTTTCTACTTCATGAAAATTAGCATTTTGACTAAATATCAGATATCCTAAATTTCAATAAATTGCTTTTTTTTGAAACATTCACTTGTAGCATCACAGTTATGTAAAAACTAATTGTAAATACATTTTTATCATATACTTTAAAGTATTTTGAAACATGAATAATTTAGAATTGACCTAAGTTACTAATGCAGTACAAATCATTCTATTAAATTTTAGACAACAAAAATTGTTCATAGCCATCAAACATTGTCAAAAATGCTAACATACCCTACAGCAAAAAGAGAAAAAAATGATATTTCAGCATGTGTGATTTCATCAACATTAAGAACTGTTTAACTTTTATTTCAATTGTTAACAAAATTTCAGGCACACACATGTTATTGGGATCATCCCCTAAAAAAAGGAGTAGAGTACTCATGAAAGAAATATCACTTGTCAAACTCTCTTCTAGGTTAGATAATTATATTAATGGTAGTATCACAATTTAAAAAGTGCATAAGGTTCCTGTTTAAAAGTTGGCATATTAGCACATGAAAGAAACTGCAATAAACTGGATCAAATAAGTATGTTTAAACCTAACCACTCCTTAATGGTTCCCAAAAGCAGATGGAAGAAGACCCAATTAAGTATGAAATTATAGAAATTAATACTTTGAAAAGTGTGCTCCCACAAAACTCTGTGTATGGCAGCAACAAGATTAAAGGAAGTTTATAATAGGAGATAAAAGTTGAAAAATGAATAGCTACACAAAAATAACTAAAGTATAGCAAAAGAATACTTGATAAATTTAAAAAAAGGAGAGTATTTCTAATTTCAGATTGAGGCATTTCATCTTTATACTAGAAGAAGCTTCAAAATAGCCTTAAGACAGCTGATTGTGTATCTATTGGTAAAAAAAATCAATAACTTCAGAAAATAACATCTGAAACCGGGTTACAAACCTTTATGTTGCATAACATTAGGCCTATTGTGGCTTTGAAAATACAAAAAAATTACTATTCAATGCTGTCTAATTTTTTGGAATAGTTTTCAGATTTTTTTTTTCTTTACCTTTTTTTCCAATGAATAAATGATTTTAAGGGGATCATCCGGGTTTGAGACCTTTTTTTGTCCGATTCGTTTGAAAATTGGCCAGTATATGTATTTTGTGAAAGTAAACCTTTTTCACTCCTGTCATTTTTTCGATTTAGGCCTTAGTTTTTTTTGATGAAAAATGTGTTTTTGGTATATTTTTATTGATATTTCAGATTGGAACTCCTTCAGTTTTGATGCTAGAACAAAAACAAAGACAGTTTTAGAACCCTTGGAACATTTCTAACAAACGCACATTCAGTTTTTTGCAAATTCAAATTTTTTCTATTTTTTTTTAAATTTTTGGAAATTTCAAAAATCAGCAACAATTTTTTGGGTTTAGAGCTATATATTTCTTCAAAAAATTCAAATTTGAAAAAAAGCAGAACAAACGTTTGTTAGAAATGTTCCAAGGATTCTAAAACTGTCTTTGGATTTGTTCTAGCATCAAAACTCAAGAACTAGTCCCAGGATGAATGTTGAAAATTCAAAGTGTATAGGCAAAAAATGAAATTTTGTGTTGAAGTGTAATATAATGAACAATTGATGTAATTGAATGCAGTTTTAATTTTTATTTTGATACTTTCCATACATAAATTCATATTCAAACTGTGAATTGTGATTTCAAAAAAAAAAAAAAAAGAAAAATTTTTCCTTTTTTGTCAAAAAAATAATTTTTTTCTTTTTTCAGTCTGATTCTTATGAAATTTGACTATGATATGTAACCTTTGAAAAGCAACACAATTGATTCCATTCATTTTTTTGATTCAGGCCTTAGATTTTGCAAAAATTTTACATATTGGTTTTTAGGTATTGATATTTCACTAATATTAATATTTCAAAATAGGACTCCTCCTTCAGTTTTGATGCTAGAACAAAAACAAATGCAGTTTTAGAATCCTTGAAACATTTCTAACACACTCACATTCGGCTTTTTTTCCATTTCCCATTTGTTCTCTTTTTATATGGGGTCAAAATTGGGAAAATTGAAAGATTTTGGGTGCTTTTCATTGATACAGATATTTCAAAATGGGACTCCTTCAGTTTTAATGCTAGAACAAAAACAAATGCAGTTTTAAAATCCTTGGAACATTTCTAACACACTCATGTTCGGTTTTTTTTTCATTTCCCATTTTTTCTTTTTATATTTGGTCAAAATCTGGAAAATTGAAATATATTGGTCCCTTCACCTCCCCCCCCCCCCCGGGAGGGGGGGGGGAATTATTGTCGTAGTGCCATAAAATTTTAGGAACGAATAGTCCACCAACCAAGTGTCCTTCTACAACAAAAACATCCAAAATGACCATGACATCGACAGGATCTGGCAAGGGCCCCGGATGATCCCTTCAAGACTGATGAAATTAACAGTGATTGATTATTACTTTTTGTGTATTAAGGGGGTCATCCAGGCCCCCTGCCAGTTTGTTTGATGAGCATTTGGTTTGTTGTTGAAAAAGAACCCTTAGGTGGTGGACTATTTGGGCCTAAAATTTTATAGTGCTATGGACACTAGATCCTTCCTCCCAGGGGGGGAGGGGGGTAAGTGGACCAAAAATCATGAATTTTCGACCCCATTTTGACCCCATATTAAAGAAATTAAAATGGGAAATGATAAATTTGAAAACCGTAACTTTGTTTACAATGCTTCAAGGGTTTTAATACTGTCTTTGGTTTTGTTCTAGCTTAAAAACTCGATGAGTTCTATTCATTTGAAATATCAATATAAATGAACTAAAAAACTAAAAACTAATATGTCCAATTTTTTCAAAAAACTAAGGCCTGAATCAAACCAATGAATAGAAGAAATTGTGTTCGTTTTCACAAGATACATAAAAGAGTCAAATTTCATAAGTATCAGACAACCAATATAAAATTTCATAATTTTTATATGAAAAGAAAAATTTTATTTTTCATTTTTTTTCTGTAAATTACAATTAATAGTGCAAATATGAAGTCATACATGGAGGTTATCAAAATAAAAATGAAAACAGCATTCAATAACATAAATTGTCCATTATATTACACTTCAACAAGAAATTTTGTTTATGGCTTATACCCAAAACCTCTTATTTTCAACATTCATAATAGAAGTTGAGTTTTCATGCTAGAACAAAACCAAAGACAGATTTAAAATCCTTGGAATATTTCTAACAAAAGTACGGTAGCAAACTTCCAAATTGTACAAAAAAAAATTTTGATGAAGCTCAAAAACCTAGTATGAGTGTATGTTTGAGTTAGTGATAAAATATCGCACATAGAAAAACGAAAAGTTACAAATGGATAATTTGCTACCATACTTTTGTTAAAAATGCTCCAAGGATTCTAAACCTGTCTTTGGTTTTGCTTTAGCATGAAAACTTGATGACTTCTATTCTTTTGAAATATCCATAAAAATGTACCAAAAAACCAATTTTTTGTATTTTTCAAAATATAAAGCCTAAATCAAAAAAGTTACACGAGTAAAAAAGTTTACTTTCAACAAATACATAAACTGGCCACATTCCAAACAAATTGGACAAAAAAAAATTGAAAAATCAGCTAAATGCAGTAATAAAAGTGTTCACACACAGAAAATTTTTTGATGACAGTTCTTTACTGCAACTTAGCATCTATTGGTACAATTTAATTCAATGAAGAACCATAGATGCCTTATTGTACAAAGATTCAAAATAGACTAACAGATATGCAGGATACCATTTGTTTAGACAATTTATAGTTTCACCTAACCAACAAATTTGATATTTTTGGTACAATAATTGAGCAATTTAAAGACGACGTTTTACATTAATAACAAATTTCTCACAAATATGTTTTCCAGGTGTTACAAGTTTAATGATTCTGGTGGAAAGAACATCTGTAACTGTGTAATACAATGAATACCACTCACAGGTTGTTATGTTGCTAACAATATGCTTTTTTTTTTTGCATATGAGTTGGTATCATAATGGCTACATTGTTCAAATGATGTTCTTACCAACTACTGGAAGTTTATCAAGAACTTTTACCTTCTATGCACTTTTTGGGGCAAATGAGTATTCAACGAGTTATAGCGGTAAGTTAATTTTTGTCATTGATGACTAGAATGCCCTTGAATAAACAGCTACTAATCGATTTTTTAATTTTTGTTGCTTGAATCACAGTAATAACGTTGAAAAAAAACTACTTTTCTTCTATACACATTATGCGGCAAATGAGTATTTTACGAGTTATAGCGGTAGGTCTAGTTTCGTGTTCTAAAGCAGTTCCGATTGAGCTGTTAGAGTACGTTTGGGTACTTTGTAATTTATTATTAGCCAACCCCGTGGAGCCTGAACCCACTTCTAGGATCTTTAAGGGTAAATGTTGAGGATTAACCAGTAATCAATTTTCCACTTTTTGGTGCCTAGACACAGTTAATTAGATCGTAGTAAACCAGTTTTCTTCCACGCACTGTCCGTTTAAAATGAGTATTTTATGAGTTATAGCAGTAGGTTTAGTTTTGTCTTTGATGATGAATGCGCTCGAATAAACAGATACTCATCAATTTTTGAATTGTTGTTGCTTGAATCATGGTAATAACATCTAAATAAACAATTTTTCTCCTATACACTTTTTTCGTCAAATGAGTATTTTACCAGTTAGCGCAGTTGGTTTTATTTTTGGCGCGATTGAGCTGTTGGAGTACGTTTGAACACTTCGTAATTTATTATCAGCTCACCCACCGGAGCTTGTGGAGCCTGAACTCACTTCTAGGATCCTTTACTTAATAACACAATAGAAATTATCACCCAAAATTAACAAATTATAGCGGTATGTTAACTGTCATCTTAGAAGGCGGGAACGGGTTCGATCATTTGAGCGCGTCGTAAGCGAGCGTTCATTGCAGTGTTGCCATATGACGCGCTCAAGGAATTACTTCCCGCTTCAAACACTTGAATTGTGGTAACTAATTTACAGCTATAACTCGTAAAATACTTGTTTATGACGGAAAGTGCACAGAAAAAACTTTTTATTTCAATCATATTAACTATGTTTAGGCACCAAAAAATGAAAAATCAATAACTGGTTAATCCTCAACATTAACCTCTTTTAGTTAATAACACAATAAAGGTTATCATCTAACAATAACGAGTTATAGCGATTTGTTTATTTTTGTCTTTGATGGCTGGAATGCGCTCAATCATTCGAGCGCACCGGAAGGGAGAGTCTATTGTAGTTTTCCCTCCTAATAATTTCTTTCCTCTTCAAACACGAGAGTTGCGGTAAGTGATTTACCGCTGTTACTCGTTAAATACACATTTGCCCCCAAAAGTGCATAGACTAAAAGTTGTTTATTTTGATGTAATTACCATGATACAGGCAACAAAATTACGAAAAATGAATAGTTGCATCTCCTTAACATTAACCTACATTTCAAAACAAAGATAATTCTCTATAGAATTTTGAAAATGTTTCAAATGTTTTTATCAACTGTGGCTTAATTTATCTAAAATTTTGTAAACAAAACATTTTTTAAAACTTGAATATAATTAATTACATAAAGTCTAAGTCAGTGTTAAGTTCAACGCGATCACGGAAAATAATAATTTTATTCCAAAGAATCACTAAAGGAACCCATTTAAGAACGTTTGACAGAAATGACATTCTGCTCGCTGATGTGTTATTTTCGAATTATTCAACTTTGAAGTTGGCTTTCGCGTGCAAAAGGAAGCAAGCGTGCCAAGCAGAATTTAATTAATAACAGAAGCTAACCCCCTATTACAAACGTAAACAGGTTGGGTCATGAGAGGGAGCCACAGTTCTTCTAGTGAAAACTATAAATAAAGGTTCTAACTCATCCATTAGGACGACGTTTACAATTGTGTTTACATCACCCTAATGGGTCGGTTAGAACCTTTATTTATAATTTTCACTTGAAGAACTGTGGCTCTCCTTCACGACCCAACCTGTTTACGTTTGTAATAGGGGTTAGCTTCCGTTATTAATTAAATTCCACTTGGCGCGCTCGCTGCGTTGATTGAACGTCCTGTCCTTTGGCGCATGAATGCCAACTTTAAAGTTGAATAATTCAAAAGTAACGCATCAGCAAACAGAATGTCATTTTTGTAAAACGTTCTTAAATGGATTCCTTTAGTGATTCTTTGGGATAAAATTATTATTTCCCGTGATCACATTGAGGAGGTCGTCCCAGGCTCCTGTCGGTCCAGTGAGCTTTTTTCATCTTTTTGTTGGAAAAGAACCCTTCGGTGGACGACAATTCGGTCCTGAAATTTTATGGCGCTACGGACAATTGATTCCCCCCGAGAGAGAGGTAAGAGGACCAAAATCTTTAATTTTCAAGCCTATTTCAACCCCTTATAAAAAAACAACAAAACAAAAAATTTAAAATTTGGCTATTTGATTTTGTTAGAAATGTTTCAAGAATTCTAAAACTGTCTTTGTTTTTGTTCTAGCATCAAAACTGAATGAGGAGATACATTTTGAAATAACAATACCAGTGAAATATCAATACCTAAAAACCAATAAGTTAATTTTTTTCAAAAACTAAGGCCTTAATCAAAAAAATGAATAGAATAAATTGTGTTTCTTTTCAAAGGTTATATATCATGGTCAAATTTCATAAGAATCAGACTGAAAATAAAAAATTCCATATTTTTGAAAAAAATATTTTTTTTTTTGGGTTGGAAATCACAATTCACAGTGTGAATATGAAGTTACATATGGAAATTATCAAAATAAAAATTAAAACTGCATTCAATTACATAAATTGTTCACTATATTATACTCCAACGAAAAATTTTGTTATGGCTTATACCCATAACAAATAACTTACAACATTCAAAACGTGACTAGTCATCAAATTTTGATGCTAGAACAAAATCAAAGAGAGTTTTAGAAACCTTGAAACATTTCTAACGAACTCAAATAGGCTTTTTTTCAAATTCAAATTTTTCAAAAAAATATATAGCTCTAAACCCAAAAAATTATTGTTGGGTTTAGAAATTTAAAAAAATTTGAATTTGAAAAAAAGCCCATTTTAGTTTGTTAGAAATGTTTTAAGGATTCTAAAACTGTCTTTGGTTTTGTTCTAGCATCAAAACTCGATGACGACTCATGTTTTGAAATATCCATAAAAATATAACAAAAACTAATTTTTTGCAAGAAAAATAGGAAAATGACGAGGTTTATTCGGGAATCAATTATCCACTTTTCGAATGCTAAGCATAGTAAATTAGATTGATATAAACAAGTTTTCTTCTATGCACTTTCTGGCGTAAATGATTATTTTACGAATTATAGCGGTAGGTTTAGTTTCGTCTTTGATGAAGAATGCATTGAAATAAACAGCTATTCATTGATTTTCAAATTGTTGTTGTTTGAATCATGGTAATAACATCAAAATAAACTACTTTTTTACCATACACTTTTTTGGTAAAATGAATATTTTATGAGTTAGCACGGTAGGTTTAGTTTTGTCTTTGAAAATGAGAAAACCGGAAGCGAGATGCCATTGCAGCGTTGCCATTTGCAGGGCCAAATGAATTACTTCCCGCTCCAAACACTTGAGTTGCGGTAACTAATTTATAACCTGTATAATACTTATTTACGACAGAAAGTGCATAGAAGGAAACTTGCTCATTTTGATCTAATTAACTATGTTAAGGCACCTAAAAATCAAGTATCGATTCCCAAATAATCCTCAACATTAACCAAAAAAAACTAAGGCCTAAATCAAAAAAGTGACAGGAGTAAAAAAGCTTTACTTTCATGAAATACATACAGGGTAATTTATCAAATATCAAACTGAACTAATTATCGAACAACTTTGAAAATATGCGCGTAATAAATTTAATAAGCACCCAATCTTGCTCAGTGCCAGTGATCTTACATCTAAAACTCCTATTTTAGTGCTAAAAACTCGTTTCTGTGAGCTGCAAACTGCTACCAGCTGTTGCGAACACGTTTTCTGTACGACCCTTACAAATTGATCGTATTTTCTCACTTGAAAAATCTTACGCACCTCGGTAAAATTGTGACGGTTCATCTGTTGTTGTGCCATCGTCAACCTCCCATCATAACTAGAGAGTAGTGTTGCCATATGATGTTCTGTTGCTGTATTTTTTTCTTTCCCGCTGCTAAAACCTTGATAATTATTCCATGTTCAAAATTCAGTTCCTATTTCATGTCAGTATTAAATAGTGAACAAAGGTGTTTGCTGTGAGATATATCTACATAAATATAATAATATGTGAGATATATCAATATAAATATATATATTGATATATATATATATATATCAATATAAAGGCTGTGAGATATATCAATATATTTAAGGAGCACTTTTTTCTTTATACTACAATACATTTTTTAGATCTTAGATTTACGATTATGGCTAAGTACTGAAACGTATATCGTCTGGGAAGGTAGACCGAGCTTGTATGGAGTTAAGACGAAGATTTTATTTTATTTTACTTATTTTTGTTACGAATATATTTTTCAGTAATTAAATTGACCTTTGACCCATATAATACACTTTGTAATGTTAAACACGTCCCTATATATTGCCATATATAGTTTTTAGTAAGTTGTGTTTGGATTCAAAATTCGAACAAAAAACCTGTTTGGATCAAAATTCTTGTTTGATTCATATGTCATGTTTCAAAAACATGACTGTAAGAGAAGTGACATTAAGAATTGGACAAAGCAATTGGCCAACATTCTTTTCCATAAAAAAATTCCAGAAGAAACATAAGTCTGTGAATCAACGGAGGAGCGCATCATGTCGTCTATACCTTCAAGAAGAAAATCAAGACCGGACGCCAAGGAAACAAGGAAAGCCAACAGAAAATGCCACATATAATCTTGTATAATGTTTACTTAATATTAATATAGTGTTTTATGGGGAATTTTAGTATAAATATATTAGCAAAAGCAAACGCACATGTATTTGAATGGTTTTAGAATATATCTTCCATTCATATGTCAATCTTGTGATACCGTTAATACTAGTCAGCATCTCAAAATGATCGCGTCGTCAAGAGCGTTGCTTCTGAAAAGGGAGAGTCAGTCAGTCAGGCCGTGGCAGCTGTTCAGTTGAGAGCTCAGAACACGTTGTGCTGGCCTGTCCCTTTGGGACTGGCTAAGGCCTTGTCTTTCTTATAACAATATATAATCAAGTGAACTACGCATATATTATCAAGTAATGTAAATTAATTGGTTGTCACTGAACACATATTAGCTACTTTCCTGGAGTCCTCAGATAAGATAAGTCCTATTCATATAACACTTATCTGTTCTAATGCATCCTCATTTCTTGCCTCTGTGCAATAGGTAATTCATAGAAACATTCAGTATACATCCCATGTTTTATTAAATGTGACTAAGTGCGTTAGATCCATTTTGATTATTTCTGTGTCAAGATTAGATAATAAATAGTGATGTCAATGCCTCGTAAATTTCCCCTTTGATAAGAGAAGAGTTATGGTTTCTGTTAAAGAGAAAAGGTTAACCAGCAACCATATTAATTGATTATTGGATAACGTAAAATACTAATTATATTGAAGACATTGAAAAGTCTCGATTGATCTTTATTGACAAAATAAAATAATTGTGGCCTTAAGTCACGACGATTATCAAAAGAAATGACAGCAACTGAAAGAAACAACAACAAATAATGCTGGAAAAGAAGAGCGCCATAACACATGTTCAATATTGATATAATTATGTTAATAAAATGTTCAATTTTTAGAACAATAAATACATTCCAACAATCTACGTTGTCTTTAAAGCAACATCACAGAACAAGAAAGCAACTGTTCAAGAATAATCTTGAGGCCCGCAACAGTTATTCAGAGCAAAAGTTACCAATTTATAAAGATTGTTTCTAGACACACATGGTTTCTGTTTGATATTTGATGAATTACCCTACAGGCCAATTTTTAAACAAATCGGACAAAAAAAGTTGAAAAAGTGTGACGACCTCCTTAAACTTAAACTTGACCAAAGTCTATGATACATAGTTGACAAATCGGTAAATCTGATGGAGATGACAGTTGTCGATTTTGTAAATTTTGATGCCTTAGCATAGTTAATTAGATCGAAATAAACAAGTTTTCTTCTATACACTTTTTGTCTCAAATGAGTAGTTTATTAGTTATAGCGGTAAATGACTTACCGCAAGTCCAGTCTTTGAAGTGGAAAGAAATTCTTTGATCGAATTGTATGGCAATACTGCAATGGCGTCTCGCTTCCAGCGCTCTGTCTTGAAAGACGAAACCAAGCCTACCGCTATACCTCGTTAAATACTCATTTGACGAAAAAAGTGTATGGAATAAAAGTTGTTTATTTTGATGTTATTACCATGTTTCAAGCAACAAAAATTTGAAAATCGATGAGTAGCTGTTTATTCGAGCGCATTCGTCATCAATGACGAAACTAAACTTACCGCTATAAATCGTAAAATACTCATTTGAGACGAAAAAAGAATAGGGTAATTCATCATATATCGAACTGAACTGATTATCGAACAACTTTGGAAATATGCGCGTAATAAATTTAGTAAGCATCCAAACTTGCTCAGTGCCAGTGATCTTACATCTTAAACTCCTATTTTAGTGATAAAAACTCATTTCTGTGAGCTGCAAACTGCTACCAGCGGTTGCGAACGCATTTTCTGTACGGCCCTTACAAATTGGTCGAATTTTTTCACTCGAAAAATCTTACGCACCTCGGGAAAATTGCGACGGTTTAATTGTTGTTGGGTCACCGTCAACCTCCCGTCATAACTAGAGAGTAGTGTTGTCATATGATGTTCTGTTGCTGTATTTTTTTCTTTTCCGACAAAAACTTGATAATTATTCCATGTTCGACATTCAGTTCCTTTTTCATGTCAGTATTAAATACTGAACAAAGGTGTTCGAATCAAAATTCCTTAAAAATCATGAATTTATGCCTCGAACAAGGCTTTTCGATTCTTAATTCTTTTAAATAACTGAATTGATCTATTGAACGCCTGTTTTATTTCATTAAAATATTGTATTAATGCTTGATAATAACATTGAATAGTTGAAGATGGGAATTCTGGTGAGGGGCTATCAATCAGCTACTGGTGTTCCAAGGCCCTCAAGATCATCAATGATTCGTCTGGCTACATTTACTGATGATCAATCCCTTGCCAAGAAAATTGATGCAAGCATCAATAATAATTCATTCACGAGTGCTTTATACTACTCCAAAAAAGGTCACACAGGTTGATGATCACAATGATGGTTCAACAAACACTGCAAATGAAACATCGACATCATATTCAAATTTTGATAACTCTCCATTCAAAGGCATCTTGAAAATAAGTAATGAGACAGTTATTACAAACAAACAAACAAAACAAACATCGGCATCTTTGGGATGCTTTATTTCCAATCATGCCTGATACAAATGATCTTAAGCATTAGTTTTTCAAATGTCTTATAACTAACGCTATATATAGGACACAATGACGGTTCCCCCGTAAAGCCGGTACCCATTTCCGACATCTGGGTCGAGTGGGGTATTGTGCTTGAGCTTTCCCTCATACCCAACGGGGAAAATCGCAGCGCCAGCGCCGGGATACGAACCCGCGACTCTAACATACAAGTCCAATCCCTTAACCGCTGTGCCACCGCGAGCATTTCCAAGAAAATCCAGTGCACCAAAGAAAAAAAGAATGAAAGAAAAACGTTTATTTTCCAAGTGGCCACATGAGATACATGTCAACATATTGGGTTTTAAAAAGTTTCTTAATATAGGACGTCCTAAAACAAAAGTTCCATACGAGGAGTACTAATTGACAAACCATCAGAGGTGTACAAATAGAAAAGCCATATGAGGCATAATAATTGACAAACTATACAAGGCGTACTAATAGACAAACCATACGTGGCGTGCTAATAGTCTAACAAATGTTCCATACGAGGAGAACTAATTGACAAACCATCCTGTTCGAATCAAAATTCTTGTTCGATATTGATGAAATTATGTTATTAAAGAATTCGATTTTTAGAACATTAAATAAATTCCAACAATCTACGTTGTCTTTAAAGCGACATCACAGAACAAGAAAGCAACTGTTCAAGAATAATCTTGAGGCCCGCAACAGTTATTCAGAGCAAAAGTTACCGATTTATGAAGGTTGTTTCTAGACACACGTGGTTTCTGTTCGATATTTGATGAATTACCCTAGAAGAAAACTTGTTTATTTTGGGTAAATGTTGAGGACTTGACCATAATTGATTTTCGAATTTTCGATGCCTATATAATGTTAATCAGATCAAAAGAAACAAGTTTTCTTCAATGCACTTTCCGGCGGAAACGAGTATTTTAAAAGTTATAGCGGTAAATGAGTTAACGGAACTCCAGTGTTTAAGGCGGGAATAAATGAATAAGGGAAGCATCACCCTATTACAAACGTAAAGAGGTTGGGTCGAGAGGGGTAGCCACAGTTCTTTTAGTGAAAATTGGAAATCAATTGAAATTCTACTATGCATAAACATAATTAATGAGATCACCAGTTATATTGTCGATGCGAAAGACTGAACTCGAAAGTTCCCAGATACGTCGAACCGACGATATACCGTCATCTCAGGGCTGCCAGTGACGTCGAAGCAGCGGTAAACACTTTATAAGCAGCGGTAAACACTTTATTATGAACTTAAAGAGGTTGGGTCGTGAGGGGTAGCCACAGTTCTTTTAGTGAGAATTATCAATAAAGTGAAATTCTAGTATGCATTAGTATAAATACTGAGATGACGAGTTCATTTGTCGATCCGAACGAATTCATTCGAATGCTCTCAGATACATCGAACGTTCGACGTAATGGGTCGGTTAAAACCTTTCATTGTAATTTCCACTAAAAGAACTGTTGCTAGCCCTCACGACCCAACCTCTTTACGTTTGTAATAGGGGGTTTTCTTCTCTTCTTTATTTTTTCTAGCGAAGTCGGCTTGGTTGGCGCGCGGCAACGCCTGTTTACTTTCACGTCGG
Organism: Morinoia aosen; assembly: GCA_030386875.1. Classification (NCBI taxonomy): domain Eukaryota; kingdom Metazoa; phylum Arthropoda; class Malacostraca; order Amphipoda; family Talitridae; genus Morinoia; species Morinoia aosen. The sequence goes on from CM059563.1 coordinate 11,439,327, forward strand.
ACCGCGCAGTATATTTTTTCCCGCCTGAAACACTGGAGTTCCGGTAACTCATTTACCGCTATAACTTTTAAAATACTCGTTTCCCCCGGAAAGTGCATTGAAGAAAACTTGTTTCTTTTTATCTCATTAACCATATTTCGGCATCGAAAATTCGAAAATCAATTATGGTCAAGTCCTCAACATTTACCTTATTTTGATTCAAATAATTAGGTTCAGGCACCAAAAAGTGGAAAATCGACAACTGTCATCTCCTTCAGATTTACCGACAAATCTAACAGAAAAACATCAAAAACAGTCAATAATATGTACCCTATTCAATGAGAACATGAGATCTTGGTTGAAATTTTGATTGAAGTAGACACAAGATGCATCTAATGGGAGACAAATGGGTATCCAAGGTAAAAACACCAATAAGATTAAACTTCATTGAGATATAAAATACTGGACATTGCATACGTTGATTAGCATAAGCTTTACTTTTCAGTAAAATAAATTGTTGAAATGACAAATATTAGCGCATAATTTTTATGACTGGCTAACATGCACAAAGTAATATTGCAACATCCGTTGCAAGAAAATAATTGCAACTTACTTTCTCCTTTGACTTTAATAAGTACCGATTTTGAGGATCGTACATATTCTTTTGAGAAATTTTCTCATCGGAGCCATACGGCACTCCATCTTCTTCAACCCCCACAGCACTGTAAAGCGCAGATTTGAATCGACTGAACATTACTACGTCTCCTCTATCAAACACTGAAAGTTGAAATATTAGAGAAAATCAAACGCTAATTTTGATTACAATTATTGAATGCTGAATAAAGTACTTTTAAAAGAGGCTTTAACAAACATTACGTCTCAAAACGCCAGCCACGACTGATCGACATTGTCTGCTGCTTGTACTACCAGCTGTTCTATGGATACCAAAACACCGGAACGCAAATGCGTTGTATATCATTCATTCATGTCCGATTCATTTTCATCGTAAGCCAATCATTTGCAAATTGTAATCGGTAGTTTAACAACATAATGCTCAATTTATTGATACTTAGTTATTCCATTGCCGCCCACAATAATCATGTCTGAAGCTCAAGCAAATCATTCTCGGATTGAAAAGACATTCACGTTTTATATGCAATATCTAATGGAATAAAATATTAACGAATTATTGCTCTCAAAATAATTTTATTTTGTTGTAAGATTCGAGTCAAGTATGTTGACTCACACCCAACATGAACACTTACGTGCTACGTAGAAGCCCCATTCATTGCATCGCTCCTCCTCGCAAAGCGAGGATAAAGTTATGAAGTAAAGGCCTGGTGCGTAATTCAATTTTTACGAATGGTTTTAAGTACACCAGTTTGATGTTCTGGTATCAGCAAAATTTGTACAAATAAGGTTTGACAGGGTCACCAGCATTTACTATGCCTATGGCTAGGCACATATATACAAAATAGATTACGATTGAAGGTCGGTTTTGGCCCTTTGACTCAGAAGGAGTGGGTAATCGGGTGCTCTATGGCACCGTGGCTTTTAGATCACTTGCACAAAACTATCCCCAGTGTGATAGTGAAAAACCCTGATATTCTCGCCTCTTTTATTGTTTACGCTGCGGGGTGCCGTGGCCACGGTCCACTCATTGGGTTTTCCGCTTCTTGATGCGGGGTACGGGTCCAGTCCTGGCGGCGTACTCCAACCCGCTCGTGTGGCGAGTGGGAATCCGTTGTGGGTCCGGTGAGGACGGAGTGTGAGTGTGGCACTTCCCGTATGTAGATGATTTGGGTGGCTCTACGGTTGGAGATGGCCAAAGTGGAATGAGCGGTGAGAATGAAAAGGTGAGACATGAACGCTTGGAGAGAGGCACTAATGGAGGTGTAGTGATCGCCCTCAGCCACACTTCAGCCTAATTTCATAAAATATTAAAAACTAACATCCTAAAATTAAATTATACAGATGTTATTATTTTTATAATTTTACAAGACCAAATTAATTCGATTAAACCCAAAATTTTACCAAAAATGCGTTTCGAAAATATTTGCCGATCACGTTTCCGTCAGTCACTTCCGTTGGAAACATTCGCGCAGAACCATTTCGCAAGCTTCCGCTCAAAAGAGCATATAAGGCCGACTTTTCAGGCAGAGTCGTCATTCTCGTACAGATCCTCCTGAATAGTGCTTGGGCCCAGAGCGGGCATTTGTAAGTATCAAGTGTTAGAGTTAATTGTATTATGTCTTAACTTTCCTGTGTTGTGTCTTAACTTGTTCCTTGTTAGGGAGCGCTCGTTATTGTGTCTTAGGAACATTCACTGTGTTTGTCTGTGCCGGTGTAGTTAGGCACAAGATTCAAGTTCACTGCGCCATTTCGTCAGTGTTTTTCCCTGAATTAATTTAGCCGTGCAAACTTGCATATTCACTTTGGCATCAGATCCCAATTTGAATGTGTCTTTTACACGGTTTCGTACTGGTGTTTTTACCAGTCCTGTTAGCCTTATAATTCAATTAACTATTGGCAGTACAGTAGCTAGAATTTTAGTTATTTTATTTACTGTCGTGCATTGTGTAATTAAGTCGTGATTCAAACAAGTATGGAATTCTTTTCACGTTCAACACTCAACGTTTAAAGTCCAAAAATCTTAAGAAATAAAATAGGATATTGCAGCAAATCGCGTTTGTATTTTCTGTAGTACTCATTTCAAGTCAATTCACATAAATAATTGTTCCTTATAAATACCTAACTACATTTGACATGTCTTTTAGGAATAGAAGCAGTGTTCTTATGTTTCAATATTTTTCCATGAATTAATTGAGCCTTTTTTAAATCACTGTAACTTTGTTCTCAGCTTAGTTGTTGTGACTTTCGTGTCTGTTTATGTGCTGCTCCTTTTTATGTAACTTCTGCTGCAATTCTTGCTCATCTGAATAATAGAGTATAGAGACTTCACCTTTTCTCATACTTATATTTTAGTACATTAAATTATCTAATTACCTCAGTGCTTTAGCTATTATTTTGGCTGTAGTTCATTTAAACTCAGTTGTGTTGCTGCTTGTAATGTCAGGATGGAGCTTGTGACCAGTTGGTCTGGAACACTGATTCTGGTGTTAAGATGATTCAGGCTGCGACTCGGGCGCTAGAGTTGCGGACTGATTCTTATCACCAGACTTCTGCCATGGTTTATCCTGTTAATGTTGCAGTTAGCGCAGTCTTGCACATGTGTATGAATGGACTCGTTTTTTGTTCAAAACAATCCAGCACGATGTCCCCTGACAGGATCTACTGGACCACACATTCATGCACTCACAAACACGTATGGAACCAAACCCTAATCTCGTAATTTAAGGAGCTTACCTCCTCCGGGTTCACCCTCCTGGTTCACTCCTCCGAGTTCTTCTCCCAGTTGCTCCTCCTGTTCAAATTTCACTATACTGGAAGGCCTGCATCCCTGCAGCTAAGCCGCTAAAATCTCCAGTTAAGACCATTTGGGCGAGAGTCCCCATTTCTTACCGAGTTTTCCCAGCCGGTAACAAATTTCCTACTCAGCACTCAATAATATTATTCACTACTCACTTAGTGTCGGAACCTCCCACACTTACACATCATCGACTTCACACTCCAGCACGCGCTTCACAAGCCTGAGCTGAACGAATCGTCTGAAGTCCCGCAACCTCCTCGGACTCTCACCAAGATCGTCTCTCGAACAAGAATCAAGCCTCGCACTTCAGCGTTCAACCTTCTCCTCAATAAATCCCATACCGGCGAGTGAAACTATTCTCTCATTTTCCCCCGGTGTTGGCTTGTGGTAATTTTGTTGTTGATTGTAGACGCTTGAAATATTGCGTCCGAATACCGCCTAACTCCTTCTGAGTCAGAGGCCGTAATCCATTCATTTAGCTATTAAGTGTGCTCTACCAGGAGCACTGTTGACCCGCCTTTGTAAAAGAACATCTCCTTGTGAAATCGATAAATTCCTCGATATTCAACCTTTAAAAGTCAAATTCAATTAGTTCCCCATTAGGGAGAAGTTCATAGAGGATTGAATTATTCAACGAGAATTGCATGAAAGTGTTGAAAGGAGGCTCTTGAAAGAGGGGTCTCGAAAGAGGCAGTACCGTTGTCCGGTTACTGGGTTGTGGAGCCGTGGGGCTGATTGGTACGTCTCAAGTGTTTCTGAGAAGGGTCTAGTTTGCGGCTCAATGGTGGGGATTGAGGACTAGGTGGTTGTGTTGGTGTGTTGGCTCGTAGGTCCTTATATGCCCCTCTGGGGCCCAAGCACTACACTCAGACGGTTCTCTTACGTGAATCACGGACTCTGCCTGGAGGGCTGGCTTTAAATACGTACGATAACGGAATAGCGCTTGCGAAATGGTTCTACATCAAAACACATGAGAGCTAATTTTCGGAAATGTCTAAGTATTTTCGGTTCAAATTTTAATAGATTTCGGGGTGATGTTAGATGGATTTTTTAATCTAAAATTGTAGGAATGATTGTGTTAATCTTATTTAATTTTTAGAAAATAGTTTTAATAATTTTTGAAATTAGGCTGAAGTGTGGCTGAGGGAGTTCACTACAAAGTATCAGACATTAGGCGAAAAAGACACGAGGTCAATCTCATCCCCTAATCTAATTTCATTCCCTGAGTAATTATACCTGAAGAAATTACAGATAAAATTATTTTACACAAAGAATAAGGTATTTGTTAACTCCCTTCTCTTTGATTAAAAAGCTGACAAAACATTCGTGTTATAGTTTGGGTATTGCGATACTCGTATATGCGTAGCAACTAAAGATCCTCACTTTAAGATATTCTAAAAATCAATGATGTACTTTTGTTTCATCTTTATTGAAAATAAACTGTTTTTTCTTTTCTTTTCTTTACGGCAAAATCCCATTTAATGTTGAGTGTGAATTTTTTACATCAGAAAACTTTCGCCCCCACAAACTGTTTCCGGACCCAGTCTTGCTTGAGCCAGCGTCTGCTTTAGCGCATATGTGTTGAGTAGAATTAAGTAGTTAATTTTCCACATAAGTGGATAGTTTTACCGTTCAACAATGAGCCAGTGCTCAACAATTGTGCAGTGTAATTATAGCAATGGTTTTTCAAACGTCTATTCTTTCTCTCAGAATGTTGCTTCTCCAACTGCTCTTCGTTTGTTTTGCCATTCTTTTTTTCTTCAGACCCATTGTTTATTGGATATCAATACATGAAATCAAACGTTATTTGGATTCATCAGCTTTTAATTTAAAAAGAGAATGGCAGCAAAATACCTCTTGTTTTTTTACCAAGTAATTCAATAACTGAGCTCAGGAACTTAGTGAAATAGAGTTAATTTTCGACATCTAATATCCTAGTTGATACATGGCAGCCTCTTTTTATTTCTGTTTGATATGTAGAATCCAACTTTACTATCATAATGCTAAAATTAGTACTTTTATTTATTTTTAATATCTGCTCCCTTATTGAAATTTAATAGGTCTGAAATTAAATCAATCATTAAGCTTACTACGTTTGAACATACCAGTTGAAGAATTACCTTAATATTAAATTATTCTTCAACCATGAACACCTCACACTACATTTTTGAGTGTCAACTCCAACTTCAGCTGATTTTGGGCCTTGGCATCGAATGCTCCGTCTCAAAGTAATTTCATTGTAGTCCTCTTCCGTGATCATAAGCGAGGCCTCTTCAGCCGGCTCAATTTCCGACTTCCATTCATTCACTTGGACGATCCAAACTGAATCGTTCCTTAAGATTGCTGTATTGCGTTACTTTGCTGCTTGCTATCGTCTCTGAAGTGGCATTATTTGCTCACCTCTTCAAGGAGGCGTAGAGTAAATCAGCTGTATTTTTCTTTGTTTCCTTCTCCCATGGTCAAAAACACAACGAAAGAACAAGTTTAACACTTTTTAAAATAGTGGAATATTTCAGTATTGATACAACAACTTCATTATAACTTATCACCAAATGTATACATGTATTTTGCTTGAACATTTTTTTAAGCAATGCGCAAAATATTTATAGTTGTAAAAATTCATACTGCTGCTTTTCTGAACAAAGATGAAGCTTGAAGGTGAAACACTAATAAAAGCACTTTTGGGTTGAAATACACTTAGCATGAAGAAAAATGAATGACTTCCTTATATTTTTAAAAAGTTGTTATAAATAGTCGATATTTTGCCTTTTAAAATTCCTTAATATAAAGGTTCTTTTAACTGAATAGTCTTAATACATCAATGGTATTTTAATATTCATGACATAGATTGAATCATCCGACGGCTATAAATAAAAATGTGCTCTTTTAGTTTACGATAAAGAATTAGGAAAAACATGAGAATGCTGTGAAGCAATGAAAAAGGGTTTATTGCCAGTAAATTGAAAATCATTGTACAAAAAAACGAGTTTAAATAAATCAACAAGCATTCATACTGAAATAGAAGTTTTATGCCTGCATTTAGAGTAACGGGTGAGTATATGTGAGGTTTAGAATTGCTAAATCCCTTAACCAGTGTTTCATTCACTTTCATTTATATTTAGAGTATACACAAATAGGGATAGGTGTAAATCTACTTTATAAGCAGTTAAGTCAATATGCTAACTTTATTTACTGAATGCCTGTGTTATTTCTGATTTATACTTTAATGTTCATTGGTCACAGAGCTTTAGTGAGGATCAATGTCCAAATTTTCAGTTATTTTGCAAATGAGTGAGTTTCTGAATTCGGGTAGAAACATCAGGAAGTTCAAGTCAGAGATGTAAAAAATGAAAACTTAAAAATATAAAGACATTGGTACATTACATCAAGTGAAAATCACGGTTGACAGGTTGATATGGTTTAAAAGTAACAAATAAATACAAAAATTTTACATGTGGATTCCAAATGAATATGGCTATATTAGCTGTTTGATGAGAATTTTTCAGATACAAATGGAAATGAATGTAATAAAGATGCTGGTAAATGTATGAGTTAATTTATAAAATGGATAATGGTGCTATTTTAAATGTGAAGGAAGCATCTTTCTTTTGTGTTATACATTAGATTTTTTTTGCACCGAGAGACATTTGTTCAATAACTCGCCTTAGGTTAAATGAAATGAAATAAGTTCCTTTAGATGGAAGTAATTTAATTGTTTTATCATCCGGTATGAGACGGACTGAGACGCTAGTGATTGAAAGTGTAGGGCTACAGAAGGCAGGCAAGCTCTCACTTGCGGGCAAGAGATTGCTAGTGTTTTTAATCCATAACATGCCCCGAAATGCTGCACTTCACAATGACACCAACTCTCTCTAATTAGTACATGGTAGTTCACTGAATTAAAGACTGTAATGCTCCATTTTACACCCGAAGAAGGCAACGCTGTAAATATCCTAGTGGTGCTGATAATAGACAATAAACAGCTGAACCAAACCACAGAGATATAGCATAATTTTTGGATATTATTGCTGATACTAAGTGACAGGTTATGTAATTCAGTGTGTTTCTAATTTATTTGAAGACTTAGCTACCCAACGAGGAAAAATCACAATTAGGCAATCTTGAGAAAATGTTGGTAAGCCAATCCTAGTATTGTAATTTCTGAGTGGAGGGATGGAGTTGAGCCGAGAAACTATCAAGGTATCACGAAAAGAAGGCAGACAAACAAACAAATAACGGCATCTACGAATGCTTTATTTCCAATTTCAAGCCTGATACATATCACCTTGTACATTGGATTTTCAAATATCTTAAAACTAACATCAGGATGCCATGACGCTTTCCCCCGGTCATGACCGGTACCCATTTCAGACACTTGGTGGGGTATTGTGCTTGGAGTTTTTCCCTTATACCTAACAATGAAAATCGCCATCCAGCGCCGGGATTCAAACCCTCGTTGCCCGCACGGAGGCAGGTCCTGAAACCACACGGCTATGTCGGACTAAGCTCTTCAACTGATCGGTTCCAGTTAGGCCCTGAGATGTCCTGAAATTTCAGTCACCATTGTGCAAATAAATCTGAGCTTTTTACCCACGTAAACTATCAAAGCCGCATGTCGGCTTGTAAGACAAAGGCATGAGAAAGACAACCTATTTTCAGGCACGATGATCGTTTTGCAGTGTTCTCCCTCAGGCTGCTTTACACTCCGGGCAGACTTGTGAATATCTATAGAATTGTGAATATCGATAGACTTGTGAATATCGATAGACTTGTGAATATCGATAGACTTGTGAAATATCGATAGACTTGTGAAATATCGATAGACTTGTGAAATATCGATAGACTTGTGAAATATCGATAGACTTGTGAAATATCGATAGACTTGTGAAATATCGATAGACTTGTGAAATATCGATAGACTTTTGAAATATCGATAGACTTGTGAAATATCTTTGCCAGAAGGAAGTGCCTGAGGTGCAAACGAACCCGGCAAGGTAAGGAAAACACAACTGGAATAAACGCCGTATTATTATGAAGATCGCCGACAATAATGGCACAAAGAAATATAACAGTCGAGTAATACAGCAACCGATGTCTTGGTGGACCGACGGTTGTCGGGGAGATGCTGCGTGGTTGGAGGACGAGAGCAGACCGGTGAGGCTGCTGCTGGCCGAGTGTCTCCGACCAAGGAGTACCAGAGGCGCTAGCAGGGAACAGGTACGTCTAGCGAGCAACAAGGCGAGGCGGCTGGCAGTCGAGGAGGCGGTGAAGGCAACGGGTGAGGTGCTGGTGGAGCGTCGAGACTTAGTGTGAATATCAGGGACGCTGAGAGTGTACTGAGGCTGCGTTCGTTCGATGCTTATAGAAACGATGGAAATAGGGTTTGACGCAGAGTGTGTCGGGAAGAGTAGGGGTGAAACGGAAAAGGATAGATAGGAAACTGATAGAGATGCGCTTTGCGCATATGATGCTAGTGTTTGGGGGTAATTTTTTGTAGGTAGTTTAAGGGTGGTAAAGGTTAATTACCCGTCAGGGTTTTGTATGGTTGGGTATTTAGTTAGTAGGCATCTTCAATACCGGACGTGGGTGGGTAGGCTTGCCGTAGGGGTTAAGTCTCTCCTAGCCCAAAACATTCGCTTGAGTCGGTGCTGGTCAGTCGAGTCTGTCCGTCCGTCCGTCGTTAGAGTCGTGTTAAGTGTATTTTGGTCTCGGTTGGGGTGCGAGTGTTTTCATTTTTGAGCTCTGGAATTGTTTGTGTGGTGTTTGCGGGGTGTCTTGCGGGAATGTGAGTTGTACGTAGAGTTGTGGATGCGTGTCGTGAATGTTTGGCCAGATTCTTTTTGCGTGTTTGTGGAGTGTAATGTTGATTGGTTGCAAGTTTGCTCGGCGGTGTAGTTGTGCAGAGGTGGAGAAATCTTGCCATTCTGAATTTGTTATGTATCTCGTGGCTCGGTTTTGTACACGTTGGAGTGTTGAGATGGATGTTGGTGGAAGTGTGTGTAGGGGAATGGCTGGGTAGATGAGAGTGGATCTTACTAGGGCGATGTAGAGTTGGCGTTTTACTTTTGGGTTCAGATGTTTGAATCGGTAAAGGCGTGAGAGGTTTTGATGTGCTATTGCTGCTCGTTGTCTGGTGTGGAGAGCATATCCGGTTGTGCTGATTGTGAGACCCAGAACTTTGCCTGAGCTTGTGTAAGGGTGTGGGGTGTTGTTGATGTGCACTGTTGGGTGTTTGCGGCGGCTGATAGCAATTATTTTGAATTTGTTTGTGTTGGTTTGGATTTTTCATTTTCGTTCGTAATCGTTGATTTGGGCAATGGCTCTTGTTGTTAGCAGAGCTGCCATGTTGTATGAATGCTTTGCGGATATGATTTGTGTGATGTCGTCTGGAAAGGCTATGTAGTCAGTGTTGGGTATTGGTGGGGGGAGGTCATGCGTGAAGTAGTTGTACAGTGTTGGGGAGAGGACTGCTCCCTGGGGGGCTCCTGACCTGATGGAGAAGGGTGGACCAGTGTAGTTGCGATTCGTATGGCTGCGGTGCGGTTGGTGATGAAGCTATACAGGATTTTTGTGAATAGGGGATGAATTTGTAGCTGTGACAGTTTGAATTTGAGTCCTGTGTGCCAAACTTTGTCGAAGGCCTTGCTTACATCTCGTAGAATGATGTCTGTTTTGTTTCTTTGTGTTTGTTCAATGTGGAGAGTCTCGTGTAGCGTGGCAAGTGCGGTGTGTGTGCCTCTTCCGTGGCGAAATCCGTGTTGGCGGCTGTTGTAGATGTTATTGATGGTTAGGGGGTCTGTTAGTCTGTAGGTTAATATCTTATCTAAGAGCTTAGTGTGGGTGTCGAGTAGGGAGATGGGGCGGTAGTTTTGCACCTCGTGTTGGGAGGTGGAGGGCTTCGGTAAGAAGATCATTATTGCGTGTTTCAGTTTGTTTGGGAAATAACCCGCTGAGAGGGCGTTGTTATATATGTACAGAAGGTACTGGAGCATGTTTTGCGGTAAGTGTTTGAGGTGGTGTGTGGTTATTTTAGTTGGTCCTGGAGCTTTTTGGGAAAACGTCCGAAGTGCGTTTTTGAGTTCTTCGATTGTGATAGCTGGGTAGTGGAAATTGTGAAGGCGGGAAGTGTCTCCTGTCTCGTGTGGTTCGTTTTGGGGAGCGATGTCGTTCATTTGTGTTTCTATGGTGTGTATGTGTTCAACGTCGAAATCGTTGTTGTGCTCATCAATACCTGAGTATATGTTTGACCAGTGTTGTCGGAACAAAGGTTCCTTGGATTGTGGTGAGTGGTAAAAGATGCCGCCTTCTTTAATGTAGGGGGTGCTTTGTTTTTTATTGTTGCCTGACATACGTTTGATGGCGGACCAGAATTGTTTGGGATTGTCCATCTTTTTGATGTTAGCGATGGTGTTGTTCCATGTTGCCGAGAAGATACGTTGATATGCAGTTTTTATCTGTTGTCTGAGGCTGAGGAGTTCTCTGTATAGGTGGGGTGAGTGGCCGTGTCGTTGGAGATGGTCGTAGATGTGTTTGTGTCTTGTTTGGAGGACGAGTATGGCATGAATGGGTTTGATGCCTGGTGTGGTTCTGTGTGTGATAGTTGGAATAGATTGGTTGGAGGCTTGGTTGATGTGGGATTCCCACGTGATTAGGTGATTGTCTATGTCCTCTAGTGTAGGGCTTAAGTCTTGCGGTATTGTGTGTGCAGCGAGAATGTTGCGGTATAGTTCCCAGTTTGCATTGTGGAAGGAGGGTCGTGAGCGGATGGGAATTTGTATAGGGTTGGCTGATATTGTAGCTATGATGGGGATGTGGTCGGAAGGTGTTAGTGGACCTGGTTCGAGTATGATGTTGTGGAATGTTTGCGTGTTTGTTAGTACGATGTCTGGACTAGTGGCGGCGCGGTGGGTGATTATCGTGGGGAAATTGGGGCCGATGTGGTGACATTTGTTCCTGTCTATTAGTGAGTGGATTTGTCTCCCTTTCCTGTTTGCGTATGTGTATCCGAAAGTGGGGTGTGTGGCATTCATGTCGGCTAGAAGGTAAGTGGGGTATTTTCTGTTAAGGAGAGTGTGCATGTCAATGTAGTTTATGTAATCAATGCGTGGAGGTATGTAGGTTGTGGCAAGTGTGATTGGGCCTTGTGGTGTTTCTACTGTGATGGCCAACATATCTGTATGAAAGGTATCGTGAAGCTTGAATGGAAGGTTTTTGCGAATTGCTATTGCTACTCCAGCGTGATTTTCATTTGTTTTGTCTGTTGTATATGTGTTGTAATTCCAAATTTTGATGGGGGTGTCGTTACGCATGCAGTGTGAGTTTAGCAGAATTATGTGTGGATTGTATTGACGGTAGATGTTGCACAGTGTTTGCCAGTGTTGGATGTTGTTTTGGATGACGGTTAGTGTTTTGTTCATATTGTGTGTATCCATTATGTAGTCGAGTGTTTGGGTTTCTTGTGGGGAGTGTCAGGTTTTGAGCATGTTTTCATCATGTCGAAGTGTTCGTGTGTGATTGTGGCTATGGGTGCCGCTTCGAGGTTGAATTGGCCGTCAATGATTTCTTTCCAGATTTTGTCCGGGTGTGGGTGTACGACAGCGATTTTGAGGCCAGGAGGTTTTTTTGTTAGTTCTTCTATTATCTGTTGGTTGGTGGGTTTGCTTGGGATATGCTGTGAGTTCGTGTCGCTGCGGAATAGTGAAACCTCTATTTTGTCATCGTGTCCAGGAGATTCTTTGGAAGATGGTTGTCTCTTCTTTTTCCGTTTTTTTGTTTTCTTTTTCGGGCTGGACTGCGTCCTCCAGTTTTCTTGCAAGTTGTCGTCGCTTGTTTCGTCCTGGGTTGAGTTTTCTTCTGTTGAGTGGTAGCTTGTGTCCATTGCGTCATCGTTGGGGTCGGTGCTTGCTTGATTTGCAGGTGTCTCCGTTGTGTCTGCTTGGGGTTTTTTGTTTTGTTCAATGAACATGTTGAATATTTTTTGGGAGTCGCGATTGGGGAACTGGGTGTCCACGGCGTAATTTTCTTTGAGGGACTTCGACAAGGTTGATCCGAAATCCCCTCCCTGTGTGAGGCTTGCGATGTGGGCCTCGATGATGATAGCGGCCAGTTTTATATGTATTTCGCTGGTGAGTGTGAGTGTATGTTCTGTTTTTGCAGTTTGTTGGATGGCCGTTTTTGCAATTTCAATGTATGTGCTCTTGGTTTGGTCGGTTTCTTTTTTTGGAGTTCGTCGTTCTTCTTGCGGATAGCTTCTTTCCTGTATGGGCAGGAAGCTGCGAGGGTGCGGTGGTTTCCTTGGCAGTTGAGGCACTTCTTGTACAGTGAATCGCACTGTTGGTAGGTGTGGTCGTGTGCAGCGCATTCAGAGCAGTTTGATGTCTTGACAGTGCATTGGTGTGTGGAGTGGTCCTCAATTTTGTAGCATTTGAAGCAGATCCGTAGGTGAGTGATACTTTTCAAGTTCCATTTGCGATGGTGTGATCTTTGTGTTGAACATGAGGAGCCCATTCTTGAGAGCGCGCTGTGTCATGGCAGTGTCGGTGAAGGTTACTTTGATAACGTGTGTGTAGTTTTTGATTTTGTTCATTTCCATGATTTTTGCCCATTGTTGCACTCGTGTTATTTCTTCCTGTACTTCTTGCGGTTGGCGTTGGCCAATGCTGCTGTCCTGTTGTCTGATGAATATGGTTCTTTTGGCTCTGAGATCTGGGGGAATGATCGGTTTCAGATTGATTTTCTGAAAGTGTTTGGTGGCTTTCTCCGAGGTCAGTTTGTCGATGGCAGTGATGTCATCGGTTATGGCGTAGAATCCGCTTGAGTTGCTGGTGAGTCGTATGAGTTGGGCTTCCAAGTGTTTGAACGCAGTTTCGAAGACTTGTTCTCGGTTTGTATCTTGGCTGGGGTTGATCTTGCGGAGTTGGACTTTGTAGGTAGTATTGGATTTGTTGGCAGGCTGTGCTGGGATGGTTGTGGTAGTTTGCTTGGTCGTTCGTGGTTGAGTGTTGTTGCCAGGGATGGCGTTGGTGCGTGTGTTGGTGTTATGTTGCATAGTGTTGGGTCTTATATGGGTGGGTGTTTGTAGTAAGGGGCGGGAAAACTGGCTGTAGCCAGCTCTCCATGAACCACGACTTCCTTGGTGGTGATACATGGTGTTAGTCCTAAGTGTTGGTGTATAGTCTCAGGCGTCGGATTTGTCCGGAAGGCGGCTGGTGCCCTACTTGTACCCGCTCCCCCTCTACTATAATGGGGTTTGCCCAGATGGTCTGGGGCCTTTCGGTACACCAGGCTCTACTACCTTCCGGCGATGCTCAACGGTCGGTAAACGTAACAGCGAATTAAGAAAAGGCTACTCACACTCGCTTGAGAGGTCAGTGCTCGGCAAGCGAGGTAGGGAGTCGGCTGCTGTTGTGATATCTTGGTAGTGAGAAGGTCGTTGTTGAAGATTAGATGCTTCTTAGACGGTTTTCATAATGGATGTAGGTTAAGAAGACGAGACTCTTGGAGTTTGTATAATCAGTACACACAGCAGGACACACGTTTACATTACGAAGGGTAGTGGTGGAGTGGGCTCCAGCCAAGCCCGAGAACCACGAGCAGAGATCCACAAGAACCATGAGATCAGTTCTCAACGCATAGTGCTGTCTAAATACATTCTTACACAAGAGCTCTGTAACATTATCAGTATTATACACATATACATTCAAGGTGCTACATGAAAGGTTTCAACACTCCTTCTCACATTGAATGTGTGTCAGATGAGACCATTCCTAACTTCGTTCTTAGTCTAGAGAACTTTTCTATCGGCAGGTTCTTGGTGAATATGTCGGCGAGCATTTCGTCGGTAGGGCAATACACTACGTCTATATCTTTGTTACTTACAAGATCCCGTACATAGTGGAACTTAATATCGATGTGCTTGGTCCTCCCATGATATTTGGGATTGTTGGCAAGACAGATGGCTGACTGGTTGTCTTCGTTTATAACCATTGGTTCCATAGTCCCAAAATTTAGATCACTGAGTAAGTGCTTTAACCAGACAGCCTCTTGAGCCGCACCGGCAAGAGCAACGTATTCGGCTTCTGCAGTTGAGAGGGCTACACAAGTTTGTTTGTTAGATCTCCACGTAATTACCGAATTACTGAGGGTGAAACAGTAACCAGAGGTAGACTTTCGGTCATTTTTATCACCAGCCCAGTCAGCATCTGAATAACCAATGCAAGTATCAGAACATTTGCTATACAAGAGACCTAGTTTAGAGGTGCCTCTCAGGTACCTGAATATTCTCTTAACACACATCCAATGCTGTTCAAGAGGTTTGGAGCTGTATTTAGCAACATTATTCACTGCGAATGCAATGTCAGGTCGAGTTCTGGTTGACAAATACAAAAGGCTACCTACAGCACTTTGATAAGTGGCAGGGTCAAATTCGACATCATTTGGGGAGCATATCGGATTTACGTTTACATCGGCGGGAGTTGCAACAGGTTTACAATTATCAAAGCCAAATTTTGACAACAGAGCCTCAGTGTAGGCAGTTTGATTCAAGAAGACATTGTTTTTAAATTGTACAACACTTACACCTAGGAAGTAACTCAGCACACCAAGGTCCTTCATTTTGTATTGGGTAGAAAGGCTCAACTTTATTTGATTTATTTCATCACCAGACTCAGAAGCAATTATTAGATCGTCTACATACACCGCCACAATACACAGTTTCTTATCTTGAACACGAGTGTATATACAAGCATCACTCTTAGATTGTACAAAACCCAATTTCTTCAAATAGCTATCTAGTGTAGTATTCCAACACTTAGGAGCTTGTTTTAGTCCGTAGAGCGATTTTTGTAGTTTACACACCAGATTTTCTTTGCCTTTGACAATAAAACCGTCAGGTTGAACCAGATATAGTTCTTCAATCAGTTCTCCATTAAGGAAGGCTGTTGCAACGTCCATGTGATGGACTTGCATGTTGCATTTGGCAGCCAAAGCTAGTACTGTCCTGACAGACTCAAATCGAACCACGGGACTGAAGGTCTCGTCGTAGTCAATGCCATATTTTTGTGAGTAGCCCTGAGCCACAAGGCGAGCTTTGTACGAGCAAATGCTTCCGTCGGGTCCGGTTTTTCTTTTAAAGATCCACTTTGATTTGATAGGTTTTTTGTCATTAGGACACTCTACAAGGGACCATACTCTGTTTTGATTTATAGACTCCATCTCATTCTCCATAGCTGTTTCCCATAGTTTTGCTTCTGGTCCACTGAGTGCTTCTTGAACACAAGATGGTATATCAAGCTCATTTTTCATTAAATACACCCATTCACCAAACCTATCAGGAGCCCGTCGATATCTGGTTGATTGTCTAGGCTGCACTCCCTCCATCCCAGCATCTGACTGTCTATGCTCCACCAGTCCCTCAGAGTCTTCTGGTTCTGGATCCTGAGGAAGAAGAGTAAAATTACCATCATTTACTTCTGAAGGCTCCTTCTCAATTGGCATCTGCTGAGATTCATTGAACATAACGTCTCTACTCAAAAATATCCTTCTACTGTTTATGTCATACAGACGATATCCCTTGGATCCACTTCCATATCCTACAAGAACACACGGTTTAGATTTTGGATCAAGTTTTTCCCTCTCATCTTTGGGGACATGAGCGTACGCACTGCAGCCAAAGGTTTTGAGGTGCTGTACGTTGGGCTTGTGTCCATTAAGGGCCTGATAAGGGGTCATATCATTCAATGCACTAGCAGGGCTCCTATTTTTGACATACACGGCAGTTGATATAGCTTCACCCCAGAATGATTTTGGTAACTTTGAACCAGACAGCATAGCTCTGACAGAGTCAAGAAGAGTTCTATTCATTCTTTCTGCAACTCCATTTTGTTCAGGTGTCTTAGGCACAGTTTTTTCATGGATAATTCCTTCCCTTTTTAGGAATTGTTCAAAGTCATTAGAGATGTATTCCCCACCGTTATCGGAGCGCAGAATTTTAATTTTGTGATCATAGTGATTTTCTACCAAGGATTTGAACTCCTGAAACACTTTGAAAACATCACTCTTATGTTTGATAATGTACACCCAAGTATATCTGGAGTGGTCATCTATGAAGGTTACAAAATACCTTCCACTCCCAAGTGATATGGGATTAAGCTGGCCACACACATCACTGTGGATAAGTTCTAAGGGTTGGCGTTTCCTTTTGTGATTTGTTTTGGGGAACGGAAGCCTATGATTTTTACCATCACAACAGTTTTCACAAAAAATGTTATCTCCACTCACAGAACAATCAAAACCTCTAACAAGATTCTTAGTGGCTAATTTCTTAAGATTATTGAATCCTAGATGACAAAATCGTTTATGCCACAGAATTTCATCAGAGGAAACGTTCATGCATTTAGCGGCTGAATTAAGGGTGCAATTAAGTTTATACAATTTTCCTACTTTACTGCCTAAGGCAATTAATTCATCGTCTTTATTTACAATCTTACATGAGCTTTCGTCAAAGTAAACTGAGTTTCCACTTTCTGTAATCTGAGGCACGGAAAGTAAATTGTAGGCTAAGCCAGGTACATACAAGACATTCTTAACAACACAGGTATCTACTCGACCTTTAGGCAACAACACCATAACTTCAACATCACCTACACCAACACCTTGCAAGTTTCTACCATCACCAACTTCAATGTTAATTGGACTAGATAGCTCATTCATACAAGAAAAATCATTCCTATTATTACACATGTGTGCTGTTGCACCGGAATCAATTACCCAACAATTATTGATATTTATCACAGACAATGCACCGATATAATTTGTTTTACCTGCTACAAAATTGTTTTGGTTTTCTGTGTGGTTCCCATCTTCTTTCTTCAATTTTTCTTGATAGATCCAGCACTTGGTACGTAGGTGTCCCAATTTTCCGCATTCGAAGCATCGTGAGTTTTTCAATTTGGAGGTCACAAGGGATTTTTCACTGAAGTCTGAAGCACTTTGGTTTTTCAGTTTTGCTTCTTCATTCAGAAGACGCTCTGTCACAATATCCCATGACGGTAGTTTTTCATGAGCTTCCAGTGCAGTCACCAGTGTGGAGAAATGGTCGGGAAGTGACGACAGCAAGATTATTACACGACTTTCTTCATCAACAGCGTCATCAATCACACTCAAGGACTCAAATATTTCGACAAATGCTTTGAGATGAGTTTGTAAGTCTTGGTCTTCTTTTAGTTTCATGTTGTAGAGTCTTTTGCGTAGTCTGAACTTGTTAGACCAAGTTTTCTTCTGGAATGTATCTTCAATCTTATGCCATAGTTGCACAGGGTCAGTAGGATCACCCAACAAATAAAGTTGACTTGTTTCGACACCAAGCACAATTGTTGCAAGTGCACTGTCACGTCTTTCTTCAAATTTTCTTCGAGCAGTCTCGTCCGTAGTCTGTGGCATGGTTTCCGTTCCTCGAACCAAGTTCCACAGTTTTTCCTTCATCAGAATCATCTTCATTTGCAGCTTCCACGTAGGATAGTTTTTATCATTAAGAGCCGTGAGGCAGTTCTTTGCACTTTCACTTACGGAGCCTGCCATGTTTCTTTCTCTTTCACCGTTTCTGTCTCACACAGCACTAACAAATCACCAACTTCTGTTCTCGCTGTCCCGGGCTGTTTTTTCGCTTCGGGACTTAAGATAACCTCACTTGATATTGCTTCATCGGAAGGTTTACTGGGCCCATAACCTAATGGATGTAGGTTAAGAAGACGAGACTCTTGGAGTTTGTATAATCAGTACACACAGCAGGACACACGTTTACATTACGAAGGGTAGTGGTGGAGTGGGCTCCAGCCAAGCCCGAGAACCACGAGCAGAGATCCACAAGAACCATGAGCTCAGTTCTCAACGCATAGTGCTGTCTAAATACATTCTTACACAAGAGCACTGTAACATTATCAGTATTATACACATATACATTCAAGGTGCTACATGAAAGGTTTCAACATTTCACTGGTGAACTGAGGCTGCGCGGCTGTTTACATAGGCCTCGCTGGAGCCTAACTCTGGCCATCCAGGTCTCCGATTGGTCAAGACGAGGTGCCCGCTTATTGCCGTCTAGGCTTGTGTTAAACTTACGGAGGTTTCTATCGACGTTGCCTGACTGTTCGAGGCAGGCTGCTTATAAAGCTTGGTACGGCACCCCAGCGCCAAACTTGGGCTCTGATTTTTGGTCGTTTAGTACTGGCGTTTCGAGGCTGTGAGGTGGCGCTTTCAAGCTTGTGTGGTGGTGTGTGTTCATACCCCCACAGTTTGTTTTATGGGTAGAAGTACCAAAACTATTTACTAGATATGCTAATTCATGAGCCTGTGTAAGAACACCGTAGAATTTAGGTCTCCGGAACTTACTAGATCTAGCTCCTTTGATTCACCAGATAACTTACGCATAATTGGGAAGGAACGCAATTCAAACGACTCAAATCAGTTCCATGATGTGAGTAGAGCTAGAATTTAAATTCTGTTAAAGACAGCCGGTCACAGAATGACTATCGGGGCGTATACCTACAAAAGTAAGGGAATCACAAGGCATTCTGAGGTTGCACTTGCACACTAGTTGCCGTGACTAACTAGGAAATGTATCTTTTCTATATGCCTAGCAAGATATAGTAATCTTTATGTGACAAATATGTCTAATTTCTTAATTCTAACACAACTCGATTAACTGAACGAAAAGTTTCACCTGCGCTACTGACCACGTGGCTGAGGCAGAAGATAATGACAGGGACGCAAGGAAACGGAAAAATTATTGCCAAACACATATCAATTGTAAAGTTCTTAGTGATTGAAAAAGAAGTCAACACTGAGAATAAAGAAAAAATACAATGATTAAATTACATTAGGGCAATACATATTGAAACTAAGTGAAGAATAAAATGAGTAAGTATTTCCCGCGAAAAGGTCGGATGCAGTAGCGCAGCCAGGGAGGGGGGGGGGGGGGGGAGAGAGGGCACGTGGGCCATGGCCTCCCACTCCCCCCTTCCACCCAGAAAAATGGTGAGCTGGGGGCCAGTTTCAGTCGTTGTTTTAAGTAAAAGAATAAAAAGATAGCTGATAAGTATTATCAGGCCCCCTCGCTTCCCCCCCCCCCCCCCTCCCGAAATTTTTGGCAAGCTGCACCACTGGTCGGATGTGTCGGGTTTTCGTGACCGTTGGGGTAGTTTGAACTTAAATATTAGTTCTTGACGGCCAAAAACTCGAACAATTCTCGATAGTGATCTGGGAAAATTATGAGAGGGATAGTGAAAAACGGATTTGGACTCAGCTTATTTCAGGTGGAGTTTATTGGAAGAGGAAACCGGAGGTCTTCGACGAGCTTGACTGGAAATCCCAGTGAGGTCCGGAGTGCCGGTGGTGAGCTTCGGTGAGCGCTGGCGTTGCTCCGGCCGGTGGATGAGATTTTTAAGTGTATCGAGTTCAGAATATTCAATTTACTGTGGGCAATTTTTAAACAAGCACAACAATCGGTGCGTAGCTATTTTGTGTGGGCAAAACAGGCTTAATTTTGGAGCAGGTGAGTTTGATCAAGGTGCCGAGCCTGATGGCGATGATGACTCTTGGTTTGAATAGTACTTAAGATCCAGGCACGCGGAATTCAGCGAATGCAAAGCTAATTCAATGGTGCCCGTACTTTTAGGCAGTTGAGAATTAAGGCCCGTAATTAGAGAATATCCGGCTAAAGGCCCCAGAGCATAGCCAAATCCTAATCCAAGTAGAAAAACCAAAAGCGGCCCAGGGAGAATGTTGTAAATGGTGTGTGTGATGACGTTGAGGTCGAGAGAAAAATGCTGTGAGCTGGCTAGTCAACCGCCAAAGTAAGAGTGCACTATTTGAAACAGAGACGCGCATTGCGCAGTATTGCCACCAGAGGGCATCTCTCTCGAAAAGTGTAAATTGTTATTTTATCGTCTCATGTATTTACACAAAAACTTCGATGATTACGAATTAGAAGTAGAAAATAATTAATAATAAATTAGAGTAAGATTTTTAATGCTACTAATTAATTTATTTAAGTATGAATGGCAAATTTCTAATTTTTACGCTTATGTAGCGGTATGCTACAGATGCTACAATGTACGCTCTTCCAAACAGTGTACGAGAGATTCCCATCGTCAGACAGTAGTCGAACGATTTGCATCTCAGTTGCAAAGCTACACTGCTAGGGCACCAGCATGTACAGTAGAAGTAAAACGAGGAGCAGCAAAAGTAATGTCTCAAACCTACAGGTACTGGGTACGTGTTCTTGATTATTGAGTTGTTCATCTTCTAGATTACTGCATCAGTAGTTCATTCCCAGGAAAAAAATATTATAGATTATTGAGAAATATTATTTGAAAATAATTCTGTGTAGCTAATCATTTCAATGCTCATCTTTGTAGGCATTTTAAAATGACCATAATGTTATGATACCAGAATCTTTCCCCATATTTTATTAGTGAAAGCGTAATACAAACAATTAAACAATCTAAACAATTTATTTACCACAGGAGATACAGAGGTAGAATGTTTCTTAAGTCTAGTACAATGGACAAGTTTGAATATAGCTACCTGTGGGCCCGAATAAGTTCAGCGACTTCTAGGGCATCCTACCATCACGCTATTCTAGGGTGTACAAAAATATAAATTTTAATAAGAATTAAGGAAGCGATTTCTGATTATGTTAAATATGTAAATTGTGCTTATAATCCCCTATCGTCACTGTATAAATTCATTTTATCTACTTTCAGATCAAAATTCTGCATGACGAAGTCAATACGTAGATAAAACGTGACTAATGTACCTCAAGTTTCGGTTTCTACGGACAAGCCTTCAACAATGTTGCCGCCGAAAGCTCGTGGCCGGTCACGCTTCTGGTCGTTGCACGAAGCAACGACCGCTTTTTTGTATAAATAAGGAAGCAAATTAAGTAGAGCATGTTGGAAAATGACGTCCTGTGATGAACTAAACTAGTCGAGGACTTTGTTTATTTAAATAGTGGCTATTACGTTTTGGAAAGAAGCTCAGAAACTCGTGCGTAAAGAATGGCTGCAACAATTGTGATGCAGTCGCATGTTTAGAAGTATAGCAACTTCACATAAAAGTAACCATAGGTAGAATAAATTCAATGTTTAATTTTACTGCATTTATTTTAGCAAATATATCTCATCTTGTCAAAGACGATTTTTGGAATTTCTATGCAGGTTATTATGACAGCATTGAAGGCCACTTGCATTACCATTTATTTAATTAGTTGCTGAATGAGCTAAAAATTTGCTCAAATGATATATGATCAATAATGAGCAGTTACTGTTGCTAACAATAATATGGTAGATATATTGTTAACTATTATGGAACAACTTGATCCTGTGAAATGAAGAAACATCGGGTTACATGTTAAGGGGACGGTTTGGGGCAAAAGTCTGTAAGTTCTCGGTGGATTTTTCTGAGAAATCTACCGTCGATGTAAATTGTTATTAATAACTTTTTTGATTTGTGCGAATTTTTCGTAACCCTACATCAATACGATTTTTTTGAAAAAAAACATGAAAAAACATGTGTTGCGGAAAATCCTACTCCTCCTACAATTTTCAACTTACAGAACTCAGAAAATATTCTCTTTATAGCAAATTGTCTTGAATAGAGATCCGGTGCAAAACTTTTTCGATCATTTGATTTTTGAATTTTGAGAACTTTTTCCCCAAAAATGACCTCTTTTTCCACTTTTTTGAATAATTTGCTTCTAATTTTCAAGGGGAATTGAAATTTGAAAAAACTTTTGCAACGGATCTATTTTCCTTTTCAATCGCTATTGATTGGTATGCTCGCCATCTCTTTACCTTCAAAACTGTGGGAGGAGTAGGTTTTCAAAAATCAAGAAGGCGAGTACTCAGAAAAGCCATTTTTCAAAAAAAAAAATTTTTTCGTTCTGTACTAATTTTTTAATTGAGTCTTGTCAGTGATTCTGTACCTTTTTATGTACCTTCAAAACAGTGGGTAGGGATCCATATCAAAAGTCAATAAATATAAGTTTCAGAACAGGGTTAATTTTTTATTAATTTTTTTTTTCAATGCTGACTAAATATTTTTTTCAAAAACGTAAATTGCTTTGTAGCTATTTTTAAGCACTTTCGATTGATATAATTGCCATTCCTGTAGCTTCAAAACTCCGTGAGGCGTTTATGTTTACATAGCCAGCTAATTAGCTGATGACTCAGCAGCCGGACTCAAAACAAATACTCAATTACACCATCATAATTTATCACTGAGTAATAGGATGTTTCATTTGAGTACGAAATCATTTCAAGTTAGGCCATGAATGAACTCTCTTGCTATTCCAGTAGAGAAACACTCAATACTGGCTCGTAAGGGGGGGGGGAAGAGGGAGGTCACCCATCCATTGGCGCACCCCAAGGTCACACTAGTGCGCGTCTTTTACCCCGTCCAGAAGACTAACCAATTGACGTACTTGAAAGCCAATTATATTGTTGGATGCGCAAGAAAAATCTCTATAAGATGAGTTTTAAACTGAAAAATGACCATAATCTGAAAATAGACCCAAACCGTGCCCTTAAGTTAGGCACAAGTTTGAGATTTATCAAGTACAAAATGTCCAGAAAGGATTCTGTAGACAGAGGATCAATGAAGCAATGACAGAATAAGATTGGCATTCTAACTAGAGTGAGGCATTCTTGAATGAGAAATTTTAGCAACACGGATGGGATGCTAACCTTTAACTAACTAATATGAATCTTGTTTTTTTCCTAGCAGGAATGGGTCAATATTGAATATAATGTTGTGAACGAATTTCATAATTTCGTAGGTATAGATGGGTAATATAGTTGATTTTAAGACGTTTTACAGGAATGACATTCTGCCCGGCGATGCGTTATTTTTGAATTATTCAACTTTGAAGCTGGCTTGTGCGCGCCATGGAAGCACGCGGGGCTAGCATAATTTAATTAATAACGGAAGCTAACCCCCTATTACAAACGTAAAGAGGTTGGGTTGTGAGGGGTAGGCACGGTTCTTTTAGTGAAAATTATAAAGGTTTTGAGTGACATTTGTTTACATCGACGCCAAGGTGGCTGCCGCCATGGCGCCAACCGGCTGAAGATGGCGGTAGCCATCTTCGAGTTGATGTAAACAAACGTCACTAGAAAGCTTTATTTATAATTTTCACTAAAAGAACTGTTGCTACCCCTCACGACCCAACCTCTTTACGTTTGTAATAGAGGTTAGCTTCCATTTTCATTGCAAAAACAATGACTGTTTTTGCACAAATAAAGCCATTCAGGAGCGCTGTTCGTATAACTTCAAACTTGAAAAACTCAAAAACTAAGCATTTCCGGGCATATTGTCATTCATGTAAAACATCTTAAAATCAACTATATTACCCATCTATACCTACGAAATTATGAAATTCGTTGACAACATTAAACTCAATATTGACCGTTTTCTTCTATGCACTTTCCGTCTCAAATGAGTATTTTATTAGTTATAGCGGTAAATGACTCACCGCAACTCCAGTGTTTGAAGCGGCAAGTAATTCAAGGAGCACGTCTGACAACACAGCAAAGCGCACTTGCTTCCAGCGCGGTCGTCATCGAAGACGAAACCAAACCTACCGCTATAGTTACCTCATTAAATACTCATTTGACGAAAAAAGTGTATAGAAGATAAGTTATTTATTTTGATGTTATTACCATGATTCAAGCAACAAAAATTTGAAAATCGATGAGTAGCTGTTTATTTGAGCGCATTCGTCATCAGAGACGAAACTAAACCTACCGCTATAAATCGTAAAATACTCATTTTGAGACCAAAAGTGCATAGATGAAAACTTGTTTATTTTGATTCAATTAATTAGGTTTAGGCACCAAAAAGTGGAAAATTGATAACTGACATATCCTTCAGATTTACCATTTTCTGTTGCAAATGAGTATTCGGTAAGTTATAGTGGTTTGTTAATTTTTGTGGTCAAATTTTATTTTGATGTCAATGATTTTCATAATTTTGTTGCAAAGAATCAATAAAGGAACACATTTAAGAATGTTTTGCAAGAATGACATTCTGCTTGCAGATGCATTATTTTTGAATTATTCAACTTTAAAGTTGGCTTGTGCAAACCAGAGAAGCGTGCGCACCTAGCGTAATTTAATTAATAACGGGAGCTAACCCCCTATTACAAACGTAAAGAGGTTGAGTCATGAGGGGTAGCAACAGTTCTTCTAGTGAAAATTATTAATTAAGGTTTCTAGTGACGTCCGTTTACATCCACTCCAAGGTGGCTGCCGCCATGGCACCACCCGGTCCTTAAAATGGCGGCAGCCATCTTGGAGTCGATGTAAACAGACGTCTCTAGAAACCTATATTTAAAATTTTCATTAGAAGAACTATGGCTACCCCTCACAACCCAACCTCTTTACGTTTGTAATAGGGGGTTAGCTTCCGTTTTTATTGCAAAAACAATGACTGCTTTTGCTCAAAAAAAGCCATTCAGGAGCGCCGTTTGTGTAACTTCAAACTTAAATAACTTGAAAACTAAGCATTTGCGAGTACACTGTCATTTGTGTAAAATGTCTTCAAATCAACTATATTACCTATCTGTAACAACAAAATTATGAAAATCCTTGACAACATTAAAATAAAATTTGACCATTTTTGCCTTTGATGCTTGGAATGTGCTTGGGCCTGTAAGTTGGCAAAAAAGAGATGGTGGAGTTAGTCTCATTATGAAAAATGCTCTTAATTGGAAATTAAAAGAAATTCCTGTTGGAAATGAGCCTGAGAGGGAAGATTTGTTAGTAATAAAGTGTGAAAGAATGCATGCTAGAGAATATGTTATTGTGATTGTATGTTAAATGACCACTGATGGGAGTTTAGTTCACCAAGAAAATGTGGAAAAGTTAATAGTATGAAATATTAATAAGAATTGTGAGAGAACATTGCAGATGCCTTCTGATTGTGATGGATGACATGAATGGCCATGTTGGTATACTTGAAAAGCCTGTGAATGCAAATGGACAAAAATCTATTGATTTCTGTGATTAGAATGAATTTGAGAACCTGAATGTCACAATAGGAAATGCCTTGTATACATGGCAAAGTAGGGAATGTAAAACTGCAATTGACTATATGATAGTGAATAGTAGAGGAAGAGAGTGTGTCAAAGAAATGTTTGTGGATGAGGATAATTTTGATATTGATAGTGACCATAAAATGCTTGTGCTTGAATATGATTGGGATGGAAAGGAGTCAATGCAGAAAGTCAGCAGTGTAAAAGAGAATTAGAGTATATAGATGGCAAACTGGGAAGAATTTAGAAATGAATTGAGTTGATGTAACTGGAACAAGTATGGAAATGTAAAAGACCTAAATAGTGAGATTGCAAGAACCTTGTATGATATGGCAGTGTAAAAGGTTGGTAGAATGGAACACAGGAAAAATACTGGGAATGCTAGGTGGTTTACAAGTGAGATAAAGGAACAACGAATGAGAAGAAAAACTTTGAATAAGAAACAACGTAATTGTAGGGTCAGCTTCAGTTCTTTATCTTATCACCGAGTATCCTGTTTGAAGGTCAGCGTCCATATAAGCTCCCGCACTTGTCGAGGGAGTTAGTTGTTGAAGTTGACGGTCAGCAACGTGACCCTGTTCTACTGAGCTTCGCAGTTCAGGCGTGCTCGTAACCTCCTGCGCACGCGCTAAGATTGTAACGTCAAGTACTGAATACAGACTGTCGCTCCTTTGGTGTTTCGCTGTCCTGAGAATAGGATATCGAATAATACGAACTCTGGAACGTACCTGAGAACACACGTACCAGGTGGGGAACCCATCATAATATGAGGAAAATTTATCAAAGACGCAGAATTACTGAGGTTGAATGGCAGAGTGCATGGAATGAGTACAAGGACCAGCAGAAGAAAGTAAAGAGAATGATAAATGAGGCTAGAGTTGAAGAGAAGAGACACCAAGTTGAAAATCTAAGAAGGAAAGGTGCAGACGGAATAAAAGATTTGTATAGGTTTATACAAGGCAATGGTAGAGGTAGTGAAGTTCAAGTCAACAAATTAGTAGTCAATGGTTGCAGTGTGCGAGATAGGATGCTAATGGTGACAGCAGTTGAAGACTACTGGGAGGACATTGGTGGAATTAATGAGCAGGTAACAAATGATGAACCCATAAATTTTCTGATTGATGAACATGAGCTGCAAATGGAAGATAAAATCACTTGTGAAGAGATGTAAGTTTTTGAAGAAAGTAAAAAATGGAAAGGCATGTAGCCAAGATAGGATCCCATATGAGTTCTATAAATGTGGAGAGAATGTAGTCAATATGTTGAAATGTTTAATTGATAAGATGTGGAAGAGTGAGAGAGTACTGGATGACTGGAACAAGTGTAATATAGTTTTGTTGCATAAGGGTGGGCATAAGAGTATGAAAGAACTTGAAAATTACAGACCAATTGCCCTGGCTGACATTGTATGTAAGATATTTTGTGGTATTGTGAATAATAGAATGAAACATTTAGTTGAGGAATTAGGAGTCCTAGGGGAAGAACAGAATTGGTTTAGGCAAGATAGACATGGCAAGAATAATCTGTTTGTGGTGAGTGGAATAATTGAGTGAATGAGAAAGGATGATAAGCTATATTTAGCATTCCTGGATATTGAAAAGGCGTATGACAGAGTGGATCGAGTTAGGCTGTTTGAAATTTGGAGAAAAGTTGGATTTAGCAGAAAAATAGTGAACATTGTAAAAAGTCTGTATGAAAATAAAAGTGCTATCTACAGGTTAGGAAATTTATAAACAGGGCAAGTGAGGAGTGAGACTGGGCTGTACTGTCTCCCCTGTTGTTTGGATTGTACACAAAAGAATTAGCAGTTAGACTGATAATGAGTGGCTTAGGACTGAAAGTTGGTAATGAGAGACTGAGCTGTTTGTTGTATGCTGATGATGTGGTTGTGGAAAGTGAATGTGGGTATGAACTACAAAGGATGCTTAACATTGTGAATGGATACAGTACTAATTTCAAGATAAACTTTGGTACCAATAAAAGTGAGGTTATGGTTATAAATAGTGATGAGACTGATAGACAGACTGTGGAATATTGGAGTAATCAGAATAGGTAGAACAAAAGAGTACAAATATTTCGATTGTATGATAGGTGAAGATGGGTGCACTAGAACTAAAGGTGAGAAAGTGGCAAA
Source organism: Morinoia aosen (assembly GCA_030386875.1). NCBI lineage: Eukaryota > Metazoa > Arthropoda > Malacostraca > Amphipoda > Talitridae > Morinoia > Morinoia aosen. The sequence continues at coordinate 11,466,960 of CM059563.1, forward strand.
AGCAATGCAGTGGAGTGGACGGTTGAGTAGTGTGGCTAGATACAGAGCAAACAAGTATGAATATGTGAGGAATGTGGAAGTATGTTGCTGTACCTAGTGTCATGTATGGTATGAGTGCTCTTGCTTTGAATGGAAGTGACCTTGAAAAGCTGGATATGGTACAAAATAAGGAAGGACTTTTAGCATTGGGTGCTCCATAATAGACAGCTACTGAAGCCATTAGAGGTGACCTAGGGTGGAGCCTATTTTCAGAAAGAATGGTAAAAGCTGTGGTGAATTACAAGGTGAGGATTGAGAGAATACAGAATAGCAGGTGGGTAAAGCAAATTTTTGAATGTAATCTGAGTGTAAGCTATTGGGAGAAAATAAGTTGGGGGCATGGAAGGAAACTTAGTATGCGAAAGATTATCCATATTAGAATTGGGAGACCTGTGGATGACTGGAGTTTAATAAATGTTGGAGGTGAAGGGCCTGAGTGGGACTGCAAGAGGTGGAAAAAAGAGATTGAGAGGCAAACAAGGGAGTATGGGTTGAATAAGTGGAAGCTTTGCATGGCGCAAAAGCCTACACTTAACTGGTATGTACAAAAGGAGGTACCTAAGTGTGAGATGTTCTATGATGATAGTTTTGGAAGTCAACTCTTGTTTGCTGTGAGGTGTAAGTCATTGAGCATGAATAGGCGTACATGAAGGTGGAATGAGAATAATAAGGCTAAGTCAGCAGTGGGATAGGGGAGTGGAGGAAACAATTGAGTATTTTGTGCTGGAGTGTACTAAGTATGAGCAAGAGAGAGAGAGTTTCATGAATGTGGTGTTTGAGCAGTATGGAGAGAATGCGTGGTATGCCAGATGTGCTGAAGAGGATTGTGGTGTGCGCTGAATTGTTGGACTAGATCAGGAGTGTAATTTGAGTATCATTGAAGCTATAGAAGTTTTTCTTGTACTTGCCTGGAGTAAAAGATAGTGACTGGAATGAGCCAGTCATGTAGAGTGGGCTGTAATGACCCCCCATGCCTGAAGATGGGTCTTGACGTACTGGTTATCCCAGTGATGCCGTCTTATGGCAGTTTGTGACAAGGATTGGTGGATCCTGAGTAGTTTAGTAGACAAGTCTGGGACTCAGGCGCTGAACTTTTTTGTGTGAGTATTGAGGAGGGAATTGTAGGCCGTTACAAAGGCCCCGACACTGTCGGCCCTCAATTTCAAGTTCAAGTTGATCATTCGAGCGCGTCGGAAGGGAGAGTTCATTGTAATCTTCCTCTCACAACAATTTCTTTTCGCTTCAAACGCTAGAGTTACGGTAAGTAATTTACCGCTGTACCTTGTTAAATACTCATTTGGGACAGAAAGTGCATAGAAGAAAAATTTTTTATTTACATCTAATTTACAATGTTTAGCCACCAAAAAAGTGTAGGCACCAAAATCAGTTATTGTCCACTTAATCACATTTATCAGAATGATATCACTCAAGATTGTTGCGAATGTATTGTGGAGCTCCATTATGAAGGCTTGGGATATCGGAAAATATGTGCACCATTGTGTCTTCCTATAGCCGTGGAACCATGTTATGTAAACGGAAATGCCAGAATATTCTCAGATAGCTTTGTCCTTGGAAAATTAATGACAGTGCTGTAAAAAAAATTGGTCCAAATAGTAGTGCAGAGGTCTCAAACTACTCATGAAGAATGAAAAGATGATCTCAAGGTATCTGGGATCAAAACCAGTAAACATACAATCAGCAGAGCACTACGCCGTGAAGGTCTTTGCTCCTGCACTCCTTGTAGAACACCCGCAGAACCGTCATAACAAGGCTAGGCTAAAGTATGCCAACGACCATTTGAACAGGCCAGCAGCATTTTGGAACTCTACTGTGGTCAGAGGAAACCTAAATTGAATTATTTGTGAAAAATAAAACTGAGAGTAGTAACCAAAGTGCTTCTAAGCCCCTGTTGACTTTGGAGATGGCTCAACCATGGTGTGGGGGTGTTTCAGCTCATCAGGGGTAGGTAAACATATCATTGAAGGAACCATGAATGGACAGAAATATTGTGAAGTATTGGAAAGGCAACTCCTACCTTCAGCTCGTTTGTTTAAATTGAAACATGGATGGACCTTGCAACAAGAAAACTATCCAAAGCATACTGCAATCAGAACCAAGGAATGGTATAAGGGTGAAGAAGGTAAACATTTTAGAATGGCCAAGTCAATCCCCGGTCATGAATCCAATTGAAATCTAGTGTAGGAAATTGAAAATTCAGAAGAGAAGTCCCAATAACATCACTGAGCTGAAAAAAATTTGCATTGAAGGATGTAATAAGTTTATACCCAAAACTTGTAAAAGGCTGGTAGTGAGCTACTCTAAACATCTTGAAGCCATAATTAATAACAGCTATGCAACGAAGTAATAATGTATGTAAACCTTGAAATGTGTTGTAAATTTTTCTTCATGTATTTGTTATACATTTTCCAATATATTTGTATTATTAAATATTTGTGGGTTTTAGATTTATTAACCTTTTTGTACTATCATCAATATTTGGGAAAAGGTTGGTAACTGTACGTGGTCTAGAAATGGGGAATCTGGCAATTTAATTGTGTTGTATTATCTTGCCCCACCAAATATGTAAATGTGTAACAGGTGTATTTGGAGCTAATAAACTTTTTTGCCTGTAGGAGTTATTTTTTTCTTCATCTATTCAACCTATAAATTTATAACCTGTGCCACAACAAGATGTATGAATAAAAAGGAAAACCAACGTGGCTAAGAATATCATGATAAAAAACAAACGTTTCAGACTATAAAAAATCCATCTTCAGTGTTCTGAAATGCAATAAATCAAAGTATTAAAACATTGTAACTATAAATCCTCTGAATAAATCGAATGTAAGATAATGAAATTTAAAAGACATGATAAAACAAAAACTATACAAAATTTTTAACAAACAATGGAAAAAAAAAAATTTATATAGTTTTTGTTTTATCATGTCTTTTAAATTTCATTATCTTACATTCGATTTATTCAGAGGATTTATAGTTACAATGTTTTAATACTTTGATTTATTGCATTTCAGAACACTGAAGATGGATTTTTTATAGTCTGAAATGTTTGTTTTTTATCATGATATTCTTAGCCACGTTGGTTTTCCTTTTTATCCTTAAAGTGAGATTTCCCAGAAATCAATCTATTTCATTTATTCAAGATGTATGAAAGTTGTTAACTGTTACTTTTTGTGAGCCATCAGCATCAAGCTACCTGCTATATTTTTTCAATGAAGCTGTTACAGTAGTCAAAAAAGCACAGGTATAGCCATAAAGTAATCTATAATTTTAAAAATAGCCTGATGATTCACTTGGAAGGGATGAAACGCCATTTTTGTTGATATTTAACAAAGAGAGGTATTTGCTAAGAAAATGTCCAGTTACTAAATCCAAGTCTGAGTCAGTCCTTCAAATTATCCAGGAGTCAGAGTCGGTCCTTCAAATCTCCAAGAGTCAAAGTCGGTCCTTCCAATCTCCAGGAGTGGGAGTCGGTCCTTCCAATCTCCAGGAGTGAGAGTCGGTCCTTCCAATCTCCAGGAGTGAGAGTCGGTCCTTCCAATCTCCAGGAGTGGGAGTAGGTCCGTCCAATCTCCAAGAGTGGGAGTAGGTCCGTCCAATCTCCAAGAGTGGGAGTAGGTCCTTCCAATCTCCAAGAGTGGGAGTAGGTCCTTCCAATCACCAAGAGTCGGAGTCGGTCCTTCCAATCTCCAAGAGTCGCAGTCGGTCCTTCCAATCTCCAAGAGTCGCAGTCGGTCCTTCCAATCTCCAAGAGTCGCAGTCGGTCCTTCCAATCTCCAAGAGTCAGAGTCGGTCCTTCCAATCTCCAAGAGTCGGAGTCGGTCCTTCCAATCTCCAAGAGTCGGAGTCGGTCCTTCCAATCTCCAAGAGTCGGAGTCGGTCCTTCCAATCTCCAAGAGTCGGAGTTGGTCCTTCCAATCTCCAAGAGTTGGAGTCGGTCCTTCCAATCTCCAAGAGTTGGAGTCGGTCCTTCCAATCTCCAAGAGTTGGAGTCGGTCCTTCCAATCTCCAAGAGTTGGAGTCGGTCCTTCCAATCTCCAAGAGTCGGAGTCGGTCCTTCCAATCTCCAAGAGTTGGAGTTGGTCCTTCCAATCTCCAAGAGTCGGAGTTGGTCCTTCCAATCTCCAAGAGTCGGAGTCGGTCCTTCCAATCTCCAAGAGTCGGAGTCGGTCCTTCCAATCTCCAAGAGTCAGAGTCGGTCCTTCCAATCTCCAAGAGTCGGAGTCGGTCCTTCCAATCTCCAAGAGTCGGAGTCGGTCCTTCCAATCTCCAAGAGTCGGAGTCGGTCCTTCCAATCTCCAGGAGTGGGAGTCGGTCCTTCCAATCTCCAGGAGTGGGAGTCGGTCCTTCCAATCTCCAGGAGTGGGAGTCGGTCCTTCCAATCTCCAGGAGTGGGAGTCGGTCCTTCCAATCTCCAGGAGTGGGAGTCGGTCCTTCGTCCTTTCAATCTCCAGGAGTGGGAGTCGGTCCTTCGTCCTTTCAATCTCCAGGAGTGGGAGTCGGTCCTTCGTCCTTTCAATCTCCAGGAGTGGGAGTCGGTCCTTCGTCCTTTCAATCTCCAGGAGTGGGAGTCGGTCCTTCGTCCTTTCAATCTCCAGGAGTGGGAGTCGGTCCTTCGTCCTTTCAATCTCCAGGAGTGGGAGTCGGTCCTTCGTCCTTTCAATCTCCAGGAGTGGGAGTCGGTCCTTCGTCCTTTCAATCTCCAGGAGTGGGAGTCGGTCCTTCGTCCTTTCAATCTCCAGGAGTGGGAGTCGGTCCTTCGTCCTTTCAATCTCCAGGAGTGGGAGTCGGTCCTTCGTCCTTTCAATCTCCAGGAGTGGGAGTCGGTCCTTCGTCCTTTCAATCTCCAGGAGTGGGAGTCGGTCCTTCGTCCTTTCAATCTCCAGGAGTGGGAGTCGGTCCTTCGTCCTTTCAATCTCCAGGAGTGGGAGTCGGTCCTTCGTCCTTTCAATCTCCAGGAGTGGGAGTCGGTCCTTCGTCCTTTCAATCTCCAGGAGTGGGAGTCGGTCCTTCGTCCTTTCAATCTCCAGGAGTGGGAGTCGGTCCTTCGTCCTTTCAATCTCCAGGAGTGGGAGTCGGTCCTTCGTCCTTTCAATCTCCAGGAGTGGGAGTCGGTCCTTCGTCCTTTCAATCTCCAGGAGTGGGAGTCGGTCCTTCGTCCTTTCAATCTCCAGGAGTGGGAGTCGGTCCTTCGTCCTTTCAATCTCCAGGAGTGGGAGTCGGTCCTTCGTCCTTTCAATCTCCAGGAGTGGGAGTCGGTCCTTCGTCCTTTCAATCTCCAGGAGTGGGAGTCGGTCCTTCGTCCTTTCAATCTCCAGGAGTGGGAGTCGGTCCTTCGTCCTTTCAATCTCCAGGAGTGGGAGTCGGTCCTTCGTCCTTTCAATCTCCAGGAGTGGGAGTCGGTCCTTCGTCCTTTCAATCTCCAGGAGTGGGAGTCGGTCCTTCGTCCTTTCAATCTCCAGGAGTGGGAGTCGGTCCTTCGTCCTTTCAATCTCCAGGAGTGGGAGTCGGTCCTTCGTCCTTTCAATCTCCAGGAGTGGGAGTCGGTCCTTCGTCCTTTCAATCTCCAGGAGTGGGAGTCGGTCCTTCGTCCTTTCAATCTCCAGGAGTGGGAGTCGGTCCTTCGTCCTTTCAATCTCCAGGAGTGGGAGTCGGTCCTTCGTCCTTTCAATCTCCAGGAGTGGGAGTCGGTCCTTCGTCCTTTCAATCTCCAGGAGTGGGAGTCGGTCCTTCGTCCTTTCAATCTCCAGGAGTGGGAGTCGGTCCTTCGTCCTTTCAATCTCCAGGAGTGGGAGTCGGTCCTTCGTCCTTTCAATCTCCAGGAGTGGGAGTCGGTCCTTCGTCCTTTCAATCTCCAGGAGTGGGAGTCGGTCCTTCGTCCTTTCAATCTCCAGGAGTGGGAGTCGGTCCTTCGTCCTTTCAATCTCCAGGAGTGGGAGTCGGTCCTTCGTCCTTTCAATCTCCAGGAGTGGGAGTCGGTCCTTCGTCCTTTCAATCTCCAGGAGTGGGAGTCGGTCCTTCGTCCTTTCAATCTCCAGGAGTGGGAGTCGGTCCTTCGTCCTTTCAATCTCCAGGAGTGGGAGTCGGTCCTTCGTCCTTTCAATCTCCAGGAGTGGGAGTCGGTCCTTCGTCCTTTCAATCTCCAGGAGTGGGAGTCGGTCCTTCGTCCTTTCAATCTCCAGGAGTGGGAGTCGGTCCTTCGTCCTTTCAATCTCCAGGAGTGGGAGTCGGTCCTTCGTCCTTTCAATCTCCAGGAGTGGGAGTCGGTCCTTCGTCCTTTCAATCTCCAGGAGTGGGAGTCGGTCCTTCGTCCTTCCAATATCCAGGAGTAAGAGTCAGATTTTCAAAGTCCTGACTCCTCAGCCCTGGTTAAGAGAACACCAAATTTGTACATAAAGCGTGTTATTGCACTGGATCCTCTGTAGTTAGAAACAGTAAATCAAGAAATCAGGTTCTGAAACACTAATGTACTGAAACATCAAGTTGAATAAAGCAATTGGTGCTGAAAAACAGGACAGTAGTTACCTAAAAAAGACAGTCCTTTGACCTCGGCAAAACTTATTCTATATCAACATAATAATGTCTAATCGAATCCTTTGCTTGGGACCACACATTTCTCATTGGGAAGGATAATTGGGAAGGATAAAAAAAAACAGGACAGTAGTTACCTGAAAAAAGACAGTCCTTTGACCTCAGCAAAACTTATTCTATTTCAACATAATAATGTCTAATCGAATCCTTTGCTTGGGACCACACATTTCTCATTGGGAAGGATAATTCCTATAGATACTGAAATTGTGTCCTTAGGGAAAATACAACTAGAATCTATCAAAATAATAAAGATAAAATCTGTTTAGAGAAAAATAATTTAGTTTTATTATAGAGGTGTACAGAAATATGTGTATTTCTATTTGTAGTTCTACATGTAAAATTTTTTCTTGAATTAATGCATGAAATTATAGTTTTATATTCTTCATTAGCTTTCTTGTATGTAGAGTGGGGTAAAGTAGGTGCTCCGTTAGCAGCTAGTTTTTTCTGTAGGAGTTGCATAAAAGTCTCTTGATCAGAACAGCTTGTTTCTGTGTGTTTTTCTATTCTGTTTGGGGAATAATAAAATATTTTCATTACATTCAGACTAATTAGCTACCTTTTTGAAAAATTAAATTCTTCTTTATTAGTAGTGAATACTATTTTTGTTTTGTTATTGTTCTAGTATACTACTGTTGAACATGATATTCCTTTTTTTGTGAGTCATGTTTGAAAATTCTTCAACTGTACAGTTTTGTAAGCGAAGCAGAATAAAAAATTTTTGATATATATTGACAAATAAGCAATACCAGAGAATCTATTGCAACTTTCTACATGTATTATATTAAATGTCAGTATTTTTTGTAACAAGTAATGAAATTGATTATGAGTGGCATCAAAATGAGCTGTTTATATTAACAATTCTTTTTTTACAGATGCATTAGCCAACATGCTGCAAAGGGCTGTAATTGTAGTAGGGGCCTCATTTTCTGCTCTGGTTGCAGTTTACTTTCTGAGAAGAATATCTAGGTCAAAAACTAAAAGTGTGTCAAATTCAAATAGTGTTACTGAAGTGAAAACTAACAATAACGTAGCTGAACAGAAGACTGACAATGCCAAGAGCACTCTCACTGATGCGCAACCACATTGTGTTGATAAATTTGAGTCTCAAGCTCAAGATTCTGATGTTTGTGGAGCATCTAAGACTGAAACTTCCAGCAAATCCTTTGCTGATGAAGATGACATAGCTTGTGAACTTGCCGAAGAAACATCCCCCTGTACATCAGATTCAATCTGTGGGTTGGACTCAAGTCAGCATGAAAGTTCTTCCTCTTCTGAAAAGGTGTTGCTGTCTGATGTACAATCTGTTGATAATTTGACCAGTGTATCAGATGATCAGGAGCACGAGTCTCTGACAGTTGATTTTTCTGATTCATCTGTGAGCAAAGGAGCATCTCATGTGAAAAAAGAAATTCTTTCTCCAAACAGTTCAGTGTCTTTGTTTGAAACCTCAAGTCAGGGCTTGTCAACAGCATTAACTGATGACAATTTGCTAGCTCTGGAGCAAGATGAATTGAATGGAAATGAAGCAAGCTTTAGTAACACTACTTCTACCGTACTTAGTTTGAGCAGAGCTGAGGAGCAATCAGGCTCGTTGAACAAGACTTCATTAGATGATTCAGTTACCACTCTTTCTAGTGATCATCCTACTAAAAGCACTTGTGTTCTGGATGTTTCTTCAGCTTCTACTAATGAGGAATTAGAACCTCTGTGCAGTTCTCCATCATTGGCTAATGTTGATGGTGAGAACTGCTTGAAAAATTTACTTGTCTCACCCACATCTAGTTCTGTCATAAATCATGACTCCATAAATTGTGACATTCTGTCTATGCCTGTTGAAGGTGAAATTAGGTCATGCAAATCTGATTCTTTGTTGACCTGTAAAATTGATAGTGATGTCATTGAAAAGTTGGGTGCAGAAATCTCTGCTAGAGTTCATCCTGAGGAAAGTAAATTAAATTGCAGTGTTTCTGAATTATCTAGTGGAGAAACTTGTGAAAGCAAAAATACCAGTATCAAAGACTCTGCCTTCATCAGTGATGGCTCTGTAATGGCAAATTTTGGCTGTGAAGGTTCCATATCAGGTAGCAACATTGAAGATAAATCTGGCCTACTGGATCCAGTGTCACCTTGCAAAAATGAAAACTCAAGTTTGACCGAAGTTGACAAAGCTCTCTCTGATATGACTGACAGGGACACGTCTGACTGTGAAATCCATGCTGCATCTCCCATTGATGATGAGGAATCTTTTGAACAAGACCCACTGTCAGCGTGTTACGAAAGTAACAAAGAAGCTTGTGAAGAAATGATGGACGATGTTTCTGAAAAGTCCATCACTTCGACCTCTTATTTGGAAGAACCTGCTTTGTTGTTGAAAGAAAAATTGGAATCTCTTGAATCCAAGTCTTCACTGGTTTGTGAAAGTGAAGGTGAATGTTCAGCAAATAACATTGTCAAACTTTCAGGCCCAAGTTCTTTGTGTGCAAACAACTCAGGTTGTGACATTGCTTTATCTACCCAAGATGAAATAAAGTCTTCTACAATTGCAGATGGTTCTGAAACAAAAAGTAAGGCTGTAAAGGATGATGAAGCCACATCTTCAGAAATGAAATCTAATGATGGTAGTATTTCTGAAATCCAAACTCCTTCTTCTCCAGTCAATGAAGAACTAATAACTTTGAAGTCTGAATTACAGAAAGATAATGAATGTAGTTCAGGCATAGTTGAAAATGTTTCACATAGCAGCAGTAGCATCTCTGGCTGTGATGACCCTTTTATATCACCCAATGATAGACAACAGTCCTGCAAGCATGACACCTTGTTTGTCAGCAAAGAGGAAATAGAGACTACGAGTGATTCAGGCAGAGGAACTGGAGATGACTCTGCTACTGACAGTAGTCCCTTGATCTGTGATGCTATTCCCGTATCTATTGTTGGAGAATCTCAATTTGGGGCCTCTGATTCATTGACAGATGTTGGTACAGAAGATGATGATCAAGAAGACTCAGTAAAAGTCTCACCTGTTTGCCTGAGTACCAACAACCAATCAAACTGTGTAACTTCTCTTAAATCTGATGTTCAACCTGGTAGCAAGGTTGGTTCTCCTTTGGCTTCTGAAAACAACACTGAAAATTTTTCAGGTGAAATTAAGAGGGATGATGTCTCCAGAAATTCATTGAAGGATGTTGATGCCACTTTATCTAGCAGTGACTATGGCAGTGCATGGAGCAATGGAACTGAAACTACTGCCAGTACAAACAGTTCTGTGAAACTGACTAGAAATGTACAGTTGGAAGAGAATTTAAAAACTGTCATGCCTGAGATCAAGCATTACTATGACAACCATCAAAATCCGCAGCTGCACACAAAGCAGGGAGCTCATCCAACTGATTACAAGAGACTGTGGCCTCAGCCCAATGATGGTCAGGTGTTTGTGCCTTCATCCCCTGGACAGCCACTTGTGCCTGGCCATCTCAGGAATCCTGAATTCCTCAGAACTCGGCACATCCCCTCACATGATCCTGCTACAGTTGCATACCTTGCCAAAACCATGGCTTCTGTGAGTATTCTTATTACCATTCTATGAATCTGCAATGATTTTTTGATGATTTGGCTATTAAGTGAGTGTTCTTGCTTATATATATCTGCATCATATTTGCCTCATTATTTTGCTTATATTTTATTGTACTTCTTATCCATTCTATTAACTTTTGGTATGTTTATTCTTTTATCTATCAAATTTTCAAAGTCTTGCATCATTTGAACTGTGATTGGTTGAGATATGATTAGAAAAATTCTTGTATTTTAGAAATGCAGTTTTAGGATATTTTTTTTAATCTGATGTATTGATATGCAACATTGTACACTAAATATTAATCTTATATAAAAGTGTCTTATCTGCCTACTGGAGAATTGGCAGCAACTAACAATTACTCATAGTGGTTTATCGTAGGTTTTATTTTGAACACCATTAATGCTTGATTGTGCTTGTTCAGCTGAACTATGTACCTGAGTCATGGGTCCGCATCATCAGCGTGTCAGAAGACCTGCAGCTGCGGGTCCGCACAGACCAGCGAGACATGCTGTGTGAGCTCATGGAGCGCATGGGTGTGTGTAATCCACGCTCTCGACCACCCAGAGCTGAGAAACTGGAAGGTAGGTTTTCCCATTTATTGTGGTGTAGATGAGGGCTCAAGCAAAACATCTAGCATTGGTTGAGTTGAGGATCTTGAGTAAAACGTATGAAAAATTTTTCAATCTATGTTCTAAAACCTTGAAATTGTAAGTTAATGTTGCATATGATGTATCTGTTTGTTTTTTGTCATGACAGTTACAAATATATCCACTCTCATCAAATGAAAATTTTGTCTTCATTATTTGTACCATCACCTATTATAACAATTAAGTTAATGGTAGTGAGTCATGTTCACCCTTCAAATCAGTCGTTTAAGAACCTAACATATTCAAGTACGTTATAATATACTCTCCACAGTTGTATTTCATTGTTTATGTATATTTTATGCAAAAGTGCAAGGTTTTGCACAGTTTAACGTTGAAAGAAGCTCTTAAAAAGGCCTCCTCCTTGTAAGTGCACTTTTATGACAAAATGCATCCTTCTTTGCAAACTTTATTGGAATTTAAAAAGGCTTTTCAACTTGGTGAATTAATTTTTTTTGTGTGCAGTGGGGAGCTATGTTGCTGCAAGGCTGGAGGTACCGCAGAAGGGCGTGGTGTGGTGCCGTGTGCACGTCACACGAGTGATCCAACCCCCAGGTGCTGTCGTGCTTTGTAGACTTGTCCATCAGTAGCTATTACTGTCGTGCCTTGTAGTCCTGCTAGATGGCATTTGATTTCAGGGCTGTTTACTTGGTAATCGTCTACCCTTTGGCTCAATTATTTATATGAACGTTTCAGGAAGATTTTTGAAGAAGCTAAACTTTAGAGGAGAAGGCACAGTTTAAGCAGAAGTGGTGCCGTACATAGTTATCTAACAGAGAGAAGATGATTAAAGGTAGTGAACAATTTTTTTCATATTAGCTGTTCAATAGCATAGAATTTAAGTACAACAGAAGGCCATATTATTTTGGTTTAGATTCCAAAGTTTTCTCATTTTAATTTTCTCATCTTTTGTACTCTTTTTGGTGTTTGACTTCATTTTTTGTTGAATTGCTCAGGTCACCTGTTTTGCTCCAAGTGACTCAACTTCTTTGCACCACTTTATATTAGTGTAGTGTTCTTTATTTTAGATCTAGTTTTCTTAAATCTTTTTTACATTTTTTACTCATTTATCATTTTTTTGAAGGTTTTTAATTATTACTGCCTAACTCAGATTTTCTTCTTTTATTGAATTTTATCCTTAGGCAAGACTAATACCACCACACTACACTAGCACTTCAATGTACTGCCTCTTCAAATGACTCCCCTTTTTAGATAAGTTTTTGCATAATCCCACTTCTCCTCAAAGCTTTGCTAAATCCTTTTGAGCCTATATTTTTCTCCATCAACTTTTGTAATTGAATCTCGTCTTTTGCCTAACACTGAACAGCTACTCATTAGCCACTTTTCATTAGTTCACTTTTCATTATTTCTGGGTCTTTTTTTAATCAAAAATTGATCATGTACTATGGTCATTTTTTCAATAGATTGTTCCCAAAAGACATCTAGTTTGCCATGCACATTTTGAAAGAGTTGCTGCAATTTACGTTTTTACGACAACCTTGCTTGATTATGATTCTTTCAAAAGCTTCAACTTCTGATTTATAAATCACGAATACTCGTAATTATTTATTATTTACCTGTATCTTCATTCCAAAAATACCTTGTTTTGTGTTTTTCAGTTGTAAACTGTGTTATAAACACCCACATTTCTTGTTACAGTATTGTGTTTATCAGTATTGGACTTGGAGACACTTTACATGTGGTACACAACTCTGGAAGGAAAAGTTCTCTATCCAGTTTATCATATTGCTCATGCATTCCACTAGGCAGTCTGCACCACTCGCTATTCATAAGACCGCTTTAAATTAAATTTCCTACCTATCTTGCATATTTTCTACCTCATGTGGAAAACAACCACGTTCATAAAAATTTAGAAGTTTTAAAATTCAAAGTGCGAGTCTCTTCCCCTCTCTTCCCCCAACTAATCCATCTCCTTGCAGCGATTGAACAGAGTCCCCCCAGCCTTTTGTTGTGCTTTTTTAGCATATAGGGACAATGGTAATGGTATTTTTGTTTCAATTTTGCATTTTTAACACGTTAGCTATGGAGTGGGACAAATGTGCACTTCTAGGTAAATTGTTCATATACGCACCAATGTAAATGTAAAACATTTCAAACCGTTTTGAAGGAATTTAATCGTACGATGGAAATATTATTGAGCTCATACATTTGGTACATTTCTTACAAAGGATGGTAACTTATTCAAGCAATTAAGTCAATTGTACCATTCTGTTTTTCACATCCTAACCAAATCAACTTTGCGACCCGCGCAATTGTAGTCAATGTGTTAAGTTTGCAAACCTGAACGTTTGTGAATGGCTATCCGAAATTCACTTATGGCAGTGTGCATATTCAAGTTGTCAAGTACTTTCTATTGAAGTCCAACTGAAAACAGTTATACTGCAAAGTTGACTTGCTTTATTCAGGTTTAATTTTTATTTGTTGTGTTTTACCTGTTTTTATCAGCAAGAATACTAGAAAGACATTACTAAACAATGTATATAGCCGGCTAAAAGTCAAAGTGTTAGTGTAATGGTCATTATTTTAAAGGAGGTCCATTCGCTTTCTAAAAACCATAAACCCTATTAATTAAATATTACAATTTATTTGTTGGCTATTGGATCTATATACTAAAAGAAACGATGAAATTCTCACCTCAAATTCGAAAAGTGATCCACTCGTTTCACTGGCAGTATTTTTGAAACAATTGTATTGTTAAATTTCAGTCTTGAGCAAACTTGCTCATGACTGAAGTAGACACTCGAACAAGACATTGAAGTAGACACGAACTCATAGTGGATGTAGCATTTTTCATTTTGTGTTGTATACTTCAGAGCCTGCAGTGACTGGAAAGCGGTCCAAGAACAACAAGTCAAAGCAGAACTGGAGAACTCCAGAGCCTCTGTTCATGGTGGAGAGCATCGACCACTACCCTGCTGCTAGCGCCCAGCCTCTGAGGGCCGTAGACTTGAGGAACCTTACCGAGCAAGCGTGGAATGCCCCCTTCTATGACCAGACCATCAGCCTGCTCAACACCATGCCTCTAGACGGTCTTGGTGAGAGGCGCATCCACTTTAGGATCTTATGGTGTGGAAGAGAAGAAAGGTGGCATTCACTTTAATTAACCTAAGTATATTGCAGTGCAGCAGGATTTCAATTTATTCGGGTTGTGCATCCACCTTTATCTTATGGTGTGGAAGAGGAGGAAGGTGATGTTTATTGAAATTCTGGAATTGGCAAAAGTATTTTGCTGTGCTGAAAAATTTCAATTTATTGCGGCTATTTTTCTGGATAATTTTGAACAGTTGTAGTATTTGTAACTGGAGCTGAAGAGTGTGCAATGAAAGCATAATCAATAAAAAAAAAATTACTAATTAATTATACTATTAGGCATATGCCTATTTTTTGTTGTGCTGGTGGGCCTAGTTTGAGTGCTACTTAGCATCCATATCGCAGGTATGGAGTATGATCTAGTATGATAATGGTATGATGCTTAGTGCAGTTCCAACCCTTTACTCATTGGATATTTTGTTCCTGGTACCGTTATTTTAGATTGCTTCTGGCATCAGGTTGTCATCAATATCCTCCCAGGGGGACTATATGAGGGCCCGAGCTAAAGGTCAGGTTATTCTTCCTTTTTGTTTAAATAGAATAGGTTTTTGTTTTGTTATGGACCACCTTCTTTCGGTTCACTGCTGTCCCTGTTTTCCAGCACCTACTGCTTCCTTCTTCAACTTTGATCGTGTTTCATAATCTTCTTTCTCAACTTACTGTTTCTATGCCACTTCTGCATAGATTTTGTATACCCTTTTCTCCATACTAAATGGTGCCTTTCTCCTTCTTCTCTTTGGAAAAATTTTTTGTAGCGGATAGGGAGGCTTAAAATAACATATAATCGAATCTTGTACCGTCAGTAATGGACCTACAGTTCATTAGCTTGATTTCTTCAGCCTATGGGAGCGCTGCTCGGGAGTTCCTGCTGGATGTGCTGCGCAAGGGCAGCAACTTCGTGCGTGTGGCGGAGCTGTTCAGCACCGTCATTGACGGCGTCATGAATTACTTTGGCTCGCTCGAGTCCTACGCCGATCGCATGGGGGTGAGTCGCAAGCGTTGTCTGTTTACCCGAGCTACAGAGGCCATGTTTGTGTCACTTTGCGCCGACGTTGAGACGTGGTATTGAGGATCGACTCTCGGGTGGTGTTGGATTTGTTGTTTGAAACAACCTCGATGTGAATTGCTCTGTGGAAAATGCATGGTGTTTGCTGCAAGAAGTTGAGTTTTGAATTGTCGTGGACTAACTCTGCTGGGTTTTAGTGTTTCTAATGAATAAACATAAACTTACTGGACGTATCATAGATTACTCTTCGATTAAGTGTAATTTTTGTCTTTCTAAAATGCCGATGTAGGAATTAATTTTTGTTGGTGTGTGCAGACTTCATTTATATTTATTTCTTATTATTCTTGAGAGTTATATTTTGTGTATTCTTGTTGTTAGGGACATTCTATAGTTTTTGTGGGGTCCCTGCATATTATTTCCCTTGGCTTAGAGGACTGATTTTTTAGTTTCACGAGTAACTAAGGCTTGTTTACGCAATGGATGAAGTGTGCCTCCTAGTTTAGCATGTTTGCCCTATGATAATAGGAATTTTTTAAATACCTTCTGATCTTTGCTGTGGAACCCTTGTGTTTTCTTGCATATTTTATGTTCCACAGCGCATTACTTCATGAGAGGCACTTTCTAGCTTGATGTTCTCTGAAGTAATGCACCACTTCCATCTCCAGCTATCATGTTCTTGTTGTATTGCGTCGAATTACAGATCTCGTGTATTGATAATTTTGATATTGATACGAGTATATGCCCTTCTCAGAAGGAGTGCGAGACTGCTTTATCATGCTCGGACACAGTAAGGCTTTTGAACTACATGTAGGAGTTCACCGTTTTTTCTTGAAATATGTCTGTAAATATAATTAAAATGCTAAAATAGAACAATTTTAGAGATTGATTGGCAAATTCGGTAAAGTATATGGTTATTTTAATTTCCTAACCCTGAAGTTTCATCTTGTACCTGACTCGTATGTTTTGATACACTTACTAATGTTTTGCTTGGGTTGCAGCCTGTATATTTGGATAGCGAGTTGAAGAACGCCGGGCTCGCAACTCCGATCTACACCGGGTCGCGGTCGAGTCGCTACTTCTTCCAGTACTGCATGTTCCAGGGAAACCAGGCTTTCTGGTACAACGACAACCGAAAGCCTGTGTTGGACATCTCGTCTCGGGGACCCAGCCATCCGCTGCAAGAGTATGCTTACCTGTGCTATGAGCACGGGCCCATGGTCTTGGGCTTCCGGGGCTTCAAGCTTCCGTATGTGCACAAGTTTTGGAACTCCAGGAGACTAGGTCTCAATGTTAACATGCATGAACTGAGCATTCTCATGAAACATCCCCTTTCGTTCATGGGAAACCCAGAGCAAGTGCTGCAGCAGGTCTTGAGTGCTCCTGAGAGCATCTTCCGCATGGGGCTGTATGCCGAGGCGCTCCACGCCATATATTTGGCTGACCTCAGCTGCAAGCCGGGCACTCCCGGAATGCATTACGCGTTCTATTACACGCAGCGCCAGAGCGTGCCCCTCGCTCTGCCTAAAGATGAACTCAATTTCCTCATCCCCGATTCGACTTATGATTTCGGCGAAATTTATTCTGTAGAGACACTGAGGAAACCATTGACTGCTTAGCTTGCTCCCTTCCATTTGTAGACTTCGAAATTATCTTCAGCCCCCCTTGACTATCTGCAGTCTTTGAGGTTGAAATGGAAGTAGTTTTGCTGACTCAAGTGTGATTATACTGCCACTAGTTAATTATAAGTTTAGCGTCTTTAAGTTTTAGTGGAAATTACGATTTTTGTGCCTTAGTGAAGATTGCTTAGTTTTTCAAGCGAGCCAAAGAGTCATGCTGTACTCGATTTCTCTGAAGATGTGTCAAGTATTCTTTGTAGCTAAGGAATTGGTTTGAGTTTGCTGTGCTGAATGTAGTTTGTTTACGTTCTTGTGAGAAATTGGAGTGCAAAAATATGTTCTCGTAGAACTAGCTTGTTAAGCAAACTCATGGTACAAAATGGAGACCCTCTGGATTTGTTAATTTCATGGTTCAATGCCACAGTTTAGTGGCTAGTGGCATGAAAACGTAACTGAATAAAGAAGCTTAAAGCAAAGTCTCGGCGTGAAGAAGCAAGCTTAAAGTGAAGTCTCAACATGAATAAGCTTAAAGAAAAGTTTCAAAGTAAAGAAGCTTAAAGCAAGTCTCAACATAATAACTCATAAGTTCACTGCTGCCACAAAGTCAGGGCCTATCAATCATCTCGAACGCCGAGTATTCCAAAAAAATAGAGGAGTGGATAGATCAGTAGAAAGAAAAGAGTCCTTTCAAAAGGACTAATTGATTTTGTGTGTAATGTACTCATTTTTGACTATAAATTTTTACTACCCTTCAAAATTTTTGAGTCAATTAATCATTTCTTCGGCCCAATATCGAGACAATATGCAAATCAAAGAAAGGTAATATAGAAGACTCGCTGATTTTCACAGTCACCAAACCCTTGCTGTCCGGAGACCTTTCATAGCAATGGTCTGCACCTCATATCCACCCTGCTCTTTAGTTCTGATGTGCCGCTGTTAAGTGGTTTCACATTGCCTTGCTCTGCACAGTATTTCCTGCTCGTATGTTTCTATTTTGATCTGACTGTTTGTCTCTCTCGACTCTGCTCAGCACCGTGTTTCTTGCTATTTAGTTACGATTTTTAAGGGCTATCCAAAAGCGTTGACTCTGTATTTCTTGCTATTTAGTTCTGATTTTGACGTAGCTGTCTAAAAGCCTATCACACCCTTCTTTGCACCGTATTTCCTGCTGTTTAGTTCCAATTTTGAAAGCTGTCCAAAGGTCTCTCATTAGGTGATCTTACCAGGGCACTCCAGCTCGCACACTGAGGACGCTCTTGATCGCATGGCAAGTAACTGGATCCCGCCGCTGATTTGACGTCTGAACTAATCATGAATTTAGTGTGCTTGCTGTTCTTAGCATCTTATTTATTTATGGATTTATTTGGTAAATTCCTGAAGCGCTGAAATATTTTACAAAATATTTTCACAAGCATATTAGTCGGAAAATTGAAAGGCACTTTTTGTGGGTTCATGTACTCTTTTTGTTTACTATTGGTTGCGTAGAGAATGTTTGAGTTCTCGTACTTATTATGTTAATGTTTTTAATTTTGCATGATTTATATATTTTTTGTTTCTCATGTGCGTGGTTAATTTAGCTATTTTCTGAGGCTATTTACTATTTAGCATTGAAGCTATTCGGAAAAAGTACCTATACGCGTACTTTCGTGTTTGAATATCACAAAAAGAGTTCTGCACATTTTCTTTTTTTAGTTTACTTCGTTTATGCAAGCACGTTTTCTACCTCTTACTACTTATTCTCATCTCTGTGGTATTTCTGTATAAGTATATTATTCATCTCTTCGTAGTAAGTGTGGTTATGCTTCTCAGCCTTTGGCTCGGGGATTGTCTCATAAGACAATAGGTATGTGGTGCTGTGCACCGTGCTTCTGTATGGGTCCCGTGTGAGCAGTCAAGGAATCTAAAGACTTTTGCGTACCGTAAGCTTGCAAAGTTGTTTGGTGGTCCATAAACAGCAGTTCATTTATATGATTTTGAATCTTGCCTAAAACGTTATTGGCTGTCATGAAGGAAATATTTCATCATTGATAAAATATAAGCGGCCCATTTTTGAAGAGACTCGAAACTTTTCTCCGGTAGATTGTTTGTTTCGAATTAGTTGAAGCGTTTAAATGTTTAGATTATGTTTCATTATTTTAATGTTTAAATTATTGATGAACTCGTATATCATTTAAAGTATTAAAGCATATCCTGAATGCAAATTATTTGCTACTTCTGAATGATCAATGACGTAATGTGTGAAATTTTGATTAATTCTACGTACACCAGCTGAAAATTGTACACTTCAGCATTTCCCAGTTTACGTAGCACAAGTACCGTCTCCATTTGCCATATTTTTTAGTCTCGATTCTAGAGTAGAGTAGGATTTCTCGATGGACCTTTTTGATTAAAATAGTCAAATTTAGTCGAATTTGGCCGAGTTTCATAAGAAATGCTAGTTATTTTGGCCACAAAACCTGAGTCTGACAACCCTGCTGGGGAGCTTGCGATTGCCTGCAGCGATGTGGACGCTACGCTGCCGACATTGGTGCTCTTGGCCCTAGTGTGAGCCGGCTCTCTCTCTCACATATTGCGCTCACCTGTTCTTCCTTAAGCGGCCCATAGACGATCAATTTTATTGTCAATATAATTGACAATGATGAATATTAATAATTTAAGTGATCGGCTGTGGGCTGGGCTTGATTGACGACCGTCAAATAATTGACTTAGTGGGCAAAAAAAAATCTCGTCAATATATCAAGTCAGTGATTTTGACCATTGAACTGATCGTCTATGGGCCGCTTTAGTTCTAAACGTAATGTGCGCTTCCTGAGGCTATACTAATTTGGTTGACTTGTCTGAAGTGAAAGTAGCTATGTATTTCACCAACGTTTCTCACCGCGCTTGGCTGCTGATCTACTATTTATACAAAAGTCGGTAATACTGGAAACTACTAACTTGTTTTGCTGAGCTTTTTTTGTGTGCTCTCGATTCTTCTGTTGTTTTATTTTATTTTTTTTTTTCAGAAAAGATTTGAAGGTTTTATTGAAATTAAACGTCTCGTCTGAATCTGGGCGTTGTTTAAACAGGTTACCGCTCCGTTTGGGTTTAAGAAATCATTCTCAAACGTTAACCTTCTCATTATTATTAGAGGTTTGCTCAGCAGTTTCTTCAAAGTCCTGTTCTTGACTTCAGCGCTTCTAGAATTTGTATGTGAGGGTACACGCTGATTAATTACCTAACTGTGGTCTTCTTCATGAGAATATTTCTTGCCTTTGCTAATATATCTCCGTAAAATATGTGTGAGTGAGATGGTATACCACGTTTAGGCCTCTTATCATGTGTGCATTAAGCTGAAAGCTACGATATGCACCTACAGTCAACAGTAAGTTTATCGTACCTGTCTGCTGCTAAGCACTTCTGAAGCAAGCCTGTTTGAACCAAGTTTTGAGCAAAAAATGCCTTCATTTTTTCTTGTGAATGAAAGCAGTCAACAATCGCCAAATTGGCACATGGCGGTTCATTAACGCTTACTCTCGGTATTGCCTCATGCTTTCTGAGAACTGATCGATTTTAAGCTAGAAATGCATTGTGAACTGGGGACGGGAAAATTCAACGGTGGAATGTTAATGCTTTGCCTCATCAGTGTTGTGGTTACTGATCTGTTTTTGTTATTTTGTAGGATTTTTTCTTGGTATTTTTTGAGTACAAATATTTGGTTGAGTTGTCGATTTAATGTTAGTATTTCCGCGTCGTTGGGATAATCCGTGTGGAGTCGTTACAGGTTTCTCAAACCTTCAGTTTTCTAGTGTGATTATCTTGTGTAGTTGAGAACATCTTCAGGTGCTGCTCAGTATTTTGCTGTGTAAGTATTAATGCGCCTTGGAACGAATTGAAAGTCGATGCTTCATTTGTTCTGCGTTTGTGGGTGTGCGATTTGAAATTCTTATATTTTATGGTAGTTTTGTTGTCCTTAAGACACATGAATTGTCTCATCATAGATTTTTTTCAGTATTTTGTGCTGTTTTCTGAGGTTCTAAGATGGAAGGTTCTACCAAGCCCAGTGTTTGTTTTTGAAAGCTATGCGTACATTTTGTCAGAAAAATTGTCTTCAGCTTAACGTGCTCATATGGGCAGAAATAGCTAATCTGACACAGTAGCTTTAAATTCAATAACTGAATCCGTAGCCATGAATCTGTTGAGTACAAGTCGATAATAAATTCACCTCAGTATTATATAAGATTTGCTTTGCCTTCAAGTATATATTAGGTCATCCCTTGTGCGATGTACGAATTTTGAACGAGGAACAGTGCTAAAAATCATACAATACGTTTTTATTGTAGTTTATCATCAATGTGGTTTTCTTATTTAGCGGTGATGGCCCACAGTCTGCTCGTACGTCGCTCTTTGTTCTCGCCAATTAAAAATTCCATCAGCTTGCAAGAGAAACCCAAATAACAATTTCGCCTTCCTCTTGATTCTTTTTAAGAATAAAACAGATTCATTTAACTGGTATGTTATCTACAGAAAGAATGGTAGTCGCGAGTTCTAAACAAGGTCGATAAGATTTATCAACTGACGGTGCAAGTCTCTTCCAAATGACTCCTGTAATTGCTAGTGTAAACCTTTCGTTCCGTCTTTGCCTTCAATGCTAAAATCTCGACTTGTAAGTTTTTAAAGCATTTCTGAAGTTTCTTTCGCTCAGTTTCCGCTAATATTTACGGTTACTTCTGCCACTTACGGCTCGGTTCCTTGTTTGAAACTCGTTGGGTTCGCATCAATGCCCAAAGTTCTTTTGGGATAGTTTCGTGTAAAAGCTCTATCGTTTTCAAAACATTATCTTCACGAGTTTCAAAATATGTTGTACTTAGTTTACTTGTAGTTGAAAATATGAACATAACTTGTTAATCTTGAATTGTATTTGAATTTCAGAGGTACTTGAAATCAGTTACTAATAGGATGATTTGATACAAATTATGAATGACGTTTTTGTGCGTGTTTAGCGCTTGAGTCAACAATTAAATCCTACTTCATTTGGGGGTAATATTGAAAAAAATTCTTTTTATGTTGATAAAATACAATATCTATGGGAATTAGCGCTCCCAGGGGACAATGTGAGGGCCCGAGCTGAGAGTTAAGTAGGCCTTCTTTTTGTTGAAATAAAATGTTTTTTTTTATGTTAAGGACCACCTTTTTTCGGTTCACTGCTGTCCTGTTTTTCAGCACCTACTACTTCCTTCTTCAACTTTTATCTTATTTCATGAACTTCTTTCTCATCTTACTGTTTCTATGCCCATTCTGCATAGACTCCTCATTCTCTTATCTCCATACTAAATGGTGCCTTCTTCCTTCCTCTCTTCGATACGCTCTATTTTTGTAGCGGTTAGGGAGGCTTAAACTAACTTATAATCTAATCTAATCTGATAAAATACAAACATCGCAATAGTTTTGCTGAAGTTCAGAGTAGCTTACTGTTCTAATTTACACACCTGAATATTCTAATCGTTGGCGCCTAATGTAAGCCCATTTAAAGTATCTTTATTTACGCAAGAGAAAATATCCTAAATATTTACAGTCTTATTTGAACTAAGTTAATTCATTGGTTTTAGCTCTTAGAGCATTTTAAAATTTCGCCAATTGTAACCGATACCTAAGGAATGTACTCTTCGGCATTAGTTGCTGGCTTCTTCCTTTAGATGCTCAAATTTTTGTCGTGGTTCTTGATCAGTTGTGGCGGCTAGATGACATTAGGTATTGTGAGTCAAAACTTTCGGATGCGAGCCGAGTTTAGGATTGCTTTGAGCCAAACGTTCCATAACAGCGGCTGGCGCTGCTGACGGTTACTAGGACCAGCAACAGGCTCTCAGACTGACCATCATCAAGCGATGCCAACGAACGCCCCCTCAGGGGGATACAATTATTGTATCTATGGGAACTAGCGCTCCCAGGGGGACAATGTGAGGGCCCGAGCTAAAGGTTAGGTAGGCTTTCTTTTGTTAAAATAGAATAGGTTTTGTTGTGTTACGGACCATCTTTTTTTCGGTTCACTGCTGTCCTGTTTTTCACCGCCTACCACTTTCTTCTTCAACTTTTTCTTGTTTCATGAACTTCTTTCTTAGCTTTCTGTTTCTGTGCCCTTTCTGCATAGATTCCACGTTCCCTTAACTCCATACTAAATGGTGCCTTCTTCCTTCCTCTCTTTACATCTCATTGTTGAGGATAGGGAGGCTTAAACTAACTAATAAACTAATAAACTAATAAACTGCCAACGAACGCTATAACTGGAGCCGGACATGAGCTTATAAATGTTCAAGAATCTAAGCTTAGAAGCTTGGAATTCTATTCCCTATTTCCCCTAGTTGCTGCATCACTGCCGCTGCCGTCCTTTCTGGGACTGGCCACTTGCGTAGAGTTTCGCTAAATATTTCGATTGCTTTCGGATAGTTCAAATATATCTTAGCACCCTTCTGGCTTACATGAGGGAGGTCAAGTTGAGAACGAGGTTGTCAGGGATTCTCCATAGATTTAATTTCGCGGTATGTAGTATGTTTTCGCGAGTACATGTTTTACTTGTTCATTTTTGTTGTCACGTGGAGATTGCCAGGCACTGTTCCACACTCGTCTCCGATGGCTGTTTGTATTTGATGCGTTCTTCGCTTCGCAGCTGTCGAGTTCTTTTATGGCTGCTAATCCTATGGAATCTTCCTCTGCGTGATGGTGTAGACGTTTCTGAGTTTCAGCGTGGTATGCTATAGAATTTTTGCGTGTTGAATGTATTCCATTAATTTGCAATTGACGTCTTAACAGGAGACAACTATAGCATCTACGAGAATTGCCTCTCCGAGGAGAAGACGTAAGGCCCCAGGATGAAGGTTAGGTCGATCTTTTGTTGAAATAAAAATTGTTTTTAGTTACGATACGGACCATTCTTTTCCATTCACTGCTGCCAGGTTTTCAGCACCTACTACTTTCTCCTATTTTCATCGTGTTTCATAAACTTCTTTCCTAACTCTGTTTCTGTCCACAGGGATCTTGTGTGTAGGTTCCCTGTTTTCTAAACTCCATACTGAATGGTGCCGTTCTCTTTGTAGAACGTTTGTTGTGGTTGAGGAGCTCAAACTAACGCGCCTAACCTAATCTATTCAGCGCATTATGTTCTAGGGCAGTGTTAAGAACACCTTTTGAATGTGTCTGGGTTTCGTTTTTATTATTTCATTGTTGTGAATGTGACTGGCTGATTCGTATTCCAACATTCGAATGTTGCTTACTCGTTCTTCCTATCTAGTAGGCTTTTCTGAATCCTAGTGAGTTAGCCATCCAAAAGAAATACTATAAGTTAAGCGTAGTCGTATCTGAGCCTATAGTAACTTTGAATGCTTTCCGCTTCGCGGTAAAAAAATTGTGAGTAAATGAGTAGTATTTTCCTAAAATAATAGTTTGGGTTCGTGATAAATTCCACAGTTTATTGTTATCTCCATTTTCTCGTGCTCGACGTGTTGTGCTTGGTTTACTGACTAAAATTATACGTTACAAAAGAGAAATTATACGTAGCGCAAATTTCAGTCGCGCTCATCAGCCCAAACTTGCTGCGCCAAGATGTGAGGATGCGTCTGTTGACTTGGCATCGCTGTCTCTGGACTACTCGTGCGGTAGCAGAGGTGGTTAACAAAAATGATTGTAGAAACTATTCAAGTTCTGTACAGACTAAAAGAAGATGAACGAGAAAATGAGCTCAATCGTACACACCAGCTTTGCCTAGTGTTAGAATCTGTTCTAGGAACCTTAATGGCAAAACTGTTGTTCAGACGCTGGAAGTCCTGCCTTAATGTTGACGGTTGGTGCTTGTAGGAGAGTTAATTACGAGTCTTCCCAACCATGTTTTGAGCTTCATTGTTCCCAAAAGTATTTAGTTCAAGGAATGGGACTTTTCTCCAAGTTCTGCGTTGTCGAGCTTGTCACAGTAGTTTAACCAGAGCAACTGCATTGCTAGCGTCAGGTATGTTCTGTTCAATGTATGTAAAACGTTTAAGATGAAATGTTCGCGTTGCGTGGTTTTCTACGGAAGTGGCAAGTGTTTATAATCATCACTTATTGTATTGATTTTACAGCCGCCAATACTGCTTGTTTTGTATTCCATGAATCAATTTCGTTAGCATGAGTTTCGACTTCGCTTCTTGTGCTCGGTTACAAGTGGACTTCGCGCAAATGGCAGGCAACAAGCCATGAAACATTAGATGTAGGTCGAGCTCTTTAACTACTTCCATTGATCAGATTCTAACTAATCACGCCAAAATTATTGCTAGATAATTGCTAGATCTATCGAGCTCGTAGTTCTGCTCTTGTACTGAAAGTAACACAAGTCGTGAAACTTCAGCTGCGAGTCACTCTCCCGAAGTACGTTTTGCAGTGATTACTTGAGAAGTTTCAGCTGACTCTCACGAGGGAATATTTGAAATTTTTGTTAATTTTATTAAATATTTAAGGTCCGTGTGTTGTGCGATACAAGTTAGGAAAACATACTATAAAATAGCTGTTAGGAGTAGAGAAAAAACAGTTCAATTTTAGCCCCTTGCAAACATTGATTCTCTATGAGAAATCTGTAACCGCAAGGCTTCTAAAAGGGGAATACAGGAAAAGCATCCGTGGAGCTACACACGCGATGAGATCGTATTTCAACTTCTCAATGACTACGTCACAAATTACAATTGGTCGAATATGAATTGAATCGTCTCTGGACTCGGGAATATTTGTTAGGTTCTCAGATGACCTTCTCGAGCTTGATACCCGAGGTGCAGTTTCAGGGCTGGCTATGTTTCGCAGCCAAGTCTTGACAAGCCTATGCGTGTTCTACGCGTACCTGGTCTAAGGAATTTTCGACGGGTGTACCATTCAATTCGAACGCTAAAACTGAAGTTTCTCTTTTTGTATGCTTCTGAACTTCAGTTTACACTTCCTAACTTTTACGATTTTTTGTGATTGGATTGGTGCGAGTAATAGGGAACAGACGCCGCCAATTCTCCTTTTACATTGCTTGCTCTCAGAAATATGGAAAGAGTGAGTAGTACGAAAACGCATATCTGTCATTTTCTTTGCTGCGATAGATAATTTTGCTTGTTCCTGGTGGTGCAGTTGGAAAATTTGAAGCATCAGGTCGTTGGTAAATCAGGCTTACCGGCTAGATGTCTTGTCTTGAAAGATGTTCATAGCTGTAGAGTATTAACGGATGATGTCCTGTATTTTTTGAGCTGGGGATGTAAAATAACATATTTACGGAATTTTTCTACTGAAAAGTTTACGGAGTTGAGTAGAGTGAGGTGCATGACTGGACGTGTATTGTGGCTTGCTTGTCCTGCCAAATTCGTTGAGAAAATGTCGAAATTCGCGTGGTTTATGTTTTTGTGCTATCATATGTAATATACATGAAATGAAGCTTGTAAGATCTTTCTGTATTAGGTATTTCGTTGCTTTATCGAGCTGTTAAGAAGAGATTAGAAATTGGGCTGTCCAGTAGGGTCAGATTTTTTATACTTAATTTCAACTGTGATGTTCCTTGTTTAAACGTTGACTTTCGCGTTGTGTTTTGTTTCAGGGGAGTTTTGCATCTTAGTCTCGTATTCATTTTGTGTGAACTAAACTAACGGCGTGTATGGCACTAGGATTGGTGTGTAGTGCACAATAAACAAGAAGCGCGTCATTCGAGCTTAATTTATCCTTTGAACGTGCATAAAAAATTATTTTCTGTCCTATTTAGCCCCTGCTCAGGGTTTTCAAATTTTTGTGAGGATCCGAGCTGAGAGGTAGGCCTTCTTTTTGTTGAAATATAATGTTTTTTGTTACGTTAAGGACCACCTTTTTTCTGTTCACTGCTGTCCTGTATTTCAGCACCTACTACTTCTTCAACTTTTATCTTGTTTCATGAACTTCTTTCTCAACTTGTTGTTTCTATGCCTCTTCTGCATAGATTCCTCATTCTCTTATCTCCATACTAAATGGAGCCTTCCTCCTTCCTCTCTTCGATACGCTCTTTGTAGCGGTTAGGGAGGCTTAAACTAACTTATAATCTTAATCTTTCCAATTTTTTGGTCCATAATAACTAGAAACGAGCTATTATCTTGATTGACCTGTTCATTTTGTGCAAATGGGGTTGTAATTGAACATTATATCGTCAAAATTTTGTAACGTTCGAAATGCTTCCAGAATTTAGAACTTACAGAGGAAAGAAAGATCCCCGTTTGAAAATTAGTCACCTATTGGTTTTCGAGCACCTGTTGTTTCATCAATCGGTGTTCATTTTGTGACCGAAATTTCAGTTCGATTCAAGTGCTGAACAAGCATCCGTTACCATTTAGAGGTGGCTAGACATACGCGTGTTCCTTAGTTACTCCACAACGATAGGGCGTGAGCAAGACGTGTTAGAATAATACAATAGAGTCGGAATCCAGTGCACCATGCAGCTATCAGGCTAAGCACTGGTGCTTTTCGATCCTCACCCTCTTACAGCCTGTGCGTGGAGAGCGGAGAGCCACCCCTATGGCTCCGACGTGTGCAACTAACCTTACAGTACTTAGCCAGGCTGGAGCAAGTCCCTTTGTCTCCTGCATGGGCCAGTGTGCACGCGCCCCTTGGTCGACACCTGCCTTTTCCACATTTCATACCCGCATCTGTGGATTACCCAGCGATTACAGCCACAATGCAATTGAGACCCATGCGTATACTCCCAGTACTCTTGGACAACTCTGCGACATGGCGCGTCCCTATAGAAAGTTTTTGCCCAGGATGCCGGATGCCCAAGAAGGAATCCATGCCCGATCACATCCTGAAGGGAATTTTCATGGACCATGTACTTGAAAAGCACGCAAACTCCGTGAAGTTATACACTGACGGATCCAAACGGGAGACGCCGTGGGATGTGCCGCCGTGTCTGGGGAAAGGGTCAGTGCAATGAAACTACTCCCAGAGTCATCAATTTTCACAGCAGATTGTACGGTGTGATGGAGGCACTGAAATTGATTGAGGACTACCCATGTGGCTCTTTTACAATTTTTGTTGACTCGAAAAGCGTAATCGAGGCCACGCAAATGTATAATAGTACACACCCACTCATTGCTGAGATTCTCGTAATGTTAATAAACCTTGCGAGTAGACGTAAGAGTGTCACGTTATGCTGGGTGCCCGGACATGTGGGAGTATCGGGCAATGAGCGAGCTGACCGGGAGGCTAAGCGAGCTGCGGAGACAAATGGGGAAACGTTGAACTTGATGGTCCCATTCCGAGACTACTACCCTCGGATAAAGGCTGCAGTGAGAAGTTTGTGGCAACAGGAGTGGGATAGAACAATTAATAATAAATTAAGAAGTATTAAACCCACCGTGCGTGAGTGGATATCTTCTAGTTGTCGCCCTCGTCGGATGGAGGTGATACTCTGCCGCCTCCGTATTGGCCATACCCGTTTGACGCACGGGCACTTGATGGAGCGACAGCCACAGCCACGATGTGAACGGTGCCACGTTCCTCTGACTGTCAAACACTTTCTTGTTGAGTGCCCTCGATATGCAGCTGCCAGGAATGTGTGTTTCCCGAGACTGCGAGGTCCTGATGAGGATGTAATGATCGGAATGCTCAGGGAAATTTTACGCTCAACTTTCGATGTATCAGCGCTTAAAAATGTTCCTAGAAAAGTGTAATCTGATGTCAGAAATTTAACCAGAGAAAGAACACCGTAAGCAAGGAACTTCTTCACATCTGAGATGTGGAAGACTAAACTGCAATATGGCCGGGCGCGCTGCGTAGATGCCTCTGGGGGTTTCAGCGTGGGTAAGGCGCCCGGTCATAAATGGGTGGGCAGCTGAAATCCCCTATGGGGCCTTTGGCTGCCCGTGCTAACAAAGTGTGCGTGGATCCGTGGATGATCTCTTCAAAGATCAACTGGGGCTCTTATAAGATGACAAAATGTGGGTGGAAGTCAAAGCGGTTTTTTGCGATGGATGTTGCTATGTCTCCATAATGGTAATTGTGATGAACTTTGAATAGAGATTATATAATGTGCTTTTGCTGAAATGATGTGAATATTGTATTTTTTGAACTGTGAGACCTACGGCGCGATATAGTACGAATTACTGAAGCGCTAGCAAATCGATGCTAATACTACTACTACTAGAATAATATTAAACTCAGTTAACGACAACTTCGGTCAAAAACTATTTAGTAGTCGCTTTGGTAATTTTACCAAAGAACAAAATTGTGGTTATACTATGATAACTTCGTAATATCAGTAACGTCACTTCAGCACACTGGTACTTCCTCTCGTACAGTATCGCATTCGAGGCAACATTATCAAGTGTTATTTGTACCACCTCATCACAACCAGTGCAATACACAGATTTTCTGGGTGACGAATAGTAAGTATTCTTCAGACCTGCTAACAATCCTCGCATCTCAACTCCAATGAACATCACGAGAAATTCAGGTCTCATTTTAATTATTATTTGGCAAATAGTAAGGCGCCTCAATATTTCTAGTTCCATACTCCCTTTCGTAGTCATCACGACCTTCACCGTTGTCACGATCTTTATTACCACAGCCCCTCAGGGGGATACAACTATTGTGTCTATGGGAATTAGCGCTCCCAGGGGGACTATGTAAGGGCCTGACATAAAGGTTAGGTAGGCTTTCTTTTTGTTATAATAGAGTAGGTTTTTGTTTGTTACGGACTTTTTTTTTTCGGTTCACTGCTGTCCTGTTTTTCAGCACCTACTACTTTCTTCAACTTTTTCTTGTTTCATGGTCTTCTTTCTTAGCTTTCTGTTTTTGCGCCCTTTCTGCATAGATTCCGCGTTTCCTTAACTCCATACTAAATGGTGCCTTCTTCCTTCCTCTCTTTGGATAGCCTTTGTTGCGGATAGGGAGGCTTAACTAACTAATAATCTAATCTAATCTAATTACCACAGACCCTTCGCAGGCAATTCCATGGAGACACTATTAATTGCTCAGAGCCAAGGAGTTCGGGACATAAAGCTGTGATCGGCACTGCAGGTATCATCGAAGGATTATCAAGAACTTCACTATATTAGGGGTAGCTAGGATTCCCCAGCGGAGGTTCCAGCTACCCACCCTCACTTCGGCCGAGCGCCTGGCCCGTGCTGGAGCCCCCTCTCGACAGAGAGTCGAGGGTATCAGCTCGGGGCGCTCGGCCATTGGTTCATCCAGGATCATGAGCATCCGTTCCAATGTGACGAAACATCTCTCTCCCACCTTTCACAGGCCAAGGAGTGCCGACTTTTTTTTATCAAACTTCAGGGGAACATCCGTTCCATCTGGTCTCTTCACTCTAGGCCACATTCGCCTTCACTAATTCCCGAAGACGTTTATTTCCTTCACGAACTCTAGCACTTTACTGATTGGTCCTCCGTCACACAATAAGTTATTTGCACCGTTTCCTCTGGCTCCCGATCTGAAAATTCGATCTCTTGTCTACTGCAACGCGGTACACTCCTCGATGATATGTTTTACAGTAAGAATCTCTACTCCGCACCATCCGCAGATGTGTCGTTGTCCGAGCGCCTCCGGATCGTAGAGATAACTGTGCGTCAGTGCGGTATGCTTCAGTCGTAGCCTGTTGATGACAACCTCTTCCTGTTTGGTCAATTTGCTGTCACTCTTCTTCCATCTTCCAGGGCTTCTTTATATAGGTCTCATATCTCCTCGTTCTTGTTGCCACTCCATGTTCCATATTTCTCACGTCTTTCTACTCGTACTAAACACCGGGAACCAGTCTAGTACAGCAAGAAGGAGCTTCTGCATTCGGTCTGACGAAGGGAAATCCAGTGGAGGAAGTACCTGAATTCGGTAGTTCATGCCGCTCGGTTCTGCTGGTCTACTGACAATAAAAACCATTCGGTATACACTGCAATCCAGGTTAAAATTGCGAACAGCAGAAAATTCTAACCGATAGGGATCTCCGCCTTGTATTCTATTCCGAATTATTGACTAGAATTGCTTCGTTTACCTGACGGAACTAGTGCGCAACGTCGATGTTGGTCCTTCTGCTGTTTCTGAACGAACTTCATGCGATGGATGTGTGGAACAGAGAGGTTTGTTAACGGACTCCTGTCCACAAGACATCTCGTTTAACCCTAGGACTACCAGAGAAAATGTCTTACTAATTATATAATTATGTCTCCCCACTAAAATATAGGGGAATTTTGGCTGAATTTGAAACAATGGTCCAAAGCTTTAATAGTGAGAAAATTTTCCATTTGATAAATAATAGAGTATCGAGAACCAGTAAAGGTCACCAGAGATCAACAGAATTAGATAAGTTAAACTGTCGTGAAAAACGTTTGGTTTAAACTGAAATGGGTCCATTGGGCCCGCTTGGTAGGCAAAGTTAAAGGGTCCAAAGCAGATGTACAATAGACTGTAGAGGAGTGAAGTTTCATGTAGTCATGTTGAATCATAATTCTGTCTCTATGGCAATGATGCTCTCCATCTTGTGCATTGAACACATGACACCAACAAAGTTCGTACAAGGGCTGATGCAAGGAGGAGGATGATCTGTCATGTTCTGGGCTGTCTCTACTACACAGAGGTGGCTTTTTTAGTTGAGGTAACCAAGCTTTGTCATTTGCTTTGATTTTTGAATGAAGAGAGGCGAGTTGCTTTGCCTATCTTTCACAGAGACAATTACTGGGGGCATCGATCTATAACTCAATTGGAAAAACGGTTGTATATAAAATATTTAGATTGGCTAGCTTGGTCTTCGGACATGAACCCAATCGAAAGTCTGTGGGATCATCTAGAACAAGTTAGGGATCTTTTCCAGATAAGCCCCGCCACTAGAGCAACACATAAGTTCACCCACTCGTAACTTGCAAAATAATGTATCTACCGACTTCAAATTACTTTCTTTAAACGAAAGAATAAAACATTCTTTCGTTTGAGAGTAATTTGAAGTCGATAGATACATTATTTCGGAAGTCACAAGTGGGTGAACTTTTGTATTGCATTAGTGGCGGGGCTTATCTGGAAAAGGTGGCAAGTTAGATGTCGAAAAGATCTTCCGAGTATTGTGATCACAGTATGAGCTCAGTTGAATATATAAAATGGTTTAACACGTTGACTACGATTGCGCGGGTCGTAAATTTTATTTCGTTAGATTGTAAAAAACAGACCGGAGAAATCGACTTACCTGCTCGAATGTCTCATCCTTCGTAAGAAATGTACAGAATATAAGTGCTCAATAATGCTTTCATCGTATGATTAAATTCTTTCAAAAAAGGTCGCAGAATGGTTCGAAATGTATATAATTTATTTTGGTTTGTAAATGAACAATTTACCTAGTGGTACACATTTGTCCCACTCCGTAGTCAACGTGTTAAAATCAACCAGATGCATATCAGCACACTTGTAAACTCAATGCCATGTATAAATGCTGCCATTATCCGTGCTCGTGGAGGTCCTACACCATATTAGTAGCACGTGACTAATTTATTATACGGAGAGCATATCAATTAAATTGTATAATTGTAACATGACGGGAAAATTCGAGAAATAGAGTGAATAAGAAATACTCTCTCCGGTCGGAAATAGTTGGTCCATCTCAGTGTTGAAGTTGGTCGGAAATATTTGCTCCAAAACAATAGTGTACCTTTTAGAAAGGATACTTGCACAACTATTGGATGTGACAAAAAGGTGAACTTCATTCTGTAATTCAGTACATGAAATTAAAAATGTATAAACATCAATGAATAATATTTTAAATAAGACAAATAACAAAAGATAAGCTTTACATTACGATAAAATATGAGTACATGAAATTGATAATGTATCGACTGAAGAAACATATTTCCCACTATATTTACTCAATACTTGCTAATTTATACCTCAAATTTTTTGAGATCCGAATTGAATTTGGAAGAATTCCTTTTTTTTCTAGTTGTACTTTCGGCAGATGTTGAAGCCTGTAACTGTTGCCTCCGTCAGCCAAAATAATTTGTTCCACTGACTGGTGCAAAGTAGGAAAAATGTTCAATGTTGATCTCTGTAATTCCTTAAAGCTATATGTCACTACTTCAATTTATTCCTCAACGTTACATAGTGGTTTATGATAGTGAAGGGATTGGATTGAATTGAAATAGCCGAGGGGCTGGAGATCTCTCAAGAGGTGCCTGCAATACTGCTCTTCTGTCAGAATCTGTCAAACCTTTTGTTTGTCAGTTATGTGTGCACTTTCTATAAGTATCATCATTATTTACCATATCCTGGTGGTTGTTTAAGAACTTAAAGTGTTATCTGAAAAATAAAAAAGACAAAATTACATTAATTTTTACCCTATAATTTATTAAAGGTTAAAATTTGTGTTCAACATACCGCGCACGATCGTCTACTGT
Source organism: Morinoia aosen (assembly GCA_030386875.1). NCBI lineage: Eukaryota > Metazoa > Arthropoda > Malacostraca > Amphipoda > Talitridae > Morinoia > Morinoia aosen. The sequence continues at coordinate 11,499,923 of CM059563.1, forward strand.
ACTCAAAACAGAAGTTCGTTAAAAGACTCAAAACGTGGAATGTTTTCCCTTTGTGGAGCCAATATTTCCGACCGGAGTGAGTAGTAGATGGTGGAATTGTCTCTAGGGCATACAGGAACGTACTGCCTAAACGTCTTGCGTGCATCTCACACGGACAAACAATAGCTACTAAAAAGGTAATTTTAACGTGCAATCCCGTACATGTGTCTGACGCTTTTATTACTTGTTCTTTCGTTAGTTGCATCATTTAATTCATTGATTTAACTATGAAGGTCACTTAATTATGGCATTGATAACACTGCGCTATTTGTACGCATATTCATTCATATTTACTCATATGGGTAGAAGTAGTGTCATGTATACACGCGGAACTTAGGTTGTGTGTTTTAAGTTCCATGTTCACCAAAATTAGCATAGAAATTGAATAAAATAACAATAACACAGTCTCGAAACTCCACCTCAAAATTCAAATTGTTTCCCAGCGAAAGGCACGCCCCTCATTTGGAACCTCTGGTCAAGACTTTTTATTTTATTTTATTCTTCTTTTGGTTCTAGGACAAGTTACCACACACCTCACAGATCAAGAAATCTGCGAATATGTTCTTGAAAATTCAGTCATCCCAGAAAGTTCTGCAGCTGATCAATCATATTCACATTTTGGAAAAGACCTTCGTATTTTCGTTACGAAGAAAGGTCCTAGTGTAGTCGATAAACATTTTCTGACTTGCAGAAATTGCGCTAGGGGGTCTCACAAGCCAATATTAAACCCTATTTTAGGGTAACCTGACTGGTTGTAGCGCATGCAATGGGGAAGTGAAGGATGCATGCTCTAAAATACTATTCTGAACATTAGAGAATGCTTTTTTGCTTCTTTCCATAAAATATTCATGAAATTCTTACACATTCTTAATTTTTTCATATTTTTAGCAGATATTATAAGAGACGGCAAAATTGCTGTACATACGAGTGTCAAGATGGCCAATGATGAGAACATTAGAGGCGAGAAAATTGGAAACCCTTTGTTATTTATAAGAGCAGAGCGGAGGCCAATCATTGCGTGTCTGTTCTATGTTATGAATTTCTCTGAAGGCTCGAGCAATTCTCCTTTGCCATGTTTATGCTTTCTTCAAAGAATGAAAGTATGTAACTTCTTTGGTATCGAAAAAATGGAAAATTCAGATAATTCAAGTCACTATTTATACCTCTGAAAAATAAACTTTGCTTTTGATTTGTTGAATGGAGTGTACTATTTCATTTCATGAAGTGCTGAGAATTGTTGTACAAGTTAGAGAGAGAGAAAAAAAATCAGTTCATTTCTCACAAAGTTGATGCACAAAATTTGATCTATCATTGTTTTTTCAACAATAGAAGTCCCTAATTTGTGCGTCAACCATGATAAATACCATAATAACTATTTGAATGGTTGAATGCAATTTTGAGGTGAAACATAAAACGTATTCCTTTGGTTAGTTTATCCTGTTTGGACACTTATAAATTCAGCAATCAAAAGGAAAACAGGTGAACATTGATAATAACGCCTTGAATAGCATATTCTCAATTTACAATCACGCATGAGCGTAAATCAAAATTTAAATTGTTTCCCAGCGAGAGGCACGCCCCTCATTTGGAATTGCACGTCAGGACTTTTTATTTTATTTTATTCTACTCTAGGTTCTGGGAGAAAATTCAGGGATTATAACCAATGTTATTGAAAATTTGGTGAGTGGAAATGATAAATTGTACGTCCGAATTAGCAGTGTGTATTAACGCTATTTATTCATAGTCGAATATTTAATAACTATGCACCACCAAGTGGTTTTGGTAGTCAAAAGACGTATAATTATTCTGTACTTTGATGCTGGTGGAGTTGAGGAACAACGATTCTGAACAGAGCACTGAAAGTCGAGCAAACTACGGAAACGTTCAAAGTTTAAAAATCAGAAATGCAAGTAAAAACCGTATTTCGGGCTACGCTTGAGGTTTTACATTGATTTTTCATTTTGAAACTGATTCTAGATATTAACTTAGAAATTTATCGATAACAATTTAACGAAATGATGTTTAAGAACAGCGGTTCGGAGGTTAGTGAAAAGATGTTGAGAGTTGAAATGAAAGTCACAGGCTTAGCTCTATTGCTTCAGCTCTTGTATACGTCCGCATAATACGCATCAGCTAAGCACACCCAGGTAATCGCACACGCATCTAAGCTGACGCTTGATCAATGATTATGTAACGTAGAAGATCAAATGTCAGGAAGACATTTGAAACCAACTTTTCGAACACACATGTCAGTGAGCACTCAGGAATAAGCGCAGGTCTCTCAGGAAGAACGTGCTTTACCACGCAATAAAATTATAGTTTTCTACCGAAGTGATGCCGTCAGAAACTATTTTCGAGCATGAGAAGCGAAGAAAGACTGTCACACAAATCTAAGCATAAAGAGGGGTCTAAGCGACAATCAGAGGGGTCTAAGAGGAGTCTAAGCATAAAGAGGGGCCTAAGCGACAATCAGAGGGGTCTAAGAGGAGTCTAAGCATAAAGAGAGGTCCAATGCAAAACAAGAGCAAGAACACTGAAATAGATATTTGTGCAGGAGAGTCAAAACCGCTGTTATTTATCATACATTGATGATGTTGATCTACTGTTTAATACATGCTGATCATACTTCGTTCAGTTGGTGAAGTGGTCAAAAATTCATAAGTTCATGAATAACATGTACAATATTATTTTAATAAAATGTTATATTAATATCTCTGATTGGTAAACATATAGTGATAGCCATGTCTATGAGTGAAAAACATGAATATGCACTCTTTTCAATTATTTATTCTAAATATGAGGTGTATAATACTTCAATATGTTACTGGCAATGGTGGCGTATTGATGAAGAACGATTCAGTAGACGTTTCTTCTAATATTGGCACATGATCGTAGGTTTCTGCAGAAACCGTTGATATTATCAAACGTATATTAAGAGGAATTAAATGTTTCAACATGTACATAAAACTAAAAAGACGTTTGCTCAGTCAACAAACTAACATTTCGTGCATACTGTGCATATCCAACAAGTAGCATTAACTAGCTGAGAGAACATGCTTTACCACACAACAGAGTCAAAAAATGTCCTACCTGAATAATGTTGGTATAATTAAAGGCCCGTCTATACCATCAATCTTTCGGTCGCATCTTGTGTTTTTCGGCAGTCCGCGAGCTCGAACACGGATGGAAAACTGCCAGATTTCGGTGTGTTCGTGTTTTCGAAACTGTTGGGAAACTCCGAACGCAGACTTTAGTAGAAACAGCGAACACTCGCTTGTTCATATATTTTGGATGGGGTTTTTACTCATGAATTGCTTGGTTTCTACGTCTTTTTTCATATTTTATCGATTTAATTGTGTTTTTCCCGTAAATACCGTAAATTCCAGGACTGCATAGATATTGTATTTAGCGAAATTAACTACGTAACGTATACAATATTTATTCAGTAATAACATAATATGTCGATAGGCTTAGGTTTAATTGATGTTGATTTAATTTAAATAAAAACTAATGGCCAGTGTACTGCAGCTTCACGCCACCGAAAACGTAGTCTGGACACAATTCAGAAAAGCTTGTTTTTTTGTTCGCGTTTTGATGTGTTTGTGATTGACAAAAATTTGGATTGTATAGACGGGCCTTAAAACATTCTCGAGCGATTAGAAACGAGGAAGAAGTTAATATATCTGAACACGTCAATGGTTTGCTTTAATCGCAACCTAATCAGAAAATTAAAAACGAAGAAAATTTCGATAAAATTTATCATCTATACTAAGAAAACGTTTCGGAGTTCCGCTCCATCATCGATTCAAACGAAAAAAAAAAGAATTACGGCTGAAATAAAAGATCAAAGTGCGATGAATTGTAGGTACTAAAAATATATCATGAGAGTAAAAATACAAAGTATGACACTGAAAAACAAAGAATTAAACACAGAAGCACAAAAAGAATACATGTGACAAGAAAGAAAAGAATACAAGAATACATGTGAAATTAGGCTGATACTGACAAGGAATCTACCTGTTCACTATTTGCAAAGGGTACGAACTGTACATATTGTTCAAATCAGGGTTTCACTTGAAGTTATGCAAGGACTCTAAAATTCTGAGGTCATACGGGGTTGAAGCAGAATCTAAAATTTTGAAACCGGCAGGCGATGTAGGAACATTGTATTTTTCGGGATGATTTTTGCACAGCAGAATGCGATGGGTGTGCTAGTTAATTTGGTTACCAGTACGGAAGCTTCTACCATGCTCTGCCACTCTGATATAGAAATTTCGTGACGTGAATTCAGTGACCGAAGTAGCAACAGCAGGTCTAACATTATGATTCAATACGATGTTTGTAGCCGCGTGTTTACTTTCCGTATGCTCTTAGGAACTTGTACTCGTACAAACTACCTCTATTGAGAGAGTTGCAATGTTGTAGGTACAATAGAGTATTTTAACGAGATTTTCATGAAATGTATTATTTTCGCTTATCAATAGTAGAATTAATTGACGGGCTCACGTAAAGCGATTTTTAGGGCAAGGAATGACTCGGTCAAAGAGCACTCATGAGTTTTGCTTAGAATTTGTTTTTTTTACTGACTATACTGGAGAGCAAAGACACTACCTGCTTCTTTGCGATCGCTTCGGGCTGTTTCTATATTGCGATGAATATTAATTAGCATTGACCTTATGTTTTCATACTGAAAATCAGCAAACAGAGATGCGTGTATTTTTTTATCTGAGCCTGTTATGGCACACAAAGGATTATCCTACATGAGGTGTTTAATTCCAATTTGCAGAGTTAAAATTATGCCTTCCACTTCTAAGGCAGCTCATTTCTATCCAGTTCTTTTTTGTTGTTTATCATTTTACGAGATAGAAAGTTAGATGCAAGATCTCGCTATAGCAGCAAAATTTGCGAAAGAGGCGAAAAATTTTGCGCTTCTTTCGTAAGTGCTCAACCTCGATGAGTGCTAAACCACATGAGTCGAATGTGAAAACTTTCATGAGGTAAATTTTCTTAAAGGATGTCTGACATTTGTCATGTTCTAATGCATAAAAGATGGCAATTACGAAATGCTCAGAGCTGTTAACGTTGTAGATTTAAGACAATTTTGCTCTCACTTGTACGTTGTAAATTATCTTTACGAGGTGTGTGAATTTAGAGGGAGATCATGAATAATTTCCAGAACGATTCGGAAATATACCGCAACATATATTCAGCTTCAACAAACCCGTATTGCCAATTTACCCTATCACTCGTATTGGTTATCCAGTCAATAGCTTTCTTAAAAAAGTTGAATTGATTAAAAGTTTTTAATCGTTCTCATCCGAGGAAGAGACGCAGTTCGTTTTTTTCCATTTAAATCTTACAACAAATTTGGTGACTTGCGAAGAACATGCAGTTCAATGCTCTCATTACGTGTCTTCCACTGGTGAGGGCTCAACACCAGGCATTTATAAGTCGATTTGGAGAAGGTTATGTGTTTAGAATACAAGGCATCCTTTTAGGGTAATCCATAAAACACTTTAGGGGGCAAAAACTTGGCTCGTGGGGGTCCTACCAGAAGAGCTTGAAGTCTCGAACAGATCGAGCCTCGAGCTTCGAGGTTTTAGTGTGCGATGTGCAGCCATCGTGTGTGGTTGAGTTCGAGTGTGCAGCTCTCTGTCACAGGCCTAACAGCTGAGGTCAGGGTCCCTTACTACCACAGGTGAATACTTTGATGCATTCACCCAGCAATGCTTTTTTAGCTTCCTGCTTCCTCACAGTTTCAGGATACCAGGAATTGTGTGCTCATCTAACTTACTAGAAGAGATACTTCTGAGGTGCATGGGTGCTGGGGACGAGACTTGATGCGCAAAGTAGGATTCCAGTGAGAAAATGACTTGCCTGTTTGGCCGTGCCTGTCGAAATAGTGCTAAATTGAACTGGACCAAGACGATCTGAACACAGTTTTGGGGTAAAGTTTTTACCCATCGCTGCCCCGTAAGTTTCCCCGTAGCGTGGTGCAAGCAGTGCCCCTCTGCTGCTGCTGCTGCTGCTGCTGCTGCTGATCGACAGGTGAGCGTCTCATCTTAGCTTCGTCAGGTGTCCTTTCAACGAACCATTTTGTGCATGTTTGAGTCTACCGTAGCGAGCTCGTCACTTTCACGCACCAGTTAATTTTAGGAAAATGATAGTATTTTTTTTATAAAATTGAATTACCCACGACTGAACGCAACTCGTATGATTCAGTGTGCTTTCAAAATCGAGTTTCCCCCTCTCTCTCTGGTAAGTTGGTATCGTTAAATTAAATTGATCTGGTCATGCGATTCAACTTCGTTTACCGTCTGCTGCCCTTTAGTACAGTCATTGTTGTAGCCCTGCGCTCGCTGGGCGACCTTGGCGAAATACCCCCAATTGTGGCGCTTTTTACCCTGCCTTTGGTAGCCCCTCGGAGCGGTGGCAGGGCAGCACAGTTACTCGCACATTGTTGTTCGTGCGTTGCCTCAATGCCTCTCATATCTGCTTGTAGGGGACATTATCTGCGTGCCGCGCCTGTGTTTAAAATCCATCTATGGTTTTAAAAGCTTCACAATTTGAGGAATAATCTCGTTAATGGTTTCGTGAACAATTTTTGAAATTTTACGATTAAGAAGGTTACGATTGACTGAGTATTCAATCTTTAATAAACGCGACGACATGCGGTTAGCCCGCGCATGGTGGGTGCTGCGTCTGCCGTCGAATTGGGTGACTACAAGAGCATGGTGTAGTGCCAGGATTAGGAGGCTAAATCAAGAAAATCTTCACCAAATTTGACAATCAACCATTTTAATGGTACAATTTTGCTACCTCGTAAATCCGTCAGGAAAGATAGTGGTGTCCTTCATGTACTTCTATACTACTATTATTTCTGGGCATAACAAAGTATTCTTTCCCTTTTTCAGAGCAATGAAACCGAGCGTCGCAAGAACGCTGAACATAGTCGGCGATAAAATTAATGATGTGCGTCAGATTGTGGTTTCCTTCTAATCTCCGCCACCATTTCTTGGAAAGCTCGTTTGCATTGCTAGGAATTATTGATAAAAATTTGGGTTATTGTAGTTTAAAATAGACTATTGAGGCTCTTGCAGTTCTGCTGTTGTGAGGTCAAGACAGCTCAGGAGGATACACCGATTTTCTCCATGGGAAGGAGTGCTCCTATAGGAAAAAGGTGCGAGATCCCGAGCTGGAGATTTGTTTAGCCTTCCTTTTGTTGAAAAAGAATATTTTTTTGTTTTGTTGCGGACCAACTTTTCTTGGTTCACTGCTGTTCTGTTTTTCCAAGCCTCTGGCTTTCCTCATCGAATTTAATGTCCCAACTTGCTGTTATAAAACCTACGTCCCATAAGCTTACGTCTTAACTTGTAACTAGGCGCCGTAGATCTTGAGTGGGAACACCTATAGCATAGATTTCTGGCTCCCTTAAACTTCATTTTAAATAGGGATTTCCTCCTTGCTTTTTGTTTCGAAAACCGTCGTTGTGGTTCGAGAAGCTTAAACTAATATATTTTTCTTTTTGAGTCTGGTTAAGATCTATACAGTCCAAGTAAAATTCCAGTTAATGCGTTCCAGAGTGGTGGATTTCGCGTTGAAATTCACTTTGCCGTTGTGGTTAGCGTGGTCGCATGCGTGCAAGGTTGAGTTTTGCAGCTTTGCACTGCGAGCACGGTGTTTCTTTCCGTTTGGAAAAGGTACTTAGCCTCAATGCTGCACCTGACCATTGGGTTTAAAATGGACTACGGCCCGACGAGGTTAGCTGTCATTGCGTCATAATTAAATTCGAGAAAACAATGACACGTTTGACATAACAGGAGACACATGAGACACCAGTGTATGAAATAACATTCAGCTACTTTATGGCAGTGAAAATATCAACATTCATCTGTAGGTGTGTTCAATTTTTTTTCCTTTGAAGAGATCATAGTGAGTGAGTGTTCGAATCTGTCTCGATCATGCTGAGCTGTCCCAGATCTGGAGGTGCACGTTTTATCGTAGTCTGAGATGGATATTTAACATTAGGAATATTTTTTTCGCGGAGCAAATTCATAAATAAGGAAATAGAGAATCTTATAGAAAATCTTATAAATATTTATATGAGAAAATCTTATAAATATTTCATTGGAAATTTTTCAAATTTTTCAGATTATTATCGGGACGCAGAAGGGGGAAAATGGTGATTCAAACGTTGATGAAGAGCGCAAATATAGCTGAAAAGCTATGAATAAAGCACAAAAAACTGAGAGAACAAAATGGTACGTTACTGAAACAATTTTGAAAAGGAGACAAAAATAAATCCTCGGCTGGGTATTTATAAAGGATAAGCACTCGGTATTTCGTTGCATGAGTTTTAGTTTACGGATGTACTGGGACTTACGCCTTCTGACTCGCGCATCCTTGTTCCCCTGTATATCCATAAACTAAAACCATCTCTCAACGATGTGCAGGATGCGTACCCTCTAAAACCAGCCAATGATTTACTTTTGTCCATTTTAAAAACTATCTAAGTAATGTTGTTTTTTCCTTTGGCCTTAATTCATGTTTTGAACGATTGTTGTTTCAGGTTTTTAAAATATTCAAATATTATATTTGTTTCCTCTTCTGCTTCCAGATTTTGTTAATGGCGATTTTAGGATCAAAACATCCATGCTGAATATGCAACAATTATGTGGAGTTTCAACTTCTCTCGTATAGAAACGAGTATAGGAATTACAGGACGAGGGACAGGCTCAGCATTTTTCCTCTCTTGAGATCTTATACAGGGTGGCCCAAAAATAACTGACCCATTTCATTTGCTAATAAAAAGAAAACTATGAACGCTAGAAAGTTGAATCTTGTTTTATTTGTAAGAATAACATTTTTATAGTTTATTATATCGTATCCTATGTACTCAGAAATTTTGCTTCATTTCATAACCTCAAATTTTCATAATGGTTCGCTACAGCAAAGAAGAAAGAATCAGAATTCTGCAATCCTGCATTAAGACGACGTCAATAACAGAAGTGCAACGTGACTACAGAATCAATTTTCAAACAAGCATCAGTCCTTCTAAAAACACAATTACACAAGAAGAAAAACTCAAGAAGAGAATAATATTGTTAAGAGATTGCTTTCAAAATTATTTAATTTCACGATTTGGAAACATCCAGTGGCCCCCTCGTTCTCCAGATTTGACCCCATGCGACTTCTTCTTGTGGGGCTACCTCAAGTCACGAGTTTATGGAAAAAATCCAACAAATTTATAAGAACTTAAAAACAAAATTTCTTCTGAAATAGCTCAACTCTCGCCAGATACACTAAGGAGCGTTATGGAAGCAACAAGGAAAAGAGCCCTAATTTGTCAAAACAACCGTGGCGGTTGTTAAAGGATATTATATTCAAAACATAGTGTTAATAAACTATAAAATAGTTATTCATTCCAATAAAACAAGTTTCAACTCTCTAGCGTTCATAGTTTTCTTTTTATTAGCAAATTAAAAGGGTCAGTTACTTTTGGGCCACCGTGTATTGTAGAAGCGCCGCATTTTTCCTAGCTCATTTTGACTATTACGGTTGAATTTACTCGTTCTCGTTTCAATGTTACTTTCATGCAGCAATACTTATGAGTACAGTAGGTTGTGGATGCGTCCGCGGTGTCCTGTTTTCGTGGATGAGTGGAAGTTCAATATTTACCCCCACATCCTTTTGCGCGCTGTTTGATATCAACGAGCAGATACACTCTGCCATTGCTTTACATCAGGCGTGTACGCATCTGTTAAAGAATAAATTAGTCATGGGAAAGGAGTTCCAAATTCTCCTTTTTCGATCTCTTCTTGGCTCCATGTTGTAAAAACTGGACTATGTGCGAGCGTCAGCATGTTGCCCTATAGCACTGCAGCACTTCAGCGTTCTTCGATTACCTTATTCATCATGGCCTAGTGGCTAGTTCACCCTGGTCTAGTGGCTAGTTCACCGTGGTCTAGTGTTTGAGAGCACGCACCTTTCAGAAACAAAGAAAATAAAAATCGTTTATTAAAAAAATGATTAGTGAAAGGCATTTCAACTAATTCGACTTTAAATATTTCTTAACATAAAGGTCATATACGAATTCACGGGAAGAATAGCCGCTTCGATTCTTCCTATGCCAACCTAGTGATTCTCCACGTTTCGGAAAGATAAAATTAAGTCATTATGACCGTGGGGTCGGAAATGGGTAACGGTTCGACCGAGGATAATCGTTTTTGTGTTAGTGTACCACAGTTATAGGGCACCCGAAAAACCTTTGCACAAGATGATGTGCATCAAACTTGATTGAGAAACATTCTTCAGTCAGAGCGCGCCTTCCAGGTCGATCATTAATCCAGAAGATTTTCGCTATTTCATTATAATGTAATAAGAACCAGAGCGCATGTAGGAAAGTTCCAGCAGCAGCAGCCTCGATGGAATGCTGGGCAAGAATCGTGTCTGCTTGATCGTGTACGAACATTTATCTGAAGAATCCGTTTCAAGTTGTGCATTTAAATTCAGTAGAGCACGTAGACTGTATACCGAAGTATTTCAAGCCAGTACCGTGGCGGCGCTGCTATGTATTCGTCAAGCGTGCAGCGCTGGCGACGTTGTGAGAGGCACGGGGTGGTAGGCGAGGGCTGCTTTCTGGCCGCAGAGCGCCCTTTGAATCGTCAATGAAAATACGGACTGCTCTGTTCGATGGATTGTTCGTGATGCTTTGGTGACAAGTATGGGACCGGTTGTGCATGCATGTAGTATCTGTGTTACAATTTACCTTCGATTTTCTCTCGAGTTCATGTAAAAAATGTTTCTTGTATTCCTTCTTCGAACGACATAAATAATGCCTTGTCTTATATGCACTTCGTCCTCGGTGAATCACCGTTGAACGGACAGCATTCATATTATACTTAGAGAAAGACGTATATTATACTTCTTATCAGGTTTTATTCGTGAATTGAGATTCGAATGGTTTCATATTCAGATTGAAGATATTTTAATAATGAATTTTATTTTTTGTATTTTTTAAGAACCCATGCGTAATAGTAGTTTCCATGAGACATCTTATATTCAAAGATTGAATATCTTCATCCTTGCTCAAGGGAGTGTAGCTATTGTATCTGTGGTAATTAGCACTCCTAGGGGGAATATGTGAGGTCTCAAGCTAAAAGTTAGGTAGGCCTTTCTTTTGTTGGAATAGAATAGATTTTTTGTTATGGTAAGGACTATCTATTTTTTCGGTTTACTACTGTCATGTTTTTCAACACCTACTACTTTTACTTTCCTCAACGTTAATCTTGTTCCATGAACTCCTTTTTCAACTGTTTCTGTGCACCTTGTGCATAGATTCTGCGTTCCCTTGATTCCATATTTAATGGTACCTTCTTCCTTCGTCTTTGTTGCGGTTAGGGAGGCTTGAGCTAATATCTAATCTAAAAATCTTTTGTTCGGATTGTGAATTCATAAATTTGCTACTAATCAAAAGGTGCTTTAGGTGCAGTATTTTACTCCGAATGCAGATATTTTTACAACATTTGAAGGTGCAGCTGACGGACCTGAAGCTATTGAACTTCTTATGTTCAACGCTCAATAGCTTCAGAAGTTCAATAGCTTCAGGTCCGTCAGCTGCACCTTCAAATGTTGTAAAAATATCTGCATTCGGAGTAAAATACTGCACCTAAAGCACCTTTTGATTAGTTACAAATTTATGAATTCGCAATCCGAACAAAAGATTTTTAGATTAGATTAGCAAAATAATTTTTTATGAACAAATACTATTCGGTGGTATGTAGAGGTATTTTGAGAGAATTTATTAGATCATTTCATAAATAATTTCTGTTTTATGATTTTCAATTCAACGTATAATGCAAACCAAATAAACAAGTTTCAATCCTATATTTACCATTATTTCCAATGACCTTTTCCCATTTGCTAATTAACTTTTTAATGCCATCCGAATTAAATGAAGACTGTTTTGATTCAAAGAAGCTTTGGATGTTCTCTTTCACTTGATTGTGTTGAGTAAATTTTCTGCCTTGAAGAGCATTCTGTTAAGACCTAAAGAGATGAAAATCAGTCGGGGTGAGGTCAGGGGAATATGGTGGATGAGGTAGTACAGACCAGCTGGGCTCAGATCCGTGCTTTAATATTGAGTTTATCGGCACCCTCAACGTTACTCTTATTATTAATATTACAGACCAGCCGAGTTGCAAAATTTTTTTAGGGTCACTTTAGCATCAAGTGGTCTTGCGTTGTCATGAAGGAGGATGACCGTTTTTCTGTTCACAAGTGCTGGACGTCTATTTCTCAAATTTTCATCCACACGCTGCTATTGCTACGGAGTTCTTTGGCTAATTCTCGAGTGCTTAAAGGAGGATCATTCTCCACTTAAGGTCTTCAAACTTTTTCATCGATGTTCGATGAGCGCAGAGGCCCAGGCTCATCTTCCAAGCTAAAATCACCAGAACAAAATTCTGTAAACAAATTTCTTTCTTGTCGATCTCTTTGTACATCCTGGCCATAAGTGCTGCATATTTTCCTCGCTGTCTCTACTACATCAATTTCCAGTTTAAACTCCCGCAACATCACATGTCGAGTGTATAACTTTAGGTCTTCCGTTTCAAGGGCTATTTTTCATGATTCCACTGTAATGCAAGTGAAATAATGGCTTTGAAAAATGAAAAGAGTATTTGAATATGAGCGTTTTAAAATATGACAAAGCTATTCTAATTTACATAAAAAATCGAAAATTATTTTGGAATCGAACTGAACGAATTAATTATATCTAATTCAGTAATTGAAGCACAAAATCGTTTCTGTTCACCTCTCAGTGTAGTTTCGATAACTTTTCCTTTTACTGTTGGAGAAGCATAACTGTTTCGTGAGCTTCTAACTGTAGCGGCAGAGCAGCCAAGCAGCAGACGACGCAAACGGGTTGGTTGTGCTGTAACTTCTCCGTCTGGCGCTGTCGAAATGCTCACTGAGTGCTGTGCAAAGAACTATTTTTCACGTCTTGAATGAAAACATCAGTGATAAAGTTAAAGGATAAACTGGCGCTTTTTGCGCTGTCAAGTCTTCCTTCCTAACAAAGCAGTGAATTAGACCTGAAATAAAATGGCGGCTCTTCATTAGGTCACTGTGCCTGTATCTCGGTCCAATCGAAAAATTTTTTATTTCTCAAAATTCGTGTCTGTACTATTAAATTTGTGTTTTTTTCAAAATATTTGTATATATTCCATAGGATTGTGGTAAAATATCCTGACCTTTTGTTACAATTTTCCCAGTTATTACCCACCCAGTGAATGCTTTACCACTAGCGATGTTCTGGCTGAAGTTCAGTATTTAACTAAAATTTTAAGTCAGTTATGGTAAGTAATTTTAAAAAAAACAAGCGTTACCTTGATCGTGCCTTCATTTATCTTTGATTAAGTATTTATCAAAATTGCCCTTGTGACTACTGGTCGGTCACCAGCATTATGAAAATTCCCTCCGTGCAAGTCGGCGGCTCACATCGCGGCCAATTCGTTAACTTATCGTTCCATTTTTGAAGTAGGGATGCTTTTTGTTTTTGCTTGAGGGAAACGTTCCATGTCCTCTTCCTGCAGACAAGTGAACATTTCCACACTGATCTGAGCCTGGAGTTGAGGTGATGTACGAATACTGTAATGAGGACAGAGGAAATGGACGTAAAATTCTGCCCCATTTACCCTTGTATTTTCGTTTTTGACGTCCGCGCATTTAAGCCGAATTGGCTTATAACCGTATTGGTTTTCCCCCTCAGGGGGATACAATTATTGTATCTATGGGAATTAGTGCTCCAAGGTGGACAATGTGAGGGCCTGAGCGAGCTGAGAGTTAGGTAGGCTTTCTTTTTGTTGAAATAAAATGTTTTTGTTATGCTAAAGACCACTTTTTTTCGGTTCACTGCTGTCCTGTTTTTCAGCACCTACTACTGTCTTCTTCAACTTTTATCTTGTTTCATTATCTTCTTTCACAACTTTCTGTTTCTATGCCTTTCTGCGTTGAGTCCGCGTTTCCTTAACTCCATACTAAATGTTGCATTCCTCCTTCCTCTCTTTGGATCGCCTTGGTGGCTGCGGGTGAGGGAGCCAAAAATAACGACTAATTTAATCCATATTGTTTTCACTACGGTACTGAAACAGAATTCATAAATAACTATTTTAAATTTATCATAAATGCTGCTTTCATGAAGACATTGGGCTATGTCCGTCAACAATTTCTTGGTGATTGATTTTAAAAAAGATTTATCAATGACTACAAGTCTGCAACTTGAAAGCTTTACCGCAGTCGTGATTTAAATTCGCGCAAAACTATCCGTCATGAGAGCCAACTTTGTTGTGTTTCTATCACTTTGAATGGTTTAACTGTGAAGCTTATACATATGTTCACTGTTGAAGCTCGCGTATACTCGTAGTTCGAGACCATTCGACTTTAAGTGAAAATTCCACCGTAGTTTTGAGACGCGTCTGTCGCTCGCGAGTGGTCGATCGCCAGGGCTCGAGCGGTGATCTACGAAGCTTCATTTTAATGCGAAGTGGACAACCATCATGGAACTGTTCGTTTCTAGTCTACTTATGTGGGGAATGTTGCAGATTATTTTTTTTTGTCTATTGAATTCATCTAAACTTGTTCCCGTCTCCCTATAGCCCCCGCTTGCTCGATACTATCGGCGGCGTTCTCTCATTGCAGGTTTTCATGTTTTTTTTGTCTCCTGTTGAGTTTGACCATCGTATCTGTGCATTGCATAAGAATACAAATAGCCATTAAAATCTGTGACTCGACTTAACCTCAGAACATCTGCCACCGACCATAGAACATACTATGTTAGCTAGATGACTATATTCGTTGGATTTTCCGATCACGGCAGCCGAGGTAGCACAAGGCTCTACACAAACTTGTGCCAAGTCGTTGTGTGTTCAGGTACATCCGGTGCAGCATCCTGCATCAGACTACGTACGCTCGACGGCTAATTTACTTTGTTGTGCACAAGTGTTACTCCACATCCGCAAATGTCGTTCTTTTAATTTTAGAACGGCATTTCCTCTGGAAGTTGAGCCGCTTCTACAAGCTGCGAGTTTCATTGCTGAATCTTTAGGTTTAGGTATTGCTTCTATTTGTAACCTTGCAAAGTTGGATTTTAGCTATGGTTCATTTAAAATTATTCTTATTGTCCTGTCTGAGAACACTGAAAATGCGTAAGGCTGTTCTTATTCTTCTGTAACTTATTTATTTCGTCGTTTGCTTCTAATAATCAGAGTAGAAAGTGCATTTTTCATAAAAACTTTGATCTTTGCGTAATACCGTCACGCTGAACAGACGCTAGAGCCAACACTGTGTTGATAAAGAACATTCTAAAGCTTTCAATAGCTTATGTTCTGTACCTTTGTTTTCGTATTATTTGTACTTCTTTTCAAGCGCAGCGGTTGTACTCCAAGAGAACGACAACCGCGCGTTCAGTCGCGGCTGAAGTACATTGAGTACAGTAACCATGCGTTCAGTCGCGGCTGAAGTACATTGAGTACAGCATCTGTGCGTTCAGTCGTGGCTGAAGTACATTGAGTACAGCAACCGCGCGTTCAGTCGCGGCTGAAGTACATTGAGTACAGTAACCATGCGTTCAGTCGCGGCTGAAGTACATTGAGTATAGTAACCTTGCTTTCAGTCGCGGCTGAAGTACATTGAGTACAGTAACCTTGCGTTCAGTCGCGGCTGAAGTACATTGAGTACAATAACCATGCGTTGAGTCGCGGCTGAAGTACATTGAGTACAGTAACTTTGCGTTCAGGTGCGGCTGAAGTACATTGAGTACAGTAACCATGCGTTCAATCGCGCCTGAAGTACATTGAGTACAGTAACCATGCGTTGAGTCGCGGCTGAAGTACATTGAGTACAGTAACTTTGCGTTCAGGCACGGCTGAAGTACATTGAGTACAGTAACCATGCGTTCAGTCGCGCCTGAAGTACATTGAGTACAGTAACTTTGCGTTCAGGCGCGGCTGAAGTACATTGAGTACAGTAACCATGCGTTGAGTCGCGGCTGAAGTACATTGAGTACAGTAACCATGCGTTCAGTCGCGGCTGAAGTACATTGAGTACAGTAACCATGCGTTGAGTCGCGGCTGAAGTACATTGAGTACAGTAACTTTGCGTTCAGGCACGGCTGAAGTACATTGAGTACAGTAACCATGCGTTCAGTCGCGCCTGAAGTACATTGAGTACAGTAACTTTGCGTTCAGGCGCGGCTGAAGTACATTGAGTACAGTAACCATGCGTTGAGTCGCGGCTGAAGTACATTGAGTACAGTAACTTTGCGTTCAGGCGCGGCTGAAGTACATTGAGTACAGTAACCATGCGTTGAGTCGCGGCTGAAGTACATTGAGTACAGTAACTTTGCGTTCAGGCGCGGCTGAAGTACATTGAGTACAGTAACCATGCGTTCAGTCGCGCCTGAAGTACATTGAGTACAGTAACTTTGCGTTCAGGCGCGGCTGAAGTACATCGAGTACAGTAACCATGCGTTGAGTCGCGGCTGAAGTACATTGAGTACAGTAACTTTGCGTTCAGGCGCGGCTGAAGTACATTGAGTACAGTAACCATGCGTTGAGTCGCGGCTGAAGTACATTGAGTACAGTAACTTTGCGTTCAGTCGCGCCTGAAGTACATTGAGTACAGTAACTTTGCGTTCAGGCGCGGCTGAAGTACATTGAGTACAGTAACTTTGCGTTCAGGCGCGGCTGAAGTACATTGAGTACAGTAACTTTGCGTTGAGTCGCGGCTGAAGTACATTGAGTACAGTCCTTGCGTTCAGTCGCGCCTGAAGTACATTGAGTACAGTAACTTTGCGTTCAGGCGCGGCTGAAGTACATTGAGTACAGTAACCATGCGTTGAGTCGCGGCTGAAGTACATTGAGTACAGTAACTTTGCGTTCAAGCGCGGCTGAAGTACATTGAGTACAGTAACCATGCGTTCAGGCGCGCCTGAAGTACATTGAGTACAGTAACCTTGCGTTTAAGCTCCCCAGTCAGGCAGGCAAGCATTGATGAGCGATTAAGTTGGAATCCAACTGCTCATGTGCAATGGGTTATTCTAGTTATGTGTTGATGCAATGACCACTTCAAAGGCGGGAGCAACTGTTTGAAATGAAATAATTTTATTAGTAAAAACAGCCCTATTACTCGATGCAGATTGCTTCCTTGTGTGAGTGCTGTAAATACGAGTAAAATTTTGTAATCTTTTTGCTTTCGAAAGTTTTTCTTTTAAAGAAATGTCCTGACAGCAGGAACTAAGGTATATGTACTGCAAGTTCTGCGATCACAGGAAGAAATAAAGTCAGAAAAAAGTGAGTTTCATTGGTGGAAAATAATGAACCGTAGCTAGATTCGTGCGAAATACAGTTCCAGTGTTTGCCATGCTATTGAACATGAGCATAACCGAGTGCCAAAGCGGAGAGGAATAGATACATGCCTCGAAATTTACAGCGCACTGTATAGTATTCTTGTAGTTTGAATGTGGAGCGGAGTATCTTCGATAACTAAAGAATTCGAAATGATAGCGAACGATAGTCGATGGACTTGCTCTATTGTGCTGAGCTGTGCGTGTATTAGAGTTATGTAAAGAATTGGAAGGTAAACTCCGAAACAATAAATGTACTCGGTACGTGCGCTATTGTGTACTTTGAAGCTTGGTATGATCCGCACAGTGATTTGGTACACAGTAGTAAACTACTTCGTTGATCAAAGCCTTGTACATTATCGTGTGGCTCTGTGTCTGAAGTGCAGTAATGCTCGTGATACACACACGCCCCACAAATAAACGAACCCCCAAAATGAAAAGAATATGATTCAAAAAATATTTGCTGTATTTTTGCTGCAGATATTGGTTTCATAGATACATGCCCAGGTTCAGCGAACAGATGATATTGCTAATTTTTTTTAAACTTAAACTAAAGTATAATTGTGGCGTGTACATTTTATTGTTTGACGTTCCTGCGCGAAGATGTTTCTAAGAGCCTTCAGCAGAGTAATTACAGGTGAATATTTTCAAAGATATTTCGTGAAAACTTCTTTTATAAGACCGTCCAACGAAAAATATAGTCGAAACAAAATGAAAATACAGCGAATATTTTTTCAATTATATAATTTTCATTTGGGTCCCGTTTTTTGTGGGGCACCCTGAATAATACGATACTAAGCTACGGTACATTTCAGTGCAAATATGTACACAGTGCTGGTAGTGACAGGGTTATTGCACTGCAGACGTACGGATGCATTCACCTCCGCTCCAGATAGCCGCCGTGTATGACCTCCCTCTTATCTGCACTGCCCGGCCTCTGCCATTTTTCATTTGCTGTTTCAAAATGTCTGCTTTCCGTTGCGTAGTGGTATCTCTTACGGGGCGTCGCGTCTCCTAAGATACCGACAATCTTGTTGCTACGTACAACTTCTTGTACTCTGACGACATTGTCCCAGGGGGACTATGTGAGGGCCTGAGCTAAAGGTTAGGTAGGCTTCTTTTTTGTTGTAATAAAATAGGTTTTTGTTTTGTTACGGACCATCTTTTTTCGGTTCACTGCTGTCCTGTTTTTCAGCACCTACTACTTTCTTCTTCAGCTTCTTTCTTGTTTCATGTACTTCTTTCCTAGCTTCCTGTTTCTGTGCACCTTGTGATGCATAGATTCCGCGTTCCCTCAACTCCATACTAAATGGTGCCTTCCTCTTTCCTCTCTTGGAACATCTTTGTCGTGGTTAAGGGAGGCTAAAACTTTCTTATATAATAATAATAATAATAATAATAATAATAATAATAATAATAATAATAATAATAATAATAATAATAATAATAATAATAATAATAATAATAATAATAATAATAATAATAATAATAATAATCTGACGACATTGTGTTTCGAAGTGTTGTATTAAGGAATAACTGCTTTTTTTTTGTTCACTCTTTCACGTGTTTTGATGATTAAAATGTTATTTCTTTTAAATTCATGAGCTTCGTATAAGATTTTATGGACGTTAACTCTTGTTCCGAGTTTATGAAGACATCGCGGCCTCTTCTTAGCGCGGAGCAATGATCACTTTATGGGAGGAATCTGAACGGCAACTTACTTGTTAGAGGCGTAAAGGATGTACATGGAGGGAGAGACACTCATGAACTGACTGATGCTTGGGGGCTGGTGTGCTTGATATGCGCCCTCATGGACGGCGTACATTCATGACCGGCGTGATGACCTGCCCTCAAAGCTGCTCTGTGCGGTCCTTGTCCCTCCATTCCCGATCGCTCATCCGGGATCCCAGCGTCTTCGCGCCGTGATGAACGAAGTACGCAATAGCAGAACATCGGCCAATAATAATCGCATTACCAATAACCTCTCAATTGAATGCGGTTGGATTCCTGGTAACTCCTCACACTCAGGCTGGGTCCGCTTGACTCATTCGCGAGACAAGGATGTGATCATTTGGTCGGAAATACGTGCGTGGGATGAGGGTTTGTTGGTGCACGTCGTTGAAGGGGACGTTAAAAAAGAGCGTGCTGTTTTTCTTAGCGTGTGCCCCTGCTCTGATAGACCGAGAAATAATTGTTCATCCCCGGCGCTTGGGCCAAGAAAGATGTCCTCGCTCCGGATGTCACTCTTCTAAACTGAACTGTCTTCAGCTTATGTAAAGCGCATGCCTTGTTACGGTGCGTTATGTTTCGAAAGTAAAGACATCACGAGTGAGTGAACACTAGGGTATACTCTGGTGCTTGGTGAGTTTGGACAGATTAATTACCATGCAAAAGAAAGCTCTTGCCCTGCTTGCAGAGTTCAGAAGCCTGATTCCTGTGCAGTTCCATGTTTATGGCATCATTTGCTCGGTGGGCAAATAGTTGGAGCTTTGAAGACTTACTGTGGATTTGAGGGTGCAGCTGTGCGTTCGGATGCTCAATGCGCCATTGTTCTTCATGTATGAGCAAAGGCTTCTCTACAGCACTGCCATGTCTCCTACGCGTGTACACAATGATTGCGGTCAGCCTGTACGATATTTGCAATGTTTTATGAGCTCTATTAGTGCACGGTGTGTCATTTTTAAAGGGAGATTATATCTCTCCCAGAACACCAGAAGCCATCTCTCATTAGTGGGCTTTACCAAGGTGAATCAAGTAAAAAAAATCGTTTCGATGTCCTTTAGGACTTGTTCTTCATATTGTTCGAGTTGGTTGCTGTAAAACAGAGATAGCAAAAACATAGCGTACATCGCCAGACCTCGTCCCGTGGTGACTCACAAGAGTTTCTAGTTCCCAGTTATTGAGGTTTGATCGATACAATGCTACTGCTACGAGTGACTCACTTGCTCACAGCCCCGCCCCGCTGCTCATCGCGGTGTCTTGCAAGTATCAACTCTGTTAGCGCTGTGATTCATTTTTGAATTATGGACGTTTCGCATTGAAGTTTCACGGGTAATTCTGCTTTAAGCGATGCTGGTACCAGAGTTAGGACTTAGGTTTACCTAGGGTCAAACATGTCAAGATGGGCGGCGCACGACAGAATACCGGTACTGCCACGGAACTCTTGATTGCTGGTTTTGTGTTTAATTTGCGAGTTCACTGTTGAAAAATGTCCTTATAATCTTAATAAACTTCAGAGTTTGTTATTTGGTTTTCTGGTTTTCCTAGACAATGAAAGTATGAATTCCTGCTTCTATAACATCTAAGTAATGATTTCCGTACACTAAGTTCGAACAAAATCATCAGACTAACAAAATAATAGAAAAATTTGTCTCAGACAAAAAACAAATTAGGACCTTTACAAAAATGATGACTATGTTTCACTGTTACCCTAATCACAAGCTCAAACTCCGAAAACTCTGCCGCAATGCTCAGCATGTCTTAAGATCTGTGTAGGCTTATGCACACACTGATTGGTGACAATTCAACTCTTTTCTTCTCTGTTCTGATAGGATTTCCTCGCTTATTTGTTACTCTGGCTAACTTCAGAGTCGATCGCGATGGGTTGTGTCTAAGCCTTGCTTTGCCAGGTTTCTTAATTATAATTTTGAATCTAATGGAGTTATCTGACAAATTATAATCTAGGATCTGTGAGAAGTTATCTGACAAATTATACTCAAGGATCTGTGAGAAGTTATCTGACAAATTATAATCTAGGATCTATGAGATGTTATCTGACAAATTATACTCAAGGATCTGTGAGAAGTTATCTGACAAATTATAATCTAGGATCTATGAGAAGTTATCTGAAAAATTATAATCTAGGATCTATGAGAAGTTATCTGACAAATTATAATCTAGGATCTATGAGAAGTTATCTGACAAATTATACTCAAGGATCTGTGAGAAGTCATCTGACAAATTATAATCTAGGATCTATGAGAAGTTATCTGACAAATTATACTCAAGGATCTGTGAGAAGTTATCTGACAAATTATAATCTAGGATCTATGAGAAGTTATCTGACAAATTATACTCAAGGATCTGTGAGAAGTTATCTGACAAATTATAATCTAGGATCTATGAGAAGTTATCTGACAAATTATAATCTAGGATCTATCAGAAGTTATCTGACAAATTATACTCAAGGATCTGTGAGAAGTTATCTGACAAATTATAATCTAGGATCTATGAGAAGTTAATGGGCCAATTATAATCTTGGATTTACAAGGACTTAGCGGGCGAATTATAATATGATATCTACAAGAAGTTAGCCGATAATTTTCGATAGTTTCAAGTTGGCGAAGTGTAACAGATTCGACGCGGAGTGTTATATAGACCGCAGATTTAGATGCCTTCATCAATTTAACAACTTCCAATTTCCTCTTTGCCCGATATTGCTCAACAATATATGTACGTTTATCTTTTTGTAAACGTGTTAAGTAATGCGAATTGCCGAAAGAATGCAAGAGATTCAACATATAATATTTATGGACCTTTACATGAATGAGGAACTGATTACTACAATGTTTAAATTTGAATAAAAATTATAAAAATTTGTTTCGTACGTTTAATGTGGTTATGCATGAGGCGGCAAGACCACATGTATTGCATGCATTAATCTCGCGCTAGATTTGCTCCGCGGCCGCGATAGCCGTACAGGGAACTTAACGATTGTCCGTCCTTCTATATTTGAGGTGCGTCGGCGACGCTCTTGTTCTTCCCGACCCCTTTATACCTCGTTTTATTCTTACTTTAAAATAAAGATGAAGATCATGGCTTTTGTAGAGGGAAAATACTCCGTGGTCAATAGCCATGCGGCACGTCGCTGTCAAGTTCAACAAGGGCTTCATTTCGTGATGAAATTTTACTTTGAAGGCAGTGGTTTGAGTTCACATTTCCCTTTAATGATCGATGTTAGTTCGTTTCTCTTCGTCACAGCTGGCGTTAACTTCATAAAGGAAGCTGTGGTAGCAGTTTGTGTAGGAGTTCAATCTTGATAGTATAATGCCAGCTATAATTTATATTTGTAGCTGCTTTCGGCGTAGGAGTTATTAATGAAAAATTGAGGGTCGGATTAACACGTTCACCGCGTTTCCGCGGTTGTTAACGATTAGTTTGGTTGGGTTGTGAGTAGAAAAATAGGGAAATCGACTTTGCTGCTCGAAAACATCCTTTCTAAAAAGCATGAAAAATACAATGGCACGATGACATTCCCCTCGAATAATTTTTTTAAAGGTCCCGAAACATGAAATACCATTCATTTATAATGGTACCTGAATGAGCAATTTACCTATTGGTACAGAGATTGCCCAATACTCAGGAAATAGGCAGGAAATATGCGTTAAAGCTAGGCTTTAATAACGATAGATTGTGTTATGGAGCTGCATTAGGGGATGCAGTCCGTGTTGAAGTTTCGCGTTGCTGAAACGAGTTTTTGCTGGAGTTCCACTCCAGCGGAAGCGTTCCGCGTCCAAATATCTCGATACTGACCGTTGCCAGTTGGTGCAGGGCGTTGACAAAACAAGTCCTATTTTTTCCCACTTTATTTGTGCTTAACTATCAAAATTAACAAGCTGATGTAACTAGTTTTTGGGAAATATTTTTAATTGAGTTTTTGTAACAGGTCGCATTCGCTATATGTTCTATGGAAATTTTCGATTTTATTTAATTTTATTACAAAATTCTCCACTATATGTTAATGCAGAAACCAGAGCGCTGACGTAAACGGCTAGCCAAGCCACCAACCAGCATGATTATCTGAGTTTTAAAAGTTTACTAAAGACCACCCATGGTCCGTTGGTTCAGTATATTTATTAAATTTATTTCTGGGGAAACATTTGTGGTAAAATAGAGATTTGTATCTAATAGGATCTACGGTACAGCGTGTAAGAGCTTAACATGTTGCGTTATCTTATTACTGAAAACAGCGTGGACAGTTACTAGCAATCAGTGCAAACTGGAAATTTTATTGGTTTTACAAGAATATGAGCGTTCCTCTGATCGATATCAGGGGTGCGAATTTTTCATTGTTTTGGCGCATAAAGGTAGATGCCCAATATTCTGTACTTCATTTTGAGCTGAATCCTTCTACGCTGAACGTCCTCAAATTTCTTCTTGTATTCCTCCCATCATGTGTGTATAGCAAAAATTTTGATTTTTAGAGTTTGATGGTATAATTATTACTACGTAAGTCCTTGAAATGAGATGCTGTTGTGCATTTCTAGGATCTTATCTCACAATGTGTTTCATTCTGCTACTAGAAAGTGCCAAAAATTGTTACCCTTCACGTAAGTTAACTCGAACGCGCTTGGATTAATGCCCGAAATCGTATCTTCAGATCTCAAACACCGAAAGTAAGACCTTCCAAAAAGCGTTTCTGGAAAATAAATCAATTTTCCATTTCTTTTCTGTTTTTAGTACCGAAAGGAACAGAATTTGATTCTCCCGATGTTCCAATCGTATGTGCTCATCCCACATCAGGAGTCGAATGTTAACTTTTGAAGAGCTCTTATGGTGTCTACGTTCATCTCATGTACGTACAAATTGAGTATTTATTTCAAGTTTATCACGAAACTCACGATTCAAATCAGGAGCGGTCGATGATTACGGAATAAATTGTGACTGGACATTCAAATGATGGTTGAATTTATTCGGTTCTTTAACACTATTGAAAGTTTCTATATTTTTTGCTGCATCTTAACAATTAATAAAATCGGAACGTGGTTAAAATCGAACAAACCTCTCATAGGGGTACAATCGTTGCTTCTGAGAATTGCCGCTTCCGGAGAAAAAAATGTGATGTCCCGAGTTGTTATATAGGCCTTCCTTTGTTGGAATAGGCTAAGTTGTTCTGACGGTTGAGGACCATCTTTTTACGGTTCACTGCTGTCCTGTTCTTCAGCACCTAATACTTTCTTTTCTCTTCAGGGGGATACAACTAGGCTATTTATTGGAATTGGCACTCCCAAGGAAAAAATGTAAGGTTTCGAGATGAGAGTTAGGTAGGCCTTCCTTTTGTTGAAATAAAGGATTCTTTGTTTTTTGAAGGACCAGCTTTATTCGGTTCACTGCTGTCCCTTTCTTCAGCATCTATTTCTTTCATCGTCAACTTATATCTTGTTTCAATAACTTCTTTCAATCTGGCTTTTTTAATCCGCAGAGTGTGGAGATATACATTGGGATGTGATTCCGCGTTTTCTTAGTTTTGCATTAAATGCTACCTTCTTCATTTCCCTGTTGAGAACACCTTCGTGGTGGTTAGGGCTTAAATTTACGGATAGTCTAATACTGAATGATCTCACAAATTGGCAGGTACGATAAAGCAGAAGTTAATCCGCTTGAAGACTGACGAGCTTTGACTGGAAACTATATCATTATTTACAAACCGCTGAGTAAAATTTGACCAGCTTGTTGTATTGGGAAACGGGTAGCAATACTTCAAAGAAGCATTAGATAGCGGGCAGAATATGTGCGAAGGGAGAATAGGCTCTCTGTTGTTCAACAATATTCAGAACTGAACAACCATTTTTGTTGATTTTTAACAGTGCTTCAGTTTTGTAAATCGAGAAGAATCTGAATGCAATAAAATGTGCAAAAGCTTTTATCGATCTTATAGAACCGAAGAAAATTAACCGCATTCTTAATCTCCAGCGGTAATTTCTTCCCTTGCTCATTGAACGATTCTGTTTGAAATTGCGAGTTTTATATTGAGCTTGATGGAAAATGTTCCGTTGGGATATGAGAGACACGCAGACACCGTAAGAGCTCTCTAAAACTGTGCATTCGTTTTCCGAAGTCGTAGGTTGGAGAAAGTTCAACGGAAAAACTGTGTAAATCAGATATTCGTTTGTTCGGTCTTTAATTGAGACAAAGAAATCGAAGTAAAATATCCAAGACGTTCTTCATTTTTTATTAGTTTCTCATAAGAATGGCCAAAAACGTAGAATTAGAAAAATGTGTGTGTGTGTTCTTTTGCTTAGGAGACGATGAATACCTAACGCCAGCATAGACCTTCTTTTCAACCGTTGGAACCTGCGTGTTTAATAAAAAATTATGATTTTAGCATCCACTGGGTGCAAAAAAAACACAACTAGCCCCCGATATTGAAAGCAAAGAGCTACAAAGTTCGTTTTCTTGGGCTGCAAACCAACCCTGACGCAGAGAGCATGCGTGTCTCCTCAGTACGCGTATATTTTGTCTACTTCATTTTCTCTCTTTAAGGTTGCAATATTCATAGAAACAATTTCATAAATTATAGTCCCACATGTTGCACTCGAATATTTCACGTTTTGCAATGTGTTGAACCAATTCTTAATTTAGTCTAAATTTCAAGTTGAAGAAAAACTTTGAACTCGCAAAACATAGTTTCTGATCAAGTTTTTTTCCACGGGTTGATCTTTTAATTCTAAACACAAAAAGGAATGAGTTCGGGTGTGTTATTTTTTAAGATCACGAGCAAATTTCTTGAATGAAATTTCTAACAGCTGTACAATTTTTCATTCATATTCATGTTCTGTGTCATGTTCATGTTCTACATGGTTATTGAAATATTTCAAACCATTACTTGGTTAATTTCTGTTGAGCAATTACGAAAAAGATTTTTAGTTTTATACTCAGGTTTGTTTTGGGAAGCCCTTCTAGCAAATTGAGGTTGCATTCGTAGTGCGTTGTTTGGTTAATTTGGACGTAGCCTCAACGAAGGCGCGAGACAACGTGCGTCTGGCAGAAGAACTGTTTGCGCGCCCCAACAAGCTTTATTAAATGGAGCTGGCGCGTCTCGAGCAGCGGCCACGTATCTATGCTACCTTACAGCCACATCATTAACAAGGCACCCAAGCAAATCGGCGGGCTTTTGTTTAGACCTGCAGAGTGTAGTGGCCTAATGTTGTTAACACTACGAACGAGCGCAAGTTTACGCGGCACTGCCATGTTTACGCGCATCTAAGGAGCTCACGCCGCGCCCGCCGGGTCTTCCCTAATTACTCTGCATGGGCTTTGTTCAGTACCAGTGCAGGCACCGTATGTATTTTTTAGCGTCTTGCATGTGTGATGCAGACCGCTGGACGTGCGAACGCTGTTGACGTCCGAGCAAGGAGTGACGTCACGAGGCGGTGACTAACTCTGTTTCTAGGGGTCAGCCTGTGCCTAATTGTCTGTTTATTTCAATCATCGTCCGGTGGTTAGAAAACCTAATGCCCGGGCACTTCCATGTTTACTATTTAACTAATTGCCCTGAGATTAAATTTATGTTGTAATTTTATTTGAAAATAGTTTTGATAGTAAAAAACGCGTGTGCACCGCGTGTGCTTGGACAAAAATGAGCTCTTCTCTCTCTCCCAGGACAGGGACGAGCTCTTCTCTCTCTCCTAGGACAGGGACGAGCTCTTCTCTCTCTCCCAGGACATTGACGAGCTCTTCTCTCTATCCCAGGACAGGGACGAGCTCTTCTCTCTCTCCCAGGACAGGGACGAGCTCTTCTCTCTCTCCTAGGACAGGGGCGAGCTCTTCTCTCTCTCCCAGGACATTGACGAGCTCTTCTCTCTCTCCCAGGACAGGGACGAGCTCTTCTCTCTCTCCCAGGACAGGGACGAGCTCTTCTCTCTCTCCCAGGACAGGGACGAGCTCTTCTCTCTCTCTCCCAGGACAGGGACGAGCTCTTCTCTCTCTCCCAGGACAGGGACGAGCTCTTCTCTCTCTCCTAGGACAGGGACGAGCTCTTCTCTCTCTCCTAGGACAGGGACGAGCTCTTCTCTCTCTCCTAGGACAGGGACGAGCTCTTCTCTCTCTCCCAGGACAGGGACGAGCTCTTCTCTCTCGCCCAGGACAGGGACGAGCTCTTCTCTCTCTCCCAGGACATTGACGAGCTCTTCTCTCTCTCCCAGGACAGGGACGAGCTCTTCTCTCTCTCCCAGGACAGGGACGAGCTCTTCTCTCTCTCCCAGGACAGGGACGAGCTCTTCTCTCTCTCCCAGGACAGGGACGAGCTCTTCTCTCTCTCCCAGGACAGGAACGAGCTCTTCCCTCTCTCCCAGGACAGGGACGAGCTCTTCCCTCTCTCCCAGGACAGGGACGAGCTCTTCCCTCTCTCCCAGGACAGGGACGAGCTCTTCTCTCTCTCCCAGGACAGGGACGAGCTCTTCTCTCTCTCCCCCAGGACAGGGACGAGCTCTTCTCTCTCTCCCAGGACAGGGACGAGCTCTTCTCTCTCTCCCAGGACATTGACGAGCTCTTCTCTCTCTCCCAGGACAGGGACGAGCTCTTCTCTCTCTCCTAGGACAGGGACGAGCTCTTCTCTCTCTCCCAGGACATTGACGAGCTCTTCTCTCTATCCCAGGACAGGGACGAGCTCTTCTCTCTCTCCCAGGACAGGGACGAGCTCTTCTCTCTCTCCTAGGACAGGGGCGAGCTCTTCTCTCTCTCCCAGGACATTGACGAGCTCTTCTCTCTCTCCCAGGACAGGGACGAGCTCTTCTCTCTCTCCCAGGACAGGGACGAGCTCTTCTCTTCTCTCTCTCCCAGGACAGGGACGAGCTCTTCTCTCTCTCCCAGGACAGGGACGAGCTCTTCTCTCTCTCCCAGGACAGGGACGAGCTCTTCTCTCTCTCCTAGGACAGGGACGAGCTCTTCTCTCTCTCCTAGGACAGGGACGAGCTCTTCTCTCTCTCCCAGGACAGGGACGAGCTCTTCTCTCTCTCCCAGGACAGGGACGAGCTCTTCTCTCTCTCCCAGGACAGGGACGAGCTCTTCTCTCTCTCCCAGGACATTGACGAGCTCTTCTCTCTCCCCCAGGACAGGGACGAGCTCTTCTCTCTCTCCCAGGACAGGGACGAGCTCTTCTCTCTCTCCCAGGACAGGGACGAGCTCTTCTCTCTCTCCCAGGACAGGGACGAGCTCTTCTCTCTCTCCCAGGACAGGGACGAGCTCTTCCCTCTCTCCCAGGACAGGGACGAGCTCTTCCCTCTCTCCCAGGACAGGGACGAGCTCTTCCCTCTCTCCCAGGACAGGGACGAGCTCTTCTCTCTCTCCCCCAGGACAGGGACGAGCTCTTCTCTCTCTCCCAGGACAGGGACGAGCTCTTCTCTCTCTCCCAGGACATTGACGAGCTCTTCTCTCTCTCCCAGGACAGGGACGAGCTCTTCTCTCTCTCCCAGGACAGGAACGAGCTCTTCTCTCTCTCCCAGGACAGGGACGAGCTCTTCTCTCTCTCCTAGGACAGGGACGAGCTCTTCTCTCTCTCCCAGGACATTGACGAGCTCTTCTCTCTCTCCCAGGACAGGGACGAGCTCTTCTCTCTCTCCCAGGACAGGGACGAGCTCTTCTCTCTCTCCCAGGACAGGGACGAGCTCTTCTCTCTCTCCCAGGACAGGGACGAGCTCTTCTCTCTCTCCCAGGACAGGGACGAGCTCTTCTCTCTCTCCCAGGACATTGACGAGCTCTTCTCTCTCTCCCAGGACAGGGACGAGCTCTTCTCTCTCTCCTAGGACAGGGACGAGCTCTTCTCTCTCTCCTAGGACAGGGACGAGCTCTTCTCTCTCTCCTAGGACAGGGACGAGCTCTTCTCTCTCTCCCAGGACAGGGACGAGCTCTTCCCTCTCTCCCAGGACAGGGACGAGCTCTTCTCTCTCTCCCAGGACAGGGACGAGCTCTTCTCTCTCTCTCCCAGGACAGGGACGAGCTCTTCTCTCTCTCTCCCAGGACAGGGACGAGCTCTTCTCTCTCTCCCAGGACAGGGACGATCTCTTCTCTCTCTCCCAGGACAGGGACGAGCTCTTCTCTCTCTCCTAGGACAGGGACGAGCTCTTCTCTCTCTCCCAGGACAGGGACGAGCTCTTCCCTCTCTCCCAGGACAGGGACGAGCTCTTCTCTCTCTCCCAGGACAGGGACGAGCTCTTCTCTCTCTCTCCCAGGACAGGGACGAGCTCTTCTCTCTCTCTCCCAGGACAGGGACGAGCTCTTCTCTCTCTCCCAGGACAGGGACGATCTCTTCTCTCTCTCCCAGGACAGGGACGATCTCTTCTCTCTCTCCCAGGACAGGGACGATCTCTTCTCTCTCTCCCAGGACAGGGACGATCTCTTCTCTCTCTCCCAGGACAGGGACGATCTCTTCTCTCTCTCCCAGGACAGGGACGAGCTCTTCTCTCTCTCCCAGGACAGGGACGAGCTCTTCTCTCTCTCTCCCAGGACAGGGACGAGCTCTTCTCTCTCTCTCCCAGGACAGGGACGATCTCTTCTCTCTCTCCCAGGACAGGGACGATCTCTTCTCTCTCTCCCAGGACAGGGACGAGCTCTTCTCTCTCTCCCAGGACAGGGACGATCTCTTCTCTCTCTCCCAGGACAGGGACGAGCTCTTCTCTCTCTCCCAGGACAGGGACGAGCTCTTCTCTCTCTCCCAGGACAGGGACGATCTCTTCTCTCTCTCCCAGGACAGGGACGAGCTCTTCTCTCTCTCCCAGGACAGGGACGAGCTCTTCTCTCTCTCCCAGGACAGGGACGAGCTCTTCTCTCTCTCCCAGGACAGGGACGATCTCTTCTCTCTCTCCCAGGACAGGGACGATCTCTTCTCTCTCTCCCAGGACAGGGACGAGCTCTTCTCTCTCTCCCAGGACAGGGACGAGCTCTTCTCTCTCTCCCAGGACAGGGACGATCTCTTCTCTCTCTCCCAGGACAGGGACGATCTCTTCTCTCTCTCCCAGGACAGGGACGAGCTCTTCTCTCTCTCCCAGGACAGGGACGAGCTCTTCTCTCTCTCCCAGGACAGGGACGAGCTCTTCTCTCTCTCCCAGGACATTGACGAGCTCTTCTCTCTCTCCCAGGACAGGGACGAGCTCTTCTCTCTCTCCCAGGACAGGGACGAGCTCTTCTCTCTCTCCCAGGACAGGGACGAGCTCTTCTCTCTCTCCCAGGACAGGGACGATCTCTTCTCTCTCTCCCAGGACAGGGACGAGCTCTTCTCTCTCTCCCAGGACAGGGACGAGCTCTTCTCTCTCTCCCAGGACAGGGACGAGCTCTTCTCTCTCTCCCAGGACAGGGACGATCTCTTCTCTCTCTCCCAGGACAGGGACGAGCTCTTCTCTCTCTCCCAGGACAGGGACGAGCTCTTCTCTCTCTCCCAGGACAGGGACGATCTCTTCTCTCTCTCCCAGGACAGGGACGAGCTCTTCTCTCTCTCCCAGGACAGGGGCGAGCTCTTCTCTCTCTCCCAGGACAGGGACGAGCTCTTCTCTCTCTCCCAGGACAGGGACGATCTCTTCTCTCTCTCCCAGGACAGGGACGAGCTCTTCTCTCTCTCCCAGGACAGGGACGAGCTCTTTTCTCTCTCCCCCAGGACAGGGACGAGCTCTTTTCTCTCTCTCCCAGGACAGGGACGAGCTCTTCTCTCTCTCCCAGGACAGGGACGAGCTCTTCTCTCTCTCCCAGGACAGGGACGAGCTCTTCTCTCTCTCTCCCAGGACAGGGACGAGCTCTTCTCTCTCTCCCAGGACAGGGACGAGCTCTTTTCTCTCTCCCCCAGGACAGGGACGAGCTCTTTTCTCTCTCTCCCAGGACAGGGACGAGCTCTTCTCTCTCTCCCAGGACAGGGACGAGCTCTTCTCTCTCTCCCAGGACAGGGACGAGCTCTTCTCTCTCTCTCCCAGGACAGGGACGAGCTCTTTTCTCTCTCCCCCAGGACAGGGACGAGCTCTTTTCTCTCTCTCCCAGGACAGGGACGAGCTCTTCTCTCTCTCCCAGGACAGGGACGAGCTCTTTTCTCTCTCTCCCAGGACAGGGACGAGCTCTTCTCTCTCTCCCAGGACAGGGACGAGCTCTTCTCTCTCTCCCCCAGGACAGGGACGATCTCTTTTCTCTCCCCCATATATATGACTTCTTATCATGTGGAGGTCTCAATAGTTTGCAGTCAAAGATAGATCCACTTGCAGCCTAATTTTATTGCTCAATTATTGGACCGTGTTTACTGTTGATGACGCGAGCAATTTGCTGACCTTTCTTGTGACGCAACAACCGCGGCTATCTGACCAATCACAAGCCTCCCTTGAGGGTTCGGCGATTTGTTCGTCGTGCAAACGAGTCAAGTTTATTTTTCTTTTAAAAACATGTTCTCTTGAACTGAGGTAATGGAAATAGAGGCAATTGATTTCTCAGAACGTTTTTAACTATTGTAGATTTGGGAATTAGCGCTCCCATGGAAAAGACCTCAACGAAGACCTCAACGTTTCCAAGTTGAAAATTTGGTATGCTTTCTTTGTAGTGAAATAAAATAGTTATTTTTTGTTCAGTTTTGGACCACCTTTTTCTCCGTTCACTGATGCTCATTTTTCAGCATTTGTTAATTCGTTGTTTTATTTCTTGTGTTTCGTAAACTTTTTCCCGATGTTGCTGTTTGTATGCATGGGGACAGTGAGGAGGAACACAACTTGTGCGTATGTTCCCCATTTCCTCAATTCTGAACAGAAAGGTGTCTTCCTCCCTTTCTCAAGAACACCTTTTATGTAGTTAAAAACAATTATCGCTCCCTGGGGGACCATGAGAGGGCCCGAGCTATAGGTTAGGTAGGCTTCCTTTTTGTTGAATTAAAATTGGTTTTTGTTTTGTTATGGACCATCTTTTTTCGGTTCACTGCTGTCCTGTTTTTCAGCACCTAATGCTTTCTTCTTCAACTTTTTCTTGTTTCAGGAACTTCTTTCTTAGCTTACTGTTTCTGTGCACCTTGTGCATAGATTCTGCGTTCCCTCAACTCCATACTAAATGGTGCCTCTCTCCTTCCTCTCTCAGAACATCATTGTCGGGGTTAAGGGAGGCTAAAAATTTCTTATATAATAATAATAATAATAATAATAATAATAGTAATAATAATAATAATAATAATAATAATAATAATGTAGTTAAAAGTCTTGAAAGAACTAGTAATCTCTTTTTTGATGCGTTTTTTTGATTTTAACAGACAATGTAGTATGTTTTATATTTGCTTCCATTTATAGCAATAGTTATGCATACAGTAATTTATTGGAGTGAATTTCACTACTCATGGTACGCTTAAGCTTCAAATGTCGTAAAAGCTTCATTACGCATACTGAAAGTGAAACGGGAATGTCTGAAATTGTGGAGTTCAGCTCAAATTTCTCGTATCTTCCTTTGTCCACATGAGAGGAAGTTCAATCAAAACGGCGTGTTGGATCTAGGCACATTGTTTCTAGCAGCTTTATATTAACAAGCGTTTTTTTTGCTGACGTTTCACGTTTCCATATCAAAGCCTCCAAAGCTGCAGGATAAGGAGAGATTCAGTCCCGCGATTCTGAAGGACGTAAAATCCGGCCTTTGAGTAACGAATTTCCATTTCTACATTTAGAATAACGCAGAGACTTACGGAATAATGCCTCTTCGTTGGAAGAAAATTAGCGAAAGGTGACTGTACTTGGGAAACGGTTCACCACAATAATAGTCTAGTCAGTTTTCTGGAACGGATAACTCGGAAATAAACAAAATCCCAAAATAAGTGTGAAACTGAACCTCACAAGTGGTTTAACGAACAAACTTTTGAAGTTTTCATCTCTTTGTGACTTCTATGAGAAACGCCGCGTGTCTCAGGAACTGCAACTCTGGCTTATATTATTGTACCAAAATGCGGTTGACAATCCTCTCTGACACCCGTCACCGTGTGTTTGCGTGTACAGCAAATTTACGATGAGATAGTAGCCTAAGTCATTGGGATTTTACTGCAGTAGGAAGTACGAAAAACGTGTACACCGCGCGTTAGGTGGCTACTCGAAGAAAAGTTTACAGTATGGCGCAGAGGGGCAGACCGAGAGGTCCAAGAACACACGCTGCTAATGTTCAATCGAACCAAGGATACTGGGCACCGTGGAGTTTCAGATTTATCCCACATCTATAGACTTGAAAATTAAGTTGAAGCCAGCAGTGGTAAGATACTGTTCGGGTACGAGTGGAGTCTGCATAAAGGAATTTCTCTGAACTCATGGATATCCTTTCTTTAGAATTGCGTATTTGCTGGGAATAACATTTAGAAGGGTATTATTAAGTGTCTCGTGACTGAAGTCGTCGTGCGACTTCGGCGATAGATAGAGCCACTGTGCGCAGATTTAGCGTAGATTTTTTCTAATATTCAGGAAGCTGCTTGAAGTCAGTGAGACTTGAATTGTATATGTAAATTACGAGTTCTGAAGCTCGTCTGTACTACAGCAAATATGTATTTTACACCACGGGTTAAACTCTAATTATACATGTATTTGGTTAGCGACGAGTTTACCAAACGAGTTCGATATTTTATAATGTTCAGGAGCTACAAATAATTATAATTTACAGTGTCGCAACGGTACAGCAGGCAGCACAAGTTCTTCGAAGTAAACAAGGCTATGCCGCGTATTATGCCAAATTGGATGTTCAGCTAAAATTAAAAATTAAAGAGGCCTACGCATGCATGTTTGCAGCCCTGTGTGATTTTCAAATGCTGTGTTTTATGAATACTCATTTTTTTAAAAGCTCGAGCTTTATACAATACGTGGCGTAGCCCTGTCAACTTGAAAGAACGTGACAGATGCATTTGCCGCTACAGCTACGTGTTATTGCTCGAATATTCGGCGCTAATTCAAGTTACGCTTAGCGTGATTTTTGACAGTTCAAATTTTCATACTACGGATATTTTAGAAACGATTTTGAAACATAAATTTTGATCACGTTTCTCTATGTTTGCTGCCATCAGTGAAATACAACCATTGTATCTATGGAAATTAGTGCTCCCATGCAGGAGGAGATGTGAGGTCCCGAGCTGAGCTTTCGGAAGGTACGCTGTTTGTTGAAACAGAATAAGCTTTTTATTTTGATATGAACCATCTTGTTTCGGTTCACCCTGTCCTGTTTATCAGCACCTACTGCTTTCATCTTCTTCTTCTCCTTTTATCTTGTTTCATATACTTCCTTCCTGACTACACTGATATGCATCCTAATCTTCAGCGTCTCGTTGATGATGCATCTGCGTGTCTCGGTTTTGGGACGAACATCAGATGCACCTGGGTGTTTCAAAATAGGGCTATTATTTCTTTCAGTTTACTATGCGTCGAGAATCTCGTGTGGGAACGTAACTTTGGGTAGATTTCCCGTTCATTCAACTCCAAACTAAATTATACCGTCCTCTTTTCTTCCTTTAGAACATCTTTGCTGTAATTAGGGAGGTTTATAAGAAACCATCTAATATAATATATAATCACAGCTATATACGAGTTGAAACATTTTTAAACGTTTCAAACTTCCAGAAATCTATTACTCTCAGTTTGTTTGTGAACTCATATGCTTGACCCCTATATGTATTGTTTGCAGGCTATCACTTAGTAAATGATCTATTTAGAGCCTTCACTTTGTTGAATAAGTTCATGCACTCTGCGAAGTAAGCATACGCCACATCTCCGCCTAAGAGCTTTCTATGTGTGTTTTTGATCGAATTTCTTGGCACGTGTAAGTGTTTTTGCTCTTACTGACGGTCACTGTTTCATCAGAATGCTTTGCTATGTTTCTATTTTGGCCTTTATTTCGGGCAATTGTAATTTTTTATTTAGCGTCTGAGAAACTCGGTAAATGACAGTTTTGCGATTTCGAAGGAACTTGCTTGCGGTATTTCAGTGAGGAACTTTCTAGGCCCCACTGTTCAGTCAAAATTAGGAAATGGATTAAAGTTTGATCGTCATGGACGCTCATGTCATTCACTTTAGGCTTATGAACATATTTATTTGCAAGCTCCTGCTGAGAAGTTTCTTCCAGTCATGATAAGATTTGGTAAATCGAAGCGATGACCAAATCTGCATGGAGATGTGACTAGCGCGCGCGTCCGCACACCTTGAGAGAAGATCTAATCTCGACAAGAGGCAACTTTCCCAGCTTCTGATGTATTCAAGAGCTATAATACATGTAATGATGTATTCAAGAGCTATAATTATTTGCTAAAGCTTTAGAATATTTCAGTCGTGGAGGTCAATTAATTGAACACTGATAATAGTTACAAAACGTTTGCAACTATCCTATCAATTGGTGCTTGGTTCTCTGTTCCAACGAATTTTGTTCTTATAATTCAAAATTGGTGAACGAAAGTGCTGAAGTATTTCTTTGCCTCGTGGGAGAAAGTTTGGCCCGTAATCGTGTTGTAACAAAGAGCCACGATGCAAATTTTTAATTTTATGTCTAAGATACCAGCAGTTTTTTAAAAGGCGTTTCAAATTGTAGGATTTGTAACTTTCATTATAATGGTTTCGTTTGTGTAGTATGTTTAAAGGCCATCTAAGGTTGATACTTAACAATTCGACCTCGGCTGAAGACCTTGGTGATAAAGGAAGGAAGTATATGATATTTGTGTGCTCTGAAACGATAAATTACAGCGGTGGTTACCATCCCCTGACCTCGGCCTATTTATAAAGAAAGAAAGAGGTTAAAGTTTACGCTTGAACCACTGCTTACGAGAAAGTGGTTTTTGTTTGGGAGTGTTTGTGTTGGTGACGCCACAAGCAGGCCCAGCTTTGTTACGAGGTGGCGGGAAAACCCTTGAGGCGGCGGCGGAGGCTGCGGCCAGAGGCAAACCTGCCCGGAAGGAAGCCAAGCAGTGCCTTTGATGCATCCCGGGAAATTGGTCGATCTCTTTTGGCTCAAGAAATAGGGGAACCTCGCCCACGTGTTATGCTCGCTACAGGAAATGAAGCGTCGCCATAATTGTTCACAAAACAAAAAGTGCACAGCTGTTCTTACATCACTTCTGAGGTGTACGCCCTGACACCAAATACTGCATCCTCAAATTAATCCGCATATTCGGTTTAGCTTATTAAATTTGACCTCGTTAGCGTGATCGTAAAAGTTTAATTTATAATAGATATAATTTTCCCACGAAACATTTGTTGCTTTCTATTCCTAGTTGTGCTCGCTTCTGTATTATCAACATTCGTATTTCATAGGTAATAGATGTGTTCGATAGTTTAGTCACTCGACACTTCCTCTCCGTGAGTGTACTCAGGACTTGTCACGCGTCGATTTCAAAGGAAGCAACGTTCGGTGTTGCTGTTATTTCATAAATTATGCTTCCACAGTGTCGGTGATGCTTCATCGAGCGTAAAGCGTGGTCTCAAAGCGTGTGGTGTTCTATGCGGTGATCTCTTGAAAATTTCATGCGTCTCCTCTGAGCGATACAACTGTTGTACTTATGGGAATTAGAGTTAACACTCACATGAGAAACATATGGAAAGTCCTGAGCTGAGTGAAATGAAATTATTTTTGTCATGTCAAGGACCATCTTTTCTCGGGTCGCTGCCGTCCTGTTTTTCTGCACCTCTGATTTTCTTCTTCAACTTTTATCTTGTTTCACAACCCTTCCTTCTTAACTTACTGTTTAAATATGTTCGGGATCCTGTGTGGGGACGTTTCTTGTGCATTGAATCAACATTCCCTGAATTCCATACGCCTTGTGCCTTCATCCTTTCTCTCTTTGAACATCATTGTTATGCGAAGGTAGGCTAAAACAAATTTATAATCAATAGATACTGCCCGTTGACAAACCATAAGGCATTAGTTCGGTAACTCCCGTTATCAAATCAAACCTTAAACCTAGAGCAGACGCAGGCAAGAAGTACAATTCTTCTTTAACGACGTGTGAAGCGTAACCTCTATTTCTTGAAATTTTGTCCACTTCTAAGAACATGACAGATTGTGACGACGACAGCTGTCGGTTTCTTTTAGTTCATCCATTTGTTTGCACCAGATATAATGTCGGTGTTAGCTGTTTAAATTACCTCCCGATTCAGATAATTGCCGCCCATCAGCCTCATACAGTATGCTGTCCGCTTGCGCAGACGAATGTTGTGACTTGAAGACACACGAGTACAAGTTTTGTGGCTCAAAATGGCTTAGTTTTAATCAAGGTTCTGACGCGGATGGGCTCATATTTGTATCGTCTGCCTCCAGAGTATGTTCAGGATCTGGATTCCCCTAAAAACTCGACGCTCAGAAGTGTACACTAGGATACATTTAACATCATTGCGTGTGATACGCGATATTCGAGAGAATACGTGACCAAGAAATCGTACGCTTAACTCTCTCCTTCCCCAAAGTTATTTTGATACTAGTTAGTATAGAAGTCTTTCTCTCAGGCGAACGGAGCTGTGTTTTTGTGTCCTGTAAAAAAGGGTGGAGCGCATGCATGCGCTTGACGACCGAAGGCTGTACGCGTCCAGACCGACCAGCGCTTCTTGCCTCTCGCGTATGTATGACTTGCTTGTCTCCAATTAGCACTGGGCATGGATGGCATTAATTGCGCATTACTCTGTCATCTCGTGTTCTCATTCAATTAAGCTAGGTGTCCATTAATAATAAGGACGAGTCATATTGCTACAAAGCCAATTGTTGCTCTAAGTGATGAACCTGTAAGACGCTCCCCGCCTAATAGATGCCGGTCCGCAACTGGAACGAAAATTCTAATTGAATTCATTGTTGATGTTTCCATAGAGCCTCCGCATTGTGATGTTATCTATGAAGTAGCCGGTGTCTTGCTCTTTTTTTCTCTGATAATTGCAATTTGTTAAAACGAGCTCGTGCTTGGTGAGCTGTTGATGGCTAACTGATTCTTATCCTTTTAATGCAGGCTCTTGGAAAAGTGCTACCTACGCGCTTAAGGCTCTAGTAGAAACGGAGAGTTATGCTTCTTGTGTTCACAGGAGACGGTGCCCACCTGCCGTATGGTGGTGCTCTGTTCAATGGGAATCGCCTTTGAATATTCTGCGGCGCCTGTTGTACAGGGTTGTCTCAATAGCATTTTCCTAGCCTAAAATTTCACTTTTCTTTAATTTTGATGAAAAAGAGGCAGAAATTTTCTTTTGGTTGCAAAAAAAGTCGATCTGGTAACTCTGGTTTGCCGCTCAAATTGAATGCCGCTCGTAATAATTGCCGATTCACTTGATAGCAATTATTATAGCCTTGGATAATTGAGCTCATGGCTGGCATGTGAGCCAAAATCCATGGAAATCGGAGAGTGCGATCATTGGAGTGAACGGCCTAGACTGGAACAGTCTCAAGTTTAAAGGGAAGTTTTGTTGAAGCATTGTAAGGTCTATTCCTGCAGCAGTTACTACATTTAGTGTGTAATTATTGCTGAGCTATGATGCAGTCGAGAGCGTTTGTAATGCACTTGATTGTAGCTTGGATTTCTTACTTGTGTTTTGAATGCATTGTGTTTGAGTGATCTAATTCATGTTTCGAAATTGTAAGCTTGCTAAAGTTAACGTACATTGACTCGTAAATACGCGTATATTCAACACGTAAATCTTTTAGTTCTCAAATTATGCCTGTCGTATTTAGGTCAAAGTAAATTGAAATAATGACTTTGACTTAAATAATAGTTATTCAGAGGGTATTGATAATTATAATCGATGAAAAATTTAAATGTCCCGACACGAAAGCATTTAACACTTTAATTTATTCATACGTAAATTGTGTTATTAATTCATTAATCATGACGCATCTGAATCTCATTCTGACATACGTGTATGATATAATATGAAATATTCCAGCCTATCATGGACCTCCAAATGTTTCATACCAACTAACGAAAGAAATTATGATTTCTAACTTTCTGAGATAATAGCTCTATTTTCGTGCGATATAGTTTTGGTAAAACAAATGGCTGAGTCAAAGGGTATCTAATGACCTTCGTAATAGTAGTGTCGTGCAATGGGTACAAAAAAGAAAAAGATGGGTTCAAAAAGAATGAAATGGATACAAAAAGTATCCCAGGTCTTGAAACTTGATGCGAATACAGTAGGCTGTGTGATCTGAAAATGGAAAAATACTGGATCTACACCAATGCGTCGAGGATAAGTCATCCGAGGAAATAATTGCCTTGCGTTGTGGATAGGTGGGTTATCTCGTTGCGAGTTTTGTATCTCGTTGCGGGCACCAATAAGGTCTACAGAGTGCTGGATAGTCTGCTGGCAAAGACGCCATCCGTCGATATTTTCATTGAACACGCCAACAATCAAGGTCCCTTTGTTGGAAAAAAGACGTTTCTCGAAAATTAAAACTACCAAGACGATTTGAGAAAACCAGATACGTTCTGGGTTGGTGTTGTGCGTGGTAGTTGAAACCTACAACTGAACTTTTGTTGTAGAAAAACTGGAAGCTAAATTTTGAGAAAAAAGGAATACTGATGATCCTACAAACACTCATTGTCCGAACTTTAATTCGTGAAGGGTGTTGTTTCATGGTTTGGTTGGGATGCGGTGGTTCTTCACGTTGCATTGGTAAATTCGGGATTACGAAGAAAGAATGAATGCATGTAAGTTGGGGCATTTGAGATTTTGAGAAATAAAACATCGAATTTCAAAATCTTAGAAAAGCCATTATCTAGGTCAACGTCGTTATTTCATTGCAGTTTGAATGGTTAGTATAATTTTGAAATTTAAAGATTTAACACTGAGTTGAATTGCATATTTTTCGCTCTATATTTAAGCGAATATGGCCTAAACGCGGAATGTACTTTACTATATATGTAGGATTTGTCGTAAGTCAACGCTCGTGCACAGTTATGAGCGCGGAGAGAGAGTTTAAAGGCAGAACCGGCCAACTACCCAATAAATCATCCTTGATCTACTGTCACGTCCTTAATCCACCGGCGACACGTCCTTGATTTTCAATTGGGTGGGTTTTTCAGTTCGTATATTGCGGCATTTGGGGGTTGCGTAAAAGGAAGGAATATTTTTCAGACCTTCATTTTCTTTGATTAATTGATGTTGATAAAGTGTTCGACCAATTTGCCTTCATTTTCAGAGTGATTTTTCCAAAAAAGTAATTTCAATGTCGTATTTTGATTCGTAAAAAATCGCATTTCTATCTGGGCGATTTTTTCCAAGTTATAAGCGACATAAAACAATGGTGTAAAAAACAGTTCAGTGATCACACAATGAAACCAATGTAACATACCTAGTCTAAAATGCGCTTTGAAGCGTTTTCATTGATCATTTAAAAATGTTAGAAGAGCAAGTTAGGTTTGAGGTTAATTAGGCCAGGTGAGGTTAACTGAGCCAGGTGAGGTTAATTAAGCCAGGTGAGGTTAATTAAGCCAGGTGAGGTTAATTAAGCCAGGTGAGGTTAATTAAGCCGGGCGAGGTTAATTAAGCTGGGCGAGGTTAATTAAGCTGGGCGAGGTTAATTAAGCTGGGCGAGGTTAATTAAGCTGGGCGAGGTTAATTAAGCTGGGCGAGGTTAATTAAGCTGGGCGAGGTTAATTAAGCTGGGCGAGGTTAATTAAGCTGGGCGAGGTTAATTAAGCTGGGCGAGGTTAATTAAGCTGGGCGAGGTTAATTAAGCTGGGCGAGGTTAATTAAGCTGGGCGAGGTTAATTAAGCTGGGCGAGGTTAATTAAGCTGGGCGAGGTTAATTAAGCTGGGCGAGGTTAATTAAGCTGGGCGAGGTTAATTAAGCTGGGCGAGGTTAATTAAGCTGGGCGAGGTTAATTAAGCTGGGCGAGGTTAATTAAGCCGGGCGAGGTTAATTAAGCCGGGCGAGGTTAATTAAGCTGGGCGAGGTTAATTAAGCTGGGCGAGGTTAATTAAGCTGGGCGAGGTTAATTAAGCTGGGCGAGGTTAATTAAGCTGGGCGAGGTTAATTAAGCTGGGCGAGGTTAATTAAGCTGGGCGAGGTTAATTAAGCTGGGCGAGGTTAATTAAGCTGGGCGAGGTTAATTAAGCTGGGCGAGGTTAATTAAGCTGGGCGAGGTTAATTAAGCTGGGCGAGGTTAATTAAGCCGGGCGAGGTTAATTAAGCTGGGCGAGGTTAATTAAGCTGGGCGAGGTTAATTAAGCTGGGCGAGGTTAGGCCAGCTAGGTGAAGTTCCACTACTTCATGCCGAGTCAGCCTAAAATAAACGTTAACGTTAAACATCATCAGTTAAATTTTACCCACCCTCCCCCAATTTCTCGAGCAAGTTCCTTATTTTTCTAATCTCTCAAATGCGAGTATCTGAAAAATATATCGTGAAAGAATTATACATGTGTACGAACTGCCTTTGTTGCGCTGGTGACAAGCAATATTTATTCAAGCAAGTTTCGCAATAGTATAGTTGTGTAGAAGTGACATTTGTTGTAAGAAATTCCTAATGTGCGTATTAAACTTCAAAACCCTCAGTGCAGGGTTTTTTACGTGGTGAACTTTTGAGGTGATTTTGTGCCATTGTTGCTGGTGTCAAATAGACTTGAATAGACTCAAACAGACTTGAACTTGTCGTGCGAGAATCAATGATCTAGTGTTGCTTGTTTAACAATCAAGAAGAGTGCGAGTCACAATTATCGGGCTGTAGCACCCACAATTTTTGGTTTCAAGGATCAAAGTACGACGATGGGTAATTGGATCTATAAAAGTGCGTAATCGCGTCAGCTCTCATTTTTAAGCACTGAATCTTATTTAATGCTGTTGATTTTGAAGTTGTTACGGATTGTTTCTTTGTTATACAGACGTATATAATTCTAATATTAATGTAATAAAAATGTCACATCACTTGCAAAATTTGTATTCGTGGAAGCTCCGAATGCTACCAGAGATGAGCGGGTCGAAGGAGGCAAGATATGAACAGCGTTCCAAGAAAAGCAGACTACTGATGAGGGTGTGTGGGTGCGGGGAAAACCTTCATGCGCTAGGAATCGGACCGTAAAGTAGCTGGAACTGGTTTGGGTGAAAAAGACAATAACTGAATTGTGTGTAGAGTAGATACGAATCGAGCTAAAAAACACACAAGTTACCGTAGACGAGATAGAGGTTCAGGATAATCTTCTATCGCGTTGCGCCGAGTATGAGACTTTTAAGGAGCTCACACCAATCATAAGATGCACTTCTAACTCGCTTGTTGTTTTTTGTGTAGGCAAAGCAAAAGCTAGGTTTATAAGTTTGTGCCAGGAAACATATCTCCTTCAATTCCGAATTTTGTGAAGTGGATTTTATGGAGAAGCCGTAAGTTTTTGTCACGTGTATAAAAACCTTTCGCGTATCAGCAAATTTTGTCAATATTATGCACTGTCCGTTTCTATTCAGTAACAAATTATGCGTGGATCTTTCTTCAACGCTATTGGTTACATCATCAGGTCACACACATTAGAATAACAGCGGAACTTCCTCCAGACAGTTTAGTTCGAAAAAAAAATATTCGGGTATAAATTCAACAAGATATATAACTTATTAGGGCTATATATATACATGGGTCTCGAAATGTACCTTGATAGAAAACAGTCAATAAAGTATATCAGTTAAATGTTAGTTACATATTAGTTCAATGTTGGCTATTGATTAGTTTTATATTAATTATATATTAGTAATCAATTAGTTTATATTAGTTATATGCTAGTTATCGTTTTATATGTTCTGCATTACTTTCATATTAGTTCTATGTTAGTCATGAATTAGTTTTATATTAGTTATATGTTAGTTATGAATTTATTGTTCGTTAGTTATCGTTTTATGTTTTGCATTAGTTTATATTAGCTATTTGTCGAGATTATTTTATATTAGCTACTTGTTAGTTATCGTTTTATTTGTTATGCAATAGTTTCATATTAGTTACATATCATATATATATATATCATTTATATATTAGTGGCCTTAGGAGGTGGCATGGCAGCGGCGTTTGGATGCGGAGAGCAGCGCCAGGCCCGCACCTGCGCCGGCATTGCGACAGGGCTCAGTTCGAAGAAACGAGCGCGTCTGGAAGCTGTTAGTGTGACCGCAGCGGCTCCCTCCTCGGGCAACGAGCTCTCCCACATACTCGCAATATTTCCGAAGTGGTCGCATGCATCACAAGATCATGAATATATATGGCTTGCTTGACTCGCAAACAAGTTTGCATGATATCCCGGTGACCATTATATGTTCTCTATGAATTTGGATTTCTGTATGACTAGTTTCGTATTTTCCAAGGCATGAATGCACGACATTGAATCAATTTGGTTCACGTGTCTTTTTCGGATTTGTACGGAATTTGTACCGTGTTCACCGGCCTATACGTTCATGGAGAGTAGGTTTCGAATTGAGTTACTCCAATTTAAAGAGCTGCGGAATTGCTTGGAGCTGCAGGTTTTGAAACGACTGGAATTTAGCCCTATGAAAAACGTGAAAGTTCAAACCTTTGCAATGATGCGGCCAAG
This sequence comes from Morinoia aosen, assembly GCA_030386875.1. NCBI lineage: Eukaryota > Metazoa > Arthropoda > Malacostraca > Amphipoda > Talitridae > Morinoia > Morinoia aosen. Next base: position 11,543,573 of record CM059563.1, read on the forward strand.
ATTCTCAATGTTTCAAATTTTTTAGCTTGTTCCAGAAGGTTGACGAATTTCTCATGCTGTCGTTAGCCCGAAAAAAACTGGACAAATTCTGCAGCGACTCCAGTAATATTTTCTGGAGTTGCTTGGAAAAAAAAGAGGGCGTTGATGGTGGAGGCGCATTCCAGCGCAGGGCGTGGAGCAATGCGAGTGTTGGCTGCCATGCAAGAGCTGCAGTAGTCTTCTGTTTGGGTTACCGCAGCATTTTCAGTGAACAGTTTTGGAGCGTTTCAGTGTACCCTAACATACGCCCTAACTTTACACTCGTTTGTGGTTTTTGCTCTTGGAAAGCTTTTCTAACAGCGTAGGAGTCGCTTTTTTCCTGCATTATCCAGTCGAGTGCGATTTCATTCAATTATAGCATAGATTGTTATATAAGTTTTGAACGGAATGGTAGACTGAAACAGATTGCGAAGGCCAAAGTGAAGCAGGTTATGTCTATTGCCGGCTGTTGGGATTGAAATTCATTGTTATTTAGCCTGAAACATGAAGCAACAATGTCTCTGGACCCCTGTAAGAGCGTCTCCGTACAGCAAATAGAAGCACGGCAATAGAAAGGTGTTGATAGCGCAAACACATTCCTCCTTCGCGTAATCCCTCGAATTTACGTCGCAATTACGACTTTTATTGCAGAAACTGTGATAAGGTCACCTTAGTAGGTGTCATTGATGGACCTCTAGAGAAAGATGTCTGGGGGATTATGTCAGGCGAGTCTCGTCTCCAGCTTTGTGTACTGACATTAGAAACTCCTTGGTTTGGTCGAAAACAACTCGTGGTTTAGTCGAAATGTTCACCATTTCCTAGCAAACGAACTTGACGGTAAAATTCAGAGGCGAAGATGTTAGAATCAGTCCTATGCTTTATATTAATTTCAGGAAATTGTCTTATTCGAGAAAGGTTTACTTTTGGTTGCTTTCATGTCTGAGTGCTTCACTCTTAGTTTCAACAATTCATTTTCCATGAAGGGTTTCCCTCCTAGTTATCTTCTTAGGCCATTGCAGTCTCTCTGCAGTGTTCTCATTTCCAGAAAGTAGTCATTCATCTCACTTTTGCATTACTAAATATTTTGACAGTGACGTGAGCCGGCGGTGTAGTGTACAGGAGAGGATTTTCATAAAGCTGCAGACCGGTCAGTAGTCACAAACTAAATTTTCACAAAAACTTGAATAAGAATAAATGCCCATGCAATTCAGTTGTTGTTTATTATTTTCAATATGTCTTACTACAATTGACCTTAAATTTGAGTTAAATATTGAACTTCAGTTTAACACATCGGGGTCAACGCGTTAGCTTAATTCGAATAGTTTACGGCTCTATCTAAGCTGATATATAGTGTCCGCTTGCTTAAAACGCTGTGATACAGAAGATGTGTCCGAGATTGCAATAAATTATCCAGTTCCAGTTGCCCCAAGATGGGTTATCAGTGATGCGAGGTCCACTGTGCAGTCTAATTCACTTTTTAATGTATACGTTGTTTTCGCTTCTAATTTTACTTTTTTGTGATATTCTCGAAAACGGCAGTTTTCTTGCACTTCAAATCAGAGCTGTGGCGCTTTCAAGTAACCTTCAGCTCAACTGGCGCACCTCTCCTGCGACGCTTATGATAACTCGCAAAATGGGTTCTCTTTGACAGAAACTGCGTTGTTGGTTTTGCGCACTCATCGGCTAAAAAATCTGCCTATAGAATAGGGAGGCCATACATTAGGCTTCGCCCTGATGTCCGTAGCTACAAATTAAAACGTAATTTAGAGGACGCTAATAACTTATTTGCTGGTCCTCTCCTCCTCTCGCTGTTCAAGCGTTGCATACTGCTATGAAATGGACAAATTCCACGCCCGTCGAATGGTGAGTTACATTCCGCTAGAACACCAGTTCTCCAGTAATTCATTGGAGGAAATAACAGGTTGTGATGACCGATAACTGGAGCTCAGCCACTATTCGGGCACCCTCCTCCCCTTGCACTGATAAACTTTATTGGTCTACGAGCCTTTATTTATTTTTGCGCCATTTCTCACCGTCCTCGCGTGACCTTGCGGGTTTTTCTTGCTAAGCGATGTACGTCGGGCGCGCTGGAGGCCGGCGGCCCTTCTTTAATTGGATTGCTTGCTGTCCGCTCGGCTCTCGGCCACTGCGCCGCCGCCGTAAGTAGCGCTGCTTGTCGGGGTGGTGATGTTTCCGCTAACTTCGGCGGAGGTAACTCGAGTAGCTTTGTTGACAATCTGAGTTGAAGCAATTCTGTGATTTTAGCTTTGTTTACAATGTGAGTTTGAGAAAATTCTGTAACTCTGTGTAATTTTAGCCTTGTTTACAATCTGAGTTTGAGAAAATTCTGTTTTTCTGTATAATTTTAGCCTTGCTATAACAGTCTTCGTTTAAGAAGTGTAATTTTAAAAATTCTTTACAAGTTAATATCAGCAACAATTCTTCTTCTGGAGAAATAATTGTTTTCTTGTATTTTAACACTCCTAAGCTGTGTTTAGGATTTTTTCTCTTTCTTTTTCATAACAACTCCATCACGGACACACAATCATGTAAAAGGTCGTAAAAACTTTCGGTTAAATCATTCGTGTTACATTATAGGAGTTGTGTTTTTAATACTAAGATATATGTCCTGCAAGCAAATTCTTAGCATCGCCTTGGGCATTCTAGCTCTTGATCTCATGTGAGACATTGGAAAGTTCATAACCATTCAAGGGATCGTAGGATTGACAAAAGATTAAGGTTTTGGTAAGTCAAGTTTGTCTATACTAACCTATATCTCAATATCTCGGGAGGAGACTGTTAGATTACCTCAGCAGTAGACATGCCTTCCGGATTTCTATCTGTCATGCAAACTTTGCTTCTTTCAATTTTTGTGCCTTCTTCGCTATCTTTCCTCTATCTTTTCTTCTTCGCTATCTTTCCTCTATCTTTTCTTCTTCGCTATCTTTCCTCTATCTTTTCTTCTTCGCTATCTTTCCTCTATCTTTTCTTCTTCGCTATCTTTCCTCTATCTTTTCTTCTTCCTCCCAAAATTGCTGTTTCTATGCGCACGGTATTCTGAAGGGAAACGCATCTTGTGCATAGATTCCCGGTGCTCAACAGTCCATTTGAACGGCCCATTTCTTGGCTTTCTTGAGATCGCCTTAGTTGGAGCTAGAAAGTTTCAAAGTGATATAATTGATAATAATAATAAATATAATAATCAGAAGAAGTAAATAAGATAATTTTTGAGACTGGGTAAAACTGGACGCCTGGAAGAATAACTTCCAAAATGATTGCACGCCTTTACTTCTCTGTGAAGATTTCAGAAACGTGTATTCATGAGTTCTTATGGCCGGTGGAAACTTCTGTGTCCAGTGGTTTTTCTTGGTGTAGATCACCAATTGTGTGAACAGAACTTTGTTATTATTGTGTGTTATTATATCTAGCGTCTGCATTAGTAAATGTGAACGAAATTTAAAAGACTCGTGTAATTGATAAATTCGTTTAGCATAGAATCATTTACTAATGTGCGTATTGTGTCTGTGCAGAAAGTGTAGACGTGATCACAATGCAGTGCTCCAGCGTGGTGCTGTGTGCCGTGGTCGTAGCGGCCGCGCTGCTCGGTGCTGCTCAGGCCTACATCAGCGGTGAGTACTGCAGCTCTGTATGCCCTCTGTGGTGAGTACTGCAGCTGTGCACCCTCTTTGGTGAGTACTGCAGCTCTGTATACCTCCTCTGTGGTGAGTACTGCAGCTCTGTAAACCCTCCTCTTAACTGCATCATGCAGCGGTGTTTATCGCAAATCATTTCTAAACTTCCCAAATTGACACCTACTGGCGCACCTTGGGATTTCCTTGATAGCGAACGCCCATTTTCCTTTCCACATCGTATTCTAAGCACAGAAATTTAAAAAACTGTTGAAGTCCTAAGTATATTTTGTGATAAGTCTCGCTTTGCTTTCCACATCTCATTACTGTGAATTCTTGCTGAGATGCCTCAAAATCTTCCTGTGGCCAACATCGTGCTCATAGTGAGAAACTTGCTTTACGTGTATTGACGCTTTGGGTTGATTTATGTTTGTGATTGCTGTAAATGGTATTCATTTCTTCAATTTTTAACTTGGGTGCGGTTTGCGTGATGCACGCATTTGATGTGTTGTTCATCTACCTCAGTCGAGACACAAATATTAAGTTTGAACCTCCATGTTGTGGCAGCGATGCCTAAATTTCCCCTCTCCTCAATTCTGTGCATGACAGTAGCTATACAGTAGCTGAATTTTTATATTTTGTCAGAAAATTTAAGCATAACGGTCTTTGAAATTCGTTGGAAGATCACGTCAATCATGCCGGCGAAGACCGTAAATTCTCACTTATACTTTGAGTGTGGACCAGGGAGTGTCTAGCTTAGTCGAGCCCAAATATGTTCAAAGCGTTTACAGACACCAGAAGCCGTCTAGCTTATTTTGCGCGTCGGAAGTCGAGTTTATATTCAAATTCAGGATAGTGCTTATTCATTGAAACCCGCTAATTTTGTTCTTCACTTTTTCAAGTGGGATCCTACTTCTTTGTTACCAAATATTGCGAACACTCGTTTATTCGACGTAGACTATCGGTTCGTGTTTTAAATTATATTTTGACATAATTTGTGCGGGTGAGTTCTTCTAGCATCCTTGTTAGGAACATTTGATGCTAGAAATCATCGCTACTTATGTTGCGATATCGCAACCGAAGTGTAAATGTTCCACTCTCTTGTTCGTAACTTGAAGGACTGTGTCCAGAAGTTCCCAATCCATGTCAAATTACAATGCAAGGGCGAGTCCAAATCGGGATCATTGGGTGGAGCATCTGAAATCTGGCTCTAATTCGATACTTTATTGCTCTAGATTGGAGGAAATATGGAAGCTAATGTTGAGGCTCAGTTTTTATTAATCTGAAGCGAAAAATTTCTATGATATCTTTAAAGCATATTTTTTTAAGCAACGGAGAGAAATATTGCGCAGTTGCTACATCAATTTGACAGTATCACTTGTCAATTATATATCATCTTCTTAAATTTCTGTTACTATTGAGCTCATGGACAACTAATTGTCGTCGAGGATCTTTCTGTAAAATTTCTACGTACGAAGTGCTATGGAGACTGCTTTTTTAAGAGCAGTCTCTTTCTGTAGTTCATTCAATCCTCTATTGACGAATCATTTCTTGAAATTAATGAATAAATATACCCAGTTGTAGCTGTTGCCAACTGCGCTCATTCATATGGGACGGGAAAATGTTCCTTTTAATTTAGCATTACTCGATAATTCCTAGGTGAAAAAATGATCATTGGTCAGAACGAGTTCGTTTTGTATATAAGTTTAATTTCTTAGTACAGTACCCAGCCTTGTTGCATGCAAGTCAAAGGCTTAGAGCTGCAGGATCCAAGTCTATTTCTTTCACACAGTCTTGAGCGCCGCCGACTGTTCTAATCTTACTCGTTAAATTATTTGCTCCTCGCCTCCTGTTTATCGAAACATAAATTCTATCAATTTGTGCCGTTTAATTAGCTAGTTACAGCATGCATCACCTTGATGTGGCGTGTTTATCCTTGTGTATCGGAACGATATTGCTCGTTCAATAGATGGATCTCATTTCTGCAAAATGAGCCTTCACTTATCAGTGATTCTTCAAGTGCTCTGTAGTCGGTATACTCAACGAGACTTCAGTTCATCGTAACTCCGTGCTTTGTGTAGCCCATTATTCAGAAAGCGGATAGCCAATTAAGAGCTAAGATGTGTCGATTGACTTTTTCCATAGATTGTGTCGTCAGTTTTGAGAAGTTTACGATCATAGGCAAGGTAAGGTCCCTGCTACGAAGTCTATTGGCCTGCAGTATTGCACGGTGACTTATCTGGAGTTTTATCTCGGTCGCCATTGGTCGGCTGATTGCTAAACTTTACTGACTGCCACCAAACCGGTACACTTATCATCTTGCATATCAAAACCACGAACTTGTTCTTAAACACTTTAAAACGCAAGCTTTTTTTTGGCTTGAATGCTGCTCGATCCTTCTGCCGAGTTTCCTATTGGTGTATAAAAACTCAAGCCGTGCCTAAGCCCTGGGCTGATCCGCGACCAAACCCATCCTGCGCATCCGTTAATTTGAGCAGGAGTTGTAACGTAAATGTGACTCCGAATCTGTTGGATCCAATCATCACAGCTGTTGCTGGTGTGTGTTCATGCAAATTCAGCTCGTCTATGTCTGGAAAATATGCCCGATTTTACGAGTTTATGAGCCATTTTAGTTGTGAAGAGTAGCGAACATTTCGTCAGGGTCATCACATGCGCCTGTAACTGTGTACTTCAGATCATGGATACGAAGCTATCTCCTTAGGAGATCTGTTGCCCGTCGATATGACCGCAAGATGCTCGACCACCGCGCTGAGTGCGGGCGAAGTTTTTCTGATGAAAATGTACATCGTTTGTTGGAAAAATTTACCTGTGTGCGGTACGTACCTCTGTATGAAGGTAGGGGACCACTTTGTCTTAACTGAGCGATGGGGTTGTTCAGAGAAAAAAAAGTTACTGTTCCTTACACCCATCACGTACTGGCTTGTGCGATATGATGGCACCTCGCGTCAGTGTGCGCTGATGCCAGCATGTACTGCAGTATCTCAGTCCCAGGGCAGAGGGTATCGGGGGCTTGAGACTGAGGAATTTACTGGTTCTTCTTTATGCCCCGTGTGTGAAATAGATTGTCTGTTTAGTACGTTTTTCTTCTTTTTTATGACCCGTGTGCGAAATAGGTCTGTTTAGGACGTTTTGCTGTGCAAACCATGAATGCCACCTGCGATGTATCACCTCATGCTGCCTGTGGCACACATGTTGGTCGCGTGTTCGAGTTATGCTGCTAAGTGCTCGGGTGCTTAGCAGCTAGAGTGCTACTGCGTAATTTGTGTGCTACCTAGGAGTTATGTGGCTATTGCCTGTTGGTGGTGTCTAGTAGCCATGGTACTACAGCTTTGTACTGGTGTTCAGAAACTATATGGCACCACCTGGCTTAAGTGTCTGGAAGCCATAGTACTACAGGCTGGCACGCTTCTGATGTAGCAAAAGCCTTGCTACAATTATGGCTGCTGAGTGGAATTCCCAGAAGATATAGTAGTAGTGAAGGATACGCGTGGCACCTAGAAAGTGGTAAAACATGCGGTACTACAGCGCTGCACACATGGTGCCTAGAATCCACTAAACTACGGCCTGATGCACGTGGTACTAAACTATAAAATAACTACCTAGGCCATGGTTGCTTGGTATGCTTCGAGGGCAGGGATCTGTCGGCCCCATAGTGCGTGTTATCACTCCTGATTTTATTGCTGCCATTTGGTGCGTGTTCATTCGAGTACAGTTCGGTTGAGAGCAATGTAGGCTCAAGGGAGGGATGAATGGCCTGCAGAAGCTCGGTCTCCAACGCACGCTTTCAGTTAATTAGTAGCACACGGGGGTTAATGTATTTCTTCTGTAGCTCTAAGCTGTGAATGTTTTTGATATGTATATTACTATTTTTCTATTATTTTTTGTGGTTTAGATGGTTGAAGTGTTTGGAAAGCCGACGGTGTTTTGACGACTTTACCTCGGTAGTCCTGCCGTACGCTGAGGGAGATTTCAGAGGCCACGTGTGTGATCCGTGGGAGAGGACGTGCTTCGGCGCGGTTTACGACGCGCTTCTCTGTATCGAATAAAGGCACATCACATAAAGGCTTCACTTGTTTATCTGTTGAACTAACAACACAAGCCTCGTAAAGTTGACTTGCGCTGATAAGCGAGTCTCATTACCGCACTACACCTATAACCAAGCACGACCGCCACCCGCCCGCCTCGCTCAACCCCTTGCGCCCATCATGTGTAGCCATTCGAACAAAAAATAAGGTGCGTTTCTATTGTTACTTCATCCAGCTTTAGCATCGCAGAAGGGAAAAATGGGACTCAATGCGTGCGCGTTGTTCTGTAAGCTTCCTTTTGAATGGACTGCATTTCCATTGGGGTCTCGATAGCAAGGAGAGATAGAAGTTTATTCGTCGAACTCGAGCCCATCGCGCTATTGTGGCCAGCTCTGCAACACGAGCCAATTGTACAATTTACGATGCCTGGTTAAAACTTACGCGTTCACCCTCCTGGTCAGTTGCCGTGGGCTGCCATGTGAAGTCCCTCACTTGTTTAGTTGCCGTGTGTGCAATTACTCTCCTGGTCAGTTACCGTGGGCTGCCGTGTGAAGTCACTCTCATGTCTACATCCCATGTGTTGCCTTGTGGCTATTGATTGATTGAGAATTACAATATGTTGTCACTAATTTCAACTGCATTTGATGCTCTTGAAAGAGACTTGCTCGGCTGCTGTTCCCCCTATGATACATTTGCCTTTAACTTCTTTTTTATACCGCCCCAAGTTTCCAATCATATGTGTCGCGAAGTAAGCTAAACTTCATATTGTTACAAAAGTCCCTTAAATATTTTGCAAGATTGTGGAATGAATGTATTTGTTCGAACTGTACCTCCTAGTTTGGTACCGTAATATATTTGTAACTTGGAGAAAAATCGTCTCCAAGTCTTTTTACGTAGCATAAATCAGGGTTAAAGTGGGTTGGTCTGCCTAGTCATGCAAGAGCTTCTTTAGATAGTTTACTTTTAGCAAAGTCATCTTCTGCATCCTTGAAGTTACTTGTGTGTAATGCGCTGGCTCAATTACGACTTCTATTCAAGTTTATCTAAAAGGTAAATTCAAGAGGTCACGCATTTGAGTCAGCCACACCTAGGCTTCGAAGGAGCCTCAACTACCTCGAATTTTGCATGCTACGGCAAGTCTCAGCGATTAATTTTCGATTTCGGTTGTGCTGGGGACTATTTGTGCAGTTTTCTGAGGAGGTGTTTCAAAAAAGTACTCCATCGTAATTTACTGGCTCATCCTTCCGCGTGCTTTGACGAAATGTTTCTGGCAAGCACTTCTCTTTCAGAAGTCCTTGGTTTCTGGGTATTTATCGTGATTAGCTCTTGGAGGCATCGATGGCCGAGTCGAAGAAAACTCGCGAGTGATCGCTTTCGTGGGACTAGTGTTTCTCCGAAGTAGTACAAATACCGGGAAAAGCGCTCAAGTTTCTGTCCAGGTGCTTGTATCGATAGTTAATTAGATGGCGTGGAGCACCCAATTTCCAGCTCAGCCGATTTGTCCTACAATGCTAACGATTTCCGACAATTTTCATAGATTTTAACTTTAGTCAGTTTTTCGGAAGAGACGAGCACTTCTTTAGCAGGAAAAATTTACAGACCTTTCACTTACCTAGCTTTAACTTCGCTGTTCGAACAATAAGGCACATAACAAGAATGAGAAACGTTTAGCTAAGCGTCCAGGCATCTAAACAGAAAATTGGCTGCTTGGTCAAAACTAGCCTCACATTTAACTTCTCGAAGTAAAGTTCGAATGGGTTTAGAAACTTCTACTTTGCTCAGAATTGACGAGTGCTGCTTTATATATAATATATATATATATATATATATATATATATATATCAACGCGAAGGTTTGTTTCTAAAATCTCCTTAAGATGAAGACATTTTTTGAAACCATCTCTGCTGACAATTTAAAAACGGCTTGAGACATGGGCACATGCCCCATAATACCAAAAAGGGAAATCGCCTCAAGGCCAAAGCCTATGCAGACGTTGAAATAAAAATGAGGCATGTGGTCGCTTGAGAGATTTTGGCCCATGTCAAGGCAAAGTGTTCAATGAATGTCAGCCACTACCCGACCGAGTTTCTCAGTCAAAGAGGCTCGCTCGAGCTCGGGATTGGACAAAATTGTCACTCGTCATGGAACATTCACCGAGGAAGCTGCTATCAAGGAGCCGCCACGTGCTGATAAAAATGTCTGTTGAGATTTTATCTGTGGAAATAGTTCTCAGGAAACTGACAGGGAAGCCGTCGCTTAGGAAGCTGTTTGTTCCAAGGACAGTTACGCTTGGCGACTGCATTGTTCGCCGCATTTATCGCACCCCGTTTTTGTTGCGATTGCTCTGACGAGGTGTATCGATTGAAATCTACCAAGTTCTGACATAATATTAATTATTTCATTGACGTTTTAAAGACTTTCTATGCAGCGTAAAACATTTATAACCAGTGATTACCAGAGTAACTTGAAACCTCTCGCATTTTAAAACAAAATAGTTGAGTAATTTGTGACGACACGGTATGCAGATTACCCCTGTTCGTGAGTCGTACACCATCGCGTCTACAGAAGGAAGTAAGACATCGAGCCCATGTTCTGTGTACGTCACAGTCCTTGCGACGGGAGGCGGAAGTGGGCGCATGCACGGGAGCGCCGTGTGTCTGGCCGGACTGCGCTGCCGCCTGCGTGTCTGCTGCGCCTGCGCGCTCTGTGGTGGAGGTGCGACGGGCTGTCTGGCTCGACGCTCTGTCTGGTGGTGGCGGGGGTGGTGGTGCTTGTGGCAAGCAGTGGGAGGTGGTGGCGGAGGTGGTGGTGGTGGTGGTGTGGTGGTGGTGCTTGTGGCAAGCAGTGGGAGGTGGTGGTGGCGGGTGGTGGTGGGGTGGTGCCTGTGGCAAGCAGTGGTAGTAGGTGCTTGTGGCAAGCAATGGTCGCGGTGGTGACGGTAGCAAGTGATAGGGGTAGATGATGGGTGGGTGTTTGTGTGTGGTGTTCGTGCCGTGGTAAGCAACGGTGCTGCTTGCGGTGAGTACACTGCAATGTCTGTGATGAGTGATGGTGGCGTGAGCTGTGGTGTGCAATGGGAGCTAGTGCTGATGCAAACTACTATTCCTGTTGTGAGAGTGATGCACTGCGCGACACTTTACCGACGACTGCCTCTGATTGTGACATGTCCTCTTATTATTTACGCTGCTGCTTTAGTCATGTCTGCTGCAAGAGACAGCGACTGTTAATGCTATTGCTTCCTCGCACCGGTCGATGACTTTTATTGTGATTAGTTTATTTGTAAGATCAGTAATAAGAAGCTCATACATTTTTAAGAGATATATAAGTATTAATGTAGGGGTTCTGCATTGTTTTCATAAAATCCTCCTAGCACACGCGTATTAACGTCGGGGAGACCTCGTCAAGTTGCGTCTTTAAATATTCTTTTAGAATACTTGAAAAACATTAAAACAATGCTTGTGTTTTGTTTATAGACAAGCACTTTAAACTCACTTTAAACTCTGTATACACTTGGCCTTGCAGTGGCCGAGTGTACAGAGCGCTTACGTTCTGTGCTTCCTGCACTGGTTCGAGCCCTGTACGCGGCAGTTGGCGAGAAAAACGCTGATGCCGTAAATCAGGGTCGTTGTCTGCAGTGTGGTCACTGTCCTCAAGGAATGTTACCTGGGCACTGAACGAGAGGAAAATAAGGCCTAAAAACTCGGGCGTGACTAGGGGCCTGGGGAACCCCTATCATGTACTTTCCCTGTAAAGTATATCAATGATGCTCAGCCACCCTCTACTAAAAAGAGGAAAAGGCTCGGTATATACCAATATACCATATATTTTAAACTCAAGTCCTTCGTATCTGATGTGTAGGAATTGCCATGTTCTATCTTCCCATTCTTGGTCTCCCTTCGATGTTTTTTTTTAAATCAGTAACTTCTATGTAATGATACCGTATTAGAAAAAAAGAAACCACGCAATTGCTGCGCGTGTCTACTCTCACAATACCTGTATCTGTTCGAAAGTTTTTTAGGTAGGCAAATTCGGGTTGCCATTGCGGCATTAGGTTCGCGGTAGAGCAAGCACCGCCATCCAAATTGAGGCGTTATGGACGGCCAACACGCCGACGTGTGTCTGTCGCTTCTCTGGTGTCCACCATTTTGTGCCGCTCGTCCAGTTGATCGAACTGGGTGCAATCAAGTGATTACTTCCAATGATATATTTAAATTTCTCGGTGGGCTGCTCGTGAGAACTTTTTTTGCCTTCATGTGGGCAGTATTTTTTTCAAACTTGAATTTTTCTCGTCGGTATTAGAAATGTTAGTAGAAAAAACGCTTGCAGTATCCAGGACGCAATTGTAGGCGAAGTCGCCAGTAAGTTTGATATTTTGTGGCTGTATGGGACTAATTTGAGGTTGTAGAGGGTGACGGAAGGCGACCGTATGAAGACTTAGATGTAAACTTAAATATTCTTTTAAAATTAGTTTTAGGTACTAAAGCATTAGTAGTGAAGAGAATGGTCATGCTTTAGTATGGCTGTGCTCATTGTTCTAGATAGATTTTGGTCGCATATTTTGTTGTGCATGTCGAATGAAAGAAATTTTCTTGTAAAAAGATATGTAGCTTGTTCCATTCTCGAGGAGTGCTGCTCATGAGCATTGGTTAAACATTTTAGGAATAGAAAACGAACCAGGATAGATTAAATAAAGCACGACGATGAGGAATTGAATACGGTAAAACTGTAACATAGTTGTGCTCTCTAACGAACTGAAAGTTGTCATATGTAGAATAAGTATTGCAAAGTAGCTATTTTTGAGTTCATTGGTGGTGAAGATGTGGCTTTTTGCATGGATTATGTTCTAAAATAAGAGTGTACTCAGAAATCGAAAGGAGACTCAGCTTCGCTTTTGTCAAGTTCATGCCAAGTTGTCGCATCCATCATAATTCTTGGGCGAGGAAGATCAAATTTCCGAACGCAACTTCTGCTTCCTGAACCCCATGGGACTCATTTGTTTCACGAATTTGCAAGCACCGTCTCGTGGTATGTAGTGAAGTATAGTTTTCCTTTGAAACTTTATTATTTAAATCGTTTTCCTTGAATTATCGTACGAAAATACTTATTCCAATTGAAACTAGCGTAAACTCCATTTTTATATTCAATAGTGTGGAAATTCCCTTGAAATCCGAAAAGGCTTAACACAGCTTATGCGAGTAACTCACCCTGGAGTCTTCCATTGCATGCCTCGTAATTAAGTACTGGAGCGGTCCCTGCCATGCATGGCTTGCGCTCGCCTCCAACTCGCGAAGCACCGGCACCTTACAGGCCGGCCCTGCAGGCACCGCGCTGCCGCTGTCGTACGCGCCTCTTCCCTACCTTAATTTTCTGTAAAATGAGCCTTGATTTCCATCGGTTATGGTATATTCTCAGAGCAAAATTAATATCATTATGTGGGTCTACGTATACGGTAGTTAGGATAGGATTGGGCTAGAATTAGTTTTTTAACACACGTCTGCTGTTGGCTGAAATTTTTCCTGTCAATTTTGTTGATGTATGAAGTCGTCAGGAACGCCTATTGTCCAAGGTGGAAAAAGTTGCAGAATGTTTCGTACGTGCGTATAAATTTTTTTTCATTTTTTTACGCCTAGCTAGCGATTACAGTTATCGAAATTTATGTCTTCCTGTTATAAAATTTAGAAACTATGCGCTCTTGCAAGGATGGGAGCTTAACTTTATAGTACTTTTGTGCGCTAACAAATCTTTGACCTTTGTCGGAACACTTTGTCCTTTCTGTATGGTCTTTAAATGGAAGACAATTTAGAATAAATTCACCCAAATGCAAACGGGGCTGGGATATTCACATGTGAGATTATGTGAGGCAGCACCGGATTGCCTGTCGTGTCTCGTCACACCATCTGACGTGACGCACGTACAGTTTCCTCCAGTGTGCGATGGACCGCGGGTATATTTCTCAGTGTCTCGGACTAAAATCGAAAACAAACACTTCAGAACACCCGCTATAAATTTGATTTTTTCTTCAATATATCACAGGAATGGATGTTCACTGCAGCCCCTCAGGGGAATACAACTATTGAATACAACTGTTTTTCAGCACCTACTACTTTCTTCTTCAACTTTTGCCTTCTTTCATCAACTTCTTTCGCAGCTTACTGGTTGTTGTGCTCATCGTGCGTAGATTCCGCGTTAACTTGACTCCATACTAAATGGTGCCTTCATCTTTTCTCTTTTTGAACATCTTTGTCGTGGTAAAGGGAGGCTAAAACTTTCTTATGATCAATCATTGTTCACTGCAGTGCATAGATGAGATTATTAGTATGTTTTTTTGCAGAGACTCGCCTTGTGTCGACGATTAACGGTCCACAGAACTGCACATGATGGTGCGGCACTGGTGTTCGGACCACCCATTAAGTATCACTAATGTTGAGGTCGCCATGTTGGTCCACACGAGACCGAAGTGCCTGAGTATAGTGCTTCGTCTCGGAACTATTGTTGTCTTTGTCCGCTCTCGCATCGCTTAGTCAAACGCAAGAATACTTGCAGGGTTCTTAATGACAAGATATACGGAGCTTTTGTAAACTTTATTTGATTTTTGTATGAAACACCTTCAGTAACTAACTATGAACACGTTAAAATTCATGTAAAATAAACTTAGAGTTGGTCTTGAGTACTAAAAAGACAACAGGTTCTTACAGAAATAATGCTCTTTCAATAGCAAAAGGCCTAGGATTGTAACTTTGTAAGCTTAAGACATTGAAAAATAAGCGCTGACTCATCGTTGTTCGTGTGTAAAGGGAACGAGGGCGAGGGAACTAGAAGCTCGTCTTCTTGAAGGGACAATCCTCTGATTGAGTGACCATCCTCTGCATCTAGCGAGAAGGAGCGGAGCGTTGAAATGTAAATGCTACAAGATGTTAAAGTACACGATACACTACAGGAAATGTGCACATCTTAAATAGCTGGATATGTGCACATCCTACAGCTAGGAATGCACACGATACCCTACAGCTTGGAGTGCACACGATACCCTACAGCTTGGAATGCACACGATACCCTACAGCTTGGAATGCACACGATACCCTACAGCTTGGAATGCACACGATACCCTACAGCTAGGTATGCACACGATACCCTACAGCTAGGTATGCACACGATACCCTACAGCCAGGTATGCACACGATACCCTACAGCCAGGTATGCACACGATACCCTACAGCCAGGTATGCACACGATACCCTACAGCAAGGTAAGCACACGATACCCTACAGCTAAGAATGCGCGCGATACCATCGAGCTGGAGTGCTTGAATGCGATGCAATGTTGATGTACTAAATAAAGAAGTTTGCTTAGCTGTAATACAACGTAAGGGGGTTTTGTTAGGTTGCGCTTCCCAGATATGTTAAGCTGAGGGCAAGAGGCATCTCTTGAGTGAAAAGGCAGCAAGCTACACGTCGAACACGGATCTCCTGCAAATTTTGCGTGGAGAGAGAGCGTATCTTGCACGTCTCCTGACCAGAGCGAGTTACGAGAAGCGCCTCCCGCTCTCATCCACCTGAGTCCCACCATGCAGCAGCGGGCGCGGGCTCGCACATCCGACAGGTCGCCCGCCCGCAGCTCCGGTGTGCAGCCTCGGTGGTGTGTTTCATGATGGCGCTCAGGCGTGTCTCATCTCTATCTGTTTCTTTCTGTTTTACTGCAACATTGTGGTATCTCGTTCACCAAATTAGAGGTGAGAAGTTGAAGCACGTCATCGCATGCTTTTGAACTTTACTGCAAGTTGTTTTTAATTTAATACAATATGACAATTTGTTAGGCAACTACTGGGTTGAGTTAGAAAATGTTTCGATTTCGCTCCTTTAATGACCAAGACAAAATGGTTGATTAACGACGCAAGGTTGATATAGTTGATTGTGGTACGCTCACACCATTTAGTGTGAAAATGTTTACAACATTCGTGTTATTTGGTGCTTTGATACTACGATCTTATTTTTCGCAATTCGTATTTTTTGATTTATGAGTTATCCAAATTAAATACTAGAACATCCAGGATTTCCCAGACGACGTCTTGCACATACCAACACTGCCTCGCTGATTCCTTCAGAAGTTCCTTCAAATTTTTGTACTATCTCGCAACACTCCATCGATTTTTGTGGCCTTCCTTTACAGCTGCGGCACGTTCTCATGACGTCACTTCTCCAGCTGCGACTTTCTTTTAAATTATGGCTTTCCTGATCTGATACGTTTCAAATTTCTTGTCGTTCTCTCGAGCCGTGTTAAACAATAACATTTCTACCTCAACTTAAGATTTAATGATTAACGATTATATTTTTTCATTGAATAAATTATTGGACACTTTCCCATGGTTGATTCATAACCTTACGTTAACCTCATGAGGACACACAATATTGAGTGGTCCAAATGAGATATATATGATGTGAATGTCAGCTGTGTAAATTACAATACACAGCAAAATTTACAAATATCACCTTTAAATTTCCTCATGTTACACGACTGTCGTATACAAGCATGGGAATTGATGCTCATAACACAAAGATACGAGGTTCCAGGCTGGAGGTTAGTTAGGCCTTCGATTGGAATAGTCCCCTCAGGGGGATACAATTATTGTATCTAAGGGAATTAGCGCTCCCAGGGGGACTATGTGAGGGTCCGAGCTAAAGGGTAGGTAGGCTTCCTTTTGTTGAAATAGAATAAGTTTTTGTTTTGTTACGGATCATCTATTTTCGGTTCACTGCTGTCCTGTTTTTCAGCACCTACTACTTTCTTCTTCAAATTTTTCTTGTTTCATGAACTTCTTTCTTAGCTTCCTGTTTTTGTGTACCTTGTGTATAGATTCCGCGTTCCCTCAACTCCATACTAAATGGGGCCTTCCTCCTTCCTCTCTTAGAACATCTTTGTCGTGCAGTTAAGGGAGGCTAAAACTTTCTTATATAATAATTGTAATAATCGAATGGAATAAGTTTTTTACTTTTGTTACAGACCGTCTTTTCCGGTTTGTTACTGTTTTTTTCAGCACCTGTAACTTTCTTCTGCAACTTTTTTCTCGTTCTTTAAACATATTTCAATTTGCTATTTCTCCCGGTAAGGAATCTGGTGTGGGAACACAACTTGTGCATAAATTTCCTGTTCCTACAATTCCATATTCTACATGGGTGCCTTTCTCCATTCTCTTGTGGGAACACCTTTGAGGCTGAAACTATCTTAAAATATAAGCTTACATGATGTGTACTCACACTATAGAAAGACTACCGAGAACGTCGATGCTTACGCACACACGGCCATCAAAATGGCATTTCCTCCTTCCCGTTCGCACCAATAGTATAACGGCACTTTCGTTTGTGATATGGCCCATAAGTGAGACTCTTGTCTGGTACTAACTGAACTAAGTACGTACTGTTTGACAATTCCTAAGCACTTTTTTTATCAACATGAGCAGTTCCCTGCATTGAATCTGAAAAAATTTTAAAAACCGTTTAGAGTGCAAAATTATTGCAGAATAACCTTGCAGAGTATTGTATTTCTGCCGTCTTGGAACTTGATTTTTTTTACGTACGCTGCCATGGTGCGGGCAGCATATATGCGCACCCATCGAGCATTTTTGCGTGCGAGTAACACTGAGCAGGGATGTTAGGTTGCAATTGGTGGCTTGCTTTCTCGATCTGCTTCTCTGGGCTACACAGAGCGGTGGAGATCATACTTTCACAGGACGATAGAGGCGCGTTTTTGCAGCGCACGCCTGTGTGCATGCGTGTGTGTGTGTGTGCTGGAGCCACGGTCATGTGGGTAGCCGGGCCTAGCGTTCGGTTCTCCTTATAAGGAAGAGAAGCTGTGTCGAGGCCGCCGAGTGTAGCTCCCCCCAACTTCATGTATTCCGCCCTGCCCCACCATCTTGGACAGCGCTCCTTGGTAGCTTTGGCTCACTGGAGTACACCTTTTCCGTCGAATTTTGCCCTGCCTATTCTTTCCAGTCATCTGACACTTTTCAGCAGAATATGCTTACCAGGCTAATAAGTTTGCTCAGGGAGTACACAACACTTGCTGGGCGCAGCACTCAAGATCATTCGTTCTCGTCTAGTAAACCTTCTTTACGGTATCTCTGTATAGATAATTTTTCTAGAGGATGTATTTAATGGAACCTGTACTCCGGAATCAACGGTTAAGGCGAAGTACGAGCATGTTCTGTCTAAATAGACTAGAATTATTTGATGTTTTTTAAGGTTCGCCAGTGTTATTGAAAATACATCGAAAGCGATGTTTCGTATGAATTGGGCAGATCCAATTGCTTATGAATGAAGGTAATAAAAATCTACTTCCTAAGGTTTAGGATTTCGCATACGACTCCCGCGTCCGTTGGGATCTAGTCTAAGAGCTCATGAAATGAGAATTTTAGGTGTGTGAGCTACATGTAAATTGGATCATTTGAATGCCAGGCGAGGTATGTGTTCCTACAGTGATGTTCCTTGAGCTTGATTTTTATTGTTCATACATATTCATTGCTCCTTAACCCGAGGTTGGAGCGTCTTTAAAATTGCATTTAGAGGCCCCAGCTAGCTCTCGTAACCTATGGCTAGCCGCTCAGCCTGGCTGCAGCTTCCCTCAGTTGTCAAAAACGAGTGGCCGAGGCAGATGGAGGCCGCCATTTTGCAACCCTGGCTGTTGAGCAGTGCATTTTGCTGACTCAAGACTCACAAGATCGTTCCTGCTGAGCAAGTCTCAGGCGGTGCGTGAGTGTGAAGCCTCACTTGCTCAATCTTAAACAGCCTAATTAATTGACTAAGCATCATCCTTATACATCCATCCGTTCTGACTGTACGGCCCTCACACATATCTACAGGGTGACCACAAAAAATGTACCAATCCTTTGGCGATCACTCGTGTATATTTGATTTTTGATTCAGGTGCAAATTAATTTTCTTTGAATGTTCTTAAATATAAGGTCGTTTTCTTTGATTTAACTCATTAGACTTGTATCTTTGGCAATAAACTCTATCACAAGAAAAGATATGAGTACTGGGCAGTCGAAGAGTACGTACATTTTTTGGGACACGCTGTATATCTACAAGGATCGCAGCGCATTTTCTGTATACAGGGTGACCGGCATTTAGTATAACAAACTTTAACACAAGGCTGGGACCGATCAAATGAACAATTTTCACTCGATAACTGTGGGGCCAAAAATGCTTTGCTAAATTTAAGAGTTGCAAGGACTTGAGATGATGGCCCATCACATGGCTGTCGAGGTCTCCTGATATTACGCCTGTAGATTTTTACTTCTGGGAACATATGAAGAGTTTGATATACGAAACACCGATTTATTCCGAAGAAGACATTGGTAAAATTGTAGAAGCCTCCGGAAAGATTCGTGTGACTGCAGGTGTCTTCGATCGCGTCCGGCAATCATTCCGGCCCAGTCTAACTTTTACGTCACCCGCATGCATGTTTTTCGCCGCCTAAGCGATTAAAGCGATTACATCGCTTAGGCGGTGAAAAACATGCATGCAGGCGGCAAAAAAGGTAGACTGGGTTGCACAAGCGTCTGAACGCCTTCGTCGCAATAGATGAGCGTCGTGTTGAACGTCTTTTGTGAATATCTAACTTAATTTAAAAATTTCTCTCTTGTGATAATAATTAGGGGTGTTACTCTAGCTGTTTCTTGTGCTCACTATCAAAATGTTTTCCCAACTTCTAAATTTCCTCTCCTTGCTACTCTCCAAGTATGATTTTTTTCCGTAGCGTTTCATATTTTAAATCCTTGTTACTCTTTAACGAAGCATTATAGACCGCACGGATATTGAGTGAAAAGTGTTTATTTCGACGGTCCCAACCTTATGTTAAAGTTGGTTCAACGAAGTCCGAGTCATCCTTATAAGAGAACTGTTGAAGATATTTTATGATCAGCAAGGTCTTGCGACTTTTTGAATTTGTTCGATCATCTCTGGTTCATTGAAGTGTTGGCCCATCCCAAAATATGATTTTCATTAAATTATCTATACAAAAGCATTCTTTTTACCAAGACCCAAAGGTTTAGTCGCCCACGTTCACTATATAAGCGTGTACTTGCCGTAACTGCCTAAATTGTAATGTTATAATTTACGTATATCTTTCAAATTTCAATAAATAAATCGATTGGGGACACAGTTCTTTAGAGGAGTAGATTCAATACGTCATTTTTTAATCAAGGTATGTGGGTACTTTTAGAGTATCGTTAGACCCAGGTAATTGACACCGACTTGTGCCATTAATTCGTACCCCATGTCATGTCCACCGGACTTGACTGTTGCTGCGATATTTATTGCTAATCTTTTTTTTTCGCATGAATTAACGAGACTTTGAGAATTGATGCTGACATTTAAGTGAACAGATCGATGTAGATAGGTTCTTTTTTTTGAGGTAAATTACTTCTACAGTCTTGTTTTAGTTTTATCTCTCGTTCGTTGCTGCTTCAAAACTGTACGAGAAGAAGTTTAATTGTTGCTTATTGGATTCATCATCTTATTCACAATCTTATGGTATGTAAAATGTTTAAATTTGCATTCTCGTTGTATTTACGTATAGATGATTGGTGGAACTTCAGATCATGTTGCGCCTTGTATGGTTTAATGATACATATTATAGATTCGCCATCAGTATTTTTTTCAAAAATTTCCTACCTGGCTTCATTTGTGCGCTGTTGGACATGATTCAATGATTTTTGCTGATAATAATCGCTTGTCTCTAAAAATAATTTTCGAGTTTTCGTCTGCGCATCGCATCGTGCGATAGGAGGGGACTTTTTTTGAATAATCTGTTTTTGCTCAACTCAAACTCGAAGAATTTCCACTATCACACTCGCACAATTTTTACCAATCTTTTTTAAAGTTGTTTTCGGGTCATTTTTCATGTGCGTTAATTTGTGTCTCGAAATACTGGCAACCAAAACAGGTTGCCAGTATTCCCTGCATGTTTGAGGTCCGTAAATGCGTGTGCGGGTCCACTTGCGCAAGTCCATAGCTATGAGAGAGGCGTCGTGGGGCTGCAAAATGCTCCTCCAGTTGGAAATTTTTTCGAGACTCGGGCTCGCGAAGATAATCTAGAGAAGGTCACATAATAACAGACTGGCGAGAGATGAATCGCCCAGTAACTGCGCTGCAGTATAGGTCCTCCAAAAAACCTTCGCAAGGAATGCTACGCAGGTCAAACTGTACAACAAGCGCAACATGTACCGCCGTCGCAGGTATGATTTCTGTGATGTAGTTTTTCTCTTCTTTTGTTTGAGGACACCTCTGTGTTAGAGTCGAACATTTCTCGAGTCCGATGCTGTATGTTGCATATTTCTGTTAGTGTGGAAAACTAATGCATCACATGCGACACTGCGTGCGTATGTATGTAATGCCACATCCATTTTCCCTCTACGTGTGTGGTTGCTACATATGTAGTTTTTAGATCCTAGATCCTCAATGCCATTTCTAATTTCATGAAAACACATCTATTTTAATAAATACCTCGAACTAATTGACCTAACTGAAGTTCTCGAACATTTGTTCGCGGTTAAATGTTACTGCAATTTTCGTCTCCCGTTGCTCAATTGCCGGTGTGAAGGTGATCTCTCTTTGAAGAACATGTCTAGTGAATGAAACCCTCCCCGCGGTGGGAAAAATAACTCGTGTACTTTTTCCATGTATTCGGGTAATTGCCCCAGCTTAAGTGAGGCGCTGTATTGAGGGCAGTTGACAGGGTCGCCGGATTGGTCTCTTCGGGCCAAAATTTTCTGGCGTGGCAAAGCAAATGTAACCACCTCGACCACACCGCATCCCTCATCTGTCTCGTCTGGAGTTGCAGTCTCTTCGCCCTAAAGTGCGATCTCAGCTTGAAAATTGGCTTCAAATTTATTTTTTGTCGGTATGCAAATTCTATGTATAGAGCGAGCTATAGTTAATTGTACCGGGACATGTAAAGCTAACTCTGTCTCTGCTTGCAATTAGTCCCTCAGCGGTTGCTTGTAACAATCCAAGGATCTCCATACATCAGGGTTGTTTAATTACAACCAGCTCCATTTTGTCTGCGGCAATGAATTTATCTGAAAGTTTACGGTGCAAGTTCGGTTTACGATTTGGGATTATCTGAAGAACGCTTTTATATCCACCGGCCGAGTTGCTGTTATATCACGAGGGAGCTGCAACACGGACCTCTTCTCCACGCTTGATTTTTATTCACAATGATTTATGTGGGCAAATCTTTCCATTGAGATGAGTTTGGACAATCCTTTAGGTATTTGTTTTGCTGTTTTTTCGAGTGAGATGTTGGCTGAGCGTGTAGCTGCGTCAAGTTCTCAATTTGAAAACGTGATGAATGAATTTTCGCTCCTTGTTCGAACATTTTAGTTAATTTGCGCGTGTGGTCTGTTGGTCGAATACAGTACAGCCCCAATGTTATAAAATTTTTCTTCTATTCGAGACTAGTGGAAAAAATGTATAAAATGCTAGTATAAAACAAAGGTGCGATAACACGTGACTGAAAACATATGACAATATGTAAATGCCTTAAGCAAAAAAAAAGAAGTGATAACACATGACTGAAATTTATTTTTAAAACTACGTTGTTAAATCATACGAAAAATAATTTTTGCACCAATAAAATTTGACCTTGTCTGGCTTTGTGAAAGCTGGAGTTGCGGATCTGAGTTCCAGTTAACTGGCTTGTGTGTATATGTACAGTTTCTGTTGCGCCCTTTCTGCGCTAACAGTTTTACTTGTGTTGTGCCGGTGCTACAAACGGTTCCCTCCTTCTTTTGACTCACTGTGCAAAGCTCATCCCGAGAAGTTAATCGCCCTAATTTGTTTAGGAGCCATCGATCTAGACGCTTGAAGCGCCGCTGTTTGGACTGGTGTCCCTCCCATGTGCCCCGGATGACCAGCCGCTTCGTGGCTGCCATCCATATAACTTGTACGAGAATTTCCCGAGAGTTTGGCCATCAGCATTCGGTTCATCTACTTTATCTTCTCGCAAATTTGGGGTTTAACTTGAGATTTAAGGAATTTCACTTAATTAAGACTTAAGGGGGTTAATTTATTAAAAGGATTTATTCAAGTCCGTGCTGAGTGTTGTAACTTGCGCAAGTCGAAAGAAGCGACTTCCGCGTGGAAGGTCTGTTATATAAGAGTCCAGCTGGAGCTTATAAGTTGAGTTGGAAAAAATAGCGTATGATTCAACAGGTAATGAACAAATAATTCTGTTAGGATTACTTTGGTCTTATTCTTGGTTTGAGGGTTACTGCATGGAGCTTCGAAGACTGGTCCATGTAGCTCCACGTCAGAAGGGGGGTTTCCTTCTTGCTCTGGGTACTATCTGGGGTACGGAATGGGAATGCTTTAGTGGAGTTTCCTCTGAATGTAGTTTACAGTCATATGTTTCAGTGATTGCAAAATTTATATTGCTCATAAAATTTACTACTAGAGTTAGGATTACTCAATATTCCGCATGAAGGATGTTACCCTACATTTAACAGAAATGGCGAATATGTCAACTGAAATTTTCACTATCATTGCCCTCAAATATACCGCGATTTGTGTCAAATGTATGCGGCAAATTGTTAATTAAAGCTAGCAAGTCTCATACTGAATACGAAAAGTATAGGAAATTTTCTTCAGAGGGAAGAACTGCTCGATCTCGCATCACTAGCCTGGTGATTTCAATAAAAGAGCGAGGACCTAAATTTAGGTCCAGTTCTTCCTGTAGCGGTGTTTGAAGGAGAATGCGATCTCTTTGAATCAAGAGTGCATTGACTTGGCCGTCATTTGCTCAAGGGTCTGATCATGTGTGAGGGCCTTTCTATGAAAACATCCCTCTCTTGAGTGCCACTCGAGCTGCAGAGCTGCGGTCCGTGTTCCACTCTGCACTTTCTCGTGTAGTTCTACACATGTAGGGCACTGAAGCTGAGTTGCTCTGGCCCTCGGGTACTTTGTTCTAAGGAGGATCCTCCAAGCCTCTTTGGAAATACTTCATGTCAAGTTCTGAACATTCTTTTTTATTTCCAGATCACTGCATGAGGGTGAATTAATTTTTAATTGAGAGCCCCTGCATGCGTACCCTGTCATGGCTCATATGGAAGTCAAAATGTTCAGCAGTACAGATACGAATTTACCGCTGGATCAGCTGTGGGGGACAAATTACGTTTTGTGGTCGCTCCATAGCTGGATGAGTTTAAACAACAGTCATCAGGAGATACAAAAATCGATGCGATTTTTTCTTCGTCATATTTACCTCGCACCTTGTTGAAGGTATAACAAGCTTCATGAAAATTATTCTGGGTGGGTACGAATTTTTAGTCAAGACAAAGGAAAATATATTTAGGAAGTATGATGAAGTATTTTGGAATCGAAGCATGCGCTAGTTTTCGTCCTGTTTTGACATAATTTGTTCCGTCTGATATCGGAATAACTGAGGCGAGAAAAGAAAGAACTTCAATTGTAAATGCGCTTGAACCTTGCAGAGTAACTGGTGTAGACATCATTTCTTCCAGTACTTAAATGAAGGCCAGAAATCTGATTGTGCGAAGGGTGAATGCTTAACTTACGTCTTCCTACAACTCGAACTGGAAATCCACCATTCGGAAATCTCATTAGCTATATACTACACGAGTGCAGCATGTGACAGGGATGCTCCACTGCAATGCTGATGTGAACCTCACGCATCGATGCGAAGACTTGTACGTGCTGCAGCCATATGCGGTGTGGTGAGAGTTGAACGCATTTTTTCTCGACATTTACAAAATCCTTAGCAATTTCAATGGTAATGCGTTTTGAGACTGTATGTACGTCGAAATGACAATTTGGAATCTCCTCTGGACATCTCAAAGGCTTTAGTTTCATCACATTACTCGCGTAACATATGTACATTTACGTGTGTGTACATTTATGCGTATATTTACGTATTCGTAACTGCAGGCGGCATAGTTCTGCTGATTGTCGAAGTCTCGTACGTGATCGCTTGCAGTTTGGTGGTGCGAGCGTAAATCTTGTGCAAACAGACAGCCTAGGACATAGTACAACTCAAAATTTATTCGATCGATAGTCAATGCGCATTATTTTTTGCTATGAACCTAGCTACGCTAGATTAAAGCCATGATTGACTGACTTCGCGTAAAAATTAACAGACTTCGTATACAAATGATATGCAGTATTCGTTCTTTCAACTTTCTTTCAAAAATGATGCGAAATATTCTTTCAGCGCAATATTGTTCAAATTGCGCAAGATTTTCAGTGAAGTTAATTATGGATGATCTTAGAGCAAAAGTTCTCCCTCTGGGGGATGCTACTGAAGTATTTGTGAGAATTAGAGGTCCTCATGAGGAAATGTGAGGCCCCAAGCTGAATGTTAAGTAGGCCTGCTTTTCGTTGAAGTACGATAGGTGTTTTGTTACGCACCATATTTTTTCGGTTCACTGCATGCTGTCCTGTTTTTCAGCACCTATACTAGTTCCTTCTTCAACTTTTATCTTGTTTCATGAACATCTTTCCCAACTTAATGTTTCTATGCCCCTTCTGCATAGATTCTGCATTCCCTAATATCCATACTAAATGGTGCCGTCCTTCTTCCTCTCTTCGAAACGCTTTTTTTGTAGCGGTTAGGGAGGCTTAAACTAACCTACAATCTACAATCTTTCTCCTTCTTCTCTTTGGGACACCCCTGTTGTGGCGAGAGAGTCTCAATCTAATAAAATAATTCTTAAAATATTTGAATAGGATTTATTACCCTTAGAGATGGAGAATGGAAATTGGAAATTAATGCTCCCAGGGGGGAAGGCGTGAGGTCCTGAGCGGAAGGTTAAGTAGGCCTTCCGTATGTAAAGATTGGGTTTTTTTCATTTTGTGACCGAGCTTTTTTTGGATTCACTGCTGTCCTTTTTTTTGAGCACTTATTTTCTTCCTCAACTTCTATTTTATTCAATGAACTTCTTTCAGTATTACTGTTTTTATACGTAGAGCATAGGGGGCACGTATTGTGCATAAATTCCTCGTTCACTTCATTCCATACTAAATGGTGTTGTACTCTTTCCTCGCTTAGGAACACTTTTGTTGTAATTGAGGCGAGTTCAAATAACTTCACTAATCATTTTAGTTACGTTAAAAGAGAACAGGTTAAGAAGCCAAAACGTTTTACCTTGACCGGTATTGTTGAACACAAACACTGCGGCTGTCTCTACGCCGTGAACTTCACCTTACTTGATCATATCTGTTGTTCTACTCGCTCGATGGGATCGTGCTTTAAACTTAAGAGTGGCTGTGCTCTCGTTGTCCTACTGTGATGTTGCTTCATTTTCCTCCTTGTGATGCTGGTTCACCTCACCTTAGGTGCCTCTCTATTTGTTTAACATATATATAACAGATATAGCCGAGTGAGGGAGACGTGACTTGGTGTTCCTGCTTGCTAGAGTTGGTGTCATCTGTGCGTGGTGCTTGTGGTGCTGACAGTGCTAGGTTTACTTCACTGGGGCGTGTGGTATTAGCGTTCTTTTGCGTGTAGTACTAGCTTTGTTTTGCGTGTGGTACTAGCTTTGTTTTGCGTGTGGTACTAGCTTTGTTTTGCGTGTGGTACTAGCTTTGTTTTGCGTGTAGTACTAGCTTTGTTTTGCGTATATTACTATAGCTTCGTTTTGCGTGGAGTACTAGCTTTGTTTTGCGTGTAGTACTGGCCTTGTTCTGCACATGTTGCGTGTAGATGCTTATTTAGTGAGCACTGTGCTGCACATGGTGTGTGTAGAGGCAATATGTGTTGCTTCTAGTTGTGAGTTGGTATGTATTTGTCGTTGTGGTATTATCTCATCATTCTTCATGGGCGATCGGAATTTGTATTTTATGTTCTCGTCGTGTAATCAATCATGTAGTATTTTTTTGCACTGATGACTCATAGATTTGTTCTCTTTGTTTTATTCAATCATGCTTATTGTCAGATCAATTAAAAAGGTCACTCCCATCATCACATATACCTGGTAACATTTTTTTGAAGCTATTCCTTAATTTGGCAAAACAGCGTGGTAACTTGTAAGCCTGGTTTTAGTGCCTGCAGACAACCGTTAACGATAGAGAACGAATGTCTTCTCTCTTTTTTGTAAACAAGAATTTATTCACTCGAGGTAAAATCAAGAATTTACTGCTACCAAGTCATGAAATTATGCATAATATTTGGTATTTTAGTAAATGCTTCACAATTTACTTAAACCCAATGCTTTGACTCGAGACGAATTAAATCGAGACCAAACTAATGCAGCTGAAATGATTGAGATTGCTCAACTTTGATTCAGAGAGGAACCGTTGATGAGACCCTGGCAGAAGCAGAGGAGAGGGCTTTAGGCTTATTTTGGGATCCGTATACTTCCCACGATGAGCACTCAATGCCTAGACTAGATAATTGCTGGACTGATTTTTACACTTCACGAGGGAGTCTTTCACAGGAACTAGAAGTGCTCTTCGAGATGCTAAACGAAGCCCATGGCTAGTGCAACTGAAGGTAGAAAATACAAAAAAGGCTTTAGTGTGGCAACCCACACTCGTTAGGGTGAAGCGTCAGAAATTATCCTCCACACGACCAACCATAACAATGCCACAATGGTCGCTGGTGTACTGCCTAGTGCCACTCAGCCGCACGGCAACTGAAGAGCCGTGAGTGAACCACCTGCGGTAGGACAAACTCGTTTGATCGATATTTGAAATGATACTTACGGATATCACCCTATTATGCAAGGAAATTGTCTTCATTGAATCAATAACCTAAAACTGAATTCCTATGATAAGAACCTTGGTAACCTTCTATGATAAGAACCTTGGTAACCTTCTATGATAAGAACCTTGGTAATCTTCTATGATAACCTAATATATAACTTTGTAAGTAAATGAAGCGAGATGGGAAGATGTCTTTAATGGCAATTGTTGGGAACTATGAAGGCTTGGTAACGCGCTAATGTACAACCGAACATCGCTAGAATACGCAAGAGACGACGTTCCTGAGACGCTTTGTTTTGAAGGTAAAACTTCGAGAGAACTTGAGGTATGAGCATAGACAAGATTGTCAAAAGTTAATGACGAATTTATCCTTGAGTTAGGTTGACGCAGCACTTCTCGGTTTGTACTAAATACGCAGGTTTATCGCAACTCTCGGTCACTACAGCGCTAAAATATCGATAAATAGATACCGTTATGATAGAATCATGACATAGTATGCCTTGTTCTGCACGTGGTGCGCGTAGACGCTTCGTTTTCCACAAGCTTGTACTACCTTGCTATCTGTCTTTTAGTATTTAGTAACATTGCGTTGCACAGTCTCATAATTTTAACAAACCAAACGGTAAAAACCTTAAAATTTAAACGCATTTATTTTCGTTGTGTGACTTGTGTCTGCTAAAATAATAATAAAGAAACATGTTGCAATTTTTTGCTCAAGTTCCTCGTACGTGGCTGAAATTCTGTTCAATTACAGTGCGCACTGCGCGCCTCCCATCACTTGATCCCGACCTCTGATTGTGGCTTCGGTCCTGGATTTCTGCAATTTCCAGCGCTGCGCCACGTTCACAGCGCGAGCAGATTTTAGATCACAGTAAAACCGCACCAAAATTTTCGGTGCAGCATATCTTGGTGGTTACACTCCTGTGAAAAACGGACTCGACCGATATAGAGGTAACTTACAAATATCGTGTTTGTTTACTTCCTTGCACTGCAACATACGAGCGACTATAAATATGTGCATCGCAGATGCGTGTGCGCTTGTGCGTTATAATCAGAAGCCCGACCGCGACAGACCGCAGCGTTTCACTAATAGCTCTCGGGTGTCGTCGTGCCTCGCGACCGCCTAATTGAGAGCTAGCTGGTACAGAGCAGGCCATAACGCTTCTCTTCTGACAAGATTACCCGATAAAAGCTTACATTATTGAATCCATTTGTCGGTAGAATGATGAGCTTTGCCGCTCTCAATGTTCAGGCTTCGCTGCCTACTTATCCCATGCGCTCGCCTCATGATTACCATAGTCCGCATACGGAGTAATTTACATCATCTACTCTATGGGTGTTTTCCTGCACTCAGTTTATGTTGTGACGTTGCCTGCTGAGACTGGAAGAGGGATAGAAAAAATTGCACTCTGAATCTTCGCTGCGAAAAATTTTGTCCTGATTTTCATAATTCTGATCGCCATTGAAGTATCGGGCGATCATAAGTACATGAAACTTGTTGTCCATTTGGCTACTTTAGACTGCATTTTAGTGAGGCAGGTTTTCAAATATCTCTCCCAGCTAGCCCATTCTACTTGTTTTTCGTCTCTCTATGCAAGCGTATGGGGGACCTCCGGCTGTTATGTGTCAGATGCGGACGGGAGAGCAATTTGCACGACAACCTACCGTGCCTTAAATGCGCAGGTTTATTGTGGCAGAGTATCTGTGCTCTGATGTTCATGTGATGTGCTGATTCTGCGATAGTCGGCGCGCTGCGCTGGCTAGCGAGATCACTCTTAGCTTTATGAAAAGAATTCTCCTGGAAAAAATGATTATTTCTTTGCATGCTTCCAAACTTGAAAAAAAATTGGAACCTAGCTTCTGTGGACATCAGTTCGTTTAAAATTTCACGCATTTGTATGCATTTTTAAGTGCAGAATATGACTGACCATTGCAAGAAAACTTGGTATGAGTACAACATATAAATTTTATAAATCAACTTTACTTTGATAGTACAAAAGAGATTGCCGTACTTGTAACGTCAATATGTTTCGAGGCATAGTACATCAGTATGTATTTAACATGAATTAAAATCCTGTTGACCACTGTCTTGTCAAGCTTGCCCTACTCAACTTGACGTCGGAAAAGCGCTAACTTCTCCTCTCATGGCTTCAGAATTGCGACTCTTTAAAGTACAAATCTCTGCGCCGAGATGATTTGAATTATGAAGTCATTTAACAGAAAACTGAGAAGTAAACTGTGAGATTTCAGGCTTCGAGGATTCGGTTGGCATCAATCGTAGGATACAGCACTGAAAGTTGTATGAAACGATTAATATATATGTAGGGATTTGTGGACAAAAATCTGAGGCATTTGAATGTATTGCGTAGCTGTTATCTTTACAATTGCGACAGAAGTCACATTAATTGCCATTTAAAGATGAGCTGAGATTTTAAAATCATCTTACGGAAATCTTTACCTGCAAGTCGCACATATAGACACGTTAGACATGTGTATTTACTTTCGTGAGCATCAGCATTTCAGTGTGAAAGATTACTCTGATGTTGATGCAAACTGAAGTGTGTGTACATGTTTGTATGAGTACACGGTAATTCGAGTCCCAAAAACTTGTTAATTTACTGTCGAATTGAAAATATTAACGAAACTTGATAAAATTACAAATCTAGAATTAAATGTAACTCTACGCAAACTTGATGCATCTTGACATTGTTCACTTCAGTAACCTAGCGTCACATCTGATGCTGACGTTTTGTATATATTATTGAGCGTCTGACAAACATGAGTGGAGGATTTTCTTACCGTCTTAGTTTGTTTGCCAGCAAAAAGGCGAATAAGAGAGTGTTACAACTTTCTGTTTTGCATTTCTAATTCTGAAGTCAAACAATATTGCTTGTTGCATAGGAAATGTGAATATAATGCTGATAATGTCGAAGATGATAAGCTAGTTTTGTACTTTGACTACAAAATAAGCGATACTGAAAAATGCATAGGCTGAATATGTGCACCTTAAATCACTATAATTTCTATTGCTTAATTGATGTTTCAAAATTTTGGGCAAGTTTGCCAAAAAACAGTGAAAATGTAGTGAGACACACAATGAGTGAAGACCAGAGTGGATTTATTCAAAATTTTTAAATCTTAGCTCTTTTTAAGTAAAAGTTCCCCATGAAAACCACTTAGCATCTGGAATTCCGGCCAATAAAAACCAACAACCCTTCAGTCCTGGTTATGACCACGAAGAGAGAGAGCGCACAAAATCCCCGACCGAAAATCGCTCGACCGAGGTCTGACCGCGTCGCCTTGTTCGTAATCGCAGGTTGCGGAAATAATTCCTGTGGCCGAGAGTGATTTTTGCCTGCACTTGCAGTGCGTCTCCTCGGCTTCTGAGAATTGCTGCCGTCACAGACAAGTCCCCTAACGACTGGCACCACTTCGCCGAACTCGGGGTGCGCTCGGGGACGTACCAATTATTCTTGTTCAATGTCCCGCTCCACTCTTCCATAAAAGGAATTTTCTTGCTCTATTGCACGTTATAACTCTGCTCATATCTGCTACAATATGACGTTTTTAAACGTTATGTTTTTAGACCCTAAATTAGACACCTTCACCTTAGATTTTACTGATATAAACTGATATCTATTGAATTTTTTTAGGGGTTCTTCTGCTGTAGTCCAGGATGAATTTGTGAGGTCCCGAGAATAGGTCTGTTAAAGTAGAATAAGTTTTTGTTTTGTTGCGGACCATCTTTCTTCGGTTCACGGCTGTCCTGTTTTTCAGCACCTGCTACTTTTTCTTCAACTTACATCTTGTATCATGAACTTCTTTCTCAACCTAAGATTTCTATGCACATTGTGGATATATTCCGCGTTCCCTTAATTCCATTCATAGTGTCTTCCTCCCTTTGGAACGCCTTCGTTTCGATTAGGGAGGCTTAAACGAACATCTAATCGAATCTATTCTTTCTCTACTATAGTTTTATAATAAACCACGATATGATTTTCTTAGGAGGAACTGCCCGAAGTTCCGTGCAACATATCTCCAACATACAATTTCGACTATTGGTTCAATAATTTCCCCCTAAAAAATCACTGAATACTGTCCATAAAAACAAAGCAGAACGGGTGTTGCTGCTGTGAAGTTTCTCCGCTCTTAGGCCCAAATCCGTTAAACTCGGGTCATGATCCAGCGCATGCTGTGACTACAAAGGTTATGAGTAATTACTTCGTTAAGATGCGGCACATCTCTGACAAAGGCCCACATTGGCGTACGCACTCCGCCCAGATCGTCTCGAGCTCTTCAGGCACTGGGCAATGCAAGTCCAAGGGAGGTCCCTGCCTCTGATATCGCGTCGAGCCTTCTTGCTCGATTTCAAGGAGAGTCACGTCATCTTTTGTTGGTGAGGAATGTTCGGTACTTAACACGTTTTCTCTGTGTCTAATTGGGAAAATATATGTACGTATACTCAAAAAAATGAATGTATCCACAAAGCTTCTAGAGTGGAAAGAAGGCAGTGGGAAATTTCCTGCGATGCCGGAATGTGAGCCTCAATATCTGGGAAGGTGTAAATTATAGTACGTGTAAAGCTACATGCGCCATGCAAACAACTACACTGAAGTCACATGTAAGACGAGACTCGTCCTGTGACAACCGTTGAGATGCAGTGCGAGTAAGTCGAGCGTTTGCTTACATTGCCAAAGTGCGGGGTTAGCATCTATGTATGTACAGGTACATTACTGATATAAGCCCTGTTAAACTTTTCATGTATTGCTAAGACGAGAAGTGACGGTTAAATTTAACAGTTCAATGAGCAAAATAAAAAGTAATTTCTGTGTCTCTGATTTATTCAGGAATCTATATAAGCATGCTCATGCTTCATTAATTAATAATAAAACTCGCTGCCACTGAAACATTGAGTCCCAATGTATTCTAATTAAAGAAGACTGAAGAAAGGTCACGAGGGAATATTGTACAGGAAAATGATATCGTTAACTTCTACGTAGTTCATTAATTACGGTTCTAACATTATGATTAACATAAAAAGGGTCGCGGAAAGCATCGTTTGGTTTTAAGAATGCACTTATTACTGCCCTTATTACACGCAGCTCTTAAATGAGCGCTCAAGGCATCTCATAATGGACTCTAGTCCGCGAACACCTATCTTATCAGCTCGAATATTATTAGCATAATTTAGCGCTCACTTCTTAAAATTCATAGAACTTGGTGAGTCTGCATCTACAGTTTTAAGATAATCGCAAAAAAACGACATTGTGGAGCTGTGAACACATTATTTCTCTAAATATGTTCATGTCTTTGTTTGAGATTTTCGTTTGGCTAATTTCCTGTAGTTAAACTACGGCCTGGTCTACACGTGGCGAGATTAGCAAAATTTCTATCTATACATTAATAAAAGCCCATCCGTCCGCCTTATGAGAACGAAAGAGTAGGTCTGTTCCTCATATACAGGATTCAAGTTTTTACTATACTCGTGTATGGCTACAGTGAGATCCGTGTTGTGGGATGCGTTTCTAATGTTCATTTAAGAGCAGTTTCCAATGACGAAATATGGCTCTAACGTAATAGCGCGACACCATTATTTTTGACTAGGCAGATACATTATTGCATGTTTCTTTTTTCTTAACGTTTGACGGGACACGTGTGTAATGCATCGGCCGAATATCATTGCAGAATAGCTACGGGGCGGGGCGTGCAGTTCTGCTTGGATGCTCAGAAAATCATTTTTTTATTTTGAAAAGGTCTTCGGTAATTCTGCCGTCAACATTAACAGGTATTACACGCGCTGACGTTAAATTCGCATTGCATCCGCTAAAAAGTTTATATGCAGAAGCAAAAAGTTCGTGGTAGCATGGATACAACTGACAACACATTTCGTTGGCTGCATGCGTTTTCTTTGAATGTATCGTTACGTATTCAACACTGAAAAGCACCAGTGTAGCGTCGAGTATTTTTTGTCTTTGTTTTGCTTATCACTAAGAGACGGGTCAATTTCGGGAGCAAAAAATTAATCGTCGGGAAAATATGAGCCGGGATTGAACGAGTTAAGGTGGGACAGGCTAAAGGATCGACTACTGGGATGGGTCGGATCATGTTAGACAACGAATGACGAATCTCATCTGATAATATTGATAGGTTGTGTTATGAAAAGTTAAATAGAATAGTTTAGGTGTTAAGTTATTCAAGGTATTAAGAAAAACCGTAATGTTATTCACGCGTCAAAAATTGTCATTTTTGAGAAGAGAACCCTCGTAACGTCAAAAATTGTCATTTTTGACGGCACGAGAGCACTACGTAGAAGGAGTAACAGTTGGGCGAGGATTTCTCGTGTTTAAGCTGCATTCTTCTCTTTTATTCCTCCTATTTTCAGCAAGTGCCTAAATGATGGTGAGGACCCTTAAATCTTTACATAATTTTGACAAGGTCTGCCTACTAAATATAACTTAGAACTGGTTTTCAGCTGAAAAGAATTTCAAGTATCGTCGTTCCAAGTGTCTAAAGTGTCGAACACATCCCTCATTTTTTCCATTCCTCTCTTTTCCATAGCCTTGAGTGATTCGACGAATTGCAATTGATACATTTATTACTCATTGACGTTCTCATTAGCATATCCTGTCCATTGCTCCAGGCTTACACAATTAAGGGCTCCATTAATTAGCAAGTTTCCAACCGTTCGCAGGAAAATTTAATCCGCGTATGCTCGTCAGACACGGGCGGCGATAACGAGCAAAAAATGAAATATTTTCTTCGGTAAACTGCATCCAAACATAACTTGAAATCAACACGCTGTTTCGTATCTGAAATTGCCAAATATTTGCTACCAAATTAGCAATGTTTGCCGAATTTCTTTGAACAATATGTGGCGACAGGATTAAAAATTGTACTTTTTTTAACGATTTGGTTTACAAACCTTTCCCATACGTAGTTACGAAACCAGAGAAACACGTTCGCAATCTTCGCGTAAATATCTGAAAGAAGTTTCCTAGTTAGGGTTGTAGCGCACTTAAGCGTTGTCTCGGTCATTATTATTCTAATAAAAGTTGTTGGCGGATGATGTGTCCGTTGGAGCGACACCAATGAATGCGAATGACTCGTATCTAATTAGGTGCTCCTGTCGTCTGAGTGCCTCAGTACGCATACCAGTCCAGCTTCTGAGATCTCCCTACATTACTTCAATATTTTTGGCAAGTTTAGGAAGTTATTGCGAATGATTTATATAAGCAACAATTTTCGTTGACAGCATAGTGCGTGAGCAAAATTTACGAGGGTGACAATTACGAGGGTAGCGATTACCAGGCTGTCAATAATGAGGGTAACAAATACCAGGGTAAAAATTACGAGGTAAAAAGAATTCGAGGGAAAAAGAATTCGAGGGTGACGATTACGAGGGTGACGATTACGAGGGTGACGATTACGAGGGTGACGATTACGAGGGTGACGATTACGAGGGTGACGATTACGAGGGTGACGATTACGAGGGTGACGATTACGAGGGTGACGATTACGAGGGTGACGATTACGAGGGTGACGATTACGAGGGTGACGATTACGAGGGTGACGATTACGAGGGTGACGATTACGAGGGTGACGATTACGAGGGTGACGATTACGAGGGTGACGATTACGAGGGTGACGATTACGAGGGTGACGATTACGAGGGTGACGATTACGAGGGTGACGATTACGAGGGTGACGATTACGAGGGTGACGATTACGAGGGTGACGATTACGAGGGTGACGATTACGAGGGTGACGATTACGAGGGTGACGATTACGAGGGTGACGATTACGAGGGTGACGATTACGAGGGTGACGATTACAAGGGTTAAAACAACGTGGGTAACAAAGTATGTTTTACAGAGGCAAAATTTATGTGGGTTACAAGTTATGTTGCTTATATTTAATCTGGGTTAGAATTTACGGGGATAAAACAATTACGCGAAACGGAGTTAACCCGAGGAAAAATTTGAGTGTGTAAAAATTAATGTAGGTGACAATTTACGCACGTGTCCAATACTGGACTTAGGCAACAATTTACATGTGAATAATATAATAATTTTGCTATAATAATTTTTATTTTGACAGTGGTGCAGCTATGGGTGGTATGATGCAGTGGTTGCAGTAACAATGCCGTACTTGTGTTAGCTCGGATTGTGGTGTTTTGAAACAGACTTTACAAGCATGCTCTAAATTTGTTACCGCGCTCCTCATCCTAAATTTATCCACCACTTCCCATGGTTTTGAAGCGTCCTTCTGATGTATCGGGTTTGCTTTTTCCCTTCAGGGGGATATAACTAATTACGAGGTAAGCTGTAATGGTAAGTTCCTATAATGCGTATGAGAATTAGCCCTCTCATGGGGAAGAGGTTAGGTCCCGAGCTAAAGGCTACGCAGGTTCGTTGTTGAAATAGAATGATTTTGTTATGTTAATGAACATTTTTCGTGTCGCTGTTGGTTTTTCAACGCTTATTGCGTTTTTCATAAGCCCTTTTCAATTTTGCTGTTTCTTTGCGATGGGTGTGAGGGAAAAGCCTTGCGCGTAGACTCCCTGTTCGCTTCATTCTTTATTAAATGACGCATTCCTCTATTTTCCATTGGGAACACCTTTCCTATTTGTTAGTGAAGGCCGACCTAACTTATCTAATTTAATTTAATTTAGTTTTGCCTGGACGGGCGGTCAGTTCCACGGCCCCGATATTTTATAACGCACGGGCTCTGTTGCATCACTCGGCCCCCGTGCTGCAGCTTCATTAGCATTTCTTGGTCTTCATGCGTGGCTTAATCTTGAATATTTTTCAATGGAAATACGGCTGTAAAATCAAGATCGAATGCCCTGACTAGGGGCCGAAGAACATTGACCTTCCTTCAATACAAAGGCCGCGATTCTTAAGCCCCATTCGGGACTTGCATGGACGTCTTCTTAACTTTGCCTTATATGGTCATCGGAATCCGCATTCTTATCCAATGCATTAGATCGGCCAAAAAGTCAGCAAAAAATTCCCTGGACAGAAACTGCGCATGACAGCGTTGAGCCTCGGCGGCCTGTCGTGACGCCTCACCGAACGGCTTTGCCTCTCAGCCCCGATCTTCGATTTTTTGAGGGGCTAAAAATCAGCTAGAAAAATCCAGGTACCAATGATAGGTGATCATTTTTTTGGTGTAGTTCAAAGGCTGTTTGAAACAGGTGGAGATAAGGTAATTTTCCCTTATGTTAGCGAAGATTAAATGACATTTACTGAATACTGTAGAGCATGAAAAGTGAGATTATTTTTCGTGTGAGGTCAAAATTGTTAAGTAAAGCACGAAGTTATCGCTTTAATTTCTGCGCTTAATTTTACGCATTATTTTTCCTCCTATGCATGGCTCGATTTCCAATAGGAAAGTTATTTTCTGATCTAATATAAATCTTCCCTTACTCGTGCTTAGGGTGGTCACCAACGCCCAGGATTTGAGCTATGTGATGTATAATGCAAGAAAATAAGTATTCCTATTATATCAGTGCGCATTGGGTTTATGATTTTTATGATCTTTTTCTCAATGGTCAAATGAAGATTAAATGAAAGTGTGACTGACTGATGTTTTCGTCAGTAGCATCATGTTACTGAAAACGCCCCTCGCTTCACCTAGTCTTTTCTTTTCCGTTTTGTTGTGCAATTAGACTCAATGCAATTAGTTGGTTCCTCTCATTACTCATCGACGCTCTCATTAATATATCACATTCACAGCTCCAGCCAACAACACTAGGCTTCATCAATTACCCCGTTTTCGACTCTTAATGCAAAAATTCTAATTCGTGCACGCTTTTGAGACTGGCAACGAGAACTTATAAAAATTTAGTGTTTTCGGTTGTGGACTTCTCCAAACGAATGCAGGGTTCGATGCACCAAAATAACTCATCCTGTTAGGATGGCATTCTGAGCTTCGAGCAAGTTTTCCCTCGATATTCCAGTATTTTCCAAACCATTCTAATTATTTTCAGCGGTTTCGTGCCTTCAAATATGAAATTATCAGTTTTCTAGAGCGAATGCTCAAGAAATATACTCTTCCTATAGCCTTGCACCGCGAGGGGCACAGGGTTTCTAACAGTCACGCTCGACCTTGCTGATTTATTCCCATGAATTAATCTCACAGGAACCCATTTTTGTGGCGCTTGATAGGTCAGGTATTCAGCAGTCTTGTTTTTCTCGCTGGTCATTTTCTGCACCATTAGTTTCTAACGCAGTTGGCCCGCGGCGCTAGCGAGCCTTGCTTCGCTCCTGCCACGGACGTCTCGCAATTGATTTCTAAAGTCTTTAATGTGTCAGTAAGTGTCGCAACTCCTGCTGTTTTTGGTTAGAATATTGTTCTGTTCAGCAAGCCGCTAAATTTGCTGAACTATTGAGCTGAAATTTCTTAAATCGCTTGTAAACAGGTCAACTCGGCACCATTCGAAGAAAAATAAGATTTCTGAAAAAATAAAGTTTTAAAATGTTTCGAAACTCCTGTTTAACCATTAAAATAAGCAAAATACGTTGGTAAAATCTACACTTTGCATAATTTTTTTCACAAATCTATTCTCACACTCGTGCTGTAGAGCCAACTAATTTGGTATAGCTTAAACTGTTTATTAAACAGTAAACTTCCTTTGCAAGGGCATTATATATTCGTTGATATTACGCAAATACGCGAAAGGCTATAATAATTTTGATAACTATTATCAATTCTTGTTGTCGCAAGGCTTTGGTGTCCAGTTTCTAAAAATATGAGCGTTGCACCATCATTGTGTTTGGATTCTGCTTCTCACCACCAGCTGCCGTTGCTGCTGCGCCGCTGCTTGGAGAGTTGCGGTCTGACAAATTTTACGATGGTCGCTTGATTTTGTGCGCTCAACGATGCAGCTCGTGTGTTCTGCGTTATTAACACTTTGACCGCAACGTGCGCCACCGGTGGCCACGGATGGGATTTTCATAATGCTGCTGACCGACCAGTAGCCGCAAACTCAATTTTCATAAATACTTGATTAAAGCTAAATGATAGCATGATTCAGTTAATGTTTGCAATTCTCGAAATTAATTACCACAATTAACTTTAAATTTGAGTTGAATACTGAACTTCAGTTTAACCAATTGCGGTCAAAGTGTTAAATCCATTGCCAATAATTTAATTACCATAGCACAGGTAGATGTGCATCAGGAATTTCACTTCTTCCACTATATCTAAGGTGAAAAGAATTCCTAGCTGTTTTTGATGGGAGCGTCATCAGTATACTTCAGAAAATAAACGTTCTTCAGAGGCCTCTCAAGCTACCTACCGCAGAATCATCCGACCATCAAGGCGGCTTCCATTTTACCTCTTGCTTGGTTGTGTAGTGAGGTGAACCTGCTTCTCTTTTTCTCATTTGCCGGAGTCTGGCGAACTGCGCACACGCACGCAACCAACCTGCATGCGCCAGAGGAAATTTCTGATACTCCGCGATTCTTCAGTAAAACGTTTAGTTCGAGCTTTGTTTCGTGCCTTCTGTGGTTTTCTGATGGCAAACCGTGCGCGCTCTGCTGCGGATGAAAAATTTCTGAGAAGGGCTCATAGTAATGTGATGCTCATCTACAAAATATTGCTTGTAAATTGTGCCACTCGGTTCTGCTTAAAGTATTGTAGGTAAGTCAGTGAGGTCCATCTTGTGGGGACTCCTCTTACTTCAGGGGTTGTGCTAATGTTGGTACTTACAGCAAATTTCATTCAGGAGCTTAATACGTGGTTAACAATCACTGTGGTTTTAACGTGAACCAATTTTTCAATTTGATTCTATTTATTCAACGTTCAAAAAAAAGTCTTCCATGTCTGATCGATTTTTTTCTGATTTAAAGTTATTTTGTTTGATATTCTAAACATAAACTATATTGGTATTTACGTTGCCGGCACTGCAGCGCACCTCAACGCATAAAAACGCAGTTGGGGGTGACTGATTGACTTTATTAAAACCAAGATTTTAGCGCAACAGAAACCTGAACAATCTAGAAAAAACTTAAATAATGAGATACTTCAAACCGGAGTTGTTAGAGGCAGTCCTTAAATGGCAGAAAAATTTACAAATTTATGCACGGATTTGCTGTATAAAAAGCAGACCTCGAAGCTCGCGCGTGGTCTCATGCAGGGCTGGACAATTTCTGAGCTTTTGGTGGAGATTTGTTAAGTAGTTCTTTTATCAGGCTACCCAGGCCATTATTAAGTCTATTGTATTCATGCGATAGTATTTTAGCCAACTGATGATCTCACGCACTCTCGGGAGCCTATACAATGGGCCTTTACCTTCAAGTTTGCTTTCAAATCTGCACTTAGACCGAGACGCCAAGGCGCTTGGGGCGGGCTGAATTGTGTCCTTTATATCTTGCATGCGAATGTATGCAAAATTCCAGACCGACAAACTCTGAGAGCTTGTGTGAAGTGAAGCCATTGCGGTCTGTTATGTTCCAACTTGCGCTCGAGCAACTGCCATTCAGAAAAATCGTTGCTGAGTGCTAATGAAACTTTCATGTCGGGCTGGCGTGAAGTACGTTTTTGAGAATTGTGCAGGGATGAAAAATTATTTCTAATGGAGTTACTCTGAATTGTATTCAACGATAGTGTGAATTACATCTCCTCCAGTACCAATTATGCATTTATCAGAAATAATTTTGCCCGCCACACTGAGCCAGCATA
Organism: Morinoia aosen; assembly: GCA_030386875.1. Taxonomy (NCBI): domain Eukaryota; kingdom Metazoa; phylum Arthropoda; class Malacostraca; order Amphipoda; family Talitridae; genus Morinoia; species Morinoia aosen. The sequence goes on from CM059563.1 coordinate 11,583,668, forward strand.
TCCTCAGTCTGTGATATTGAGTTAACTGTGACTTTTGTGCAACTAATTGAAACGAAGTTTTAAGAATATGTGCAGACATTAGTTCTGGAAAAGAAGATAGTCTTCATTGTGAAGGCTGAAGTAATGACGCCCAAATTTTTGCTGAACTCACAATTGTCAAAAAGAATCCTAGGTCTGCAGTCGCACGTTTGTTTCATAGACGTTTTCTTCGGCTCATGTTTTCAAACTTACAATTTTCTAGCAGACACGAGCATTTATCTTCTTCAGCACGATGACCATCATTGATTAGTGTACCATTCATTGTACTCGTATGTACCCAGCGCAGGAAGCTGTTTCTATGTGTGTGCTTCTTGTTATCCAATACATGCTTCAGTGTATTATTCTATAGTTGCATATATATGTATAGATATACTTGGAATGCTGTAGTAGTCTCGCGTGCGGGCACGCATACTATTATTTCGATGGTTTTAGGAGTTCTGCTAGCAAGTTTCACAAGTTTCTAGACATGGAAGCACATAAAATTTTGTTGTACGCTAGCTTCTTAATAAAAACAATTATGAAGGATACAACGTACGTTTCCACTCACGCTGCATATTCCACATTTTACAGGTAACTTGAGCATTGTTCTTTGCGCCGTTGGTAATTATGACATTTTAAGGGTAATCATCAATGTAATTTGGTTATCGAACTATTGGATAATTCTGGGTGAGGGAAAGATGGATGAAAATGCAGAGTGAATTTGGAAAGGCGTTCTGCTGGTTGAGATTGAGGTTAATCTAAGAGCAATGAGATGTTCTGTATGTATTCCGTCACATGCATTCCCCTCAGGAATATATATATATTTATATATATATATATATATATATATATATATGTATATATATATACATATATATACATCCACTGTTAAATTCGTTAGATTTTGCAGACACCCTGTCAAAGTGCCACGGACCCCACTTTGAGAACCCCTGCTGTATGGGACGAGAATAATGGAAAAACGTATAGATGATGAAAAAAGTGCGCTGCGTTGAGCTCTGCGGGTTCCGCCTTGTAGTATGTTGAAAAATGTTGGCAAGCACTGATGAGATGAGTGGCAATAATTAGGCATTAGGAGCGCATGTTGAAAGGAGTGCATGCATATGAATGAGATTTCTGACTGTTAGTGTAGAATGAACGTGTTTGAAGGCAGATAGAGGTGAAGGTGGATTAAAAGGCGCAAAGGAAAATATAAATTCCCACAAAGCACGTGGAAGTGTGCGCAAAAGACTTGGAGAGGAGGACGCTTGTTCTCTAATCATCTTCTGACGTACAGCAGCGGCTTGATTTTCCGTTCACACTTCGTTCTTGCAAGCTTGATGTTACGGGACGGAAAACACACAGAACGTCACTAGGTGCACCAAAGTGGAGAGCAGGGCTTGCTCTCAGAGATCCATTTATTAGTTCTGAGAAACTTTTTTGACAGGAGGCTACTGTTGTGCGTTTTGTGATTTTACTTGGCCACTAGTGTCGCTCGACAGAAGTGGATGGCAATGAGGGATATCATGGTAAATTTTAAAATCATCTGGTGGAGTTCATAACCATCACTGAGGCAGTATTATAAAGTAAATTTTATTTCCTGCCGGACACGCTAGTCTGTCTTCATTGGGAATATTTCAAATGACGTTCCTCCTGCTTGTCAAAGGTAAAATCGTATAATGTAGTGATGAATCCCTTCAATTTAACTTGCATAACGAAGTGCGTTATTTTAAAATTACTACGAAGATCTCATTGGATATGCGTATAAGAATAACCTGTATATTTTTGATAAATAAAATCTTTATACTCAAAGCTCTTGGTATCTTTAAAGGTTGTTGCTTTCAGTTGCTAAAATCAAGATTTTATTCGCCTCTTTTTTTTCAGTTAGAGCGTTCAAGTTCTTGCTGTCGGGATTGCAGCTTGCTGCTCGTCACGCAATTTTATAAACCATTTTGATTCGCTATAGAGAACCAGAGAAGAAAAGCGTTAGCATCTATTGGCGACGGCATGTTAAGACATTTGCATGAACTCATCCGTTCAATTTCATCTTGCAGATGCGCTTGATTTTTCGATAAGAGATGTTTTCATTGGAGTAGACTTTTTTAAAACGAGTAATAATTTAATCGAAATAAACCTCCTTTAGCACATGCTTAGAATGCAATTGGAGACCCAACGACGGTTCCTTATAGACGTCAAAGGAGCTGCAACTGAAGTTGCTGAGGGTCCCTTCTTCACAATGAGTTACGACCAACTACCGCCGACAATTACGACTTAACTAAGTTGTACTAATATGGTCTCTGCAAAACATGGCGTTGGCTGCTGGCGCCGTGTGGCATAGATTAAAATGGAGCTCGAGTCTTGCGTGTACACGCTCCGTGTTGGTGCTTGCGAGTGGCCTTCGTGTGCCTGGGTTTCACAAGCGCTAATAAACAGCAATCAAAATCATCCCAGAGGGCTCTTGTAGTTAAATTTCCTTATGCATTATTCAGCGTTTGCATTTGGAGGTCTCGGGGGTAGGATTTGTCTCACTTACACCGCAATAGGAGGGAAGTTATTGTTATTGTTTGCCGAGTTGAGGCATGCTGCTCACTTCGGTCGCTCCTGCTCCGTTCCATGATGCAATTTCTTGAGCGGTCACTGAAAAACTTGGCTCAGGCTCTCAAGTCACATCACATTTAGGTTCAAAAAGTTTACTGGTCTTGTTGAATTCAAACACAATTTCCCTGAGAGCTTACATTTTTTATTTATTTTTCTCTCCACAATTTGCTCTGATTGGGGTGTTCGTTGGAAAGGTCTAAAACATAAATTACTCATTCAGTGACGATATATTCATTTTGTTAATGAAATATTTGTGATCAAAATTCAATCTTATGATTTATAGGTACTGAGCTGAAGGTTAAACAATCCTTCTTTTTGATGAAATAGATTCTTTTAATGGACCTTTTTTTCGGTTCACTGTTGTCTATTTTCAGCTCCTATTTCTTTTTCAACATTTTCTCTGTTTCGTATCATTTTTCAATCTTGCTGTTTCTGTGAGCGGGGTGAGGACACGTTGAGCATAAATTCCTCGTTCCCTTAATTACACTTTAAATGGTACTTCCTTCCTTCGTTTCTTGGGAATACCTTCCTTATGGTTAGGGAGGCTTAAACTAACTTATCTGATCAAATTTTTTCTACCTTAAAGTGGTCGCTTGTACGATGGTGACTCAATTTCTTAAAAATTCTATGCATTGCGAGCACAATTTTGATAATCCAAAATCATACGGCTTCAAAAACCGTTTCGGAGATCCACTGACTCTACTACAAAGTATTTTATCTTGTCTGACTGAATTTAACAACTCAGTTGTGAGAGGTTTGCGTTATACTGATTCTTGTGTTTTAGATGAAAATTGTGTGGGATCTTTACGGTGCGATTCTCTAAGCGTTTGGGATGGGTCAAAACCTCACAGAAATGTGATAATATTTTGTCATTTTTTACGGCCTTGTAATAAGTCACAGTAGCCGGGCCAGAGACGAAATCTCGAGCACCGCTAAACAGCACAATCAGCAGTAATTTTCCAGCAAGTTCTTAGAGATGCTGAGTAGGTTTGGAGTTGACTTTCGATTTACTCTTGTTAACATATTTTCTCAGAAACATGTATAGTACCTCAAATAAGGAAAAGCGGATGAAGACAGCATTGCACAATTTGTAAGCTTTATAGTTGGTTGCGTTTATTCAACGTTCCGGCCACGGCCCTGTAGTTAAATTCTTTGTGCGTACGCCTAAGTGTAGTTAATTACTTTCAGCTATTTGATTGGTGATACACTAACCCTTCATGGCTTATATCACGAAATTAAAATACATAAACTTCTGAGCAAAAGCGGATAGGCCTAATAACAAGGTAAAGCCTTCAAAAACCACAGAGAGACACACGTCTTCAGAACAGTCCTGTAGCATTATCATTTGATTGAATAATGTGAGATATTCCTTCAGAGCAACGCTTTTATCTTCTATTACTGGGACGCTTTAGTGATGCATTTTTGTTTAGCGTGGGCCATCTTCTCGCTGGAGTTGAAATTTCACGCGTCCCTTCGTCTTCGGAGATTTTGAAATACATTCTGTGGCAATTTAATGTCTGAATAATTTTGCATCGTACTTACACCCCCGTAATTATGAGCGCAGACGAAATATTCTTCATTACTAAGAGCGTTTCGAAAATGCTGGTGTGCTGGGATAGATTAGCTCATTCATCATCACTCGAGTGGACGTGAAGAACTGAAGGCAGAATGTATAAGCCTCCCATTATCTCGCATGGGAGGTACGAGACAATGCTCGCTCTGGCTCCGAGAAAGTTGGGCTCGTTCCCTCCACCACCTGAGAACACTCCGAAATTGATTATTCAAAGCGAGCTGCAGACGTTCCTCCTCAGTCCATCGCTTTGAGGCGTAGCAGAATAGGCGTTGTGAGGGGTGATAGCTCATTATTTTATCATTGGAGTCATTATGGGTCCGAGTTATCTGGCAGTTGCTTCTACGCTGCGATAGCGCTAATACCAGCGCGCCAGTCAGCCTGTCCTGGAGCGGCGCGCCTCTGCGGCCGAGCGGCTGGTGGTGCTCTGTGTGGGGCGGGCTGCTCTGCCCTCATGCTCCTGCTGGTACTTCATGACGCAGTTCTACATTTTGTGCTGAGAAATTAGCATTATCGATTTTATATTGTTGTATTTACAACAAATCGGAATTGAATTGTGCATGTCTAACTCAATTGGAATATTATTTCCATGTCTGTTTCAAAGAGTATTGAACCAAAATTGAAATTTTATCTTCATGCCTGTTTGAAATTAATGTAATACTGGGGTGCTCCCGTACGCGTGGCCGCACATGTTTTGAAAGTCCAAGCCGTTGTAGCGATACAGCTGGTAGCGAAAATTCTTCTATAAATTTGGCTAAAGTGATGGCTGTTTTTTTACAAGAATTTGACGTCCTAAAAGCTCAGACTTCAGGATTTTCGACACAAAAAACAAAATTTAGCGTAGCCAAGTTGACTAAGGGCTTTCACTGCCAGCTGTAGCCTACTGTTACAACGACGTGAATTTTTCGAAAATCTGGTCAGAGATCAGTTGGATATTTTATTCAATTGAAGGTTATGCAGTAATTTTTATGCAATGAATTTTCAAATGCCTCCTGATGAATTCAAAACAGAGTGACGGTCATCTCAGATGAGACCAGTACGCTTTTCATGTTTCTGGGTCGAGGGTGGAATTTTAACTGAGTTTTTCTTTTCATCTATGGGAGAAACCACCAGGCTCACATCGAGGGTCTCGAACCCGGAAACATTTCGCATGAAAGGCGAGTGCTTCAAATCCTCTTCAAATTCGAATGTAGCTATCGACGATTACGAATTCAACCTTCATAAAATGGAGCTTCTGGTTGTGTGTGCACTGATGTTCTCGTAAGTATCGTCGAAGTCCAGGAAAAAACACTCACATCGGAACTGTACATGAGACATGCTTATCTCTCGTACCTTCGTCATATACGTGGATTGATGAAACGTGATTTTTTTAATGAGGCACATTTCACCATAACTGTTGTATCTCCTTCTTCACACGTAACCATTTCCTGTACTGCAATGATTGCTCCTCCCTCTTCAACGGATTACATGTCAGCCATGCCACCGTACGTCCGCCATGTCACAGAGAGAGGCCTCCTACACCGTCGTACCTCCCGCCCGGCATTACGGAGCGGCGCCTGGCAGCAATGCTGACGTAAGCCGAGGCCGAGCTGACTCAGCTTAGCTGAGGGCTGAGTCATGAAGAGGACAGGCTGGCTGTGAGGGGACAGGCTGGCTTTGACGACGATAATGCGTGATAGAACAGGGCGTTCAGTGATGTTAGATTGCCGGTTGTGCAATTGCACTAACGTTTGATAGCAGTGACGCGTGAGAAGCTTGTTATGGAGCGTTATCCCTAATAGACATCAATTTTCGCAGCAATTGTTTTTGTTTTTGATGACCTAGGTTTTTGACCTGAATGGTTGCTTCAACAGGACAAAGATCCTACACATACCGCCAAGGTAATAAGCGAATAGTTCCATAGCAACAATATTAAAGTGTTAACATCGTACAGCCTATCATGGAGTTTGAATCCGATCAAATATTTATGAAAAAAATTCAAAAGTCAGATCTTCGTTTGACAACCGACCATTCTCGCTGCATTGAAAATATATGAGAAAGAAGAATGGGGGAAAATGCTACTCCAATTTTGCCAGGCTTAAGTAAAGACTTACAGGGACCGTCAAAATTGTAAATAAAAGTGCTGCAACTAGTTATTAAATAAATTTCTCTCAGGTATTGAAAAAATATAATAAAATTGGATATAAACGCAACAACTTTTGTACGTTTTCGTTGAAATGAGACAAGTTTTTGTTATGTTACGGAACATGCGTTATAGTCCCCTTATTTAATGTAGACCCCTCAGGGGGATACAACTATTGTATCTATGAAAATTAGCGCTCCCAGGGGGACTATGTGAGGGCCCGAGCTGAAGGTTAGGTAGGCTTTCTTTTTGTTAAAATAACGGACCATCTTTTAACGGACCATATTTTTTCGGTTCACTGCTGTCCTGTTTTTCAGCACCTACTACTTTCTTCTTCAACTTTTTCTTGTTTTATGAACTTCTTTCTTAGCTTTCTGTTTCTGTGCCCTTTCTGCATAGATTCCGCGTTACCTTAACTCCATACTAAATGGTGCCTTCTTACTTCCTCTCTTTGGATAGCTTTTGCTGCTGATAGGGAGGCTTAAATTAACTAATAATCTAATCTAATCTAATTTTTATTTAATGTAGATATTCCGTCGCTTTGGCGTCATTTAAACTGATTTTCAAGGTTAGACGGAACTTCTCTGCGTTCTCGTAATTAAATCAATTATGAAGTACTTTTTTTTAGTTAATCTCTTCATTTTTTCCTTTAATCAATACTCGGTCTATAATCAGACTATAATCAATACTTCATTGAATTAAAGTAAAACGTCTTTATTTTCCTCTTAAACATGAGTAAATAATCTGTATTTTCCTGCTACTCTTTGCCATGTTGTCGTTTTATTTATTGCACCATTTTGCAGTTATTTTGACGAGAAGTGTGTTTGCTGAAAAACATTTCAGATTCTATATTTTTGTGGAAATTGCTGCTTTCATGTCAGAATTGTACGTGAGCATCTGAAAATGATTTGTTGAGCATTTACCTCGGTGTTTGAACCAGTTTTTCAAGGCGGAACGTAAATTTTCAGTGCACACATGAATTGCTTGACATAAACCTGACAACATAAACGTAAAGCTCGACATACACCTGAAGCATGCTCGACATACACCTGAAGCATGCTCGACATACACCTGAAGCACGAAGTCTTTCTAGGAAGCAAACGAGAGTTCAATTTTTGTCTCTTATTGTGAGGAGGCGAGAGCTATAGAATGTGAGATACAGTGTGTAGCTGGCTAAATCTTCCGAAAGCTTTCGTGTGGCCAGAACAAACAAGGTTCTCCGTTCCATTCCTTCTTCTTTACGCTTTCATATTTGAAGCCTTTACTCTTCAGGAGTTTGCTCTTGTCCATCCTGTGGATTTGCTACTCAAGACCTCCTTGGTGTCGTGTTTGCTGTGACAGTTTACCTTCCTTCTTCTTGTATCAAGAACCGAGATTTGCACTTCCCTTATAAATGTTTATGCGAACTAAAATTAAGTTATTCCGAACACTGACTGGATTTAAGCGATACCGTACGGATAGAGTGAAATTAAGTATTGCCTTGCTTTTTTTACTGAAATTGAGCTATACTGTAGATACTAAGGAAAAATTGAGTAAGACGTTATCGACTGGCTGAAATTATGTAAAGTACCATCTGGAATTGAGTAATATCGTATGTAGTAATTGAAATTTGGTGCTACGTTGCGTACGTCGTCATTACACTATACCGTAAGTGCTGAACAAATTTAATTGCACACGAACTGTAATTGGCTAAAACTGTTGTTGCTAAGTGAAATTAACACCGTACATGCTGATATTTTGCCATACCGTACTTTATTCGCTGATTTCTGACAAATACCGTATGGACGAACCGACATCGACATTGTATAGTACTATTTAATTCTTGATAACACCTTTCCCCTACAATTTTGACTCAGGGTTTTGTTATGGATTCCCATCAGAGGAATACAATTGTTGTATCCCCCTGATGGGAATTAGGGCTCCCAAGGGGACAATGTGAGGGCCCGAGCTGAAAGTTAGGCCTTCTTCTAGGCCTTCTTTTTGTTGAAATAAAATGTTTTTGTTATGTTAAGGACCACCTTTCTTCGGTTCACTGCTGTCCTGTTTTTCAGCACCTTCTATACTCTCTTTTTCAACTTTTATCTTGTTTCATGAACTTCTTTCTCAACTTACTGTTTCTATGCCCCTTCTGCACAGATTCCCCATTCTCTTATCTCCATAAATGGTGCCTTCCTCCTTACTCTCTTCGATACGCTCTTTTTTTGTAGCGGTTAGGGAGGTTCAAACTAACTTATAATCTTATAATCTTTGTTATGAATTGCCCCTGTGAGATAATATTGAAAAATATAATGCTTGTGAATTCGAAATTATTTGACCCTTTTACTCACAATAATTCGAATGACCGCCTACACAGGGGTTGCAGTGAAATTGTACTCTGGTGTCCAGATACGATGATATATAGTGCTGTACGTGTGCCACAAACGACGCAGTATCAATATGGGACTAAAAAGCGTTTTCCCATGGCGTGACCGTTTTCCTCATATTATTGATAACATTAGAGCCAAAAGGTGATCTTTGGCTCTAATATTACCAATAATGCAAAGATGACTGATAAATCATTGAACTCCGTTTTGTGTAACGCTTGTGCTTAGGAATACTGTGTTAAAATGAATGCACTGGTGTTTGGGTGTGAAAGTTGAGGACTGTTGAATGTTTCTTTCCTGCCTGTGCGGGGTTGGTGTCTGACAGTACGGGACTTGAGCGACCCGAGAATGAGTCTCTTTGCTAGATTTTATTGCCGTATTTTATTCTAGTATTCTTTGAAGGGAGGTTAAGTGCTGAATTCAAACATCAATGCTGGTTGTAAGAACTGGTGATTATGGTCTGCGGTAGTTCGTGGAAGTAGGAAGTTACGAGTAACTGATAAACCTCAATGCTTGGAATATGTTGGAGCATCGGTTATGCGGATAATGCTTAGTACTGCCGTTTGGGCCTCACTGGATAATTTCCTTGGATTGAGTATTAAATCAAGGTGTAATTCCTCTTTGGTTCATCTGCTCGCGTCTCCACGTGACCAATTCGCTATCTTCTCGCCTCTTCTAGAAGAACCGTTTTGTTTTTCTTCGCATGTTAGGATTATCATCGCATGTACCGCCGAAATGTCGGCCACAACTCATGAGGTTTATTTAACTATGCTACTATGATGACGACACATCCTTCTACCTCAATCTACTCATGTCATGGTAAGTCAGGTGACCACCTCGCATCTGCCTGCATCCATGTACGCAGCCTGCATACGTGACCCCAAGGCCGACGAAGAAGCATGCATTTTTGTCTCACTAGATAGGCTTCTTCGAATCTCTGACATGCTTGGGACAGTTCTGTCTGATGCCCATTCTCGACGTTTTCCATAATGGGTTGACTACTCATGCATTTATGTTAGAGAAAAAGTTTTTGCTGCATTTTATAAAATGATTTTTCTTTAAGAAATGCCCGATGTCATGTTGTGGTGACAATTTAGCTGTAGCCTTCGAGTGACTACAGTGTGCATGCAGAAGTTACTGTCTCTGATACGTGTTTCATAGGCGCCGCTTAACTTCGAATGTTCAGTCTACCTTTAAATTTAATGCAGAACTTATATCGTCGTATTATCGTGGCATTTTGTGAATGCTAAATAGGTATAACAAAATAATTTGCGATGGTCGTGTGGTATGTTGCTGTCAAGAATTGGTGCTTAAACATGGCTGCTTCAGATAACTGCAAGATAAAATGTTCTGAGCAATGTTGAACCACTTAGTTGGTCTGCATTGATTCGTCAAGGTTAATAGATTTAATCCAAGGCTTCGAGATTAAAGCATCAAGTTCTAGATGGGTTTCAAGAACAGTTGCTTGGCTGCGCTTCCATATTGTTAGCGTATCAAGAAATGAATATAAAACTTCATAAGCCTTGTACAGCGTGACGTCGTCTCATAAGAGAATTATCGTCTCCTATGTCTATGAATTATTTTAGTCTATATTATATTATCCGAATTATGAACTATTATCGTCTCATAAGAGGATTAGTGCTATTATCTCTTTTGCTTATAATACTTTTATCTCTTTTGCTACGTCGTATGATTAATTAGATCGAATTGTGCGAATATTGAGAGCGGGAAGCTTCATTGGAAAATCGCTTCTCGATATTCCTAATTGTTTATCTAGGTTACGATTAAGGGTGAATTTTTACTGCCAAGTAAAGTGGGAGCCATTTTAAAAGTGATTCTTTACGACCAAGTGTAGTGGGAGCCTGTCTAAGGTGAATCTTGATGTCCTGAAATTTTTCTTTTACATTCAGTATTCGTGTTTTCTGTATTTGAGGTGCCAGCTTTGATGATCGATACGAGTCAAAACGTTACAGTTCTCTTGAGTTTTTGAATATTGTGTGTTGAAATTTTAATATTAGAAAATTTATTTGAATGTGTGATATTTTAAAAAATGCCTGTTCTGGGGGATGCAACCATTGTAATGATGGAAATTCTCTCCCCCAGAGGAAGATCTGAAATCTCCAGCTTGAAGTTAGATGAGCTTTATTTTGTTGAAATAACATAAGTTTTCGTTTTGTTACGGACTATCTTCTTTCGGTTCACTCTGCCATTTTTTTAGTTCCTATTACTTTCTTCGTCAGCATTTTTCTTTTTCTCAAACGTCGTTCAATCTTGCTGTTTCTATGTGTAGAGCGTGAGAACATACCCGAAGCATAGATTCCCCGTTCCCGTTATTTTATAGTAAATGGTGCCTTCCTCTCTTTGGAGCACTGTTGAAAAGGAGGCTCAAAGTTACATCTAATCCAATCTTTTTAAAAATCCGTATTAGAGAACTATTTCTTGGGTAAACCTAAATTAAGTGTACTAAAATGTATTTCTTAATAAGAAATTTATTGACGTCTAGAAGTGTTGTATACATTTTTATGAGGTTCCTAGTTTTTAAATCGATAAAAATTTCAATAATATCAACATTTTAAAATTAGAACATAACGATAGATAGGAAGTTAATTAGCTGTAATTTTTCCTTGGTTTCACTGTCTGATAGTTCGCTTCATTTATATTTGTTAGAGTATCGTCGCTGATTGAAAGCTAAGTACTGATAAAAATCAGACTATTATAACAAAATATTTCGTATCGTTATCCCAAGTTTGAAAATTACGAAAGTAAAGTGGCGATATGTGAACTTTTTCGTGGTTCTGAAGCTCACATTCCGATATCCCGTTGAAGTATAACTGTAAAAATATGTTGTATGTATTGACATGCTTTTTAATTAGTTGGCTACCGATATATGCCAAAATTCAATAATCTACTTCAGTTTTCGTGAAAATTCTACTCTTTTCGTTAAAATTCTACTCTTTTCGTTAAAATTCTACTCTTTTCGTTAAAATTCTTTGTCTTTTGGTTAAAATTCTGTCTCTTCGTTAAAATTCAGTCTTGTTTATAAAATTCACTGTCTTTCCTTTAAATTTTTCAGAGACGTGATATCTTCTGTATGATTTGATGACGAGTTAGCGCCAAAATGATAAAGAAACTAACAAAAAAGCGAGCTGTAAACGCTAATATCTCGATTTTATCAAATTTACTTCTTTTTCCACTGTCTAGCATAAAAACCTTTCATTTTGTATTCAAATTTCCAGCATGTTCCCTTAGTTTTATCCTGTTGGCTGGAAGGCAGGCCTGACGCGCTCAATGGGGTGTAATTCCGTTCTGTGGCCGAGTTGAGCGGCCGGTGCATTGCCCACACCTCATCTGGAGACGCTCCGTCTCCCTCGTTCATTTCGGCGTCACCTAAATCTGGCGTGGGTCTCGGAGCTGATGCGTCGGATTTAGACTTAGGTTTTGTTGTTCTTGCAGAACTTGTACGACTCCCATGATCTCGTATTGAAGGTTTTATTCTTAAATATTCAATGGAAATATTTAATATAGAAAGATATAGAATATGTTAAATATTTAATGTATAAACATTTCATTGTCGTTTCATTTATTCCATTGTCGTGAAACATTGCTGTATTATCATCATCAGTGTCGTTTCACGATTTCTATCATTATTGTTTTATTTCTTACCATTTAATGTCAAGACTATTACCCAATATTTTTCCCAAAACTACGTTTATTGATATGTACGCTCTGTAGCAAACTTCGTGTCCTTTGCCCAGCACTGAAATTGCTACAAATGCATGCCGCAGTACGCGTTGCGCAAGGGCTGCTCTCAGCATAGCCCTCCTCCCCTGACTTGAGAGCAGATTTATGAACAGATCTTAGCATGCCGAGCCGGTCCCGAGTGTCGAGACATGCTCCCGCAGGACGTCATAATGTTACTGGGAATTTTGGCGACGTCCATGTTCGTTGCGACGCTCTCATTCGTTGAAACGTCCCCCCGTTTGTTGTGATGTCAGGAAGGCCTTTACGGACGGACTTGGACTGCCCGGAAGATATGAAACAATTTATAGCTGCGAGTGCCGGTGATGCGCTCTTCAAGTTGAAGTGCGAGTGCTGAGGCACACCATCGTTTTGTTCGCTCGAATGAAAGGCCGCTTCCTGCAGCTCGTTTTTTGTTCCACAGCGCCTTCTATCTGCGTAAGTACATGGATCTCTTCAACGATTTATTCGAAGTGAGCTCTCAATTTCAAGTTTTGCCCGGACGTTACTGTTTATCGTCAGATCTTATCGCACACGTTTTTTATCGGATCTCTGGACCGATCTTTGCAAGGTTGGAATTTTCTGCTCCTGGAAGATGAGATGCATGGATGAATTGCCTCTGATTGGAATCTAAAAGCTACTTAATTAAATCTGCGAACATGTGATTGCCCGTAACCACTATCGAATACCAGTTGATTGGTGCGTTCCTTCTACTTGAAGTAATTAGAATAGCCGTCGCAGCTGAAGATTGATGCGGTTCGTGCTTGTGTGTAGCTGTAATGCGGCAGCGGCAGACAAACCGTCCGCCTCAATTTACGCTTCATTAAAGTACCTGATGACCATAACTCTTGCTCAGTAGCGTGTGCTTCAAATTACCGCCGCTTTCAACGAGCGCTTCATCGCTTATGAGCTTTGCTCTATCTAGGGTGTCTTCATTACTGAGGGCTCGCATAACTCCCAAATATCAGAGCATTCCGAAGGCTGCCTTTGTGCTTGTTCGCCGGCCCTCTTGACGTCGCTGCTTGTTATCCCACGCTGTGTCTTGGTCGCGTTTTTGAGCTCATTCATTCGCGAGCTTTACTTAATTTGGGTTACTACATTTTCTAGCCGTAAGAGTTTTTCTGCAAGAAGTTTTAACGTAAGATTCGCAGTGAAGGAATTTGTGGCCAACACTCGTAATTCAGTAATTTTGTCTCTGACTGTTCACAGAGGTGAATTTGTATTGCTGGCCTTGCATTATCGCTGTAGTCCTCGTGTTGTGCAAGTCGCACGTCCAACAGAACGTGTTTCCTTGGAATATCGCTTAATCTGATCCAAGTTACATGCTCTCAATCCATGTAGCAGTCGATCGTAGCTTGTGAGTCGGATTGTAAGCCAGGCTTTGAACATTTAAAATTGGGTTAATTTTTCCAGTTAAAATCACAAGTAATTATAAATACACGGCATGGTTAGCTTTATTCTGAGTGACTGACTGAGGTTTGAAGTTATATTTTGTATTTTTACTCCCTGCATAATTGCACTGATTCTAGACGGATGAGACAGCTCTTTATTTCTCTACGAGTGCGCAAAACCTTCACCGAATAGAAAAAATTGAATATATTTTGAAAGTGGAACAAAATTTGTAATTTCTCAATAAAATATGAGTGAGTTGTATTTTAATTTGCGGGAGCGGGCTTTTTTTGACTGGGACATGCATCAGCTGCCATTTGGCAGAGCGGGTGAGGACGACAGTTTCATAAAATTTGAATGAAGTTCGTCTTTAATTCAGTGTTAGCATCACAAAAATTAGTAAAATTACCATTGCCGTACGCATTGCCAAAAACCCGCGTTACCAAATCTTTGTTGCCATGTCTTCTCATAATCACTCGGTGGAGTCTCCGTTTGTCGTGGAACAGCTGTTCCCTGTGGCTCATTAATTTTTAGGTACAACACTGGCCGAGCTTCTGTTCACTAACCGAATAGTCTTTTTAAAGGCTGAGTACCAATCAAGTTGTCGAGGTCTCGCACTTGCGCCGCCTCATCGCGCCTCCCCTGTTTTTTGTGCACTTACCCGCAAAGGAGACGTGAAGGCCCGCCGCTCGGCCTATCTCCTCGCCATCAGATCTGGTGCGCGATGTTCATGTACGTCTCGAGGCTTCTTCTTGTCGCGCTCATGCATATTCAAGCGCGCCGCGCGCTCTCTCTCTGTGTGCACCTACCTAGTTATATGTACATCCTACAGTATGAATATTATAGGAACTGTGCCGTATGTTGTTTTTCTCGGACAGTGCAGCAGATTTATCTTCGTACGTCGCCCGGTATGTGTGCGTCACAACAAGAGCCCCCACGCATCCTTATATTATTCGTTACGTCTCACCTCTTGGCCACCCCTCTACCTTCTTGGTCTGTGTTCTCATTGCTGCTTCAAACACATGTTTCTTTTAAGCAAACACAGCGAGTCGGCAGCGCTTGAATTTTAATGTGTGGTTGATTTTAGCAGTACCTGTCATGATGTTGGACTGAAAATATACCTGATATTTTCAGTTGAAAATGCAATCGAATTAATTTTTTTAATATCTGATTAAACTTTATGGTATGAATAAGAAAATGAGGCGTTTGTGCCGTTGAGTGAGTGTTACAGCGTGGGATGGGTTGAGTTAGTTTCCAGGAGGAGATGAAAGAGAAGATAAACGAGTATGGCCAACTCCTAGCTTTGTCAATCGTAAGTCACTCGTAAAAACTTTTCCCTTTCATAAAATATCATTGGGTCACCATAGGTTACTTTGCTAAGTTGAAAACTTTTCGCTTTCATAAAATATCATTGGGTCACCACAGGTTACTTTGCTAAGTTGAAAACTTTTCCCTTTCATAAAATATCATTGGGTCACCACAGGTTACTTTGCTAAGTTGAAAACTTTTCGCTTTCATAAAATATCATTGGGTCACCATAGGTTACTTTGCTAAGTTGAAAACTTTTCCCTTTCATAAAATATCATTGGGTCACCACAGGTTACTTTGCTAAGTTGAAAACTTTTCGCTTTCATAAAATATCATTGGGTCACCATAGGTTACTTTGCTAAGTTGAAAACTTTTCCCTTTCATAAAATATCATTGGGTCACCACAGGTTACTTTGCTAAGTTGAAAACTTTTCCCTTTCATAAAATATCATTGGGTCACCATAGGTTACTTTGCTAAGTTGAAAACTTTTCCCTTTCATAAAATATCATTGGGTCACCATAGGTTACTTTGCTAAGTTGAAAACTTTTCCCTTTCATAAAATATCATTGGGTCACCATAGGTTACTTTGCTAAGTTGAAAACTTTTCCCTTTCATAAAATATCATTGGGTCACCATAGGTTACTTTGCTAAGTTGAAAACTTTTCCCTTTCATAAAATATCATTGGGTCACCATAGGTTACTTTGCTAAGTTGAAAACTTTTCCCTTTCATAAAATATCATTGGGTCACCACAGGTTACTTTGCTAAGTTGAAAACTTTTCCCTTTCATAAAATATCATTGGGTCACCATAGGTTACTTTGCTAAGTTGAAAACTTTTCCCTTTCATAAAATATCATTGGGTCACCACAGGTTACTTTGCTAAGTTGAAAACTTTTCCCTTTCATAAAATATCATTGGGTCACCATAGGTTACTTTGCTAAGTTGAAAACTTTTCCCTTTCATAAAATATCATTGGGTCACCACAGGTTACTTTGCTAAGTTGAAAACTTTTCCCTTTCATAAAATATCATTGGGTCACCATAGGTTACTTTGCTAAGTTGAAAACTTTTCCCTTTCATAAAATATCATTGGGTCACCACAGGTTACTTTGCTAAGTTGAAAACTTTTCCCTTTCATAAAATATCATTGGGTCACCATAGGTTACTTTGCTAAGTTGAAAACTTTTCCCTTTCATAAAATATCATTGGGTCACCACAGGTTACTTTGCTAAGTTGAAAACTTTTCCCTTTCATAAAATATCATTGGGTCACCATAGGTTACTTTGCTAAGTTGAAAACTTTTCGCTTTCATAAAATATCATTGGGTCACCACAGGTTACTTTGCTAAGTTGAAAACTTTTCCCTTTCATAAAATATCATTGGGTCACCACAGGTTACTTTGCTAAGTTGAAAACTTTTCGCTTTCATAAAATATCATTGGGTCACCATAGGTTACTTTGCTAAGTTGAAAACTTTTCCCTTTCATAAAATATCATTGGGTCACCACAGGTTACTTTGCTAAGTTGAAAACTTTTCGCTTTCATAAAATATCATTGGGTCACCATAGGTTACTTTGCTAAGTTGAAAACTTTTCCCTTTCATAAAATATCATTGGGTCACCACAGGTTACTTTGCTAAGTTGAAAACTTTTCCCTTTCATAAAATATCATTGGGTCACCATAGGTTACTTTGCTAAGTTGAAAACTTTTCCCTTTCATAAAATATCATTGGGTCACCATAGGTTACTTTGCTAAGTTGAAAACTTTTCCCTTTCATAAAATATCATTGGGTCACCATAGGTTACTTTGCTAAGTTGAAAACTTTTCCCTTTCATAAAATATCATTGGGTCACCATAGGTTACTTTGCTAAGTTGAAAACTTTTCCCTTTCATAAAATATCATTGGGTCACCATAGGTTACTTTGCTAAGTTGAAAACTTTTCCCTTTCATAAAATATCATTGGGTCACCACAGGTTACTTTGCTAAGTTGAAAACTTTTCCCTTTCATAAAATATCATTGGGTCACCATAGGTTACTTTGCTAAGTTGAAAACTTTTCCCTTTCATAAAATATCATTGGGTCACCACAGGTTACTTTGCTAAGTTGAAAACTTTTCCCTTTCATAAAATATCATTGGGTCACCATAGGTTACTTTGCTAAGTTGAAAACTTTTCCCTTTCATAAAATATCATTGGGTCACCACAGGTTACTTTGCTAAGTTGAAAACTTTTCCCTTTCATAAAATATCATTGGGTCACCATAGGTTACTTTGCTAAGTTGAAAACTTTTCCCTTTCATAAAATATCATTGGGTCACCATAGGTTACTTTGCTAAGTTGAAAACTTTTCCCTTTCATAAAATATCATTGGTTACTTTGCTAAGTTTGTGATTCGCCTCCAAACCTTGGGCTGCTTTTGTGACTCCATATAAGGTGATGGTAAAAATGTTTGAATCAACATGCGGTGTTGCGAAGTGGGCACCAGCGAAAACTTCGAGCTGGCACGACGCCCCTGAGCGTGGTTACGGTGGATTGGAACAGGTCTAAAATTACTTAACACATTCACTGCTGTATGACCCACCGGTGGCTCGTGCTTGAGTTTTTCCAGCTGCAAAACGACCCATCGATGAGTCATTTAAAATTTTTAACAATATTTTCAAATTAATGGTATATATTTTACCCAGTTGATGTTTAGTATTCATAAAATTTTTAAAAACTTTTAACTTTAAATTTGTGTTGGATATTGAACTTCAGTTTAATCCATCGCAGTCAATATGTTAACGGCTCTTAATTACACAGACGTACACAGTAATGCTATGCTGTGCCATGGCTGAAAATTCTTCCTACGGATAGAATTAACGTTGTATTACGCTATGCATCCTTAGTTATTAAAATCATTGTGAGGGAAATTTCGATTAATTTTAAATAATTTTCGAGTTCTTCAAAGTGCTTTTTGAACATAACAATTAAAAGTTAAATGCTTCCATGCGCACATAAAAACCTTCAACATCATAAACAACCAAACATTCAATTACTCAATTTACCCTGCGCATCTGCACTGAGCGACCCTTCGTCTAAGCTGACCAGACCAAATAATTTGAACAATCTACTGCGTAGTTATTAACAGCAACCTTTCAAAACCTCATCTTTACCAGGCCCATGCATTGATTTAATCAGCGTTTGATTCTATCTAGAGGAGCGTCAGAGCTCCAGTCCTATTGGACTTCACTTCCTCCACTTGGAGCGGGCCACTGAGACACGTACTCGCCCTCGTCAGCGTCAGAAGATGCCCGCATCAGCGCACGGTCGAACAATAAACGTTTATATTTTATGGCTCTTGAACAAATATGAAACAGGAACATCTGGAGCCGAGCTTGAGCGCTACAGCTCATGCCAAAAGTCAAATTGAATGCCTAAATTATCTCCGACACTTTATGAACGCAAAGTAATATTACATGACGCATTGTGAAGTTTGCTGCTTCAATAAAAACAAATTGCGTTTAGTAAAAGTTTATAATTTCATATAAGGAGTGAAGTGGAACCGTATGTGATAAGAATGAAGATCGAGTTTTGTAAGCCTGAAGCACACTCTTCAAATATGGAAGTTGTCAGAGGAAGCAACAGCAACAACGGTCTAAAAAATAAAGCCTGTGACGTCACTGCCGGTAAAATTTTATTTTCTTTATTGCCAAGTAGAATTAGTTAGATGGGAATGTTAAAATGCCTCGGTGGCTGCATTTTAGCACCGTTAGAGTTCCAATCCGTACTAGCATTGTCTTCAAATTCAACCCCCCTCAGGGGGATACAACTATTGTATCTATGGGAATTAGGGCTCCCAGGAGAACCATGTGTGGGCCCGAGCTAAAGGTTAGGTAGGCTTCCTTTTTGTTGTAATAAAATAGGTTTTTGTTTGGTTACGGACCATCTTTTTTCGGTTCACTGCTGTCCTGTTTTTCAGCACCTACTACTTTCTTCTTCAACTTTTTTCTTGTTTCATGAACTTCTTTCCTAGCTTACTGTTTCTGTGCACCTTGTGCATAGATTCCGCGTTCCCTCAGCTCCATACTAAATGGTGCCTTCCTCTTTCCTCTCTTGGAACATCTTTGTCGTGGTTAAGGGAGGCTAAAACTTTCTTATATAATAATAATAATAATAATAATTCAAATTCAACCACTTGATGAATTCTATCTGGACACCCCTCAGGGGGATACAACTATTGTATCTATGGGAATTGGCGCTCCCAGGGGGACTATGTGAGGGCCTGAGCTAAAGGTTAGGTAGGCTTCCTTTTTGTTGTAATAAAATAGGTTTTTGTTTTGTTACGGACCGTCTTTTTTCGGTTCACTGCTGTCCTGTTTTTCAGCACCTACTACTTTCTTCTTCAACTTTTTCTTGTTTCATGACCTTCTTTCCTAGCTTACTGTTTCTGTGCACCTTGTGCATAGATTCCGCGTTCCCTCAACTCCATACTAAATGGTGCCTTCCTCTTTCCTCTCTTGGAACATCTTTGTCGTGGTTAAGGGAGGCTAAAACTTTCTTATATAATAATAATAATAATAATAATAATAATAATAATAATAATAATAATAATGAATTCTATCTGGACTTGAAACGTTCTCATCTTTAAACCAGAGCATCTGATAGGCCAGAGCATCTGATATTTTTGGGGGGGGGGGGCCCTCTGAGCAAGGATAGGCTTGGCTCAGTCAGGTTTGTCTATCTTAGGTTGTAGGGAATTCTCAGGGGGGTACTGTCAGGTTACCTCAGTTATTGATAGCAGATTTCTGTCTGTTGAGCTCACTTGTTTTTTCCAATTTTTATACCTTCTTCGTTTTTAGGATTTCTTCCTCTTCCTTCATAAATCACTGTTTATATGCGCAGGGTACCTTGTGTGAGAACCCAGCTCGTGCATAGATTCCTCGTTTTCGACACTCTTTCCTAAATGGTTTCTTCTCTTCGCTTTCTAGAACTCGCCTTTATTATTGCTGGCGGGTTTTCAACCAACAAGCATAATGATCATAATAATTTTACATCTCTCTTAAAATATTTCATAATATATTTGGCTTTCTTAAAATATTTCGATTAGTAGTTGTTACGATAGCTATGTTTAGCCCTGGCTACCGGACAACATATCACTCCGCAGTTTAAGGTTTGTTTTTATTTCACGGACGCTAAAGAGTAGAATTTTTTTCTATTCTATTGAAACACTACGCGATTTTACGCCTGCTAACTCCAAGATATACTCTGTTGGACTTGCTCGTTATTTTTATTTTATTATTCTCGTTCCTATCTTTTCTTTCATTTTGTTTTCTGTTGAGTTTATTGTCAGTTTTGTACTTATTATTTCTCCTACTGTTAATTATCAGCATCTCCCTAATTCTCTTTCGAATTCAGCCTTCATAATGCAGAATATAATTTTGTTCAAGTTGGAGTAAGGTTAACGTCGCTCTCTGAAAAAATACTGAAGCAGCTGATAAAATTTGGCCAGCCCCGAGTTACATCTGAGTAGGTAACATTTATGGTCAACATTCTCGAATTAGGTGTTGAATAATGACCAAACTCTTGAGTAAATTCTCAGCATTTGACCTCGAGTCGGTCTGAAGTGCGGCTCTGAAGCTGCGGCTAATGAGTGCCGTGCACGAGGTACAAATCCACCGTCCTGCAGCCGTGGCAGTACATCTATGCCGAGCTGCCGACGATACTCGATAAAAATGTTCATTTGGTATGATTTAGTGTCGTTGGAGTGTTGGAGACGCGAAACAAGATTCGCGGTATCTGCGATAGTCGACTGCTATTGCATGAGACTTCCAAGGAAATTTACATGTAAAACTGATGGTGGATATAATTGTGTAAATGGGCTGCAGGTTGAAGTGAACAATTCAACATTCACAGACGATTGCATCGCCTGTTCAAGTTGTGATGAAGTAGACAATGAACTTCTGCATACAATTTCCCTGACTCCTACGTGAGACAAACTTGAAAGAATTTCATTAGCGCACTGCCACAGCCGTGTATCACGAGCATGAGTTTGACCGCACGCGACCACTTTTTCTACTTCTTACACGGCTTGCTTAGAATTTTATTACTCTGTGCTCGGTATTTAAGCGTGGTCATTGCTTGATAACCTTTGCGTTGGAGGGCGTGTTCCAGCCCGGCTCGTACATCATTGCAATGCTTAAAAGGAACGCCGCTCCGTCGCTCCCATGGAATTCTGGCGAGCCCTTGTGCCCGGCGCAGCGTGTGCGGCTCCACTGCGCGTGAGGTCTGCTCACAAATGCAACTCCAGATCTGACCTCCATCAACCCGCGGTACATTAATTAAACCATAATGAATTTCTAATCAATTTCGAACCCAATTGAAGCATTTACCCTTCTGTTTTTAATTCGTTGCGACAGAACTGATTGGATCCTCTGCCTCTTAATCGCGCCTGGCGACCACCAAACTCCGGCTCTCCGGTGCACAACGCGCGGATGGTCAGCAGAGACGCTCTCCTCTGTGGGCTCTAATCTGCCCTTGCCATTTCGGGAGGCTTGTGCGTGTTCACTTCTCTCGTTTGCTGAGCTATAAGTTGTCTTATTTTGCAATTATTTACGCTGGTATTTTCGCCCCTATATCGCAAGAGGGGGTAGCCATGCAAATTTTGTACGGTCTTGGAAGATTAAATTGAATATTTTGTAATTTATTTTCTATGCACACTTTGGTGTCGTTCCTCGTTTAAATTTTTGTAGAATTATTTACTTCCGATTGTCACGAAGTTAACGTTCATTGAATACGGTCTCGTGTACATTCTTTTAGCGAGTTTGTATACTTTGTTGGTCAAAGCCTCCGGATCGCTGTGTTGCGCTTGGCTAGCAACGCACGAAACAAGTGTCGGCACAGCTTTAATGTTGGCGCTCCTTGGCGAACAAACCCTTCAAAACTTATACTTTTTGAATTAAAATAAAGTCGGAAATTCATCAATCGCTCTTTTCATAATAGTAAAAGAAAGAAAACCCTAAAAATCGAGTTGAAATTTTTACCCCTCAAAAACCACACCGATAAAATAAAATTAGAACGGGACTTGCGGGTCCCCGCACATCGCGAGTAAGATCATGTCGTCTGAACTAAGATCAAACTGACAACATTTTTAAAAAATGAATACTTGTAACATTGAAACCACAATTAAAACGTTCATTAAGATAAAACAACAGAAAACTCGCTAGATCTAAAATCCTTTTGCCATTTCTACAACATTCTGCGAGTAAGAACTGATTTGATAGTTTAAAATAGGCTTTGTTCTGAGGATTAATTTTAGGCTCTTGAGCTCGTAAATGTGAGCTAAACATTGTCTGGCATAAAATTTGCTAGCTCTTGATGTCTGTGCAATTATATTTGCCAGCGGGGTGGGGTCTCTAATTGGTAAAATTAAGAGGAAGACTCCTCGGGGCGAAATAACCATTATATCTATGGGAATAAGTGTTCCTAGGGAAACATGTAAGGTCCCGAGGTGGAAGTTAGATAGGTATTCCTTTTGTTGAGTTATAATAATTTTTTGTTTTGTGATGGACCATATTTTTTTTGTTTACTGCTGTATTTTTTGCAGCATCTGTTACTTTCTTCTTCAAGCTTCATCTTATTTTATAACTGTTTTCTATCTTGCTGTTTCTGTGTACGAGGTTTGGGAACATACCTTATGCGTAAATTCCCTAATCCCTTAATTCCATACAAAACGTCTCCTTCCTTTCTCTCTGAAGAGCACCTTTGTTGTGGTTGGTGAGCCGCAAACTATTTGATAATCTAATCTGAATGATGATTGGTTAACAAATCATCAATACGGTCACTCCCACCACGATGCTACGTTACCTAGCTTAGAGCCTTAAATTTGGGACGTCATTCCCTCGCACTCTGATGCTCATTGTGCTCTACTGAAGCTAGATCCCATGAAGTCCTGCAACGCAGCGTTACGTTTATCCTTAAATCGAAACGAAAAAAAGCTGCTGCACCTGTTGACTGCCATTAAATTAACATAAAGTTAATTCTGGAAATGTATTTGGCTAGTAATGTTGCTTTAATTCCATTCATATAATCCGATCTTGAGCTAAGTTATAGGAACAATAGCGTCACGGATGTCATATTTAAAAAAAAACTACAGCGGTTTCTCTAAGCTCTGAGAGGAGGCAGGGAAATGGAAGATTATTGAGTGAGGGAAGATTTCACAGCACCCCTTTTTACGCGCCTTGTTCGTTTCTTTCACATCAGCAAAGGAGCCGCTTGTGCCTCGAACGTCCCGTGCAGTGCCGGGAATTGAACTCGGGTTCTTTTTGTCTAAACTGTAACGCTCTGCCTTTCAGTCGCGGAGAAGACAAAAAATGTTCCACATTGGATGAATAACAAATTTCAGTTGAGAGGCGTACTTTACAATTCGACGTCTGTTCAATTACATTAAGCTGTATTAAAATGTACATTAAAAGGATTTATTTTTCAGCGTCATTAGATAAAAACTTTCACCTCAAGCTCCTCATGGCGTTTGGTCGGGCAGTACTGCACCGCTGGAGTTCGCGGCTCGCTTTATTATCGAAACTTTCGTTGCCTCGAGGCGGATTATCCGTGTTGGAGGCAGCTTGCATTCAGCATACCCTCATACATATGTACTTCGGAGCCGCGTACATGTTATAAATTTACTATGCATAGGCAATATGGGATACTTAAATCGTATGACAGCGTGAATAGCCTACATCGTTAACGCATTACACAGTATCGTGAATATGCTAAATAATGAGCGCACATTTATGCTAGCAGCTTACTTGTGCTGTACAACAGGACACAGAGCAGCAATACCAACTCCTGGCGGCAGCCTGACGTCTTCTCGAAGTCATCCTCTGCATCTCACGTCTCTTCTTGAATACAATCAGGTCACCTTTGCTCTCCCAGGTTTGCACTGCACGTTTCTAACCACGATACTTGATGTTTAGAACAAGATTTCCTTGCTTTGACTGCAGTATTTCGAGCATTTGAGAAAAGCATCTTGCATTGCAATAGCCCTGTTGCATTAGCGGTGACTGCAGAACTGACCGGACTTTACTACCAGTTTGCTGTTTAGCTCTGCTTATTTCCAAGCGATATCTGCTCATCCTCCGCTTTTATGTCCTCGTAATCATTTCGCTCGTCCGCTTTTTTTTCCATCGACAAACTGGTGCATGAACTCGAACCGACTCATGAAATGCAAAGCTGTAATGACGCGTCGTAAAAACATTGTTCCAAGCACTAAATCGATGCGTGGTGTAGATTTTATCGTCTGTTTCGTTTTTGTTTTTGCCTTAGCGTGGAAGGTTTCCACTCACAGCCAGCAGCGTGAGCTTACCTTCGTCTCACCGGCAACCTTCGCCTTCGATACACGCTGTTGCCCATGAATGGATAAGGAAGTTCATAAAAATCATCATCTGTGTCATGATAAAGCCAAGCTAAAGGTTTGGAATACCATCGCTGTGAGTCAGCGCAAGTGCTTTAGTAGAATTTAAGCCTAAATTAAAGACTGTCACTTCAGTGATTGAGCATGAGCGTCTTTGGAGGTCACGTTTAGGTCTTGGGTATGTATATGGATAGGCTGGCGAAAACTTTTATGGTGCGAAGCAGTAGCTTCTAAATTAAGCGGTGGAATGTTTAGCGCTCTTTATCCCGACGTAGGTATTTAGCTGTGCTTCATGTGCCCGGCAGGTATTTAGCCGTGCTTCATGTGCCCGGTAGGTATTTAGCCGTGCTGCATGTGCTCGGCAGGTATTTAGCCGTGCTTCATGTGCCCGGCAGGTATTTAGCCGTGCTTCATGGGCCCGGCAGGTATTTAGCCGTGCTTCATGGGCCCGGCAGGTATTTAGCTGTGCTTCATGGGCCCGGCAGGTATTTAGCTGTGCCTCATGTGCCCGGCAGGTATTTAGCTGTGCTTCATGTGCCCGGCAGGTATTTAGCTGTGCTTCATGTGCCCGGTAGGTATTTAGCTGTGCTTCATGTGCCCGGCAGGTATTTAGCTGTGCTTCATGTGCCCGGCAGGTATTTAGCTGTGCTTCATGTGCCCTGCAGGTATTTCGTAGTACTTGGTGTGTCGTGTACAAACACCTATAGGTGTTTGTACCCGGCCCGGCAGGTATTTAGTGTGCCCGGTAGGTATTTAGCCGTGCTTCATGTGCTCGGCAGGTATTTAGCCGTGCTTCATGTGCCCGGCAGGTATTTAGCCGTGCTTCAAACACCTATAGGTGTTTGTACCACTGAGTATTTGTATCCCACAAAGTAGTGCTGTGCAGGTAGTCAGCATTACTGATGTTCTATTAAGGCATATAGTCGTTCAAAATAATGTACAGGCACAGGATCAGGAGCCGAAAATTGCGCAGCATGTGCAGACTGATCGCAATCCCGGCATGCGTCGCACAGACACCCCATGGAGCGCGTGTGAGAGCATCGGGTGGCAGCGCTGTGAAAGGTTCCCTAATTACATTCAATATACGATACTCTAATAAATGTCGTGCCGCACGGGGTCCCGTGCTGGAGGACGCCTCGACCAGCGGGAGGAGTGGAAAAAATTCCGTGGACCTTTCCGTCGGGTCGCGCTCACGTTGGTCGATCCGTGGACATGTGCGTAGCTGCCCCGTGCCTCTTTGGCTTTCCGCACGGCGTTGTAATGTGGCGATAGCGCCGGAGATTTCTAGAAATTTTGGATTGTGTTTCCGCATGATTTTAGCTAATTTTGAGGGTGTTTTCGGCTTATTTTGACAGCATCTTGTTTGCATGGCAGATCGATGACACAGGCAATGGAGAAGAAAATATTGGCATTTAATTCGAAGGTCTTGATCCTGAGATCATTCGTAGCAAAACCTGGGAGCTCCAAAATGGTGGAAAATACAATGCGTCAAACTTTATTTTGAATGTGACGCGAGCAAGTTATAAAAACGTGCATGAATGAAACTCAAAGAAAAAAGGGATGTCCGTAGATACATTGGTAAAAATGTGCGGATAATTCCCGGTTAATTATTTTTAGAAGGTTATGATTCAGTATTTTACTAAATGATTGTTGCAACTAATAGATTTACAGTGATTCAATGAAGCGCATTACAAAATTTCTGAACTAACATTAAAGTTTTGAAATTTTTATTGCCAACTAATTAGTCGCACGAGCTATGACTGCAATGTTCACATCGGAACGTTGAAAATAATATGCTTGAGATTTTTATTCACCATTGCCTATGTTTGTGAAATATTCCGATTTCCGACTAGAAAAGTGATATCGGTCAACTCGAGAAGTTATACTCCAAAACTAAAGCCTTTACTCGGCAGAGAAAGACTTGTATTCCTGCCTCACATCCAATAGAATATAGCTGTACTGCATCTAAAGGCTTTTTTTCATACGCATGTAGATGAAATTTGACTGAAAATCATAAGTTGTCCTTGTGCCTTTTTTACTAATGACAATCGGATGCTCGCACAATACGACCTTAATGATTAGTAACTTCTTCTGTTGCACAACTAGCTGGAACTATCTTGTTCTACTGATAATCTGACTATACAGTAAAATTATGCTGGTTCGCGTGAATGGCATGAATATCTGTAATGATCTTGGCCCATGGAAATTTCCTTTGAAAACAGAAAAGTGTCACTGAGAGCATGTCAAGTTGCACTGTAATCCTACTGATCACTAATTACGAACGCATACACGAGACTGCTTGCTCTGTCCTGATATCCTGCTTTGTTTGATTGCGATTTCTCATTTTTTTCTTGGCTGAGAAGTGGAATCATTCAGCTTTATTTACCTACGTATGTTTGGCTTAATGTGTTAGTTCAAGTGGTGGATGGGAGCGACTGGAAATGTAAATGTTTAAGCAAAGCTTAAAATGGTAAAGCCGTACTTAGTTGCTAGAATTTGTGATTTTATGCACACAAGTGTCTCCAATGTAGCAGCATACACTGGCTGCAGTGTCGCCTGTGCTGCGGTGCATGTGTCCTGATAAAAATAAATGGCACTGGTACTTTTTACTTTCGCTTTTGTCTGCCACACATTCTGATGACGTATTAGAAGATTGGTTTTGAGATAAAATGAAAACCTGTGAAAGATGTGGAATAATTTTCACGAAGACGTTCTTGTCATGTCTTGATTTTCGTTACCATTGAAGGTAAAAAGAAAGTTATTGCGCTACCAATGTCACTAGTCAAAAGGAAATCATTGAGGGCAATGTACTCGGACAGTACTCCTAATGTTGCTTAATCTACATTTGATGATACCTGTAATTATAAGAGCCAACACAATTTCATTGACGATGCATTTTCATTGTGGGGTGAAAACACTTTTGACAGTTTACATGTACATGACATAAAGCTTTGAATTTCTTGACGTCAGGAAATAATATTAGCATTGCTTGTTTCGGCAGATGTTCAAAAATGTCATTTCAAGGAAGCATGAAAAAAATACAAGCATGAGGACAACAAAAATAACAAGTTTTGTTTTTTTAATTAAAATTTTTGAACATAACGGCCATTAGTTAATAAGCATTTTATTTACATATAAATGGGTGATCACACAACAAATTTATAGTTTTTGACATGGATGATCATAAAGAGATGACGAGTTAGGTAATGTTACAAGCTGAGAGTGAGCAGAAAAAAGACCGGGATCTCTAGTTCAAATGCCAGTTGTTAGTTTAGTGTGCACATATGTGCATATATATTCACATATGCATGTACATACACACCCACGCACATACATACATACACTTAACACGCACATATACACAAATACATACCTATGCATCGAGGCAATTGGCAATACATATGCGTTCTACAAAAATGCTGCGCGATGTACTGAAATATAGGATAATGAGCAAAAGAGGTTCGTAAGGACTTTTCCAGTATGTGATGCTGCTTACAATTTCTAACGAAATATTGTAACGATATTTAATTAAACATTGTAACGAAAGAATCATTGCTTGATAAGCGTCTTATTTATCATATGTGGGTGTTCGCGCAACAAATATAAATATATACATGTGTATATATATATGAATATATATATATACATTTGGTTTCATTAAAAAATATTCCATTGTTTTTATTAATGATTTGTTTATTTATTTTCTCCAGTTGTCTTATCATATTTGTATCAAATATGATACATTGAAATGATACACGATATTTCAAATATGATACATATTTGTAAATGCTTTAAAATAATGAAGTGCAATGTTGTATTACGTTTTTACACTTACACATACACGTGTGCACACGTAGCGTGCACACGTACACGTATACACAAGCATGTGCGCAAATATCAGCGTAAACTAGTCAGTATAAAAGCATTCTAATCGAGGGACTCGGAGAAAATATCTTTTATCACGCCATGAATTTTATGACATTTCCGTACTAATAATAGTGGCACAGAAGTCTACTTGAGTCAGAAACATGAAAATAATTGTTCTACAACGGTTCCCAATCGAGTACAACACAATTGCAGAAATACGTGAGATCAACCGCCTAAGTGCGTTTGTTATAATATACTCTAGAGCGTAAGAGATATGATTTGCACTACAAAGCCTAACAAGAACATTTTTAGACGTTAATAAGAAAGAAAACATGAATGTCATATAAGGGTTTCAAATTACAAAAAAAATCACATTATCTTAGAAATATGGTGCAGAATGTCTGCAATTGATAAACATACATATGTAGGTACCATGACGGTCTGGTTTGACGCTTGCACAAAAACGGAGAGGAAAGAAATGAAATGCATCCTGTGGCTGGTTCATTTAGGTTGAATAGAGCTTGTTAGTTCATGTAAGCAATAATGATAATGAATTTTGTTGGCTGAAAACATGACATTTTACATGTACAAGACATACAAGCTTCAGATTACGTTACAGTAATAAAATGAAATGCCGTGTTGGGTAGTGTTAGAAGTTGGGAGTGAAAAAAGGTATTTATAGTTTATATACTAGTTGCTAGTCCAGTGCACGCAGGTATATGTCCACATATGCACACCCATGTGCACACATACGCCCATTTACGTACACATATATAGAAGTAAGCATGTTTGCAAATCCCAGCGTATAGGCGATCAAATCATAATACCTACGCACACTTAAAACTGTTGTGTAATGTGTTGAATTACAAAACAATGAGCAAGGGAAATTATTCAGCAATGGAGATACCGAGAAAGTAAAGTGAGATTCGTCAATACTTATTCACTGTGTTCTGTAGCTACGAATTATTGTTGAGACGCAAGATGACGAGTTATTTTGGTTTTATATTCTCTTTGAGGGTATTGATATTCAAGGGAAGTTTGTTCCACAGTAAGGCGCCTGAAATTAACAGAGCCTTCTGCCCCATGTGAGATGAACGGTAGTCGACTAAGACATTATTGTTCCTGTTCGGCTTTTGATTGGTTACAGTGGGTGGATTGGAATGCACTATCTCAGCATTACTCTGAGAAAGATATAACGAGGAGAATCCGTACTGGACAATTATTAGTTGAAATAGCGGACATCCAGGTTCCATTGTTGTCAAATGAAATTCGTATTCAGCTGGAAATTTATTATTTTCGGTCGAGCTTTCGAAATTTTAAACAAATTTCGTTTTCAGGACAAGAGATTGAAGTTTTTGGAAGCAAAGTTATGGCCAAAACAGGTATCCTGGATACAAGGGAAAGATATTACATAAGATAAACGAAAGCGGACATCGGTGGAACATGCAGGAGTCACAGTAATTATTTCAGAAGTGGTTTATAAACATCTTGAATTTAGAGATATCTATTGTAGGAGTTTGAATTAGTTGTCGAATAGAATGCTTCTAAGTATCTTCTTTGTTTCTTGTTGGAATTTTGAAATATAATTTAATAATTTTGAAAATCTATTTAGTGACCCGTATCCCGAACATGTTAGTAAACTAAAGAATTAATTTGCTATTTTTCCACATTTTGGCAATGTTCATTGACACGGATTTTTAAATTCCTGCAAGTTTCACCGATATACACTTATTAACAATTTTTACAACCTAATTTGTACACTACATCGCAACGGTCTCCAGGTGCTTGTTTGTCTTTAATTTTTGATAAATTTCTTCCTATCAGGTTAATTGACTTCTTTGCTATTTGCACATTAAATGGCCGGAGTATCCTGTTGACACGTTCAGATGTGCCTTTTACATAAGGGGCACTAAAATAGCTAATTTTTGGGTTCTAATTTTGGCTAATATTTTATCGCGGATTTTTTAGTTTTCTGATTGATTGTTTAATCATTTTTTCTTGGTATCCGTTTTTTTGTAGCTACTATTTAATAAATTTTAGTTCATTTTCGACTTAATCATTACTACACAATTGTAAGGCTCTACTAACTAGGGAATCAACAACGCTACGTTTTTATTTATTAGGATGGTTTGAAGAGAAATCGAGGTATCGTCCGGTATGGGTTGGTTTTCTGTAAATTCCAAAGCTGAGGGAGTTGTCTTCCATTCTTGTAATTTTTAAGTCCAAAAAGGCGATGGAATTATTTTGTTCCTTTTCGATCGTGAATTGAATGTTAGCGTTAATTTAGTTTAGCTAGTTGTTTAAATCATCGACGGTGTTTTTGGGAACTATTGCAAACACATCGTCAACGTATCTTTTCCAAAACATAATTTAGCTACTGCAGTGCTCAAAGATCTCATTTTCAATGTTTTACATTGTAGCCTCGGCAATTGCTACGGACACGCTACTTCCCATTGGGGTGCCTTTAATTTGTTTATAAATTTATTTTTTTTTTATTTTTTTTTTTATTTTTTTATTTTTTTCATTTTGCTAGAAGACTGTCGACGATAAACATAGTTGAACTAAACTTTATATATCATCTTTGGACAATTAAGTGTTGTTTTTCCACTCATCAGTTTCGTTGAGAAGTCGTTCCACGCTTGTTAGGGCCAATTCTTGAGGGATGGAGGTGAAGAGAGCTTTCACGTCGAAAGAAACCATCATGCAATGTTCAGGGACGATGAGGTCTTAGGCTGCTTCCTTCATTTGTAAGAATAATTGAAGATAAAAATTTAGATAGCTCATGTGTGGGTGATGCACAAAAAGATACAATGGGTCTAATGGGATATCCCTCCTTATGCAGCTTGATCAGGCCATAAAATCGCGGGATTGTTGCTGAGCTGGAGTAAAGTTTCCGGTATAGTTCGGGAGAAATTTTTTCCTTATCTTTGAGGAGTTTTAGTTTTTAATTTACTTGGTTTTTTAGTTGCTGAATTGGGTTCCTCTAAATTTCCACGTACGTTAGATTGTCGGAGAGATGATTTTAGATTTTTTATTAATAGTCTTCTTTATCTAAAAGCACTGTGGTTCGACCTTTGTCAGCTGACACAATAACTATGGATGAATCAGTTTACAGATTTTTTATTGCTTGTTTTTCTCCCGCTAATAGATTTTTCACTTCTTAAGCACTTTTTATTGCAGATACGACTTAGTTGCGGATGTCTTATTTATGTTCAAAAGTGATATTTTTGAGGTCATCGATTACAGATTCCGTAGTTGCCAGAAGTTTTAATTTGTCTTACTTCGTATGGTTTAATCCAAAGTTTAATCCTTTTGAGAGTAATATCAATTCATCGTTGTTTAGATTTCGAGAGGACAAGTTCTCTACCCATTGAGAATTATACCGTTGAGTATTCCGGCTGCTTGACAATTAATTATATTTGAAGATAAGTTTCTGTTTAGTTTCGTCCTGCTTGCGGTTAATTTTTTAGGTAACAGTTTCACTCAGTTGCTACCACAAAACCTGTGGCAATTGGAGCGATAAAATATTTTTCAATTCATTCACTATAGATTAATATTTATTGATTCGGTAATGGTCATCTTTGATAAAACATTTCAAGTATTTTCTTCCTGATTCTTGTGCAATGCAATAAGCTTCTTGAGTTTTAATCGGTGGATTAAATCTGAGAGACTTTGGTAAAACATTGTTTTTCTTACATCGAAGATTAAACTTCAGTTATTCTCTCGCGGTCACTAGTCCTTGCGACGCCGAGCACAGTTACTTTGCTTTCCGGTAAACTTCTTCTCCATGGTTTCTTATTAGTTGAAATAGCGGACATCCAGGTTCCATTGTTGTCAAATGAAATTCGTATTCAGCTGGAAATTTATTATTTTCGGTCGAGCTTTCAAAATTTTAAACAAATTTCGTTTTCAGGACAAGAGATTGAAGTTTTTGGAAGCATCTCTAAATTCCAGATGTTTATAAACCACTTCTGAAATAATTACTGTGACTCCTGCATGTTCCACCGATGTCCGCTTTCGTTTATCTTATGTAATATCTTTCCCTTGTATCCAGGATACCTGTTTTGGCCATAACTTTGCTTCCAAAAACTTCAATCTCTTGTCCTGAAAACGAAATTTGTTTAAAATTTCGAAAGCTCGACCGAAAACAATAAATTTCCAGCTGAATACGAATTTCATTTGACAGTACTGGACAATCTAGATTGCATGAGGAGCCTATATCGAATTCCTAGGAGTCCAGCCGAGTTTATTAACGCACTAGTGTGCACAGCCCATCAAAAATGACGGGATTCAATACCTTTCTTGAACAAATTTTCCAATACCCGTGGTAAAAATATTCTTGTACTTGTGCACTTGAACTCGTATCACAGATACGGTCATTATAACTATCCTTATGAGCGTGACAGAGAAATGGAAGAAGCGGACTCCAAACAAATGAACCAAGGGTATTCTTAGGTAGATAGGAGTTGGAAATTAGGTAGTAGGAGGACCAGTGGAAATTCCACGGACAATGTCATCGTTAACTAAGTGGACCCATGAAAAATTTTCGTCAACATTACCTAACCTATGCTAACCTGACATATCCTAACCTTTCCTATCCTAATAAAATTTCAAAAATATCGATGCATGTAAGAGCCATCTGTCAGTGTTACACTGAGATAATCGGTATCTATGATAACGCCCAATCAGACATCCTATGCTTCTTAAGAAGCGGACACAAAACAAACATTGAAATAAATACTGTATATAAATAAAAACGCAACGGGTATTGTTAGGTTAGATTCCAAGCGGCGGAACTATATATAGTTCGTCCCAAAAAGGGCCCATTCAGCGGCACGTCTGTATATAGTCGCTCTTTCATTTCGCCTGCGACACATCAGCGGTGGCTACAATAGAGACTGCGTGCATATACATAAGTGTTGTCTGGCATGCTTTTCAGTTCCTCAGACAATTTTAAACAAGTTGAACAATGAGTAGAGTGCCTTACCATCAAATGGATGGTGCTTGATTACGGAGCAGGAGAGGTAGCGGACTTGCTCCTCATACCTTCTTTGCTATAATTTTTTTGCTCGTTTTCCCAGTTGAGTCGAAATTTATTGACTTGCTGATATTTATTGTCCTATAATAACAATAATAATAATATTCTCTAATAATAATAATAATAAAAGTAATAATTTCATTTAAAAAATCTTGTATGCTTTTGCAAGCGAAATACTTCTTATACATTCTGCTCCAGCTTCCGACTTTGTGTCTGAGAAATCAGTTCTCATATTCAGATGTATCATTCCATCTGTGATCGGAAAAACACATTTTTGCGGTCTACCAACATACTTATTGTTCTTACGTCAGCACTCAAATATAAAAAACGTCGGTACGTATCAAAAATAAAAATCCAAAACAAGTCTTTACTTCAGAAATTATTCAAAATTGAATCTATTATTGTATCATTTTTTACGTACGGTTATAAGTAAACTAAAAAATATGCCGTTTTCATTAATTTATTTCAAAAAATTAAGTCCAACTTGACACAATCAAGTGGCAGAAACTGTATATAGTCACAAGCACATTGCTTCCATTTAGCAGCGCGACTATTTATAGCGCGTGGAAGTGACTGTCGTGAACAGCGGCAGCTACTAGATAAAGATCATTTAAAAATTTGTGCGCTCCTGTAGGTACCCTGCCGCTTGGAATGGGTTAAGGAGAGGTGTTACGTGATCACTTCTTTTGAAATTACTGTTGCATACCACCTTGGCTGCGAAATTCATGCTCTCTTGTAAATCCCTTTGAAGTTATTTAGGTAAGTCTCCCCATGCTGCTAAGCTGCAGTAGTCATTGCGCGATAACACCGGAGATT
Source organism: Morinoia aosen (assembly GCA_030386875.1). Lineage (NCBI taxonomy): Eukaryota > Metazoa > Arthropoda > Malacostraca > Amphipoda > Talitridae > Morinoia > Morinoia aosen. The sequence continues at coordinate 11,617,878 of CM059563.1, forward strand.
GAATGGACAATAATCTGGATTTTTCGTCTAACATACTCTTTATACGATGAAAAAACATTAAAGTACCGTAAATTTTGTTGCAAGTATTTTCAACGTGAGGTTTGAAGGACATGTTTCTATCGAACCAGACACCTAGATTTTTAACTTTTTCTGATCATTAATTTTATCAGTTCTTACTGCAAAAGTAAGATCTGAAGCTTTTTTAATTGCATCTTTGGATCCGAAAGTAATGCATTGCGTTTTACTAGCATTTAATTTGAGACCATTTCGGTCGTACCATGATTTCAGGCTAGTCAGTATAATATCGGCTTTAATTCGCGTCTGAGATATTTCCGATACAGAACTTGTTACTGTAACTTGAACATCATCTGCGTACATTGAGATCCGTGTGTTAGAAGGCATTGGAAGGAAATCATTAATGAAAATAGAAAACAGCAGCGGACCAAGAATGGATCCTTGGGGAACACCAAAATTGTTTTGAATGAATGTGGACAAGTTGTTTTCTAAGCGGACTGTATGAGATTGATTGCGTGTCTACTCCTAACTTCAATATTTTACGGAGAAGTCTGTCATGTTAGACGCTATCGAACGCTTTAGAGAGATCGAGTAGCAGCATGAGTGTGACATTCTTTTGATCGATGTCACTGTATATTTTTCCAGAGATATTGAGCAGAGCGTCTTGAGTGCTAGTGTTTCTTCTATAGGCGTATTGATTTCGGTGGAGTAGATTTGACTCGTCCAGGTGAAATGACAGTTGACTTGTCACCACTTTCTCCAACATTTGAGAAGGAAAAGTTCTCCAGTAATGACTTACTCGGAAATCATCGCATCAAGCTAGCGAAGGGCTTACTGATTGTGAAAGTGTACAACGTAAAATAGTTTTATAATAAAAAATTGATGATATAATTTTAAATTAATCTACTTTCCAACTGTGCACTATGGGAAAACATTTGCTCTTATTTCAGCAGTGAAAAGTGAGGGAATATATCTGCGCGTATTTATCGGCTAGCCAGTGCTTTTGGCTGAGTATTCGTACTTCATTAAAATCCCTCTCAGGGGGGGTACAACTGTTAGATTTATGGGAATTAGCATTCCCAGGGGGAAAATGTGTGAGGGCCCGAGCTGAAAGTTAGGTGGCCTTCTTTCGGATGAAATAAAATGTTTTTGTTTTATTGTGTTAAGGACCACCTTTTTCCGGTTCACTGCTATCCTGTTTTTCAACACCTACTACTTTCTTCTTCAACTTTTATCTTGTTTTATGAATTTTTTTCTCAACTTACTGTTTATATGCCTCTTCTGCAAAGATTCCGCATTCCTTTATCTCCATAATAAATGGTGCCTTCCTCCTTGCTCTCTCTGATACGCTCTTTTTGTTAGCGGTTAAGGAAGCTTAAACTAGCATATAATCCTAATCTAATCTAATCTAATCTTAAGTAGAATCAGTAAGAGTATTATAAATTACTATTCTTGATCATAGGTTTACTGAAGAAGTACTGTGTTGTTAGGCAGCTTCCACCGCTGGTATTTATGGTATTTATAAATTATTGGAGCTCCATTAGACCAAACGGCTGCTAATAGTTAGCGGGTGGTCCATTCACAAGTCTATTTAGTGCATCTATTTTGAGAGTGTCAGTTCCTATCCTCAAGCTGTGAGTGGCTGTACTTCAGATTCTTCACTCTAGTACGTTGTAATTAGACGCACTTCATTTCTCCGCGTATGTAAGAACTTTCAATTGGTGTGGCCTTGGTACTTTTGTTCTTGAAGACGAATTTGAACTTCAGCCAACCCTAGTTGTTGAAAATATGCTCCAACTTTTATCCGCAGCTGGCTGCTAGTTTTGTGGAAAGAGAGAGTCCCTTTGACTCAGAGAGGCACACCTCTCTGAGTCAGAAGGACTATAGCTTTGGGGATATTGACTCGAAAGATATTTCCTTATTTCTCCGAAGCTTAAAATCTTGCTTCCGAATGACTCAGTAGGTTGAGCAGACGCGCTTGTGCGATGTGCTGTTAGAGAACAGAGATCAGAAGCTTCAAAGTTGAGCTCCTTAGTAACATCCTTTAAATATTAGCGCTAACGAGAAGCAATTTGGGTACGCGCTTCCTGTATTCCGAGCAGCCTTCACTCAGTCGTCTCCGCACTTGACTCCTTGAGACGACCATAGCTTTATTATTACAGCAATTGGTGATAGCATTGAAGTCCTGCGGTGTCGGTCTTCCCTTGGAGACGAGCAGTCTCTGTTGCACATGTACTTCGCTAGCTCAGCTCGCTTAGGTTATTTCAATGTGCGTCTGTAGCGAGATAGCTGAGGAACCGCAGCACTCCGTCAGTATCTGCAGAGTTGCTGAAGGACGGACTGGGGATCTTGTGCGGTATGGTTCCTAAAGCGGACTGACGCGCTGTGCCAGCGAGCTATCGCTGGGGCTTCATCACGGCTTAGATAATCCTTCAGGGCCACAAAAGATGCTTCCTCCTTGGTAACCGATCCCCCCACTTCACTAATCTGCTGTGGTGGCGTCGCCATTGTCCATTTGTGGATCTTTGTTACGCTTCTCCGCGCCCCGCCCATTGCACGGGAGGGAAAGTGAAGCTGCGAGGAACTGTCCGTTTGAATGTTTTGCCGTTTACAAAATTCGTTGTTATGTGTTCACAGTCATGTATTCACCAAATGTGCGAGTTGTTTGTTCAAGTTACAGTTCTTTTCGTTTGTATCGAATCTCATAGTTTCTTTTCCTCAACGAAACCTACGTATTAACATTTTGCAACAAGTTCAGGTTCCACGCTAACTTTTCCTCACATGAATGCTGTACCGAACACTTGTCATGAATAGCTCTCGTGTTACTAACAGCCTCCCTCGAATCGGCGATTGTTTTTAAAATTGCTATGATACAGCCCGGCGAGTCTGTTGTGTTTGGGATCGGCGCGGCGGCATGTGTCTGCGGCATCTTTCTTGCTGGGAACACCTCTTCTCATTTTATTATTTGCACGAGATAAAAAGCTGACACTCGAGATGTTATTGTATGACTACGCTGGCGTTTAAGAAGCGAGCATGTTTGCAGACGAGCGGTGGCAGTCGGGGATAGAGTTGCTAGAGCGGTGGCAGTGACAGGGAGTCTGGGATGGGATTGCTCGAGCGATGGGAAGCGTGGCCCTTTGTTTGCTCCTCGTAGAGCTAGGCCAGACGCACACCCTTGTGCTAGGCCGCCCCTGGTCGGCCGACCTGATCCATGTTCGCTTGTAAGATTGACCTACATTCTTGCCTAAGTACCCAAATTTAGTCTTTTTAAGGTAAATTTGTTCTTTTTAAAATAAATTTGGTGTTTTGAAAATAAATTTGGTCTTTTGAAAATCAATTTGTTTTTTTAAAATCGATTTGGTCTTTTTAAAATCGATTTGGTCTTTTTAAAATCGATTTGATCTTTTTAAAATAAATTTGGTTTTGAAAAATAAATTTGGTTTTGAAAATAAATTTGGTTGAATTTGAGAATTGGAAGGAGGAAAAGACCAATTCGACAACCCTGACCTTAAATCCAGTTCTTAGTACTGTGTGGGTCTGCGGGTTACTAGTCGCTTCCTAGATCGCTTCTCAGGGATTCATTCACGAAAATTTTTGTACGTGGCGAGTACCCCCTTTCCTCATTTCAGAGCAAAATTGCAAGGTTTTTGTAGTAGTATTCCTGTCTTCTTGAACGTGAGACTATTTGTAGCAGTAATTTTGGTGGTTGCCCTAGATCACTCAGAGGCTAGACGTACACTTTATTTATGCTCTGGGATCTGCCAGATCAATGAGCTTTATTTAGGATATAAAATAAGAGGCCTGGCCATTGAACTGATCTTTCCATTGATTAATTAGCGTGGGCGTTTTATTATCGCTATCTGCAGTATAACGCAGGCTCATAAAAATGAGGCCTTCCTCATATGAGGTGGAGACATGTACTGTAACTATGAGAATTACCGTTAAGAGAGACTGAGGTCCTGAGCTGTAGGATAGGTGGACTATTTATTTTTTTAAACAGAATAGTTTCTGTTCGACACGGACAACTCCTTTTTCGGTTTACTTGTATCCTTTTTTCAACAACTCCTTTTTTTTATTTGCTAACTCTTATCTTGTTTCATGAACTACTTTCAATCTTCCTGTTTACAAGTGTAGGATGTGGGGACACACCTTGTGCATAGGTTCCCCATTTTCTTTCGTTCCATACTAAATGTTTTCCTCTTTCCTCTCTTTAGAATACCTTTGCTATTGCTGTAGTGACTAACTTATAATTAATCTAAAGATCTTTCGAAGAGAGGCTGCCGTAGTTATTCATGCTCCGTGTTTTGTAGGAACAATTCCCCGACAGATTCGTCCTGGCCTCGCATTTCATTTTATACTGCAATAATTGTAGACCGCGTGCAAGGTGAGGTGGAGCAGCGAGAGCAGGCTCATGGTATCTCGGTTCTCAGGCGGATCTCAGGCACAGCCGGAGCACCGCACTTAGTGCCCGGTTTCGTACCCTCCGGAGGTGACTCGTCGTTAGGGCCATTTTTTCATTTTTTTTTCTTTTCATAGAACTAAGAATGAATTTTTTCTGTTCATAGGACACTGTTCACTGAACTGAGTAAATTTCTAAAATAGTAAAACCTAAATATATATATATATGTATAAAGGCTTAATAGAGATGACAGTTGAAGTTATTCATTCATACTATAATCAAATTCGTAAATTTGACCACAATTCGTATTATATATGCAGCTCTGAGGACACTGTGATTGGATGCGATAGGGCTGCTCTTTTGCGAACGCTGGTCTGCGGTGATCAGGAATTACTCGCCCTGCGCAACTCCGGTGCTGCACTTTACGCCATCGTCATACATTAGCATTGTAGGCCTCTTACTCGAGTTTCCTGAGGGTGACCGGTGGCCATCTAGTCTTGCTCTACCGGAACCACATAGAGGGTGGGCCAGAAGTAACTGACCCTTTTAATTTGCAACTAATAGGGAAACATTGTTTTATATTAAAGAAAAACATTTTTATGGTTTATTTCGGTATCCTATTTACTCGGCTAGAAAATTAAAAGGATCAGTTACCTCTAGCCCGCCCTGTATGTGAAATAATCTGTTGAATGGTTCCAGTATCATACAAATATATATCGGTCAGTGGATACATTTTCATGGACTCCCTGTATAGTGTTATTTCATTACCGGAGGGGCGGCATTGCGTCACTAAGCTATTGCCGATTTGTATTCCAACTGAGGCCTCCGTGATTTTGCTGCACCTGTGGTCTTGCCTGCGACTCATTTCAAACTTGAATATATTCGGCTTTTAACCCTAATAAATGTGTGTGAACTAATTGATCTCTTTTAAAATATTAACTTGTATAATTTTTAATGCCTAGCTGCCTCAGGCTAGAAAAGTTTAATTTTGTGAATTATCTTAATAACCGTGAAGTTTTCTTCCTCGGTGTTGAGAGTCGGCCAAATAAAATTAGTACTTAAGCCCTTCACCCTGGTGTTCTTCAACTTCAGTACTATCTGAGCTGTTCAGGATGGAAAATCGTTAGTAATTAGGCATATGAGTAGAGGAAAGTATTCACAACTTTACAAACGTTTCAATAAAATACCTCGTTTTAGTAACTGGCATAAAAAGATAAAAGTTTTCTCTGTATTCAGTCGCCAATTCATAAACCAGCTACACCTGTGATGGAGTCCAATGGTAGACTACCTTATAAAAATTACCTATAGCACACTCAATTCAATTTGAATAACTGAATCCTTTTCCAATTAAAGGCTCTCAAATTTCGGTTTTGAATCTGAGTGTAGAAGAATGTGAACTACGAGGCTCATTGATTCAGCGCGTAATTAATTATTGGAGTATATTGTACTGCACTTGTGTCTTTCTCTCATCTCAGCTGCATGAGGAACGAGCGACGTTCGTAATGTTGCCTTTTGCGCTGTGTTGCTAAGCGCTAGTATTTGTAAGGTCAATGCTAGACTAGCTCTCAGCCGCCACATTGGTGTGACTGAGCGAGGACCGTACAGGTTGCATAGGTTCGTTGTCTCCATGGACGTATTGGGTGGGTATAATTCCTGCGTATATCACCAAGATATATTTCGTGGTATCAGGGTAGGCGTGTTGCCATGATGTAGTACCATGATGGCTCATTTATAGGGTACGTTGCGTGAGTATATTGCGTGGGTCTAGTACCAAGGTGTATTTCAGAGATACATTGCGCGGGTGTATTTTTAGCGTTCTGTCGCACTTTCATAAGTACTGGCAGGTGTATTACCTGGGTACATTTAATGGTTACGGCACGTTGCCTGGGTGTGGGTGTGTTGCATTAAATTCGATGCGTACGTTACCTTTGTTGATTACAGGAGTACATTGTGTGTACTCCTTGTATCGAATCTCCTTGTACAACATCAAGGACACATTTCAGAGGTATGTTGCATGGGTATTATAACTGTGCAATTTAATGAGTACATTACCTGTGTTTCTTAAATAGTAACGGTATATGCTATATTGCCTGTGTATTTGGTACGGGCACGTTGCCAAAGGTTACGTTGCACCCTCTTCGTCTGAAGGCCGTCTGAACGTACAGGCCAGCACGGAAACGCTCATCTTTCACGCGGAAGTCGTGATGTGATCTTGTTCTCTCCGATCCTTTTGACCCTCGAATGATTCAGCTGACCATCAATCCTGTTTTGATGTTACGAGTTAGGCCTGCTGTATGCGTCCGTCATTTGATCTTACCCGCTGTATTTTTAAATTTGTGAGACGTGTCATTTGTTAGCCGTTCTGGTTCCTCATAATCAAAAATTTGTTTTGGGACCAAAAATTGTTTAAAAAAAACTGAGCTGTGAAAGTGGAGCAGGTAACTTCCCTACTGTTTGAGACATTCCTGGAATCATGGCTACTCTAGGCTATGGGAGATACAAATATCCTGGTCTTGTATACTGTATTTTGGAAAAGAGAAGAAAAGTTCGGCTGCAAGCGAGTCTCGGAAACGCCGGTCTGGAAGTCATTGTTGCTGCGTTTGTGCTCCTTAAAAGAAGCTCTTCGATAACCTAATGTTTTGGCGAAATCGCTGAGGTTTTCCAATTTAATCTGATGAAATTAAATGTGAAGTTTTTTGCTCGTACTTATTTCTTTGATGATTGTTAGAAAAATTTAATCAAAAATTATTTCTTTAATTATAAAATTAGGGGTTAGGTAGTCATCAATAAAATATATCCAGAAGTGTCTTAGATTTATATGGTTCAGAGATGGATTCCTATCTTTACACTCAAGTTTTTGAAATTATATTAGTTTTTTTTTAGCTCAAATGTAAAATTTTGGAATTGCTTCGTACTATCTGAACCTAAAGTGAAATTCAAACACGAACATACTAACCAACTGTTTTTTTCCATGCATGTTAAAGAAAAAAAACTGTTTCTATTGCAAACTTTGGCAAATACAAAGCCTATCTTCAGTGATTGAACAAGAGAAGGGTGTTGCATAAGACATAAAAAATAGAGAAACATACATTCATCTCTTATATCTTTGTTGTTAGCGCACAAGAAAGCGATGCGAGGACATGTAGTAAGCTGACTCGATCCTGGGCGCCTGGTATAAATTTAAGCAATCACTTTGCAGGACCTGCAGACGGTGAGGTTGAGCTCTTGCTGAGTGTTTACACGTCGCTGTTACCTGAGATTGATGCTGCAGAACGAATGTTTCGTGCCAGAGCTACTTTGCACAAGTGAATGATGCTCTCGAGAACCATAAGGTACGCTCGGGAAAATTCCGGTATCATTGTCCTTCGCGCTTAATTCCTAATTTTATGAGGCGACTACACTGCTGTTGCTGAGCTAACGTAATTTTCCTGCTCACTGACTTGAAAAGTTTGGGTGTTGTAATACATGAGCGAATTGAAAGCTTTTCAACTTCATCATTTTGAACATCATAATTAAGTGGTGTTTTGTGGTCAATGGAGCTCTTTATAGTTGGATTGAACTACTGTATCTATGACATAAACTTAGCTTTTTGCGGTTAAACTGTAGGGCATATTTTTGCGGTTATTTAAGAGGCATAAACTAACATCTAATTTAATCTAATCTTTATAAACTTTTTTAGCCTTGTTTATATGTGCAGGGTGGAGGGACACACCTCGAGCACACAAATTCCGCATTCCTTTAATTCCTCACTAATTTTTTTCTTCTTCTCTCCTAAACAACTTTATTGCAGTTACTGTAGGTAAGCTAAAATTACCTTATACTGAATTAATCAACGTTTGAGACTAGTCTGTCGCAAGTAAATATGACGGATGTCTGGAGGTATCTTTCAAGCTGGCTGGTAAATCGTGAATGCATTAGTATAAAAATTATCTGAAAGTGTAAAGAACTGATTTTTAATAAACAAAAACTTTAATATATTACGAGTGAGCTTTTTATTTCAAAGGCACAGAATTCAGAGCAGAAGTAGAGATGTATACACAAAAAAACTTCGAAAGAGCTCGTCAAGGCTTGCTTGTGGAGGGATCACTAAGCCCCGGACCGACAGCAACAAGCTATGACATGGGCTTTGAAAATTCATTGTGCAAATGGCAAGTTTTAACCAAGGCCGTCCAGCGACCCACCCTGTGCCCAGCAATTTGCAATCATATCCGGAAACCAATTTCAGCGCATAACCATAACGATGCTTCAATAAAAAATGGAGTTGGAGCCCCTGGGGAAAAACTTATATCATTTAGATGGAGCTTTTATTGTGGAACTTTATACCTACTAATGAGGACTCATTTAAAAATCGGAATAACTATCTTTCAAAAAATTTCAGGGGCTGCACACGGAGCCGAAATAAGAAGAAATGTACTAGCATGTTTTCCGTTAAGCGAACCTGGAGCTGAGGGTATAAAAAATTTCAGTCGACCAGGAGTTGGCACCCAAACTTGACCACAGCCTGGGAAGGCCCAAAACCAGTTGCAGTGATTGAAACGCCTGCTGAAGAAGACGCGGGATTCAAGTGCAAGAGGTTATCTTTCATGCTCCCTAGCCTTGAGAGGCGAAGCGCATCTTGCTATACAGTCAAACCTCAGTAACTGGTTTATTATACTTTTGAGACCTGTCAAGCCGATAAAAGTGCACTTCTCTCTTTGAAAAAGCACAGGTCCGCACCCCTATTGAAATCGGGATGCTGGGTAAAATTTTCCTGCATTCCTTTGGCGTTTATCGCAACACATCCCACGTGAATGTTTCCGGAGCCATACAGCGCAGTAAACGGCTGCAAATTTCCCGTGCACCTACTCGTATACTCGTTGTTCATTTCTTGTTTTTACGCGACTATTTTAGCTTATATTGTGTAGTCAGGCATGCACGCGCCATGCACAATTGTGCGTGGCCTCATGCATGTGCAATATCGTCTTCGTGCCTGCAGTTTGGCTTCAATTTTAGATGATCTTGTAATTTTCCTTGTACGCTGCGAGCGCCAACTCCATGTCGCTAACGAGTGGTTATTCTCAAATATATTAGACTGCCCTAAAAATTCGTTCGACTTTTTAAGCGAAGTTTGCTACGCACAAAAACAGAACGGACTCTTTGGCCACCCAATCAATGGTTGGGTTAGTTTTTAGGACAAGCAGACGGGCATCACTCTTCAAAATCCTCGCTAAGGGGAAGTATTTTAAGATCAACTTCCTCAAAGTAAATCTGCCAAGCATTTTCTCCACTTACCACACGACACCTTACCATTCATGACAACGCCGTCCATCGCGAAAGTGCGATGATAACTTATTCTCTAGGAGGTAAGAAATACTCGAATTGATGTCTGTAGTGACCGACCTTAGAATATTGGGACGCACTCCCACATATACTCATCAATGTGCGCACACAACTTTGAAATGGTCATGTGCTCATAATTCTGTGACTATGCGTTCATGATTCAGTGGTGAGGGGCTTATGATTCAGCGATGAGGTGATGCTAATTCAGTGGTGAGGTGCTGTTTATTCAGTGGTGAGGTGCTGCTTATTCAGTGGTGAGGTGCTGCTAATTCAGTGGTGAGGTGCTGCTAATTCAATGGTGAAGTACTGCTAATTCAGTGGTGAGGCGCTGCTTATTCAGTGGTGAGGTGTTGCTAATTCAGCGATGAGGTGTTGCTAATTCAGCGGTGAGATACTGCTAATTCAGTGGTGAGATACTGCTAATTCAGTGGTGAGATGTTGATAATTTAATGGTGAGGTAATGCTAATTCAGTGATGAGAAGTTGATAATTCAGTGGTGAGGTGCTAATTAGTCATTGATGAGGTGCTTATAATTCAGTTGTGAGGTTCCGCTTGGACGTAATACTTCAAGTACGACAGTAGTTCTATTGTAAAGATAGCGCTTGGCAGCAAACAAGCGTGCACTGGTTATCATAGAATTATCTCCCGCTTATAAGCCGTCCACAAAACAATAATTGGCAAAGTACAAAGCGATATGAATCTAGGTTGCGAATCATGTTGTTTTGCAATAAATTAGAGTGCAAAACATGAACAAAGCGTAGCAGAAAACATGAACTGCCCAGAGCTTGCGTGCGGAGTTTTATTTCTGTGGCGAAACTTTCTGTCGGAGGCTGGCGACCCAAGAGTGCCTGCTTAGTCTGAACGGAATTTAAATGTAAAACTAATGAACTAGGGAGGGATCAGTGTTCTTCACCATCTAATTTGAATTTAAAACCACCTACAACCTATCGCTGTGCATTTTTTAGCGTGGTCGAGGTATGTTTTCTGCTGGTTTCGAGCGCCCCATGAAGAGCGTGCACAACTCGCTGTGAAATGTGGCTGTTCCTCGACTTATGCGACATCATCGTATGCGAAATTCAACTTTAAGAAATTGAAATTAAACCCAGTTATTCAGAGCTAGAGTAAAGAATCGTGTTTGTTGAATAACTGTGACTGATTTTTATCCGTATAAATCAAAATTCGCTAAGATGATGTCCCACAACTCTCAGAACGACTGCAAACCTAAGAGACATCAGCACAAGAAACTCACGGCCACACAACCAAGAGGATTCCATACAGGAATCTAAAGAATGCGTGTGAAGAGAGCTGCGTTAATTAATGCAGCCACGAACACGCACGCGCGTCACGAAGCCTCAACTGTGCTCCAACAAATGTGTAGGTGCACATGTGGCGGCTATCATACGAAGGGCGGTAGAGACACGACACGCCGCTACAGCATCGCTGTACGTGTAATACTACCGCGCTGTAAACTTCAAGTCGGAATTATTCACAGAGATTCATGCACAGTCACATCCAGACTTGCAAGGAACAGGCGGCTAGCGAAGATGGGCGTCATATGTTAGCAGTCTCTGAAATGAACAAGTATTGCTTCTTCTATCATAGACGTACTTACATATATCCTTATGATGTCCGTATCACGCTTTAAATAAGCGCTTTTAGTTACCATCGGGGTATGAGTACCCAGCTGAAATTCCATATACCTGATGTCAAATTACCATTGACGAACCACATTGTAACCTCCATCACATTACATTCCTCAGATTTTCATTCGAACCTCACTGGCGTGCAGTTACCCTATATATGAAGTTCGCCATCACGTAGCTTCATATTTGATATTCAGTTCTCTTACGGGCCAAAGAACGCTACAAATGTGAGGTTCTTAATCAAGGAGGATCAACGTTCGTGCATGGGGAGATGCAGGTAATCCGCGCTCCTGCATCTGGCGGGGCTAATGCGAGCTGCAGTTGGGCTCATGACCCGTCAAGCTGCGAGATGTGACTTGATAAAAACATAAATTGGACTGCTCTTGAAATAGGTGAAGTCGCTTCAAACCTGAACTGTATTTGCTCAGCAACAACTTATGGAAATTATGTAGGGAGCGTATTTAAACGTGAGTTGTGTGCTAGATATGCTTTTTAAAGAAAAAATAAATGACAATTATTACTCGGAAAGAATTTCGGTCAAACTTTTTAACTGTCACATTTAGGCTTTCCAAAACAGTCGCAAACCTCTCTCTTTACAGTCGCCCTATTACAGTGAGGAAACCAGACTCGTCTGCATTCATGAATATTTTCGTTGATGAATTGATGTTCCTGCATCCTCCAGCGGCATCATCAGTCGTCGTTTGATTGACGACTTTCTAGCGTCCTGCCCTCGCGTCGGAGAGCCTCCTTGCTCTCGAGGCAGGCAGTGCTACAGCCTCACTACAGCTCTGCGTATCTTGGGGCTCTTGTGAAAAGAAAGTAAAACGGTATATTTCCAATAAAGATGATACAAGGTGAGCTCTGTGTTGTATTTGAGCTTTAAAACCCCTCAGGGGGATACAACTATTGTATCTATGGGAATTAGCGCTTCCAGGGGATAAATGTGAGGGCCCGAGCTGAGAGTTGGGCAGGCCTTCTTTTTGTTGCTATAAAATGTTTTTTGTTATGTTAAGAACCACATTTCTTCATTTCACTACTGTCCTTTTTTTTAGCACCTCTGACTTTCTTCTTCAACTTTTATCTTATTTCATGAACTTCTTTCTCGTCTTACTGTTTCTATGCCCCTTCTGCATAGACTCCTCATTCTCTTATCTCCATACTAAATGGTGCCTTCTTTCTTCCTCTCTCCGATACGCTCTTTTTTGTAGCGGTTAGGGAGGCTTAAACTAACTTATAATCTTATAATCTTGAGCGTTAAAATTTTCTTAGCCACTAACAGAAACATTCCAAGAAATTCGTGTTGCCATGGAGTAAGGGCATGTTTAATGGTTGCAATTTATTTACGATATCGGTAGTAATGCTCGCCGGAGTAATTAGAAAACGATTTGAAAAATGGCGAGTTTGCAATGTGTAATTCGAATGTAATTTTAAACACACCCATCTGCCTGCTAGTTGCGCTGAATGAATTGATTGTTTTCTGAAAGATTCATTGCGATTCTGCACGATTCTGCACGATTCATTAATGAGTTATAGTGATCTTTTCGGATGTTACATCAAAGTATTTTTCTTTGATAAATGACAGGCAACAATTCCCGTCCCTTATTCAGTTACTAAACTTTGTACACTCGTGTTTTAATAGTAGTAAGGGTTGAACAGTCACGGCCTTATCAGCTACGGGTCAGCCTTGCTTCCCACAAATCACGCCTGCTTTCCTCATGCAACGTGCCGTGTACTTTTTTGCATTCATTCTAGTATAAGCATTTCTGAGACTTGAATTTTCAACGAGTTTCGAAATCGAATACATACAATTAGTGTTTATCCAATTCTAAAATAAAGTTCATTTCAAATTTTCAAAATGTGTGCTCGAACTGCAGTAAAAATTCACATGAATGTCACTGAAACGGTTCTTGCCTGGGGGGCCGAAATTAACTTGTTTCTATATTGGAGAGCATCTGCGGTAATGGAGTAGATTATGGGATAAAGAAGATGCTTGTGTGGTTCAGTAGAATTCATTCGTAGTTCATTTTGTCAGTGAAAGAGCTAGTGTCTGAATTGAGGTACACTGCCGCAGAGGTCCTTGTGTTGAGTGTGTGTGTAGGGCAAGCGGGACATGCCGGAGTGTCCCTTAGTCCCAAAATTGCCGGACCGTATTTTTTACAATCCTGCAATCAAGACTTGCTTTGTGAAGCCTGTCTTTCAAAGCCGTGTCGTGTATTTAAGGAACATTGCGAGCTTAGTTATGTTTTTATAGTGACTGCGCTTTGATGGAAGGTCTTACATGCGAGGAGGTCTGTAGCTTGGCAATCCTCGCTGCTAACATGGACGTACTTAGTCTGTGGTCGTATTCAAGTGAGTGATCTCCGAGTGAATGGATTATTTAGCGCATCCTCGCCAAGAGAGCATTACTCGGTTGCTGCCTTCATGTGTTCTTCAGCGCCTGCACACTGGGCGCTTTAGCCGACCTGCATAGGGTTGTCAAAAGGTGTAATTTCCATGTATTTTGATATTCCATGCTGATTTCATTTGAAAACTCGGTGCTACTATGAGGTTAATTATGATAATCATATTACTCAGTAATAATCACATTAAACAGTGAGCATAATTATGCTCACTGTTTAATGTGATTATTCTTTGGGTGCTCAAATGGCCGCAACATTTAATTTTTCACATCAGGTTAGATGTTATTTTAAGCCTCCCTAACCTCAACAAAGGGAGGAAGACACCATTTAGAATGTAATTAAGGGAACGTGGAATCTGTGCAAAAGTTGCATAGAAAGAGTAAGATTAGAAAAAGTTCAAGAAACAAAATGAATTTTTCAGTAGATAGTAGTACCTGCTGAAAAACAGGAAAGAGTGAACCGTAAAAAGATGGTCCGTAACAAAACAAAAAACCTATTCAATTTCCACCAAAAAGCTAACCTAACCTTTAGCTCGGGACCTCGCATATTCTCCCTGGGAGTGCTAATTTCCTCAGACGCTATAACTAGATTTTCTCAACAGCGAGTGTTTCTTCAAAGAAACCATTTCGGTTCGACTGAGAATTATGTCTTGTTGGTTTCTTTATTTCACGCCTTTCGAATGCCAGTTTGGAGCTTCAACGCCAGTCATGTATGAATTAATTTTGCTGAATGTTAACTAAAAGTTCCTCAATCTCAAATACATATTTAATTTGTGCGGGTCATCATCATGTACATAAGCTCGGTTGCTGCCGAGCTTATGGCTCACTTCATCATCAACAAACACAACACAAATACCAGCTGAATCACTGCCCGTTTTTTTATGTAGTACGGTTGTATGAATAACAACATTGCCTTAAAATAAAACAAGTGTTATTCAACATCTAGGAACGTCAAGCAGTCGCCTTACGTTTGAATTATTAGGCCTTGAGGATTCATAACTTCTGCGCGAAGTGATGACTCTTTGGTTCCAAATTTTCTCGTGACACTAGGTAAGCTGAGTGCCTGTTTTCGTCAGAATATTTTGCGAATTTGTATTTCTACGACGATCACCAATGGTCGCTTAGCTCTGCATCCTCATAGCTGGGTTCTTGCGGTGCGATTTGTTGTAAGATCGGCCTGATGCTTTTCATTATTGCTTGGCATCGATCTTTGGTTTTGACAGGATTAAACCACTGTTATCTTTCAGGCTGCCGCACGCAAGAAATAGTATTGTCGAGGTATAAAAAAATCGACAGTAACGGGTTAACGTATTTCGAAGACAGCGCTCCTGAGTAATCTCTACGGACTCCCTGGGCAATACTCGATTGATCAGTCTGACGTGTTTGTGCTCGTCACTGCGCGTTGAGGATTAAATGAGCCTCGAAAATTTCACCGTGCTTCTTGCAGAAGTCTATCGCGGGATTAATAATTAAATATAATATATCACTATTTTCCTTTGTCTTTCGTGGATGGGGGAGGCTGACTGTCATGTATTCTGCACTAACATATGTTTTCTCATCACTTTTTGGGCTTCGAGATAATGGCGATGTCTCTCTGCTTATAGTAATAGACTGTTCCCACCGAATCATCGAGACTTGCCACCCTTGCGGTGCCATTGAAGTTAAAGCTTTACAGTTTTGCCGCGAGGATCATCTTATCTGAGTGGAAGCGATCGTTCAACTCGATACCAAGTGTTCAGTCTCAGTGTGTGTGCACTATAACTCCAGTTAACTGAAAGATGGTCTCATGTATCCTCGCACATCTGTCCTAAGAGACGCGATGTCGTTAGATAGAACCGCAGGCAAGAAGACCCTCGCAGTAAGGACACAGACATGACCGGACCAAATCGCAAAATATTCTGACGAGAACAGCCTTTTAGCTTTCTTCGCGTCAATATTCAGTAACCACGTGGGTTGTAGTTATCGGTATAGCAAATGAGATCATTAAGGCATAGCTCGGTGGTAATGTAACAGGGACTTGAACATAGGGAAGTATTGTAAAAAAATTCCCTAATTTTTGATACTCGAGTTCCTATATAGGGCAGAAAATTCTCTGAATCTATACATAGGTTATGAGTTCATGGTAGTAAATGCCGCAATCCGAACTACAAGGGCTTCTGCACAGGGAGTCGCAAAAAAAAGGAGGCCCAATTTCAAATTGATACATTTTGGAATTCTTTTGCAGTACGTACATTCCAGTGACTTGCTTTTCTTTTCGGATCTCTTCATATCAGTGCTACAATCAACGGTTCAATTGCAATAGCAATTGAGTATCAACCCCGTGCTTACTTTCAACAGCTAGGCTACAGATTGAGTTTCCTTTCTTTTGTGACACGCTGTGTAGACCAGATGTTGCTGAATCTTGAATACGAGGTAATGGAAGTAATAAATTCTTAAGTCCCATGTGCTCCAGTTCTAAAATAGGAAAAATTGATAGAACCTTTTGCAAATATATTTTTTTTACATCATTTATTAGCACATAAGACCGTTCTGTAACGCAAACTTGATTTGCTTGATTTTCCAATTCGTAAGCATGAGTTGTGCAAATTGGTGAGCTGAGTGCTCATTAGTTACCATGAGGGAGAACATGAAAATTAATATTCATGGTCGCTGCATACGTTGGTGCAGTTCCCAGTATAGAGGTCTTAAAAGCGTGCCGTCTAACTTCGAGTGAAAATTTCAGCATGGAATTTTAATAAAATATGAGGATGTAATGCCATAGAAATAAAACGCAATTTCTAGTGCACTAACCTCATATTCGGATATCTGATTTCTATATCGTTTCACAACTTATAATTATTTCGCTTTTAAGCGCACATCCCGTATGGAGTACGTATGATTCAGCGTGTACTCGAGTATGGAGTCCCTGTCGGAACGTTGGCTTGGGAACACATTTTACAATTGGAATCAGACGGTTCTTTTTATGAATACGATTAGTAATTTTTTTTTGTGTCGTAACTTACTGTCGCAGGTGAGCTGTTAGGTCGAAGCTGTCCAATCTATATTGTCCTCGCATAAAATTTGCCGTGTTGAAACCAGCCATTCCTTTGTAGTTTAGTTGTGGCTCAGTGGTCAGGCAAAAAAAAAAGATTATGTATGAGCATCTTCTCTCGTAACTCGGTCCTCTCTCACAACTTGTGTGAGTTACAGTCTGAGAAGTGGCCTCGAGCTGCTGCGAAATGGCGCGAACTACAAGTTTTCGAAATTCGTTTTTGGTAGACGACCATTAACGCTTCCATAGCTCAGGCCTTGGTGGTCGAGTCGCCAGTCTCGAGCGGAGTGAAGTTTTGACCAATTTTGCTGTCTGGCAACAAAAATATATAGCAAGTCGATCGTAATTTGGACTATCAACGTGTTCATTGGTAACGATGAATTGCTTCTCAGTTTACTGAACCTAAAAGAGGCGCAAAATTCATTTGTTCTTTCGTTTCGTTCAATTCTCATGCCTGAATGGTTTTTACCGTCTATAATTTCTATAAAAGTTCTGATTTTATCTCATAATACCAAAGCTCCATAGTGCAATTTTGACATGGCAGCTGCTGCCGCCATCGACGGTCATTCGTGCGCTCTGTTTTTTCACTTATTCACTTGATGGCGCTTCATAACTCTGCCCTGAAATTTCATGACATTTTTAAATGGATTATCGTACCGCGATAACTGACGTCTCGATTCGCTCGGAGCTGCCAACTGCCTCGCATCGATCATGCATTCTCAGACGGGCCACTCCAAACTAGTTCTATATTTATTTAATGTTATATTTTAGCATTGCGGTAAATCGTAGACTAGGTTTTCGCTGCGGGCATCCCATGGTGGCACGCCGAGAGGTGATATTCCCTTCTTCGTTTAGCCTCTGCTCCGACCCCGCGTAGACTTGCGGCCTCAACCGGGAGTTTGGGGAGCTCGCTGCACTATGGAGGGCGCTGTGCCATGGAGCTTGCTGCGCCATGGAGCAGCACTGTCCTCACAACACCTGCTCCTCCAGACTGCACACAAGTCCCGGCATCTCCACGTCGGCCTGCAGCGTCGCGACCGGCATCACTCAGAGTTTCAATACTCAACACAAATTTATCACTCAGAAATCAACTAGCGAAATGGCCAGTTCGAGGCCGCGGAGGTGCTTAGGTTCGGCTTCCTTGCCTCCATATCGTAATTGGTCCTGCACTGCTTGCATACCAATCGCTGGGGGCAGCCTTGCCAGCCTCGCGGTTTGGGTGGAGTGCTTTTAACCTGTTTTCCAATTTTTCCCCTCAATGCTGCGAGAACAATTACTGGTTTGGAATAAATTACTAGACCACATAAAGTGATCTAAACTTAACCGCGCAAATTGGTTGTGTCGTGGCGTGTGCATGCAGTGATTAAAATGAAATTGTTGTTGACGAACTTCCATGAAATTTGGATTTTAGGCGAAATTTCGGGGATGAACTTCTGGCAAAATCATTTATGAATCTTTGAAATATTTTATTTCATAAATCCCGAGCTGAGATTTAGGTAAGCTTTATTTTTCGTGAAATAAATTGTGTTTTTTTAGGTAAAGGCCATTTTCTTTTTGGATCACTGATGTCCTGTTTTTCAGCACCTCTGACTTTCTTATTCAATTTTTATATTGTTTCACAACCTTCCTTCTTAACATACTGTTTCTGTGCGTATGGGATCTTGTGTGGAAACACACCTTGTGCATAGATTCCGCGCTCCCTTCACTACACACTAAGAGTTACCTTCACCTTTCTTCTCTTTGAAATTCCTTTGTTGCGGTTAGGAAAGCTTAAAGTAACTTATCTAATCTAATCTCATTATTTGAAATGTGACTTAAGCTGTGTTTACTCTCGACACTCAGCGGTCCCAACTCGTTAGCATAACTTGTTTTCTCACCTTGATCTTGTGAATACATCGCTTAGAAGGAAATAGAAGGCGGAAAACGGGCACTGAAATTTCTTCATCGTATATTAGTGACGATGCTATCCATTTATGTAACTGAAACTTTCGTGATTAATCACATGATAAAGAAATGAAATTAACCTGAGAAACTCGTACGAAATGAGAGACCTTGTTTCCCTAGCTTGTTAGAGGGAGCTATGGTTAGAGTAATTAATGAACACACATACTTCATTGGTAACATGGATTTGCGGATACTTTATAATAAACAGAAATTGCTCATTAAACGCTCCTCATTTAAACGCTTCACAAAAAAAATCTTCACGCACACACCACTCGAATTCAAAGCTATCAAGACAACCCACTTTGGAGGAATAAATTTGAACTCGGGCTAAGATAATACATGCATTTTGTGCGGTACGAAGTCGCAGGCCCGCGCACGCCATGTCCTCAGATAAGGGGAAGCGCGGTCGCTCCTGTGTCTGCCAAGTTTATGGCTGCTCATGAACAATATTGCTGAATTGTGGTCTGCACTCCGCAGCAGGGAATTAATTTGTACGGTAATTGATTATCCCATGGCTCGCTTCTTAGATATGTGGGAGACTGACGAAACCTGTGAGAGGCTTTGAAACATTGGCGTCAATGAGGGCAGTGTTGTTTATTTTTTAATGCTTTAATTTGTGAGTGAACGAAGTTTTTAGTTACTGTCAACATGTATTTTTTTAGAGGTTCTACGGTTTTACCCCCAAGGGGCAGAGGACAGGCAATAGGTTCAGGTTAGTTTGGTTTGTCTATTCTATGCTATGGGAACTTGCACCTCCAGGAGGAAACTGTTGAGTTACCTCAGCCAAAGATAGGTCGTCAGGAATAATATCTGTCATGCTCACACTACTTTGTCCACTTTCATGCCTTCTTCGCTATCTCTTTTCTGACTTTTCTCCTTCTTTCTTCATAACTCGCTTTTCCTTTATGAGCTGGGTCGCTTGCGTGGGACCCCTCAGGGGGATACAACTATTGTATCTATGGGAATTGGCGCTCCCAGGGGGACTATGTGCGGGCCTGAGCTAAAGGTTAGGTAGGCTTCCTTTTTGTTTTAATAAAATAGGTTTTTGTTTTGTTACGGACCATCTTTTTTCGGTTCACTGCTGTCCTGGTTTTCAGCACCTACTACTTTCTTCTTCAACTTTTTTCTTGTTTCATGAACTTCTTTCCTAGCTTACTGTTTCTGTGCACCTTGTGCATAGATTCCGCGTTCCCTCAACTCCATACTAAATGGTGCCTTCCTCTTTCCTCTCTTGGAACATCTTTGTCGTGGTTAAGGGAGGCTAAAACTTTCTTATATAATAATAATAATAACTCTTGCGTGGGTAGACAGCTTGTGCATAGATTTCCTGTTTTCTACAGCCCATCCTTAAAGGTCTCTTCTCTTCCCGCTCTTGAGGTCGCCTTTGATGAGGCTAAAGAGTTTTAAGCTAACTAGTGTAATAAAGGAATCTAGTTTCAATTCCAACTTAAAGTTTTCCACGTTCATTTGTAAACGGTAACGAAGCGATTGAGCAAAAAATCATTTGGTTTTCGCTCATCAGGTTCACCGTAAAACTAACTGGTTTCGCTATCGATCGTCCTATTGGGCCCGTCAACTTAATGAAAGGTAAATAGATGGCAGCCGAAGCTGCCCAGCATCCATTTCCCTCGCCAAGTCTGTTTTTGAAGATGCCCTCGGAAGCAAGACGGATGTTTACACTCTCATCATGTCAATGGAGCGCAAGAGAATCCATTAGAAGGCGCTGCAAATAGTGCCACCCACGCGACCGCCTGCAGAATGACGCTCTTCCGGGGCCTGGAGCTCCGAATAGCGCCTTCCATCCTTTGGAACTAACTCCGTGCCTATGTAGCCAGGCTTCTTTGAAATTCTCGACGCTGTAAAAGATTCCACTGCTTGTGGAAGCTCTGTTAACTGAGAAGGTGCTGCATGTCAGATGGAAGCTTTTTATCAGGCTAATAGTTTGACTTGAGTTATTTAATCGAGTTAATAAGTTTTGGATTGAATATTCGCTTAAGATCTGCAAAAAGATTTCGCTTGTGTTTATTATGGTGTGGAATTTTACAATTACGATTTCAGTGTATTTATGTCGATGAGACTAATCGTCGGGATCCGTTTCGAAAGTGAGCGTTAACAAATTTTTTAGAAGGATTTTCGGGGGAGGGAAACATCGTCTGATGTTGTAGTTGCCCTCGTCAGTAACTTTAGAAATATTGCGATCGCTCGAAGTTGACTTTATACCGGCCCACTGAAGAGCTTGAAAATCTTGTTCAAGAGTCTCTCGTTAATTCAGTTTTTACTAATTTTATTAATCTGGCTTTCTATTTTTCCCTTTCTACTCTTTTTAGCATGAGAGTTTGAGGTATGATTCGATATTACGATTCTTCCATACCTTCGTCTATACTTGAATATCTTGACAGGCCTGTGTGATGGCTTCAACACCCCGGAGAAGATCTGCGTTGAAGATACTTGATGAAATGTTCGTGACATTTCGGGCGTCTCACCTTAGCAGATGCAGGTTACCACACTGAATCCCTTTGTTAATTTTCTCAATGTCCGTATAGCTATGAGCTTTGCCTCCTGGCATTTGAAAGAGCACTTCTATTTCCTGCGAAACACTTCCTTGTAATATGACAGATCTATCCAGAGATCACTATCAAGTCTGTGTAATAACTGTTCGACAAAGGAACTACAGCACTCAGTGTCTGCCTACCACCCTAAGGCCTATTTCTGCGCTTCTGCTAGAGAGTCATCTGCGATTCTTCTTCGAAATGAAGTCGAGGGATCTCAACCCTTTCAATTTCATTCATTTGGTCTCAATTTTTTATCTCTCAGGTCGTGGCGTAAATTTGAAACAATTTGGTAGCATTTATTAATAATATTGGGTGCAATTGAAGGACTTTCTAGTGGTTAAATCTTGACTTTACCTCAAGTGTTTTAATTCTTGTTTGATGTGAAAAGAAAAGAGACGAATGTTCTTCATCACTGACGATTGTCTACGGGCACAAAGACCAAGCTTACCATACTGAATTGCCAATTTACTTCATTGCTCGAGAAGTCTAGTATCATTGAAAGAAACCATTCGCAGGTATTTGTGGTGAGGTTAACTTTTTTGTATCTGACGATTATCAAATCTGAAAAACGTAACGAAAATAATATCTACATAGTATCAATAGAAGAAAAATAACTAGTAACTGATTTGACGACGAGAATAAAAAATAAAACTTCTGACCCACGAAGAAACACACGAGATGATGCCGCTACGATGGGATAAAAGTTTATTCAAACAGCAACGACTAGAAGTAACACAGGCAGACAACTTGTTCACGACGGTGTATGTACGTGCATCCTGTGTTCCCACGAATTTTATTCATTTTCTCTTAAGGGATGCTCACTGCTTCTCTTGAAATTCGGTTCGAGCTATATTTTCATAGGTGTTGAGCTCCACTCACTCCTCACTCTTTCGTTTCGTTCGCATCAGTTTCGTTTCAGTTTCGTTTTTAGACGGAGTGAATTAAAATTAATCAAAGTGAGAATTACTTCTTTACAATTCAAAATGCCCAATCATCCAGTCTTCATGTGTTGAATTTCAAATATTCCTTACGTTAGTGCAAAGAATATTTTTCAATTCATTGTTTGAAATCTTAGGACGTCTTATTCCTGGTCAAGTCCAAAATAGTCGACTCCACTAAATGGAAACTGCCGAGTAAATCCGAGCTTCGTCATCTTAAGCTGTTTATAGAGCTCATGGAGTTTTCCATGCTGATGTGCGCACAAACGAAGAAAGTAAACGAGAAATATTTCTTGTCCGGCCTTGGCACGAGGCGGGCTGGCCTATCCATAGAGCAGACAGCTATCCGGTATGTTGATTTACGGGTAAATTGTGGCGCTGCGCCTGCGTAAGCTGTTGCTGGAGTCACTGTCTGCAACATAAATCCAGCATATCCTCTCCGCATCTCTGTTCTGCAAATTGATCATCTGCCCTGAGCCCTGGAGTGTGCAGTCTTCCTCGAGCTCGAAAAGATTATTTTGTTAGTGCAATTCCAAGCCCTGCTTAAACGAAGCCTTTCGAGCACTAGAATTTCTGTTGTTTAGAAACAAGTGCATAATTTGGACGTTGCTTAAATAGCCGTCATATAAGTGTCGGATATGAGCGTGTAATCTGTAGTGAGTTTAAGCACCAGCAGATATTTGCGCAAGACATTAGCTCTGGTCAATTGATGAGCACTCTTGTTTTATTAGCTTCGGTATATTAATTAGCAGTCTTTTTAATGGCGAGACCAAAGCCTATCATAGGACCAAACTATCTTGATTTGATAAGTTGAGTAGTAGAGCGGACTTAGAAGTGGTCATTATGACTGCTGGTGCGAGAGCATGTAAGTGTGACGGCGGCGCAATAGCGATGCAGCGCATGACGGCTGCGCTCCGAGCATCCCAGGGCGTAGTCGAGTCAGCCCAAGGCTGAGCTCGTCTCAGTATGTTCCCGTGTTTCTTAGTGTGTTCGAGCTAACGTCATCTGCATGCGTGCATTTGTGTTGTCCTGTGTCGCGCCAAATCAAAACACTGTAATTTGTGCACTCTTCTGCCACAAAGACGTTCAAGCCCCGAGGGAGCGCATCGCGCGTACATTTTGCCAGTGGACTCTAATTGGGAATCCAAAGTGGAATTGTGCCGTGGTGTTCCAGTGGTATCATTGCTTGCCACTCGCATGCAATGGTCTTTGAATCGAATTCATTTTACGCTGCCTTGAAAGATATGGGGTCTTATGACTGCGCTTGTTGGCTATTATAGTATGTTTTATTCCCGCCATCTTGTACTATTGTTGTGAAACCGTAATTCCCCTCTCAAATATCGCAATTTTTAACGATTTTGCATACCCATGCTATAGAAAATAATATTTTAACAAGTTTTCAGTTTAAGTAATGTTTTAATTGATTTCTGCAATAAATCTTTGATAATTCAACTCAACGCTTTTAACAACAACATTTTTGCTGCAGCTACAGCTGATCAGTTTAGAAGACGCGTTCTCTGCCGTCTGGATCTCGTAACAATACCCCCAACCAGTCGATTATCATCATTCGTAATCCGTTTGATCAGTTGCCTACAGAGTTCATTTCATTTCCCTGCAGCCCCTTCGCTTGGCTCAGAATTGTCTGCAATAGAAAACTGATCGGCTCCGAAAGCAATGTTACGCTTGTGAAATTTTTCAAATTAATTTGTTCGTCGTGGACGGTGCTTTACGACAATTTTATGGCTTGTGCTATGATAGAAAACCAGTTTAGGCTCCGGTACGGACGCTGGGCCGCTCCGGACTTGTTGCGCTCAAATGCTATGAGGTCAGTCGTGTCCCATCACAGGGCGCTCCATTGTCTTCTCTAATATTATTTCAGCGTCCGTGTTCCAGAGCTTCCATAACTTTATACCCTCGTATTGAAAACTTTCATAGCTTCAAATCGTCGTGTTGAAAACTATTATAGCTTCCTCCCTTCGTATTGAAAAAATTTTCTTGAGGGACTTGAAAATTTTCTTGGCTTCATACCTTTGTAATGGAAAGCTTTCATGGCTTCATACCATCGTATTGAAAATTTTTCCTGGCTTCTTACTTTCGTAGTTGAAACGCTTTCACGGCTTCTTATTTTCGTAATGGAAACGTTTTCATGGCTTCTTACCTTTATTATTGGAAAACTTTCTTGGCTTCATGCCGTCTCGTTAAACATTTTTATTGGTTTCATACCTTCATATTGAAGATCTTCATTAAGTTGATACATTTGATAAAATTTTATCCACAGGTATTATACAATTGCTGCATAATTTGGGATCTTTCTATGTGTCGAGTTCCCATGTCGAGAACGTCTTTCAGTAATTAAACATAGACTGCCTGACACTAAATTTTTGTTGAAATTGATGTTCTCGAAAACCGACCATGTCTTCATTTCAAATGTTTTTATCTTCACCATTTGTAGAGAAGACCTAAATAACGCGTATATGATTCACTATTCAGCTTCTCACTTCTCATATTACTTCAATAATACTGAGTTTAATAATGGAGCTGAATTCATTTCTTGCAATTCTTTTACAAAGTGATCCCTTGTAAAATTTCAAGCATGACTTAAAGAATCATAATTGACCTTTAACGATTGTATTTCCAGAACACTGATGTTCGCTGATTACAAGAATTTGTTACAATGGCTACATGTAGAACGCCGAGTTATCCTATTCTACAACGCTCTAGACACTCGCAAGTCAAACCAGTAGCTGAAATCTACGAGTGTAAAATAAATTTTGATTACAATGCAAAAGTATGGTACTTATGACATAAATTTAACGTTTGATAAGTATCATTCTATGTATTAAGGTACGGAAAAATTAGGGACGTCCTCACGTATTTTTATCAACGTTCTGAAAATGCATGCATACTGTAGAAGTTAGTGAATAATAATTTTTTGGAAAGTGCGAGGTTAAAATGAAAGATATGCCTCAGTTAAGATTTGTGCAGAAATACGACTGGGCAAAGAAGCATGAAGCTGAAAGTTTGAGCGAAAGAAACGCACTGTTGAGATTAACGGGGCAATACGAGTGTCAAAGAAGCATGGAGCGGAACGTTAAAGTGAGAGGCATGCTCTACTTTTGATTTATGCAGTAATTCGGCTGTCATGGGGGTATGAAGCAGAAAGTTAAAACAAAAGGTATGCCCCAATTGTTGTTTATGCAGTAATTCAGTTGTCAAGGAGGCATGAAGCAACAACTTGAAACGAAGTTAATGCTCCAATTAAGAATAATGTAGTAGTACAATTGAGAGAAGGCAAAAACCGAGTTGAGCTATTAAAGGAGAAGTCAATTCTAGATGCAACTAAAGTTTTGAAGCGACTAGGAAAACGAATTTTGTACAGAAGTGCGGCGTATGTTGGTTTGTGAACAGTGGAGATATTCTGAAGCGAGTTTTCACTTGCGCAAATTTTGCCTCCTTGAGGCTCTGAAGAAATAAAGTCTATCTTCATGATGTAGCCGAAATATCGAAGTGTCGTTGCTGGTGTATTACGTTTGTTCTGTTTTATCAAGAATAGTCTTGAAATAATTTTGCTAAGCGTGGTGTACTTTGCATTAAAATTTGGGTTATTGCTCTAGTTCATAAAGATTTTATTCTGAGAATGAAATGTTGAATTTTTAAACTTTTTCAATTTTAATACAAAGTAACGAACTGTGTAGAGGCGTATTTCCAGGCTTATGTCACACTGGTTTTGTTACTTACTTAACACTCAATATCACGGAGATGCGGCCAATTTTCTCCGTAAAAAAATATGCCCAGAAGTCGTACCACATTTCAACATTACCAGTGTTGTACTGGCGCCGCATTCACTTGATGGAGTAGTTATTCTTCCGATTACGAGCGCAAGTTAGGGTGGGAATGAAATGTTTCAGCAGGGATATCTCTAATTTGAAATAAAGCGAACTTAAATCCTCTGATCTCGCTTACACGGGCCGTATTCTCAAGCAATTTGCGCGTCACAGCCGCACAGCTCGTAGCGTAATTGTTCTTCTAAACTGATTGGGCGACGCTATGGCAGCGTAAGTTATTTCAAGGTCACTTGACCATTTTACATGTTACCGTACATAATATAGCTAAGTCGACTTAGAAGAACTTACGCTGCCAACGACACTGTTACGACGACGTGTATAGTTGGAAAATTTGGTCCCAGATCTCAAAGCAGGCAGGCACCTGCGGCAGCGTCGTCGCTCTCCTGCGCTGTGGAGGGCGGCGCCTGCTATTGTGCCGCTGTGGTCTACTTGCTCCCACACTCTTTTTTGTGAGCTCAAAAACTCCAATGGCATCATTCAAGTTAACTAAATTGCCCTTCTATTACATTAAGTTTGGACCTAAACACAAGGCCAACCGTAACCGAGAGCCGGCATCAAGAATTTATTGGAGCTCGATTTGGTTTATGGGCCGCCACTGTTTTTAGGACGGTTTTAATTGGCTCTGAGGCCCCGATCGAAGCTGCAATAAATAGCTTTTACTGTAGTGGCTAAAGGCACCAAGCTGAGAGTTTTATAAGGCATTTAATCGTAATTAGAACATCATATTGCGGTGGCAGAAATGAATAGCAGCGAGGCCTGGGACGTTTGCATCAAGGCAAACTCCTCGTCGAAGATTTAATGTGCGCTATTCCCTTCCGACCCCTCGGTGGAATACAAGATATTTTGCTCGTTCCCGCGTTTCTGAGCGGAATATGATATATTTTGCTCACTTTCTCACTACCGAGTGAAATACACGATATTTGCTCGCTTTCTAACCCCTTCAGGTATAAGGCAATTTGTTCGCCTCTGTGCCTCTAAGTGGAACATGAGATATTTTGCTCGTTTCTTAGCCTCTAAGCGCAATATGGTGAATAATTTTTCCCTCTTCCCGTCTCCTACCTGTAAGTAGAAATGCGCAATTTCAAAATAACGAAATTGTTTTTTTTACTAGTCTTAACTTGTCAACAATTATAACTTTGGAGTATTGCTAAGACATGAAAAATTATTTGATAAAAAAGTTGGTTTACTCCATGTCAATAGCACCTTGAGGAGCCTCTTTTTTTATCGGCATAAAAATTCTTAGATAACCTGCGTTAAATCCAAATGTAAAAAATCCGCCCGTTTGAGTCAGCGTTATATTTTAAAGAAATTTAGCGCTTTGTGAATTTTTTATATCATACAATTATTCTTACCGTGGTGAAAGAATTCATCGTACCCTTTGTACCCGAAGTTGAATTTGTACCTGAACAAGTTTCCTGATCTTTTCCCGCACGGTTTTCGACAGTGTTCTTAAATGTGAACGTAGTGCCTATTTTACATAGCTTTTAAAATTCTCTCTCTTTTTCTTGCACTAACAGCCTCGTCCTTTGTACCCTGCAACATTCTGGCTCATCCTGAACAAATTATAAGCAGCTAAATTATAGCGTGTGTTTAGAAGCGAGCAGGTCTCGGCAACGTGGCCTTCATTGGAGGTAATTTGTGTATCTTCCGAGCTCCTCCCGCCGCCGCTCGGCCCATCCCGCACCAACATGAGCACTTGATCAATATGTGTTAATAATACAAAAATCCACGTATTTCAAATATTGTCTTAACATACGAGCGGTATATTTGAGTATTTGAAGGCTGCTTTTGATTATTTTCCATTTTCCTGTTCATTTTGGAGCTTGTGAATTGCTTTGACGTACAACGAGTTGTGTTAAGGAGGAGCGGCGCTCGTAGCTCTGATTACACGGCTGTCGTGCGGCGCGCCGCTCGCCTGTATGTAAGCAGCTCAGACCTCATTGAGATGCATTACTTGCATCACACTCGTGCTTGCATTATGACCGCGTGTCATACGCACCGCCTAGCACATGCCCAAACAAACATGACGTCCGTGTATACCATTAGAATTATCCTTTCATCGATCCCTTTCAGGAGTTTACTTACTGCTCATCGAGCCCAAACCTCAATGCCCATTAAGCTCAAGATCTGCTAATAAACATCACCGATTGATTTTGTTGAATCAGGATCACGTTGCGTGCAGATGCATGCGTGTACCCGAAGCAATCTCGTCTCGATGTTTATTTAGGCCAGCGATATGTATTCTTTCATTATATTAGGGATTACTTGGGTGATTTGTATTGGTATCGTAGGTTTTTACTCCATCTCTTAGAAGACATTAGATTAGACTAGCCTGCCTGGCTTTATCTCCTAGCTTCTCTCGAGCGGGTACGTGTTGCTAGCTGCCTTAAGTGGCTTATCTCACAGACAAAACTTATTACTCGTCCATTCACATTCACTGTTATGCGTGCTCTGCGGGTTGAATTCTTCTTGCGATTATGCTGATTTGAGCAAATATAAATTCCTTTTAAAAGAGTTGTTCCACACATATGTATATCTCAACTTAGTTTTTTTGCAGACGCTCAAGTTCTATTATTTTCGTCAGAGTTTCCTTTTAGAAGGAAATAGTTACGGAATGAGAATCCGACTTGCCCTTCGAGTATACTGTGCTTCACATCGTCCTCCTGATCTTGATGAACTTATCGCTTCCTAGAGGGAGAGGAGCTCAAGCCAATTTAGTACCACTTGTGAAAATCACTTGTGTTGTGAGGTCTATTAGGTTGGCCAGCCCTATTTTTCCCGTCCCATATTCTCCGGTTTTTGGAGGTGAATGTCCCGATGGTATTGTGGCTACAGCGATAGATGAGCGTGCTCAGTGGTGTTCCTTCTTTCTGCCGTTCTCGGGCTCGATCCCTTCATTTCTCATGTTCAGTGGAAGTGATCCATATTCCATGAGCCTCTTATTACGATCTATATTTATAAGCCTTCACTCTTTATCTTGAGTGAAAATATATGATAGAGCTGGCTAATCGAAAGGATGAACTTTTTATCACAAAGGACAGAAAATATTTCGATAATAATACAAGGTGTCCCAGAAGTCGCGCACCATGCAATGATTTGTATTTCTTTTTCATGTTTCAGATTAGATCTGAAATGGGTGAGAAACTAACAGTTCAAGGAAGAGTTCAACTGGTTTTTATGTTTGGAAAATATAAGGCATCTGTTATAATTATGATTGATAAAATCGATACACAAATGTATTTTTATAAAAACCTGAATGGTGGGTGACTTCTGAAGCATACTGTATTTTAGCCATTTTCTCCTCACATACCACCGCCTCTCACACTCGCTTGAACTGGACACGGTTCTCAATCGCGAAATTCCTTTTCTGCCTCCCCATTGTTTTCATTTGTGTTGAATTAAAAACTCTTGTTCTTTCTTGCAACAAAAACTGAATTTAAATCACCTGCCAAAATATTCCCCTGCCGCTACAATATGTGTTGATTTGTCATCCCTCGAATCACTATATGCATGCAAGTCAAGCAAGATTCTTGGGCATTGAATTTCTTTCCAGCCCGAGAACCGCTTATTCTTGTTTCAGGTGTCTGTTAGGGTCTTGACTGTGTAAATGTGCATGCAGACATTATTTTTTTTTCCTGCTGCCTGCGCGAAATGGGCTAAGTTAAATTCTTCTGTGACGAATTCCGCAGATTTACGGACATTTTTCCGGGTGTCGTTGATATGCTGCCTCAGTTAAAACGATTGCGTAGGGCTGTTGTTGTCACAGTTGCATCATTTGTGTTCCTGTGAAGATTTAAAGCATTTTTTGAGAGATTATCGTTCAGAGTGTGCAATTTATCGGAAATAAAGATACGTTGCTTGCTTATGAAAGAAGTCATGGTAGTTGATTCAACCCTATTCATCTCATATCATTACTCGTAACCGAAATTTAGTTCCCTATCTTTGTCCTTAGCACTGTTGAAGTGTCTGAGTGGGACAAGGCGGAGTTCATCTTCATGTATCAATCAACTCGAAATGAAAGCTCGAAAGCTCGAAAACTTTCAAGTTAATAGAAAATCTAAAAATTCTTTCTCATTATCAGTGATAAAAAAAGCTTCTCTAATATCAGGTTTGCGGAACGGTGCTGCGAGGAAAGTTTTTCTTAACTGCCGTCACATTGAGCGGGAACAATCGGCGTGCCATGAGACCCTGAACGTCATCGCAGGCTTGGGTGCTGTCGTTGTGTTGCGGCGCTCTTCCGACCTGAAGAAAAGAGTTTAATGCTGTGCGCAATGCGGCACGTATTAGCTGACCAGTTTATGGGCCATAATTAAGACTTACGTGGTGCAATGAAGCCCTAGTACGGTAAAGATTAGGTTCTTAAATTTCCCTGCGATCCAGTCCTTTCATTACTGTCGTCCCAGAATCAACGAGTTAATCTTCAATGCGCGATTGCTAGGCTTTGAGAAAAGCCGATAGGTTTGGCTGAGTTATGTTGATCTTAAGCGACCGAGTGTGCGATTCGTAAGAACGTGTAAGATTGCAAATATAATGTCGATTCTTCGCAACATTCCGCGGCTCTGATGAAACTCCCAATCGACTGCCCAGACATCATAATGCAGACTTGATCCTCCTGTAATTACGTTCGAATTATTCAAGGGAGAGACTTGCTAATAGGGAAAAAGTAATGGAATTTGTTGCTTATGCAGTAGGCTATAGTGCGTACATTTGTTTTTACGAGATTTTGGTTCATGGAATTGACTTTCGGGATTTAACTTTTGTGGCATTTATCATTACTACTAATGCCTTGGAATGTGATCCCTTTTTAAACGTTTGAAGAGATGAATCCGAAACCCTTGGTAAGTGTAGAAGTCAATGGTTCGCTGGAGCGAAGCTTGTGAAGTACCCGTTGATTACCCCCGACGCCTTCTGCCTACGGGACATCTCTCACGCTCGTGTACCAGGCCCTGTACTGTGGTTTGATTTGGTGTTGACTGATCAAGCAAGAGCCTCTTCCTGCTCACACCCCTCAGGAGGCAAGGGATAGGCAATAGGTTTAGGTTAATCAGGTTTGTCTGCAGATCTTATGCTGTGGGGACTGGCGCCCCTCAGAAGGGCTCTCAGATTACCTGAGCTGTACTGTACATGGGCCTTTGAGACTTCCTATCGTTCGTGCCCATTTGGCTTCTATCAGATTTCATGCCTTCTCCGCCATCTCTTTTTTTGTCATTTCGTCCTCTTTCTTTCTTCCTAATTGACCGTGCCTATGCGTAGGGTATCTTGAGAAGGAACATGTCTTGTGTGTAAATTCCCAGTTTTCTGAAATTAATGCTAAATGATCCCTTTTTTCGCTTTCTTGAGATCGCGTTGGTTGTGGCTAGGGATTTTCAAATTATTGTAAAAGGTACAATTGTCTTTTCTTCTTCTTTATCTTCTTCCTTCCGAAAACTGGTTCTTTCTATGCTCTGGGTATACATGTAAGAACACACTTTGTGCGTAGATTCTCAGTTTTTATTATCCATACTAAATGATCCCTCCTCTTCATTTCTCAAGATCACCCTTGTTATAGCTAAGGAGTCTTAAACTAAAATAATACTGAAAAAACTTTCTTTTCAAAAGCTAACAATTCCGTGAGCTCATGTTTTTGGTTGATTCATGATTAACTACTAAATTAAAATGTACCTCCCGGTACAGATGAAATGTACCTCCTGGTTAAAAAATAATGAAATTCTGACGTATTAATTGCTCACAGTTAAGTATTGGTAATATTCAAGATAAGTACGTGCGTAATGTTAGACAAGGTTTGCAAGATGACAATAAACAAGAAACTCAGTAACAGTACCGAGTAGCTCTGCACCTGTGCCCCAGTGAGCTGCATGACGATTTTTGAGAGCAAATCTTCATTTTATGGCTCCCTTCTGTTATTAAAACCTAAAGGATATGTATCTTATAAATTTTAATGATACGTTTAATAAGTATTTTTGTGTTTGCCCGCAGGAGAGCGGTTCCAGCTGCAGTGTCATCCCGACATGGACATCCCAGACGCCCTTCACAAGACCTTCGGCATTCGCAAGAACTACACGTGTATTTCATGCTCGTGTGTGGTCAGTGCCTCTATTTCTTCTTGTCAGTAGCATGGCTTTTGAGTGTGCTGCATAGTAGAATAACTTCATACTTTTCAAACGCATGCGAGTCTTTCGTTAGACGGGATCTCTGTTGTAGATAGACTGTCCGGTTTTGTGTTGTTGTTTTGAAATGTTCCTCGGTCTAAGAATATCAACATCTCTTCGGTTTCTCAATGAGCTCAAATTCAATTTGTTGCTTCAGTTGGTGAGTTGTCGGAAATTTCTTGCTCCGAGTTGGAAGATTTTTATTCATAAAAGTACGGCCTTGATTTTGGTCGACTCGACATTTTTTTGGGACTTGAAACTAAGCCATGAAATTTTTATACTGTGAGTTACAGGGATTTATTTTAGATAGTTCTACTTACATCAAGTTTTTATTCGGTCTTATCTTCGGCTTTGACTTTCTTGCGATTGCGAAGATTTTTTTCCGACCACAGGTTTTGATTACATCATGTGTATGAGAAACGCTTGACGTTTTCCGGAGTTTTTCCGTGAGGCAAAATATTTCTCATGTTCTGTTATTAAGAAGTGATTAAGCAGTTTCACAGCTTCGCTTCTAAGGCTAAGCCGCAAATTCATTAGCAAATTTGTTTGAGAAATCTTGTTCAGTTAAAATGGAAAAAACATGTATTTTCATTGATGTTGGTATTCTTAAACAATGAGTACAATATTATAATCAAGTCGGCTCGCCGTGTGAGGAACTGTGCAAGTATGAACTGTTTTTAACTCGTAGATAAAATCTTGGTTTGGTGAAGGAGGAAATTTCCATCAAGTCCTGATATCCTGCAACTGCACAAATCCAACACTCCGTCTCGAATTCCTATGATTGTAAGAACTGAATCACCTCTGGTTAGTTATTAACCCGTCGCCACGTCCTGGACTCTTAGAAGGTCGGCAAAGCTAGGGTTGCCATATATGGTCTTAAGCGTCTCGTTGAGCGCTATTCATTGGTGTAAGGTAAAATTAGGTGGGAGGAACAGGGAAGGAAAGGTAACAAGCTCAAATCTGTATGAATTCTTCTGCTCAGTCTGGAGTGTAGCTACCGGCGCTGCACAACCTCAGCAGTGTAGCTGAGGCATACCAGCACACACTCTGCCTCTAAGAAGGTCGCCTTCATTTTTATTTTCTTATGTTTTTTGTTCCAAAAATGGGAGTCCAAATCCACAGATTTACTCCTACGCAAAAAATAATACCACCATTGTATTCGGGAGGAAAAGCTCTATGCATATCAAACTCTTTACAAACAATGAAACTGCTTGATAACAGCCTATGCACAAAATGAACTAAAAAATAAAAACTGTGTTCTACATATAATGCACATAACTCCGGAACTATTGGACCTGAAAAAATATTCACATACCACAAGATTCAGCAACTCAGAATCTATGAAAATGCATCATAAAAAAACATAAAAGTGCAATAAATAAAAATGGCCAGTGATTTTCTGATTTCTGTTTTCTGAATTTTACCGAAATAAAAACTCGAATTTCGTAGATTTTCATTGGGGTAGCAGTATTTTTCCCCCACTGACAGAAAGAGCAACTCTCTCTCTTTACAATGAACCCCCAATGAAACTTCTAACATGATTAATGAATGTACAGTAAGTTGCACAGTTGACCCATTTTCTTCAAACCTCTTGGTAGGTCGACCATGTGGAGACGGGTTAAAAGTTTTATTGAGCTTTCACAAACTCTCTTTATTGAAAATAATAGTAAATAAAATAATTACAACGAATATTTCACTTCTCAGTTCAGAAAAAACATTAAAATTTAGATAAAGATTTTATTATGAAAACTTCATCTGTGCGAGCCTGCGTTTCACTGAACAAATTTCGATCCTTTTTCGTGCGAGGTATAAAAGTGGACGGAAAAGTGTGCTTTTTAAAAATTTCATCGGGGACAGCATAAACCGAGCTGCTCCTAACAAACCTCCGACACTGAAGGATTGCTTCGATCTCCCACCAGCAGATTCATCAGCACCAGACTAACGAGTCGATCGCCTTCTGAATAACCGCAGACTTAGCGAGAAGAATTTTAAAATGTGGAGAAAACTTATTCTCTTTCTTAGAGTTATTGGTTGGGTTCAAATTTTTGTGAACGTCATCAGTATTCCGAAACGAATTTCGTGAAGTATAATTCATGTATTCAAAGATAGATTTCGATCTTGTATTCTGTGAGTTTGACGAAAAAAAAGAAAGAGTTCTTGAAGAGCCCTCGAAAGACAGAAATTCATGCTCATTCTCTAGAGCACTGCCAGTTCAGAGCTGGTATCCTGGGTACTGCCTCGCTTTGTATTCTTAATATGTCTGTCGACAGGGAATGACATGGAGGAAATAAACGCACTAAATTATCTTGTTATACTCCATCATGAATTTTATGTGATTGAATTTTATTATCCAGATGACATTTTCTCTTGGTATGAAAAGGTGGATTTTGAGTTTCTTCTCTGTCAAATCAAGTTGTGTTGAGGCCTGTATCTCAAGGCTCGTATTTCTGTCTTATATCTAACGAAACATTTGCTATAGCTTATGGAACTTTCATACCTAGGATATTTTTACTTCAAATTTTAATTATTCTTCCTTAGTTTGTATTCAGTGATTGATTAAGCATTTCCCAAAGAATTCTAAAGTTAGCACATTGAATTTCTTTTCCTGTTGAAAAAAATTTCATGTTCTAAATACCCGGCCTTCTTTCGTTCTAGAGTTATGTGCACTTAACGCACGTCGACAATTCCCAATTCTAAGAGTTTATGTTCCTGAACTAACACCTTTTGGAAGTTATTATTTTCATCAAGCATAATCAAAACAAATTAAGAAGTCAGAGGGCTGCTACTTCGTCTTCAAGTTAATGTCTTTTTGCTTGACACGGGCGGCCTGGATGGCGCTATCAGTAGACCGAGGCAGTGAACTCCCTTTTATCTGGAATGGCGTCAATTGTAAAAAGTCATCCATTCTTCGCAGCGAAAAAATCCCCATTTGTTGATAGTAAAAAGAGTCGAGGGAGCGGTAGCGCTCCTGTTTCCAAGCCAAGACCCGTTTGCGGAGCTCGGGCTCGTTCGGGCCTGGGTTTTTGGGTGCCGCAAAGGAGACCATCTCCTCTGCGCTCTAATTGCCCGCTTCCGGCCAGCGCGCGACGAGTCGATTCTGCTCATCACAGCTCCGATTTCATGCCAACTTCGAATCCAAATGTTCGGCTGATCGGCTCACATTACTGCCCATGGATACTCAATGGAAGTTAAATTTTTATCGTCATTTAGAACCACTAATATGGTTCAAGTTTGATGAAGTATTGACGAAGTGCAGTAGTCGAACGATAATTTTGAGGGCTTGCTTTTTTAACGTGTGAATAACTTTTCGAGCTTACATGTGTGCACTTGTTCTTACTGACATCTGAAATATTCTTGAACGGCATTTCCATGGAAGGTTGATTTTTTTTATACTCTAGAGCTAGTTCTGCACTGAGGAAGCAAAAAATAAGCTAGGATGCTCTATCAACATTAAAAAAACACTCGTTGTTGAATATTTATCAAAATTCAGGGAACTTAATTGAATGCGCTCGTGGCAACTAGTGTAGGTGGTCATTAGTGGAAGCGCAGAAAACTTCGAACGCGCACTGTGAAGATTCTATAATATTGGCAGTGAAGAAAACTTATTGCCTCAGTAATTTCCTCAGTAGCACGTGTCCTATCTCTTCTCTGCCTTTTCTTTTCGTCTTTTCTAGCTTTCTGTTTCCATATGCAGAGTTATCCCATGCGTGATTACACCTTGTGCTTAAATTTGTCGTTTTTTACAATCCATATTAAATCTCCTTTCTTTTCGCTCTCGTGAAATTGTCTTATAGTCTTAAAAAGTCTTAAACCTACTTATATGATAATTATGATAATGGAACAATATCTTCCTCAATGTGGCCCTAATTATTCCTCGCCTGTATTCATTAGATTTTATATTTAAATAATGCAACACCTAACACCTAACGTTACGTATCCTCTTCTAACCTAACCCCACAAAACCTAAACTTATCGTTTAAATGTAATAACGTTCAACTAATCGTAAAAAAATAGACTAGATTAAACGTTAGTTTAAGCCTCCCTAACCGCAACAAAGGCTTTCCAAAGAGAGGAAAGAGGAAGGCACCATTTAGTATGGAGACAATGGAATGTGGAATCTATGCACAAGGTGCATAGAAACGGTAAGTGGAGAAAAAAGTTCATGAAACACGATAAAAGTTGAAGAATAAAGTGGTATGTGCTGAAAAATAGAGTTCAATATTCAACTTAAATTTAAAGTTGATAGTGGTAACCAACTTCGAAAACAGCAAACATATTAAGGGGATCATGCCCTCATATTTAGCTTTAATTAAGTATTCATGAAAATTGAATTCGTGACTACTGGTCGGTCAGCAGCATTTGAAAATTTTCCCTGTGGCCACCGGTGGCGCACATTGCGGTCTAAGTGGTAACATAACAAAAAATATGCTTATTTTAACAAAGATAAGGCTAACCTAACTCTCAGCTCGGGACCTTATATTTTACCCGCTGGGAGTACCAATTCCCATAGATATAATAGTTGTATGACCCGGAGGGGAAAAATCGTAAAAAGTTATAGATTTTGCGGTCCGGCGAACTCGTTGATGGACTTCATGATATCAACTTGGACAGCTTTCAAAGGGCACAGCGGTTGTATCGTAAGGAATCAGTACTCTTAGTGGGAGGCTGTGAGGTCCTGAACTGAAGGTTGGGTAGGCCTTTCTTTAGTGAAATAGAATGGGTGCAACAGTCACGTGATTCCACTAAATGCCTTTCTGGGGACTTGTTCACCCCCTGAGTGCTGTCGTTACGTGCGGGTGGTGTGCTGTGACAGCGCAGGCGCCTGCAGCCCGCATGCACTAGCCGACTTGCACCAGCCAGGTCGGGACCTGCAGGATCGGGATCAATTAAATGTGCAGAGAGCGAAGCTGTCTCTGGTCGAACTGCTTTAGTGGCAATCCCAGCCACACCAGCTGCTGCTCCAGCAGCCATCTCAACAGCAGCAGCCACACCAGCGTCAGCAGCAGCACACCAGCGTCTTCAGCAGCACACACCAGCGTCATCAGCAGCACACACCAGCGTCAGCATCAGCAGCACACACCAGCGTCAGCATCAGCAGCACACCAGCGTCAGCAGCGCAGCACACCAGCGTCAGCAGCAGCACACACCAGCGTCAGAGCAGCACACACCAGCGTCAGCAGCAGCACACACCATCGTCAGCAGCAGCACACACCAGCGTCAGCAGCAGCACACATCATCGTAAGCAGCAGCACACACCAGCGTCAGCAGCAGCACACACCAGCGTCAGCAGCAGCACACACCAGCGTCAGCAGCAGCAGCAGCACACACCAGCGTCAGCAACACACACACACACACACACACACACACACACACACACACACACACACCACGCCGGGGCGCAGCGCTGGCAAGACGCCAGATCACGCCCTCGCGCTCCCCCAGCTCGGCCGCCGTGGGGTGGCACATTCATTCAACGGGTGGGCAGCAGTCCCTCTCCCTCCCGTCATGTTCTTCCAAATGAATATCTTCCGCTTTTGATTTTCTTTCAGGTCGTTGTTACTACCGGCGAAAAATGAGTTACTCTTTCTCTTGGAGTCTCTTGGAGAGGTCCCCTCAGAGGGACACAACTATTGTATCTTTGGGAATTGGCGCTCCCAGGGGGACT
This sequence comes from Morinoia aosen, assembly GCA_030386875.1. Classification (NCBI taxonomy): domain Eukaryota; kingdom Metazoa; phylum Arthropoda; class Malacostraca; order Amphipoda; family Talitridae; genus Morinoia; species Morinoia aosen. The sequence goes on from CM059563.1 coordinate 11,655,776, forward strand.
ATGTGAGGGCCTGAGCTAAAGTTTAGGTAGGCTTCCTTTTTGTTGAAATAGAATAGGTTTTTGTTTTGTTACAGACCATCTTTTTTCGGTTCACTGCTGTCCTGTTTTTCAGCACCTACTACTTTCTTCTCCAACTTTATCTTGTTTCATGAACTTCTTTCTTAGCTTCCTGTTTCTGTGCACCTTGTGCATAGATTCAGCGTTCCCTCAACTCCATACTAAATGGTGCCTTCCTCCTTCCTCTCTTAGAACATCTTTGTCGTGCAGTTAAGGGAGGCTAAAATTTTCTTAAATAATAATAATAATAATCTTGTATTAAATGGAATCATGCATGTTGATTGGCGGGTAAACAATACCTTCTAATACAAGTACAGGTGAGGGTGTGGGATGAGGGTATCTGTGATACAGGTAACTGTGTTACGGGTGGGTATCTGTGGTACTGATGTGTAACGGGTATCTGTGTTACGGGTATCTGTGTTACGGGTATCTGTGTTACGGGTATCTGTGTTACGGATATCTGTGTTACGGGTATCTGTGTTACGGGTATCTGTGTTACGGGTATCTGTGTTACGGGTATCTGTGTTACGGGTATCTGTGTTACGGGTATCTGTGTTACGGGTATCTGTGTTACGGGTATCTGTGTTACGGGTATCTGTGTTACGGGTATCTGTGTTACGGGTATCTGTGTAACGGGTATCTGTGTAACGGGTATCTGTGTAACGGGTATCTGTGAAACGGGTGTCTGTGAAACGGGTGTCTGTGAAACGGGTGTCTGTGAAACGGGTGTCTGTGTAACGGGTGTCTGTGTAACGGGTGTCTGTGTACCGGGTGTCTGTGTACCGGGTGTCTGTGTACCGGGTGTCTGTGTACCGGGTGTCTGTGTAACGGGTGTCTGTGTAACGGGTGTCTGTGTAACGGGTATCTGTGTAACGGGTATCTGTGTAACGGGTATCTGTGTAACGGGTATCTGTGTAACGGGTATCTGTGTAACGGGTATCTGTGTAACGGGTATCTGTGTAACGGGTATCTGTGTAACGGGTATCTGTGTAACGGGTATCTGTGTAACGGGTATCTGTGTAACGGGTATCTGTGTAACGGGTATCTGTGTAACGGGTATCTGTGAAACGGGTATCTGTGCAACGGGTATCTGTGCAACGGGTATCTGTGCAACGGGTATCTGTGTAACGGGTATCTGTGCAACGGGTATCTGTGTAACGGGTATCTGTGTAACGGGTATCTGTGTAACGGGTATCTGTGCAACGGGTATCTGTGCAACGGGTATCTGTGCAACGGGTATCTGTGCAACGGGTATCTGTGCAACGGGTATCTGTGCAACGGGTATCTGTGCAACGGGTATCTGTGCAACGGGTATCTGTGCAACGGGTATCTGTGCAACGGGTATCTGTGCAACGGGTATCTGTGCAACGGGTATCTGTGCAACGGGTATCTGTGCAACGGGTATCTGTGCAACGGGTATCTGTGCAACGGGTATCTGTGCAACGGGTATCTGTGCAACGGGTATCTGTGCAACGGGTATCTGTGCAACGGGTATCTGTGCAACGGGTATCTGTGCAACGGGTATCTGTGCAACGGGTATCTGTGCAACGGGTATCTGTGTAACAGGTTACGAGCCCCCAATTTTTGCGCCCTTGTGGTCCTGCTTCAACGTCAACTTTTTGAGTTCATGTGTGACAATTGCTCAAGTGAGCAGAAACAGAAAAAACTCAATATCATTAAATGATTGAGCCGGAAATCTCGAGGCGTGATTTTTATTTAATTAGGCTGTTCTAACCACTTCCCCAGCCTGTGCCTCACTATTTTGTACTTAAAAAACGAATTTCTCCATAAGAGGAAAATTAAAAACCTCGGTTAATTTACGGTACTGGAAACAGCTCACACAAGTCAGTGCAAATATATAATCATTGCCCGACAAAGGCTTCTCGTCACACGCGTCACTAAGGCAAAGGCACTTTCCGGTCCTACGCAATGCCTGCTGCATTTGACGAGCGTGCTTGAGGGTCACCAGCAACTCACCGTAATGACCAGGAGGCTTTAATTGGGCCGGTGGAGACTAGTTGTAGCACCCTGTTCAATTCTCTCCTGCGTCCACCGCTAATTTAAAAAGTTCACTTCGAGTGAATTATACTGCATTAATAATAACTGAGTTTTTATCGACATCTAAAACGGCCAGTACTGTTTAGACTCGTATTAATACAGCGCGACGTGATTTTCATCTAACCACCAAGAAATCTTAAAAAACTGATACCTTAGGTGATTTTCAAGTCACTCCCATCACACGAGATGGAATCCAGAGTCAGAGGATGCTGTTCCAGAGCTCAAGGAACATTTCCCGCGACTTAATCAGGATAGAAGCCTCAGTCTGAGATTCAGGTCGGGAGAGTTGACAGCTTAACGTCTACAATCTAATTCATTACCGTGAAATAGTGGGGGTATTAGGCTCTTGAATTAATTAATATTTTGACTCCTCTTGAATCACTGATTCTGGCTTCTCATTTGAAGTGTATTTTGGATAGCGCAGACGCTGATGTTCAACAGCTGGTGGAGGTCATGAGATCTTTAATTGATCTGTGGACCCCTGGAGCGTCGCTCGCATGGGGCTGCGGAGCCCTGCCTGCTGTGTTGCCTGCTGCTGCCCCGTGTTGCATGCCTGCTGCTGCCCCGTGTTGCCTGCTGCTGCCTCGTGTTGCCTGCTGCTGCCTCGTGTTGCCTGCTGCTGCCTCGTGTTGCCTGCTGCTGCCGCCTCGTATTGCCTGCTGCTGCCGCCTCGTATTGCCTGCTGCTGCCGCCTCGTATTGCCTGCTGCTGCCGCCTCGTGTTGCCTGCTCAGCTGCCTCGTGTTGCCTGCTCAGCTGTCTCGTGTTGCCTGCTCAGCTGTCTCGTGTTGCCTGCTCAGCTGTCTCGTGTTGCCTGCTCAGCTGCCTCGTGTTGCCTGCTCAGCTGCCTCGTGTTGCCTGCTCAGCTGCCTCGTGTTGCCTGCTCAGCTGCCTCGTGTTGCCTGCTCAGCTGCCTCGTGTTGCCTGCTCAGCTGCCTCGTGTTGCCTGCTCAGCTGCCTCGTGTTGCCTGCTCAGCTGCCTCGTGTTGCCTGCTCAGCTGCCTCGTGTTGCCTGCTCAGCTGCCTCGTGTTGCCTGCTCAGCTGCCTCGTGTTGCCTGCTCAGCTGCCTCGTGTTGCCTGCTCAGCTGCCTCGTGTTGCCTGCTCAGCTGCCTCGTGTTGCCTGCTCAGCTGCCTCGTGTTGCCTGCTCCGCTGCCTCGTGTTGCCTGCTCGGCTGCCTCGTGTTGCCTGCTCAGCTGCCTCGCGTTGCCTGCTCAGCTGCCTCGCGTTGCCTGCTCAGCTGCCTCGCGTTGCCTGCTCAGCTGCCTCGCGTTGCCTGCTCAGCTGCCTCGCGTTGCCTGCTCAGCTGCCTCGCGTTGCCTGCTCAGCTGCCTCGCGTTGCCTGCTCAGCTGCCTCGCGTTGCCTGCTCAGCTGCCTCGCGTTGCCTGCTCAGCTGCCTCGCGTTGCCTGCTCAGCTGCCTCGCGTTGCCTGCTCAGCTGCCTCGCGTTGCCTGCTCAGCTGCCTCGCGTTGCCTGCTCAGCTGCCTCGCGTTGCCTGCTCAGCTGCCTCGCGTTGCCTGCTCAGCTGCCTCGCGTTGCCTGCTCAGCTGCCTCGCGTTGCCTGCTCAGCTGCCTCGCGTTGCCTGCATTCATTGAATTTAGTTTTGTTTCAGTGCAGCAGCAGATGCGGAAATGGACATATTCGGATTTTTTGCAAGTTGAAGCAAAATTTACGAACTACTTTAACTTCTCACCGCGCATTTATATCGTCGCTTTATTATTTTCTGGTCGCCTCTAGTAATGCTGATTTTGCAAACATAGTTATGCTAATTATGTTTTCATTAGTTTAAGTCAACTGGACTCGAGCATTAGCACCTAATAATTTATGACTCATTTTTCCCCGTTGCGCAAATGCGCTGAAAAAATGACAAGTTCCTGTAATACGATCATCAAAGTTATTCACGGATCCAGATGCTGCCACTTATCAATTAGCGGAAGTGATGGGTCAGGTCAGTCTTAGGGAACGTGCGATGCGTAGGTGCTTGTGTGTGCTGGCTGTGCTCGCTGAACCTGGATGTCAACATCCCAGCATGTAATTATAGTGCCCGAGGACGTGGCTATAATACGTCAGGCTTGAAATTTTACTTCAGTTAATGAGTTGTTGTTGTTGTTAATGTGCTACGCAAAATTGCTTCCCTAGATTTCATTCCGCTTATGTACCTGAGTAAGATGATTTTTTGTTCGGAAGAAGATTATTTCTCGGCTTGAATAACATCTTGATATTTGTATTTTAACGTTTGCATATTATCCCCCACAATATGTAACTCGAAAAGTTTGTCTTCTGCTATCCCCTTACGAGGGGACAACTATCGCATCTACTCGGATTAGCGCTCCCAGGGGGAACATGCGAGGTCCTGAAATTAAGGTTTGATAGGTTTTTCTTTTATTAAAATGCACAAGTTTATTTGTTTTGGTGCGGTCCATTTTGTTCAGTTCACAGTTTTTTTATCAGCTACTTTCTTTTTAATACGTTCCCCGCGTATTGGGCCAGATGTGTACCAAGCGGTAAATTGCCCATTTACGTACCGGGATAAATGCACGACATTTTTATGTTTCACGTCATTTTTTAAAATAATTGTTATCATCCGAAGCGAAATGTTATCGTGCTATTGTATTTTTCATATTCATAAGGAAGAATTAAAATTTATTCAAACTGGAAAATCGATTTTCCTGTTCTGCTACTTACAACCTAACCAAACCAACCGTATCAGCCGTGGAAACGCACGGAACGTGGCAAAATTCCATCATTCTTCTTCAACTTACTACCTAACTTACGATTTCTGTGCGCAGGGGACTTAGCGCGGGAACACACTTCTTAAGTAGATTCCCCGTTTCCTAAACTCCATACTAAATGGGGCTTTCCTCCTTCCTCTCTTTAGACCACCTTTGTTGTGGTTAGGGAGGCTTAAGCTAACTTTTCTAATAAAAAACATTTTCCGTTGCTGTACTTTGGGATACTATTACTGGTAATTTTTTTGCTGTACAACTGACCAAAGGTATCTGTAGCAGCGACTCCCTGAGTTCACTCGACCCGTACACGCCCTGAAATGGACTTCAGACACGCCGACCCGCAGCCGTTAGTGTGGTCTCAACGTATGGTTGTTTATCACATTCATTGCGGTATGACCCACCGACGGGTCGTGCTCAAGTTTTTCCAGCTGCAAAACGACCCATCGATGGGTCGTTTAAAAAATTTTGAACAATATTTTTAAATTAATGGAATTTATTTACCCATTTAATGTTCACTAATTATAAAAATTTTAACAACTTTTACCTTTGAATTTGAGTTGGATATTGAACTTCTGTTCAACTTATCGCTGCCAGTGTCTTATGCGAAGCTTGACAATGTTAACTTCAAGTTCATGTTTGTAGTATTAACGCATTAACTGCGTTGGCGTGGTTGCTACAGTCGGTTTGGTTATGTTAGAAGTAGCAGAATTGAAAAGGCGTCTTTACTGCTCGATTATCTTTTTATCTTTTTTAAGAAGTGGAAAAATTATGGTTACACGATGGCATTTTAACTTGTGCGTCTTTGTCTATTTTAAATGAAGGTTGGGAAATAATTGAAATGCTATTCATTGATATTGTACGTAAAATGACCAATTTACCTAGTGCACATTTGTACCACTACGCCGTCAGCGTTTCAAGTTTGTCATTCAGATACCGTAAGGAATAAAGTTAACACTTTGACTGCGACGTGTCTCACCGGTGGTCACTGTGGGGATTTTCTTAATGCTGCTGACCGGCCAGTAGTTGCAAACTCAATTTTCAAAAATACTCAATAAAAACTAAATGAAGGCACGATCAATGTAATGTTCATTATTTTCAACATTAATCTCTAAAATTTACTCTAATTTCAGTTAAATATTAAACTTCAGCATAACCCGGCGCAGTAACACCAGGAGTTGGTGTGTTTATATTAACCCTGGGGGAAACACTAATCTACCGAGTGTGAGGTCTGAACGTTTACGTGTGACATCGTTTTTTTGTGCGCGGAATTCGCGCTATCGTGGTCTGGTTTGTCACTTAGGGACCACCACAAAAACATGGGGGCGAAACCTCGCAATGCATCCGCAGCTTGTGACACCAGAGGTATTCGAGATGTTTTATGGTGAATTGCCACTTTAATTTTTTCGCAGCTGATTAAAGCTTTTGGAATGAGCGGGCCTCTTCATTACATATCTCGGCTCGACGATGTTTTGCGTGGAACTTTATCGAGTAGAACCATAGGACGTCAATTAAAGCAGGTACTGCGGCCAGATAACGTGGGGTGCGGGGCCCCGGAGTCGTGGATGGCCAGGTTGTTAATGTTCTAGCTCCGAGGAGTGAGACGTGCTGTGAAGCCTGTGAAGATGCGCTCTGGGATAAATACCAAAAGTATAGAATACTTCCTACTAAATTTTCAAGAAATTGTCTTTCGTCTCATGATCTGTAATGTCTCAACAAACGCCATAGCTTAGATTTTTACCAATAAAAATTACCGGACTGTTTTATGGATGTTGAAATTGACAGTTTCGAAGGACCGCTATTTCCAACATTTCGGATGACGGCGCGAGGAAGTTGAACCTTTCACATTTGTGCGTTTTTGAGCTTCAATCGGCACAAGAGTCTGGATCCCTTGCACAGCGCGGCCTGCACAACCCCGTGACCTTTGAATTCGATAGAACTTGAAGAAACATTTCCAGCTCACCGGGCAGCAGCGAGCTTGGAACATGCGCGGTGCTGTATGAGTCTGCTAGCTGCCCATCGCTGCCTCCACAATTCCCAGTAAAGAATTTCACACTCTTGCGAGTATTGAGTGTCGTACCAAGTGTAGGACACGGCATCAAATGGTGCAGAGTGGCTTGCCACGAGACAGTTGTTTTCTCGCATGCATGCCATCCACGGATCGCATTTTCAAATCATTTACGAGGACGAAGCTTTACAGTTGGCAACGTAAGTTCTTCAGAAATGGCTTCGCTTCGCTGCGATTTGGTCGATACTGATCTGAAAAAAATTAAATTATATGTAACATATAGCCAAGTAAGTTTGTAGGTACATCGTTGGCAGCTGTACTGCTTCGATAATCTGGCCCCAATTCCGTCCACAAGACCGAATATTTGAACTATTCACGTCTTTGTAATCGTACAGCCGGTACCGAAGTTTTCCTGTAAATTTCGCCAAATTATGGGCTGTTTTCTTTAGCCAAAATTTTCAGGCTAAAAGCTTGTAAACATAAAATTTAAAGGCTCGGCCACCTTAGCAGGTTTTCAGATACGGAGGCGTTGCATTTTTATCTGAAAAAGCCTCTCACTTGAAGATTACTACAAAAACTGCACGTGACGTAGCCAAGTCTACTAAAGAACTTTTATAGCTGGCTGTTTAATTGTAACGACGTAAATTTGTCAAAAACCCGGCCCCGGCACGGCTCGGTGTGTCGTGGCCGCACTGGCTCCGTGCGCCTCGGCCTGCCACAGCAGCAGCAGCAGCAGCAACACGCCGGGCAAAGTCCACGCCGCGTCTCCCTCCCTGCCAGCGGTCGCTGGGATGCGAGCTCTGCTCTCCAGCGCCTGGAATCTCGCGTGTTATCTCTTTTCTCCAACTCTGGGTCCGTTGCTGATTCTTTGACTCTGTGCCCAGTGTTGAGCACTTCGAGTTTGAGTTCTTCTACTTGACGCTTCGTGATTTATATTAATTTTATCTTATTTTTCTCAGTCAATTATGTGTTTGTTAGACTCCTCAAAACTTCTCATTGATTTGCTTGTCCATGTTAGTATTGATTGGTTTTATACGCCTCTGCTTTTAAAAAAAAGGGTTATGAATTGTCCATAATTTGCTCTTATGTATTGAGTTGGAAAAGTTGCTGTTAATTTTATTTTGTAAACTGTTATGAACACATTTAACACAGACCGTTTTTAAAAAAATTCCATTCACCAGTATTTATGGGAATCAGCGTTCCCAGGGGTAAAATGTGAGGTCCCGAGCTAAAGGGTAATTTGGCTTTCCTTTTTTTAAAATAGAATATGAGATTCCTTGTTCCCTTAAATCCGTACGAAATGATACATTTGTTGCGGTTTAGGAGACTAACTAACATCAAACAAATATCCATGAGTAATCATCGGTTGTACCGAGCGTTTTGCGCGACTCAGCTCGTTCCAGGAACAAATTCATAAAATTTGCGTACACGTTTGCGAGTTTGAAGTGTTTTTATTTCTTTATGTAATTCATGCTTTTACCTTCTTGAATTTTCGTGCACAAATTATTTTGTGGAATACATGTCTCGAAAACCGTTCATCAATTACTGTACCTCGTTCATGAGTGCTGCTATTAGCATACCTTTGTGAAATATTTGCGGAAATTACTTTGGAAACTATCATGCCAGCTTCTGCGAAAATCCTCTACATACGCTTGATTGCCTTGTCCCAGTTCCGAGACCTTGTCCTCGAAGTGAACTTTGGAAATTAGTCTACGGAAACATATTGCCGTTTTACAGAACAATTTAGCCGCAAAACGCATGTTTCGATGTAATCTCATTACTAGATCACATTGAAAATTTTCAACTGTTGTTGCACAGCTTGATTTCAAAGATCTTTTCAAATCTTTTTTTCTGTTCGAGTGGTGCTTCTGAAATTGGTATTCATAAAAATAGGGATAAACGTAACTGTTCCACGGGATATAAGCACATCGATCAATATACATTCTCTTCTGCTCTAGGCCCGCTTTTATTATACTTGGTTATTTGACGCTCTCAGAGGACAAAAAAAAAGACTCTAGAGGTTAGATTGTCTATCCTATGCTACGGGGCCGGTGCTCCCAGGGGAGATTGTGCTAGGTTATCTCAACTATAGATATGTACGTCTTTGAGATTTCTATCGTTCGTGCCCCCTTTGCTTCTTTGTTTTCATGCCTTCGATTTGTTTTCTTCCCTCTTTCTTCCGAACTTGTTGTTTCAATGTTCAGGGCATCATGTGTGGTGAACACCTTGTGTATAGATTCCCCGTTCTTTAAAGCCCGTAATAAATGATGTTTTCCTCTTTCTTCACTTGGGAGCACATAGTATGTGGTTAAAGCTAGGAGGCTTAAACTGACTTATAATCTAATCTAATCTCACAGGGACCCTCTTTAGAGAAATTCCTACTTATGTAAAGGCTAATATTGTTTATGCTATATTCAATTTTGGGTTTGAATTGATCAATCTAAAATTGGCTGGAAGAAATATGTTGAATGAGAAACTCGAAACAATTTGGAGTAGACCTTTTGTCGAATTCCCTATCCAAAATTAGAGACGCGAACGCCTTATTTCCACAGCACTTGGTTGTAACGCTCGAGTTGATTAAACAATTTTGATTGAAATATCACATTAGCAAACTTATAGAATAATCCATATTTATAATAATATAACAAGATAAGAGCTGGCATCACAAGCTCCACCTCCCGCCCACCATACGTTCAATGAGGCAAAGTCCATCAATTCAAGGTAAAGGCACCAACTGAAGTGAATCATGGGGGGCTGACACTGCGTAGGTTATATTTAAGTAATTCCTTTAAGTAATTGTGATAAGACACGTGAATTGCATGGCTAAATTTCAGGAGTTAGTCATCGGCCCTACGGAAATTTGAAGTGCACTTGAGGGACAAGTTACTTATCATGAAAATCTGGCATATGGATCACTCTCCTCATCGTACTATGTGCTATAATTCTTCACACCTAATTAAAACGGTAAACTATTTCGGATTTTATTTCTTCATAAACAAATAACTTTCATACCCTACCTAAGTTTCGAGTTTGCAGAAGAGTTTAAGGCAATTCTTAGGCTCATAGAATAGGCAGGGAGGTTTATGTTTGTATAGTGTTATTTCTTTAAGGTTCCTTTTGATATATCATCTTCGACATTTAGTCTTATCACTGGAACAAATTTAAAATGAAAACCAATTCTCATACTGAAAATTTAAATGACCGTATAACGAATATCGGACATCTAAGTTCCGTATTGTTGACGCAAATTTAAAACTCAGCTAGACCACGAAGTTTATTGTGGCAAGCTTCCCAACCGTTTCTAGGATAATTTCTGGGGACTGTTACAAAACTTGCTGACGCGAGGCCGCTTTGGGGCGATATAACCATGCATCTATGGCAATTATAGCACTCCCAAGGGGAATATGTGAGGCGACGAGCTAAAGTTTAGGTAGGCCTTCCTTATGTGGAAACCGAAAAGGTGTTTTGTTTTGTTACGGACTACCTTTTTTTTTGGTTCCCTTCTGTCCGTTTTTTCAGCACTTTTTACTCTTCTTTCTTTTTCTTTCATCAACTTTCTTCTTAACCTGCAGTTTTTCTGCGCATGAGATTTTGTGTGGTAACACATCTTGTTCATAATTTTTCCATTCTGCTAGTTCCAAACTAAATAAAGCCTCCTTCTTTTCTCTCCTTGGAACACCTTTATTGTGGTTTTAGAGGCTTAAATTAATTTTTGTTGGAAAACTTAAGAGAAAACGTTCTCTTTTATGGACATTTCTTTCGATCACTGCTTTTGTAGAAGTGTCCTAGTCCCTCAGGATAATACTTCACAGCTGTATTCCAGATACCATCATGTTCCCTTAAAAATAATTTGTCCTACAGCGATCCCCGGAAGTTTTATATCACTCGCCCTGATGATAACCCAAAAGAAAGTTGGAAACTTTGCGCAATATACGCCGTGGTATATTTACATAGTTGACTTGTGCCTGTGTCGCGAGACGTTAGTCCCCTGCTAATTTGCATTAACACGTTAACTGCGATGGATAAAACTGAAGTTCAATTGTAAATTCAGATTTGAAGTCAATTGTAGATAGAAATTTTGAAAGTAGCAAATACTAACTGTATCGTGCCTTGATTTACCTTTCATTTCGTATTTATAAAAATTGAGTTAGTGACTGCAAGTCGGTCAGCAGCATTATGAAAATCCCCTCATTGACCACCAGTGGGTCCTTTCGCAGGAAACATGTTGACCAGAAAATCTTTGTGATTGGAGGAATGGCACACCTCCACACAAACATTTAAATGACAATGCAATTTACGCGAGTATAATCTGACATATAATTCTTTCTTTTTACCCAGCATAACACAACACATCACGATGGGCTTGCAAAAATTAAAAAATTATCGGGTACTCACCAAGTGCTGGGACAGACAGACTTACATCTCCATGACCCATTTTCTCAAAAGTTTTTCTTTTTTCTTGAAGCAGGACCTGTTCGCTGACTATGCTTGGGACATAATATGATTAGAACTGTATTCACATAATATCATATTTCACGATTGCTGTGCAGAGAAAACGCAATTACAAATTGGTATACCTTAATTATAACACTTCGAGAATTCTAACATCGGCTGTTCGATTTATTTTGCCGATTACAGATGTAAGATTTTGAGAAATAAATCTAAAGGACCGCAGACTTTAAACACATCAATTGCAGTGTGCGTGAGTACGAAAGACAAACACATTTTGAAAACCTAGCGCACAATGATTACTTCATATATACAATGCTTTTAACGTTCTAATGCCACTTTTGAATAATCATTCTGTTCATTGTTTTTATTCATTCCGACTTCAGTTCTCGAATTTCGACCACAGGAAGGCAAATCTTTACGGACGTTATTTTCACAACGACGGTATAGTAGAAGCAAAGGCAAGTAAAGGAGAGGCTTAATGGCACAAATCTCCCTCAACCTGCAGGCAAGAATGCATTCCATTTGCAATCACCGAGCTGTTTTTTATTGTAAATTTATTTGCATCTTCATTTCATATTTTTTATGAGATATTTCAGACTGCTTGTTTTCGGTGTGTAAAAACTTTACAAGTTATTTAACATCAACAGGATGGTGTTTATTAAGACAGGAAGCATTATAGATTTTTCGCCATTTATTCAGCTATGTTTGGATATCTGAGCATGCCATGACGTTTCTGCTAAGAAAATGTTCACTCTAGTTAGCTTCCTATATATTTTATACCTATCATTAATATGTATTCACTTATTTTATTGATGGTGAAGCTATTTATTTATGCTTATGAACCTTCCACATCTTTCCTTTGATCGGTTTTTAACAAATTTTTCATTTCTACAACAACATTAATAAATGAACGTTAAGTTATGCTCGTACTACGGCGTATCTGCTCACGACGTAGTATGTATATATGACTATATATTTTTAGGATGGGGTTCTTTTATTATACACTTTAGCATGCCGAAATTTCGCTCTCGTATTTTCAACCATTTGAGACCCTCCGTTCCAAAAAGTTTCGCGTAAACTACGGTCACATCTTGAAAGTTTTTCGTGTAATTTAACTCCTCGTGATTAAGAAAAAGTCCAATGAGCACTCTTTTTTTGACAGCCAAAATGCCGACCTTCAATTGCTGCTCCAACGCCGCGCCGACTCATAAGCCTCCTTACATAGTAGCTCTTTTCGCAGCGATTCCTAAAGTTTATTGGTTAAAAACATTATTTTTACTAAAATACCTTACATACTCTTATACCTGATCTTATATTTCCATATTACTGATAAGACATTATGTAATATTATATTTTCATTTTATTCATCACATCTGCAGAAGATTGGTTGCAGGTAGTTGGTCGAAATTGAGCTACCATTCCCATGCCTCAATTTTGTATTGGAACTTGGACATTTTCTGTGTAACTTGGACACTTTCTGTGTAACTTGGACACATTTTGTGTAACTGGGACACTTTCTGTGTAACTTGGACACTTTCTGTGTAACTTGGACACTTTCTGTGTAACTTGGACACTTTCTGTGTAACTTGGACACATTTTGTGTAACTGGGACACTTTCTGTGTAACTTGGACACTTTCTGTGTAACTTGGACACTTTCTGTGTAACTTGGACACTTTCTGTGTAACTTGGACACTTTCTGTGTAACTTGGACACTTTCTGTGTAACTTGGACACTTTCTGTGTAACTTGGACACTTTCTGTGTAACTTGGACACTTTCTGTGTAACTTGGACACTTTCTGTGTAACTTGGACACTTTCTGTGTAACTTGGACACTTTCTGTGTAACTTGGACACTTTCTGTGTAACTTGGACACTTTCTGTGTAACTTGGACACTTTCTGTGTAACTTGGACACTTTCTGTGTAACTTGGACACTTTCTGTGTAACTTGGACACTTTCTGTGTAACTTGGACACTTTCTGTGTAACTTGGACACTTTCTGTGTAACTTGGACACTTTCTGTGTAACTTGGACACTTTCTGTGTAACTTGGACACTTTCTGTGTAACTTGGACACTTTCTGTGTAACTTGGACACTTTCTGTGTAACTTGGACACTTTCTGTGTAACTTGGACACATTTTGTGTAACTGGGACACATTTTGTGTAACTGGGACACTTTCTGTGTAACTTGGACACTTTCTGTGTAACTTGGACACATTTTGTGTAACTGGGACACTTTCTGAGTAACTCAGACACAATTTGCGCAGCTTTTCCGCATTTTGCGTCACTAAGTGAAAAAGTTATAATTTGTGTAGCAAATTACCATTTCGTAGAATTTGTGCCGTTGTGAAGAGTTTGGTCATATCTATGGCTACATGGTCTTCATTCATTGTTTCTGTTTTTCGTTTCGTTAAGCTTTTTTGCTTAACTTGACTTTTTTTCTCGACTGGTCGCTTTTTTGTAATACGTGTTCCTATTTCATGACACCTTGCCTTATATCGTAGCACCTGATTTTACTTGGTGGTTCTTCTCCTTTCCTTGTGGCTGTCGGTTAATTTTCGTGCATGGAATTTGGTCCTTCTTTGTTGCACTTGCCTCGTTTTTGTGGTACCTGCCTCGTGTTTGTGGTACTCGCTCCGTCTTGGCGGTACTTGGTTATTTTTTGTAGTATTTGGTCTCTCTCTGTTGCACTAAGCATAGTCATCGTAGTACTTGGCTCTCCATCGGGATACTTGACTTTCATGGCACCTGGCCCCACTCCGTGTTATCATAAGCTCCCACTTGCACCGCTGCACCCTCTCATTAGATGCTTCTTGCAATACCGACGGTCGCGCTCCTGTGTCAAGCACAGTGAATGGGCATCGTGCATGGGATTTCTCCAGCTATAACATTGTACTCGGTTGTCCATATAATGTTAATAACGACATTCTGGCTAGTTTTTTCACTCTACACTTCTCCATCGTCTTACATTTTGAATTTTCCTTGCATTTCTAACTTCATTGTCTCCGTGCATTCCCCCCTTTTCTCTCCCGGGCTATAACGCTACCGCTGTCCGAGTGCAGAGCTTTGTAGTTGCAAAGGGCGGCTTGGAGGGGCACTTACGTGCTCTCGATGCTGCCAGATCAGGGAGCGGAGCGAGCAGTTTCTGCCCGTACCCGTACTACCGCGTCCGAGTTTTGATCAAAGAAGGCATTATGCGCGGGACAAGCCGCTCAGCGATGACCTGAATTAAGGCTGCCCATCCGAACTACATATGTGCTTCGTGTGTCACTACATGGGTTGTAGTTGTTCCGAGTTAATGGAACTCGTGTTGCGCAGTGCGTAAATCAAATGTGCTGTGCAAACCTTGGTGACAGTGTACAAGTTCTTCATTTGTGATACGGAACATAGGTGTGTCATCCAAGCTGTGGAGATGCGTCATGAAGTGGTCTATAGATAATGCAGCCGTGCGGGCGTTGAAACTTTAGCTTCAGTATATGTAGAGTTTTCGGCTGTCGTATTAACTTGTGTGGAGCTCATAGTTTTTATCAAAACATTTCGGGTGAGAGAGATTATTCATTGATATTTTATTTATTAATGATAATAAATATAGGAAAATGAAAACGAGTATCTAAAAGTGGGTGTATTTGGCGGGCATAAATTTGAGATTGAGTGGGAGTGTAAGCGTGAGATGCTGCCGTGTTTACTTACTCTGGTGACTGATGAGCTGTGTTGCGTGATGGCTGACAGCCGCTTCGGTCTGCTCTCCAGGGACATAATTTTTAAACAATATACGTGCTCGTAGCTGTTCAGTTGGCAGCGTAAGTTCGTCTAAATTAAGTGGCTACGCTACGTACGGTAAGCACGCAGCGCATAGCTGTATCGCTCCGACGATGTAAATCGTCAGAAAATCGGGGACCAGAAGCATATAACACCTGACGGTTACTTGAACATTTACATAACAGCTAACGTCTCTGTAACTTTTTTGAGCAAACTCGTATTGTCTTTACAGATAATTCTTCCCTCAGGTTTCGTATCTTTTTAACCTGTTGTCCATTGGCAAATATTTTTTACCTTCGATTTCACAGTCATTAAACGGTTCAAGCTCTGAAATATTTCCAAATACACTGTGTTCCGTCGTCATGTGGTCATATCTTCAGCGTTGAGTTCTTCAAAAAGCCGCCATTTGCGTCTTAAAACAAAGATGACGTGGTTGGTGTCGTCCACGCCGGTGGTAGAGTAGCTGTTCTGTCATTTGAGAAGTTCTCGACCCGATGTTCTTGAGTTCTAATTGATCGAGAGGAGCGTGACTGATCAGCTGCACTTGGCGCTCTCAGATGACCCTCGTGTCTCCCGCTTATAATTCATGTTGGAGGAGGCTGGCGCGATCGAGATATCTACTCACTCTTCAATGTTGCTCGTTCAGGCTCGTCACGATGCTGATCGAAGCCCTCCGTGGAATTACTGACTAGTTTTCATTAAACGAAAAGTAATAAAACTTTTCTATAAAACTCTGTAAAAGTCGTTTAATTCTAGTTAGTCTATTTTCCAACATGAGTTTGCCTAGAATTTACGAATTGCTTGGCGCGTGATCAAGGCGAGCTTCATGGCGTGAAAACGTGAGGAATCACAAAACCGAAGACTCTTACTATCTCTTAGAATGTATCAACTTTAACGCAGATTGACGGGATCTTCCGCCTTAAGATACTTTACCTGTTAGCTAGTTTTTACAATTCACATAAAAATAAATTAAAAATTGAATCACTAGCTTGAAGCATAACGAAAAGTTACCTCATTCCAGATTTTTCCTGACAGGGACGAGTAACTGCGAGCTGGTATAAAATCAGTCCCGTGAGATGAGGCGCGAATGAAGGCAATGGTGCGGCGGCGGCGTCGTTGCTTACTTAAGAAAGTTATCTGATTGCGCTGAAATGAGCGAACTTGTCCGGGCTCGGACTTAATTCTTGATTCTGAAGCTCTGTGAAGGAGTAGTTTACATTCAATCTGTTTGTGGGGTCTTGATCCTTGAAAATCGGCTTAGCGTGTTGTGTTGGATAGCATATCTCGAGGAACCACGATGAGGCTCACGAGAAAGTTCGCGTTTAATTTATTCTCTTTTTCCTCTCGACTGCACACCAGCGCATCTGGTGCGCGGACATGAATTTGCTAGGCACATACGAGTAGGAAAAGGTAAATTCTTTTCGAATTATTTTAAAACATTGTCCGTCGAATTTCAACTGATTGCATCTATGATTAGGATACAATTATTGCATCAATGATAATTAGCGCTCCGAGGGAAACTATGCGATGTTTCTAGCAGACAATTAGATAGGCATTCCCTTTATTGAAATAGAGCAAGTTTTTGTTTGGTTGCGAACTATAATTTCCGGTTCACTTCTTTTTTTAATAATCTGCTACTTTCTCCTTCAGCTTATATCTTGTTCCATAAACTTCCTTCCTGACTAGAGCGCAGGTTGTGGGGATACATCTGGTGCATAGATTCCTCGTTTCAAGTTCGAACTAAATGGCCCATTCTCTTCACTCTTTTGAGATTGCCTTCATTGTGCCTAGAGTCTTGGAAAAATTTATTAATAGTTATAAAATTATTATCTCCATGACTTGATCGAAGAATTACAGCTCTTGAGACCCGAGTTTCGTAGTCGTAAAGCAGCCGACCCAAAAGTGACCCGTGTTCCTTTTCCCCTTAAGGGAATGCTAGGCATGATTTCAGCATTTATTTTAGAAATTCTAATAACCACGTTCAAGAGATGTAGAGATAGTACACAATCTACCCGGAAAACAGTGTCAAGACATACGGTAAAATATAGTGTGAAGACCTGGGGGAAACGAGTGTCAGGGGCTGTTGTGTTCGGTCTCCTGACACTTTAAGCTTCACATCCTCTTGATAGATGTCTCCGTTTCGCGTGATGTTCGCGCACGTACAACTGAACTTGAAAAAATGTAGGAAATATTTAACAACGTCTTCCTTATTCAAAAATAAGTCATGAGCGAGTAGGTTGTACCCTTTATACTGCAACTTCCCTTTTTCGGAATACTATGTGAAGTGATCTTCCTTAACCGCCGTACGGATTGTCTTACACTCGTGTGAAGTTACAAAATAGGATCTGTCAGCGTAAATCTGAACGTTACTATTTAAAGTTCAACTATTTCAAACTATTCAACTATTAAAATTTCTTTCATACTTTGATTATTCATAATTTGGTTTCTAAATTTTCTGTTTCTATTAATAAAGAAGTGCAAAATTATGTCAATGAGTGTTTCAAATGCTTTCCTGCGAGTGAAGCGCGTCTAATACTTAGCAATTGTTGGGGGCATTTTCTGAAGGTTTACTCCTGAGGAGACTAAATATTGTCCATTGTGTTCGTATACCTTGTCAATCCAAGAGTTTCTGACGCTAAAATATCGAGCGACAAAAGTGAGTAAAAAACCTTTTTCCGGCCTAAAGAAATATTTAAAAATTCTAATTTTTACTGATTTTAAATTGTTCTTTAAACTTCATTCTCTCATAACAGATTATACAGACGCAAATTGTGAATTCAGTGTTTGAGAGTCCATTTTGTAGCTGTTATGAAATTTTCATAGTGAAAATGGGAAAATGTGACATTGTTCAATTTTGGAGATATATTTTGGCATATGTACGTGGGACTGAACTTCATTCTATATCTTATTTCTTTCCATGAACGTTTTATGCGACCTATTACGATAATGCAAAACCCCTCAGGGGGATACAACTGTTGTACCTATGGGAATTAGCGCTCCCAGGGGATAAATGTGAGGGCCCGAGCTGAGAGTTAGGTAGGCCTTCTTTTTGTTGAAATAAAATGTTTTTTGTTATGTTAAGGACCACCTTTTTTCGGTTCACTACTGTCCTGTTTTTCAGCACCTCTGACTTTCTTCTTCAACTTTTACCTTGTTTCATGAAATTCTTTCTCATCTTACTGTTTCTATGCCCCTTCAGCATAGATTCCTCATTTTCTTATCTCCATACTAAATGGTGCCTTCCTCCTTCCTCTCTTTGATACGCTTTATTTTTGCAGCGGTTAGGGAGGCTTAAACTAACTTATAATCTTAATCTTAATCTTACAATAATGCAAAAACTTTGTATGAACATATCTTAAAGGAATCGTACTGTCATGTATACCAGATATTCCCCAGCGACTAAAAAAATACCACTGAGAAAATCGAGATGATCTCCCCAAGGATTTTGGGGCATTGTTGTCTTCTCTAGAATATATTTAAAGAACATACTATTCAAGGAATATTACTCTCAAATATTTTTTCCCTTTGTGTGTCACCCTTTGGATTACTTTGATTATTTTTGGTTAACGCTTTTCGTAAATATAGGATGTAACTTTTCGGTTACATCGCTGTTTAACGCGAGAAATACGTGTCATAATCAATGTATGTCATTTCATTCACGTTCCATCTTGGCAGTTGCCTCACATGAACCAGATTTCTATATTACAGATTTTTTTTTTAATTCGCCGTTAGCTGTTTAGGGCGAAATCACTTTCACATACGTTCGAACGTACATCACTGCTGTAACAGCAAATTTCGTCAGCGTATGAACTTGCATGATTTTTGGGATGCAAAACGCTGCTGTTTCTTAGGTAGATCACTAAACGTAGCGAATAACAGTCTCTGGTCTACTCAAGTAAAACTTAAGAGCAAAGGTGTTTTTTTATTCTATGTTCTTAAAGAAACATCCTCTTCTAAAGTTTATTAGCTTGTATCTTCAATCACACGAAGATATAATTTAGATTA
The DNA here is from genome assembly GCA_030386875.1 of Morinoia aosen. Lineage (NCBI taxonomy): Eukaryota > Metazoa > Arthropoda > Malacostraca > Amphipoda > Talitridae > Morinoia > Morinoia aosen. The sequence goes on from CM059563.1 coordinate 11,674,840, forward strand.
CCTAAAGTCCCCTAATGTCATGACAGTGCTGTCCAGTTATTTACCTTGACTTCAAGATGAAAGAATTCACTTAGACACTGCTGGCAGTGTTGCTGGTACGTCCTTTCACTGGTTACGTTTCACATCTTCTCACTGGTGTATCGTTCAACTTACACACGTGTAGCACAAGGCATAAAAAAATTAAATTAAGGGACCTCAAACATCTTCAGTGCGTACGTGTTGCCGATTGGAGATAGAGGCAATCCGAAGCGGTCTGCCTAGCATCAGCTTCTTGGGGGAGCCTCGTGGTGACTGCCCTCGTTAATCTTGTTCGAGATGAGGTCTCCTCATGCAGAGCAGATTTATGACTGTCCTTAGGTCTCTAAAACACTGTCCTCACACTACTGCTTACGTGTCGCTCGGTCGTAGACATTGTTTCATCTTAAGGGTTGCTATTTGGCATGTTTTCCTTGTTTCATGTTCAGGATTGCTTTTGCCATGTTTTCCTTGCTGCATGTTCAGGATTGCTTTTTGCCATGTTTTCCTTGCTGCATGTTCAGGATTGCTTTTTGCCATGTTTTCCTTGTTTCATGTTAAGAATTGCCTTTTGCCATGTTTTGCTTGCTGCATGTTAAGAATTGCCTTTTGCCCTGTTTTCCTTGCTGCACGTTAAGGATTGCTTTTTGCCATGTTTTCCTTGCTGCATGTTCAGGATTGCTTTTTGCCATGTTTTCCTTGCTGCATGTTCAGGATTGCTTTTTGCCATGTTTTCCTTGCTACATGTTCAGGATTGCTTTTTGCCATGTTTTCCTTGCTACATGTTAAGGATAGCTTTTTGCCTTGTTCTTGCTGCATGTTAAGAATTGCCTTTTGCCACGTTTTCCTCGTTTCATGTTAAGAATTGCCTCTCGCCATGTTTTTCTTTTTTCATGTTCAGGATTGCTTTTTGCCATGTTTTCTTTGCTGCATGTTCAGGATTGCTTTTTGCCATGTTTTCCTTGCTGCATGTTCAGGATTGCTTTTTGCCATGTTTTCCTTGTTTTATTTAAGAATTTCTCTTTACTATGTTTTCCTAGTTTAAAAGAGACGCAACACATGTGCTGCTAAATGTTTTTTATGGCGTTTATCAAAATCACGTGCCGTTGATCCTGACCGCAACTTAGTCCTCTCAAGTATAAACAAAGGTGTACGTCAAGAGACCGATCACTCATACTCGATTGATTGAAAGGGCTAAATTCAATATCAAATGAAGAATAGGAACAGGGGTTGTCATGCGGAGGTCACAATGTTTGTTATTTTAGGGCTTCTAACAGTTACTTCTTGCTGTGTCATATGTGTGTGTGTGGTATACGGTATTAAGGCTGATCTATATGACCTCTAGAGTTACTTTGCTTTGACTGTCTTGATCGATCTGACTAGTTGTTTGCACATGTCTATGGTTGTAAATCTCGTGTTTGAAGAGCTTTGATTCTCTTGCTTGTATAAGGTACCCCGGGCACCTGTATTGAATATTATCCAGCTTGTAACATCAATCTCTTGTAAAGGGTCCAAACCTTGTTTATAGTACTTGGTATGCAGTGGAATTCCTGACACCAAAAATGACAATGCAGCAGCGCTCCTTTTCATTGTAGCCAAAACTTAGAACTCGATCCCTGCTAAAATCTGTTGATGAAATCGTGCAAAGCGATCTAAACTCATTTTTATTCTTGACTTCTATCGAAGTATTAACGAAGCTAGCTGACAGAATAAAAAAAAATTACTGCTTGATAAGTCAAATTGATATGGTAATTTAGCTTCGAATGCAATTGATCCGAAACTTATTATAGAATGTGTCGTTCTCACTTGACTCACTTTGAAAAGTATTCTTAATTTAGGCATTGAATTTCATGTCCACTCATTATTCTTTCAGTCTGGCGTGTGCCCAGGTTATGTACGGTACTACGCTAAATACAGTTGCGAATCTTAGCACTTGCGTTTGGATAAGATGTCGAAGAAGTCGCTGAACTTATTCGGCCCACAATTAGCTATATTCGAATGTGTTCATTGAAGTAGTTATTAGGAATAATCTCCCTGATGTGTAAGTTGTGATGAATAAATTGCTTAAAATTGTTCGCTACATTTCTTACATACGTGTTTTATTCAAATGAAAGTTCATGTATATCACATCGGGAAAGGCAGAAGGAAGTAGCTCACATCGCCTTCGATTAAGGCTGAAATCTATTTTACGGAATTGATTACTTCTTAGAATATTTTGTATATTATTCCCGTTTCGTACTGCTTTGCTTAGCATTGCACTGCCTATATCGTAAGTAAGGTTTCTCGTAAGATAAAGCAGGTTCAAAGAAACTTCTTAAACTGAGATTTGTTTGCTTAATCAGATCATAAAATAATAATTGTGATCATTATTAATGCTACCTGAAATTTATATTTCGGCCTTTTCTTGACTCCCTAAATTGATGTTAGCAGGAATTACAGGTAAGTTATTACTTTCAAAATCTTGAATTTCCCCTTTTTTCCTCTTACCGTTCAATGGTATGACGATAAAAACATCTCGTTTTCACTGATTCCATATTTCATTGAGTAAGCTACTGTAAAGCTGAGCACACTCTCTTCAGGAGGATACAACTATTGTATCACTGGGAATCAGCACTCCCAGGGGGAAATGTGAAGTCCTGAGCTAAGAGTCAAGAAGGCCTTTTTTTGTTGAAATAAAACGTGTTTTTTATTTGTTTAGGATCTCTTTTTGTTCACTGCTGTCCTGTGTTTCAGTACCTCTAACTTTCATGTACAACTTTTATTTGGTTTCATAGCTTGCCTTCTTAACTTACTGTTTCTATTTACAAGCGATCTTGTGCGGTAGCACACCTTGTGCGTCGATTCCGCGTTCCCTTAACCTCATCCTAAATGGCGCCTTCATCTCTTTTTGGAACGCCTTTGTTGCTGTTAAGGAGGCTTAAACTAACATCTAATCTACTCTAAAGCTTAGCGCACTTGTAAAATAAAATCTACAATTTTCGACGATTTCAGTTGAGATAGATGTGTAAATCTCAATTTTCCTTCGTTTGGCAGAACGGGTTCGTGAACTGCGTGTACCGGTGCCCCAAGATCGAGGGCTGCTACCGGCTGGTGACGGACCCGCTGGACCAGTGCTCCTGCAAGTCGTGCCAAGGTGAGGGCAGTGCAGCGAGGCTGTTGTGCTCACGCGGCAAGGTGCAAATGTTTGTATTGATTCATAGTAGTGCTTGCCTCTTCTGTGGTTTGGTTTTAATGGTATTAGAAAGTGAAGGGATGTGCTTTTGAACGGGAGCTTTTGATCAAACAGTTTCGAGTGATTAGTTTTGTTGTGAGTCATTCGAGTAGCCGGAAACGTAAAATTGAAATATGTTCCAGATTACCTGCCTTAAATTTACGCTTTAATAACTTAAGCTATACATGTATAATCGACGGTAAAATAGTTGAGCTAAATGTATACTGAAAGGGGCTGTTCTCCATGAAATTATTCCTGAGCTTTTGACGTTGGTTTAGCTCTAACCCTTTCGAATAATAATATAATCATACATGGAAGAGCTATTGAGTTTTTTTCTGGAAATAGTTGGTTATTTTATGCCCTTAGGGTGATACAACTACTGCATCCATGGGAATTGGTGCTCCCAGGGGTAAGATATGAAGTACCGAGCTGAAGGTTAAGTAGACCTTCCTTTGTTTAAATGGAATATCCTTTTTGATTTTGTTACGTACCGTATTTTTTTTTGTTCACTGCTGTCCTTTCATCAACCCCTCTATTGTCTTTAACTTTTTTGTTCTCTAAACTTTTTTTTCAAAGTTACTGTTTTTATGCGCAGAGTACCCTGCGGTGAAACACACTTGTACATGGAATACCCATTCCCTCAATTCCACACTAAATAGTTTTTTCCTTCTTCCTCTCTTGGGAACACTTTTGTTGTGGCTAGGAAGACTTGAGCTAACGTAAGATCTATTACACTATTAAAAATTTTAATCTGTATGCCCAAACTTATTTTTATTCATTTGAAAAAAGAATGCTTTTTTATACAGGGGGAGGATCCCGAGGTTAAGTATAAGTTGTAACCATTTAGATATCGGATTTTCAAATATTTTCTTATTGGAATTGGCAGCAAATAATTTTCTTTGGACTTCATCACGCCACGCTCTGGTTATAATAGTAAAATTTTAAAATTGTTATTTGAAAGGTCTCAAACGTGATTTTGGGCAGAATGAAAGCAGACACCGCAGCTAAGTCGATGAAGTTTGATCGTTACCGGCTATACCTCTACGGCTACGTAAATTTCTTAAAAATCTGCTCCCAGGTTATTGGTGAATCTGCAGTGATACCAAATTGCTTAACATGTCTTTGACCTCGCGCAGGCTGCACGCTACCGACCAACGCGACGCTCGTACACGGGGGCCTGGTGAGGGAAGGGTGTCACGTGCAGCAGTGCGACAGCGGCGTGATCACCGAGACAGACGAGCAGTGCCATGTGCCTTGCGCCGCTCCTCTCCCGCCGCCGCCCGGCGAGTGCTGCCCAGCCTGTCCAGGTGCGCCCCACTCCATCAGTTGTGCAGGTCTAGGTACTCCGCGTTCGTGGCGGCAAAGTGCAAAGAAACTGCTTTCCACCGTTTCGTTAGTTCTAAGATAAAAAAACTGCTTTTGTCTTCTTCGTTGTTTCTAAGACAAAAGTGTTGAATGAAACAAGAAAAGTAAAAATCAATAATCAAATTTCAAGGAACCGTTTCGTTTGTTCTAAGAAAAAAGAGAAACTGTTTTCCACTTCTTCGTTGTTTCAATGACAAAATGTTGAATGAAACATGAAAAGTTAAATTCAATTATATTTCAGGTGATTTTTCTTGTCTTTTTCCCTAGATTTGCAATTAAATCAGTTCAGAGAAAGCTGTTCCTGCTGTCGTTGCCGTAACTTGATGCACACGGGTTTGGTTGGGGTTTCTCTCGTTGCCTTACATTTGCTTACATCGTTATTGCGTAATTAAAAATTCCACTGTTAATTTTATTTGCTTTTCGTATGTGTAAAATACGTTGAACTCCATTAGACGAAGGCACGCAAAGCAGAGCACCTTCGTGGTTCCTTCTCTCCGCTGATATTTCGAGTAATCTGCCCATGCTGTCTTTGAGAGGCAATTCTCGAATGAGTTTCGGTACCTTCAGTTGCGAAACAAACTTTCACTCCTAATATCTGTAGATTTACTTCTAAAGAATTTTGAAGGGAAACATTCTTTTAAAACGCTTTCCCATACTATCTTTTTATTATTGGCGTTGCAGATAGCTATGAATGTCCTTCTCTGCTGGTAAAAACTTTTTTTGAGTTGTTTTCTGTCGAATTCTCCTCATCATTACTGACTTGTTTAACACACCACAATGTTCACATTTTCATTTGTTTCTAACGACACGATTTCAAAAGTAACTCGTCCTCTGTTTTGTTGGATGTTTGAATTTTACCTGGGACCTTTATCATATTCTAGTTTTGAGTAGCTATGTTTGTTCCTTCTATAATTCTCCCCAATCTTTTGTCTCGCTGTGGACCAGCTTAAGAATCGCTATTGTAATTTAAACCATAAGCTTTCGATCCTTTTTTTTTATTAAAATTCTGGCTATTCAGACACCTGTGATCACCTGCTACAAGCGATCACTTCTCCCTTTTTTAGGATAATTTATGGGATTAAAAATGCCATTGCGTAGAATGATTTGAGCATGAATAGGAGAAAACGTTCGGTCACTGAAACCTGACAATGGGTATCGAGATGTTATTCGAGCTAGACGATCTGTAGGCTTAATTTGCTGGCTGTGTTTGCTGTACCTGTTATCGTTCATTGTGTCACCAAAGATCTGTATAGTCAGATTGCATTCATAATGCATCTGTGTTGACGCATGCAGTATGCCGTTGGTTTAGCCTGTTTTGATTTTCCGAAGCAATGCCACAAAAAACTCTCTCGCGCTTCGTAGGAGAAAATCCCTGCCCGCGTATTAGTCCTTATAAGGATTCTGTCTGTTCAGAGGTTTAGGATTTGTGTGTGATCCGGCAACTGTTCTATTTGACGATTCAATTACGAAGAGATAATAGAAAATGTTGATGCGCGGGCCTGTGTCAAAAACACATGCTTGAGTTATTGGTTTAGGAGAGGATGCTTGGGTCTGGAACTGCTGCTGCCAGTCATGCTCGTCAACACAGCGACCGCCTTAGCGTCATGCACTCAACTGTCTCCTCAACTTCAACGCCTCTCGGTAGTCTGAGATGGTTGTGCTACGGAGTCTATACCTGGACTCCCACGAAATTACGGGTCTTTAACGTTCTGCGTACTTTTTGCAGCGAGGTCATTGAGTCTTCGTGCATGTCAACTTTCAATAAATTTCACTTGAAGAATGCAATCACTGCACACCTGTAATTCATTTAGAAATCATTGTAAGAAAACAATTATAAGGACGCTTCTTTAGATAAAAGAGATCCCTATTTCCTCTCATTCTACTAATTCAAAATCCGTATCCTGTATGCAGTATACAGCCTTACCTACACGTAGAAAACATAACAGATTAAAATACCATTATTCTTCTGCATTAACTGTGAGTTTTATCACAAGCGCAAATCACTTCACTAAGCATGATTGAAAAGGTGCGCATGCACTTGGTTACTTAATTTTTGCGATAGTGAAGATGCATATTAGCTCATAGATTAATTTTTAGACGCCGTATTTTTAGGGAAATATTAGTAGACGTGAAGGAAGGCGAAGATACGCGTAATAATACAAGTGTTTAATGTGTGGTGCCCGGAAATAGATGCACTCGTCTCTTTGCAGTTATCTTTCAGAATGTAAGTGTAATTATTTTTTAATTTTTCCAAAATACAAAACTTTTTTTTTTTGGAAAGACATGTGTTATAATTATCGAGTTCATTATCTGCCACTCTTACTGATACGCTCACAGAAGAATTACAAGTGCAAGAAATATAATTTATCATAGCTATAGCCGATCGACTGAACTTTGGTGAGCCAAAAGCAGAAAATAAGCTGAAATTTTGAAATGTGGTTTTGGTTAAGGCAGTGGTTCTTAACCTTTTTTGGCAGTGACCCAAAATCTGTTCAAAATACCAACCGCGACCCAAGCCTCCATAACTATAAAAATTTTACCGAAATATCTGTTAACACAAACAGGTTACACAAATCCTTAGCGACCCAATGAAATGGCTCGGCGACCCAACTCTGGGTCGCGACCCAGGGGTTAAGAACCACTGGGTTAAGGCTTTAGCCAAATTATATCGTAATGATGCACAAAAATATTTTTACACCTTTCTCCGCACCTGTTCGGGTAATATGAAATAATAGTTCACTGAGTTGGAACTTCGTGCCCCTCAGAGTCGTCACTTGTTGCGCGATTACGGATTTTGATGCATATATTTGTGTTTAAGCTTATTTGTTTCACTGTTGGAATTTGAGAGCTTACAGTTATGATGTAAGGTTGCAGCATTACAATTAGTTTTATGACGCACTGGCGACAAATTGATCTCCAATTTAAAGGTAGAACTTTCTCCCGCCATTAATGATTTACCATAAAGTTAAAAGCGATGCCAGAAAGCTGAAACTTGGTCAGTCGCAGCGTCGCGGTCTCGACGATCTTGCCCAAAGCACCTGAGCGCCCTTCCTGCAAAGTCGCAGCTCCTGCCGCTACCGTACTGACGCCCTCTGAGGTGCTACCAGCGCTCTGCGATGTCTGCTGCCCATAGGCACTTCGCTAATAAAAATCCAAATACCTGCGACCTCCTGAGCTGGGACTCTACGCATTGCTCTGCATGGGCGCTTTGCTACGCAAATACTGGCAATGAAGATGCCTTACGCAGACGCAGCTCTGTTTGCCTTCAATTTGGGACGTTAGCAGTATTCTTGTTCATACTGGTATGCAAAATGGCGCGACATGACTGAGCACTTAGGGGACTTGAACTGACTAGCTTTACGCTATCAGAGCTTGATTTAAGTTTCGAAGTTACAGAGATTTCTTCAACTCTATGAACTTGTAGGTGGCGAGATTTAGTTTACATGCAAGTGAGCAATGAAGTTCGTTGCTTCAGATTATAAGCAAATATAAATGCTTATCTTTACTGAAAAAAAGCCTCAATGAGCGTTGTGACCGATAAGGGAATTTCACTTGATAAAGTTCAATACAACAGTTTACGGAGACCCTTGCGGGGTTGGTAGGTTTAATGCTTGGGCAGTCCTATCATATTAGCAGCGTTTAAAGGGAAGCTGCAGCAGCTGAGTTGTATTCAAAGGTTTCATGATTATTACAATGTTGATTGTAGAACTGCTTACGAAGACCTGTACTGTGAATTAAATGATCAGGCTAGAAAGTAGTTATATTTAATAAAGTTCTTTCGATTCTAGATGCCTCTAAGATTTAAGGTTTTACCAGTACCTCATTCTTTCTGCTCAGCGCTTTGGATTTACCTGCCGTTCAAAACAGTTTGAACGGCACTTCCGTTTCTTCTGTTTCCGTTAGAACTTCCGTTTTACATTTGTCATCTTAAGTTTTGATTTTTGTTGAAAATTTCACTTTTAAACTTTCATAACATGATACAGAATGGCACTTCGTATTCAATTTTTGTTTTGCATGTTACATTTCAGTGTCTCGCTGCTGTGTCTGGCGAATAAATTGTGATGAAATACAAAGTCAATTCGGTGAAGGAACATGAAACTCGTTGGCTCTTCTCTGATTTTGATATCGTGAAATAGAATATTGCCCCCATCAGGGGGATACAATTATTTTATTTATGGAAATAAGCGCACCCTGGGAGAAAAGGTGAGGTCCCGTGCTAAAAGTTAGGTCGGATTTTCTTTTGTTGAAATAAAATTGATTTTTTTTCTTTATATGTCCTATTTTTCGACACCTCCTACTTTCTTCTTAAACATTTATCTTGTTTCATTAGCTTTCTTTCGTAGCTTACTGTTCCTATTCTGGGGATCTTGTGAGAGAACACACATTGTGCATGAAATCGGATTTCCCTTAACTCCATAGTAAATGGCGCCTTTCCAACACTTTTTTTGTGGTTAAAAGGCTTCAACTAATTTATACTAATGAAACATTACACAGTCGTCTTAGGATGGAGACCGCCCACTGGATGATCCTCATATACGCTACTCATGTCAACCAACCATCATAGCCACACAGCGTAGACTTTATACCAAAAACGAATATCTGATGCGCATGTCGTCCGGCTCATCGTATTTTCTTTCGTCTTCGTAAACGTGACGTCATTCGCTCTATAGAGAGCATTCGGTCCACAGGCTGTGGACCGAGGGCGTGAAGTGCGCTAGGGTGAAACTCATCTGTTCAGAAAGCACTTGAGCGCGTGCAAGTCACGGCATCAAACTCGCCACAGCGCCGCCTCTAAACCGACTTGTTTGTCCTAAGCCGTCAAGTTGTGGGAATGTAGAAGGTGTGGATAAAAGTTCTGCTTTATGCTAGCATTTTGTCCATTGATTTGAAATCAGTTTTTCTCTAATTTGTTTCGACTTTTTCATACATTTTTCCGACTGTAGTTATGTGGGTACGAGAAAGAAACGCTCAATCGAACTATGTAATATTTCACATAATCACACTTATGGAACTTAGTCGTAATGACCTCGAAATACCGTAAGATAAGTCCAATTTCTTATTAGAGAGAGCGCAATTTTTCTAGAAGCGATACAAAACGAATAAACTCGGTCAGCTCGCATTAAATGAGCAAGCGTCAGATCTACACACACACACACACACACACACGCACGCACACACGCACGCACGCACGCACACACACACACACACACACACACACGTGGAACTCGTTTTATTTTACGCATAGGTTTGACACGTGTTCATCTGATGGGAGTTAACGCTCTTTAACACTTGCTTTCACATACCATCTGAAGGTTGTGTTAATCTGTTTGGTATTTTTTTATTTTCCATCATATATTCATGTTTGAAGTTTTATTTTATTCTCTATCGGATTTACGCTTGGTTTCTTTGACCGCGCTGGAAATTTTGAAGATCAAATTTTATGAGCACACACTTGCTTCTTAAATTCGGCGTAAGTGTTGCTGTTCGAAGACGTACAGGAGGCATTAGGGTACCAAGTTATGCGTGTTCCTTTGCTTCTGCATAAATACGGGGCTGGAGACCATGTCGGCTGTGTTTATATGCAATACCCGGACCACACAGCCATGCAAGTGTACGCAATACCCGGACCACACAACCATGCAAGTGTGCGCAATACCCGGACCACACAACCATGCAAGTGTACGCAATACCCGGACCACACAACCATGCAAGTGTACGCAATACCCGGACCACACAGCCATGCAAGTGTACGCAATACCCGGACCACACAACCATGCAAGTGTGCGCAATACCCGGACCACACAACCATGCAAGTGTACGCAATACCCGGACCACACAACCATGCAAGTGTACGCAATACCCGGACCACACAACCATGCAAGTGTACGCAATACACGGACCACACAACCATGCAAGTGTACGCAATACCCGGACCACACAACCATGCAAGTGTACGCAATACCCGGACCACACAACCATGCAAGTGTACGCAATACCCGGATCACATAACCATGCAAGTAGTGTACGCAATACCCGGACCACACAACCATGCAAGTGTACGCAATACCCGGACCACACAACCATGCAAGTGTACGCAATACCCGGACCACACAACCATGCAAGTGTACGCAATACCCGGACCACACAACCATGCAAGTGTACGCAATACCCGGACCACACAACCATGCAAGTGTACGCAATACCCGGACCACACAACCATGCAAGTGTACGCAATACCCGGACCACACAACCATGCAAGTGTACGCAATACCCGGACCACACAACCATGCAAGTGTACGCAATACCCGGACCACACAACCATGCAAGTGTACGCAATACCCGGACCACACAACCATGCAAGTGTACGCAATACCCGGACCACACAACCATGCAAGTGTACGCAATACCCGGACCACACAACCATGCAAGTGTATGCAATACCCGGATCACACAACCATGCAAGTTTACGCCATACCCGGACCACACAACCATGCAAGTGTACGCCATACCAGGGCCAGACACCATATCCATAGGTTTAGGACACCTCGAGTTAATTTTTCCGGTGACATGTGAAAATTCAATTGTTTTCAGCGTTCAAGATTGTTCAAAGCCCTGCAATATGAGCAGGCTGCCGCGTGGAGGGCCGGAGTCTGCTGTCAGGAGAGACGGCGAGCATCAGCACAGACCCGTGCATCACGTGCCGGTGCACCCACAGCAGCCTCGTGTGCTCCAAGGTGTCGTGTCCTGTGCTGTCGTGCCCTCACTACAAAATACAGAAGCTCCCAGGCCACTGCTGTCCTCATTGCGTTGGTGAGCGATCTATTGGTTTGATTATCTAGGAGTATTGGCTTAAATAGAGCCAGTGCATTTAAGTGCGTGGAAGAATTTTTCTGAACGTTTTTTTCAACGTTTTGTTGGGGTTTCTTTTATTCTTTGTCTAGAACAGACGTCCATGGCTATGATTAACTTTTTCTTCTTGAAGATGTCCATTGAAAAAATGCGATTCTAGTATTGTTATGGTCGTCCCGCTTCTGTCTCAGAAAATAACAAACCGTGTTCTTGATGGGTACATTAAAAAACATATTTTTTGATTTGATAAAAGTGATTGATAAGTAACGATTCCACTCCAAAAATTTCTTCATTCATCGCGATGACTTCATGATTTTTCTAAAGCCATACATCATTTGTGTGTGTGCTCGCGCTTAGGTTTTCATGTTGGCATTCACACAGAATCTATTTTTTCAACATACTGTCATTAGAACTGTAGCATTCACTACAAGAGTTGGTATAAGAACTTTTATAATTAGTCTCGAACTGTTATATCCCGTCTTTGTTGGCAAATGATTTTTGCATTATTAGAGTTATGAGGGTTAATCATCTTAGAAGTGTATCACCGACTGCAATTTTAATCAATGCAATGAAAATTTTTTAAATGGTTGACACCGGCTTGCTGGTGCCAACGTTTAGCACATGAGTGTTTTACCGCCCTCTGACGCTAAAGACCTAGGCTTATAAAGAATTTGATACTATTTGTGAACTATTTTACTATATTACACTAATAATTGTTACCTTATTTCCATACTGAAGTGCTATCTGTAGGGTTGTCTTCTTTCAGCGTTTTTGTTCTTACTTGGGCTTGAAGAAATAGCCTAAACTTTCTGTCGATGAGCTGTCATTGAAAACATGTTACATCAAGTTCTTCGCAGTCCGATCTTTCGCAACAGCAAATCCGATCTTTCGCAACAGCAAATCCGATCTTTCGCAACAGCAAATCCGATCTTTCGCGACAGCAAATCCGATCTTTCGCGACAGCAAATCCGATCTTTCGCGACAGCAAATCCGATCTTTCGCGACAGCAAATCCGATCTTTCGCGACAGCAAATCCGATCTTTCGCGACAGCAAATCCGATCTTTCGCGACAGCAAATCCGATCTTTCGCGACAGCAAATCCGATCTTTCGCGACAGCAAATCCGATTTTTCGCGACAGCAAATCCGATCTTTCGCAACAGCAAATCCGATCTTTCGCAACAGCAAATCCGATCTTTCGCAACAGCAAATCCGATCTTTCGCAACAGCAAATCCGATCTTTCGCAACAGCAAATCCGATCCTTCGCAATAGCAAATCCGATCTTTCGCAACAGCAAATCCGATCTTTCGCAACAGCAAATCCGATCTTTCGCAACAGCAAATCCGATCCTTCGCAACAGCAAATCCGATTCTTCGCAACAGCAAATCCGATCTTTCGCAACAGCAAATCCGATCTTTCGCAACAGCAAATCCGATCTTTCGCAACAGCAAATCCGATCTTTCGCAACAGCAAATCCGATCTTTCGCAACAGCAAATCCGATCTTTCGCAACAGTAAATCCGATGTTTTACTACAGCAACTCACATACTGTTTGATGTTTCACTACAGCAACTCATATATACTCCGATGTTTCACTACTGCAACTCATATATACTCCGATGTTTCACTACTGCAACTCATATATACTCCGATGTTTCACTACAGCAACTCATATATACTCCGATGTTTCACTACAGCAACTCATATATACTCCGATGTTTCACTACTGCAACTCATATATACTCCGATGTTTCACTACTGCAACTCATATATACTCCGATGTTTCACTACTGCAACTCATATATACTCCGATGTTTCACTAAAGCAACTCATATATACTCCGATGTTTCACTAAAGCAACTCATATATACTCCGATGTTTCACTACAGCAACTCATATATACTCCGATGTTTCACTAAAGCAACTCATATATACTCCGATGTTTCACCACTGCAACTCGTATATACTCCGATGTTTCACTACTGCAACTCATATATACTCCGATGTTTCACTACTGCAACTCATATATACTCCGATGTTTCACTACAGCAACTCATATATACTCCGATGTTTCACTACAGCAACTCATATATACTCCGATGTTTCACTACAGCAACTCATATATACTCCGATGTTTCACTACAGCAACTCATATATACTCCGATGTTTCACTACAGCAACTCATATATACTCCGATGTTTCACTAAAGCAACTCATATATACTCCGATGTTTCACTACAGCAACTCATATATACTCCGATGTTTCACTACAGCAACTCATATATACTCCGATGTTTCACTACTGCAACTCATATATACTCCGATGTTTCACTACTGCAACTCATATATACTCCGATGTTTCACTAAAGCAACTCATATATACTCCGATGTTTCACTAAAGCAACTCATATTTACTCCGATGTTTCACTAAAGCAACTCATATTTACTCCGATGTTTCACTACAGCAACTCATATATACTCCGATGTTTCACTAGACCAGGTTCAATATACTCCGATCTGTCACGGCTATAAGTCAGTCACACAACGAATGTTTCAAAACTCTTGACTCTCGCCGCTTCTCAGGACACCGCGGCCCGCTGATGAACCACCCACTCGGTGACTGCATCGTAGGCAACTTCGTGTTCATCAACGGCACGACGAGCACCTACAAAGACTCGTGCACCGTATGTTCGTGCATCAACAGTAAAGTCACGTGCACTCGGCTCACGTGCCCTCCTCTTACCTGCCCCGTGCAATACCAGGTGAGGGCAGACTAGCGCTACGTCACATCGGTGTGTGTTATAACACTTGATCATGACCCTCTGATTATTTCCGTGCTCACGTGTGATTATCTTCGTAATAATTCTCTTCTTTCCCTCTGAGAAAATATTACAAAGTACAGGATACAAGTTTGGTGTTCCTAATTCACAAAAGATATATAGATTTTTCATTCAACAAACACTCAATGACATACACGCAAAGTACACTTGCTTCCTCTGTTTGACAATCGCTATACCTGCGTTGTGCAGAAGCTAGCAAAGGAAGGCGACTGCTGCCCTGTGTGTGAGATGCCGCAGAGGTCGGTGGAGTGCTCGTATAGAGGCACGACCTACGAGCATGGCGACACGTGGAGTCGTGGCGAGTGTGCCACGTGCACGTGTGAGCACGGGCAAGTAACGTGCCACGCGGACCCCTGCCCCAACAGCGACTCCTGCCCACTTGGACAAAAGGTTCGCTACGGTGTAGTCGTGTGCGCAGATCTCGTAGGAGTCGCGTATGTTGTCTCAACCAGTTGAATTGCTCTGTTTTTTAGTGTCGCCAAAAATGTGCTTTGTGATGCTTGCCATTGTGGTCGATCGGGAGTTTTGTTACATGAGAAAATAATGCAGAAGTTTCTATAGTCACTGTTTTTTCCTCGATCGGTAAGTTAGAAATTATTTTTAAATGAATTTTATGTAAGAAACCCATTCAAAAAGGGTTCGTTTTAAATTCTTCTTGGTTTTGTAGTTACGAGTGCGTTTGCTCTCTCTATCAAATTTCTCGATGTAGTCTATGAAACAACAAATGCCGACTATGCTGTAGTAAAGTAAGTTTTATTTTCTTACTTTTTCAGTACCTCTCATTTGTCAAACCAGGAACCTGTAATTGTCTCAATGTATGAGTTTAGCAGTTTTTCAACATAATATGATCGGTGGATTTTCTGTTATGATGAAGTATTTATTTAATTCGAAGATGAGACCAGCTCCAAGACAATAGGAAACTGGTCTGCTAGACAAAAGAAAACTGTTTATCGCATTGATACGATTAACTAAATGATGCTCTGGACCTTCTTGAGAGCGCCGGCTTTAGTGCAAAAAACACTAGGACTTTAATTTTTGTCCCTTCAAGCAAGTTAAATGTTGCTAAGTGCCGGGGCTTGAAGTAGGAAATTTTCACTTGATTTCCAGATCTGTAAAAATAGGGAAATGTTGAGCGTTTTTCAACCATGGTTTTGGTGATTATTTTTTGGGTAATAATTGAAAGTTGTCAAATCTCAAAGATAGCTATTACACTCTGCATTTCTCTTAATTAGTACGCAGATATCCTCCTAGAGTTGCAGGTTACATATCTCTCATTTCCCCCCTTGTGCCCCAGCTCGAAGAAGACCCCGACTCCTGCTGTCCTCGCTGCGTGCCCCAGAAAGGAGCGTGTCTGGCTTTCGGCATGCCGCATTACAGAACCTTCGATGGTCTTCACTACGACTTCCAGGTTTGCTTGCGAAGAGCATGACCGGGACTAAGTTGTTATCAAAACCTTTATCAATTTCTAGGGGTCAATATTGCTTAGCTCTACACATTCAGCAGTAGTCTAACTTTCATTTGGTCGTGTGTTATATCCGTAAGTGCTGGTCCTGTGTTTGTGTTTCGCTATTCTAAAATTTTTGAGTAATTTTTATGAACATCGATTCCTTTAAGTGTATGATTGTTTACTAACTATTGTAACTTTGCGTTCAATGATTGTAATTTTGTGTTCAATTAACACACTCACTTGATTGCGTTCAAAATAGCGAACATTTCCAGGTCCTGCAGACTCAGATCAGGCGCGGGCAAATTATTACGTCGACTGTCAACCCCTCTTCCTCTAACGTGCATTTTGTTAGGTCCCTGTTTGAGATTACTAGGATTTTATATTACATTGAATGTAAGACCAGCCAAAATAGTGAATCAAAACAGAAGCATGAATGAAAGTCCCATAAAATTTACAGTCCTTAATAACGACATTCCCTTCCATGATGAAATTTCATACTATGCGTGTTTGCTTTTGACAACAAAATGATCACCAAAAGCCCACAGTTACTTCCAGCGATCTGTATTCTTCAGTGTGTTTTCCCGTGAAGTTCCGCTCCTTGACTTCCCTGTACGTCGAGCAGGGCGACTGCAAGTACACACTCGCCAAGGACTGCGGCCGCCGCAGCAAGTTCCAGCTGAAGATCATCAACCATCCCCACAGCGCCAACTCGGTGCTGCCCTTCATGCGCTCCCTCATACTCAAGCTCCACCTCGATGGATACAAAATGAAGGTGCGAAGTAAAGATGAGTGCACCACGAAAATGCGTAAGGTGCTTGCATAAGTTAGCATTTTATTTATATTTTTCATGCGTAATTTTGTGTGATTTCATGAGAATTGAATTCCTATTCAGATAACGGTGGCAGTTTGCGTAGGATGACCTTTTTTAGTCTAAATGTATCACTTACGTGATTGAAAACTTCTACGCGCAGTGCTTCTTTCTCTTTTCCAGCAGATGCCCATTATATCAAGAGGGCTGCTAGCTTTCACTTCAAATTTTGCACGAGTTAGACGCACCTCAGACGTCGGGAAGAGGAGAGACACTCTTGGTTTTTATCCATCGTTCTTGTGACGCTAGGCGCTGACTTCCATTTAGCCCCATAATAAAAAAAAAGACAAAGAAGCTAAACTGTAACCGTTAACGTCACTCTTTGTTGCAGGTGACCATGATGGTGTCGCGCAAGACCAAAGTGAACGGCAGTAGAGTACGTCTGCCTTACAACCACCGCGACGTGCTTATCTTGGAGAAACAAGGGCACGGCATACAGCTCAACACCTCCATGGGTAGGATTTCTCCGAACAAAACGTTCCTCTCTTCCAGTACAACATATTTTGAGCATTGAGCGTACTAGCATGATCTCGAATTGTCTATTTGGTCATGTGTATGATATTAATATTTATGATAAATGATCTCATATTATTCTGATTTGAGGGAGAATATTTTTCTATAACATACATTTACATTCTACAGAATTAGTTTTGCATCATAACATAGAATTATTTGAATGAAAATTTTCTTAATGATACATCGTTTGCTTGTAGCTACTTGAAAATCCAAAATCATTATCACCTCTGTGTTCACTGTACTGAAAACCCCAGACCAATTCAGATATACCAGAATTAGAGCATTTCCCGTAAAAAACTTCGCGTTCAATTTATTGCATACGTAAACTCGTGATGTTGCTGCAGGTCTGCAGCTGCTGTGGGATGGGGAGAGCTACATCGAGTTGGTACTGGCGCCGGAGTGGCAGAACAAGACGTGCGGGCTGTGCGGCAACTTCAACGGTGACGCGGACGATGACATGACGCGGCCCGGAGGTGCCCGTGACAAGAAGCAGACTGAGTTGACCCTCGCAGAGGTGGCAAGGAGCTGGGCTCGAGGTCGCTGCTCGAAGAGAGAACGGAGCAGTCTCAGGGAGGTCAGTCAACAGAACGTGAGTTCTGAGAGGATTTGATATTAATGTATCGCTCCACGTAGATCATCATTTCGTCATCACGACCATTTAACTCGAAATAGAATTAAATTCATGCTTCCTTATTATTCAAAGGCCCGGTCGCAACACAGTATACTCTTCGTTGGAACAAAAACTTGGAACTCTATACCTGCGGAGACCCGTAAATGTAATTCGTACAAAGTATTCAAAAGACATCTTGAGTCTCACTTCCTATCAGAAAACTAGTCGTGTAAGATCACCATGTCAGATCTTGCCTCCTACATGTAACTAATGATAATGTAATAATGTAACTTGCTTTGGGTAACATAACCGATCTTCAGTCTGCTCTTGAATCGTTTTATCGAGCATACTGTTAAATATAGCCGATTTGACCTATACTGTAAAATACAGCATAAAATATCGAGTTAATTATCTCAATGATCAGTCTAATGGGAAACTAGGTTAAGTGAACTAGGTTAAACATTATTGTACACCTTAGAATAACGTGATGATAGGATGCCCTAGAAGTCGCTGAACTTGTTCGGGCCCACAGGTAGCTATACGCAAATTTGACCATTGTACTAGACTTAAGAAACATTCTACCTCTGTATCACCTGTGGAAAATAAATTGTTTGTTTAAATTGTTTAAATTGATTTATAGGCATACAAACATTTCTCAAAACTTGTACAAAATAAACTGGCATTAAATCCTGCTACCCGCCCTCATGGGTTCAGTGCGGCTCTCTGTCAGGTATCAAGAGGTAAGATTTTCTGTCTCCAGGACAAAACTGAATAAAGTGCATGCAACCTTTTTCATATTCAATCTTAATGTATATGGAATGAATTAATACTCACATGTACTCGAGATAGCAATCTTTTTCACTGAATTGGGATTGGTGAGATGTTGATAGGCTACGTGAAAGCCTAAATTTTGTGGACTACTCTAGCCTTGTCTTAGCTTGAAACCAGTAACTAAGCACAACATACCTTGCCCTTGAGACCAGCAGTTCAACACAATATAGCCTGGCCTTAAGACCAGCAGTTACGTACAACATAGCCAACTAGTCTTGAGTCCAATACTGGAACAAAACACAGCCTATCCTTGAGACCAGCACTGGAACAAAACACAGCCTATCCTTGAGACCAGCACTGGAACAAAACACAGGCTAGCCTTGAGACCAACACTGGAACAAAACACAGCCTATCCTTGAGACCAGCACTGGAACAAAACACAGCCTATCCTTGAGACCAGCACTGGAACAAAACACAGCCTATCCTTGAGACCAGCACTGGAACAAAACACAGGCTAGCCTTGAAACCAACACTGGAACAAAACACAGCCTATCCTTGAGACCAGCACTAGAACAAAACACAGCCTATCCTTGAGACCAGCACTGGAACAAAACACAGCCTATCCTTGAGACCAGCACTGGAACAAAACACAGCCTATCTTTGAGACCAGCACTGGAACAAAACACAGCCTATCCTTGAGACCAGCACTGGAACAAAACACAGCCTATCCTTGAGACCAGTACTGGAACAAAACACAGCCTATCCTTGAGACCAGCACTGGAACAAAACACAGCCTATCCTTGAGACCAGCACTGGAACAAAACATAGGCTAGCCTTGAGACCAGCACTGGAACAAAACATAGGCTAGCCTTGAGACCTGCAGCTGAGCACAATATCACGCACGGTGTGTCCCCGCAGAGCCCTCGCAGCAGGGAGCAGAGGCTGGCGTTTTGCTCGAGTCCCAGCGAGGCGGCGGTGCAGCGCTGTGCCTCTCTCAACGCCTCCGCCCTCGCCCCCTGCCACGCGCTCCTGCCGCAGCAGCCATTCTACCAGTCAGTGGCTCCCTTCATTTTTGTAACTTTCATTGTTTTCATCTCTTAAAGTTCTCATTTTTATTTCTCATAGATTTCGTCGTTTTCATCTCTTGTAGTTCTCGTCATTTTCATCCCTTGTAGTTTTCGTTATTTTCATCTCTTATAGTTTTCATTATTTTCATCTCTCACAGTTCTCGTCATTTTCATTTCTGTATCGCTCTTTAGACTCTACTCTTTCGGAACAAAAGAGGTGTTGACATCTACTGACGTTGTGACGTTCAGTTCATGTTGCTCAGTGTTAACGTCTGTGACGTTGACATTCATTGCAAATGTATAACTTATTTAAATGGTGCGTACAAAAGTTCAACATGGAGACAGTGTGGTGATAGCGTATTCTTTACGAGCTATTCGAAGATGCGTATTAGAGTAGACTTCACTTTTATAAAATACTTGTCACCGACATCTTCCTCACTTCTATATTTGGGTTTAACTGCACTACTCGATGAAAAAATTCGTACAAAAATTCTCGACTTATTTTGCCACTGTATATAAAACCTACGTTATTTACTAGATTTAATTTTTGTCGTGTTTTTTACACCATCTTTTTATGAAGATTGCTTATCAAATTTTTCATACTTTTATGACATAATCTTCGTTCAATATTCAAGTGTATGTATTGAGTAATTTTCTTACATTTTTTCATTTTAATCTTACTAGTTTTGTGTCATCCTAATAAAATTTATGTCCTTATACTGAAGTCTTTAATGTCCAGTTATCGTTGTGTTTCTCGTAGAATTCTTTTTCGATTATCTACATGCTGTATTTCCTTTTCCTGCGCGCATGTGGGCGCATTACATGCAAAGTTTATGTTTATAAAATTACATTTATGTTTCTTTCTTTGGTAAATCATATAGTTTAGTCTTTTCTTGACTTTAAAGTTACATTTCTCAATGTCTGTTCCGTCAGTTATTTACCAGAATATCCTATTAAGCGTCTTTTTCTTTACCACACTGTTGTACTGATCGTTTTATTTCTTCATCATACATAGCGCTTTTGCTTAACCACAATACATCTCATGCTGTCGAGTGTCTCTCTCTCTTCTTTTTCTCTCTCTTTCTTCTTTTTCTCTCTCTTTCTTCTTTTTCTCTCTTTTTTCTCTTTCTCTTTTCTTTTTCTCTCTCTCTTTTCTCTTTCTCCCTCTTTTTCTCTCTCTCTTTTCTTTTACCAAACCATTCCGCACAATGCCTCTCAACCTTTACCATATGTGTCAGTTCCTTCATAATCCACGACACAATGTTTCGTAACATTTTGCGACATCTGCGCGGTCACGTGCAGGGCGTGTGTGGAGGATATGTGTCGCTGCAGCGGAGAACGACAGTGTCACTGCAGCGCGCTCATGGCGTACGCGCGAGAGTGCCAGAGGCTCGGTGTTGACATCCCTGCTTGGCGGAACTCCACCAACTGCGGCGGTGAGCGCTTACACCTCAGGCCGTTACAAAGGCCCCGGCACTGTCGGCCCTCAATTTCAAGCTTTTACTAGAGCCCCTTTTTGCATAAATTGATCTTGTTTATCGAAGTGCAATTGATCTTCTTTATTTAAAGTACATACGTTTTGTTTTTTACTTTGTTCTTTTAAGACAATGTTAATCGTATTGAAATTTGTTCGATGTTAGTTTTATCGTATTTTTCCTGAGTTTCGACGAGGAAAGGAGGAAATTTTACTGTAAATTGGGTGTCGATTAAAAAAATGTTTTGCAATTTTGATGGTGTTAAACAAGGAGGTAATGTTCTCAAAAGGGTACAAAATATTCTCGTTATCTGTAGTACCAGGTACTCTTCAAGTCCACTTTACAGAAATTTTTCCCTATGCTAATTAGATCCAAACTCACGTGTGGTCACGACGGAATACTTATACCAAAAATACGTGAAGCCATTGCCAACAAGTACGGAAAAAATAGTATCTATTCTCTCATTTACTGCTAGGTAGATAAAATACTCTTATTTCCTGACTTTGAATTGTTGGTTGAATTTGATGGACGAACAAAAATATAATTAGTATTTATATTTGTGCACAATAGTCTTCACATGAATTTATTGGCCCTCTGTAATTTCCAGTTTTCCCTTCGTCCAAACTACGTGCGAAAGTGGGTGACGGAATTTATTTCCTTTGGTTTAGGATAATTCAACATCTTATTCTAGGGCCTAGGACCATCCCTCTGAAGCTCATTTCAGTTTTGTTATATCTACAATTATGCGTAAATACGACGATTTATGTGCAAATAAATCTCATTATTCTTTCGTGCTATCACGTAGAACCTGAGCACAACACTGCTGTCATTTTTGCCAGGCCCTTCCGTTGGATTTAATCGTTGCCTATTTATTTTAGTTTTGTCTAGATATGAATTGATGACTCATAACTTATTCCGTCTCAGTCGCTATTTATTCGTTCCGTCCAATCCACCATGTATAAATTCCGTTTGAGTCTCCATTTACTTATTTCGTGTCGCATTCATTGATGGCGTCTCGCTAACCACCTAAGTATTGCGCTTTCCTCCCAACTTACTTACCATGTCGGACCCATCAGGCATGGAGTGTCCGAGAGGCGCCGAGTACATGGAGTGCGCTCCGGCGTGTCGGCCGACCTGCCGCAACCCCTACCCCAACCCCGACTGCCACACACGACGGTGTCGGCCGGGATGCTACTGCCCCTATCCCACTGTACTGCACAGAGGTGCCTGCATCCCTACGTCTCAGTGTGCCCGACTGGACTCGCACAGAATCAGAAGAAAATATCTGAGATCGCGACAGCGCCAACTGCCGCAATTGTCTTCCATTTCTCAGTCGAAAGGGTCTTCGCGAAAAGACCGTATCATCAGCAGGCAAGACATTTCCAAGCAGCATCAGGTTTTAAGCAGCAGTTCTGTGCCATGACCGAATTTGTTCCTCTCGCTGTGCTTGACCGGCTTCGTAACAGTCATCTCTCACGCGGAGACTCGCTGGCGCCGCGGCGTTTTTAGACAAGACTGATTCTCAAGTCATGAGTTGAAGTTCAACAAACGTCCACCAGTTGCTGAGGTTTAGTTGAGTTAGTTTATGCTATTTATTGATCTCAAGTGAGCGTATTGAACGTTTTATTTTGTAATTAATAGTCTTTGATTAGGTGTATGTATTCTCATTTATGTTCCTATTAAGTGCATTGTGAAGGTCTTGCTTTCTGAAGCACAGAGCGTAATATTTCTGCCGTCATGACCTATTAACCAGGCAGACAGCGTCGAGTTTGTTCATAGTGCCTTCTTTTGTTATTGCGCTTGCATTTGTTGGGCGTGAGGGCACAGGCTCCCATGCTTTTTACCGTGCCTTCTTGATGAAGAAATTATGTGCTGCTGCTTATTGCTGATGTTGATTACGGCCAGCTCCAATGAAAGACATGAGTGTTTAGTTGTGAAAGAAGTGCATATTTCTGAGGTGCTGCGGGATACCCTTGCTTTAATTTTCGTGCGAACTCTGTTTGAATGTTCGGTACCCATCGAGTTATCTTACTTTATTTCCGTGCCATGAATTAATTAACATTCACATATTTGGGAATAACTACTTTCCTGCATGGGAGTTCCTCTTCAGTTCAATATTTTCATCAGTTTAAATCGCATGCCCTTCTTCCACATTGAGACAAAACTACTTACAAAGGTAATGATATATCCCAGGAATGAAAATGAGTGCGAGTATTCGCATGAGAAAGGTAAAAACTGCAAGCGTATAATTTATGTGCACTGGAATAGTTATACAGTGAAAAATTTTACCAAGTTGTGTCATGGATAGTTCTATAATTACATTTTACTGCGTTATAATACAATGACCTGTGTGCTGACACGCGTATGCCACTGAAAGTTACCAAGAGAGCGTGAACTGAGGTAAAAAAATCCTTCTTTGCAGTTTTTCATGTATTTGCTCATGTCAAACAAGTTTTCGGCTGTGTATTGCACACGCCAAAAGAGAGTAACATCTAATTCTCGGATCAATAATTTGTGTCATGTTCGCTTGAGATGTTATATTTGCTAGTATTTAGTTCAAAGTTTTCCGTCTTTGGAATGCTGAAACTTGTAGATTTTGGTGCTATTTTTGTATTGATTTCCACTAGACTCTGTAAATGACTTTAGAATTTTCTTTGAGGAACAGCTTGGAGTATGTCACATCAGAAAGTGGGGAAGTATTGAGGGAAGTAAATGTGGTCATGAGGTATCTTCGTTGATTAATTTTTAACTAACTCTTACGAAATAGAGAAGGTATGTTAAATCATTAAGATTCTGTCAATATACGAGTTTTACTTCGCATATTAGATCTTTATATTTTTCATTCATCTAAGTGCAAAAGGCGGCGAGTTTGATCATTTTCTCGCTGTGCACTTCTTAACGTTGAATATGTTGTGGACCTGATAAAATCGATAACTTAATTGATCATTAAACCTACTTGAGTGTTTTTTATTATGCCACGTTTATCATTGTGATGTGCAGCTTGCGTAACTGAAGTTCCCTTTTTTACTGATGGTTCTTTGGAGCAATCAACTGCGAGTTCGTAAGTTGAACTTCATCAACTATTTACAGTTACAGTTCCAGTTCTCGAAGCAATGTTTCGCCGTCTATCTGCTTTTGTTTTCACTACTACTTGCAGGTGCCTGCGCTTGCGTTGTATTTTCTGCGAATCGTCTCTAGACAAGAAGTATGCCGCTTAGAATGTAAATCGTATTTTAATTTTTGCCCCTGAATGTTTGATTTTGAGGTTCTTAGTTGAATCATTGGCACAGGCGAATAGCAAGCGGTAAATCGCAGTCTATAGATGCGGTGCTTCAAAGTGAGTTATTTGTTTCACTTTTAAAAACCACTTCCTTCGGTGACTTTTCACCAAATTTTTTAGTCGACCAATGAACGTTTTCAAATTTTTCAGTGATGAGTGATATGTTACTTTCGAAAGTTGATTTTCTGGAGGCGGAGCCTGTTCTGCTTTCCATGGCACATCGTGTTGTTGCTCGCTCCCCTGTAAAGGCAGTTTATTTTCTCATACATTATCTATTTCCTCAAAAAAAAAAAAACAATTAACTCCGCGTCTACTAGCCTTAAGCATGAAAGGTAGTCGATTTTTGGATCAGGATTTTCTTTTTGGGTTTCAGCTACAGGGACACTGAAATTTTACTAGTTACGTGTTTTTTCCCCTTTTTTCACCAAAATAAAAATGAAAAAAGATTGTACTCCGAATCAGGACGAACCTTCCTGTCGAGTTTTTGACATAAATTCTCAATTTTAAGTTTCATTGTGTGAATTTTTTAATTTTATAAATAAACTAGGAAATAAATAAATGAATGAATAAGTAAATGAATGAATGGAACTTATTTAGTGTCGCAGTAACCTCTCAACTGTCACGGTGACTTCATGGTCCAACACTGTCACAAGAAATAGCAGATTTTGTGGCGTTGACAGCGCGATGGTCAGAAGTTGTCCTGTTACCAAGACTCGTGCTGCTTGAACCGACTTATCTCTCGAACCCTAGTAACGGTAGTCGAGAGGTCGTTCTATTGAGTACTCACTGTCGTGTCGTGTTAATTTTTTACCGTTTTGGAATAAGAAATATGTTTTATATATTTTTTATTGGAAATCCATGTATATTCTTGAGTGTTAACCCGTAAGTTTTCACGATTAAGAACTCGTTTTAGTAAGGCGTTTTAAGTTAAGTATTGTGGAAAATTGGAGTTAGTTGGAAAAAGTTAGTGTAAATGTTTCTATTTGTTTAAAGAATTTAGCTTTCGTTGAAGCTCGAGTTTATTTCGCGTTCTTCAAACACTTAGGCACTTGATTTTATTTCCGGAAATGAAGTTTCTTTCAGTACCACTTGAAAGTAAATAAGCGATTCATTTCTCAATTATCTCGAGAAACCATTGTACAGCGTCGTCCTCTTGTTTCATTACGTTACCTGGGAGCCAGTTCGTGTGACTTTTAGTACGAATTTCGGTGTAATTAGCGAGCCTCCTCAGGTGGCGCATTGGAAACCTTCATTTTGTAGCGGCTAAGAGCCAGCGTCGTGTGTTGTTACGATGCCCAGAGATGTTTTTAATAGGTTAGGGTTTTTATTGCATTTTTTGAGTTTCAAAAAGGAGTGTTAGCTTTTGTTACTTGGGATATGACTAAAATTTATTGCTTTAGGAACGGTATGCCACGTAAGCTGGCGGATTGAGAACGCGATGCTGTATTTCTCAATCTTACCTAGCCAATCGACGCTCGAATATGAAGATCAGATGGGAAGTTACCTACTAGTACAACTATGTTGCCGCGCAGCGATAATAGAAGTGATCTACTGTACAATGGGGAAAAAAAGTGAGGATAAAACAATCCACAGATAAAACTCCACGAGAGCGATTTTGGTGGCAAAACTCCTTAAATAGTAATAAGAATGCTTTAGGAGTGATACTAAGCAGTGGCGGCTTAGCTGTTGTCTGTTCACTTGGTGCACCTCTGAGGCTCAGCGAGCGTCGCTTGTACTCCAGTGAGTTTTGAAAAGACAGTCATGGGTAAATATGGCGTTTCTTTCGTAAAGATTTACAAATTTTGCATTTGTTACATTTATTGGTACGTCATTCAATGCTCATCAATGGAAATAAATGCGAGTACTCGCTTCAGCGTTGTCTTTCTTGTGGTGCATACTCTGTTGACTTGAATCTCGAAGCTTATTTTAATCATGTAACATGTCCTATGTTTAAACATATCACGAATTTTAGTCTATTAATTTGTTTAGAAGTGTGCTGATTTTGTCGTCAATTCTCCTATTTGCGTGCTCCGAAAAGTGTTTACATTTAGAATTTTTATGAAATGATTTCTTCCATTTAAAATCTTGAAATTACTCGAAATTCACGCAGATCAGTGATCCATTATTATGTATGACACATTGTATTATTTTCATTATTCTTAAGTTACTTTGTGTTTGTTATTTTTACTTCATAATGCTAGGATAAATTTCCGCTGTGATAATGGAGAATTTAATTTCTGTTTAATTTGAGCATTTAAACAACTGATAGTTGTTTTATTTTCATTTTTAGAATTTTCTGGGAAGTCTTCCGTTGAAGCCTGCCGCTTATTTACCTGGATTTCATCTTACAGAACTTTTTTGAATGTAAAACCCGTTTTTGCCGGTTAAAAAAGGGGGGCTTCATAAGAATTTTTGAAATTATGTACAGCCCCGTTCGTTGAAAATTTACAAATAGGTTTGAAATGGATGCATTTTAATTAGTACTGTTTTTAACGCACAGGAAATTTAATTCAAGAACTTCGAAGACTAGTTAGATTCCTTCAGGGTGATACAACTTCTTTACTTGTGGGAATTAGCGCTCCCAAAGGAGAGATATAAGGTACTGAGCTGGAGGTTGGCTAGGCCTATCTTTCGTTGCAATAGAAAAGATTCTTGTTTTGTGACAGATCCCCTCTTTTTCGAATCGCTACCGCATTTTTTCAAAGTATTTTACTTGCTTTTTCAACTTTTATTGCGTTTCACACATTTCGTTCATTCTTGCTGTTTCTTGGCGTAGGGTGTTGGGACACATCTTGTGCATAAATTTACTTTTTCCTAAATTTCGTACTTAACCCTGCCTTGCTCTTTCCTTTCTTTGTTAAGGAGGTTTAAAAAAACTTATACTCCATAAATATTATAACGGCGGAACGTATTTTTTAGCCTGTACTCCTCGCAAAATTTATGGTCCACACGATGCTCAAAAAAAAAATCAACAATGGCTGCAGTAATGATCTGTTGGGAGTTTAATACAGTATTTGAGTAGACTTTTCATCCGTTACGCTGGAACGTAAAACAGACCAGGTATTCGTTCACTCTCTGGGTTCTGGCCTAAAACTAATTTGAACTCAATTTGATGTATTTATGAGGCTGAATGTAACACCCAGTGAGGCAAAAAAATCCAGTGTCACCGAGTGACAGTGACGTTCCCAAGTCAAAGCATGCAAAATTTTAAATAACCTTACACGCACGTAAAGAAAATAATTAGCACGAACATGTTTTTTTCAGCTTTCGAATGAAGTACGAACTGTCGTCTTTTTACTTAGAAGTATTAGCCTTAATGGTTCATTCCTAGCAGATTAACATTGTGCGGTTCTGCTAGTCTGAACATAAAATTTGTTCGTTGCAACTGAAAGAAATACCGAGGCAAGCTGACAAAAATTTTGATACCAAATATTGCATATTGAGTTAGGGAAACTTTGCATAAGTTGAAAAATCGCAGTTTGAAAAATTACTTTGAAATCGTCTTCTTGGTGTCGTCCTATTTTGGAAGTCAAGTGAATAACTTTCGGTTCAAATTTTATATCCAGTAATAACACCTTTATTGTAGACCGAGGTTAATTCAAAAACTAAGCAACCTCCATTAGCTCTGAGAGCGCTGGATGGGACTTCATGTTTTTTGTGTGTGTGTGTGTGGGGGGGGGGGGGGGGGGGGGCAGAGGGGTGTTAGAACTTATCTAAGGTTCTTGAGTTATTGCTAAGGGGCAGTTTTGATAGGTCTGTCCAAAACATCAAGTCTTGGAACTTGCTCTTCACGTATTTCTTTCTCGTAGCAATTGATTTAGCGACACTTGTTGCTGCAGCATACAGTGAGCTTGATTTTTAGGCCACATCGTTCATTTTCCTCTAGAGAGGAATGCCGAGTAACCTTGCAACCGACCATTTATAAAAGTACCTCCCATTTTTTTAAACTTTCGTGCTTCCTCCACAATTCCGTTTTGTCGATGCGTTTACGTAACTTGACTTGACTGTATTTGAACTTGAACTTGAAATTGAGGGCCGACAGTGTCGGGGCCTTTTTAACGGCCTACAATTCCCTCCTCAATATTCACACCAAAAAATTTCAGTGCCTGTGTACCAGACTTGTCCCCTAAACTACTCAGGATCCACCAATCCTTGTCACAAACTGCCATAAGACGGCATCACTGGGATAACCAGTATGTCAAGACACCATCTCCGTGCATCGTGGGTCATCACAGCCCACTCTACATGACTGGCTCATTCCAGTCAGTATCTTTTGCTCCAGGCACGTGTATGTAGCGGATTATCCGCTGCAGTGAAATTTTATTGCTCTGTGGTATTATTTCGCTACTATTTTACGGAGTTCCGGAGGGGTGGTAGCCTTGGAAACTATGATGAAATATTGAACTTACCAATGAAATGAATGATTACAGAATACCACGACCCTAAACAATCCACGAGAACACCAGAGACGCATTAAAAATCGTTTATCGTTACTTTCACAAAATCACTTTTCATTTCCTTGAATAGGTGAATCCAGAAATTTATAGCACACCTACTGCGTTGTCCCACAGCAAGCAATACTTTTACATTTATGAATCGCTAACTCTTTTTTTTCGTTTTCTTTCGCATCGTGAGTAGAATGGAGATGGTGAGAAATAAATTCGCTTGCGGCTCAATAGTTTTCTTTCACCAAGTCGACTCATGGCATTGATATTGCTTGAAAATTTCTTCTCGCATACAAACCTGAAAAATATTTCGATAGTTTCCTAATTTAAACTGCTGAATTTAGTGATCACTTCTAAGTTTTTGCTGCTCATTGAGCAATTTTGAGAAAAGCAAATGCACATTCGGAAAGCAAACCAAAATTATTGTTGGCTGTGTTCTTGCCATCTTTTACTTCCCCGAGTGAACTTAAGGAAAAAAAAAATATTTGTATTCCAATCCAGCTTGATTCATTTGGTCTTGTAGTTTAGTCTTTCAACTTACAACTAACTCAATTTATTATTCTTTATTCTGAAAGTTTGAATAATAATGAAAAGATAAGGACCAATGAGGTCCTGCGCATTGAAGTTGCTTGTTCATTATGAACGATGAAAATTGAATGTTGATAAACAAATAGAAAAAAAAATCAAATCTGTTCTCTCCTTAAAGAAATCTGCAGAAATAGATGCGTAGAAGAATAACACCTTGTACGCTAAAATATTAGAGAAAATGCACAGCGATAAAATTTGGTGCTGTTACTTGACTCGCGAAAAATTGACGTTAGCAGTTATTTATTGTCTAAGAATTACTGCTGTGCTATTTTAATCAATTAATTCGTTTCATCTCATTCGATTGATTAGATCTATACATAAATTTTTGTGATATATTTGAAACCTCTGTACAATGTAAGCCCTATAGAGCAGTTGCGCTTCAGATTACACTTGGAAATTTAAATAATATAATTGTTCGATAATTGTAGTTATTCCATTTATATTATATTTTTTACCTTAGATTTTTTCATTTCACATATATGAATCTTATATAAAATGGATTCAAGTCCTTTGAATATTTTTAGCAGTTGGAAATTGGTAAATTCAGTTAATTAGAGGCTGGACCGCACTTTCACCCTATCACCTAAATAGTATAAACTCCAGAAGCAATGCATTGCGAGAACCTAGCGCGTGATGCACCGAGACTGCCACATCTAAGCTATCAAGATTCAAGATTATAAACAGTGATAGCTCCTGGTCTGAGAGAGTATTTCCGAAATATCATTTGTCATCGAAAATTTTGTGCCTAGGCCTAGATGCTTAAGATGATAAATAGTTTTTGATGATATTCTTCGAATGCGGATTATTTATACAACTCCGTAAAAGCTTTCAATTTTGCAATGGGGGCCGAAGGAAGTAAAAATTCTTCTTCTGTTAATTCTTCTCAACGCACGCCATGGCTTCTGGAGGAAGAAATCAAAGCCATAAATGAGCATTTCAAGTCTATGAATAAAGAAGGAAAAGTTTCGGATGCTTCTGTGTTGGTTTGTAGATAGTTCTTTGTCGTTGAGTTCATCATTGTAAGAATTGTTCTTCTAACAATCATTGTCTATGTCCTGTTGTAGCGGCTTCAAATTAATTTTCTTTTCCTTTAATTAGGTGGTGAGAAATATTGGTCAATATTTACTTTAATGTTGTCAACGATTTTCATAATTTCATTGCGAAGAATCAATAAAAGAACACAGTTAAGAATGTTTTACAAGAATGACATTCTGCTCGCTGATGCATCATTTTTGAATGATTGAACTTTGAAGTTCGCTTGTGCGCGCCAGGGAAGCGCGCGCGCCTAGCGCAATTTAATTAATGACAAAAGCTAACCCCCTATTACAAACGTAAAGAGGTTGGGTCGTGAGGGGTAGCCACAGTTCTTCTTGTGAAAATTATAAATAAAGGTTTCTAGTGACGTCCGTTTGTATCATCTCCAATGGCGCCACCCGGTACCCAAGATGGCGGCAGCCATCTTGGAGTTGATGCAAATGGACGTCACTAGAAACCTTTATTTATAATTCTCACTAGAAGAACTGTGGCTACCCCTCACAACCCGTCCTCTTTACGTTTGTAATAGGGGGTTATCTTCCGTTTCTATTGCAAAAATAATAACTGCTTTTTGCAAAAAAGGCCGTTTAGGAGCGCCGTTCATAGCTATAACTTCAAACTTGAATAACTCAAAAACTAAGCATTTGCGAGCATATTGTCATTTGTGTCAAACATCTTAAAATCGGTCAATGTGAAGTTTAATGCAATCATAGAAAATAATAATTGTGATCCCAGGAATCACTAATGGAACCCATTTAAAAACGTTCTGGTAAATCTGAAGGATATGACAGTTGTTGATTTTGTAAATTTCGATGCCTTAGCATAGTTAATTAGATCAAAATAAACAAGTTTTCTTCTATGCACTTTTTGTCTCAAATGAGTATTTTATTAGTTATAGCGGCAAATGACTTACCGCAACTCCAGTCTTTGAAGCGGAAAGAAATTCATTGATCGAGTTGTATGGCAATACTGCAATGGCGTCTCGCTTCTAGCGCTCTGTCTTGAAAGACGAAACCAAACCTACCGCTATACCTCGTTAAATACTCATTTGACGAAAAAAGTGTATAGATTAAAAGTTGTTTATTTCGATGTTATTACCATGTTTTAAGCAACAAAAATTCGAAAATCGATGAGTAGCTGTTTATTCGAGCGCATTTGTCATCAATGACGAAACTAAACTTACCGCTATAAATCGTAAAATACTCATTTGAGACGAAAAAAAATAGAAGAAAACTTGTTTATTTTGATTCAATTAATTAGGTTCAGGCACCAAAAAGTGGAAAATCAACAACTGTCATCTCCTTCAGATTTACCAACATCTTACATGAATGACATTCTGCTTGCTGATGCGTTATTTTTGAATAATTGAACGTTGAAGTTGGCTTTTGCGCTACTAAAGTTGCGGTCAGTAATTTACCGCCATAGCTCTTTAAATACTCATTTGCCCCCAAAAGTGCATAGATGAAAAGTTCTTTATTTCAGTGTAATTATCATGACACAGGCAAGAAAATTTTGAAATTCGATTAGTTGCATCTCCTTCACATTAACCAAAATCGGATAGCCAAATCTTATCGTAGCTCTGAGTGATACGTCTCAAGTCAAAATTATAATATTTTGAGCAGCTTCAGCTAAATTTAAAGGTAGATAATAACAAAATTGTTGCCATAGAATACTTCCCATATTGTCTTATAAATTTACAGTTTGTATTTTATTATTAAACTTGAGTTTTTAGGACCCCAATATTATACTTTCTTAACTCAGTGAAGATGTTACATTTAAGGATAAATTTGAAGGATATGACAGTATTTGATTTTTTAAATTTCAAAGCCTAAATATAGTTAATTGAATCAAAATAAACAAGTTTTCTTCTATGCGCTTTCCGTCTGAAATGAGTATTTTATTAGTTATAGCGGTAAATGACTTACCGCAACTCCAGTGTTTGAAGCGAAAAAAAATTTATTGATCGCGTGATATGTCAGAGTCTCGCTTTCAAGACGCTCGTCATCATAGACAAAACTAAACCTTCCGCTATAACTCATTGAATACTCATTTGACGAAAAAAGTGTTTAGAAGAAAAGTTTTTATTTCTAGGTTACTACCATGATTCAAGCAACAAAAATTCAAAAATCAATGAGTAGCTGTTTATTCGAGCGCATGCGTCATCAAAGACGAAACTTAACCTACTGCTATAACTCTTAATATAATCATTTCAGACGGAAAGTTCATAGATGAAAACTTGTTTAATTTAATATAAATAATTATGTTTAAGCACTGAAAAGTGGGAAATTGATTACTGTCATATCCTTCAGATTTACCCATTTTAGTGCAGTTGACCCTCAAAGTATTTCAGAAATAAAGCTCTGAAAATATTTCAAACCAATATCCAGAAAAATTTCACACAATATCCAAGAATTTCAATATTTTCTTGTAGGCTTTAAGAAATAACAATTTTTTACCTATAATATATCCAAAACCAGATTCATTATTTATTGCTACTATCTAATCATCCTTTGCACCCATTATATTATGTCATATTGTTTGTAAATATCTGTAAAATAATTCTTATTGTTACAAATTCTATGAATAGTTAGGTTCAGATACAATATTTTACTGCTGTGTCTCTGATAGTTTAAGTATTATAGTGTCATTGCTTGTTTTGACTTGATTGATTTTACAAAATTTTTAAGTGTTAACCATTTGTTCCTTTCTTTATAGGCTTTCTGTGCAAAAAGTGGAGAAGAGATATCAAAACTTTTCATCACTCTCCTGAAGAAATGGCCTCATCGATCCAGTGGAAAAGAATATCCCAGTGCTTCACAATTCCCAGTTGCACAACTCATAAGTATTGTAGGAGAGGTCTTGAATCCAGATCCTGCAGTGCAGGTATTTTGAAACTAGGGTTTTTAAGTTGATATTAAACTTTAAATAAAGATTATATTGAAAATGCATAGAATTCAGTAATTTTATGTGTATTGCATTTTACAGTGTGTTTGATTTTACAGAACTTATATTTCACTTATATGTATATTTCTTTATGGAAAGCTCTCCCTCATGCTTGTCATTAGATATCTAAAGTTTCATGCAAGATTTCATCTTGGCACTAAGTAAGATTTCTCTTGCAGTGTTTCAAAAATGGAAGTGCTTGAGAAACACAATAAAAGCAAACATGAGTGAAGTGATAATAGGATGAAAATTTTTTGAGCACTTATAATTTCAGTTTGCTGCTAATGACAGAGTTAAATAAGTATTAAATAAAATTAAAAAAAATGCTAAACAAACCCTAAGAAATAAGGTTGAAATGATTAATCCTATGTAATATCTGCTTTTAATTTTTATTGCTGATAATATTAGACTCACTATAAGGTGTAGTAATAATCAAAATGTATCTATCCTTGTCCCCAAATGGAGTGATGAATATCTCCCAAAGTTAATATAATGAGCTGGTGCCATCTTGCCATTAGTAGCAAATTACACACTACTGAGAGCATATTAATATTGATATTATGAACTAGGAGTCTCTTTAATGTACTTTATTTTTGAAGTTTGATACATAGTTAAAAGGCTTCAACTCCAACTCAGCCGCATTGAAAATATAATTTTGTGAATGTTCAACAGGCTGAGGTACTTGCTTCAATGGCTGGAACGTCTGGTGGTGCCGTCACATCTAATGATCTTGTCCAGGTGAGATGTAAGCTCATTTTCTGGTCTAGAATGTGTTGAATTGCAGCAAGAGTTTTTTTCTGTAATTGATTCTGAGTTGTGAACATGTGTTATCCTAACTAAACCTTTTTGGATGTGATGGAAAAATTAAAATATGAAGAGAAGGATTGCTCTGGTTTGCCTATCATGCTTGTCATCAGCACCTGATGGAATCATTTCACATTTAACCAACAAAATAAGCCCCTCAAAAAATTTGTTTTAATTGTTCAAATGTGCAGTTACCAAAATTGTTGACTAGCTTGTGCCCTCTCAGAGGGATACAACTATTGTATTGATGGAAATTAGCACTTCCAGGGCGGAAAATGTGAGGGTTCAAGCTGAAAGTTAGGTAGGCCTTCTTTTTGTTAAAATAAATTTTTTTTTTGTTATATTAAGGACCACCTTTTTTTGGTTCACTGCTGTCCTGTTTTTCAGCACCTACTACTTTCTTCATCAACTTTTATCTTGTTTCTTGAACTTCATTCTCAACTTACTGTTTTATGCCCCTTCTCTATAGATACTGCATTCCCATTTCTCCATACTAAATGGTGACTTTCTCTTCCTCTCTTTGAAGTTTTTTTTGTGGGGTTAGAGAGCCTTAAACTAACATATAATCAATCTAACTAGCTAGTGCATACATATCTTTGATTCATTCTTGAAAAATTAAAGTTAATGCCAGTGACATGGTTCCTTCTCATTAAGATGGTAATGAGTTTTACTATTAGTGCCGGGTGTAGTATCTGTAATTTATGCACTTTTATTACATATGTTCTGCATTTATCATATCTTTTGTTTGATATACTCACGCAAATGCCAATAACAAGGTCTGTGAACAATTTTGGGGACTCATCTTAATGTTTCAACAAATAATTGGGAAGTTTGAAATAAGAACGAAGAAAAAAATAATTCACATTAGTTCATTAGTCGTCATGAGCATTTTGATCATAGGCTTCCTGAGCTGTGAACTTCAGTAGTTAGTCAGCCTTGTGTGTTGCTGCATTGATTTTTTTACAAAAAAGGCTTTGCACAGGTGGTGACAACAGTAATCGAGTCCTACAGCAGCCTGCAGAGTGTTGCTCCGGACGCGCGCAGTGTGTCTCCTGATGCTAGTGGCAGTAGTCGGGTGGCTCGTGAGTGGCTGCATGCACTACTCTTTGGAGATGCCTCACACAAGAAGGTTACAAAAGAGCTGTTACTCTTCACTGTTTTATTTAAGGGTGCTGTTCTTGATATCTGGCTTCAGAAACGAGGTTGTCCTTAATTGGGAATGATACAAGTGAAGACTGGAAAGTATATACGATTATATTAAAAAATACTTGAACAAAAATTTGCCTCTTTCTTTCGAAATATCAGTGCTGATCAAGAGGTGTATGCTGGATTTGTAGGTACTTGTTTACTTATGCTCAGGAGGGAATGTTCTGTTGTTGAATTTGGTGGTAATGTCCTCTGGGCAGCAGGTTGTGCATTCATGTTGTTCAATGGCCTTATATTGCAATTGCCTTCTTGTCTTGCAACTGTACCACAGAAGCTGAAAATTTCTAAATTCTTCCGTCATTAAATTACAACATTTCTAGTTCGGAAGACCTACTACTTTTCTTCTCCAATTTGTTCCTAATACGTAGCTTTGCTAAGAAAGGAATTTAAGCTTGCCATTGCTTTGCTCATTATAGTTGATCTTTAATCTTCTCTGCGGCACGAGTTATGGATCACGTACGTGAAAGACCCTGGTTTGCTACCTCTCTCGCTACCACAATATTTTTACTTGTGTTAAAGCAGTTTCTCAGGCAAAAGTAGATAACTGAGAAAACCGGGGCTTCAAATTAACCTCTGCTGAAAATACTATCGAAACAGATAATAGGGGAACTATTCTATTCATTTCTCTTACATTTCACTCAAGTCTTTTCCTAAGGTTAAGACAATGACATACTATTTGTACAACGCGACTGTAAGAATCGACTGATCAATAGAAGTGTTTTTTTTTTTTTTTTGAGATATTCCATAAACTTTGTTGGCCATGTAGACGGTGGAGATGGCGGTGCCGAGCGCAGCCGTGAGCCAGGCAGCGCTGGAGAGGTGGCTGCAGGGACACGTGGCTGTGTACTGCGTCGTACAAGTGACAGTCTTGCGCGCTCTTGTGCTGCCCACGTTGTCTGCGCCAGCCTCCCTCTTCCCTCAAATTATTGCTCCCAAAGTAAGTGCCAATGCAGTGACAAAAAGAAACAATGATGAATTAAGTAGTTGAAAATTAAAGAGAGAAATCCTAATTTTGGTATGAAAATAATGTTTTTGTTGAACAAATAAATTGATTGGTGCTACCTTGTTCACTGTTCAATCGAAAGAGTTCATACTGTCTTGTTGTTGGAGGTATTTCTCAATCTCGTTCAGATTCTCGGTTTTCTTCTTGATTAGGAATCAACTGACATCATTTCACCTGCAATACTTAGACTAGTTGCTCAATTTGCACGTTTTGCCTTAAATGATTAAATAATATATATTTCCAATGAAGGCAATGCAGATGCAGCTAAGCAGCTCGGAGGTGCTGCTGTTGAACACCGCCCTGCCGCTGCAGCTACGCTGTGAGTGGCGGCTGCTCTTCTCCAACCACATACACGGTGACAGCTTCAGCCTCCTCATGAAGCAGGTTGGTCTGGACTCTTGTCCAGCGGGAGCACGGGGCATATACACCAAGTGCAGTGCACAAGCATTTAATAGAATTAAGTATGGCAACGGCAACAAGCAAACTAGAATTGCCAGCAGACTAACAGACTTGGCAGCGACAAGCAGTTGCTGCCGAGTCCCATGCCGTCCAATACCAAAACCCACGAGCATCATAGTAGGAGCAGTGAAGGTGGCTAGCAGTTGTTTTCAGGGTACAGTCATCAGTGTTCTTTTACAGCAATTCGTTTTGATGTTAACAAGCTGTATATAACAAAATACAGTTATAGTCCCCCTCAGGGGGAAACAGGTCTATGGGAATTAGCGCTCCCAGGGAGATTATGTGAGGGCCTGAGCTAAAGGTTAGGCAGGCTTCCTTTTGTTGAAATAGAATAGGTTTTTGTTTTGTTACTGACCAGCTTTTTTCGGTTCACTGCTGTCCTGTTTTTCAGCATCTACTACTTTCTTCTTCAACTTTTTCTTGTTTCATGAACTTCTTTCTTAACTTCCTGTTTCTGTGCACCTTGTGCATAGATTCCGCGTTCCCTCAACTCCATACTAAATTTTGCCTTCCTCCTTCCTCTCTTAGAACATCTTTGTCGTGCAATTAAGGGACGCTAAAACCTTCTTATATAATAATAATAATAATAAAAATAATAATAATACAGTTATAGTTTTCTATTCAGTTGATCCAAGTTACCTTGTATGATGTTTGATGCTCCAATGCGGAATTTTTTTAAAATTATGGACAAAAAGTTGGGGTTAGTTTGGTTTGTCTTATCAAATTCTTTGGGGGCTGGTACTCTTGGGGGGTTACTTTTAGGTTACCTCTGCCATGAATTGATCATCAAAATGTATTTTTCATGCCCACTTAGCTTCTGTCAGGTTTTATGCCTTCTTTGCTATCTCTTCTTTGTTTTATCGTCCTTTTTCTTCTTAACTTTTTGTTTCTGTGTGCAGGGTATTCTGTTTTGGGAACACACTTTGTGCATTGGTTCTCCGTTTTCTTCAGTCCATGTCAAATGTTTCTTTTCATTGATTTCTTAAAATTGCCTTTGTTGTGGATAAGGGAGTATTTCAAGTTCTTCACGTCTTCAAATAAAAAAATCACTCAACATATTTTTACTGCATCAATGTCAATGCAGATCGTGGGCGTGGGGCCGTCACTCGTGGTGGTGGAAGACGAAGACGGCAACAAGTTTGGAGGCTTCGCGTCGGCGTCGTGGGAGGTCCGGCCACAGTTCCATGGTCAGTGGTGGCGTGGCGACTCTGAGCTAAGCTATGAATTAGGGACGATGAGTTGCTTGTTTGTGTAGATTTTGCTACCATTAATAGGGTTGTACCGGCGCAGTTGGGCGTACATATGTTCGTACGTAGGCGAGATCAACGCCCTGTTGCGGGGTATCGCAATGCGGGTGCTTGGTCAGCAGATTTGAGGTAGTATAAATTAGCGTGCGCGGCTTGTGGAGTCGCATTTGGTCTGTGTTCCTCCCCTGTACAACATCTCTACAAGAATACAACTGTGCCGATCTTTAAACAATTGAAAATGACACAGAGCACTGCGGCAGAACATCCGACCTGGCTACATAAAAAAATTCAAAACCTGCAAAATTCTTTACTCAACTGGGTTCACAGCAGCACAGCTGACGCCGCAGCTGTTGTCAAGGTCACGCGCTGTCGCGTGCACTGCCACCACCGTCTTGGCGACGCGCAGCTGATCCCAAGGTCACACGCTGAGCGCTTGGAGTCGGGAGAGCAATAGCGCTTGCACTGTACTCAGCGCGCAGAGTCGATGTGTGTTCGAAGTCCCACACTGCACGTTATTAGCACCGCTCACAGTTTATCAAACCTTTATACTAACACTGTTCAGTATGCAACCTGGTACTACATACACCACGCACTATGTCGTTGCAGATGTTGAATCACTTTCGTCGTTCGTAGAATGTCCAATCACACTTGCACAGATGAAGTGAAACTCGTAGGCGTCCATGGCACTCCTACTGCCGATCTCGGTGGAAGTTTACGCAAAGTTGCAGGTTGCAGAAGTCGCCGTCTCTTTCTAAAGACAGACGTACCTTGTAGGCTTCACCAAGTGGTACGTGGAACTCCAGATCGTATGTATTTTGCAGCCTTTCTTCCGAAACACGTCGCACAACAATACGAAACACGTTATCGTATGCTTCTTGGACTTTTCTTCCTGTGACCGACCCGTTGTCCATATTATTTCGTCGTTACTGCCAGACTGATCCACTTCTCACGGAGTGATGCGCAGACTCCCTCTCGTAGAAGGCACAAATAATTTCCATCACCAGACGATCTTCACGGAAGTCTCTTGAACTTTTTGACGTTACCTCCGCCGTCTTGATTCGCCGAAGTCACTGGATCACTTTCACACTCACAAGCACAATTTCTTCACGTCGTGGGTCCGACACCCAAATAGCCACCAGTGTGACGGCCGAAGGGTAGAGATAACGCTGGTTAACTGCGACGTTTTACTTGTAGAGATGTTGTACAGGGGAGGAACACAGACCAAATGCGACTCCACAAGCCGCGCATGCTAATTTATACTACCTCGAATCTGCTGACCAAGCACCCGCATTGCGGTACCCCACAACAGGGCGTTGAACTCGCCTACGTACGAACATATGTACGCCCAACTGCGCAACTGCGCCGGTACAGGGTGAGTTGCTGTAAATCTTGGCGATATGTCCCGTGATGTTTCTGCAAACAGGTATTATTTGAGGCGTAAATATTTGAATGACTAGCTGGTTTGGTTAAAAGGAAAAATTATCGGGCAAAATTTTACGCAATAATTTAGGTCATTAAAAAAATTATTGTATGAACTATGATAATTTTTATGCACAATACAGGTTTTTGGTATGAACATTCTTGGCTGCAGACAACATACCATTTTGAATTTTTTATGTTATTTTCAAATGTGCGTTACATCTGATGAATCTTTAACAAATTAATTTACACGTGTCTATGTTCAAGCATGTTTCATCACACAGAAAACCTTCCCTTTCTCCTGAGTAGCTTGTGTAGGAATAAAAATAATAAATATAAATGTAAATATTTATGTTTATATTAATAATAAATAAATAATGTTTATTTTACAAATGTTTATTTATTTTAATTAATGTTTATTTTACAAATGTCACGGAAATTTAAAATCATTCGGACAATTCTTAGTTAATTTTGTGGGGCTGGAAAACTGCAAAATGGCCTCAGTTCTGAGGAAAAGCCCGAATACATTGCTTTAATAAGTTTGATTATATTTTCAATACTATAGTTATGAGGTTCCCCAAACGTGCTAGCGAGTACTTGGGCTTAGGAGGACTAACTCTTGTAGTGAGTGATGCATCAAATTTTGTGCCAATTACTGAATTTTATGCAGAAACTAAATTCGAGTGTCTTCCACCTGCTCTTCTCCATAGATCCCCCATTGTTTTTCTTTGTCACTGTCGAACGCAGTTAATTTTATTCCGGTTGACTTTATCAGGAATAGTTGAGCTAAAATATTTGTTCAATGCTCAGTTTCAGTAGAACAAATCCCTTTCATTGATAAAATGAGTGCTGGTATTAATTTATCTTCACCTCATCCTTCAGTCAGCTTGTGGGTAACACCAGCAGCTGCTACAAGGAATCAGTGATTCTGCAAGGAATCAGTGGAATCACCAGTCATGCTCCCATCATCAGAGCCTATTTGAATTCTAAGCACTCCTCTATAAAATTTACCGTCGAAATTAAAAGTAACAACTGTCAATAATTTTTAAATTTGACAACCACTGTAAAAGGTCGTACTTTTAATTCATCTGTTTTTCGGAACACTACTTTCACTGATTTAAGATCTTTGTGAATTGAGCATACAATATTTGTTCAAATTATGTGGATCTACTTGATGAATTTACTTTCCTGTGAAATTTTCTTTGTAAAAACGAGCTTCCTTCTATAATTGTCCATGTTCATATTGAAATATTCCTGGCTAAAAAGCATTCAAAAACTAGTACTCTTACACAGGCAGGCAATACAACACCTTAATTGTTTTTCCCGTATTTTGGCCACGAGATTTGGAGATCCTTTTAAAATGCAACAAAGGCCTGATTTGTAAAATAATGCAGACACTTGTGTATACGTTTAGTTGTATACATTAACCATCTAGCTATTTTGGCATGACGACTTTGCCATTCTATGTTAAGACTGCTTAGCATCGTGAAGTCAGCTACCATTGTGGGAGAATTTTGACTCAACCACCTCTCTAGTCCACTGGTTTTCAAAGTGAATGGTGCGGCTACTGCATAGCAGAAGACCGTTTTACTATATTTTTACTTCTAATGATTCAGACATGCGTAATTTAGAGTCTTTCTTCATAGAACAAAGACCAGTCCTTAATAATACAAATTGTTCACTTCCATTACATATTTATGTGTAGATTTTTCATGCATACTGGAAGTGTTACGGATCGACTAAATTAATTTCTTTTCTTAATTTTCACTGACTGACTTAAGATAAAGCTAGTCTCCAAAACATTTTACAGAAGGAATGGATTCTTTGTAATTATTTTATAAGACGTAATGAAATTTTAACAACTATGATTTCAATGTTAACTGCTATCTTCGTTTTCAAGTTTCTGAAGGTCGTTTGACTGAAAAAAACTGAATTATTTCAGTATAATCTAGTGTTCAAAGTACGGCTGAGAGTGTGAATACAGGCAATATAATGTGGTGTTGCAGGTGTGGCAGAGAGTGTGAATACAACATAATGTGGTGTTGCAGGTATGGCAGAGAGTGTGAATACAACATAATGTGGTGTTGCAGGTGTGGCAGAGAGTGTGAATACAACATAATGTGGTGTTGCAGGTGTGGCAGAGAGTGTGAATACAACATAATGTGGTGTTGCAGGTGTGGCAGAGAGTGTGAATACAACATAATGTGGTGTTGCAGGTATGGCAGAGAGTGTGAATACAACATAATGTGGTGTTGCAGGTGTGGCAGAGAGTGTGAATACAACATAATGTGGTGTTCCAGGTATGGCAGAGAGTGTGAATACAACATAATGTGGTGTTGCAGGTGTGGCAGAGAGTGTGAATACAACATAATGTGGTGTTGCAGGTATGGCAGAGAGTGTGAATACAACATAATGTGGTGTTGCAGGTGTGGCAGAGAGTGTGAATACAACATAATGTGGTGTTGCAGGTATGGCAGAGAGTGTGAATACAACATAATGTGGTGTTGCAGGTGTGGCAGAGAGTGTGAATACAACATAATGTGGTGTTGCAGGTATGGCAGAGAGTGTGAATACAACATAATGTGGTGTTGCAGGTGTGGCAGAGAGTGTGAATACAACATAATGTGGTGTTCCAGGTATGGCAGAGAGTGTGAATACAACATAATGTGGTGTTGCAGGTATGGCAGAGAGTGTGAATACAACATAATGTGGTGTTGCAGGTATGGCAGAGAGTGTGAATACAACATAATGTGGTGTTGCAGGTATGGCAGAGAGTGTGAATACAACATAATGTGGTGTTGCAGGTGTGGCAGAGAGTGTGAATGCAACATAATGTGGTGTTCCAGGTATGGCAGAGAGTGTGAATACAACATAATGTGGTGTTGCAGGTATGGCAGAGAGTGTGAATACAACATAATGTGGTGTTGCAGGTATGGCAGAGAGTGTGAATACAACATAATGTGGTGTTCCAGGTATGGCAGAGAGTGTGAATACAACATAATGTGGTGTTGCAGGTATGGCAGAGAGTGTGAATACAACATAATGTGGTGTTCCAGGTATGGCAGAGAGTGTGAATACAACATAATGTGGTGTTCCAGGTATGGCAGAGAGTGTGAATACAACATAATGTGGTGTTCCAGGTATGGCAGAGAGTGTGAATACAACATAATGTGGCGTTGCAGGTATGGCAGAGAGTGTGAATACAACATAATGTGGTGTTCCAGGTATGGCAGAGAGTGTGAATACAACATAATGTGGTGTTGCAGGTATGGCAGAGAGTGTGAATACAACATAATGTGGTGTTCCAGGTATGGCAGAGAGTGTGAATACAACATAATGTGGTGTTGCAGGTATGGCAGAGAGTGTGAATACAACATAATGTGGTGTTGCAGGTATGGCAGAGAGTGTGAATACAACATAATGTGGTGTTGCAGGTGTGGCAGAGAGTGTGAATACAACATAATGTGGTGTTCCAGGTATGGCAGAGAGTGTGAATACAACATAATGTGGTGTTGCAGGTATGGCAGAGAGTGTGAATACAACATAATGTGGTGTTGCAGGTATGGCAGAGAGTGTGAATACAACATAATGTGGTGTTCCAGGTATGGCAGAGAGTGTGAATACAACATAATGTGGTGTTCCAGGTATGGCAGAGAGTGTGAATACAACATAATGTGGTGTTGCAGGTGTGGCAGAGAGTGTGAATACAACATAATGTGGTGTTCCAGGTATGGCAGAGAGTGTGAATACAACATAATGTGGTGTTGCAGGTATGGCAGAGAGTGTGAATACAACATAATGTGGTGTTGCAGGTATGGCAGAGAGTGTGAATACAACATAATGTGGTGTTGCAGGTATGGCAGAGAGTGTGAATACAACATAATGTGGCGTTGCAGGTATGGCAGAGAGTGTGAATACAACATAATGTGGTGTTGCAGGTATGGCAGAGAGTGTGAATACAACATAATGTGGTGTTCCAGGTATGGCAGAGAGTGTGAATACAACATAATGTGGTGTTCCAGGTATGGCAGAGAGTGTGAATACAACATAATGTGGTGTTCCAGGTATGGCAGAGAGTGTGAATACAACATAATGTGGTGTTGCAGGTATGGCAGAGAGTGTGAATACAACATAATGTGGTGTTGCAGGTATGGCAGAGAGTGTGAATACAACATAATGTGGTGTTCCAGGTATGGCAGAGAGTGTGAATACAACATAATGTGGTGTTCCAGGTATGGCAGAGAGTGTGAATACAACATAATGTAGTGTTGCAGGTATGGCAGAGAGTGTGAATACAACATAATGTGGTGTTG
The DNA here is from genome assembly GCA_030386875.1 of Morinoia aosen. NCBI lineage: Eukaryota > Metazoa > Arthropoda > Malacostraca > Amphipoda > Talitridae > Morinoia > Morinoia aosen. The sequence continues at coordinate 11,718,614 of CM059563.1, forward strand.
CAGGTATGGCAGAGAGTGTGAATACAACATAATGTGGTGTTGCAGGTGTGGCAGAGAGTGTGAATACAACATAATGTGGTGTTGCAGGTGTGGCAGAGAGTGTGAATACAACATAATGTGGTGTTGCAGGTATGGCAGAGAGTGTGAATACAACATAATGTGGTGTTGCAGGTGTGGCAGAGAGTGTGAATACAACATAATGTGGTGTGGCAGAGAGTGTGAATACAACATAATGTGGTGTTGCAGGTGTGGCAGAGAGTGTGAATACAACATAATGTGGTGTTGCAGGTATGGCAGAGAGTGTGAATACAACATAATGTGGTGTTCCAGGTATGGCAGAGAGTGTGAATACAACATAATGTGGTGTTCCAGGTATGGCAGAGAGTGTGAATACAACATAATGTGGTGTTCCAGGTATGGCAGAGAGTGTGAATACAACATAATGTGGTGTTGCAGGTATGGCAGAGAGTGTGAATACAACATAATGTGGTGTTGCAGGTATGGCAGAGAGTGTGAATACAACATAATGTGGTGTTCCAGGTATGGCAGAGAGTGTGAATACAACATAATGTGGTGTTCCAGGTATGGCAGAGAGTGTGAATACAACATAATGTGGTGTTGCAGGTATGGCAGAGAGTGTGAATACAACATAATGTGGTGTTGCAGGTATGGCAGAGAGTGTGAATACAACATAATGTGGTGTTGCAGGTGTGGCAGAGAGTGTGAATACAACATAATGTGGTGTTGCAGGTGTGGCAGAGAGTGTGAATACAACATAATGTGGTGTTGCAGGTATGGCAGAGAGTGTGAATACAACATAATGTGGTGTTGCAGGTGTGGCAGAGAGTGTGAATACAACATAATGTGGTGTGGCAGAGAGTGTGAATACAACATAATGTGGTGTTGCAGGTGTGGCAGAGAGTGTGAATACAACATAATGTGGTGTTGCAGGTATGGCAGAGAGTGTGAATACAACATAATGTGGTGTTGCAGGTGTGGCAGAGAGTGTGAATACAACATAATGTGGTGTTGCAGGTACGGCTGAGAGTTTCCTGTTCAGCCTGCGCCCGTACGCCGGCGTGTACCGCAGCACGGGCTACAACACCAACTACCAGTATCTCAACTACCTGCACAACAACACTATGCCCAACGGCCTGGTCAGTCACTAATTCTTCAGATTCTCTCATGACTCTTGGCTAATTTAACCTTATTGTTCCTTGCAATACCAATGAGGGGGAGGTTCATGAAGACGGTTTGTTTTATTTTATAACTGTTGAAGCGTGGTTTACTTGAGTAAATAATTGTTAGGTCATTTTTATATTACTTTTTGTGATTGTCTTGCTTTTGAATCGTCATGTTAGAGGTAACGCTACATTGAACTTGGCATTACCGTTTCATCTTTGCGTCAAATTTGTAATTTTCATGTAGGAGTGTAAGAGTGTCGTGGTGTGGAAGAGGGCATTAAGAGTGTCGTGTGTGCACAGGGCTTGGGCGGGCGCGAGGAGCTGTTCGGGATGTTCCTCTCGTACGACTTCGGGGAGTGCACCGTGGCCCCTTCGTGCACCACCTACGCCAGCCCCGCCATTTGCCCCAACCTCGCCCCCCGCGTGCGCCGCCTCACCGTCTGGGGCGTGGGGGAGGAGCTCAAAGACTCTGACGATGACAGTGACGAGGTCAGACAAAATCACGTCGCCCTGCGCGATGTAAACCTGCGTAACGGGTCAAATTCATGTTTTCCTGCAGTTGCTTGTCAGTAAAATTTTGGAAATGTAGAACCAGTCACCAAAAGTGAGTTTAATTATGTAGTTTCGAGATTTTTTTACTGAATTATTATTTTTGGATGCCAAAGTAATCGGTTTTTAGAATTCGACTCGGGGAAAATCATGCCGCTAATTGTTTCCAGTTCTCTTCCTGGTGCTTCGAGTGCTGCGTCACACACGTGGTTGTAAAATAAGTGTTGGCTCTTCTTTATGTGGTCACCGCGTATCGTGTTAGAAGCGTTGGCTGAGCTCAATTCTTAGAATTTTTTCTCTGTGCGTCGTACAATTGCTGCTTACGTGGTCAAATTGTTGTGCGCCCGTGGCAGGTTGTGTGAGTGCACACTGGTCTACAACCATTCACCAGAATTCTGCGTTACTTCAACAATATCCAGATTCCAGTTCTCTCTAATAACTAGAATGGCTAATTTTTTAACCATCCCGAAGTGTTCAGTGAACAAAATGTGCTTGCATATTCCATCACTGAAAACAAATGAAAGAAATTAACGTCCATCAGAATATTTGTTGATGCACAAACACTTTCGAAAATTGTGCTGTCTCGTAGTAGCTCGCCTTGGTGCAGTTTAGTTGCAGCTTCTAGACGCCAAAGTTCTGCTCTAAGCTACTTTGTTAGGAAATTTTAGTTGTTTTCAATGTCGGTGTTTTGTTTATTTAATTATGGGCTATTGGTTCAATTTATTACTGTGTGGATTTATTCTTAATTTCTACTATTTTGACTAATTTTCCTGTCTTGAATTACTAGAATACTGGGATTGTCATTCTGTTTATTACTAGAAACAGCACTCGCTTGCAGCAAAAAGGATACCTAGTTACTCTTGGTGACAGCATGCTGACATCGTTTTCCTCAGTTTCCCAACACACGTAGCGTTCTCAGTTGTGCCTTGAACTGCCATCAGTAGGTTCAGCATCACACTGGTTGTTTAAATTTGTTGTGAAGTTCAGTTTTAGAATTGGGTGATTTTTACTTTCAGTTTTCTCCTACCTGAGGAAATGATTTTGTGGTTTTGAAGACTAGAGAATGAAAAGCACTTCTTGTCTGATTTTCTTGTCTTTGGTTTTGGTAATTTTTGAATTAAAGGTCACACAGCACCACGAAATGTGATTATGTCAACCTGTGATCATTTCTTAGGATGAGTGTGGCCTGCTTTGCATCTAAATAGGAAAAATGGGTCTCGTGAAAACAGATTGAATTTACCAGAAAAACGTGCTGTGGCCAAGTAAAAATAAGACTGAGTGGCAATAAAAATCCCCACCTGTAGTTTTGCAGCATTTGAATTATGTGCTTTATTGCTCAAGCTACTTGATTTTAATCGAATAGATTGTCTCGTTCATTGAGTGCCCATTCTTTTCAATTTTAATTTTTAAATAATTTTCTCCATAAGATGCTGGGGACTGTGCACCTGCATAAGAGTAAACAATATCGTGAACTATATATGACTCTTTTCGTGTCACAATTCTTCCGTCTTATACATGGAAGTGCAGCTCCTACAACTTATGTCTGGTGTGAAGTCATGCAACTTCTCACAAGCCTGCAGTTCTCACCTTGCCTGCAGTCGAGTACGTTTTGTGTGAGGAACCTGAACTAAGCAAGTCGTTGATTCTGACTTCCTTGTATTACTCCTATTACTAGAGAAAGTAATGCAGTTACATATACTCTCGCAGGGAACTCGGAGGAAGAAGCCCAGCGCCTTGGACCGAAATCCTGAGGCTCGGGCTATGTTGGATATGATCGGCCGCACGAGGGCGAGTGAGGGACTCAGAGAGCCGGAGCAGCAGTGATGGACTCACACAGCCTACAGCCAGCACAGGGATCGGCACCAGGCCATTACTGTTGCAGCCCTTCAGTCGCTCGGCTCCCTTGATTTGGCCAGTTCTCTACCCATCTCGCCAGTGTTCTCCCGTTTATTTTGTTTATTGTTTATCCCTGTTTATTTTTATTTTCTCGAGATAGATCTGTGCTACTATTTGATGATAATCGTTTTATTATCAGTTCGTTTTGTTTATTGAGAAGAGTTACCTTCCCTCTTGAAAATATGCATCAGGGCATTTGTACGTAAACGTAGTTCTAAATTGCGGTGTCCAGCGGTTGTGATTTTCTCCAACTATTGCTTAGTTCAACATAGGTCAGATTCTGCTTCTATAAATTTTTGCTTGATTTTTGGTGAACTCTTGTCAATTTGCTGCGCTGTTTTCACTACATACTTCTCTGCTAACATTTTTCTTATCATGAGAGTGCGATTTGATGAGCATCTTTGCCTGAGCAACAAGGTGCAAAATTTATGGCATAGTTAGGTAAGGTGGCTTTACTATGGCTTTCATTACTCACGAGTGAACTCTACTCAACAAACACCTGGTTATCAATTTCTGTGCTCCACATTCCTTCCTATGGCGTTCTCCATTCAAATTTATAAGTTGCTCTCACTTTCGACGCAAGGTTTGGATAGCACAAACACGCAAGAATTGTATAGCAAGCGAGTAGTTTGGTTGGCATTGAGTTTAAAAATTAAACCGGATTTTTTTCTGAAACAACTAATTATACTGAACTCATTTTGTGAGTGCTTAAGAGAACTCCTTGCTACTGCAGTTTTATTTTTTTTTCGTATCTGTCTCAAATAAGTTTTTGCAAAATCTTTAACCTCAATGTCGCCTAAAATTTTGTAGCAGCTGAAAGTGAGGTGGAGGTACAGTTGTGTAAGTGGTCGAGAACTTGCATGGGTCTGCTGAAACTGTGTTCATTTATTGCTATGTTTCAGAAATCGAATAGTCTACAGTCAAGGCTGCCTGCTTATCAGCGTTCATAGGAAGCTGAAAAATTTTGATTGCCTTCACTCTTATTTACGATGTAAATACTTGTATGACACAATATTCCTGCTATGATTACGTTCCAGCCACTGACTAGGAAGCATTGCCTATAAGGTGGTGCATAAGATACAACCCTCACACCCGCATGTTTGTGCAATCGAAGCGCATAGGGATAAGGAACTTAGAGTTTGTAGGGAAAGTCAGCTGAAAGTCAGTTTGCAGTATGAGCTGCTGTGTAGTAACATTCCACTTAGGTTAGTGTAGGTATTGGTTCTTGGTGTAGACAATTTAAATAACGCAGAAAATCTCTGTTTTACCTTGTGTTTGAAGTACTATATTTGTAGCTCAAATGGTGAAATGCACATAATGTAGATCCGATGAAAAGTTATAAATTTTATGTTAATTCAAAGTAAAATAATTTAATTAGCTTAAAGGCAATAGTGTATACTTATTTATTTAATGTTCACTCAGTTTTGTGAACATAAGTAATGTGTTATGATACTTTTTACAATCATTCATCGGCCGCGTTTTGATCTTGTCGGTTATATTAATCACTATATTCTTACATTTTTTGCGAGGTAGTGCCCGAATCGTCAAAACTCCTATGATGAAGAAAGCTGTTCAAACTGTTCTCTTAAAGTACCTCAAACTGAGGTGTTGGATGTTAATATTTTATGCAAATCAAAGCCGTACATTTCAAATGTATTCGAAATACTAGAATTAAAACAATTAAAAGTGTTTTTGCGTTTCAACATGTAACAGTGCTAAATGTTGTTTTAGAGTCTCTTGACTCAAGTCGGTGTAAATAAAAGAGATGTACAGGTTGATTGTTTTGGTTACACGAGAGACCTGACTTCTGAGCTTGGATTTACAACTTATCTGCGGTCGCATCTCGGAGGCATGACGGGAGCGTTTTGTTCCGTCCTGTGCTCTTCTAGCCACAAGTAGACGCCATTCAAGAGCTCCAACGTGCTAGCCTGTGGATGAGAGCTCGACGTGTCAGTTACCCCAGGGATAACTTGGACGTATCAGCTTCCAAAAATCTATGGGAATTAGCGCTCCCAGGGGGACTATGTAAGGGCCTGAGCTAAAGGTTAGGTAGGCTTTATTTTTGTAGAAATAGAATAGGTTTTTATTTTGTTACGGACCGTCTTTTTTTCGGTTCACTGCTGTCCTGTTTTTTAGCACCTACTACTTTCTTCTTCAACTTTGATCTTGTTTCATGAACTTCTTTCTCATCTTACTGTTTCTGTGCCCTTTCTGCATAGATTCCACGTTCCCTTAACTCCATGCTAAATGGTGCCTTCTTCTTTCCTCTCTTTGGATCGCCTTAGTTGCGGATAGGGAGACTTAAACTAAATAATAATCTAATCTAATCAGCTTCCAAAAAGAGGTCTGTTGGACGTATCAGTGACCATAGAGATGACTGTTAGACGTATGTGTTACCTCAGGAATAACTGCTGGATGTGTTGGTTGCACTTGGGACTACTGCTGTTCGTGCCAGTTGCCCTGTAGCGCTAACGAACACATGTCCACTGTCACAACTACTACGCAGTAATAGTTTTTGCAATGATCTATCAACTGAGCACGTTCCTTCTGCGTATCTCATGCCGTTACTATAGTTTTCACAACTCTGTATTGACTACCAACGCTGGTGTCTTCTTTTATGCTTCACGCCTTTATTTTTCAACCTTCCATCTGTCAAAGCGACTCGTTACTGCAGTCTTGAACACGAGTGTGATTCAACGTTAATGAAATAAGATCTGATGATTGTCTATACTCTTAGTATGGTTGATGTAAATGAAATACTTTAAATTGCTTTTATATTGGTTTCATTTGAAGACTTCTGCTGACAGCGGTTATACGAGGCTTTAAATCGTTTTCGAACAACCACTTAGGTCGAACTTTAATTTTAAAGGCATGGATATGGCTGTATTCACTGCGTGCTTCTTCAAAATATAAAATAAAGATTATTTATTTGGATATTGGTTTGAAGTTTGCTAAAATGAGCAAACGATTTGGGAATAATTTATTTTAAAATCATTCTATTAATCAGTCTGTGTAGTTTTATAGCTTAATGTCTGGTAGGTCAAACGTATAATTTCATTAAATATTTTCAAGAATCAGATGAAAGTTCAAATGCTTCCACTTGAGTTCTAAAGTCAGCTCTTCCCTCGGCATCCGGTTCATCCGAGCTGCCCTGTTGGTGTTCTTGCAGCACGGTGTTGACGGCACCTGCAAGTTTCTTGGACTGCCTCTGCCGCAACTGTGACTCGATGTCTGCCTTGAGTTGTATGATCCTCCTGCCTGTTGGCTGCTTCAGTTTGATGGGCTTGTATTCCTGCACGTTGTAGTAGCTGCTGTAAAATGCATCGGCGTTGTAGTGCGCCGCCTCGCTTTCCGCATTATTTGCGTCTTCCGTGCTGAATAAATTCCCTACCCTCGCTGGCGGCTTGCTTTTTCCTTCCTCGTGGACATTTTCATCATCACTTTCATCGTCATCGCTAACGAAGTCGGACGAATAGTCTGTTGCGTTCTGCTCTTCGTTGTCCTGCTTGTGAAGCGAAGTTTCAACTACCGAGTGCGAGTATGCCAAATTGTCGACGCCTTTAACTGAACTAACCTCATCGCTCTCGTCAGTTTGATTTTTTCCTTCCAGATGGCTGTCCCCAGATGCACTGAACGCCGGGTTGTCGACTCCCCTGAGTTCTGCTTCATTATTGCCACTCGTATCTTGGTTGCTTATGGAAGGGGCCTTGGAATTTTCTCCTCGAACATTCAGCAATGACTTTTCTTCTCGTTTCTTGACTTGGTTGGTAACATTTTTCTCGCTGTCGCTTTCACTGGTAGTATCAGTGTCTGTCGTTTCGCGTGTGTGAGGAGCTGAAATGTGTGGGTCCTCGTAGTTAATTTCACTCCCACCCTCAGCACCATTGGAGGGTCCCATGGTGTGACAACTCTTCTCGGTGCCGGTGTGAGAGCTCGCGCCATCGTCAGGACCAGTAGCTTGAGGTTCCAAGTTGTTGGAACGAGATGTAATTTTCTTCAATGAGCGGGACTTCTTAGATAGAGTGGATTTGACACTGCGACTGGCATTCCTAAATGCTGAAAAAGTTTTCCTCTCTTTTGTGGTTTTGTTCGTGCTGCAAACATTCGAGTTTTTTGGGATGTTTGCGTTACCAAACTGTAATTCAACTTTCGTTTTTATTTCGTTTTTTAGAGATTTTCTTATCGCTTTGAAGTTGGGATATTTTCTTGACAGTATGTTTCTCTGTTGCCGTAGTTTTTGAGTACCATTTTTGTATTGCTTTGATGTAATTTTGTCTTCTGCGTTCATTGCCTTCATCTTATCTTGAACTACTTCATTTGTCGCTTCTCGCAGTTGTGCCCATACTTCGGCATTGTCTCTGAGAACGTCATGAAGACTTGGACTTTGAATTTCATTTTCTGTCAGTTGATTGCAAGCGTCGACATTGCTTCGGGAATCTTGCTTTTTGTTAGGACTGTCCTGCTCACTAATTTCATCTTCACTTTCATCTGTGCTCTCTTCTTCGCTTGTTCCATTTTCTTTTATAACATTTGAGTGTTGATTGCTTTGGTCAGGTTTGTGGCCGATTGTCTGTGTGCAGGATTCTGTGTCGTCTGATGCACTATCTCCATACATGTTAGACTGACCCTCTGTTTTTTGACCGATGTCTTCTTTTTCTTGTTCATGCATGGGCCTCTCTGTAATTTCAACTGTCTCCTGCGCAGGTTTTTCGGAGAAGGTTTCCTTGAACCGCACTTTTTCTCTTACCTGTTTTGCTTCTCGTTCAAACTCAAAGTTGTTTGTAACATCTCTTGTTTGCTCTCGAGTGTTATTGTTTTCCATTTCATATCTCCTTTGATGAAGCTGTTCTTCATTGACTTCCTCAACTGTTCCTGGTCGATTTTGATGGTCATTGTCCAATGGGAGCGATTTGACATCACATATACTGTCTTGTTTCATGTTGTTGCTCTCGTCTTCGGCGGACATTTCTGTGATTGAAGATAGCCCTGCAGTGTTATAGTATGAGCTGAAAGATCTCTCTGATTCCAGATCATGGGCTTCTCTCTGAATTAATCTGTTGGCGATCAGTTTTGCATTCATTTCTCCCACAGTTATTGAAGATTTATCTTTGCGCTCTGCAGTATCACTTCTGTCCTTTGATTTAGCCTTCTCGGTATTTTCTTCGAAATCATTTATTGAAATTCCTAAATTATTTACATAATCTTTTTCATCTCGGTGAGCGCTATGCACTATGGATGTATTAGGTTGTAGTGTCGTGAACTTTCGAGTTTGTTCTTCTAATTTCTTAATCTTGCTATTCATTATCTCAAACTGAGCTCGGAACTTTTCCTCTAGAATCACCTTTTCACTTTGCACAACTAGATATTCATTCTTGTTCTTTTCTAATTCCGTTTTCCATTCTAATTCTTTCTTTTTAAAATTAGCGACCATTTCTTCCATTTTCTCGTAGAGTTCAGTGCAGGTATCCTGGACGTCTGAAAGCTTCTTGGTGGCCTGATGATCCATGCGCGTTTCTTGGTAATTTGGGTTTGCTGCAGCTTTCGAGTTGCTCCGGTCTGGTTCAGGTTCAGTGGGCTTGCAAGCGCTCGTTGCGTAACTATGTGTGCTCACTGGTAACTCTGGAGGATTATTGTTTTCTGGGGAGATATCAAAAGTTAACTCGATGCCGTTTGTTGGTTCGTTAACACTTCTCTGGTCAGCTGAAGTCTGATGGTCGTAGTTTGAACTTGTTCTTTGCTTTTTGGAAGTGTTATCGACTCGGTAGGTTGAGGGAGGCTCGGGGATGCCGTGTTTACGTTGCTGGTGAGACGCTAAAAAGTTTTTATCGCGAAAAATTTTGTAGCAATGGTCACATTTGACGGGTTGTAAGAAACCCTTGCTTATCGCTGTAGAGTTCATGTGTTTCACAGTTTCCCGTAAATTTCTGTTGTTCTCTTTCATTTTCTTGGCTTCTAAAATTTGCTGATGTAGCTGGCTTTTACACTGCAAAGAAGAAAATTGGTAAAAATTAAAATTTCATTATACTTATAAGATTATTCATTAGGGTTAGCCGTGCTTAAATTACTTAAACGATAAACTGTGGCCATATTATAGAAACGAATAAATCACGAAGTTACCATAGTTTTCGTAAGTGGATGCTTCGTGAGCTATATTCATTTTCAGTTTCATGAAAAAGCGTATCCACAATGTTAAATTAAAATACCTGTGAGTATTTATCCATGTATAAAAGAAGTTCCTTTTTTGTTGCGTTAAGATCTTTTCGAAAATTTCTCTCTTTGCCCGCCAAGAGCCGCAAAAGAAGCTGAGCAAGCCGAAACAGCTTGAACATGGACTTCTGGTCTGCAGCTTTCTTCAGGTCCAATTCCCTGCTGGCGTCGCACAAAGATACATAAGGATAGTGATCCATTAGCAGAGACGGGTCGACCATGCTTAAAGAAGTCAGTTCTGAGAGTTCTACTGATGCTAATTTCTGCCAGTCGATCTGTAGTGAAGCGCTGCACTCGTGCTGAGGAGAGGCGATGGCGATGTTGCTGAATTCAGTCACGTCTTTTTGGAATAGCATTTTGTCTGAAAATAAAGTTTCAGCTTAGCTTTCCTTTCTTACCTAACTCAGTTCAACTTATTTTGATTATCAATTCTGCACACGTGTATAAAATTTAAAAATACGGTATGATTATTTATCACAAGACACCTGATAGTTTTGCTAAATATTGTAATACGTACATGTTGAAGCTGCATACTTATAAAGAAAAGAACAGTTTATTTCCAAGAAGTTTATTTCTCAAGAAGCGGATCCATCCAGCGATTTGCCGTGGTCACGGCACCCATAGGCGACACAATAAACCAGGCGAGAGATGTGTATTACTGACCTTCAGAGGATAAATTTGCGCGAGTGATATGAAAACCACGGTGCCAGTAGAGCACTCGATTACCCACTCCTTCTAAGTCAAAGGGCCATATCAATTCATTCAATTTATTGATGCCTTCCCCGGCATCTGGTGATCCTGTCGAACGTAATAACATAATTACCTATAACTTGCTAATACCAGCACGTGAAACTGGTATTCTTAAAACAAATAAGTAAAATTTAAATTACGCCCACCAGGCAAGACTTCATACTGGTTACATTAAAGATAACTTAAAAGCAGCATTTTTCTATGGATAATCTCAAATATAGTCATTATATTGCCATGAATTATCAGAGCATCAATAGAATATTATATCATCTATACCCTAGCAATTAGCCTGACCCGTAGCAATGTATAGTTTTCACGAGATACGATTCAGCAACGAGCGTTTAATGTATCTATTTTATACAAGTTCAATGTCAAGAAACGCTAGATAATCAGCTCATCTATATTGGTGCTACTAATCATTTTATTCACTGCTGGAACTGTTTTGTTTACATTATAAGTTACACAAACTATTCGTGCTTCCCCGTGAATCACATGTTATGAAGACGCTCCAGTTTGTTGCCATGGTTACTCCGCTTCTCAACAGAAGGAATAAAATTTTAGCTCCTCATATTCATTAAGATTCAAAATAAAAATTCTCATAATATTTTAGAGACTGAAACGTATGTCAGCAATTTGATATTAATTCAAAGTACTAGGGGTATTTGGGACAGGATTGAACTTTAAATTTTAGCGGATTGAACATTTATTCCATCTTTTCAAAACTACGGAGGAGCGGCATTTCAGTATGTTTTTGTTTACAAACACATTCAGTGTTCGATCTGCTGCAAAGTGCAGCTGTTTTTTTTTCCAAATCTAATTGCTAAGTAGTCTTTTATTGATTTAGTTCTAGTTAGCTGCAGATTTATTTAAAGTTAGCCGTGAGTATGGTTTGTGAGTGAATTGTTGGGATGGTGGTAGTGCTGTTTCGTGACTAGGCCTAGTGTGTGACTGGTCTAACTAATATAGGTAGCACGATTTCTGTGGCCAGCTCGAGAGAGAGTTTATTATCGCAGTTTTTTAGTCTGCCTGAGCTAGTATTATATTGCTCTCGTTTCATCATTTAGGGTGAAGAATGGCTCATGATAAAAATAAGAATGGTCATGTTTTACTCATGTACGATTGCAAGGTGAATTGAGCATAGGATGTGGGTCCATATGAGGCCCCCTAGAGTCATACGTAGTGATGCAAAAAAAAAACGGTTTTATTTGATTGCGTTTTTTTTTTGCAAAAAAAAACGTGTTTTTTATGTGTTTTTTTTATTTTTTTTGTTTTTTTTTTTGCACACCTAAATTTTGTTAAGCATATGTCTGGGGATTTTTTGGACACCTGAAATATATTAATATCCATGTTTTTTAGTCATTTCATTGTTATAAAAACATCAAAAAGAAACCATACAGTAAAAGAGGTGGCAGATAACCCACAATTACCTAGAGGCGTCTAAGAGGAACAGCAGGAGCCACAGAACTTATATTGATGGAGTCAAAATTCAAAACTTACTATCTCTATTATGTCTGATTTCATTTTTATGTGACCAAAAAAAACAGACTTTGCAGAAATAATAAGGGTAAATCTGAAGGATATGTCAGTTATCAATTTTGTAAATTTTGATGCCTAACCTAAGCATAGTTAATTAGATCGAAATAAACAAGTTTTCTTCTATGCACTTTCCGTCTCAATTGAGTATTTTATTAGTTATAGCAGTAAATGACTTACCGCAACTCCTGTGTTTGAAGCGGCAAGTAATTCAAGGAGCACGTCGGACAGCAACACTGCAATGCGCACTTGCTCCCAGCGCGGTCGTCATATATTATTAACGAAACCAAACCTACCGCTATGCCTCGTTAAATACTCTTTTGACGAGAAAAGTGTATAGAAGAAAAGTTGTTTATTTCGATGTTATTACCATGATTCAAGCAACAAAAATTTGAAAATCGATGAGTAGCTGTTTATTCGAGCGCATTCGTCATCAAAGACGAAACTAAACTTATCGCTATAAATCTTAAAATACTCATTTGAAACGGAAGGTGCATAGAAGAAAACTTGTTTATTTTGATTCAATTAATTAGGTTCAGGCACCAAAAAGTGGAAAATCGATAACTGACATATTCTTCAGATTTACCATATTAAGCTCTGAATTTTTACTCCATCAATATAAGTTCTGTGGCTCCTGCTGTACCTCTTAGACTCTAGGTAATTGTGGGTTATCTGCCACCACTTTTACTGTATGGTTTCTTTTTCATGTTTTCATTACAAAACAATGACTAAAAACCATAGATATTAATATATTTAAGGTGACCAAAAAAATATGCTGTTTTTTGAAAAACAGTTTTTTTACAAAAAATTCTGGGTCAATGTGAATTTTAATGCAATCAGAAAATAATAATTAGCGATCCCAGGAATAACTAAAGGAACCCATTTAAGAACGTTTCACACGAATGACATTCTGCTCGCTGATGCATTATTTTCGAATAATTGAACTTTGAAGTTGGCCTTTGCGCCAAAGGAAGCGAGCGCGTGAAACGGAATTTAATTAATAACGGAAGCTATTACAAATGTAAAGAGGTTGGGTCGGGAGGGGGAGGCACAGTTCTTCTAATGAAAATTATAAATAACGCTTCTAACCAACCCATTTGGGTGATGACCGCAATCTTGTTGACATCGGCTCTAAGATGGCAGCGCCCATGGTGGTTGCCATCTTAGAGCCGATGTAAACAAGATTGTGGTCGTCACGTTAATGGGTGGGTTAGAAGCTTTATTTATAATTTTCGCTAGAAGAACTGTGCCTCCCCCTCACGACCCAACCTCTTTACGTTTGTAATAGGGGGTTAGCTTCCATTTTTAATTAAATTACGCTCGCTTCCTTTGGCTCGGGAAGTCCAACTTCAGAGTTCAATGATTCGAAAATAAAGCATCAGCGAGCAGAATTTCGTTCTTGTAAAACATTCTTAAATGGTTTCCTTTAGTGATTGTTTGGAATATAATTATTAATTTCCATGATTGCATTAAACTTCACATTGACCAAATTCTGACTAATAAAAATGAATATTAATATATTCTCTGGTACCAAATATAACCATGCTGTTTTTTTTACAAAGAATCATGACTAAAAAACAATATATTTTATGTGACCTAAAAAGCCCCATGCAGTTTTTTAAACAAAACATTTTTTTTAATAAAAAATCATGACTGAAAAAACATGAATACTATATTTGAGACCAAAAAAATGTTTTTGTACTAAAAAATCATGACTAAAAAACATGAATATATATATGAGACCTAAAAAACCCCATGCTGTTTTTTAAAAAATATGTTTTTTACAAACAATGATGTATAAGAAAACCTGGATATGAATATATTTTATGCGACCAAAAAACCATGCTGTTTTATTTTATGTATTTTTCATAAAAAATCGTGTCTTAAAATCATGGATATTAACATATTTTATGTTACCAAAAAATCCTTGTTTTTTTTTAAACATGTTTTTTTTATTAAAAAGTTAATATTATTCATTTTTTGGTCACGAATTCTTTGTAAGAAAAACATCCCTCAGGGGGATACAATTATTGTATCTATGGGAACTAGCGCTCCCAGGGGGACAATGTAAGGGCCCAAGCTGAGAGTTAGGTAGGCCTTCTTTCTGTTGAAATGAAATGTTTTTGTGATGTTAATGACCACCTTTTTTTTGGTTCACTGCTGTCCTGTTTTTCAGCACCTACTACTGTCTTCTTCAACTTTGATCTTGTTTCATAATCTTCCTTCCTCTCTTTGGATCGCATTTGTTGCTGGGTAGGGAGGCTAAAACTAATGACTAATCTAATCTGCAAAAAAAAAACATGGATATTAATTTATTTTATGTGACGAAAAAACCATGTTCTCTGAAAATTTTTTATTTTTTACAAAAAACATGAGTGTTATTAAATTTTATCTGACCAAAAAAACATGTCATTTTAAAAACCATGTTTTTTCACCAAAAGTCATTAATATCCATGTTTTTAGTCATGATTTTTTTGGTTAAGAAAACATGATTTAAAAAAAACAGCATGTTTTTTTGGCATTTAAAATATATTAATATCCACATTTTTTAATCATGATTTTTTTGTAAAAAAGATGTTTATTTTAAAAAATACAGCATGGTTGTTTATGGTAAAATAAAGTATATTAATATCCGTGTGTTCTAGTCATGACTTTTTTGTAACAAAAACATTCAAAAAACAGCATGGATTTTTGGTCACATAAGATATTTTAATATCCATTAGAACCGTAACAGGTCTTATAATAAAATATCCACAAAGAATCTATTCACTCTATAAAACGTTTCAGAGACTAGCTCCATCATCAGTAAGTCATTCAGTCAAATGTTTTTCAAAGGAACAGTGAAAATTCATTGTCCATTTCACCAAATTTTACAGAATGACTGAGGATGGAGCTGGTCTCCGAAAGGTTTTATGGAGTGAATAGATTCTATGTAGATATTTTATTCTAAGACCTAGTACAGTTCTAATAAACATGATTTCAATATTAACAGCATTCTTTGTTTATAAGTTTCTAAAGACAATTCGATTAAAGAAAACCAACTTTCCTGATATTTACATCCGTGTTTTTTTAGTCATGATTTTTTTTAAATGTTTATAAAAAAAACTTTTTTGGTCCAATAAAATATAATAGCCATGTTTTTTTAGTCAAGATTTTTCTGTTAAAAACAATGTTTTAAAAAAAACAGCATTGGATTTTTAAGGTCACAAATATATTAATTTCCATGTTTTTTAGTCATAATTTTTGTATAAATAACATGTTTTTAAAAAAAAAACAGCATGGTTTTTTAGTCACATCTCTATCAATGACCATAAGTAAAGATATGTTATTATAACACACCATTTTGGGAGTTTAAGGTCATTTACATTTATTGTAAAATAAATGAAATATCAGAGCATGAAACCGCAGAAAATGAAAAAGTTCATAAAACCATAGAAAACCATCAATTAAGGAGTATGCTGTTTTATTTTGTAATTTGACATGAAAACAAATAATGTAATGTGGTTCTTTTTCTTGCTGAGTTATTTTCAGACAAAATATTTAAAAAAAACCAAAATATCCACGTTTTTTTTGGCCACGGTTTTTTTTTGTATAAAAAACGTGTTTTTTTTTAAAAAACGGCTTGGTTTTTTTTGGGTCACATCTCTAGTCATACGGTACAAAATGCCCTATGTATTGCAAAATAAGTTAACAAGCTTTGTGTAAATATGCAAACCAGCTTAAATACTTCATTTCTTTATAGCTAAAGCCATGAAGCTTTTTTCCATCATTAAGTTACTTGTGCTTAAGAACTAAAATTTACAAGAAAGCTCACTAAATAAATCATTTTATCTGACACAAATGGTAACCAGTGATTAATGAAATACAGATAAGAAAAGTGTTATTGCTTAGTTGAGGACAAGAATTGTTGTTTGACCTTCCCAAAGTTGCAGAAAGTTTTCCACTGAATTATGAAGATTGCTGCAGAATTAGAAGACATTTTTTTTTTGCAGAATGACAGGTCTGTCTAGGAAGTAAGGCTTAGGTTTAAAGAAAGTCCCAAACTGATCAAATGAACTTCCTTTTGTTAAAACATAAAAAAGACTTTTATTGTGTTGTAGACTACTGCTGTCCTGTTTGTCCTACCTTTTTAAAATTTTATCTTGTTTTATAAATTTGTTTCTTGACCCATTGTATCTGTGCACGAGGGGTCTTTTGGGCTAAAACACTCTAGATAGATTCTGTGGTCCCTCAACTGTATATTAAATGTGCCTTCATCCTTCTTCTCTTGGAAACACCTTTGTTATGGTATGGAAGGCTTAAAATGACTCATCTAATGAGTATGTTTTATTAATTTTGGTCAACAGGTAATCTGCAAAAAAAACTTCATGATATGTTAGCTTTTATATAACAAAATAGTTTAGTTGAGAAAAGACTGCTTCACCATGGCTGAAGTCATCAATTTATCAGATGATGATGATGTAAGTACTTTATTATTTTGTTATTAAAAACTGTTCCTTTTCTTTAGAAAATGTACTGCAGTAGTAATCTATAGATCTTTATATTGTATTGTTTGCACAAGCTAATATCAAATGATGGACTATTTATGTGCTTTCATCAATTTTGTTACTGGTTGTTAACATAACACTAATTATGCTCATTGTTTGCAAGTATCATTTCTTCTGTATTTAATTGTTTTGTCAGTTCATTGCTTGTTGTTTTCTTGCAGTATATCATTGATAAACAATCTGCATAGACTTACTACTTATCATAGGATTATTGAGTCAATATTGAATTTAACCTGTCAACAATTTGGAAAATTTTATTTCTATATTTATGCAATTGGAAACATTTTAAGACGTTTTTTTATAAATGATATTGTCACTATGCTTGCAAATGCTTACTTTTCAAGATATTTAACTTTGAAGTTTTAGAAACGTTGTGTATAAAATTGGACAAACGTATATTTAAATAAGCTGGAATATGATTTTGATATAATGCTAGATTAGGCTAGGCATAGTTAGGTTAATTAAATAAACTAACCTAAGTAAATCTAAAATAACTTAACTTAGCCATACCAAGGTCAATATTTTCTGCCAAAAAATTTTGCATGTAGGGCATCCGTGAAACATCGGAAGAGCCATATTAAAATTATCATTAATGCTATTCTTACCCAAATGATATTTTTAAAATGATATATCGCAAAAACTAAGCATTTGCGAGCACAATATCATTCATGTAAAACGTCTTAAAATGTCTTCAATTACCTAAATGTGGCAGCCAAATTTTAAAAATCATTGATGCATTAAATTCAATATTGACCAATTATTGTTTGACAAAATTTTGCTTGTTGTTGAACAATTGCTGGTAGTTTCACTTACTACCTGAGGCATATTTTCAATCTGTTTGCAGCCTATATGGTTATCAGTGCTAAGATTCTGTTGTAGAACAACTATTATTATTACCACTAGTATTGTTATTGTTAATAATTCCCGTACCAGCTATTTAAAAAATCTCTTAACCGCTTTTCTGTTTACAGTTTGGTGGTCCAAAATCCAATCTTAAAATTCAGTTATGTCATAAGCTAGGTAGTAAAATTTAAAACTTTTCATGATTTGTTTAATCTAATAACACATAAAGTATGTTCAGATTAGGCTAAAATGGGTTGGTATAGATTTGGTAGATTAGGTTTTGGTTCATTTTAATGAATCATAGTCCAGTCACCTTGAAGTACCAATCAGAATTATTGTTGTCATTAGTATAATTATGAGTCATGTTGTAAGAGTAATGTGGAATAAACTCTGAAAATCAAAAGTGGTTTTAGTGTTTCTACTGCATTTAAAGATTATAAGAAAAAATAAGTAAGCAAGAGATAAATATTTATTGAAAATTAGAGAGGAAGGGTTGTTGAAGCATTAAAAAATCAGCCTAGCAACATGTGCCACTCTAAAAATGATAACACTAACTATAAGTACTTTTTCAGTTGTCCATCTAGAAGCATTGAAAAATTTTAAAAAATGAGTTATTGTTGTCATTTTAAAATCATCTATGCTCATTTGTCCAGAAATAATTGAGCATGTGGATGCCAAGCAAGAGCATATTTCTGTCTCTAAATGTTATAGAAATGGGTATCTTAGGGAGCACAGAAATTGAATCAAAACACAGAGATTTAGTTGTAATAAACTCCTTCAAAATGCCAAATCCTTTTATCTGTGAATAAAAGCAAATCCATGGCACATTATGTATATTTTGCAACAGGTGGTGTGTGAACAAAGAGTAACTAATCCACTGGCTGCAGCTGACCCTCCCAAGCTTGCTCGCTGCCTCAACACAGAGTGTCGCTCCCATGAAGACTTGCGGCGCGCCTCGGTTGCCGTTAGGCGCTTCTATGGAGTGCTGGCCTACCCAAAGTGAGCTTTATGTAGTGCTCTCCACTTCTTTTTTTTCCATTTGCAAAATTTAGTGACCAATTAGTTCAATTTTTAGGGGTTGTGCAGTCATAAAACTTTGATGAAATTAAACTTCAAAATAATTGTATTTCATGGAGTTGAAATGAATGAGTTTGTTCTGAGTTAGTGAGTGAAGGCATTCTCCTAAATGACTGATATCAATAATTAAATATTTATAATTTCCAAATGCAAAAATCATGAAATGGCCAAGGTTAGATGTCTCATTTATATGAAAAAAATCTTCTTAAGTGTGTAGTATCACTTCCAATCATTTGTATTGTATCTAAATTGATCTTTTAAATGTGCCCAATATCCTAAATGTTGATACCTAGTTAGAAGATTCCTTAACTTTTAACATGTGAAGATACACAAGAAGAATTGAACTGAATTTAAAGTTTATGTTACTGCTGTTCAAATTTGCAGTTTGGAGTGCTGTGCCTTGTGCTCGTTCATCAATGTGGGCATTAGCCTGTCCTGGGTGTTTGTCTAAAATTATGCTGATTCTTATATGTGGCTTGAGTGTGGGCAAGTCAAGTGCTGTCTATTGTTGCATCTGTAATCAAAGGACATTGTTTGAAAACTGTTACTTTATTAACTATTTTTTTCTGTTATTTAAGCTATTTTTTCTAATTTTTTATCTTAGGTATTTTGTATAGTATTTTATCTTTGTTTCTTTCCCAGTTTTTATTACTTTTGTTGTTTTCATTTTGCATGTGAAATGTTGCTTATTGATTCAACTATCATTTTAGGGTGTAATTACTTTGGCTTTAGTACTGCTCAGTATAGGAAGTTACATTATGAGTATGTTCTCAACGCTAGCTGTAGAAAGTTTGTTAATGTATTAAAACAATGGATCATTTCAGGAAAACCCGGGTTTGTCTGCGCTGTTTGGCTCGATTCTCGCTCAGCCAGCAAAATTTGATTGACAAAATTAGAAGTGGTGACAACTTGATGCTGACCAACAGTACAGCACAGCGTGACACCGTCCTCCTTACAGACTCTGAGTCAGACCCTGACGACGGTATGATCTTGCTGCCTGCATGTCTTTATTTGGAGTAGCTGATTGTAGAAGACAAGCCTTATAGTTACCACTGGTAATTTTTTATTCATTTGTTGAATGAATATGCTGACAGTGTGTTGATCTATTTAAGGCTGGCTTTCTGAGAGGATATGCATAGTAGTTTATAGCCAGAAGGGTCTCTTGAGGAACAAAATTCTTGTTTGTTTATTTATTTCATGTTTATCCAGTTACGACGTATACTGAAGGAAAGTATGGGCTTGGGAGAGAAACTGCCCCATGATATTGTAGAGGCCAAGTGGCAAGGGTTGAGTGCTTTGCAGGAAGAAGCTTGTAAAATCTTTCAGTGAAAAGGAGCCTAAATGCTTGACTGGTTGAGCTTTTACTGAAATTGTGCTATGGCTGGATCAGCCATAGATGCTCTGATTCAGATATGGTTGTGTTAAGACATAGGTGAAAGATGTGTAGGTTATATTTGGTCTTGGCACATGCCAAATTTTCTTTCTTAGATTACTACCTCATGCTAACTGCATCAGGGCATGGATAACCTACAATGGGCATCAAAATTTATGTGTCAAATGCTATCCAGGCTTCCTCTCTGATTTATTTTCTTATTTTTGAAGCTTAGAAGAAAGCATGTCAGGTAATTTTGAGTTATGTTAGGTCAGTTTCAATCGAATTTAAAAAAATTTTAATATGAGGCTAAAATCAAAGCAAAAGTTCAGACCAAATTTATTGTTTTAAGAAGATTATAAGTAAATTTTAGACAAGTAATGTTAAGGATAATTCTGTGGTATCAGTTGTTAACTATAAAATTGAACATTTATAAGAAATGTGTGAGTAAAGTACATAACCGTGAATAAAAGCTGTGATAATCTATATACACATAAAACTCTAAGGGTTTATGTTTGTTCTCAGTTTCCTCTCATCGACCATCAAGATGACTCAGTATCTAATAACACTGAAGGGTTGCTATCTGCCATCATCTATGCAAGTTACCTGACCAAAATGATCACTGGTAGTCTAATTATTATTTTTAATCATTAGCACTTGCAAATAATAGAAATACCTGAGCAAAGGATGTGCGTATGTGAAATATCCAATACCTGAGCAATTAAATTGTGAGGTGAGGTATTTTAATACTGGTAAATGTAAGAGTAACTTGCAGTGAAATGTTTTGTGCAGTGATAAGCGAGGAGTCTGAGGTGGAGCTGTCGCTCTCAGAGTCTGGCAGCGATAGGGAAGCAGATGGAGGCAGCAACAAAAAACTGAAGCTCATGCTTGAGACGATGGTGGATTCACTGTCATTGAAGAAACAAGTCACAGAAGGAATAGAGAACCTCGCATTCAGAATGGTCAAGGCAGAAACCGACTTTGATGAGTTGGATGCTGAGCACAGAAAGATTGAAAAAGAACTCAACTCAATACGGTGCTCATTTTATGATGCATTTAAACCTGTCATAAAGGTAAGAAGTGCTTTTTGACAGTGTTATCTTGGGAAGCTTTTTGATTCTTGTTTCTGTCAAGTGCTTTGTTTTTTGATCGTTACTTTGTGTTCAGTGTTTGTGATGGGAAGTGGAAGGGCATCATATGAATTGCGAGAAGCATTTCTATTTTTCATGTTTTTTAGAGAAGTTGCCCATTTATTATTTCTACGAGATGTGTGCTTATAGGGGAGCAATTGCCAGAACTATTTTTCTCATAAACTCCCTCTTTTGGTATCAATTTTGAATGCTGCTCTTGAGATTTCATTCCATGATTTACATCATAACAGCTTGTTCATCAATTTATTTGCCAGCTTTCAATAAAGTTTGATTACTGAAGAAATTTAAAAATGGTTTTATGCTTGCAGCTGCTACCAGAGCTGGACGTCAACAACCCCGGCCTCGATGATCAGGTGAGGACCCGGTGTATTTAATTGTGTAGTTATTTGAGGCGGACTTTATTGACTATGCACTCATGTTAATTTTACTAATTGTGGATAGGTACTTGCAAGGGCAAGAGAACTGCAAACATTTCTTTCAGTTGCAAGGCTACCTGCCTAACTTCCCAGTCTAACATTTAAAATAAGCAATCATGAATTTAGCATCCTAAGTAAAGCTTTTGCACCTGCATGGGCGGCTGAAATCATATGTAGATGCTTGAGCAAAGAACTTCATCTGGCTTGGAAGAAAAATGATTCTAAAATTTCCAGGCAGAAGATATCAAATTTTTATCAGATCTGAAAAACTTTATAAGATCATGGTTACCTTGTTCTTTGTGCCTTGGCAAAACTTTTCTCCTAGGTTGCATCACTATTCTATTTGATAATTCCTTAGGCATTAGTAGAATGTTATTCGTCATATGTCATGTGTCATGACTAAGATGCGTCATTTGCCATGTTAGCAAAACATTTCACTTGCCTACCAAATGGCTCGTTGGAACAACTCGCTTGCCTACTAACTAGCTAGTTTTGGTCTCCAGGTGGACGTGGTTCAGTCAGCCCTGGTGAAGTGCCAGGCATCGCTGCCTCCTATAGCGCCCCTCGTCCGCCCTCAGCTGGTGCCCGGCCAGAGCGTGTACGCCATGAAATATTCTCTCTTTGCACGCTGGGTGCCTGGCGTTGTGGTCAACGTGCTCAAGCGCGAGGAAAATGTGAGTCTTCAGCGCTTATATGCGCCATTTTTCCGGTTTTGAGTTAAGAGGTGTTGAGTTATGAGAGATGTTGGGGTCATGGTGCAATTTGCGATTGTAGCACATGTTGGGGTTGGGGAAGGTGCCGTGATTTTGTCCTCTGTTGATGGACTGACAATTGAATTTCAATCTTTTACAATGCTGTACAAATGAAAGGAAAAAGGAAGTTATGGCGGTGACAAAATTAGTGAAGTTGTTGTCAGGGCTTTCAGGCTTCACTTTATGCTCCTAATATGCTCCTCCTCTCAGAGGGATACAACTATTGTGTCTATGGGAATTAGCGCTCTCAGGGGGACAATGTGAGGGCCCGAGCTAAAGGTTAGGTAGGCTTTTTTTTGTTAAAATAGAATAGGATTTTGTTTTGTTACGAACCATCTTTTTTTCGGTTCACTGCTGTCATGTTTTTTCAGCACCTACTACTTTCTTCTTCAACTTTGATCTTGTTTCATGAACTTCTTTCTCATCTTACTGTTTCTGTGCCCTTTCTGCATAGATTCCGCGTTCCCTTAACTCCATACTAAATGGTGCCTTCTTCCTTCCTCTTTTTGGATTGCCTTTGTTGCGGATAGCAGGGTGCGTACAGGCATGGAGAAGCATGGAAAGTAGTTGAATTTCGGAAATAAAATTCAAGGCCTCGAAAGTAGTGGAATTTTAAAAATGGTCATTGAAAGCCATGAAATTTTAGGATTTTCGTGAAAAGAAAATTTTACTGTTGAAAATTTTCGTTCCGTTTGGTCCGCGTTGAGCGAGGCGTTGTCAGTAACCTTCGAGTGTTACTTGGGCTCTGATTGGTTGATACAGCTACGTCTTTAGTGTCCGCGATTTTGATTGGTTCTCAGGCGTCACGTGAAACCAAACGCGCTCAGTGTGACTGAAGACACGCGCTTGCTCGGACCATTGTTGACCTGTCGCCACTGTTGAACATTTTCGAGCTGAGTTTTTATCATCGGTCTTGACCATCCCGTGTGTGTGTGACTAGAGTTACGGTGCCGAGACTGAGCTGAGGAATTATCGTCATGCCAGGCAGTTGTTCTTTCAACAACTTGTGGTTGCGAGACAAAGACTTTCAACAATGGATAGCACCGCATCCCAAACTGAAAACAATGGCGGTTTGCACCGCGTGCGAGTCGGAGTTCGACATCGCCAACAATGGAATAGCGGCGGTGAGGAGTCATGCAAAAGGAACAAAGCATGCCAAGAACGTGAAAGCTCAGACGACGAGACTTGCCAACCCGAAGATCGGGGATTTTTTCTTGACTTCCCAACCATCGACCGATCCTCCGACGCCTGCTGAGGGCAGTTCGGAGGCTCAGACTGAGAGCAGTGAGACCGTGCCAGCAGTACCAGAGTCTGCTAGTACCTCTACTTCATCGCCATCAGTCAAAACTTGCACCTGTCAGTGCTGTCGCAAGAAAACGGCTCTAACTGACTTCGTGCAAAGGGACAAAGTCCTGAAGGCCGAGACGCTTTGGGCGTTGAAGACAGTAGCATCGCACCTGTCCTTCAAGTGCTCAAACCAGACTCCTTGGCTTTTCGCCTCAATGTTTGAGGATTCCCCCACAGCCAGCAAGTTCACACACATGCACACTTTGTTTTTGTTTTTTTGCAGATGGCTGGAGAATGTTCGTGTTGCTGAGAGGGGTTTGGAACTGTGGCCACATCTGAAGGAGTTTGTCCAGGCTGTCAAGTCTGGTAACATTCCACAGCCGAAAGGGAAGTCGTACAAGACAATTGAAGGACTCTCACTGGACCCCCTCTTCGAGGCCAAGGTGCAAGCGTTCCTGTCAGTTGCGAAGATCTTGAACCCCTTTCTCAAAAAGTTTCAAGGAGACGCGCCACTCCTGCCTTTCATGTGCAATGACATCATCAAGATTTTGAAGGTTCTATTGGAGAGGTGTGTGAAAGCAGAGGTGCTGGAAAAACTGACCACACCAGCTAAGTATGCTGCCCTTGACTTCAATGACAAGACCATCTACCTGCAAAATAGCAAGATTGACCCTGGCTTTGTTGCTGCAAGTATTTTGAAAGATCAGATGGCTGCAAAGAAAGTGAATGAGAGGCTTGCTTTCTCCTTCAGGGATGATGTGAAGAATTTCCTTGTTGCTGTCATCAAGAAGATTGTTGAGAAGTCACCTTTGAAGTTCGGGTTGGCCCGAAACATGGGCTGGCTGGTGCCAAGTGTCTTTGTGGATCGCACAAAGAGAGAGAAGACCAAGTCCATGCTGAAAAACTGTCTGCAGCTGCTCAGCGATGCAAAGAGGCTACCACAGGGTGACATCGATGAGGTGATGAGCCAGTTTTCAGAGTTCTTTGATGAGGCACAGAGGAAGATCAGCACTTTCAACAGTTTTCAGCAAGACACTGATTGGCTAGATGTCTTCTGGAGCAGCCAGCTGGCCACATCCTCCCTCAAGAAACTGTGGCTGGTTGTGAAGATGCTACTGGTCCTGTCACATGGCCAGGCTTCAGTGGAAAGGGGCTTTTCTGTGAGCAAGCAGCTCATGGAAGTCAACATGGGTGAGAACACCATCGTGGCGCAAAGAGTGGTCATGGACCACATCAAACATGTAGGAGGTATCTCCAAGGTTGACATTTCCAAGAAACTCCTCTTTTCAGCTTCACAGGGCAGACAGCGCTATCAACACTACCTGGATCAAAAGAAGGAAGAGGCAGAGAAGCAGAAGAAGGGAGAGAAGAGGAAGAGAGAACTGGATGAAGTGGAGAACCTGAAGACAAAACGGAAGAGGATGGAGGAGAGTCTGCAAGCGCTGGTGGAGGATGCTGACAGCTTTGCACGGAAGGCAGAGGACAAGAATGATTTGCGCCTACTGGCAAAGTCAAATGCATTGAGGAAATCAGCCAAAGACAAGCAAGAACAACTCAAGGGGCTGAATGCGGAAATTAATGACAAACTTAATGCACTGGCAAATGCATAGCAGATGCTATTGAACTGTCCAGCATGACTGTTTGGTGTTGTGATGATCATTTACACATTTATGAAAACAAGACCTGCAAGTAATGATGAATGTTCTGTGAAGTTTATGACCGAAATACATTTATTGTGCTGCAATTTAACTTTGTGTGACATTATTTTGGGCAGAGAGAGGTAGTGAAAATGTGATTTGGTTGGCATAAAAAGTCATGAAAAAGTAGTGGAATTTTGAACCTCAGAGCCTGTACGCACCCTGGGATAGGGAGGCTTAAACTAACTAATAATCTAATCTTTCTGCTCCTGGCGTCTTTTTTGGGCATTGTGGAGACAAACCGGATTTTCTGCTTGGGAAGTACAAAGCAACTCGGCATAGTGTTTGTGAAGTGCCAGATATCCTGGCTAATATTGCTGTATGCCAGAGGAAAGAGATGCACTGAAACTGATTTTTTTAAAGTAGAACGAGGATCGTCTGTCACAGTGGTATCTTGGAGACAAGAGATGTATTGTTAATTTTCCGGGGAAAACCTGAAAATAATAATAATAATAATAATAATAATAATAATAATAATGTTAATTTTCCGGAGCTCTTCTTTGTGGTGTACACCGATTGTTTCTCGAGATGATCTTCAGAAATTGATGTGCCTCTAGTTTAACCCTAGCTACGCACACCAAAATTGTTCTGTGGATTTGATTGATTGACAATTTATCTCTATTTCTTCCCTTCGTACGTTTTGTGGTTGAGACTGATGTATCAAAAGCTTCTTTTTTGTTTCATTTTCCATTTTCACTGCTGTGACATCTACACTTTTGCATCTACTGATGTTGAGCTCTGACAACTGAGGCACTGGAATAATTTCACACCTTTGTAACCACTGAAGTCCGTTTTGTATAAAAATTTCTGAGTTGAACGGAAATAAGGAATGGATTACTAAATTCCAAGCATAAAAGTGCTGAAAAGTTGCCATTTCCAAAATACTGAAGTAATATTTTCGTATTGTTCCCGGACTAATTTTGCATCCTCCGATTTGTGAGTTACATTTTTATTCGCTTACAGTTAATGCCAACATTCATACTTCTATTCCTGTTTGTAGCTGCTATACCAGCAGGCTCAATGAATTTTCACGGTAAGTAAAAAGCATAGATTTATTTGGAGGCACGGCAATGGCTTATTTAAATTGACTCACTTCCCTCAGAATTCGGTGTACATGGTGCGCTACAGCCGCAATGTCTCCGCCAATGCGGTGCGTGAGCTGACCGGGCGGCAGTTAGCCTACGAGTATCCCTGTGCTACGCGTCTCGTCGTGGGCACGCGAGTCATCGCGCGATACAGGGATGAGCAAATGGGGCGGGCCGATGCCTCTCACAGCAGCTTTTATGTGGGCATCGTGGCAGAGGTTCCCACCGTTGCTAACAAGTACAAGTGAGTAGCTGTGCAGTCCAGGTTTATGTTGTGGTCGTCTAGTCCTCAGGTTGACGGGTTCAAGTGTGGGTGTAGAGCTGGTGCATATCCTGGTGGGTGTTGTGATGGTCCTCGACACTAACAAGTACTATTGAGTAGCTGTGGAGTCCAGGTGTGTGTTGTGATTGTCTGGCCTGCTGTAGTGAGCGATTACAGTTGAGTGAGGTTCGTAGAACTGCTGTATTTCTTAGTTAATGTTGGGATTGTCCAGCTTACTTCTCAAAGAAATTATTATTCCCCTTTTGGCAAATGACAGGTATCAAAACTCACAAGCCCACGTTGGCCTGCTGGTGCTCAGTTTTCTCACCCTCATTTGTAGCTCAGCCACCAATGTGCAATTTACATTTTTGAGAAAAAGTCAGTAAATTTGAAGTTGTACTGATACGAATGATGGACGTAGTAGTTAATATTTCACGTTTCGAATCAAGAACAAAATTTTTTGTAGTATTCAAGTAGATGCTGTATTTTTTCCTGTCTAATTGAAGACATCACTGTTTTAACTCGTTTTGCACAGCATTCAGTAAACCATGTTGTGATGAGAAATTGTTCGAAGTGAATTGACTTTTTCAAATACTTTAGTAACAACACAAGAAGAGAAATGTAGACCTCACTGTAGTTTGAGCTTGAACAACCTCTGTCGCGGTTTTCCACCTATTGTCTGTGGCGGTTGACAAGGATAGATTTACTGTTAACTATTGGTAACAAAATGTGAAGTGGAGGCAGAGAGCTGTGAGACTTTCCTAATTTATAGTCTTATATTCCTTATAGCGTACTCGAACATTGACCGCACATCCCTTGTACAAGTGAAATGACTGGGTCTGGTATCTACTTGTATGTTTATTTCTGGATACTTATGTATATCTGATGACCTTTTGTACAAAGTACGTCACTGTTTTTCGTTATCCTATGGCAGTGACGAATTATTTAATGGCATCTTTAATATCTTTGAAACATTGCAATTTTTTGCCTTACGCATAATTTACTCATAATTCAGAAGGTACATTTAATTTGTGATCTTCCAATGCGCAGGTATTTGATCTTTTTTGACGACGGTTACGCACAATACGTGTTCCACCGAGACATCCGCGTGGTGACAGAGGCGTCGGTGCAGCCTTGGGAAGACGTGTGCTCGGACTCGCGTGACTTCATCAAGGAGTACGTGCAGATGTACCCTGAGCGGCCCATGGTCAGGCTCCAGAAGTGGAACAACGTCAAGACGGAATGGAATGGTCAGTTTCTTGTACTTGCAGTGAATGCCAACATCCGAACTGCACTAATATTTTTCCATGTATTTCATAATTTGTACGAGAATAGATATTAATAACCGGAAACCCCTCAATAGGATACATGAATTGCATCTATGGAAATTAGCACTCCAAGGACGCAAATGTGAGGTACTGAGCTAAAGGTTTGGTATGGTTAATTTTCCTTGAAAGAGAATAGGTTTCTGTTTTATTATGGTTGATCTTTTTTCTGGTTCACTGCTATCCTGTTTTTCAGCTCCTACTACTTTCCTCTTCAACCTTAATCATGTTTCATAAACTTCTTTCTCAACTCACTGTTTTTTGTGTTAGAACGCATCTTATGCACTGAGTCTGCGTTCCCTTTAAGTCAATGCTAAATGGGACCCTCCTCCTTCCTCTCTTTGGAACACTTTAGTTATGGTTTGGAAGGCTTAAACTAACTCATTTTATCTTATATCTGACATTGTTGAAGTGAGCACCGTATTTTGTATGAGAATAGGTGTTAATGCTATGATATTGTCCCGAATTCCGTGAGTGTTCAAAAATAGGTATTAAAATGTGAGTTTGATAATGAAGCTAATTTTCACGCCCTTTGTAGATTCATCCTAAAATTATTACAAGGTTTGACGCTCAATTTATTTTTTTTCTTGCAATACGGGCTTTGATGTTTTGGAGCATCGAGCTTCAAGTGGTATTACAAGTGATAGGTGAGGCCTGGCATGCATCGGCGCATTCGTGCAGCAATTAAACCTAAGGCTGTCAGTCGTCCACCTGAGCCATTTTGCTTCAAAGATCCTGCTGCCATTATAAAGCATGGCTTGGTTAAGTGGCTACTTTCCTCTTCACACGTCACTGTGCGGCTTCCTCTCACTTGCTCAAACTAGAGTTATCAATCAGATTTGTCTTTCTTTTGCCGAAATGTTAAAGTTTGGATTTTTCTGAAAGAGGTATGGCTGAGCATTTTTTTTAGCATTAGGTAACTTTGCATGGTTGCAAAATACTGATGGATTTTTATGGCTAAATTTTATTTGAAAAAAGCCACAGTTAAGATTTGACCTGAAAAAGTTCAAACTGATTACCGTGACCCAAGTTTCCCTGACGAGAAGTCAAGTCGCAACTTGAAATCCCTAATCTGTGTTTGATCAAACTAATGAGTCACTGGTATTCCTTACTCCAGATTATGTTGGTGCATACTTCTACTTTGCTGCTGATATGTTTTACACTCAGTACATCATGTTGTGATGTAGGGAAATAAAGTTCAAGTTTTCATCTTCAATTCAAGATCTGTCACTGTAGCGAATTCTCATCAATCTGTCGTACTTCTTGCCGAAGGTATGCACTTTTCATTGCCTAAGATAAGCTAATCTTAGTGTAATAAATAATAGGATGAAAAATGAATTGCATCCACTCCTTGTTGTTGAGTTACACTATCATTCATAGGAAATATAGACAGTTCTGGAGGCATTACATCCAATTTTTTAAGAGTTTCAAAAAATGGTACAGCTATGCGACTCGTGTATATGCTCTGTAGGTTCATCTTACAAACTGCATCAGCTTTAGGCATTTTAATGTTAGACGTTGGAGAGACAGTAAATTTGCCCGAACTGTGGCTGAGCAGCGTTCAGTGTTCAGTAATGTTGATTGATATTGTAGCAATTCATTTGTGAATGTTGACCAATGGAAAATAATTCCACAGCAACATGTAGTGTGTGTATAGCACCAAGGCAACTGACAGCAGAGGTTACCTTCTTAAATCTCACCCAAACCATTATTGTTTTTGTATTCTGAAATTCGGATCCCGAGTATCATTGATCTAAATGACGGTCCTATGAAAAGGAGCAGCGGAAAGGCTGTGAGATTTGAATACTTCTTTGTTGAGGTTGTTAATTTCCTGAATTGACGTGTGCAGGAAAGTGGTGGCGGGCGCTGGTGATGGAAGTAGAAGGCTCGTTGGTGAAGATGTACTTCCCCACGGACGGCCGCAGCGAATGGATATATCGCGGGTCGACGAGACTCAGTCCACTCTTCCACAAGAAGATGAGCCTGCAGGCCAACGCTGAGCAGCAGCACACGCGCATCACCGCGCGCCGGCGCACCATCATTCCGGGCAGGGTGAGGGTTCTGTGATTGTTTAGTGAAGTAGTGACATATGTTTCATTCGGGGTTGGCCCAGTCAAGAAAATTGAGGAAGTTATACTTATAATTTTCCAACTTGTCCGCCAGTTTTGTATCTTGGATGTAGGGCTGTGTCCTTAGTGCATTTGGTGTCAAAATTCTATCATTTGAAAAATTTCATTTCCTTTTTGTTTCTTCCATTATTTTTCATCTACTGCAAAAAATTGATGAGGATTAATATCCATGTAATGGTTATGTATATTGAAGTATCTAGTTCTAGTGTAAATTAAACAGAAGGTGAATATTCTCTCTAATATAAAAATATAATAATTTTTATGTCTCATTTTTGTGGCAAGGAATGGTTTAGCCTATTTTTGTTTATCCAGAAAAAATTGTAACTTTTAACCTTCAAATAAAATAGTCGTATTTCTGTTCTTCATTTATAAGACATGCCACTCTGTACTTGATTAAAATTATAAATTAAGTCCTGTTACGTTTGTGTTCATCATAGAACTAAGAACATGTCATTCACCAATACTCTCAAAAGCCTTTGCTTTGTGATATGAACAATACTATTTTTTGTGACCTTGTTTTAGGAACAAGCAAAAGAGTGAATTTTCACTTCACGGTTTCTATTCTTTAAGAGGAAAGAAAGTTTTACTTCAAGCGCAAAATTATACATTTTATTTTAAAAGCGAAATTTTGCTGGTATGTCGTACATGTTACAGCAAGTGGGACACGTGGTAGAGTACGGCACATTCGGCCAGGAGAGCATCCTGCCCATACCAGTCGGCACGTCAGGTGAGTGCTGTGGTCTAGCTCAGCCCTGCGTAGCCTCTAATTTTGCATCACCTCTGAGGGAAGCAGGCTTTGATAATTCTTGGAATAATTCCTTTCGCATCACTTTCGGTTGGTTTTGATTTCAGGATGAAACAGATTGTGTGAATCAAGATCTTTACTTTCTCTTCAATAATAATTTTAATGTCTACTTCTGTGATCATTTTAGTAGCCATCCACTTTACTACTCAATTAGCTGTTGATAACTTCATTCCTGAAAAGGTTGTGTGTTACTCCATTTTTTAGCTTTATAAAGATACAGTACATCAGTTTATG
This sequence comes from Morinoia aosen, assembly GCA_030386875.1. Classification (NCBI taxonomy): domain Eukaryota; kingdom Metazoa; phylum Arthropoda; class Malacostraca; order Amphipoda; family Talitridae; genus Morinoia; species Morinoia aosen. The sequence continues at coordinate 11,749,715 of CM059563.1, forward strand.
ATTGTACTTAGTTTGTTCAGTTTCTTGTAATTCAATGTTAAGTGAGCTGTTTCCTCAAGTCCATACTAAATGGAGCCTTCCTCCTTCCTCTCTTTGGAACAATTTTATTGCGGTTTGGGAAACTTAAATGTCAAAATTCTAAAAATTCTTACGATTTGCTGGCTTTTTCTTGTTCATTAACACCATTGCTTTCTATTTATGTTGAAGTGTTCCAGTTTTCCTTGAAATACTTTTTTTTGTCGTGTTTAGCGTCTACAGTCTTGATATTAGGTTGATCAAATTTTACCTTTTTCGTATTTTTATTTTTCTCGGGAATTGATATTTGGTTCGATGATCTCAGTTATAGGTATCTTTATTTTCAAATCTTACTCTCTTTGAATTGCTTGCTCTTTCCATGCGTGTTCTTAATTTTACGCTTCCAAAGCATGAACTGACGTCATGGTCAAGCAGTGATATCAGTTGAAAAACGATTTGATCCAACTCTGTGCCGCTCCTCCCAGTGTCGGCACCCCGCGAGATCGTGGCGTCCCAGACTCCAGTGCCGTCACTAGCTGCTCCTGCCCACTCGGCCGTGGGTCCGCAGCTCCCTGCTGCCCTTCCTCACTCTGTCACACCAGCTCCAGGTACCTCTTCTAATTATTGATGCCTGCATTCTTGCTGCATGAGAAGTTTATGTGTGCAGTTTTCTCTCTCATTTATTTCATATTTTATAGATCAACATGAGCTTAAGCGCGCATGTGTGTGACTGGAAATGTTGAAAGTTTTATTTACAGTTGCTTTCAAAAATGAAGTCGTTTGCTTGCTGTGGGTTTTTGCTAACTTTTTATTTTTAATAAACGTCATTTGATTTCAGAAACAAACTCCTAAATATTTTGGGAGTGCCTTGCACGATTAGTGTCAAAGATTTAAATTTAGTTTGTAGTCATTGACAATATCTAGATTGTTTACACTATTGATCGTTACATCACAAGAAATATGTTCAACTTGAAAACCGGAGTTGATAACTAACGAAACGTGAATGGGGCTCATTCAACAGTAGACAAAGTCAAAGTGAAAAATATCGAGCAATCTTGAATAATAACAAATAGTATTGAAATATTACATATTCAAAAAAAGTAAAAAAGTCATTCAGGCGCACGATACAGACTAGTAAAGTCTGCTGTCAGTGTAGCAATATCCAGCATGTCTGCAGTACGTTTTTGATCCTCCCTTGAGTAGAAATTTCTATTTCAACCATAGTTAAAGCACCGACTGAGAGGTGTCAATTCGATGCTTCTCATTTTCAGGGAATTTTTTCCATTCGTTGGTTTGCTATTTTTTCTTAGTTACAGTGCACAATATTCCCCGAATAAGATGTGTGCGGCATCATCATAATGCACTGTATTGAGTAGAGTGTGCACAATATTGCCTGAATAAGATGTGTGCGGCATCATCATAATGCACTGTATTGAGTAGAGTGTGCACAATATTGCCTGAATAAGATGTGTGCGGCATCATCATAATGTACCGAGTAAAGTGTGCACAATATTCCCTTAATAAAATTATTGTGGCGTCATCTTAATATATTAGAAAGAGCATACAATATTTCCTAAATGAGATGCGTGTGTCGTCATTGTAATGTATTGGATAGAGTGCTCATTTATCTGTGAAAAGATGCGTAATGTTTTCATACTGCATCTTCACATTGGAAGTACGAAGTACAACTCCTCTGTTTCTTGCACTTCCTTTTCCCTTCCACAGAAAGAAAAATTGCTCTGTGGAAGATGCTACACATTTGTTCTTGAAATTCCTAACATCAGCTCAAGCAAACCTCCCTCACATTGCATACTCAATAGTCATTTCGATGGAGTAGAAACTCACCATAGGAAATTTATTTTTAATGTACCCTATTATTACAAGTTGAATTATGGACTGCCTCCCTCAGATATCGCGGCACCTTCGGCCGCCCCCTTGCCGAACAGGTCCGTAGCGAAGAAGAGCACAGCTGCGCGGCCTGGCACGCCGCCTCCAGAGCTCATCGAGAAGATCCAGCAAGAAAAGACGGGATACATCAAAGTAAGCCCTTCTCACCATACTGTGATTTTTGTGCCTTACTAGACCGTGTTCGAATGGTTTTAAATCAGTGTTATTCTATAGTTGTGAAAAAATACAACTCCAGTTCAGTTGCTTCAGTTAATCATTGTATTCATTTTGTTACGGTAACTGTATGTGTGAGCTGTATTTTGATGGTGGTACTACGGCATTCGTCAGAAGATGCTTCTTTAACAGGCTGTGGGCGATGGCTACCAAGTTCTCCAAGTTATCAATATTATTTTATTGGTAATTTTATTTTTATGGATCACACTTCGTTTTCTCACCTGAAATGAGCTGTCGTTGCCGCTGTTATGACTAACGTGTTTATCAACACTTATTTATTTTCTTTCAGAAAGCTCAAATTCCTGCCCTGGATCGCCGGTTCCGGCCCCACCAGTGTGGTTCTGCGTGTGTGGGTGGGGTGAAGGGGGAGGAGCTCCTCAAGAGGAACCGCAACATCTCGCCTCTTCTCATCCCCATCGTGTTGGGCTGGAGGAGGTGGGATGTGCTAATATTAGTCACTTTCTTTACTCTGGCCTTTCAACATAGCTGGAATGTGCTAATATTATTCACTTCCTTTACTCTGGCCTCTCAACATAGCCGGAATGTGCTAATACTATTCACTTCCTTTACTCTGGCCTCTCAACATAGCCGGAATGTGCTAATATTTGTCACTTTCTTTACTCTGGCCTCTCAACATAGCCGGACTTAGATTTTGGTTAAAGCTTGGTCATTATTTATTGCTCGTTTGTTTGCCAATAACCTTTATTGTTCATCTCGAGAGAACTAAGTTAAAATTTTTCAGTGAGTGATCGCTTATTGCTCTTTTTCCTGCCAACTAGGATACCAGCCGATGCTCATCTTGAGCAAGCGCCGCTGGAATTTTTTGGGGTGTCTTTATTTATAACTTTTTCCTGCCAACCACCAGCCAATGCTTATCGTTCGAGTGCGATGTTGGCATTTTTCCGTGTACTGTTTTCTTCTTAGAAAACTTGTATTTGTTTGAGCACTTCCTGGAGATTGAGAGAGTCTCGAGCTATATTTTGCTGCGAACAGGTACTTTCGGAATTACAACGGCCTCAACCTGGATATGTGTGCTTCTTTATATGTTTGCTAAGTTGTTTGTCAGGCACATTACAATCTCTTAGAACTCGGTGTTTGCTGAACATATCTCCATCACAGAACTTACAGCATTTTGTGCCAAGTTTGTTGCGGGCTTAGCTTATTTGCGTTCCTCCTTTTTTATTGTCTTTTTTGTTAGTAAAAGTTCTCTTGTTTGAGAGGTCTTAGCGTGTTTAATTATTGTTTTTGTTCAATCATATTAGCACATTTTTTGGTTGTCTTTTCAGCAGTTTTCCATTTTTTTGCGATAGTACCACTAATTTAATACAGAATTGGCAACAACTTGTACAACTGTGTAGGTTTTATCCATATTTTTTAGTAATTCCTTGCATTGTCTGTAGAGATTTTAATGGGCGGACGTCATGACTGAGGTGAATTAAATGGTGCATGTTGGCCTCATAGCATAGATTGAACGAAATTTTGAAGCTAGTTCCCTCCCCATGTCCTTACCTTGTCGTGGTGGGAGGGCTTGCGTGCTGCAATGAAAGTTGAGGCTATACTGCCGGGGCCCCGGTTCTGGTAGGTTCAACCATGGTAGGCTGGCTCAACTGGAGCAGCCTGACAAAAGGGGGACCATGGGTGAGGTTTCCCATGTAAATATAAACCGGGCCCCGGCAGTTACGGGTTATAAAGTCTCTGTTATCTCGGGCGTACTTGGGGACTGCCACGGGCCGGGGTCGACGGTGGGAGGTTTTTACTTCCTAGTGGTCAGCGTGTGCCCGCCTTAAGTGCAGAGATGCACCAGAATGCTGCTGATCGCCCGAGGGGTTCTTTTCCGGCTTGAGCCGGCCTGGATAGGTAGGGAGAAATCCTTATCGAAAGAGAATCCTAAACCTGTGCTTGCTTCTACTACTGAAAATCCCTCTCGATCTCTTGGAAATGACCCGGCGCTCTTTTGGTTCCTGCGGAGAGATCTCCAAAGAAAACTTTGCCTGCTCACCGCACTGTTCTGAAATCAGGGCTCGCCCCCTTGCAGCCGGCTGCTGCAGATGGAGCTGGGACCATAGGAACCATAACGGAAACTTCACATGACCGTCCCCCCTCTCCACCATTGCAACCTGTATCATCGCAGCTTGCTGCAGTGAGTGACGCTGGACCCTACGTAAAATCTGACGAGACAAATTTTGTACTTCAGCCTTATATACCACCTCGTAATCAAAGGCGACCCAGTTTTCGTATTGAAAACTCATCTGGACATCGCCACCAACGTACCAATCAAAGATATCGTACAGATGTGCCCCTCTATGAGGATACACATCCAGATTATAAGAAATTTTACACCATCAACGCGAGTGATGGTTCTAACCTCGCAGAGATGGATGTAATTGTGGCAAATAGAGAACTTGAACGAAAAATTGGTGGTAGACCTTTGAAGATAACTGAGATGCGAACGGGCTCGCTCCTTGTGGAGGTTCGAAATGAACATCAGGCAAAAACTATCTCAAGAATCCAAACCCTTGCTAGGGTGAGCATCACTGTTGCTCCTCATGGAAGGTTGAATGAAACAAAGGGGACTATTTTTTATACAAATAAACCAAATTACGGAGATGAAACTCTACTCGAAGAACTTGCCAGAAGCGGAGTAAAATCTATCTACCGGGCCAAAAGAAGACAGAACGGAGCTGAAATACCCACCTCAGTGTACATACTGACCTTCGATTCTACGCGCCTACCTGAGTCCGTGAGTATAGGCTGGACGCGGTGCCAGGTGAGGCAATATATACCCAGGCCGCGTAGATGTTTTAAGTGCCAAAGTTTTGGTCACGGTGCAAGTAGCTGCCGTAAACAAGAAGCTGTATGCTTTCACTGCTCCCGAACAGCACATGAACTCCCCTGCACTCTACCACCTAAGTGCTCCAACTGTGAGGGGCCTCACCCCGCCAGTGACCAGTCCTGCCCTATCTATAAATTGGAACAGGAAATAGTCTCTACACAAACTACTGAACGTGTAAGCTATGGTTAGGCAAAGCGGAAGGTTTCCGGTCGCTATGTGCGCCCTACGCATAGTTATTCATCGGCTGTGCGTCAGCCACAATCACAGACAGCCGAGTCCGGTGGAACACGCATCAGCGAGGAGATACCGACGAGAGTCGGAGGCGAATTTGCTCATGCCGTAACACAGACTAGTATAGCAACCCAGACTGACGCTCCAAATGAGGAACATAAAAAACCCCGAAGTTCTTACTCTAGAACCGAAAGACCAGAAAATTCTTCCGACGAACGTCTATTGGAGAAGCCAGCATCCTTGGACCGTGAAAAATCGGACCGACTGATGCCACAAACTTCAACAACGAATACTGGTCTCAAGCGCCCACAACAAGAATCGCCATCTTCGCCATCTCTCTCCGAAGCGCACTCGCGTGAAGCCCCTGCCTCCAAGAGAGCCTTGACATCCTGGGGCAGGCCGGCGGTCGAGGATGAGAGCTCTGTCCAGCGTGCTGTGAGAAGCAAAGAAAGACGATTGGAACATAGCACAAGTCACAGATCGGCCTCTGTAGAGGGCATACTGCGATGCCCTTCGAGACCTCAAACAGAGCTGTTAAAGAAATTTCCAATACCGAAACATTGTCCGAATTTTCCTCCACCTAATGTCGGCCGTCACAGTCGCGATGGTGGCCCTGAGAGGAAAGACGCAGAGTCGTCGTGTGGTCCCGGTGAACAGAAGACAGTAATGAAGAACCCTGTGAAACCTTGGAGTGCCACCTCTGGCAATAAATAATATCGTCCAATGGAACTGCCGAGGTTACCGTCGAAATTATGGTGACCTAGCAGGTTTAATATCACAATACCAACCCATATGTATTTGCTTACAAGAAACTATGTTAGGAAATAATACCCCGCATCCACCAAACAACTACGATATTGAAACTTTCTCGCCCTCTGATAATCCCGTTCCTGGGACAGGACTGGCGATCCTGGTGCGAAGAGATGCTGCCTACCATCCCCTTCGAGTAGCCACTGCGCTTCAAGCATTTGCTGTGAGAATAAACATCGCTGGCGCTTTCATCACGGTGAGCAGCATATATCTGTCCCCTGGGGAAGAACTCACGTCTGCAGCAATGTTGCATCTTTTAAATCAGCTACCCCGACCGTTTTTGGTACTTGGCGATTTTAATGCCAAACATACAATGTGGGGAAATACTTCATGCAACCAAAGAGGCATGGCAGTGGAGCAACTTCTCACTACTGGCGATGTCTGCATCCTAAACACCGGAGAAGCGACGCATTTTCATATCCAGACTGGTTCGTTGTCTGCCATTGATCTGAGTTTGAGCTCGCCCGATATCTTGCCAGACTTAGTCTGGGCCGTGGGAGAGGACTTGTGTGGCAGTGACCACTACCCCATTTTTGTCACATTGCCCACAAGCGAACCTACTGTGCAGCAGCCGCGGTATATTATTACGCGTGCTGATTGGGAAACGTTCAGTAGTTTGACACAGATGGGGGAGTTCCCAGAAAATTTGCCTGCTGAAGAAATGGTGGATCAGTTTGTCACGACCCTCCGAGTAGCTGCCAGCATCGCGATTCCGCGGACGCGAGGGGGAGCTGCAAAACATAGAGTACCCTGGTGGAATGAAGAGTGCACAAAAGCCAATATTGAAAGGAAACGAGCCCTGCGCTGCTATCAGAGAAGCGGCAGAGTAGCAGATAAGATCTCCTACAACCGCGCCAGAGCACGTGCCCAAATGGTCAAAGATGTTGCACGGAAAGAATCTTGGAAGAAATACGTTTCCTCCCTGAATGGAGACTCGCCAATCTCTAGAGTTTGGAACAGAGTGGGAAAGATGCTGAAAAGAAACAAAACCACGACACCCTGTTTGATGACCGGAAATGGGCTTGAGGCAGACCCCCGTGAAGTTGCTAATACACTAGCCCGGAGGTTTGCGGACGTCAGCAGCGGACGCCACTACCCACCAAACTTTCTTGCTAGGAAACAGCGATTAGAGGCACAACCTTTAGATTTCTCTGACGATCATCATCATTTGTATAATGACCCAATTACCATGCTAGAACTCTATAATGCTCTGAAAGAGAGCAAAAATACCGCACCAGGACCTGATGAGATACACTATAAAATGCTGAAACGACTACACCCAACCGCTATCACAGCCCTCCTTACAATATTTAATGAAGTTTGGACCACAAATCAGTATCCTCCGCAGTGGCGGATAGCCATTGTATTGGCCTTCCCAAAACCTGGCAAACCTCCAACAGATCCAGCAAGCTATCGACCAATCGCTTTAACTAGTTGTATTGGGAAACTCCTAGAGAAGATCATCAGCATTCGTCTCATGAGACATTTAGAATCGACAAATTTGATCTCCCCGCACCAATATGGTTTTAGAAAATTCCGAGGCACTACGGATGCTCTGGTTCGAATTCAAAATTATTTGGTGGAGAATCGTGCTTCTAAACGACATTCAGTTTGTATCTTTCTTGATCTAAATAAAGCATATGACACCACCTGGAGACACGGCATACTCTGTGAAATGTACCGGCTGGGAATTAGGGGAAACATGGCTGAGTACATCAGACAATTTTTGAATGAACGTACATTCAGAGTAAGAACTGGATCCTCTTTCTCAGACTGGATGGTGCAAGCTGAGGGGGTCCCTCAGGGCAGTGTTCTGAGCTGCTGCTTGTTTCTGCTCTCCATTAATGGAATGTTGTCTGACCTGCCACCAGATGTCATTGGTTCTCTGTATGTGGATGACGTGATGTTGTGTGCATCTTCGGCTTATTTGCCAGCTCTGGAGCGACGAATGCAGGTGGCAATCAATAGAGTTGCCGTTTGGGCCACTGATCACGGCTTTTGTTTCTCCATCAATAAAACCTGTGCTCTTCATATAAAACCGAAACGTTCTCGTGAACCTAATCCAGACCTCACTCTCTTTGGCGAACAAATTACATTCGCAACAACAGCAAGATTCCTTGGGAATCTTTTGGATGATAGAATGACCTGGAGGCCCCATATAGAGCAGCTGAAAACTGAGTGCATAAAGAAACTTAACCTTCTGAAATGTTTATCTTGGCGTAGTTGGGGGGCTGATCGCCTGACGCTTTTACTCTTATACAGAGCCTTAATTCGATCCAAGATGGACTATGGATGTGTGGTTTACCAAGCGGCAAAGCAAGGCTTATTGAAGATGCTCGATCCATTTCATAACGCTGCCATCAGAATCTGCACTGGTGCCTTTCGCACCACCCCGATAGCCAGTCTACTTACTGAGAGCGGGGAACCCTCACTGCTGTTGCGACGGGCTCAGCTGACTTTTCAATATCTGGCACGCCTCAGCCAACTTTCGACGTACTCTGCCAACTTTCGACGTGCAGTATGAGTCGCTACTCTGGAACTGGCTGAATTTCCGTACTCCTTGCCAGCATCTGTGGACTACCGTGAAATGGCAAACACTTTACGCTTACCCCCACTGAGGGTTCTATCGGTGGAACAGAGAGATGACCCCACATGGCGCATATCCATCCGAACCTTCTGTCCACAGTGTAAATATCCTAAAAAAGAAGAATTGCACCATCTAGCCCTGAGAGCTCTTTTTGAAGAACACAGAGCCACTGAACACTCGAACTCTGTTCACATTTTCACCGACGGCTCAAAAAGCGGAGGAGCTGTTGGTTGTGCCGCAGTCTCACCGACTACAACAGCTGCCCATAGGCTCATGGGTGTAACGTCTATTTTTACCGCTGAGCTGTACGCGGTGCGAGAAGCTCTGCGTATCGTCGAGAGACTTCCGGAAGCCAATCACACAATTTTTTGTGACTCAAGAAGCGTTATAGAGGTTCTGCGATGCTATAATAGCAACAACCCACTTGTGTGCGAGATTCTATGCCAGTTGTTACATCTGCAGAATGTGGCAAAAACAATAACAATATGTTGGGTCCCAGCTCATATTGATGTCGTGGGAAATGATGCAGCCGACCGTGAAGCAAAAGATGCCTCTGTTTCGGACGCACAGCCGTTGAATGATGGAGTGCCTTGCAGAGATTACTACCCGGAGATTAAAATTTCGTTAATGCGATGGTGGCAACACCAGTGGACAGAGATGGATGGTAATAAATTGAGACTACTTAAAGATACTACAAGACCATGGCCATCTTCCTCTTGTAGCTCTCGCCTGTCAGAGGTTTTGTTGTGTCGACTCCGTACTGGACACACTAAACTTACTCATGAACACCTTTTGGAACGCCGACCGCCGACTTTGTGCGAGGTTTGCCATACGCCGATATCAGTGCTACATGTGCTTGCCGAGTGCCCTCGGTATGCTGCTGTGCGTCGACGACTCTATCCCCATACTCGAAATATGGACCAGACTGCTACTCTGCGGGAAATGCTAGCGGAGTTTCCCAAGCGCCGCTTTGATGTGAATACGCTACTGACCTTCCTGCAACTATGTGGACTAACAGGGAAGATATGAGAACACGAACAGTGAAGAGGACTAATATGAACTTTGTGTATACTACTGAACGACAGGCGATGTCGTCCTGGAGGACTGTAGATGGGAAACTACAAATGGCCGGGCGCGCTGCGTTGATACCTCGGGGGGGTTTCAGCGTGGGTAAGGCGCCCGGCCATAAATGGGTGGGCAGCTGAAACCCCCTTTGGGGTTTGGCTGCCCAGTGCGTTTGAATGTACTATAACTCGGTAAATGACCACGATACCAGCTGAGTAATGCGTGCGTCGTGGTGGTGATGATGTGGGTGATGACTGGAGTTATTTTTGTCGCGGCTGGATTGGAGCTGTCGTTAAATGAGCCTATTTACTTACTTGACTCCATTACATTCGACCTACTATAACCGATGAATTAAAATGTATTTAAGCTTTGGCTGCCTTATAATCCGGAACTGCGGATAAAACCACCTTCGGTGCGACATAGAGGTTCCCTCTGAAGCGCTAGCAAGCTCCCTACTACTACTACTTTATTTATAACTTTTTCCTGCCAACCACCAGCCAATGCTTATCGTTCGAGTGCGATGTTTGCATTTTTCCGTGTACTGTTTTCTTCTTAGAAAACTTGTATTTGTTTGAGCACTTCCTGGAGATTGAGAGAGTCTCAAGCTATATTTTGCTGCGAACAGGTACTTTCGGAATTACAACGGCCTCAACCTGGATATGTGTGCTTCTTTATATGTTTGCTGAGTTGTTTGTCAGACACATTACAATCTCTTAGAACTCGGTGTTTGCTGAACATATCTCCATCACAGAACTTACAGCATTTTGTGCCAAGTTTGTTGCGGGCTTAGCTTATTTGCGTTCCTCCTTTTTTATTGTCTTTTTTGTTAGTAAAAGTTCTCTTGTTTGAGAGGTCTTAGCGTGTTTAATTATTGTTTTTGTTCAATCATATTAGCACATTTTTTGGTTGTCTTTTCAGCAGTTTTCCATTTTTTTGCGATAGTACCACTAATTTAATACAGAATTGGCAACAACTTGTACAACTGTGTAGGTTTTATCCATATTTTTTAGTAATTCCTTGCATTGTCTGTAGAGATTTTAATGGGCGGACGTCATGACTGAGGTGAATTAAATGGTGCATGTTGGCCTCATAGCATAGATTGAACGAAATTTTGAAGCTAGTTCTTAAATTGTGTTCAAAATGATTCCTGTCATAACTAGATTTGAAGACGTCATTTGTCCACAGTGAATTTTGTGTACCAAATCCAAGTCCTTCCTTTCAACTATGTGTTTATGTTAAACTAAAAATTTGTTTATCTTACATTAAGAATTTGTTTTCTCATTTCTCTACATAACAATTTAGGCTGAAAATGTAATCTTTCGTCTAGCTCCAACGTAGCCGTTTCATTTTTTCTCTCTTCTCAAGATCATAAAGCGAAGTCCTCAACTAGATCTGTTCTTGCCTCATTCTGAAGTTGATAGTGTAATATATATTCTTAATGCACTATTTTAGTACAATGAAATCATGTGAAAATGTTAGCACTATTCAAACAATTATTATGTTTGAGTTGATATATTTGTATGGGTTTGAAACTTGATATTATTATGAAATAATTCAAATAAGTCACATAAACTTACGCATAGCTTTTGACTCAAGTTTAATTGTTCGTGAAGTTTAACTGGCAGTGACATAAACAACACGTAACTTTTGCTTTGGATCACTCCTCATAACTCGTTCTCACTAAATAATATTTGTGAGCAGACAGCTGGTGCGCCTGCGCAAGAAGACCATAGTGCGCCGCAGCGTGTACTACGTGACTCCTTGTTGCCGTCGTGTGCGCAACATAGACGAGCTTTTTGTGTATCTCCGCACAACCCATTCAAAGCTCGAGATAGATTTTTTCTCTTTCGATCTCACCATCGACGTCATCAATGAGTGGGCCCCCAACAAAGAGTTCTTCACGTTACTTGTGAGAATGTGTTCTATTTGTAATGCAGTATTACTTTTGAAAGAAATTGCCGCGTGTCAGCTGGAATTTCACGCTTGTAATTGTTTGTAAATTATCTGTCTGGTTCATATCTGGCAAATAACCAAGCACATCTTTGAATTGTGGCTTTAAAAGCCCAATTGGGCCAGATATTTCCAAGCTGCAGTCACATACATAAGTAGGATTTGGTTTCAAATGAACTCAAAGCATTGAAGTGTGAATGTTGGTATAAAAGAAGCTAAATCGATTTATTAAAACTTCAAAAAGCGCTTCTATTAGTTCTAGCGTCTTCAATGAACTACAGGATCATTTTTGACTCTGCTTCTTCATGACCGGAATAAAACTTTCATAGCACTTTCAGACTGCTTCTTGGTGCTCTAATTGAATCTTAAGGAATTTGGAAACCTTATCTATGATGCAAACAAGAATTGGTTGAAGATAAACGAACGAGGGTTGGTTTATCTTTGTACACGATAGAACTGCTACAGTACAAGAGAATAAAATAAAATATAATTTGTAAGTCGAGTGACTGTCTTGGTTTACTACCTGAATTCCATGACGTCAGAAAAAATCATGCACATGCACCAAAGAAGTGTTAGAGGAAAACTAAAAGCATTGGCTGCCGGTAATATTCACCCACTGGCACCAATGCATTTGTTTTAACGCAAAAAGCAGCGGTTTTATTGATGAGTAGTACCACGACGTGAGATTTTTATTGGAATATAAGTAATGTTTTTGCATCTATATGCTGTGCTTGTATCATTTTTAAAACGAAATGGCCCCGTAAAGAACCAAGACTAACTATTGTTTTGTTGTTTGTGAATGATCGTATTTAATCTTTTATCAATGCGAACTCACAATTTGGGAGATAATTCCATAACATATTTTATAATTATTTGAAGTGGTTAAATAATTCATTACCAAAATGAAGTTGATTTCATGAGTTCAATTTATTTATAGTAGTTTGGCAAAAACGACGTGAGATTCACTATCGATATATGTATTGAAAAAACTTTTCATATGATCAGGACTTCAGTCATGGTGTGGAGCCCATGCCGATCAGCGTGGTGAACTCTCTGGAGAATGAGCCGCCGCTGCCGCTGGAGTACTGCAACACGCGCAAGCCTGCGCCTGAGGTGCCGCTCAACCTGGACACCAACTTCCTCGTGTGCTGCTCCTGCACTGATGATTGCCAGGTAATTATTCCTTGGGTCAAAGTACGTGGAGCTGTCCTTTACTGCCCGCCAGGGTTGCCAAGAGTTAAGGTCACCTTTTTCGGTTAACGTTTTTCATGCAGGGATTCTTTAAATTGGAGTTTGTCCCTGAAGACCACTAACCATCTGGTAATCTTGCAGTGTTCTTAGGTGCTGAGCAGTCTTTGTGGTCAAATTTTATTTTTTAAAAGCTTACAGTGGAGGATTTTGCCAGAAAAAGTCTAAACTGGCTACCCAGGTGATAGAATGTTGGTGATCTATATGCCAGCTTTTTCTGATGTTTTGTATGTATCGATGACTGCCATTTGGGTTTTCTCTCTTCTTCTGACAGTGCTTGGTAGCTCACTGGTGTCCAAATCATGAGATTGGCGGTATCTCTATTTGTTGCTGCTTCCTCTTACGTTTTTCTTTCTCATTCATTGTTCTCAGTTGTTCTTTCATGTTTTATTGGCGAGACAAACTGCTTTCAATTTTTTAGTGTAACTTTCCTCACCGCTGGATGTTTTTATTTTGCCCTTATAAGAGCTTTTTTGACATCGATTGTGTTGTATATGCTCATTAATAACAATGACCTGAATGAATATCTCCGACTATCGGCCAGCTTGTCAAATGCACTCTATTTCGTCTTACTGTGGCCGTCGATAAGATGCGTTGCTAAGAGGTATCTATGCATAGTATTCTCCTCAGGGGAATGCAATTATTGTATTTTTTAGAATTAGTAATCGCTAGCAGAAGATTAGAGGTTCCAAAATGAAAGTTAGACCTACTCTCTGTTAGAATAGAATATGTTCTTCTTTCGTTTGCTGGCCATCTTTTTTTCGGTTCACTGTTGCCTTTTTCAGCACTTACATCTATTATTCCTTGTAAACTTATCTTGCTCATAAACTTCTTTCAGTCTCGATGTGCTCAGTATTGTGTCTAGTTCCTTTATTTTTGTTCTAAATCATTCCTTCCTCCTTCCTCGCTTGTGAACTCCTTTGTTGTAGTTGGGGGTTTCAACCATCTTATAATCTTATACTCCATTCATGGTATTGATATTAGAAGTTGAGTTAACGGAAAGAATATCTGTGCAGGACAAGACGCGCTGCGAGTGCTGGCAGTTGACGCTTGAGAGCAACAAGAGGCTGCCGAAAGGTCTGCAGCTCAACGAGCCTGGGTACACACATAGGCGCCTGTACGAGCAGGTGCCTTCTGGCATTTTCGAGTGCAACTCCAGGTAACTCGGGGCTAGAAGTGGCATCTGAATTTTTTGTGATGTGCTTTTATTGCACTTGTAATGATGTAAACTAAATTAGGAGTGTAGGTTCTTTTAATTATTCTAAGTTTTGGTTTTCTAATCCATCACAAGCCTTTTGGTGGTTTTAACCTGAGGAATGTTTTCAAATATTTTTTTGAAATAATTTTGGTAATCAAGACTTGGTGCGATTTCATTTAACATTCAGATGATTTATTTCAGTGTAGAAGAAGAGATTTTAGGATGAGTGAAGTATAACTTAAAACTTAACCCTTTAACGCCCCAGAGGACACCAGTGTCCTCTTTCAAAATTCCCCTTCAATATATTTTATTTCTTATTCAATTAGTTCCCTAATGTGTTCTTTGAAGTTCTCTGCCGAGTGGCAGTTCTTATCCCATCCTGATATCGGTGACTGCCAGATGCCAGCGCCAGTTTAGTGACGGTGGTTGTGTTAACGGTAATATGAGTACAAAAATTCGGACGTTAAAGGGTTAAGAGCTCTTTGTAAAGATAGACTTACAAGTGTAGAGCACATTAACGCTCAGTTCGTGTAATGGTAATATTTAAAAACATTATAAGTGCTGAATTGATAATGCTTGTCTGCAGGGGCTCGAAGCTAATATAATTTGCTTATTTTCTGGGTGCAGATGTTCTTGCCGACACACGTGCCAGAACCGAGTTGTTCAGAACCCTCTGCGCATCAAACTACAGCTCTTCAAGACAGCCAGGCGGGGCTGGGGGGTCCGGACACTCCATGATGTTCCACGGGGTAGTTTCCTCTGCATATACGTTGGCAGGATGCTCACTGATACAGTTGCTAACCAGGTATGACTTCTCGCATTTATAATGTAGCGATTAGCTCTGTATCTAACATTTGTACGTGCATACACAAGCGAACGTGTCAAACATTAATTTATGTGTCGCACAGCTTTGCAGGAAATTACAGAAAAAAGGCGATGGTAGAATTTAGGAATATAGAATTGAGAAAGGTAAGAAACAAGTAAATACTTAATTGTAGTGTTGTGCAGTGTAGAAAGTGTTGAATTTGGTATCTGGGGCAAGACAAAGTTGTTGAACGTATACTGGGTGTTGTGTAATTCGATGCACATATTTTAACCATATACAACAAAACGCTAAATAAAACGATTTTCATGAGTGACAAAAACCTAGAAACTCCTTTTTTTGTATATGGTTAAAAATGTGCATCAAATTACACACCACCCCATATATCGAAAAAGTATGTTTTGATCGTTGAGCAGATGCGCAGTGTTCACCGTAGCTACTCATTTCCAGTTTCATCATGAAATTCTCGCCATTCACACCTAAGGGAGATTTCATAAATTATGTCTACTAACTTATTGAATACAAGGAAGTTTGAGGAAAGGGTGGGTAGGTTTAGGGTGAGGCAGTTTCATGTGTTGCACTCAGTTGAAAGCCCTCGATTATTCAGAGAAGAATTTTGGCTTTTATGATAGAATTTACGTGAAGGCGGGTTACCCTGAACTGACGGGATACTTTATTTGAAGCAAGACGGTAGTAAGCACTACTCTTAAAGTGCTGCTGTAGGCTTGTGTATGGTAGTGTTGTTAAGGAGTACATAGAAGTTGAAATCATTTGAAGTGGATGGAAGCTCATCACGGTGCTTAGTTTATAAGCCTGAGAGCCCTAGAGAAGAGGGAAGTTGAAATTTGGTACATTTTTGGAAAGAAAACGTTAAAAAAGTGACTCTTAAAGCTCGGAAAATGAGAGAGAAGGGCGCGACCTTAGAGCAGGGACTTCAACCTGAGGTAACGGTTGAGAGCACGGAAGCGTTTTGGATGTGCAGGGAACATTGATTTCATCACCACGCTCGTGAAATCAGAAACGTACTGGTGACCAATAAAATTTTCAGTGGCTAGGTAGTGTTTTGTAAATGTAGTCCCAAGACAAATTGAATCCTATAATTATTTGATACAGTCCTGATAAGAGGTTGATCGATTTCTTGTTAACCCTCTTATGTCATGTCATGTAAACTCTCTCATTAGGGCGAGAACAATTTTTTATTTGTTGCTCTTTCATGACTATTCTATTGAAGCAGCAACATCTGCCAAACCTGGCTAATCTTTTGGCAGCGCATGCCAATTGCGTGAAGTTAAGACTAGAAAAGACTACGAAGTATGACTCTAAGGTTAAGTTCTGGATATTAGGTAATGATGGGGATAATGCGACCCAATTTAAGCCCCTTATTTACTCTGTAAAAATTATTGTAATTACCAAGCTTTTGAAGAGATTCACTTCTCAGTAGTTACCTAGTCATGCGATCTTTCTTACGAGTGTCATGTTACTTTCTTGTTATGCAAGATTGAAAAATTTACTCACAGGAAGGAACAAAAATCTCTGGGGGCGACGATTATTATGCTGAGTTGGACTACATCGAAGTGGTCGAGGAAATGAAGGAAGGATACGAGGAAGATGTCGATCACGATGACGAAGACTTCCCTGAGCGTCAGAAAAAGAAAAAAGCATCCGATGGTCAGTTGACAATTCATTCACACACACACACACTTTATTTGACCTTTCTTGTGCAGATGTACCCGTACGTACTCTAGAGACTCCCTTTTTTCATGAATTCTTTGCATACATTTTTCACCTCTTTTATATCCTTCATATTTAGTTCTACCAAAACTTACGGGCATAAGCGTAGTTTTCCGTAGTTTTTCAATGTTCCTCAAATGTTTTCATGAGCAAAATTCTTTCCTTCTGATCTTGATCAGCCATTAGGTCCATAGTCTCACATGTTCAATTAAGGTCTATTTAGACCTATTTGTCGTATCGTATGAATCTTATCTTTTCAACGTTCAGATGAAGATTCAGGCCAGGACTTGAGCGAAGGCGAGCTGCGGTACCAGCAAAACGACAAGCACGATGACACCTTCATGCCTTCGTACCCTACGGTGTACAGCTCCAAGGCCCTCACCGAGCGACAGCCTTCGTCACGCTTGCAGGCTATCTCTGCCAAGAAAAAGAACGATTCAGGAGGTGCGATTGGAAAAAATTTCTCTGATTTGATATTTAATTACTACATTCATTAGCGTGTCATTGTTATTCTGCTGAGGTTTTGCAACTCATGCAGTGGGGTCTTGGAGACGCTTTGTCGAAAAAGATTTTCTAAATGGTGCGGGATGAATCGGTTTCCTTGAGTAGGAGAAAAATAAAGTTGAAAATGTAAAACCTACCTAATTGTAATATGGTATGACTCCCTGATTCTCTCACCCAGTGCTGCGAATTTCGCTGATGTTACCATATTACTTCTGTAAAGGGCGTAATGTTATCAACTGACATTAGATAAACCATAACTAATTGATTTACTCTTTTTTAGCTTAGCTATGCTTAATCAAAGTTGGGTATTCATTTAGGTGGTTGGTATATTAAAAATTCATATCTAACATAAATGTACGCACTAAGCAAAACAATTCTTCTCCCGTTTACCACTACATTTCGAACTGAAACTCGTTAAAAGACAGGTATTAAGCGCATTCAGAACCTGGAATATGTCAGGTTCTCGCTCCATTTAGTTCGATTACAAATTTGATTCACTAAGTGCGCATGAGTGTTTACATCACTTGGGTTTCGGCAGGAGACGATGATGACCCCGACGACCCGCCGCCTGCTACGTCAGAGGCCTCGTCTCGCATGCCGTCGCCGTCTTCGCGCCGCCCGTCTGAGGACGATGATGATGACGAAGGTGAGCTGTTGCCTGGTCCTGAGACTTGACGCTCATTTTTCTATGAACATCATCAAAATCGGTTATTCTAGTTTACGTTATGAATTTTGTTGCAATGAAATACACGATGTTGGTAGGTTTTTACCTATCTCGGGAATAATGCTCAGGTAATTTGAAATGAGCTTATTTTCTTGCCCTCGATGGCGAAGGAATGACAACATGCGCAATTAATCATATGCACCAGCCCTTATATTTTTTTGGGCCACTTGAATGGGGAATTTGATTGTGTTTTTAATGGTAGTGAGGTTCGAAGCTGAGAGTTATGTTTTGTTGGAATAAAATAGGTTTCCAGTTTTGTTAAAGACCATTTTTCTTGGTTCTCTGCTGTTGTCCTGTGTTACAGCTACTCTGAATTTTTTCAACTTTTATTGTGTTTCATAAACTTCTTTCGTAAATTACTTTTTCTTCATGCAAGGGATCTTGTGTGAAAGCGTACTTTGCGCGTAGATTTTGCGTTCTCTTAATTAACTCTGTGCTGAATGTTGCCTTCATCCTTCCGTCTTGGGACACCTTTGTTGTGGTTAGACAGGCTTGAATTAACTTAAAATTCATTCTAATCTGATATATATGACACTATTTTATCCAGGCATGTTACCTATTTAGGCTAGTGTAGTCAACTCACAGGTATTCTAGAGGGAATGCTGGCTTCGTACTAAGATGAGCGTCCTTGTTCCCTCTCTACCATTGTCTTCGTTCGAGCAGTTAAATGACTTTCCAATTGCCTTTCATACCTATTTTATTTTGGGTTTCATTTTCATCTAAAGTTTAATTTTATTTTTGATTCAATATATAAATTTTCTTAAACCCAAATTTCTCATATGTTTTTGCCTTTGGAATTCTTGACGCGTTGCGCTGGAAATTATCCCCAGAATGGGTTGTTTTAAAACAATTGGATATCTTTCTGCTGATTTACTTGAATTGACAATCGGCTATTTTGCTTGTTTAATTTTTACTCTAGCAAGCTTTTCCAAATTACATTTTCTAAGTACTTCTATTACCAACTGGGAAACTCTGCGTGTAAATCATTCATTGGCTGACTGTTTTCAAAAGATTGGAATTCGAGATCCTAACTAGATATTGATGCCGTAATTGCCTATGTTTCCTCATTCTTAAACGTCAGATGAGAAACAGCGCAAGCCCAAGAACTTCCACGTTACGATCCCCCGAAACGCCCCGCCCTCACCCACCAAGAAAAGTCTGCGAGACTATTACGGCCAGGACGAGCAGGTCTACGTCATTGACGCTAAGCGGTGTGGCAACATCGGCCGTTTCCTCAACGTGAGTTTAGGGTTTTCGTGTTGTAGAAACACGGCAGTTGCTATTTCTGAGCTTGAGTTGTAACAGAGTTAGTTTAAGTAATGATGGAGCATTTTCTAGAGGGAAAAAGTCCAGTTAGTTAGGGCTTGGGCAAAGTTGTGGTGTGGAACACACGTCTCTAGTTTAACCCTTTGGGTACGACAATTCAATTGGTTAAGGGAAAAATTTCCAAGGGAAAAATTTGTCATAACCCTGAATTGTCAGTGAAATTGTCCTAGTGTGAGTGCTTTTAGCATGAGAAATAGCCTACTTCTTTATTTTTATTGAAAAATTTTTTTTAAGCTTTAAAGCTCTATGCTTGGCGACAAAAATTTTCGACGTTGATAATAAAGTTTTTGAATTCACGAAGAAATTATTCATAAGTTTTTGCATGAATTTATCAAAAATAAACGAAGTTCAGAAAAAAATTGTTAAAGTTAAATGGAAAGGTTATTGAATATGTTGCACGGACCCTGTAACATGAACTTAGAGGTAACCAATGGTAATTTATGTGTGCAGGCTTGTGGAATGTCTAAAAACCAGCTGTGTGAATGCCTGTAATTTCCCAAACTTTCTTATTTACTCCAAAAGGTTCCCTCACTGGTTAAATTGCTTTAAAATAAGGTTAGAGGCCCTTAACTGGAAGCACTAGCCATCTTGGCACTGGAGTAGCCGTCGGTTCCAAAAGGGTTTTTAGGGAGCAGCTTCACGTAGCGAAACTAAAGTTTGTATGTAGCGGTAGTCTGTGTATTTTGTGGCAATGAAAAATTAGTTAATTTGTGCCAGTAAATGAATAAGCACAAAATGACGATGTGTGCCTCAGAGAGAGACATGACTGAACGAATTAACTATAATGTGACTTTAATGTGTAATGTAATGAAATTATAAAATAGAGGCTTGCGTACTTTTGATGCCCGTCTTCTAGTATGTATACGAGGTTTTACTATTTTAACATGACCTAATAAGTTTTACTTGATAACTTTTACTATTTCTCTGAATTTCATAAGTTTAAGTGTATTTATATGGGAGGATGTGAGGTGTTGGAGTTAGGTGTTGAATTGAGATTAACATAAGGTGTTTAGCATGGGAAGTGTTGCGTACCGTATGTCTGTGTGGAGTGTCCGTGAGAGAGTGCACAAAAACCCCTCAGCTTGAAGAAATGTTTATAGTCTGTTAATCTTACACTCAGATTTGATAGAACTTAGTCTGGTCTTTTCCTGTGGTAAGTTTAAAAGTTTGAATGAAAGTTTAAATGTTTAATTGTAAGTTTAAATGAAAGTGAGGTGCAACACTACCGTGTCAAGATTGCAACAAGGTAGCTACATAGAGCCTGTTTTGTCACAATATACGCATCTTAGACAGGTGCCTGTCCTAAAATGAACAGGTATGACTCGACCTCATCATACCAGTAGGAAATCATGTCACGATAACACATAATATCTCGAGCTGTGTTGTGCGAGCAAGTACACAAGTCTGTTAGTGTGCTGGTAAAACTGCTTTCCGAGTATTAACCGAGGGATCAAATTAATCATGCTTCATCAGAGAATGTGGAATGACGCTGACAATAATGACTTTGCTTTTCAGCACTCGTGCCAGCCGAACGTGTTCGTACAAAACGTGTTCGTAGACAGCCAAGACCTCCGCTTCCCGTACATGTCCTTCTTCGCGATGTGCAGCGTGAGGGCGGGGCAGGAGCTCACCTGGGATTACAACTACGAAGTGGGCAGTGTCGTCGGCAAAGTAAAGTATTGCTACTGCGGGGCTAAGAAATGTAGAGGTCGACTTTTGTAATCACTTTTTAAACAAATGCATCTGTGCAGTCTACTTTCCCCTTATAGGAGTGAACTTGTTTTTCAATTGTTAAGAGTACAAGACGACTGCAGTGCGGAAAAACTCGTCTTTTTTCCCCTTATATGTACATAAGTGACATTTTTTAAATATTCTGAGGTAACTTATGAAACTAACGTACGTTTTTTTACGATTCACATTGTATGAGAATAGGGATGTGCAATGTACGTAACGATAAAATTATCATCAATGTGAAAGTTGTTTGCAAACTATGCTGTTTTCAAGGTTTCGACGTGCGTACAGATGAGTTGACGTCGGCAAAACTCGGTGTTTGCGCTCCTTAATTCTTTTTCCAACAAAAACAGCGATGATAATTTATCGGTAAACTGTTTCACCATAGGGAAAAGTTTTAATCAGACTGTACAAATATTGAACTGCTGCTGTTGAAAACATTGTTCATGGTCGAAGTGCAGCTCGAATGTCCGACTTGGTACTTAAATGATCTGAAGATGTTCTGAAAGCTACCAGCGTAAAATGTTTATGCATACAAAATAATTTTATGTTTAGATATTATTCATCACTACAAAACTTCTTTCTCTATTTCAATGTTGAAACGTCCAGCCATTTTACAACGTCTATTGAATGGCCTGCGAGTGCAAGTAACTCAAAGCTCATGGGAAAGTTCAGGGAAGTTTTGATAGATTTTACTCAAGTGTTGGATCTGCTTGTCTCATCCATCGGAAAAACATTTGGTCGCAATTGGTAATTCAAGTGAGAGCTGTTGATAGATCTTGCAAAGTTAATTGGTACTTCTGTGGTGCAAGTTAATTTCTTCGAAGTCGAATGCATATTTACAGCGAGGCCAAAATATTAAAGTAATAGGCAGCGAGGAGGCATGTGGTAATTCATTGTGCCAAGCAGACAGTCATTTAGATGTCCCACTTTCCTGCCATATAAGTGAACAAACCCGTCGACTACTCTGAAGTGCGGGAATGCCGAGGTGAATATATAATTATTTAGAAAGTTATGCTTAACATAAAGTTCAAAAAGCAATAAATAAGATCCGTTCATTGCAGAAATTGATCGCACCAGCTCCCTTTTCCAATGCTTCTCATTTGATTTTGAGGCAGAAAAATGTTATGTTAATATTTTTGAATCCATGATCTGTACTGTTCTTTTTCTCATTAGAATACTTTGTGCGTGTCCAATTTTGCTCCGATGCTAAAGTACCTGATGTAAAAAAAACCTTTTATGTTGTGTTCACTGAATAGTAAGAAAAAGCTCAACTGTAATTAAAAAGTTTTATTCACCTCTAGAGGACTTAAAATTAACACCAAAGACGCTTCACGTGATGTGCTAACAAGTGCAATTGAGGTCATGGGAAATTTATTAACAACCTAAGTTTGAATTCAGGTTCACGGTAACTAACGATTACAAATGCTGCATGAATTGAAATTCTTCTTCTAATCAAGTTACGAAACCAGATTGTCTTGAAAATTAGCATTGAGGACGCCTAGTGTCGAATTGTCAACAACTATATTTGAATTAGGAAACAGCTCCTGGAATGCTCGCCACTGATGTATGTACTTGTGCTTAAATTATGCTGTTCTTAAGTTTGGTCTCGATGAAAATATACCTTCAGAACCAGACATAATTCGTCATTTCCAATATTTGTGTTGGCTATTTCACTGTCATGAAACAATATGCATTTCGAATTGAGCGACTCCTAACCGAACCTAGTGACGCCATTCCAAAGAATTTCGAATATTTGATGTAATGTCATAAAATAAGATCTCTTATATCTCACTGACTTGATCCGAGTGCTGATTCTTGCCGAGAAGAAAGACAGTCTCGCTGTGCTCTATTTCGCTTCGGTCGAGAGATGATCTCGTGGACTGTCTCGTGTCGGTGCCTCGTGCTCCCAGCCCTGTCTCAGAACTGGGAGGTAGTTGCGGGGCCGAGTCCCGCTCGTCGGGCCCCGGCGTGTAAGCTGGCAGGCCTTCCGTGAGGGGATCCTGGTTTTGCTCCGGCTGCTTCACGAAGACCACGTCACTCGTGCCCGTCCATCTGACCGATTTGATTGCTGTTAGTCAATTTCGTTATCCACATATGGGATATTATTATGTCGTCATTATAGATAAATATTTATGGGTAGGACGTTTATTTTTGTTTCTGGATGGCCGAAATACTTCGTATGAAATATGGCATATGGAATTTTAGAACTCACAGGAAATAAAAAATTGAGTTAATTTTGAATGAAAGGTCAGAATCCACAACAAATAATGATACGCATGGAATAGTTGTATCAAATTTCCACCATTTGTTAAACTTGAACGTTACATGTGGTGGCCGAGATTAGGTGCTCTAGATTAGTACCCACAAGACATGTGCGGTAGAAATTTACGTTCATTATTACCATGGACCGCAGTTTTACCACCATGTCCGCCTGAAGAGCATTTTAGCATGAATAACATTTCGACAGCATGAAATGTTGGAGATAGTTTTTACAAGAAAGACACTTTAACAGGTACAAAAACTTCGTCGCACAAAACTCTGGACTCGTCTACAAGGAGGTAGGAAAGTTATGAGAAATAGCCATGTATTAAATTAAATTCATTGTTGCAACCCCCAACAAGGATTCTTTCCGCTGTGAATTGCAAAGTATACCGCTTAAAACCGCTTGTTCTCCATGGAACACCAAAAGGACAATTAATAGAATAAAAGTCTGATTGCTGATCAGTAATCTTGCATAACAACCATGGAGTGCCAAAGATCCGGATACGATACCTGAAAAAACTTGTGAGTGCACCATCAATAATTACGAAAATTATCAATGATTGGTATAAAGGTTATTTTCCCGAAAAACTTTGTCTAACGAGTATGATTGAAAATCTGTCTTTCCCTTACCTCCTCATCTAAGACTCGTCACAACGTTGGGTTTAACTTAAGTAGGCCTTCCTTTAAATTATTCCACTGATGCATAATTATTTTGATGGGACAAAGTTCTCTTAAAAATGACAAATATTGTGCATCTTTCCTGAAGTTTTGCTTTAAGAATGGAGTTAAATTTTGATACATTACCTAGGCAAGGTAAGGATTTTTGTAAAAACAAAAAGCACTAGACGCGCAATTTTTGTATAGTGTAGTAGAGATCACCACGTTCTGAAAAAAGTGAATGAAACTTATTCACTCGTTTAGAGCGCATTGGAAACGGCGCGTTGACTTGCTTCATCAAAGAGAAATGAAAAGATATAAAAAAGACTTATCGATGTCACGAATTGCATGGCTGATGCGCTGGAACTGCGCCTAAATCTGTAGTATGTTAACGATATCCTTATGAAAAGCTAATTTACCATGGTACTCCGTTGAACCTGGGATGTCGAGTCGACTTACTTGCATTCATTTTTTGTGTGAACTTTACTGCAAAGTGTACAACAGGTTATGAGAAATTACTCAGTTTGCCCTCACGTATATATACCTGAGTGGGCTGATGTTGATAGTCGATTCTATGGTAGATCGATAGACAGCTCTGCTGAGGTTAGGCTCGAAGATCTGATGACTGGGTCTCTGGTACAGGCGCAGGAACGCCAAGAGCAGCGCGATGGTGACTATCAGAGCTGTGGTCGAGGTTAAAACTTTGTCAGGCTTTCACCATATACTTACAGTTCATTTTATGGCTATCACAAAAACATACAACACTTGAAATGATGAATTTAAAAAATCAACTGTACGAAGATCCAACAACTTAGGAAACTGCTCTGCATCATTTCCAAAAACTGAATAAACCTTGCTGATTTGGCTTTTTAAACAAGGAAAAATTAAGATTTATAAGCTTATAAGTTAGTTTAAGCCTACCTAACCGCTACAAAAAAGAGCGTATCGCAGAGAGGAAGGAGGAATGCACCATTTGAAATTGATATTAGGGAATGCGGAAACTATGCAGAAGGTGCTTAGAGAGTGGAAAAAGAAGTTCATGAAACAAGATAAAAGCTGAAAAAACAGGACAGCAGTGAACCGAAAAAAGTTGGTCTTACCATAACAAATAAAAAAAAATAAATTATATCAACAAAAAGAAGGCCTACCTAACTCGCAGCTAGGGCTCACACATTTTCCCCTGGGAGCGCTAATTCCCATAAATACAAACTTGTTTTTATCTGAGGGGTTTCAAACCAGGAAAAACTTACATTTGAAGGAAAACTGCCGAGTTTCGAAACAGTACAGGGATGAATGTTTTGGATCTGGTGAACTATTAAGGTCTCATCTCACGAGCTATCGATACCAAGCACAAAGTTCGACTGCCTTGTCAAGTTACGGCTGACTGGGTTATGTTTTTTTTTTGGGGGGGGGGGGATGATGGAGGAATCAGTCCGGTGAACCCATAGTACTTCATGGCCTAGATCATAATAAACACCAGAAGCTGAAACCTTAAATACCTATGTAGTGAATGTCTGCAGCGTGATAACTCTGACCAAGGGAGTCATATTGACAATCCGAACAAACCTTGGTAGTTCTCGTCAACTTTTTTGTAAGTATTTCAAAGCTTACGAAACAAAAAAATTTGCTTATATTCCTGATAAGTTTAAAATCTACAACTTGGTGAAAATGAATATTTTCTTCTTCTTGAAACACAAATCAAGTTAGTAAAAAAGCCATTTATTACTATCAGACTTTCCTTGAAATTTCATTAAAAGCCCGCCCAAGACAATGAAGATTTCCATTCTTTATGATTTTCATTGTTGCCGTTCATCAAACAGAGAATCACCAAAAAACACTATTCTAAAATTTTAACTCCCTGTAATTGAAGACAAACGGTAATGAACTACACCCAGTTTAGTTTCCATCGTACAAATGCAACAATTACATTTCCATTCGAGCATCCTGTATAGCAAAAAACCGATATCTTTTCTACAGTGCATACTAAATGACCCCTTCTCTTCGCTCTCTTGAGATCGCCTTTGTTGTGGTCATGAAGTGTTAACGTAACAATTACAGTAATAATAATCATTTGGAGTTCCGCCCGCTGCAACTCACCGAAAATAGTAACGCCCAGCAGCACTTTATTTCCCTGCTGCGGTGCAGCCAGGAAGAGAGATTCGATGTCGGCACTAGAGCTGCTGGTAGGAGGCACCTGGAGATCTAACAGCCGGGCGACTATTGCATAAACGTCCACTGCCTGCAGCGAGTCAACTGCGCAAACAAAGGACATATCAAGGTTTTTGCGTTATTTTCTGCGTCTATCTTATATTAGACCAATTTTGATCTGCAAATAGTTCATTATACTGCGTTCATGAAACAAAGCTGCTACAAACAGTACATTGTGCATCAGATGCTCTGCACGGACCACTTTTTCTACGGCGACCTAGTTGTATATGCCCGTTCGTTATAATAAATCAAATATAATAACGTTTCGGTATCAATGTTAATAGTGTTTTATGCGTTAGAAAATTTGGGAGTTGAAGTATAACAATAGAAATTTGACAAAATAATAAATTACTGATAAATTTCGACAAAGCATAGCAATGACGAGACCTTGTAGAAAGGAAAATTTTACAGATGCTTAGGGTTGTCTTCCACGCTTTGATGAGGAATCGGGAGGGTAAGAATTCTGATAACTTCAGTTGTTTAATTAAGCAACACACTCCTCGTATGTGAAGGCTACACTTCTAAAGGGTGCGCCAGAGAAACTTACTTATTTGAAAGGCCAATAAAAGCAAAAGTACTGCAGTTATTGTTTTATTGTCTTTTTTATTTGAGAATACAATATCCCAATTTTGTTTTACACTGTTTTGAAAATGACATCGGCTAAATGGCGACCCCCATTCCGCATACACTGATTAAGTCGATTTTTGAAGTGCGTGTCCACTCTTTGCAGCATATCAATCGGTATGTTGGCAATGGCATCGCGAATGTTGTTTTTGAGGTGAGCTATTGTCCGTGGTCGATCGACATAAACCAGCGATTTCAAATAACCCCATAAAAAGAAATTGCGTGGAGCCAAATCTCAAAGTTTGAACGGTGATGGGATTCCATGTGATGGATAGTTTACTTCAAAAATCGACTTAATCAGTGTATGCGCAATGGGGGTCGCCATTTAGCCGATGTCATTTTCAAAACAGTGTAAAACAAAATTGGGATATTGTATTCTCAAATAAAAAAGACAATAAAACAATAACTGCAGTACTTTTGCTTTTATTGACCTTTCAAATAAGTAAGTTTCTCTGGCGCACCCTGTAGTATATATAGGGTGAAAGCACCATGGTGCTGTATAATTATTTTCTCAAAGACTCCAGCGAAAAAGTAATGGGAAAGAGTAATCTGTATCCACTGACATATTTTTCAAATAAAAAAATAGCTACGTCTGCCGACGACAAATTTACTCCGCTCGAAAACGAAATCAAGGAGTGTTATTGAACTGCAGCTGTTACGAGAAGAAAATACTTTGCAAAAACTAATTGAATTATGCTGAAATTTTAAACAAAGACGAAATGTGAGGAGAAACGGTAGCTACTTTATTCAATTATTAGGTTTTTGGTAAGATTCTGATGGTAAAATTTACTATCCCTCACTTTTAATGTGGACAAAACCCACAAAAAAATATCACCAAGACATTCAGTAAATATCAATGAAATTAAAGTTTATGAACAGCAGTCTACAATTCGCCGCTCTGAAAATGTAAAACTGCAAAAAAAAACAGCTCGGAAATTATGACAGGCAAGCAAGAGCAAGCGTCGGAGCAATAACGAAGTTTAGACGGCGCGTGTAATATTTGGATGGGAGCAATTTCGTCAGAGATTGCGCCAATATTGTACTCCACTCACGGACGAGTGAGTGGCAGTCAGCAGTTGTAGTTGCGTAGCTAGGGTACGACTGCCGATGCGTTCGGTTAAATTTCAACGCAAATGATAGATACAACGAATGAAAGCCAGAATTAATAAAACCTTTTCGATGTGTAAACATTGACATGCAACTGATTTAGAGTAAATTTTCATAATGCCCCTCGAATAATTGGTCAAAGCTTAGATTGAACCATAATTATGAACACATCAATGACGTGAGAAGTAAGAAAAGATATTTACTTGAATGTCGATGAGATGAATTAGTTTCAGTCTCTCTAACCACAAACAAAAGATTTCCAGAGGAAGGTTGAACTATAGAAAATAGAGTAAGGAAACGGGGAATATATGCAAAATGTGTTTTCCCGAACAAGATCCCCTGTGCAGAGAAAAAGAAATTTAGGAAGTTTATTCAACAAGAAAAAAGTTGAATAAAAAGTAATAGACGCTGAAAAACCAGATATCAGTAAACCGAAATAGATAATCACTAACAAAGCAAAAAGCCTATTATGTTTCAACAAATAACAATTCATGAAGAGAAAATGGATTGAAAAGTCTTACCTAACCCTCGCCCGGAACCTCTCATTTTTGGATCGCTAATCTACACAGACACAATGGATGTATCCTCCTGAGGTGACAAAGCTGCTACAAATAGTGCATTGTACACCCAGCCATGGACCTTCGTCTCTACGGCAACCTGGTCGTATTCAGCCTCACCTCGTGCGGAGCGCCTCAGCCTCACCTTGCGCCCCCTCACGGAAGGCAGGACCGACCGCCACCAGCACGGGGCTCTCAGACGAGGCGCACGTCACGGACGCAACAGCTCGCACTGCTCAAGAAATTCCGCTCTAAACACAACGAGTTTAACTCAGTCCTGCATGTTTTTTTAAAAAATCTTTTCGTATTTCATGCAGCGGTCTTTAAATTCAGGTTGTCGCAGTGATTTAATATCTGCATGATTTCTCAAGATAAATTCGTGGATAAGGATTATGACAGCGAAGAGAACAATTCAGTTTAGTTAAAATAGTTTTTCGGCAGTATCTGGTCGCTTTCGTTAGTTGCTAGTGATAAATTTACATGGATTTTTTTCATGATAGCTTTGTACTTGTTTTTTTGAGACGGATTTGTCTCTCATATTCTGGGAAATTTTATTACTAGAGAAGCGAGCAAAAATTTGACGGGGTACGGCAGCCGCTACAAAGATTCTGTAGCTGAATTTTGTAGAAACTTCATTGCGCGTAAATCCACGGACTTTATTTGACACATTTTAATTATTCACTCGATTTATTCCAGTCATTCAAACATATCAAGTGCTGAATTACAAAAAACTATTTAAGAACAATAAATTCGGTTAGAAAGATACTATTTCCAGTTAGATAAATTCCCAAACATTGATCTGAGGTTCCCAGAAGCGCATTAAGTCCAGTTGTGGTGAAATAGAATAAATTAGGTATATATATATTTGGCAAAATCACATCAAATTTCATTTTTGGGCTAAATTCCGCGATGCTATAACATTTTAAAGAAGGGTAAACATTCTGCGGGGCTACAAACATTGGAATGTGTTGTGTGTCGTATCGGCGAGGGTCGGCTCTTTGGGCAGCGCTCTCAAGTGCTTGAAACGGGATGTCATAGATCAAAGTCACTCGGCGGTTGGCGCTTCGTCCAAACTTCTACGGTTCAGGCGTCCACAAAACACAAACACACAATCTTGAACACAAAACACATCCAGGCAACACAACACAAGTCACACACACAACACACGGGTAGGCGTGAGCGAGCCCCCTTCAAACAAGCGAGGGTTAGCTTCGAGGAGGTAGGGGCTGGCTCATGGGGTGACCGCGGCTGCTCTACCAATGAGAATCAAGAAGTAGAGTAAGCAAGAAGGTGTGTCTCAACACACACCAATGAGAGTCCCAGACGTCAGAACGAGCAAGAATTCCGCCAATAAGGTTGCAGATGCTGCCTCTGTAGGATAGAAGCGTCGAGAACGATCGAGAAAGAGGGAAGCGAAACACATATAAGGCCCGTAGAAGGAAGCATGGAGAGGAATTTTTGAACACACGTGAGAGACTGCGCAAGACGTCTGAGGGTGTTCTACACAATAGGCCAGCCTCGTCGGCTGGCCTTATACCCAACTGCAACTTGAAAGTTAATAATTCGAGGCACATAAAATAACGTTGGACGTCGGAAGTCATTGAAGCATCGTCTTACAAAGGAAGCCTAATCGAAGTAAACCAGCCTCGCATCGGTGATCGTCATGAATAAACGCGTCGGAGATTCAACCAAGAGCATTCAACATCTGTGCATCGGGGTCGAACTGACAGTCAACTTCAGCGGCAGTCGTCAACATTGCAAATGGCAAACAGTTAAGTTCGTCCACCCACAATGCGTAAAGCAACACGCAAATCTACAGTGAAGTGGCTTGCCATTGAAACTCTTAAGACACTCCAGGCACCACGGCGGCTGTGAACTCGAGTTGGAATGCCGGCGGCACGATGAGGGAGCGGCAGAGGCATCGCTGCAGCGCGGGCAAGACATCAGCCTACACCTGCAGCAAACCTAAAGCTACGACGCTGAACATCAGCAGTGAGCAACAGCATCGTCAGTGAATGTCCATCAGTGAATCATTTATTATCAAAAGTGCGAGTGTTTCATAGTTGTGAGAGCTCTTTTAGGTGGTGATTGAAGTTCAATTTCAGATGTAGAGCAGCACACAGATAAGTGCTTTCCAAAGTATCGTGAAGAATCATCTAATTTTATAGGCAACCGATTTATTGTGTCTATTTAGTCGAGGATCGACTTCCCCTTGTATGATTCGACACCGTGTCACAATTCCAGGTTAAATCGTGATGTGTTACTCTCGCAAATATTATGATTTGTGTTACTGTGGATGCGTGAATCGTTGTCAACGAGGGAGTATTTGTAACTTGAAGGCTCGGTAAGCAGCACATTTGTATGATGTCGTGTTTAAATATTGTGGCGGTAGAAACTTACGTATTTTTCATTGACGCCGCTGTGCCATTTCAAATCATTTCGTTCCCATGCCTTGTGTGTTTATCCACGTGTTCATCTCAAAAATAAATGTGTCTTAATCTTTCAAATTCTTTTATTCTCCATGTCTGGTATACAGGTGTACGCAAGCATAAAGGATAATACTATAACATGTGTGGGGGTTGGAATTCCCTCAGCGTATGGAAAGGGGGTCCTAAACCCACCCCTTCTCTGTATCGCAACAGGAGAAATATATATTAATTATCCTGTGCAAGCGTACTGTCTGTATGTCAGCTTGGAAATTTTAAAGGAATTCATTTCAGTTGTCCAAAAATTTCTGTTTCTTTTAATTCAGTCAAACAGTCGCTCGATAATTAAGCAGAATTTTCTGCAAGTACAAACACCCCGTGTCATTTCGTGGACATTCCAATTTTTGGAGTAAAATTCTAACGTAGAGCGGTGCCCGTCGCCTGCACCGGGCGTGCTGTATACCGATGCCTACCGCCGATCGCGCTGTTGGAGGACGGAGTAATAAAATTTGAGATTCTGGGAGCTGCAGTCTAACCATTTTCTGAGCGCCTTATTTGAAGTGTACGTGACTGTGTGTGATCCATGGCCATTAATTTTCGAAATGCTACGAGAAATTTATACCTTCTGGAATCTTTGCTCATTTTTTTGTGCCGCTAAGTTTATTGAGTTAATATTGTCTGAGGGAATATTGCATCAAAGTTCAACTTACTCTATCTTCTTGATAATCTGTTCGATAAAATTTTTCTTGAGTGCTGAATTTTTGGTAGAATCTTTCTATGATCTGTACCATTATTAGATGTAACTGAATTTAGGTGTGAAGCATTGGCTGTGGAAAATGACGCATTAACTTCAGCAAACACCGCCTTAGCACAAGTGAATCTTCGAGACAAGTTTACATTTTTCGGGCTTTGAGACATTTTAGCAATTAATCTAGTTGGAATTGTTATTTTTAAAGGATACCTCACTTATAAATAATTTGCAGAATTTTTTTTGGCCTCGTTTGTGTCAAGCTTCTCCAATCAGCTTTAGCAACGTGATTAATATTGGATTCGAGGCGTTTGAGCATTTAATTTATGATGAGTAACATATGCTGAATTTGAATTGAATGTTTCCAGGATGTATCGATCCATTACAATTTACTGACTGACATGTTGAGAGCAATGGATCCCTATTTTTATACGTTAAATTTTAGCAGTCACCGCCCTATATCAGTTGAACCATTGAAATGAATGTTAATTTTTCTTAGTGGGCAGGGATAGCTAATGACTGTACAAGTCAAATTTCATATTGTGACCAGTTCAAATTATGTGGTGAAAATGCTTGAGGTTTTGTGTAACTTAGAGTCAGACAATTCCTTTCAAACCAGCTTTGGCGATATGATCCACAGTTTCATTCATTAAAATCCGAGTATTTAATTGTGATGATAAAAACAAAATTTTTCTGAGATATGGTGACGAAGTTTTTGAGAATAAATTTCCCTGCCATCAAATGTGCGGTAAAAATTTTTTTTTTGTTGCAAATTGTTGAATGAATTAAGTGACGGTGCTTAGGATAAAAATTAAATGTAGTGTTTTAAAGTAAGTGATGATTTTCAACGATGCTGCACATTTAGTTCGTGGTCTAATTGTAGGCATTTAGAAATAAATGACGCCTCTGCTCGTGTGTTAAGTAAAGTAAATTCGTCCTCCGTTTCTATTCACAAGATCATTGTGCTAAGCTCCAGTGCATCAGAGTGAGAATTTAAATAATTGCTTCAATAATAATACACTAA
The DNA here is from genome assembly GCA_030386875.1 of Morinoia aosen. Lineage (NCBI taxonomy): Eukaryota > Metazoa > Arthropoda > Malacostraca > Amphipoda > Talitridae > Morinoia > Morinoia aosen. The sequence continues at coordinate 11,782,228 of CM059563.1, forward strand.
AATCATTAAATATTTTGGGTAAATTTTCCCATGTGCCAAGTGTACAATCCAGTTCGACCCTGACATGAGTTAATCTATACCTTTATATCAAATTCACTGAGCATAAAATTTTGCTTCCTTAACTTTTATAAATTCATGATGTTTAAAAATTTCCTTTTGATGTGAATTCGACGGTAGAGCGTAGTAATTTAAGATTATTCAATCCTAGCTGCCTTCAGGTAGGAAGGAATTTTTATTATATTAAGTGTCTGTAGATTTTAAAAGGTAAACACGTGGATTAAATGCAATTTTTTTTGTAGTCTAAACGGTTACAGGTCGCCGATAAAATAATTTTTCTGTATCAGTTTGAGCGCGTATTGAATTTAAGCTCGCATTTTTGTTTAAATCGTTGATTGCCCAGAATAGGAACTTTCAAGTTGATGCTCACCATGATGAATTGAAACTTTTAATAATTTTGTTAACACTGGAATATACCACCCAATTGGAGTTTGTTCCTAAGGAGTTAATGAAAATTAAAGAGGAGATTTGCTGTATCAAGGAGGATTTTTGCTGTATCAAAGTGAGAATTTCATGAAGTCAGCTACAATACTCGATGTATAAATTTCGTTTTTGAAGTTGCAAGCGTAATGCATTTAATAATTTTATAAACTCTTAAATGATGCTGTCCATTCTCGTCGGTAATTCAAACTGAATTATTGTGTAACACTGAGAGTGTGTTCTTGCTTAAGCAAAGTTAACGAGTTAGCTTCACGGAAATATGAGCGTTTCACATTGTCGGAAATGTACAATATTCCTTATGGAGACTTTATCTTCTGTTAGATGGATTTAATACAGCGTGAGAATTGAAATGAAAAGCATTGCAGTGAATACATGGAATTTATCTTGACAATAAGAATCAGCGTGACAGTCTGCGGTGCAGCGAAGCTATGTAATTTATGGCCGTTCTGAGCCAAGGCTATAAAATTCTCTTGTGCGTGAAGTTAGGTGTGGTATTACGTGAGGTTATAATGTAGGATTTGAAAGTAGGAAATGTCTGAGAGAGTATGATCAGTAACATTGATTTATAAATGTGTCGTATCAAAAATGACGAGTTATTTGAGTCAAACTGGTGAAGGTATCAGCGCCGTGGTGTGGGAATTTCTTGATCACTCTTTCCCCATAGTGTTGTTGACGCTGACGCTGGTCATTCTCAAACATCATTGGTATACGTCATTAATTTCATTTTTGTTCATTGTCATGTAGGCATGATAATCATTAGGGTGATAATTCCCTTAATGCGTTGTTTAACGACGTTAGTGAAACTTTGAAACAGAAAGAATATATACAAATCGTATGTACGAACGATGTTGTCGAGCAACGTGGAATCATTTAAATGTGCTGCTCTGAATCTGGGGCTGAGAATCGGATAAATTTTATGTTATGTCTATTTTATTTCTGAATTTCTTTGTATGTCGGTATTGTTAGAATGTCGGATCGCTAGAAAAGCCTTCGCGGCCGAGTATAACGTAAAGTCCGATGACCTGATAGTACCCAATGTATGTGTAATTTTTTTTGGTATGTCGGTATTGTTAGAATGTCGGATCGCTAGAAAAGCCTTCGCGGCCGAGTATAACGTAAAGTCCGATGACCTGATAGTACCCAATGTTTGTGTAAATTTTTTCTGGTGTGTCGGTGTTGTCATAATGTCTGATCGTTAGAAGAGCCTTCGCGGCAGAGTATAATGTAAAGTTAGACGCCTTGACAATACCCAATGTATATGTGTTTTTTTTTTATTGGTGCGTATTCAGGATTTCGGCCTACAAGGTAAATCTCCTGCGAGTTCGTACATCATGTGTAATAATGTTCATATAGTCTTGTGAGGTGATTTGACCGATTAGTAACACCGTCGAACGAATTTCGGCTTTGTCTAGAGTTGGTTGAGGATACCGGAAATTAAATATTTTATGTGTGTATGGAGGAATTCTTCGCGTAGCTCACGTCCGCCTCACTCAAGGCAGATTTGAAGGAAACCGAGGAACCATTCTTACGTTGAGCGACCATGTAATGCGCTGTCTCTCGATTACCAAGTAACCATGTTAGACAATTAAACGCGTATTTACGGAAGTTGATCTTAGCACTATAACGCAAACCTAAGGGGTTGATGTCATGCTAGGCGCCGAGCTGACTGAGAACAAAACCTGAAGGTCTTCGCAAATAAATGTGCTTCATTTTCTACAATTATAATGAAAGAGCTTATGAGCTCCGACGTGGGAGTCCAACGCGTATTGACGCCGTAATCTACAGGATTTGTCCGCGAGTTTACGCAACGAGGATCTACGGAATTTTCCACGAATTCACGTGACGCCAAGGATGAATTTTTTATGGAAAAGCTTCAGTAACTTCGATTCTCAGCAGGGGGCCCTCTCCAGTATCAGTAGCAAGCCAGGATCAGTAGCAAGCCAGGATCAGTAGCAAGCCAGGATCAGTAGCAAGCCAGAATCAGTAGCAAGCCGAGGATCAGTAGCAAGCCGAGGAGCAACAAGTCACAGGAACAACAACCACAAGCTGTAACTAGGCGCGCAGGAGGAGCAACAGCAAGTTTGTTGCAAGGAAACGTCTACTTTGAATCAAAGGATGAAATGATAATTATGAGGAAGAAAACTTGAGGTCGGAAAATTACCTCCATTGGAGATTGTGTTTTTAGGTGGATTGCAACCGAGAAAGCTGAAAGGATGTCTCTGCTTGTAACAAATTCGCCGATTTTTCGTTCTCTAATTGATATGTTTATCTATGTCGATGAATTGCCGAGAGCAATTCGAGAATAATATGTCGTGTGTGTTTTATTTGATGCGTGTAAGTTGTCGGATATGTGCGGTACCTTTACTGTGTTCTTTGCTATTTGCGTACTAAAATAATGTGTGTAAGAAATGCGTTTCAATTATTTAGTGTGTGTCAGGCATTAATGAATTTTTGTTATAAAAGCGTCAACATAGGCGTGTTGCAAGAAGGTAAATCATGAGGTGATACGTAAGGACATTCTGATGTCGGGGAAAGCGAAGGAATTGAAAGAAGGGGATGAACATTTTCTAATTTTAACGTAAGAGGTATGTCACGGTCATAATTGAAATTAACGGGTGAAAATTTTGAATCTTATAATACTTTGATATTGTCATAGGGAAAATTTGAACCGATGGCTCAAATTTTGTGAAGGGCGCGAGGGTGTGTGGTGAAATAGAATAAATTAGGTATATATATATTTGGCAAAATCACATCAAATTTCATTTTTGGGCTAAATTCCGCGATGCTATAACATTTTAAAGAAGGGTAAACATTCTGCGGGGCTACAAACATTGGAATGTGTTGTGTGTCGTATCGGCGAGGGTCGGCTCTTTGGGCAGCGCTCTCAAGTGCTTGAAACGGGATGTCATAGATCAAAGTCACTCGGCGGTTGGCGCTTCGTCCAAACTTCTACGGTTCAGGCGTCCACAAAACACAAACACACAATCTTGAACACAAAACACATCCAGGCAACACAACACAAGTCACACACACAACACACGGGTAGGCGTGAGCGAGCCCCCTTCAAACAAGCGAGGGTTAGCTTCGAGGAGGTAGGGGCTGGCTCATGGGGTGACCGCGGCTGCTCTACCAATGAGAATCAAGAAGTAGAGTAAGCAAGAAGGTGTGTCTCAACACACACCAATGAGAGTCCCAGACGTCAGAACGAGCAAGAATTCCGCCAATAAGGTTGCAGATGCTGCCTCTGTAGGATAGAAGCGTCGAGAACGATCGAGAAAGAGGGAAGCGAAACACATATAAGGCCCGTAGAAGGAAGCATGGAGAGGAATTTTTGAACACACGTGAGAGACTGCGCAAGACGTCTGAGGGTGTTCTACACAATAGGCCAGCCTCGTCGGCTGGCCTTATACCCAACTGCAACTTGAAAGTTAATAATTCGAGGCACATAAAATAACGTTGGACGTCGGAAGTCATTGAAGCATCGTCTTACAAAGGAAGCCTAATCGAAGTAAACCAGCCTCGCATCGGTGATCGTCATGAATAAACGCGTCGGAGATTCAACCAAGAGCATTCAACATCTGTGCATCGGGGTCGAACTGACAGTCAACTTCAGCGGCAGTCGTCAACATTGCAAATGGCAAACAGTTAAGTTCGTCCACCCACAATGCGTAAAGCAACACGCAAATCTACAGTGAAGTGGCTTGCCATTGAAACTCTTAAGACACTCCAGGCACCACGGCGGCTGTGAACTCGAGTTGGAATGCCGGCGGCACGATGAGGGAGCGGCAGAGGCATCGCTGCAGCGCGGGCAAGACATCAGCCTACACCTGCAGCAAACCTAAAGCTACGACGCTGAACATCAGCAGTGAGCAACAGCATCGTCAGTGAATGTCCATCAGTGAATCATTTATTATCAAAAGTGCGAGTGTTTCATAGTTGTGAGAGCTCTTTTAGGTGGTGATTGAAGTTCAATTTCAGATGTAGAGCAGCACACAGATAAGTGCTTTCCAAAGTATCGTGAAGAATCATCTAATTTTATAGGCAACCGATTTATTGTGTCTATTTAGTCGAGGATCGACTTCCCCTTGTATGATTCGACACCGTGTCACAATTCCAGGTTAAATCGTGATGTGTTACTCTCGCAAATATTATGATTTGTGTTACTGTGGATGCGTGAATCGTTGTCAACGAGGGAGTATTTGTAACTTGAAGGCTCGGTAAGCAGCACATTTGTATGATGTCGTGTTTAAATATTGTGGCGGTAGAAACTTACGTATTTTTCATTGACGCCGCTGTGCCATTTCAAATCATTTCGTTCCCATGCCTTGTGTGTTTATCCACGTGTTCATCTCAAAAATAAATGTGTCTTAATCTTTCAAATTCTTTTATTCTCCATGTCTGGTATACAGGTGTACGCAAGCATAAAGGATAATACTATAACATGTGTGGGGGTTGGAATTCCCTCAGCGTATGGAAAGGGGGTCCTAAACCCACCCCTTTCTCTGTATCGCAACACAGTTACAGCACTGCGTTGAAAAACATTCCTGTATTGCCCATGTTTCAACACCATCCAAAAATGTGCATGTCAGTGGTCTCCAGGGCTAACATGGTCTGCGCTGTGCCTCAATACTGAACTGTCAAAAACAAGGCATGAAACTCTGATTACGGACCCAGCGTCAGCATTCATACGCTATTCTGGCCGCAACAAAGAGAACATTCGGATAGCGAGTGTTGACTCGCTCAGAACAGAAGGGTTATCTTCATGCCAACAGAGGGAACTCGATCGTTTGCACCTTTGTTGTCAGTCTTATACAAATCGAGGCTCGTATTAAATGCTTCGAAATAGATTAGGTTTCGTGGAACTGATGTCACAGCCGTAAAAATTTCTATGCAGTTGAGAAACTCGATACCTTATAACCTCTCAGTGTTGTTCTAAATTCGTAAGCAATTCCACCAAGATTTTTGCATTTTTCGTTCACTACAGTTTACATCAACGTCATCATTGGAAATGGAAATTAATGATTAAACGGTTATAAGCAAGTTTTAGCATCACTTACCACATCAGATTAAGATTAAGATTATATGTTAGTTTAAGCATTCCTAACCGATAAAAATAGAGCGTATCGAAGAGAGGAAGGAGGAACGCACCATTTAGTATGGAATGCGGAATCTATGCAGAAGGGGGCATAGAAACAGTAAGTTGAGAAATAAGTTCATGAAACAAGATAAAAGTTGAAAAAGAAAGTAGTAGGTGCTGAAAAACAGGAGCGCAGTGAATCGAAAAATGATAGTTCTTACCAAAACAAAAAAAAATACATTTTATTTTAACAAAAAGAGGGCCTACCTAACTCTCAGCTCGGGCTCTCACATTGTCCCCCTGGGAGTGTCACTTGGACATATATACTCCTATAAGGGTTATTTAAGAGGGTCTTTTTTTATTTGCAAAGTATTCATTTATTACAGCTTCAAAATACAAAAGATGTTCATCTTCGACAACAGCGTAATACAATTTCCATAATAAAAATTATTTTAGAACAGACAGAATTTTCAAAAAACAAGCATTTGGTTAGAGGATTAAGGGAACGCGGGATCTATGCACAAGGAGTGTTCCCACACAGGATTCCATGAGCGTAGAAACAGGAAGTTAAGAAGGAATGTTATGAAACAAGATAAAAGTTGAGGATGAAAGTCAAAGGTGCACTGAAAAACAGGACAGAAGGGAACCGAAAAAATTATAATTCGTAACAAAACTAAAAACATCTTATTCCGAATAAATCAAGGCCTATTTAACTTTTGGCTCAGGGCCTCACATTCTCCACTCGGGGGAAAAAATGAATGTACTTCGAATTAAGGATTTGAAAGATAAAACAAAATTTCAATAAGTTACGCTGATCCAAATTTACGCACCTCCACGCTTGTCCAGGAACACGTACCCCGGCTGGGCTTCAGCGAGTACAGGAGCGATGCGGTCATTGTCACTGAAAAAATTAAATCCTTTAACTCATTCATTCGACTATCAAATGCTCGCGTGCGTACACAGCAGGGGCGTGTGCGGTGGAAGAGCATTTAATCTCAACGAGAATATTAGGTACGTGTGCGTGAGGCGCGTGTGCGTGAGGCGCGTGTGCGTGAGGCGCGTGTGCGTGAGGCGCGTGTGCGTGAGGCGCGTGTGCGTGAGGCGCGTGTGCGTGAGGCGCGTGTGCGTGAGGCGCGTGTGCGTGAGGCACGTGTTCGTGAGGCACGTGTTCGTGAGACACGTGTACGTGTGTGACTGGGCGTGCGTGAGGTTGGGCAGGGCCTGAGATTGGATAAATTGTGTAAAAAAGGTAAAATGTGTGAAAGGGTAAATTGTGTAAAAGGGTAAATTGTGTAAAAGGGTAAAATGTGTAAAAGGGTAAAATGTGTAAAAGGGTAAAATGTGTAAAAGGGTAAAATGTGTGAAAGGGTAAATTGTGTAAAAGGGTGAATTGTGTAAAAGGGTAAATTGTGTAAAAGGGTAAATTGTGTTAAAGGGTAAATTGTGTAAAAGGGTAAATTGTGTTAAAGGGTAAATTGTGTAAAAGGGTAAATTGTGTAACAGGGTAAATTGTGTAACAGGGTAAATTGTGTAACAGGGTAAATTGTGTAAAAGGGTAAATTGTGTAAAAGGGTAAATTGTGTAAAAGGGTAAATTGTGTAAAAGGGTAAATTGTGTGAATGGGTAAATTGTGTGAATGGGTAACTTGTGTGAATGGGTAACTTGTGTGAATGGGTAACTTGTGTGAATGGGTAACTTGTGTGAATGGGTAACGTGTGTGAATGGGTAAATTGTTTGAATGGGTAAATTGTTTGAATGGGTAAATTGTTTGAATGGGTAAATTGTGTGAATGGGTAAATTGTGTGAATGGGTAAATTGTGTGAATGGGTAAATTGTGTGAATGGGTAAATTGTGTGAATGGGTAAATTGTGTGAATGGGTAAATTGTGTGAATGGGTAAATTGTGTGAATGGGTAAATTGTGTGAATGGATAAATTGTGTGAATGGGTAAATTGTGTGAATGGGTAAATTGTGTGAATGGGTAAATTGTGTGAATGGATAAATTGTGTGAATGGGTAAATTGTGTGAATGGGTAAATTGTGTGAATGCGTAAATTGTGTGAATGCGTAAATTGTGTGAATGGGTAAATTGTGTGAATGGGTAAATTGTGTGAATAGGTAAATTGTGTGAATAGGTAAGTTGTGTGAATGGGTAAATTGTGTGAATGGGTAAATTGTGTGAATGCGTAAATTGTGTGAATGGGTAAATTGTGTGAATGGGTAAATTGTGTGAATGGGTAAATTGTGTGAATGGGTAAATTGTGTGAATGGGTAAATTGTGTTGAAGGGTAGGCCTAAATTGTGTGAAAGGGTAGGCCTAAATTGTGTGAAAGGGTAGGCCTAAATTGTGTGAAAGGGTAGGCCTAAATTGTGTGAAAGGGTAGGCCTAAATTGTGTGAAAGGGTAGGCCTAAATTGTGTGAAAGGGTAGGCCTAAATTGTGTGAAAGGATAGGCCTAAATTGTGTGAAAGGGTAAACCTAAATTGTGTGAAAGGGTAGGCCTAAATTGTGTGAAAGGGTAGGCCTAAATTGTGTGAAAGGGTAGGCCTAAATTGTGTGAAAGGGTAGGCCTAAATTGTGTGAAAGGGTAGGCCTAAATTGTGTGAAAGGGTAGGCCTAAATTGTGTGAAAGGATAGGCCTAAATTGTGTGAAAGGGTAAACCTAAATTGTGTGAAAGGGTAGGCCTAAATTGTGTGAAAGGGTAGGCCTAAATTGTGTGAAAGGGTAGGCCTAAATTGTGTGAAAGGGTAGGCCTAAATTGTGTGAAAGGGTAGGCCTAAATTGTGCGAATGGGTAAATTGTGCGAATGGGTAAATTGTGCGAATGGGTAAATTGTGCGAATGGGTAAATTGTGTGAATGGGTAAATCGATCGGCTTTACGATAATATGTGGTTTTCGTCTGTGAGTTGCGCCCCTATGTATATGTTTTACTATGAACGGTTTGAGAGTTCAAACACCAATGGGCAGGGTCGAATAGGTTCTTAAACGTTGAAATATATTAAAGCAAAGAAAACTTGAGGGAAGACATCGACAACAACACACGGATGATGGCGTAGACTTTGGTAATAATATTTAGGGGTTCTTAATTCTTTATCAGAGCCATGCGACATCTTTTGCCATCATACAATGTTCATTGTTAACGTAATACTTCGTCATTTTGACACGCAGATAATCTGAACATTGACTGCGCCTAGCGTCAACTTTTAGATTATTTACAGACATATTTCATTTGACAGGCATATGGGATAATGTTCTGCTGATGACATGCACGAATGACTAGGATTCCTAAGCGAGCTTTGAGAATTTACAATAACGCATAAAACTTCACAAGCTCTCATTTCTCTGTATGAGTTAACGGTTAAAAAATAATTATTGTGACCCACCTGAAGTGCCAGAGCTGCAGTTTCTGCTTCCTCACGACGTTGAAGTGTGCAGTCTCCGAAGCGTCTCTGAGATTTTGAAAGATTTGCTCTTCATTTGCACCTGCGGGAATTGTGTGCGGATCAGTTTACCGTTGGCTGCTCGGTCCAAAGAATTTATTCTTACTACTATTTTCAAAATAATAACTTCATGCTCGGGATACCACACGAGATCAATATGCAGAGGTTGCGCCTTACATCCGGGTGTTACTAGCGAGGAAATATGTAATAGAGAGAACTCATCACCATGAAATATCAAACCCAAATTGATGTTTAAATGAAAGAACTAACCGGAGCCCACCTACAACAGAATTTGTAAATGCTACTTTTCAAGTGAAGGCTGTATTGTTTTAATAATAGGAATTCTTCTAGTTACCAACACTGTTTCCAGTATTTCCTTCGCAGTTAAGTACGGGAATAATTCGAAGGCAAGCACAATTCCCCACTCCACCCAGGTGTCTGAAATGGGCACCGGCTCAACCGAGGGTAACCGTCATTGTGTCCTGGTGATAGTTATAAGGCATTTGAAAAAACAATGTACAAGATATGTATCAGGATGATTAATTGGAATAAAGTATCTTTTTTTTCGAAATTTATGCTCAAGTTATGGAACCATACAATTGGCGTCCGGTGAGCATACATACATTTACAATCTATAAGAAATATAAATTTTTCAAGAATCACAGGCAAGTTCTCGAGCGACAGGAAGCGTACGAAGGCAGGACTTCTATGGTTTTATGAATACTGAACACAAATGATCCCGAAACACTATAAAGCAAATAAATATACACGCAAGGTAATTTCGAGCTTATTAAGAAGCATATCAGCGAATTATATACAGGGAGTTCGTTTATACCTCCCTATGCCATGTAAAATGGTTTTTCAAGAGAGAAAATAGGAAGGCCCTTTTCAGTTTACAATTAATGAAACAGGGAATCTTTACCAGTTAAATTTCCACTCAGGATTTCGTGCTCATGATAACAGTAATTTGAAAGAGGCTTGTAAGTACCCATGTCCGCATGATGTCGCAGAGAATATCGAGAAGATATGAAGATATGAGTTTTCTTAAAATTTCTTTTAGGAAATTAAAAAACGATTCCATTTTACGTTTTCGAAGTCCTTTTTCAATTCCTTATTTTTCCTCAGGTTATTTCTTACGATTTATCATAGCTTTGGCTGTCATTTTAAATATAGAAAGAGCAAGATTATTTTTCATGTTTATTAGCATTTCTCTTATATTCATTTCCAATACGTATATAAATGAATATGTGTGTTAGTATGTGCATGGGTGTGTATGTGTGAGCACGCAAACATGAATGTCTATGTATCGGTGTACACATGCACACGTTTCACACACATATATATAAGCACATGTACATATGTTTCTATTTCTACATTTTGCGTAAAAAGCTAAACCTCATGACACATTACATTTTACCTAAAGCTCTGCGATCAGTTAACACTGAACCAAATTCCAGAAATAAACAAATTGATTGCGCTTGCTTAATGATTTATAAATCGATCTATCACGGCCCCGAAGGGCATTTCCGTGAATAGAAGAAATTAAAAGTATAAACAGATAAATGAAATAAATCGGTCGTGCAAAAATTATCTCTATATTTGTATGCTGAACAAGCCATGCATTTCATTTTTGAGTGTAAGTTTGTTTACGCATTTCCAGATGTGCGTGCTGTGTTGCGCGATGTTCTTTATAAATTACTTCGTGACTAAACTTTTCTCAATACTTGATTGCCATTTACGATGGGGTTTCAATCTGCTCCCGTATAGCGTTTTTTGTCTTATTCCTACTTCGAAAATTTCAACTAAGAACTTGGGAGTTTCGAATAATTCCTTAGCAGTATTCGAATTATTTATAAGTTGTTAGCCATCTCTTGGAATATAAATTATCCAAGAGATGATATTTTTCATTTCTCATTCAACTACCCTTGGCAGAGTTAGACTATTAGCACGCCATGTATGGTTTGTCTATTAGTACGCTTCGTATATTTTGTCTATTAATATGCCTCGTATGGTCTATCTATTTGTACACCTCTGATATTTTGTCTCTTAGTACACCTCGTATAGTTTGCCTATTATTATGCCTCGTATGGCTTATCTATTTGTACACCTCGGATGGTTTGTCAATTAGTACTCCTCGTATGGAACTTTTGTTAGACTATTAGCACGCCACGTATGGTTTGTCTATTAGTACGCCTCGTATATTTTGTCTATTAATATGCCTCGTATGGTCTATCTATTTTGTACACCTCTGATAGTTTGTCTATTAGTACACCTCGTATAGTTTGTCTATTATTATGCCTCGTATGGCTTATCTATTTGTACACCTCTGATGGTTTGTCAATTAGTACTCCTCGTATGGAACTTTTGTTTTAGGACGACCTATATTAAGAAACTTTTTAAAACCCAATATGTTGGCATGTATCTCATGTGGCAACTTGGAAAATAAACGTTTTTTTCTTTTTTTCTTTTCTTTGTAGTATATTAAAAATTGAAGAAGAAGTGATGTGTGCTGAAAAAATATAGCCTTGGCCCAAAGAAAAGTACTGATGAGAAAAACTCGGTTTGTGAAAATACTATAAGAAATACTGTAAGAAATACTATAAGAAATAATATATTAGTATTTACTTGTATAGCATTTCTTATGTTAGTTTAGGACTCCCTAGCTCCTTCAAAGGTGATCTCAAGAGAACGAAAATGGACTATTTAGCACGGACTATAGAAGACGGGGAATCTACGCACAAGGTACCGACACAGGATACTCTACGTATAAAAATAGCAATTTATGAAGGAAGACAAAAAACCTTCAAGAGATAAGTGAATACGTCTTGAAAACGGAAGGAATTTGGAACCCCAGATAAGAGTTCTAATGGCCTTTCTATAGCTGAGGTAAGCTAAGAGCTCGTCTCTCTACCGTGCGCCTGTCTCCATAGGATAGGTTAACATCGGCATCTTTGGGATGCTTTATTTCCAATCAAGCCTGATACATATGATCTAAGCATTGGTTTTTCAAATGTCTTATAACTAACCCTATATATAGGACACCATGACGGTTCCCCCGTAAAGCCGGTACCCATTTCCGACACCTGGGTTGAGTGGGGTATTGTGCTTTAGCTTTCCCTTATACCCAACGGGGAAAATCTCCACGCCAGCGCCGGGAATCGAACCCGCGACTCCAATGTACGAGCCCGATCCCTTAACCACTGTACCACGGATAGGATAGACAACCTGACTAACCTCAGCCTATTTCCTTTAATTTACCCCCTGAGGGGACCCTGAGATATAATGTGCTGGTCAATTAATGATACGAATGACTTTAATCTGACCCGAAGCAATTTGAAAGTGTTTTCAAATAAAATGGAATATGAACAATAAAATTCAAGGTAGCTTCGTGAACATTTAGGAAATATAAGAAAAAATTAAATAAATATCAAGATCGGAAAAAGCAATATAGGATTGAATGGGAGCAAATTTACCACTCAAACACGTAAAAACAGACATATAAAAGCTGTTTCATATCAACAAGATTAGATTAGACGTTAGTTTTAGCCTCCCTACCCGCAGCAACAAATGCGATCCAAAGAGAGGAAGGAGGAAGGCACCATTTAGTATGGAGTTAAGGAAACGCGGAATCTACGCAGAAAGGCATAGAAACAGTTAGTTGTGAAAGAAGATTATGACACAAGACCGAAGTTGAAGAAGAAAGTAGTAGGTGCTGAAAAACAGGACAGCAGTGAACCGAAAAAGGTGGTCCTTAGCATTACAAAACATTTTATTTCAACAAAAAAGAAAGCCTACCTAACTCTCAGTTCGGGCCCTCACATTGTCCCCTGGGAGCGCTAATTCCCATAGATACAATAATTGTTCATACCAACAAATGGAAGGCCTAGCTTACCATCAGAATATCAATATATCAGTATAACGTGGATTGAACAAAACGTATGTTTACAAATGTTTTTCTCGTATGGTAAGACTCACCTGGTCTGGGCCAGATTTGCATCACAGGCGATTCCCCGATGATGAACACGTTCTCCTTTTTCAACATAGTCGGCAAGTCGATGACGAAGTCGTTGATCTGCTGCTGAACATCATCATATCGTCCTTCTTGGGCACTGAAGGTCTCTGTTGGTTCAATGGAAGTCTGCGTTCTAAGGAGATCCGCAGCCTGAGAGAGATTATTTGAGGGCGGAGGAGCAGAAGACATACCGAAGGGAACGGAGCAATGGTCGCTGACGAGGATGAGGTCGACTTTGTGTAGGAGGCCGAGTTGCTGGGTGAGGAGGTGAAGATAGAGCAGACCCGAGTCAATCTGCCCAAGAACCCCGTCACATGACTTACTGCTATTCTGATTATTCCTATCATGGAGATGCAAATATTATGATTGTAAACAACGTTATTTTAAATTTAGTATTTACGGTAGGCGAGGATTTGAAGACTCAATGAGGCGCAAATGAGAGTGAATCTACGTCACAAGGTTTGTTTTTCATTTTACTTCTGCAGTATTTTGCTGCAATGAACTAAAAACGTGTAATCAAAGAGGGCCACTTGCAGTGTTATTTTCACTATTGTTCAAAACTAGAATTAATAAATGCATAAACAAAATGAGAATGAATTCACTCTGAAGAAACAGAAATTTCGACTGCAAAGGTAAACCTTGATCCCAGAAAAAGCGTAAATTTTTGAGCAATCGGCACAGAAGTGTAAGATATCAATTTTTAAATATTCTCAAAAAGTATATCATTCGAACGAAATGCTAGAAAACCCGAGAAAAAATAGAATATCATTTATCAAAATACCCATACGGCCTGCTAATGCAATTAAGAGTATTTACAGATTATCGCTTCAGATTTTATTCAAGCAGACAGTAAATTGATGCATATAACGATTTTGGACCATTTTAAAAGATAAATATTCTTTAAAAGATTAACAATCTGTTTATTCTCTTTAATGAATATAGACTCTGTAGTTTTCAATTCGTTGTCTGGTTCTGAAATAGCATAAAAACGAATGAATATGAAAATTTTCAGTTTATTGCTTACTTAATTTCTAATCGGTAATGATGCTCACTTAAATTCTAATCAGAAATGAAAAAAATGGCACGACCAAAAAAAAAAAACTAACGAATTTTGTTTCAACTAATTCTATTTAACCTAACTAATGCTAGCCCACCCAAATCCAAAGAAGAGCAAATAGCCTTTATTAACATCAGGTCGCCCATATAGCCTTCAGTAGCCTCAAGAAGCTTATATAGCATTTAGTAGCATCAAGTAGCCCATGTTACCTTTAGTAGCATCAAGTAGCCCATATAGCCTTTTGTAGCATCCAGTAGCCCATACAGCATTTTGTAGCATCCAGTAGCCCATACAGCATTTTGTAGCATCCAGTAGCCCATACAGCATTTTGTAGCATCCAGTAGCCCATGTTACCTTTAGTAGCATCAAGTAGCCCATATAGCCTTTAGTAGCATCAAGTAGCCCATGTTACCTTTTGTAGCATCCAGTAGCCCATGTTATCTTTAGTAGCATCAAGTAGCCCATATAGCCTTTAGTAGCATCAAGTAGCCCATGTTACCTTTAGTAGCATCAAGTATCCCATGTTACCTTTAGTAGCATCAAGTATCCCATATAGCCTTTTGTAGCATCAAGTAGCCCATGTTACATTCAGTAGCCTCAAGTAGCGCATGTTACATTCAGTAGCATCAAGTAGCCCATGTAGCCTTTAGTAGCATCAACTAGCCCATATAGCTTTTAGTAGCATCAAGTAGCCATGTTACCTTTAGTAGCATCAAGTAGCCATGTTACCTTTAGTAGCATCAAGTATCCCATATAGCCTTTCGTAGCATCAAGTAGCCCATATAGCCTTTAGTAGCATCAAGTAGCCCATTTAGCCTTTAGTAGCATCAAGTAGCCCATGTTACATTCAGTAGCATCAAGTAGCCCATGTTACCTTTAGTAGCATCAAGTAGCCCATATAGCCTTTAGTAGCATCAAGTAGCCCATATAGCCTTTAGTAGCATCAAGTAGCCCATGTTACCTTTAGTAGCATCAAGTATACCATATAGCCTTTAGTAGCATCAAGTAGCCCATGTTACCTTTAGTAGCATCAAGTAGCCCATATAGCCTTTAGTAGCATCAAGTAGCCCATATAGCCTTTGGTAGCATCAAGTAGCCCATGTTACATTTAGTAGCATCAAGTAGCCCATATAGCTTTTAGTAGCAACAAGTAGCCCATGTTACCTTTAGTAGCATCAAGTAGCCCATATAGCCTTTAGTAGCATCAAGTAGCCCATGTTACCTTTAGTAGCATCAAGTATCCCATATAGCCTTTTGTAGCATCAAGTAGCCCATGTTACATTCAGTAGCCTCAAGTAGCCCATGTTACATTCAGTGGCATCAAGTAGCCCATGTAGCCTTTAGTAGCATCAAGTAGCCCATATAGCCTTTAGTAGCATCAAGTAGCCCATATAGCCTTTTGTAGCATCAAGTAGCCCATGTTACATTCAGTAGCATCAAGTAGCCCATATAGCTTTTAGTAGCATCAAGTAGCCCATATAGCTTTTAGTAGCATCAAGTAGCCCATGTTACCTTTAGTAGCATCAAGTAGCCCATATAGCCTTTAGTAGCATCAAGTAGCCCATGTTACCTTTAGTAGCATCAAGTAGCCCATGTTACCTTTAGTAGCATCAAGTAGCCCATGTTACCTTTAGTAGCATCAAGTAGCCCATATAGCCTTTAGTAGCATCAAGTAGCCCATATAGCCTTTAGTAGCATCAAGTAGCCCATATAGCCTTTAGTAGCATCAAGTAGCCCATATAGCCTTTAGTAGCATCAAGTAGCCCATATAGCCTTTAGTAGCATCAATTAGCCCATCTAGCCTTTAGTAGCATCAAGTAGCCCGTATAGCATTTAGTAGCATCAAGTAGCCCATGTTACCTTTAGTAGCATCAAGTAGCCCATATAGCCTTTAGTAGCATCAAGTAGACCATGTTACCTTTAGTAGCATCAAGTAGCCCACATAGCCTTTAGTAGCATCAAGTAGCACATGTTACATTCAGCAGCATCAAGTAGCCCATATAGCTTCTAGTAGCATCAAGTAGCCCATGTTACCTTTAGTAGCATCAAGTAGCCCATGTAGCCTTTAGTAGCATCAAGTAGCCCATATAGCCTTTAGTAGCATCAAGTAGCCCATATAGCCTTTAGTAGCATCAAGTAGCCCATATAGCCTTTAGTAGCATCAAGTAGCCCATGTTACCTTTAGTAGCATCAAGTAGCCCATGTTACGTTCAGTAGCATCAAGTAGCCCATGTTACGTTCAGTAGCATCAAGTAGCCCATGTTACGTTCAGTAGCATCAAGTAGCCCATAGAGCTTTTAGTAGCATCAAGTAGCCCATATAGCCTTTAGTAGCATCAAGTAGCCCATGTTACCTTTAGTAGCATCAAGTAGCCCGTATAGCCTTTAGTAGCATCAAGTAGCCCATATAGCCTATAGTAGCATCAAGTAGCCCATATAGCCTTTAGTAGCATCAAGTAGCCCATATATCCTTTAGTAGCATAAAGTAACCCATTTAGCCTTTAGTAGCATCAAGTAGCCCATATAGCCTTTAGTAGCATCAAGTAGCCCATTTAGCCTTTAGTAGCATCAAGTAGCCCATATAGCCTTTAGTAGCATCAAGTAGCCCATATAGCCTTTAGTAGCATCAAGTAGCCCATATAGCCTTTAGTAGCATCAAGTAGCCCATGTTACCTTGAGTAGCATCAAGTAGCCCATATAGCCTTTAGTAGCATCAAGTAGCCCATGTTACCTTCAGTAGCATCAAGTAGCCCATATAGCTTTTAGTAGCATCAAGTAGCCCATATAGCCTTTAGTAGCATCAAGTATCCCATATAGCCTTTAGTAGCATCAAGTAGCCCATATAGCCTTTAGTAGCATCAAGTAGCCCATATAGCCTTTAGTAGCATCAAGTAGCCCATATAGCCTTTAGTAGCATCAAGTGGCCCATATAGCCTTTAGTAGCATCAAGTAGCCCATATAGCCTTTAGTAGCATCAAGTAGCCCATATAGCCTTTAGTAGCATCAAGTAGCCCATATAGCCTTTAGTAGCATCAAGTAGCCCATATAGCCTTTAGTAGCATCAAGTAGCCCATATAGCCTTTTAAGGCTTTAGTAGCATCAAGTAGCCCATATAGCGTTTAGTAGCATCAAGTAGCCCATATAGCGTTTAGTAGCATCAAGTAGCCCATATAGCGTTTAGTAGCATCAAGTAGCCCATATAGCCTTTAGTAGCATCAAGTAGCCCATATAGCCTTTAGTAGCATCAAGTAGCCCATATAGCCTTTAGTAGCATCAAGTATCCCATATAGCCTTTAGTAGCATCAAGTAGCCCATGTTACCTTTAGTAGCATCAAGTATCCCATGTTACCTTTAGTAGCATCAAGTAGCCCATGTTACCTTTAGTAGCATCAAGTAGCCCATGTTACCTTTAGTAGCATCAAGTAGCCCATATAGCCTTTAGTAGCATCAAGTAGCCCATATAGCCTTTAGTAGCATCAAGTAGCCCATATAGCATTTAGTAGCATCAAGTAGCCCATATAGCCTTTAGTAGCATCAAGTAGCCCATATAGCCTTTAGTAGCATCAAGTAGTCCATATAGCCTTTAGTAGCATCAAGCAGCCCATATAGCCTTTAGTAGCATCAAGTAGCCCATATAGCCTTTTAAGGCTTTAGTAGCATTAAGTAGCCCATATAGCGTTTAGTAGCATCAAGTAGCCCATATAGCGTTTAGTAGCATCAAGTAGCCCATATAGCCTTTAGTAGCATCAAGTAGCCCATATAGCCTTTAGTAGCATCAAGTAGCCCATATAGCCTTTAGTAGCATCAAGTATCCCATATAGCCTTTAGTAGCATCAAGTAGCCCATGTTACCTTTAGTAGCATCAAGTATCCCATGTTACCTTTAGTAGCATCAAGTAGCCCATGTTACCTTTAGTAGCATCAAGTAGCCCATGTTACCTTTAGTAGCATCAAGTAGCCCATATAGCCTTTAGTAGCATCAAGTAGCCCATATAGCCTTTAGTAGCATCAAGTAGCCCATATAGCATTTAGTAGCATCAAGTAGCCCATATAGCCTTTAGTAGCATCAAGTAGCCCATATAGCCTTTAGTAGCATCAAGTAGTCCATATAGCCTTTAGTAGCATCAAGCAGCCCATATAGCCTTTAGTAGCATCAAGTAGCCCATATAGCCTTTAGTAGCATCAAGTAGCCCATATAGCCTTTAGTAGCATCAAGTAGCCCATATAGCCTTTAGTAGCATCAAGTAGCCCATATAGCCTTTAGTAGCATCAAGTAGCCCATATAGCCTTTAGTAGCATCAAGTAGCCCATATAGCCTTTAGTAGCATCAAGTAGCCCATATAGCCTTTAGTAGCATCAAGAAGCCCATGTTACCTTTAGTAGCATCAAGTAGCCCATGTTACCTTTAGTAGCATCAAGTAGCATATATAGCCTTTAGTAGCATCAAGTAGCCCATATAGCCTTTAGTAGCATCAAGTAGCCCATATAGCCTTTAGTAGCATCAAGTAGCCCATATAGCCTTTAGTAGCATCAAGTAGCCCATATAGCCTTTAGTAGCATCAAGTAGCCCATATAGCCTTTAGTAGCATCAAGTAGCCCATATAGCCTTTAGTAGCATCAAGTAGCCCATATAGCCTTTAGTAGCATCAAGTAGCCCATATAGCCTTTAGTAGCATCAAGTAGCAGAATCTAGTCTGACCTAACCTGGCGCAACCCGGCCCAACTTGACCGAACTTGACCAAGTTTGGCCTAACATATTAATTTATCATGGCCTATCCTAATTTGTAACAGCCTAACATAACGCAAGTCATCCTAATATGTCCGAGCCTTAACTGAATTTCCTACTTACCCCAAGTTGACCTGGTAATGACACATGACGACGATGTAAAACCTCAAAAATACGGCTCTGGGATAGAACTATCCATCTGAACTGATGAAATGTTTATGGTGTGTCGATTTGCAAAAAACGATGAGGGGAAAAGAGTTGGCGCAACGCATTATGCTTGATTCTCGTATACATAATCCGAACTTTCGCAATAGCGGATCCAATTTTGAAATTATCAAGGCATGGTTTTTGCCCATGCGTTCCCCAGGGATAGGTACAAACGTAAATGCAATTGTATTGATGTAGAGTTAACCATGATATGTACTATTGGCTTCTGAACGGATTGCCTGAAAAATTGATACTTCCATTTGCCAGAGCTGTTGGAAGGAAAAAGGTGAAGTAATAGAGAAAAGTAGCCTTACCTTCTGTAGAACCCTCTCCATTTGTACGGAGCTCGGCCCGAAGGCTTCAGCAGTCTTTTGTAGCTCGTCGTATCTGACGACGATAAAATTAGCACGAGCCTCATCTCCCAAGGAGAAAACCAGCCTCTCCTCAGCCACCGGAGAAACTCTATTTACACTATATACATCGAACAGTCCAGAGTTACCGCTATAATTTTTAAGACGTGAAAATAGGTTCAAAGCATCTCCAATGTCAGGATAACCTTTGAGAGCACTGTCTGTTGAGTCAATTATTTGTTTCATTCCTTCGAGATTATTCCTCTCCTTTTCAATGGCAACGATCCCATACCTCGCCCCGCGCTCGCTGGAGTACCAGTGCTTAGTGTTGGGGTTGAGGTGGTGGAGACTCCATGAGTCTGCTGTATTTTCTGCAGTCCTGGGAACTTCGTATTCTAAGGGTTCGTAAATTTCTGAATCATGCGTGAGTAGCACATCTTTGAGGATAAATTCCCGGTAGTGCTTCTGGTTGAACTTGGCAGTAGCGAAGGACACCACCAAGTCCATGACGTCGGTGAAAGTAATCGAGGAATTGCGAGGTACCGAGTAGGTGGGAAGCTTGCCTGAAAATGGCACTTCGCAGCCCGGCCACATGATGCAGGCACTCACGCCGCCCTGCTCTTCGTTCAGGGTCTATTTGTGAACACCAAAAATTAATTAAAAGCAAGTATCGAAGAGAGCCATTAGTGAGAGCATACAAACACACACACACCGTGGATGTACGACAGAAAGCATCGAAGAACGTTAGAAGTGATGAGAAAAAATTAACGGCTCAATTCAAGTTATGGCGAAGCTGGCAATTGCATCCATTGCTTTGCGACACTTTCTGAAACTCTTCAAAAAATCATTTTTATTAATAGTTACGTAGAAACTTCCTAGTCGCATAAAATGCTATCTTAACACACCATTTAGCATGGACCAAAGAAAACGAACTTTATAAGCGTAAGATGTGCTCCCATATAAGATATCCTGCGTACAGAAACAGAAGCTACGGAATGAAGAAGAAAAAACAAGAAGAGATAACGAAGAAGTTATCAACACTGAAATGAGCAAAATTGGGCACGAGAGTTAGAAATCGCGATGACCTATCTATAGCTGAGGTAATCTAACAGAATCTCCCCTGGAGGTGCCAGTCCCCATATAGAACACGATGTACTCATAAATAAGCCTGATTAGCCTAAGTTTATAGCCAACTCTATGCCCCTGAGAGGAAAACTATTTAAAATAAATTAAGCTTTTAAAGAAAGAAGGATTAACCCGTCGCCACGTCCTGGACTCTTAGAAGGTCGGCAAAGCTGGCACATGTTTCACATCAGCAAACCTAGGGTTGCCATATATGGTCTTAAGCGTCTCGTTGAGCGCTATTCATTGGTGTAAGGTAAAATTAGGTGGGGGGATCAGGGAAGGAGAGGTAACAAGCTCAAATCTGTATGAATTCTTCTGCTCAGTCTGGAGTGTAGCTACCGGTGCTGCACAACCTCTTAGAAGGCCAGCAGTGTAGCTGAGGCATACCAGCACACACTCTGCCTCTAAGAAGGTCGCCATCATTTTTATTTTCTTATGTTTTTGTTCCAAAAATGGGAGTCCAAATCCACAGATTTACTCCTACGCAAAAAATAATACCACCATTGTATTCGGGAGGAAAAGCTCTATGATGCATATCAAACTCTTCACAAACAACGAAACTGCTTGATAACAGCCTATACACAAAATGAATTAAAAAATAAAAACTGTGTTTTACAAATAGTGCACATAACTCCGGAACTAATGGACCTGAAAAAAATTCACATACCACAAGATTCAGCAACTCAGAATCTATGAAAATGCATCATAAAAAAACATAAAAGTGCAATAAATAAAAAATGGCCAGTGATTTTCTGATTTCTGTTTTTTATATTTTACCGAAATAAAAACTCGAATTTCGTAGATTTTTCATTGGGGTAGCAGTATTTTTTTCCCCACTGACAGAAAGAGCAACTCTCTCTCTTTACAATGAACCCCCAATGAAACTTCTAACATGGTTAATGAATGTACAGTAAGTTGCACAGTTGACCCATTTTCTTCAAACCTCTTGGTAGGTCGACCATGTGGAGACGGGTTAACAGACTCCAAATACACTAGCTTTCATGTAGTATCGATCAGTACATTCACGAGCCGACGAGAAGAATAACAACGATCCGCCAAGTTGCATGGTGCTAAGAGAACAAATGAGTCGATTTTTTAATGTTTAACATAAAAATTTAATCCAAAAATAATTCCATACGTCGAACGAAAAACCTTTTCTGCACCTATTTTGTAATTGATAGGCGAGCTAATAAAAAAAACATCACTTACGACACTACGAAAATACTGTGCCAGTAATCTATTCTTTAAATTGTTTAAATTATTCAAGCCTCCACGATATGCACTACGAACATGTACCGGGGTCGCATCTAAAAGATTAGTCGAGTAAAAATCGAGAGATAATGGAGTCTGCATCACAGATACGTTCATTGTACACTTTCAGTAGTTCAAATAATCAGAACGAAACGGCTTCAAATATTTACGAACGTTGTGTATGCTACAACCCATGTAACTCACTAAGTTCCGCGAGCATTTTTGCAAACACGGTACAAATACAAGGTGTCATTTTTTATAGTTCGGGCTCACTTGCCGCTCGACAATACGCGTTGCTCACCCAGAGTGGGATGACCTCAGGGTTCTGTGTGTACATCTCTCGGTCTCTTTCGTTGAGCACTCGATCTTGCACGGGGTCATACAGGGTAGGGCTGAGGACACCGTGCACTTCTGGGTACACGCCGGTCACCATGCTGTACAGGTTAGGGGTCCCGGTGCCGGGGTACTGGGGTCTGCACAGCAAACCTTCGCGATGAAAGTGCTGCGCACCGATCTACATTATTTTAAAACTCTGACCGCTATTGGTTAAACTGTATTTAAATATTAAACTCAAATTTAAAGCCACTTGTAGGAAGCAATTTTGAAAATAGTGAACATTAACTGGATCGGGTCATTTAGCTTTAATATTGTATTTATGAAAATTGAGTTTGTTACTAGCGGTCCGCCAGCACCATTGTGAAAATCCCTCTGTAGCCACCGATGGCTCACGTTGCGGTCAAAGTGTCAAGATATAAGGTATTACGTATGCTTGTCTGTTAAAAAAGGCACGCTTGTTTATATGTTTGAGCTCAAAATTCATATTAATTAGATGTACGCTTTGAGCTCAAAACCTAGTCCAGTAAGATATGGATGTATGTATATGAACTGGTATACCGGGTGGCCCAGCGAAGTGTGGTCAAATGAAAGTTAATTTGTTTCAGTTATATTCAGATCAATCAAAATAACTCATGTATCAAATAAAAGAGCAATGTATTGTCTTTAACGACATCCAAGAAAAATTCAACATATCCTACTTTCTCCTTCATAACCTGGCGGAGACGAGGAATCATCTGATCTGATCACACGTGGCACGCAGTTTCGGAGTCATTTTCTGCCCAAGATTTGCTAGCTTTAACTTGTCCACGCTTCGCTAGGCCACCCGGTACATAAAAACAATGTAAATTAACACTTCGACTGCGACGTGAGCCATAGACACTTTATGCTAAATGAAATGCTAAGTACTTAGTCGAAGCTAAATGAAAATACGATCCAGCTAATGTTTGCTATTTTCAACATTACTTACTATAATTGACTTTAAATTTGAGTTGAATGTCAAACTTCAGTTTTACCTGCCGCAGTCAAAGTGTTGAAAGAGCGTTAACTCAAAACCTCACAGAAATCATTGATTTCGTAGTTCATACGTGAACTTAAGACTATGATTATGCGTGTTACCTCGCACCTAACATCAAAATGAGTAAGTGCCACGAGAGTATCTCTTGTGAGCTCACTTGAAGCTGACAGGCTGGCTGCCGTGGTTGCGGAGGTGGATGAGGTTAGGCAAGGAGAAGGCGTCCAGGTACGCCGCGTTGAGGCCGCTCAAACTCAGCAGCAACACCACGCGATCCTCCCAAATCCTGCGGCCCACCAATCTAATTAACACGACTCGTCCAGTAATGTTTGAGGATAAGTTAGTTTTAGCCTCCCTTACCTCAACAAAGGTGCTCAAAGAGAGGAAGCATGAAGGCATCATATAATAGGGAGTTGAGGGAAGGCGGAATCTAACCACAAGGTGTGTTTCCGTACAGGGTCACCTGTGCATAGAAACAGTAATTTGATAAGGAAGGTTATGAAACACGATAAAAGTTGAAGAAGAAAGTCAGAGGTACTGGAAAGCACGATACCAGTAAACCGATTATTGACGGTCCTCAGCAAAACAAATACATTTTATTTCAACAAAAAGAAGGTCTGCCAAGCTCTCAGCTCGAGGCCTCTCATTTCCCCCCCGGGATTTGCTAATTTCTATAGGTACAATAGTTGTTTTTTTTCCTGAGAGGAGCCTGGTAGAATAATTTAATCACAAAACAGGTTCCTTAATATTATAACACTTTCAATTTTAAAATTTTTTTTCACTTTCGTATTATACCTGCCACATTTGTTAACGGGAGAACATCAAAAATTAAAAACATTATTTATACCATAATCAAAAAAATTAGATTAGACAATAAGTTTGTTTAATTAAGTATCCCTAACCACAACGGAGTTCTTCCAAAGAGAGGAAGGACGAGAGTACCATTTAGTACGGAATTTAGAGAACCCGTAATCTATGAACAAGGAGTGTTCCTGCGCAAGATATCCTGCAGATTAACGGCCGTGGAATAATGCGGTCGTTAATATTTTATCCCTTTCATATAATGATGAAAAGTATATTGATTGCATGCTTGGTGCATGGTTTGTCAGTCCCTACTTCCCTTCTATGGGAACACCTCATAGTGACTGCAATTTTTATTTTTTCAGGTGCAAAAAAATGCTACGTAATTTAACTTATTTACTGCATTTTTCGGTCAATATAGCAATTCTTTATATTTAATGATGTACATTTGAAAGCCGTTCTAAAGAAAAAAGCGATAGAATCAAAGGAGAAAAGAAGACTTGCTTAAACAGAGACAGTTTATCTAAAGATAGATTGCACGAAAGAATGGCATCTTTAACTGGAAAACAACTCTTAAATTTTGACGGTGTGGTTACTCATGCTCGTAAAGGATAATCTATTATTCTGACGAACAGAAACTGAAAATAACGATAGGCCTCTATTCAGTAAAAAAAAGTGCGAGTCTGTTATGGTTTAAAGCAGTAGTCGCCTAACTACAGGCCGCGACAATACACAATAGTAAATAACTATTCAATTTAGCCAGCGTATGCTCGCTCAGGGTACGAACTCGGCTACTACTCTAGAAATTATAGATAATGGTAAGAAAATTAAACTAATTTTGACCCTTCGAAGCTTCTGGAGTGATCAGTATGGCCCTAAGGCTGGAAAGTTTGGAGACCCCTGGTTTAAAGGAATATCGACCATCTGCCATGTCTTCACACTGGCTCGCAACATGCAGGACTGCTAAGCTAAACTCGACCTACGCTCAAATGAGAGTTAAAGTCAAAGAAAAATTCATTTTACTAGTGCTGAGATCTGCCCATTGCTATTCGCAGATACCATGCCAACATTAAGAAAAAAATGTCCAAGATATGGCTAAAAAAGTTGAGTTTCTAACATTATATCACAATCTAATTAGTGACATCGGTACGCGATACATTACTGCATAAACATTTAAACTTGAGAAGATTTTTGAGACTGAGGACAATTATTTACACGGCTGGTGAATTTGTTGGTTTAGAAAAGTCTAGTTTCTTTTCTGTTTAGACATATTTCACGGTAAATGCAACTTCTGAAGGACAGTGCTTAAGATATTATAATGCGATTTCAATGTCCGATTTCGTTGAGAACCCTGCTCCTGCATACAAAATCAGACCAGAAAAAGAAAGAAAAAACATTTTATCCCCAATAAATTTGACGCAAGAAATGTATAAGATGGGTTTTTAAACTGTCTAAACATCAAGATCCTTATTGACGTACACACATGGGTATCGTATTACCCAAGCCAAATGTCGAAACAAATTATTGAGAGAAAAGCATGAAAAAATACAATTCCCTTTGTTGAGTTTGATAATGTTATCTAAGTTTGATAATGCATGAAGGAATAAAAACCAAAATAAAAACATTGCACCAGTGACGTATTGATGAAAACGCTCTTGTTAGTGGGAACTTGTTAAAAGGATTAATGCTGAAATTAAAACGGGTGGATTTAAATAACTCTGTGTCTAAGATTAAGAGGTCAACATTCAGAACAATCTATTTTTTCTCACATATCAACTAGCATGCCGAATAATTAGCTCAAAATATTTAAAGTAATTCATCACACTACAGATTTTTATTAGTTCGATTATTAATTAGTTTAAGCCTCCCTATCCTCAAGCAATGAGATCCAAAGAGAGGAAGGAAGAAGGCACCATTTAGTATGGAGTTAAGGAAACGTGGAATCTATGCAGAAAGGCATAGAAACAGTGAGATGAGAAAGAAGTTAATGAAACAAGATCAAAGTTGAAGAAGAAAGTAGTAGGTGCTGAAAAACAGGACAGAAATAAACCGACAAAAAGATGTTCGTTAACAAAACCAAATAAAAATTATTTCAACAAAAAGGCATAACCTAACTCTCGGTTCAGGACCTCACATTTTCCCCCTGGGAGCGCTAATTCCCATGGATACAATAGTTGTATCCCCCTGAGGGGCATTGGTTTAAAACAGATCATTTTTATTCAGAAACCAAAGGATCGAAACGGCAGAAATTTGAAGATACCTTTCGTGCAAACATAATAAAATAGGACTAAGTTAACTGCCTCAAAGAACAAATTTTAAACCACGCAACAAATTTATGGCATTTCCATATAAATCCTCGACAATAATTCAAAGAAGTGATGTGTTAGGTAACGTGACAAGTTGATACTTAATAGGAAAAAATACAGTATTTATAGTAAAATGCAAGTTGCTGGTTCAGCAATTTCGCAGCAACTACTAGGCTATGCGTATGGACATAAGTACCAGCATACAAGCAGCTATATCGCATACGTACTCTACACAAACTTTGGATCGAAAACTTAGAAATGTAGGGCAATGAGCGAAAAAAATCGTAACTATTTCGTCAGAATCTACTGCAGCATACAAGAATCGTTCAGAAGCAAAACGATGTGGTATTTATGGCAAATTCTTTCATTATTTTAGAGATTTTGATTTCTTCCCCCCAACTCTCACAAAAAACGAGAATTTCGAGTGGGTTTTGATAATCAAGAAATAATTCGTCGAATAACCGAAATGGAAATCGAAGGCGGCAAAAACTTCAGAACGAAACCGAGGACGCAAGCTAATTAATTTACCCTGTGAAAAAGCTTCAAAGAAAGAGCAGCGCTACCATGTACGTCTGGATTACAAGGATTTACGAGCACTTTTGCGTGTTGCAGGCCTAACGCTATGTTACGTAGATATTTACTCATACTGTGGTTATTGTTCGACCCCAAATATATATTTTTTTCAAGTTACATGAAAAATATTCAAAATTGAGCTTTTCTTAGATAAATGCGATTTTATTTTATCCGCTGTAACTGTAATTTTTATCACTTAAAAATTTATTAGTTTGTTATAACACTAAGAAAGTACAATTGTACTGTAGTTTTGGTAGAGCCGTTTTAATTTATTTCACTATTACAAGATATACGACTACGCCAACACACTTGGTCATATTCGAGGAGCTAGTATGCTAGTAACTAGCATATACATTACAGCGGGGCAGGTTACCTGTCTTGTTCCCAATTTTTGCCTGGATAACTCTCATCCCTTGCCTCCACGTTCTTCTCACCATTCTGTTACAAGAACATATAACGTTAACTCAAAGAGCGTTACACTTCTCCCGAAACTTCTCTATAAACGGCTTCTCATTCCTGCGGTTATAGGTAAACAATTTCTTCAAATTAATGGGAAGCTCTCAACCCCTCGGCACATTTTGTCCAACTTACAGTTTGATCAATCAGGTTTGCCCATAAAGTTTCTCTTTGTCGATGTTTTTATATTTTACTTCCTGTGAAATATAAAATATAATAAAACATAATATAATAAAACATAATATATTTGTTTGATGCAATGGTAGCTCCAAACAAACGACAAAATTGAACTCTTCCATTTCGGGGCGGAACATCGTATAATGATCGCAACCTTTGTTTTTTTTTGGGGGTACAAGAAAATTACTTTAATTTTTCCCGCTACTTTTCATAACTCATTCAGTTTAGTCTGTTTCTCATTAATTCAAAGTGAGTACATGCATCTGAATACAAATATTTATCACTTTTTCGCAAAGCTACTTTGAGTTCTCTAGGTATGGTTTTAAAAATTTTCTTCGAGTTTAAAATGGAACAGTTAATTAAAAATTGTATTGCCCTATTTACTTTACAATTATTTCAACACAGAGTTAGGAATTTTCGCTACAGAAGTACTTAGCTTTGATGACTACCTAGCTCCAAAGAGTACTTACTTTGCTTCAGGTACAGCTCTCTTTGCTCTTTTGTTCTCGTCTGGAGAGATGTCGTCCGCTTTCGACAGAAAAAAGACAACTCCAATAAGGAGCACTCGGAAAAATATCATTTTATCTTATCTACGGGACTAGAATGCTACAAATAAAATAGGCCAATTTCTTTTTCTGAAAATGGTGATTAACAAGGGGTGAATTGAGAGTCAGTCAGAGTCGTACATTTTTCATTACCATTTACTGATATTTGTTAATATCTGATATTTTAAACCTTTATCTTGTAATTTGTAAGCTGATTTAACCATATTTCAAGCATGGATACCATGATTCTGAAATTTTCAAAGTGTGTTTCCATGATTTATTTTACAAGTATAGAACGTGCTGAACTCTACGAGATCCGCAGATGCACTGTACACATTAACCATACAAGCCAATAGAATGGGATGGCGACGCAAGCTTCAGAAAAAAGTTTTTCCGCGATGGAAAAATAAATTTAATTGGAATTAAATAAGTTATACGAACGTAAATAGCTCCACTCTACAGAGCCACATCAAGAAGACAATATTGCATGATCACTATACGGTACTAGTTTGGTTCAGTTGCCAAACAACATTATTAGCTTAGGCTATTTGTTTCGTAAATACACCGAGCCCCTAATTCTCGTAAACCTATTGCCAACCATTTCTACACTTTAACTATTGTAAAATCCGACCATTATTATACTCTTATGTCAATGTATATTTAAATATGTTTTTATATTAGTATTATTCATACCATTGAAAGAATAGTTTAAGAATCCTTAGCTGCAACGGAGAAAATTTCGCGAGAGCGAATAGAAGGGACCATTTAGCATGGACTGTAGAAAACATCCCCGTCCAATATATACATGGAGTGTTCCTACGCGGGATACCCAGCTCATAGAAATTGCAAGTTAAACCTAGTAAGTACCTAAACCTGGTACTTATCCTATCCCCTGGATAGGAGATAAAGTCAGATTAAAAGTTAATGTTTGGTATTCATTTTACACTTACAGGATGTACGTGCGTAATAGCCGTTGTTTAGTCATGCGAACATAACTTTTACCTCCAAGCGAAATCGATCAGTTTCTTGCCGGTACATGCTAGAAAAACGTCGCTGAGTCCTCAATAAAAATGATAACTGCGAATTCTTAAAAGACGTGAATTTTTAACGTTTACATGAAGATTTACCATCATATTATAGCAACTTTGTTGTGGTACGTTACTGAAATAGTTTACGTATTGTAATTAAGTACCTCAGTATCATCCAAAGTACATAAAATAGGAGAAATAAGTTCCGATAACAGCTAAATATTAGAAGCATAGTCTACAACGCAATGTATTTGATGCTTGCTGATAATATATTACAAGACTAATGAATTACAGAAATAGATAGTTTTCATGTACAGAAATCTGAAGCCAGGCTACGTTGGGTGAAAACCCTGGAAATTGAATCGTAGAATAAAATTTTTTCACCATCGTCTCAACAATACGTCAAATTTTGAACATTTATAAACGCTGTGTCACATTCATCGTCCCAAACTCGAATAATTTGATAAGCTATACTTTAAATCATAGGGTTTTATACAAGCACTAAATTTATCATTGAAAACACTGAGAAAATAACTGAAACATAGTTCTTAAATGATTAGATTTATGTCAACCGAACGCTGATGGGTGAATACAAAGTTTAGCGCAAATTCAAATTTTCCTTTCTACAAAGCCTGACATATTCTAAGCATGTCCGCGTTTATGAAGTTAGGTTAAAAAATTACTCGTGGAAGGGTTCTATAATTTCTTCTAATATTGCAAAACTTCAATGTAGAAAGTTGATTTTACCTAAATTCCTCAGAACAAAGACGACTAATTATTGAAAGAGCGTGTACGTGACAAACTTCAGTTAGGGTAATTCATCAAATATCGAACAGAAACCACGTGTGTCTAAAAACAACCTTCATAAATCGGTAACTTTTGCTCTGAATAACTCTTGCGGGCCTCAAGGTTATTCTTGAACAGTTACTTTCTTGTTCTGTGATGTCGCTTGAAAGACAACGTAGATTATTGAAATGTATTTATTGTTCTAAAAATCGAATTCTTTAGTAACATAATTTCATCAATATCGAACATGAATCGAACAAGAATTTTGATTCGAACAGGATGGTTTGTCAATTAGTTCTCTTCGTATGGAACTTTTGTTAGACTATTAGCACGCCACGTATGGTTTGTATATTAGTACGCCTCGTATATTTTGTCCATTAATATGCCTCGTATGGTCTATCTATTTGTACACCTCATGTGGCCACTTGAAAAATAAACGTTTTTCTTTCATTCTTTTTTTCTTTGGTGCACTGGATTTTCTTGGAAGTGCTCGCGGTGGCACAGCGGTTAAGGGATCGGACTTGTATGTTGGAGTCGCGGGTTCGTATCCCGGCGCTGGCGCTGCGATTTTCCCCGTTGGGTATAAGGGAAAGCTCAAGCACAATACCCCCACTCGACCCAGGTGTCGGAAATGGGTCATTTTATGGGTCACTTAACGGGGGAACCGTCAAGGTGTCCTATACATAGTGTTAGTTATAAGACATTTGAAAAACCAATGCTTAAGATCATTTGTATCAGGCTTGATTGGAAATAAAGCATCCCAAAGATGCCGATGTTTGTTTTGTTTGTTTGTTTAAAATGACTGTCTCATTACTTATTTTCAGGAAGCATTTGAATGGAGAGTTATCAAAATTTGAATATGATGTCGATGTTTCATTTGCAGTGCTTGTTGAACCATCATTGTGATCATCAACCTGTGTGACCTTTTTTGGAGTAGAGTGTAGAGCACGCGTCAATGAATTATTATTGATGCTTGCATCAATTTTCTTGGCAAGGGATTGATCATCAGTAAATGTAGCCAGACGAATCATTGATGATCTTGAGGGCCTTGGAACACCAGCAGCTGATTGGTCGCCATCTTCAACTATTCATTGTTATTATCAAGCGTTAATACAATATTTTAAGGAAATGAAACAGGCGTTCAATAGATCGATTCAGTTATTTAAAAGAATTAAGAATCGAAAAGCCTTGTTCGAGGCATAAATTCATGATTTTTAAGGAATTTTGATTCGAACCCCTTTGTTCAGTATTTAATACTGACATGAAATAGGAACTGAATGCCGAACATGGAATAATTATCAAGTTTTTAGCGGGAAAGAAAAAAATACAGCAACAGAACATCATTTGACAACACTACTCTCTAGTTATGACGGGAGGTTGACGTTGGCACAACAACAGTTAAACCGTCGCAATTTTCCCGAGGTGCGTAAGATTTTTCAAGTGAAAAAATATGACCAATTTGTAAGGGTCGTACAGAAAATGTGTTCGCAACAGCTGGTAGCAGTTTGCAGCTCACAGAAATGAGTTCTTATCACTAAAATAGGAGTTTTAGATGTAAGATCACCGGCACTGTGCAAGTTTGGATGCTTAAGAAATTTATTACGCGCATATTTTCAAAGTTGTTCGATAATCAGTTCAGTTCGATATTTGATGAATTACCCTATGTCAACCGAAACTTACGGTGATGCACGAAGGGGTCATACCGACCCCTAACGCCAAAAATTCAAGTTATCACTCTAAAAAGAGAATTTACACCCCCCATAAGTATCTTTCAATGCTGCAAACACTTGAATGCGAGATGGTAGAAGTAATGATGAGCCCGTGTTCTCCGTCAATTTCGGTTGTCTTGGAAAAGGTTATTCACTCTTACACTTAGAACTCAAGAATTCCCAAAGCCGCATGTATATGAATTGAAGTTATCCTAAATAAAAATGTATGAAAGGCATCTATAAACTGGTATTTCTCCACCGAACCTTAAATGAAATCCAAAATACTTTGAGCATGGCTGTGCACGCGAAGGGAGAAAGCGAATGTTTCTGCTCTGAACTTGGTATGTACCAGCTTAGGTAACATTGACCTAGCCACATGATGTGGCCTCATCTTAATTTAGCTTCTGTAAGGTTTATCTGCAATAGATATCGCTTGCAATACTAGCTAAATCTGAAGGAGATGACAGTTGTCGATTTTCCACTTTTTGGTGCCTGAACCTAATTAATTGAATCGAAATAAACAAGTTTTCTTCTAGTCTTTTTTCGTCTCAAATGAGTATTTTACGATTTATA
The DNA here is from genome assembly GCA_030386875.1 of Morinoia aosen. Lineage (NCBI taxonomy): Eukaryota > Metazoa > Arthropoda > Malacostraca > Amphipoda > Talitridae > Morinoia > Morinoia aosen. The sequence goes on from CM059563.1 coordinate 11,814,270, forward strand.
GCGGTAAGTTTAGTTTCGTCATTGATGACGAATGCGCTCGAATAAGCAGCTACTCATCGATTTTCGAATTTTTTTTGCTTGAAACATGGTAATAACATCGAAATAAACAACTTTTCTTCTATACACTTTTTTCGTCAAATGAGTATTTAACGAGGTATAGCGGTAGGTTTGGTTTCGTCTTTCAAGACAGAGCGCTGGAAGCGAGACGCCATTGCAGTATTGCCATACAGCTCGATCCAAGAATTTCTTTCCGCTTCAAAGACTGGAGTTGCGGTAAGTCATTTACCGCTATAACTAATAAAATACTCATTTGAGACAAAAAGTGCATAGAAGAAAACTTGTTTATTTCGATCTAATTAACTATGCTAAGGCATCGAAATTTACAAAATCGACAACTGTCATCTCCTTCAGATTTACCCAATACTATCCTCTCAAGACATCGTTTACCGCGATAGAATATGTTTACTGTGTTTTGAGTGAAGCGCAACATTCAGCGTAATGACCAGAATATTGCGAGAGGCGTATGCTCTCAATGACCAACGCTCAAAAGCTCAATGACCTGCACACAGAGACAGACATGTCCTCCTTGACAGTTAAAAATTGTCCACAACGATTTTCATCCACGAAAGCACGAATTATAAAGAATTCAGTACAATATTCGGTAAATCTGAAGGAGATGACAGTTGTCGATTTTGTAAATTTCGATGCCTTAGCATAGTTAATTAGATCGAAATAAACAAGTTTTCTTCTATGCACTTTTTGTCTCAAATGAGTATTTTATTAGTTATAGCGGTAAATGACTTACCGCAACTCCAGTCTTTGAAGCGGAAAGAAATTCTTTGATCGAGTTGTATGGCAATACTGCAATGGCGTCTCGCTTCCAGCGCTCTGTCTTGAAAGACAGAAACCAAACCTACCGCTATACCTCGTTAAATACTCATTTGACGAAAAAAGTGTATAGAATAAAAGTTGTTTATTTCGATGTTATTACCATGTTTCAAGCAAAAAAAATTCGAAAATCGATGAGTAGCGGTTTATTCGAGCGCATTCGTCATCAATGACGAAACTAAACTTACCGCTATAAATCGTAAAATACTCATTTGAGACGAAAAAAGAATAGAAGAAAACTTGTTTATTTCCATTCAAATAATTAGGTTCAGGCACCAAAAAGTGGAAAATCGACAACTGTCATCTCCTTCAGATTTACCCCTATTCCTGTCAGAGAATAAAGCAGACTTTGTAAAATAAAATACTTTGCAAAAAATTTTCAATAGGACATGAATTGATACAATGCACTAAAGTTACTTCCTTAAAGGAGTAAAAAAAACTATTTTTATTATGTGAAATGAGTCACTCGCGACCTTTCTTTGAAAATCTTATTGCAGGTAGAATTTTATGCATACGAACTAGATTCCTGCCCATGAAGTATATGAATTACACGTAAATATATGCATGCGTTATACCAACGTATCGAGTATTTCGCTCAAATTTCATTCCATCCTTCGTTTCCAAGTCAACAGTCGTAAACAAGATTAACGGCACCATTAACTCCGGGGGGAGTTTTTTTCTAAAGGTCACTGGTAGAGTAACTCGGATGGAAGGAGTTCGATTTAGCCATCCAACCAAGCATTAGAAATCAGACCGTCCTAGTCACTCTCAAAATCTCCCAAACTTTCTGGTCTTTTAAAAGTTCTCATTTCATTCTGATTGGAAAAGAGGCCGCGTGTACGATTGGCAAATACCAGCGTTACACAATCACTGATGCGTATTTACAAATCTATAGCACTGCCTTAGCAATACGACTCTTTCAATTGAATATTTTACAGCTATACCATGAGTAGTTCCATTTATAATGTTTTCATTTAATTGGAACTAGGGCAACAAATTAGGTAATTATAAAACCCACGCATTGTTCGAATGGCCTTGGTATTATTTATCGCTGGTTTAACCGTAACCAGCGAAATTTCAGAAATAAATTGTTCTCATAGTACCTCGGACAAAATTTTTTAATAATTCATTCAATCAATTTGTCTCATAATTTTGGAAATTAATTTGACATAATTCCACGCTTGTTTCTTATTTTGTCCCAAATTTCAACGTAAAAACAGACTCGTGCAATTTTTATGTTTCATATTTGCTATTTTATAAAATAATATCATAGCCAATATAATCTTGTTTGTCGCTATTTTTTCTTGTTACGAGCATTTGAGCTCAGCAGGTCCTTGGGTCGGAAAGTTTTTTTTATCTTAGCCGCTCACACAATATTTATTCTGTCTAGGCTCAATCAAACTTACTCTTCTTACCATGTATTTCAAGATCGAATATGAAATTATCCCCACGAAGGAAACCACTCACCCATGCTTGTTACAAATCAGAATTGCAGCCCTCGTATGGTACACAATGCAGCCTCACAAATATTGGTAACGATCTTTTAAATAAAACGTGCGCGTGCATTGGAAAGTCTTCATGCAGTATACGCGTAGAAAGAGAGAGGATGGCGGCATCACCTATGTCAGACATTAACTTACTAAGCTGCCATGGTTATTGCGTAAGAAACTGCACTTAGCACGTGTGCAGACTTAAGTCTTCATGGAGTATACGCGTAGAAAGAGAGGATGGCGGCATCACCTATGTCAGACATTAACTTACTAAGCTGCCATGGTTATTGCGTAAGAAACTGCACTTAGCACGTGTGCAGACTTAAGTCTTCATGGAGTATACGCGTAGAAAGAGAGGATGGCGGCATCACCTATGTCAGACATTAACTTACTAAGCTTCCATGGTTATTGCGTAAGAAACTGCACTTAGCACGTGTGCAGACCTTCCAAAGGTCCGGGTTAAAGTCCATCTTCTCTAGTTCTGACCCGCGAGTGTCCACTCCATAGCAACACCTGCAGTGTGGGCTTGGCCGCACTGTGCGGAATTCATGAGGTCAACTTGTTAAATATTGATTACCCATGTTTGAGTAACTTGAATTTTGGTATGCGGTGGCAAGGTTTATAAAACTATGCGTTGTTTTAAGGTAGATCAATAGACGCTGAACAATATTTCTGCAAAGCTTGGTTTCCATTGTCATGACCTCATAAGCTTCGAGGACACAACTTTTGTAGAGTGTAAGAAATTTTAAAATGTATTGCAAAATACTTGCAATTTAAAAAAAAAACATAATTAAAGTTAATGACAAATAATGCTCATTAACAATTCTATCAGGAGGTAAAAATAAAGAAAGAATGCTCCCACTTTTCTCAAAAATGTAAAGTGTCCCAGGAATTCTTCAAAGGAATATTTTGGTAGTAACGAGTAAAGTTTTACTTGCATTTGCATTTATGATATAAATTCAGCAGAGGCGTGTTCTACTAAAACGAAGCGTTCAGAAGTAAATTCTTGTACGTGCTTAAACGGTGACATAATTATTGTTCCAGTCCAGCTCAGGGAAAAGAAGTCCACCAGTTCCAGAGAGGGCAATAATTTCGACTGGAAAATAATCAGCTCTCCAACTCAAAATAGCTCTCGTTCGCCAATTTCTAATACATTTTATGTGCCTTCGTGCAACAGTTTATACTTAGATATTCCGACAATGAACAATTATTACGTCAAAAATTTCTACTACACTATAGTTCCTTGATATTATACCATGATTTATCAGTACAAATAGCATTATTTATTTTTAAAAACGAATAACTTCGGAGCTGGCTATGACAGGTGATTACTGGGCAAAGCACAACATGCATAAATAAATCCCAAATGGTTTAAATATCATCAGTTGGTAATATTTTCTGCTTAAATTTAAAAAAAAACTCTTATGTAGAATTTTGTACAATTTGTCATTGATTCAGGGCCTGCTGAAGCAAGTAATTCCACTTTAATTTTTTAATTTTAAAACGAATCAGATTTTTATGTGTTTTGGCCTCCCAAGTTGTTCACATTTTCAAGACTCGAATTAGTGATTTGGTAGTGAGCAATTGTACAGTTCCTGATGATTTCCGAGGCCTGTACACGTAACAGCAGTGCTTTTCTAAAATTTTACTTCAAAACATATTAAAATTCGTTTATCATATTGATTGATTGTGAGTTAAAAAATTTTAGTGAGAACCTAAACAACGAAAACTTTGAGGAATCAACACATTTTTAAATAGCTGAGATTCTGAGATTGCGTCCTACAACTGTGAGAACGCCATCAATTTGCGCACATTCTCTACGCGCAAGCATAGTCAGGAGCAAGCGTTGCGATTACGGTCCATGACATTTTCTTGAATAACAAATCCTACTAACTACAAGCTCGACTATCTTGGACGCGACAAAGCCCCTTTGAAAGGTCGTCTAGATTGTGACGTCATCTGCACTGCATGCATCCGCAATTGAAGACGTTCGCTTCTTACTGTGTTTCCTGCATTATTCTCATCGCATCCCTCTCTTTAAAGCTGGGCCGTTGCATGCAGTTCCCAAATGTTACTTCCGCATTATTGCTATTACCGCCCATACTTCCTGTGAGCAACGCATTGTAATGATTTGTTCCCGCACGCATACGCCCGTCAATCATATGACAACATCTGAGAATGGACGAGACTGCGCGTCTATTGAACAAAGCTTATTCGCGGCCTAAAACTTATTAAGTAATGATACTTTGAATCAACTTCTTATAGAATAGTTGAATTGTGCCAACAGTTTTAAAACACGAATCCGACTAATTCAACCCTCGCATATTTTCCGATGGTAAAAAAACATACATTCCACCAAAAGGCTATATGCTTTTGCACTTGCCCCATTCGTTTCAAAATTGAGCCAGGGTATTAACTGTTATGATCCCACTGACAATCGTTTTATTTGTAGAGTTTTATTTCTAAAGATTATTTGCCATATTATTTCAAACATGTTTCCCATCATTATTTGATCCATTTATTGAATTATTTTTTCCACACTCTCGAAAAAATTAAGGCGAGTTCGTGTCCGAGTGTTGTCGTGGTCGAAATCCAGTCTTCGAGTTAAATAAACGACGTGTTGGAATTTTCCACAGCCGTCGCCACAGAAACTCAGCCTAAACAAGTCGTCAATTTTCTCAGCGGCTTGAAGGACAAAGTATTATTTTTGTATATTTTTGTACTTCACCAAAAAACAAAAATAAAATTCATAAAATGGTGCAGAAAATGCAGCAAGCCCTGTAGAAATTAAAATTTTACGCTGAAGGAAATCCACATGTCGTCACGCTTTACCTCCTGTACGTGAAAAATTATGGTAAATCTGTACGAAAATGATAACTCACGAGTATGCCTGTAATCATGTGTCTAAACCATTTAACTTACTAGATTAACGTTCGTTTTCTTTTAAGAACACAACGGGGATTTCAGTTTTATTGATGAATTTTACGCAGCAGAAACTTAAGTGAGATATTTACTTTATTCCGAATAAATTGAACTTTCGTAGAGGTATTGGGCCCGGGCCCGGGCTTGAATACTTGCCATTACTCGCTACCGTTTCTGACTCACATCTTTTCTCAGAGAATAATTTTACTCTAGCTAAATGATATAATTTTTATTTATTAATTATATTTCACGCACCCATCATTTATCTTCACCAAATAACTACTTGAGAAACTGGCCTCAAACTGAGCTAAATGTACGATATGTGTTCTTCATGCAACATAAAGTTTGTTGAATATACATAGGTAGCTCTAAAATCAAAAGAATGTTTAAATACCAGAGTGAGCAATGTGAAGATTTTATGTCTTTCATCCTACCTACTTCAAGTGTTTTAGTTGGGATTTTGAAATTGAAATATGAGCCTGAATGTTTCCCTAAGGCTTCAAATCGATTATTTCTTGCTTAACAAATCAATCATTTCTTGTTTTACTCTCACATAGTAATAATGCGTACATAACCATTTAAATTTTAGGAGACTAATCAACTCATAACATTCCGAGATATATTTTATAGTTGAATTTTGCCGTCACAAAATTAGGGATTACATAGTTGCTCGCGCATAAATAATTTCCTCTCAAAATATCCTTCCATTGATATTTATTAGTTCCTGACTTAATTGGGAGCAAGCATTGCAAAGAACGCTGGCAAGAAAGATGTCAGGTGTACGGCACAGCTGTAGCAGCCCGCGCATGTGCCGCGCGCAGCCCGTGGTGGTGATGAGGCAGCGAGAGGCAGGAGAGTGCGATGGTCGTGGTGATAGAGTCCGTCGGTGTTGGTGTGCCACACAAGTGTAGTTGCTTATCGCACCGCGAGGAGTTAAGAGTGATTGAGTCCTGCCCTGACACTTGCCTACCCTATCCTTGCTACAATACTCGTTTATAGGTTTACCGTTTTCTATTGTACACCCAATGTGTATAAAAGTCTCCATTCACTTCAAAACCTCAAGAGAGGATGCTTGCCTCTTCCATAAGGAATACGGACTCATCAGTAGTTTTCGCGATTCAGTTGTGTTGTGGAAATAGTTCTTACTTTTACACCGCCAAGGTGCTTAGCGTTCGTTCATCCGATATGCTCCTACCATAAGTCCAAATACCTCAGAGAGTTCATGCGGTCCGTTCAACTACTCATCCTAGTCAAAGCTATTTACTAAATACTTGGTTGCACATTTGACACTGGAATCGCGGCAACGTTTTGTTTGAAGGACAAGAAATTAATGCTCGGGAAGCGGTAATGTAACTGAAACTAAAACTATTTCCGCACTCTGACTTCGCTCTATTTGACCTTCGCTAAAACATAAACACGGAAGTGGTTGAACAGTGTTTATTATTTGTCTGCTAGAACTGTCAACTTCGTGAATGTGAGAAGTTCGAGCACTGCGTGTCACTGATACATGACGCTTCACAGAAGACGGTGTGTGCAGCACTTACCTGTCCAGTTGCTTGCTAGAATTGCCCCAAGGACCATATGAACAGTCGACTTTGGTCGCTCACTTTGGAAGCTGTCTCGCTGCCCTGAAAACTCGTCTGATCGTTAGGCTTAAAGTAGCGAGTGCTCGTTCGCCGTGGTGTCCTGTTAGGTCTTGATGTATTTCCCGTGAACTGAGGCTGGGTCTGTAAAGCCTTACTTTCAGGAGATTATTAGGTCCAGCTCTTGAACTAAGCCAAGGAGTTTGGTGCTATTCCTTTAGATCTGTGTTTAGTATGGCCCCCACTCCCACAATGGATGTGGACGACGGATTTCTACAGGACTGGCAACATTTGCTGGACACACATCCTGTGTGCAGAATGACACGTAACACAAGTGGTAAGTAAGATTGTTTGCTTTACATATGTGTTTCTGAGAATTAGGTACGTGATGGGTTTTTGTCTCGTTTTAAACATGAATATTATTGAATGAACCAACTTGTCATAATTGCTACTCAGGTTAGATTTTCTATTTTGACAGCAAATTAAACTTGTTCAAGTGACACGGTGACAATAGTACGCGTCACGCTTAATTTCAGGCTTAGAATTCAATTCATGTGGCATTTATGTTTCGAGTAAGTTGTACATTAAATGAATATTAACGGTCATACTGTTATCATTGTTTGCCTATCGTTCATTTTCATTGTTTTCCCCTCACGCTTACAAAGAGTTCAGTCAGTGAAAACGCTATTCACCAAATTTCGACCATTAAAATTTTAACAAGCTGGCAACGACGACGCTGTGGTCTATGAAACTTCAATCTTTTCAGGTTTCAAAATGTAGCAAACGATTTTCATGTTCGTCAATATGAGATGTTGAAGTGATTTTCTATTGAAGTATCGCTTTTTGTAAAATGACTCTTCCTGTTTGAACAAATTTAATGACTTTAATTTAAAGAAGAATGGCTCACAAGGAATTAATTATCTGGTGGACAGACAAAGTACGTCAAGTTGAGCAGATCTGTAGGATTCCGAGGCCAGTGCATCGTGCTGGGCTTCGTTGTTATTTGGTTTGTCTTTATTACTCTGCATTCACCAGTGAATTTAGGAATCCTTGCCAGTAACAGCAGAATAACCAATACTGAAAGTCGGAGTTGCAGCAGGATGAGTTGTTGAGTATTTCCCTAGCTTACCTCTCTGTTTTTCTCTCAGAAAGAATATTGCAGTCTTAATAGTAAATTGTACAACATTGGATACACCCAACAAGTAGGCGTGCATCCAAGAAGGAATTTGCATACGCCTGAGGAATGAAAGCACTCCAAATGTATTACCAAGCACGGTTATTTTAAGTTGGGCCAGCAGCTAGAGAGAGAAAAAGGCATATGATAAGTTTTTGCCTAGTGACTCAATGATAATATAACAATTCATTTATTTGTCGCTGTTATCATGCTCTATCAGGTCAGACGTCAGCAACGATAGCCGTCCATGCGTGTGTGACGTGTGAGCTTACCAGAGTAACGTGTTTGCATTTTTCGAACGTCTACCCAAATCACACGATTTTAAAAATTTCAAACGTGCCTTTAAATTTTAATTTTAACTTTGACCATGCGCCCCACACTTCTAATTTATAATATTGAACGCTCATTTCACTTGATCGAACAAGTAAATATTAGATTGAACTGCTTATACAGAAAAATTGTGGAATGCTTACACCTTCGACGATTTACAGTAGCTAGGATTAACGGACCAGCTATGAGCGTATGTACATTCCTACTTGTTACCAAAGTTAGCTCATTTTAGACCACTGCAATTCCTGAATCCTTGCCTCCCTTCCGCCTCTCTCTTGTTTTGGTGCACTGTGACACTGATGTGAATGCTCTGTGATATGTTCACATGTACTTCTCTTATTAACAAGTTTCCTGCGAAAGGACCTACAGGGGGTCACTGAGGGGATTTTCATAATGACTGGTTACCGATCTGCTGTCACTAACTGAATTTTTATAAACACTTAAATGGAAGCTAAATGAAGGCACGATCCAGTTAACGTTTACTATTTTTCAAAATTGCTTAAAAAATTAGCTTTGATTTGAATTGAATACTGAACTTCAGGTTAACCCGTTGCATGAAACTAGTTCAATATTTAGTTGTATTGACATTTTCGTGGTTGAACTCGTGGATTTTACGGGCGAGTGGCTCTATCCATACGAGCGACGTACGACATTGGGATTTTTATTCAGTAAGGTTCATTTCTTTCCAAGTGCATTAGTTATGGTTACTTTTATAGATCGATCAGTGAAATTTTGACTGGTATCTTATTTTTTCCGTAAATTGTTTTGCGCTTATTGTTTTCCGTTTCGTGTTTTCCGCTTATTGTTTTCCGTGTATTGTTTTCCGCATATTGGTTTTGCTTATTTCTTTCCGCTTATTTTATCGTGTGCCTGTTTTCCATGTTACTTTGTCTTTCGGTTTTCAGTTGTATTACTTTGTGTCTCTTTTTCCGTCTTTCTTATCATATCCCTTTATCTCTTTTCCGTCCTTACATTGTTTTGTCTCTCCTTTCCTTCATTCTTATTGCACAATATATATTTATTTTCTGTTTTCTTGTCACATTACTTCATCTTTATTTTCCGTCCTTCTTAGTGTATTCTTGTCGTATCTTCATATCTTTTGGATTTCTCATTGTGTTACATAAATATCTCATTAGATAAGAGTCCTTCTTTTGCAAGAATTAATAAATACCTAAAAATGTTGCAGAGGTCATTTACTTCCTGAAGTTTTATGTTTAATAATAGTACATTGTCATTAAAACACGACCAATACTGAAGAAAGAGTAAAATTAGCTTTGTTATTCTTCAGATATGATACATTTTCAATCGTTATGAATCGGAGTTTTTCAATAGTTATAAATGGGAGTCAGTCGTGTAACCGCAAAATGACATTTCGGATATTGACGTATTTACGATAGAGATTTAGATTATTACACTTTGATTACACCGTTGTCACACTTATGGCTTTGAATAGTGTTGACGGATTCGCTTTGAATTGTCTACAATCGCGGTTGATTTTGATTCTTTCGGATTCTGATTCCTTTTGGGTTCGTTTACCCCGTTTTTTCAGGTACAGTTTAGATGACACGGATATTAAAAAAGCCCCCTCACATGCCATTCTTTCGTTTTAATGGATTATCAATGATTTTAGACTCTCTAGCGTTGCTTTTACACTGGGCGTGTAAAATTGAGAATGCTGCTGTGAAAAAATTCAGATTAGGATGTTTTTTTTTTTTGGACTTGATGAAACCTTTTTAAATTGTCTGCTGCTCGTTTGAATTTTGATTTCATCGGTTTTCGATTACATTGGCATTTGTTCATAACGTTGTCACGCTTAGTTTTGAAGACAGGGGGAGTAAAAAAAAGCTCTCAATGACAGGCAAAGGTTCTGTCTCCGCTCCTAGATAGCAGTCACCGGCACGTGGTGCTTGCCTTGGTCCAACGTTTACACCTCTCACGCTAGCGCCTCGTGTTTGCCCAGCCCGATGCGTCTTTGGACCTTATTAATGCTGCTCAAACCGGTGCATTTGACCTGTCAATGATAGCCGCAAATTTCAGAAACTGACGCAGTTTTACAATTATAAAGAAAGTGTTGCTGGTAAATCATAACATTTTGCTTATTTCAATTAAATATTTGTTCTCTTCGCCTCGAAGAGAATTAGAGCACCATTTAGCCACGCATTAACTAGTAAATGACATTCACATTTCCATTTTTGATACCCGTTTTGAGAGCAAGGGTTTTACAGATACCGTATAGTATCCTTATAAGTGTTTGTGTGTGTGTGTGTGTGTGTGTGTAAGTTTTTCGCTTTGTGGGACGGTAATTTTTAAGGTTTGTTCTTGTAGAGTTACGTTGGTACAGATTTTTTTCGATTCTTTCGTCTCTTTTCTCGTGGAAGTGACACACAGGTCGACCTCTTGGCCGGGTGCTTCCTTTTCTAAATTTCTTACTCTTGCGTCAACTTTTTGTTTCATCATGCAACTCACACGGCTTCTTTTTTTGCTGTGACGAGCCTTGCCAAACTAGGCTGTTAAATACGACGCTGTGGTGTTGTTTGATTAGAATTCTTGCTTCTTTTACTTGGAAGGCTTCCCCACTTCGTGGAACGCGATTGTTAAACCCCGAGTATTGTGCTTTGTCTATTTCTTCAGTTCAAAAAAAAAAAAAAAGAATCAGTTGTTAACAATGTTGACTGCCATGATTTGACGGACGCCGATAGGGTGTGTATGGCATTATGAGGTTTAATTATTACCTACTCTTTGGCCTTATCAGAAGCCCCTCTGTGCCACATGGGAACACTGCGTGTTGCTCTCGAGTGCTTGCTTTGACTTATTTATCTTTCACATCTCTAATGCTAAAAGGAAAAATGTAGGTCTGGCATTACCTTCTGCATCGGAGTTTCAATTTTTACAAATGTTGCAATAGCTTTAGAAGTCAAAAGATGTTTCTTCTTAATTTTACCTCAGAACAGAAAAGTGTTCAACATTTTTCGTTCCATTATTATAGAGTATCAGAAAATTAGTTTCTGGTTCATTGAATAACGCCAAGGTCGCTTTTAAATTGGTTTAGTTGATTCAAGAACCGTACTGAAGAGCTTAAGTTATCCTTGCTGCAGGTGTATCATCTGAACTCCTTGATTTCTAAAAAGTTTTAGAGTCCTTCGAGATCGTTATGAAAAGCGTATTCAATGACTTTTTTCTCGTCATCTTCCATGCTATCAATGGACATTTGCCACCCAAATAATGGGGAATTTTCAGATGAGGTTACCTGGGTAGAAAACGATCTGTCCTTTCCTTAGCTCGACGTTGACTGTTATTTGTATTAGTGAATTATATACGCGTATCATTCAAAGTGTAAAAGGTACACGCCCGATATTAATTAAGGAAAACTAAGTATCAATTTACACTCAAATCATGGACGCAAAGACTTCAGTGTTATATTTAGTAGCCATGCCTAATCATTTACTGTAAGTGCTCACCTGTTGTTTTTTTCAGGCTTCGATTGTTAACGTGCTGCTAAGGTTCGTCTATTTCTAACCGGCGATCGCGTGCGTTACTGTCGATTGTATTTTCTCTTTAGGAAGTCCTCTACGAAGGACTAACTGATTTTCGTGTTCATCATCCCAGATTTGGAAGGAGTCTTCGGGGATTCCTCCCAGGGACGAACTTTGGAGGGATTTGTACTGCCAGCATATTTTTTTTCGGGGATGGTCCACTTTCGAACGTATGACAAATTCCTGATCTCCTCTGCTGGTGATAGGGTATACTGACAGCCTTCGTCGTCAGTTATTATTTGTGTAATTTTTTCGTAGCGCAACCCTTAGCAAAATCAGAAACGCTTCGTACGAGGGAAAAGGCTTTGTTCTCCGGCGTAAATAATTTTGTTTCTCTTTGTCTATTATTATTTTCATCCTAGTAAGATTCTGAGGCCGCCTCATAAACTGGTCCCTACAACAGAAACATTGAAACTACGCCTGCTTGATGTCAATATTTCCTTCAAGTTAGTGTTAGTATTGCGTGGTCGCTATGGTTTAGTTTCAATGCTAGCTAATCCACAAGTATTACTATGCTAATTATATGAACTACATAGCTCTATCTAATAACATTTATTTCACACTTTAATTTTTTTATTTTAAGAAGTAACGATATACTCTGCACGATAGTTGAGCCGAAGCTAGAAGTGTTGCAACTTCGTGCAAGAGCTCATGGGGATAACGCCATCCACATGTGGGCTTGAAATTTGAATGTGTTGTTCCGGCAAGCAGCCTCAAAGCCTTCATGTACAACGCTGTCCAGCATCCCACATTCCCTTGCACGGCATTGGCAAGTATACTATACGTATCACAGCTCACTTTCTGCGATCTCCTCTTGTCCCCCATGCAGGAGACTTGACTTTAAACTAGTGCCTTCTCTGATTTTTCACGGGCTGTGTCCTGCATTAATGATCAGCTTTCGGGATCAAGTTCAAAGTCCATATGATCAAGGAAGTATGATCGCTACAGGCTTCTGAGAACCAACCGATAGCTCATATGAGTAAATAAGGGCGGATTCTTTGAAGAAAACTAACCAAACTGAAATTGGGTCTTTCTGTGAGTGTTGAATTTGTCATATTAACAATACTAGGATATTCACTGAACGACATCCTCTCAGGGGGATTCCAGTTATGTATTTATGGGAATTAGCGTTCTCAGGGGGAAAATGTGATACCCTCGGCTGTAGGTTAGGTAGGCCTTTTTGTTGAAATAAAATGTGTTTTGTTTTGTCGTGGACCATCTTTTTTTCGGTTGGCTGCTGTCCTGTTTTTAGCATCTATAAGTTCAACTTTAATCTTGTTTGATTCATTGCCATCATTTTTAACTTACTGTTTCTATGCGCAGGAGATCTTGCGCGAGAACACACTTTGTGCATAGATTCCGCGTTCTCTTTAATTCCACCCTAAATGGTGCATTCATACTTCCTCCCATTGTAACGCATTTTTTGCAGTTAAGGAGGCTTAAATTAACATCTAATTTGATTTTTTTTCACTGAAGGACATCACACTTTCAAGGTCTCATTTTGATTGGATCTATCGTGACGTGAGAAAAAATATTTATCTGTACGCTGTTGCAGCTATATTTCAGAAATAATTTATCAATACATGTGTGGATCGATTTTAAATACGAACTTTTACTGGAAAAAAATTCATTGAAGGCACTCGTTTACATTCATGTAACAGTGGAAACTAAAGCACGAGGGCAAGCTGGGTTTGCTTCGGCGGTCTCTAATTGATTTATCATTCATTACTGACGGTCTTGTGGTGCCGCATCGCACGTCGTCAGGTGCGCGAAACTTACACCTGTAATTTTATTGGACGTTTGCCTTCGGTTCCAAGGAACTTTGGTGATTTCGTGACTTCGACTAAGTTCTCGAGTGTCTGACACAAGTGGTCGCCATGGTGCCCGTGCTCCTGCACACAACGCCCTTTCTACTGCCAGCTTATTCCTATTGATCAATAGTAGGCGCCCTAGCGTGGCTGGTATGTAGGTCGTTTCTGTTGCGGTACGATACAGAATGGTCGAATACCTTCCGCGAACTGCGCCGTTGAAGAACTCAACAAAGCGCGAATTTCGAGAATGCGTATTTCTTTGAATAATAACCTTCCTCAACTTCGCATGCTGTTCCATGAAACTATCCATGGTAGTGCCCTTGGTAAATGTCATCTTGCTGCATTTAACCCCTTGTGTACTGTCAGTGAGCATGGATACGCCAAAAACGTATCTAATACTTTAGAAGCTGTACGTAGATTTTGTTTAATGTATATATTTACATTTACGTACGCAAATAAGAGTAAGTTTTAGAATTGTGAATCATATTTAGGCAGATGATAGATGAAAAATTAATGAACTTGAAAAATGCATTAAAGAGTAGGCAATGATTCGCGCTATTGTGCTATTCATTGTATTTAGTTGGAAAACCATCCACAAGGCTGGAAAATAATTCCTGAGTCGTTATCGAGTTTGGTCATCAGTTCTGTAGCGCATATGTGACCGGCGTACAGCAGCACACCTGCCTATGCTCATTATGCAACAATTACTGCGCAGCACCGGGCGTGGGAGACTTCCCAAGCCCTAGTTTTGACCTTAACTCTGTCAGGGACTCGATTTGTAAGTAGAACGATACCAAACCTAAGGTTTATGGACTCGATTTGTAAGTAGAACGTCACCGACGTAAGTTTTTTGGACTTGGTTTGTTAGAACGTGATTAAACGTCAGCTTTACGGACTCGATTTGTAAAGAACACGTTACCCAACGTGAGCTTTATGGACTCGATTTGCTAGTAGAACGTCACCGACGTAAGCTTTATGGACTCGATTTGCAAGGAGAACGTTATTAAACGTCAGCTTCAAGGATTCGATTTATGAGAACGATACCAAACGTAAGATTTATGGACTCGATTTATGAGAACGATACCAAACGTAAGATTTATGGACTCGATTTATAAGAACGATACCAAAAGAAAGCTTTCACGATTCACAATGCGAACCTTAGAAATTGCTTTCTTTTTGGTAGTTTGTATATAGTATTACCATGCTTGAAGGATTAAAGCAATGATGCGGTTGTTTTTAGGTCGAGCGCAAAAAGGTTATGATGCTTAATGTATTCAGAATCTTGGTCCTGGGTTATCCAGACGAACTTTGGATTGACAACCCCCTCAGGGGGATACAATTATTGTATCTATGGGAACTAGCGCTCCCAGGGGGACAATGTGAGGGCCCGAGCTGAGAGTTAGGTAGGCCTTCTTTTTTGTTGAAATAAAATGTTTTTGTTATGTTAAGGACCACCTTTTTTCGGTTCACTGCTGTCCTGTTCTTCAACACCTACTACTTTCTTCTTCAACTTTGGTCTTGTTTCATGATCTTCTTTCCCAACTTACTGTTTCTATGCCTTTCTGCATAGATTTCGCGTTTCCTTAACTCCATACTGAATAGTGCCTTCCTCCTTCCTCTCTTTGGATCGCATTTGTTGCTGGGTAGGGAGGCTAAGACTAACGACTAATCTAATCTATCTTGGATTGACAACAGGAATTTGTTTGAACTTTTAAAAAAATTTGTTACGAAGCAAAAATCTATTCAATTATTACTTAGTCTCGAACGTTGTATCTTTTAAGTTTCCACGTACTCTTAAAAAATAGACCGTTAACTCTGAAATTAGGTTTGTGATTGAATTCCATACAATTTTAGTTTTGTCATCCTATTTTACTTTTTACTTCAAGAGGTTTGCTTACAAATGCGCTGACGAAAGTGAGAACAAAGTATACGACTATTCTTTCGTACAATTACGGAAATTAATTCAATACGACTCCACTAGTTAATTTATTTGTGATATGCTTTCATCACTAAGATGATAATTGTTCTCGGTTTGGTCTGCTCTGCTCTTGAGAGATAAGCAACGGTCTCTTCTGTGATAATGTCTCTTTGTTTGTGTTCACTTCAGTTATTTTGTGTCCTTGAACCGAAGTAGGATCACTTAAGATGTGAAATTACACTATTCTTTTTCATACTTCAAATGGCGTACTCGTTCCCCCTCGTATAAACTAAATTTGACGCACTCATTCATGAAACAACATTCTTCATTGTATCAACGGGGATTGAAGAGTTCAATTGTATACCAACGCTGAACACGTGTTTGGCAGGCATTTTCAGGTGAAGTAATATTCCACCAAGTGCAGTATATTATAGTGGATTACTCTATTTAATGCATTATTTTGCATTGAATTACTCTATGTAATGCAGTATATTGCATTGGATTACTCTATGTAATGCAGTATATTGTATTGGTTTACTCTATGTAATGCAGTATGTTGTATTGGTTTACTCTATGTAATGCAGTATATTGTATTAGATTACTCTATGTAATGCAGTATATTGTATTAGATTACTCTATGTAATGCAGTATATTGTATTGGTTTGCTGTATGTAATGCAGTATATTGTGTTGGATTACTCTATGTATTGCAGTATATTGTATTAGATTACTTTATTGAAACCGGTAATTTGATTTAACAATTGGCGACTAAGATGAGCTACCGATGATATGGAGACGGAACACAATCGTGGCCTACGGTAGAGCAACAGACACCGGCCACCCTCACAACGCGTCTCAGGGCAGCCGGATTTCAAGTGTCGAGCCTGACCTACTGAGCGACTTCGATACATTTATTTTAGTACCGCACGAGGCGTGGCGGTGCAGTTAGCCAGAAAACTCGGTCCTTGCCATGTTTCTTTATTCTTCATACGTGACGTAAGAGCAGAGCGTCCCACTTAAAGTAAGATGGTCCTGAGTTCGTATCCCCGCAACTGCATGCGCGATACATTTGCTGGAACAAGAGGCTCTACTGGGCGATAAAGAAAACGAAGCAAGAGTGTGAGGGAATATATGAGAAATCCTTGTACTGAAATAACCATTTCACGCCCTCCCTCCTTCTCTCCCTCCCTCTCTCTCTCTCCCTCTCTCCCTCTCTCCCTCTTTCATTTTTCGCCTGTCCAAGTTAACACGTTCCCCGCTTATTAATTGGGCCGGCCTTACGTGTACCATTCGGTTAATTGCTCATTCATCATGACATAAATAAATGACATTTCATCAGTTCCGGGATCTGCTTGAAAAGTAACTAATATCATTCGAGGTGAAATATTATCGTGCAATTAATTGCATTTACATGTTTCTTAGGAAGGATTAAAATGTCTTCTAGTCAATTTCCCAATTCTGCTACTTACATAACTTACGGTTATGTTAACAACCGCAGAAACGCGGTGAACGTACTGAGAGCTGAAAAGTCATTGTAATTGTAAAGAAATCAATTGTGAGGTGGAGCAACCAGCAAAGTTTGTTATTTCTTACTTCCTCTGAAACGGTGGGAAACAAAAACGTCTATCGATCTCCCCTTGTTTGGCTCCAGCCCGTAGTGAACTAACTCAGTTCTTCGGAGCAGGTCTTAGCGAGGGTATTTTTTCTGTTGGATACTATTGTTTAACCCTTTAACGTCCGAATTTTTGTACTCATATTACCGTTAACACAACCACCGTCACTAAACTGGCGCTGGCATCTGGCAGTCACCGATATCAGGATGGGATAAGAACTGCCACTCGGCAGAGAACTTCAAAGAACACATTAGGGAACTAATTGAATAAGAAATAAAATATATTGAAGGGGAATTTTGAAAGAGGACACTGGTGTCCTCTGGGGCGTTAAAGGGTTAAAGCTGTTCTTTCCCTTTCATGTGGGTTATGGTAATGGTTTACTTTTTATTAATTTTTAAGATATCCTTCGAATTGAGTATTTAAAGTTAATAGTGGAGGTAGTTCTGCTTCTCTGAATATAAAAAGGAAAATTCACCGTCACATATAATGTGCACATAATTTGGAAACGGCAACATCGACTCCACAAATTGCCGTTAAAAATGCTTGAACAAGCTAAGAGATATTTTATGTAAATGTAACGATACAACCGAGTCTTGAAGTCAGTCATACTTTCACATACTCGTAGTCCTTATTGCAATCCCTGACTATCACTCGACCGTGCACAGTGATCTTGTATCAGTTTATTAGCGATTTTAAGCCTAAGTTTATTCAACGATGAATGGAACATAACTTTCTTCATAATTCTCTTTCCGTCGCAGCGAGAAGATGAATGCAAAAATAGAGTTATAGAGCAATTTTCCAACCTACTTCCGAGGTAATAAGATCGAGTTGCCGAGGTCACGGCAAAGGCGATTGGAATGCAGCGGCGTAAGTAGCAATACCGCAGGCTTGTGACTCCATTGATTCACGGCGCAACATCAATACGTTTTGATGCTTGAAGCCTTCGGTGCTCTAGAATTCTAAAATGCTATCGTATTTCAAGTGGACGCTAGAGTCTAAACTAGGTAGTACTCACATTTATCCCTTCAGGGGGATACAAATATTGTAGCTATGAATGGGAATTAGCACTTCCAAGGGAAAAATGTAAGGTTCTGATCTAAAAGATAGGTAGGTCTTCCTTTTGTTGAAGTAGAGAAGGTTTTTGGTTTTGTTACGAACCATCTTTTTCTGGTTCACTGTTGTCCTGTTTTTCGGCACCTACACTTTCTTCTTCGACTTTTATCTTTCCATGAACTTCTTTCTCAACTTCTGTTTCTATGCAATTTTGCATGGATTCTGCATTCCCTCAAGTCCATGCTATAACACATTTGTTGCGGTTAGGGAGGCTAAAACTAACTTAATCTGGGTATAATTAGCAAATGTGGAGAAGGTAGCGTTCCTCAAGGTTTATTTTGCCTTTATCTACTCAACAGTGACGTTCCAGTCTGTGCTCCAATCATCTCCGTGTTTTAGCACTTAGTTCTAATTTCTATGTATGACACATGATGAGGATGAAGGGCTTCCACTGGATGGTAACACTTGAAATTCCCAATTACAAAAATTTATGATTGATTATTTTCTGAAGGTAGTTAGGATGTCAGAGCTTTTATTTTGATGCTTATTGATAATGTTCATATTCTACACGTAGAGCTAGACGGACTTTATTGAAACGTGTGTGAAACATTGAAGAATCAGTCAGACGTTACTGGAGTTGTCGTTATTTCCTTGATGTAGAAAGGGTTTAACTTGTCGGAATCACCCTTCGTTTTCTATTTTTAAAATCGACTACAGTTTATCGATTTTGTGCTCTGAAACGTTAGCCATTTTCCTCCTCATTCAGCTTGTTTGTATTTTGAGGTGTTTCATTTTTTTATGTATTTTTTGTATCACCTAAAATACAAAAAGTCTGCGTTGGGGTCCTGTTGGATCACAAAATATGCCGTCTGAAATACATAA
Organism: Morinoia aosen; assembly: GCA_030386875.1. NCBI lineage: Eukaryota > Metazoa > Arthropoda > Malacostraca > Amphipoda > Talitridae > Morinoia > Morinoia aosen. Next base: position 11,833,466 of record CM059563.1, read on the forward strand.
AGTGTCTCTTAAAACAGTGTTAAAACTGGAATCGCCATTATTGTATTTATGACGTGCGGCTGTGTTCCTGTTCCCCTTTCGTTTTATTCGCCATTTGTATATCGGAAATGATCATGATATAAAAGTCTTAGGAATAGCTTCATATAGAAAGGTCGTCCACTTGTCATACAGTGAATGATTAGAATGTAATGACTTATACCAGAGTAGAGGATTTGGTTAGTATGGATGTGGTACCAAGTCTAGTTTCTGCGATGTGGAGCACAACGGGACCCAGAGCAACAAAGCCTGGCAATTGTGATGTGGAGCACAACGGGACCCAGAGCAACTAATCCTGGCAATTGTGATGTGGAGCACAACGGGACCCAGAGCAACAAAGCCTGGCAATTGTGATGTGGAGCACAACGGGACCCAGAGCAACAAAGCCTGGCAATTGTGATGTGGAGCACAACGGGACCCAGAGCAACTAATCCTGGCAATTGTGATGTGGAGCACAACGGGACCCAGAGCAACAAAGCCTGGCAATTGTGATGTGGAGCACAACGGGACCCAGAGCAACTAATCCTGACAATTGTGATGTGGAGCACAACGGGACCCAGAGCAACTAATCCTGACAATTGTGATGTGGAGCCCCCTCAGGGGGATACAACTATTGTATCTATGGGAAGTAGCGCTCCCAGGGGGACAGTGTGAGGGCCCGAGCTAATGGTTAGGTAGGCTTTCTTTTTGTTAAAATAACATAGGTTTTTGTTTTGTTACGGACCATCTTTTTTCGGTTCACTGCTGTCCTGTTTTTTCAGCACCTACTACTTTCTTCTTCAACTTTGATCTTGTTTCATGAACTTCTTTCTCATCTTACTGTTTCTCTGCCCCTTCTGCATAGATTCCCCATTCTCCTATCTCCATACTAAATGGTGCCTTCCTCCTTCCTCTCTTCGATACGCTCTTTTTTTTGTAGCGGTTAGGGAGGCTTAAACTAACTTATAATCTAATCTGTGATGTGGAGCACAATGTGACCCAGAGCAACTAAGCCTGACAATTGTGATATGGAGCACAACGAGACCCAGAGGAACTGAGCCTGGCAATTGTGATATGGAGCACAATGGAACCCAGAGCAACTCAGCCTGACAATTGTGATATGGAGCACAACGGGACCCAGAGCAACTAAGCCTGGCAATTATGATGTGGAGCACAACGTGCGGCTCAGGAAGTATCCAAGAGCCTAGTAATTATGATTCGAAGCAGGACACGTGTTTGCAGAGGCCGTCACGTCTCGTGCCCTCTGGCAAGGAAGGGACTCACGTGCCAGTTTGGGGTTGGCACAACACCAGCGGGGCACGTGCCAGCAAGGCGGGATGATCAGACCAGCGTTTCATATTCTGCACAGCTCTCCTGTGCTTGGAGAGACCCAGCGCTCACTGGATATTCCTAAGCTTAGATGATAGCGTGATAGACTCTCATTCTAGTAAAGATATTGATATAGCATCCTAGAATTGGCACGCAAGATTACAAGCATTACTTTCACGCTCTTAATTAAAGTAGAAATATGAGTAAAACATTGGGCCTAAGTCTGGATACTTCTTGATCTTAAGCTCGCATGTCACCGTGTTTTCAACTCATATAGGGTCTGACTGTTAATCTGTGCCACAAGCCATCAAGTCGCGGGATGCGAGCTGGTCTGACATCAGTCCTAATACACTATCAACCATCATAATTTGCTTTTTGTAATCAACTCACTTAACTCACGATATTTCCAAAGAACCATTGTTCGTTTCATGAATATCGAACGAATGTAATTTTGTCTCATGTAATTCGGCTCACTAGCGAAACAATAGAGCGAGCTGTTGCTCCGCTGCCATGCTTTGGGCTTTGTTTTACTCGTTGTGGTTTTACTGGACGCTAGCTAGGCTTTGTCTGAGGCCGCAGGTATTCCAAGGCCGCCTGCTGCGCCGGAGACGAGGCTTTGGAGCAGGCACCCGCTATTTGAGGGAGTGCTGGAAAATATTACGCTTATGTTGCACATGGTAAGGATTTCCCAGTATGTGTGCCGGACTCGGCCGCAGTTTCACTGTCATCGTAATTTACTTATTTTTATTGGGTAAATTTTTAAAGGTCCGCGATTTTCATTAAAAACGACGAGTGTCCCGTGCAAGAAAACAGAAACAATTTTAGGGTAATTTGGTAGCCTTTTTTTAGGAACATAATTTTTTGAATAACGTAAAGTAAATGTTCTAATTTATTCCATTCCATTGATTACATTTCTCACTAAGTATTCGTTTGAGTAAACTAGGTATTGTTTTCATTGAAGGACACTAATCCAAATATTTTGACAACTTTTGAGTGTAAAGCTGAAAAATGTTTATAATGAAACCGAAAAATTGAGTGAACTTTGACCCGTTCTGTTTCCCAAGCTCCTGCAGTTGCCCTGATTTGTAGTTAAAAGATAAAATTATTCATTTTGATGTCCGTAACTCATGACTGCATGGAGGACGAGGAGGATGCCCGTAATTTCCGCGTCGGGAGGCTGGTATGTAGCAGAGCTGCTCACTTCGCGGAGTACGAATTATGGGGTAAAAATTATAGATCATTCTGTTGTTGTGAAAAAGTGCGTGGATTTCCAGATCTGATTTGTGACTCCGCAAGCTGCGGCTTAAATTTACTTGCTTTTATGTGAATTTGATTGAAGGGCTAATTATTCTGCAAGGTGTGCATTATACGCCATTTCTCTTTTCCTCGTACAACACAGCGTATGCGACTTACAAAGTTGTAAGCGTTTATGCAATCTTCTACGACGTGCCATCGTGTAGGGTATATGACTCAACTAAACACATATTTTTCTCTAACTAGTAACATAATGTCAACCTTTTTCAACAAAGGTTGAGAATTAGCGAAGCTATTCGGCGTAATTGACTTCAAGACAACTAACTTAATGAAAGTATTCTTGATTTTATCCTGAGATTCGGTGAGGCTATCACTGATGTGTCCTCTGTAAATATTCAGTCTCTTGCCAAAAATGCTCGAACGTTTACTTTTGCTTGCTTATTTTCGCATGTGAGGTGCAAGGGATTATCCTGTAATTCTGAGATGGTTCGGAAGGCAAGGGGTGGGGACAGTGCAACAGCTTGTACAGAAAGCTGTTGGCTGTTGAAGTCTTGTACTTCAACCGATAAGGCAGGTCTGTAGCATCTCTATTTTTAGGTTCGAGGCCAAAACTGTCACTAATGATTGCCATACTCGTTGCCACGTTAGCGTGTGGTTCATTTTGCGACCACCATGAAATTTGCGCGAATCTTTTTGTCGATGTCATCGTGCTTTTGGGCCCTTTAACGCCTTGGATATTTATTTTCTTAGTAGATAATTGCCCTTTAAGCGTACATTCGACTGAAAATTTGTTTAACACCTTGACTGCGACTATTAAATATTAAGTTCTATGCCAATCTCAAATTTAAAGTCAATTGTAGTAAACCATTTTGAAAATACTAAATATGAACTGGATCGTGCCTTCATTCAGCTTTGATTAATTATTCATGAAAATTGAGTTTGCTACTTTTGGTCGGTCAGCAGCATTATGTTAAATATTAGTGAAATTGCAATTTTTAGGTTCTCAGCTATTGATGAGCGAACAAGTTAAGTTGTGTTTATTTTGCATTGTAAGGCTCACTTCTTCCTAAAATATGATGAACGCCAGAATGTCAACTCTGCCGTATTGATGAGCGAAAAAGTTATATTGTGTTTACTTTGCATTGAAAGGCTCACTTTTTCCTAAAATATGAGGAACGCCGGAATGTCAACTCTGCCGTATTGATGAGCGAAGAAAGTTAAATTGTGTTTACCATGTAATGAATAGCTCACGTCTCCCTGAAATACGAGGAACGCTGGAATGTCAACTCTGCCGTGCGACAACTGTAGCTCCTGTAAGTCCGCTATGTGACGCGCCAGGGGGAGTCGGATCTCTCACCTCTAGCTGTACTTCCAAGGATAGCCGGAAGTTCTGTGCTAGGGATGAGCGTTGAACTTGTCCTCACATGCGTGCAAGGGATAATCTTGCATTGGAAATAATGTACTGCCGTCCCTGTGCTCTGCCATAATGGCTTTCGTTGTATACTCCGCTCCATTTATCTTCGTCTTGCGACTGTAGCTTGTATCCAAGTTTTGTACAGGCTTGTGATTCAGTCACTGACGAAATGTAGGTATTGATGCTGGCGAAATCGTATAAATAGAAGCTTTGTTTTAAATGTGACATTTTTACCTGAATTTCATTTCAGATACGTTGGATGTTTCTTTGATGATCAGATTTGGTCAAAAATTGAATTCTGCATGACATTTTTTGGACTTGACTGCTCTAATTGGACGAGTCAAAATCGGGTTACCTCATTTCTGTCCTTGTGCCAGTTTGCACATACACACAAATGAAGATAGCTTTGCAACACGTGTTCTTGCCCTGCCTTTAATGCGCTGCACACCGTCGTCTCATTACCGCTATTCTTTCCTCACACGCATCCTCTCTGCTGTAGGGTGATTCAGCTCACCTTCTGCCTTCGGGATGAAGGTTTGGAAGGGGAAGGCGATACGTAGCTAGGGGTAACATATTGCGAATCTCAGACGCTATCTCATCTCGATATGGCTGTTTTCTCAGGTCTATAAAAATAATCTGAGGTCAAGGTTCGGTCGCACAGACCGCTGTTGTCACACGTACCTTACTCGGCGGTTAGTGTCGTTGCCCTGATCTTTGTATGGCTAAGAAATACAGACCTTCTATCAACTCGCATTCTTCTGGGCGCTCGAAAAGCATTGCAAATTGTCCGTAACGCATTCGTTACTTAGTTTGTTTTGGGTAGCTTGTCGTAGCTGCTTAAACTGCGGTGCAAATTATTGTGTTGGTGATTTAATGTCTTGTATATTTTTCATCATGCAATCGTAACTTTAATTGTAATTTTAAAGTTGATTCGTCAGAGAGCGTTTACAGCTTTTACGCTTTTATTTACGGGTACAGATTTATTTTTGGAGAAGTGACGAAGTTGCGATGGCAGGTTCTTGCACAGATACAAGATAAGCTATTATTGTCTCCTGCGTCAACATTGCGCGGTCCTGCCGGCTGCGTTTGTGTGCTCAGCAACAGTTTTGAGCTTCCGAAAAACGTCAACTTCTGATAAACGCTAGCAAATTTTAACGCATTTAAGTTCTTCACAAAATTTAATTCTGTCTTTATTGAACATTTATTTCCTACAACTGTAAGTTTACCATTTTCAGGCCCTTCGTATATATCAGTTGTTATTCCCCTCAGGGGGATGCAAATATTGGTATCTATGGAATTAGCGCTCCCAGGGGGACTATGTGAGGGCCCGAGCTAAAGGTTAGGTAGGCTTTCTTTTTGTTGAAATAGAATAGGTTTTTGTTTTGTTATGGACCATCTTTTTCCGGTTTACTGCTGTCTTGTTTTTCAGCACCTACTACTTTCTTCTTCAACTTTGTCTTGTTTCATGAACTTCTTTCTTGGCTTCCTGTTTCTGTGCACCTGGTGCATAGATTCCGCGCTCCCTAAAGTCCATACTAAATGTTACCTTCCTCCTTCCTCACTTTTGAACACCATTGTTGAATTTAGGAATGTTTAAACTAACATCTAAACTAATCTCTTACCTTCAACTTTGTAATTTGATTGAATTTCTGATGGCTTTCCTTGTATTTTCTTAATTAGTTAGTACCCCATTCTTCTTGCGTTCAGGAAAATGCATCAGAATCATTGAACATGTGGGACGGGAAGACTGGTAGTTCTCACTGGATAAAATAATTTCATATATTTTAGTGCATTTTTTCCATTAGAATTTAGGTTTTTCACACCCATGTAACAAAGGTCATTTGTTCAATCAAGATACTGCAATAATTTTAGAATAAAATATTGAATATTTGATTAACATTAATGACCAGATGGATGGTTTTTTGGAACCCCAGGATTTTGCCAACCCTGTTGAGAGTTTCACGTTCACGTGAAACTCTCTCTGGATTCACGTTCTTCACTCAGTATGATGAGAGTTTCTGCGCAACGTGTAGTTCGTCTGTTCTCAGACGATAAACCGCATTTTTGCGATGCAGTGCACTAGATCGGTTGCTTTACTTTTCCCTGTGCAACGCACTTAAAACGTCATCTTTACTGTGCCCCGCTGCGCTTCATCACTAATTGCCATTTGATACAGAAAATATCTCTCGTAACAGTTGATGTCATCGCGGAATATTCAAAGAGAAGCGGAGAGTTACACTGCGGTGAAGGACGTCGGTGATCCGTGCCTAATGATAACAACGTGATAAATAAGCCAGAATATAATTAGAAGCCATCTTCGTTTTCTTACTCGCAGTTCAATTTTCATCTAACACCAGCAAGGAAAGATAACTGCTGTCTCTGCGCCGTGCAACGTCTCGTTTCTTGTTCAGTCACTCGAGTGACCGAGTGTTATGTCATCTTCACATGCAAACAAGCAACCACCAGTCGGAGCTGTGGACTTTGGACCTGGAGAGTGGGGGATTGTGCTTGCAATGGGCATCGGAAATGTGGGGCGAGATCTTGAAGATCTGGCAAATGAAGTACGAAGGCGTTGAAACTTTGTACTTTCATTCAAAGTGGCTTTTAATCTTTGAAATTTGGCATCAGCATAAACAAGTATTTGGTCATAATTGGGCATTGTGTAGATTTAGTTCTTACGACTTCCAGGGTGATTTTTTCTTGATGCGATACTTTGAAAATTGTTAGGAAAAATGAAAAAAATTATGAAATTGTAATTCTCATAAATTTACTCTCAATACGCTATCATGAGCTCATTTTAAGTGTACATACTTCAATGTGATCTTTAAGAATAATTCAGAACAGACAAGTAGCACGAGTACCATTCCCAGTGCAAACTAGGGCAAGGACCCTCTGTGTGTAATCTCGCCATAATTTATCAACATTTTACCTCGGGTGCTCGTGCCTACGCATGGCGCTGCACAGGCGTGCGCTTCTCATGCGCACTTACGTCAGTTCTCGCGCCTGTTGCTACCTCAACTAGTTATAGTTGTGCCCCTCGTAACAAAATACCTCTCGGTCTTATTGGTTTCCCCTTTATTGCATAAATATCTTTTTAGTATAATTTACCATTCGTTCGTTATGGCAGTGTCTAATGTATTGTGTGAATTAGGCCACTCGAAAACTTATCGATGGGAAATGCTTGTGCAAACCGTAGAATTGCGTTTTCGGTTGGTATTGGTTGCATAGCTCGGGTTTTTCAAATTTACTGGAAACGGATTCTCGTGAGTTTCAATCACGATCCAGGAATATCCTGCCTTTATCTTCACCTAAGCACCAACGTTATTCAAACGTATGCGTTTGTGGGAATTTCTCCCGCACGTTGGAGTCACATTTCCTTGTTTTCTGTCTTAGAAATTGTTCTATTTTATATTAAGTTCAAATTATTCATATTCAGTGTGCAGCAGACAGTCCATCCGACTATTTCTACACTGAACGTCTTGGCTCACAGCTGATCGCTAATTATATAATTATACCCCTGAGTATTGCCACACTCCGCTCTCCGGTCAATTCTGTGAATGAGGTGCTATTACTTCGTTTAGAATTGTTGTTGAAAATAGTAGATGACATTTCAAGATTGTAATTTATAGTTTTGCGCGTGTTGACATATTGTTCAAAAATATCACTGCTTGCCTGAGGTTATATTCTTCGAGTTTCCCAAGCGAATTGGGCAGGAATTTGTACGATTTAGGGAAACTTTTTGAAGTGTGTTTTGAGCTGCGGTGTGCATGAGGTTGTTTCTTGTGGCGATGTTGTGGCTACAAGATGATTATATCGTCGTTTGTGTGGATTAGCATTTCCTTTATTTATGTTGATCATTTTTGCTGATTTGCATTTTCCTGAATTGGTATTTTAAGTTTCCTTATTAGCACTTTTATCTCCGCATCCGCCATTTGCATTGATTGATATTCTATATCCATGTCATTTCATTTCAAAGTTATAAACCAAGCTGTTTACGGAGCATTCCAAGGAGTAGGTCATTATTAGCTTAAGTTAGTGTGAGTTTCCCTACAGCGAAATCATTGAACGTGCTTTTGAAATTGAATTTAAATCTGCTGATGAAACTCAATGATGGTCGAGCTTGTAATCAATGAATTTTTTTAGGGCAAGTTCAGTTTAGAGTTCAAGTAATTGTAGCTACCTTCTAAATGTTAACTTAACTCTTTATCTTTGTCTGCTACGCAGAATATTGTATTAATCTCAAAACTTTCCGTTTTAGGTGAACAGAAATTTTTATAAATCTTGATGTTGCAGTTCTTCCAGTCGGAAAAAGTTCACTAATCCCAAAATTGAATACGCCATGTATTCATTTATACGTGTTTCTGGGCAAAAGCATGTTTGTGCCTTCAAAACAAGTTCTGGAGTACTCGTCACTCAGTTCTCCAATATTTTGCAATAGCTTCATTCTGTAGCGTTTTGTCTTTGCTTGAGAAGATGAGCGTAAAGTGACTTCACGGTACCTCGCTCAGCGACGCGTGTTCTGCTGCTGCTGCTGCTGCTACGTATAACCAGAGGCTCAAACGCGTTCACGTGACAATCATGTAATGGTCATCTTTGGGAGTCACGAAATAAAGATCGCTAAGGACTATAGAAGCAAAATCATTGTGAATTTTAAAATTGTAGTCGCGATGTCAAAGCAATATCATGCATATTATAAATGCAAGAATATCGAGAATAATAAAATCAAAACAGAGAGTTAGAAATTAAGACCGAGGGTTGAAGGTTATTAGCCCAAGGCCACTAAGCTGGTTAATTTTGCGGACATCTGTGAGGTGAGAAACATTGTAAATCCCTCCTCCTCGAGATGAGGATCTCGACACGCGAGTGCCCTCCATGAGAACAAGTTTCCCCAGCGCGCATCCCTCCCGTATCCCGCTCCACGCCCTAACCGATCGATGCTGGTGGGGAGAGCCGAGGGAGGTGACCGTGGGTGGCGGCTGGGTCAGAGAGAGCGTCATTTAGTCTTTCATTAGACCCAAGCGTTGACATTTGAGCACTTGTTTCAATGGACGTTTTTTAGCGCATGTGGAGAGTATTGAGCGGTAAAAAATGATTCGAATACTTATCGTTTTTGCCATCGTGTATGATATTTGATAGTGCTAAGGTGATAAAAATAAGGAAACAAAAGTTGGTCGAATTTGTGATGTTCACTTATTTCTAAGTTTTAAAAAAGTTAAAGTTTTTTTAGATAAAAAAATTATGAAAAACTAAGTTCTAAATTAACGGTGTCTTTTGACTCGGATTTCTTAAACAGTTTTGAAAAATAATTTTCTGTAGTTCTGGAAGCACACTCGTGTAGAAGCTTGAAGTTTATGAGAAACGTTGGTGCTAACCAAGTGCATGTATACGAAGTTAAAAATTCTTGTACAATTATGACTTCGAATGATACTGCTCTTGATGAAGTTATTCAAAACGAATTGATCTCGTAGGAAAAAAATAGGCCTTGAATAGAACTTCTATTGTTCATGAAAGCATTGCTTTCAATCGGTCGTGCTGAAGTGCTGATGAAGCTGCACCTCTTCTTGAAATGTATTTCAAATTTCATTTTCTCGAGTTATGTTCCCCTCAGGGGATACAACTATTGTATCTATGGGAATTAGCGCTCCCAGGGGGAAAACGTGTGAGGGCCCGAGCTGAGAGTTAGGTAGGCCTTCTTTTTGTTGAAATAAAATGTTTGTTGCTTTGTTAAGGACCACCTTTTTTCAGTTCGCTGCTGTCCTGTTTTTTAGCACCTACTACCTTCTTCTTCAACTTTTATCTTGTTTTATGAACTTCTTTCTCAACTAATAGTTTCTACGCCCCTTCTGCATAGATTCCTCATTATTTTATCTCCATACTAAATGGTGCCTTCCTCCTTCCTCTCTTCGATACGCTTTTTTTTTGTAGTGGTTAGGGAGGCTTAAACTAACTTATAATCTCTTAAATCTCGAGTTATGTTTATTACTCATAATTTAGTTTTTTATTTTGATCTATCAAGATGTTTAGGAAACAAGGCATGTAAATTAGAAAGGTTATTTAATTGAAAGTAAAAATTTAAGATTGAATGACAAAAAGGAACGGTTAGTCTCTGCCTTGCGTTTTTTGCCACTCGTATTATTGCGAGCTTTTTGAACCTAACATGTGCGTTGGCCTAGGCTTTGAAGGGGTTCAATATCTCCAGTAGAATGAGATATTTCGTAATTCGCGGGAAACCGGGCGAAATAAAGAATGAAAAAGTATTTCAGGTGGCGTCTTTCAAATGTTTAATTCCAGATTGTTAATCCTATTAGATCCTACTAATCGTACTAATTGACTTACTGAAAGAATGAATGAATGAATGGAAAAGTGTGTCAGGTGGCGTCTTTCAAATATTCAAATACTTGTTGTTAATCCTACTAGATTCTACTAATCCTACTAATCGTACTAATTATTAATCCTACTAGAAGTGCTCCCGTACCGAAATGCTATCCGTATTGGAGCAATGCGAATACTTGCAGAATAGACCGAAACGAATCGTCATGCATTCATTTGTTCCACGTTTGCAAAATCAAACTTAATGCTCAAACACCTCATGATTTGGTATGAAGCCGGCTACCAATAACTTCTTTGTATAATTTGTTAGCCCAGCACTGCAGCGAGGTATCTCTTTCGAAAATTCATCGCTGTTTTGATTCATCTTTTAAGGAAGTCACTGCGGTACCCCGCGGGCTTTCGTTGGCCGAAAGAAAATTAGACGCCAGGGAAGTTTATGCATGAAACACTTTTTTATGTACTGATCCTTGGGGTGGAGCGCTGCTAATTCATGGCTTGTGTCGCACTTTCTCTTTTCTTCGGACGTCTGCAGAACACGCTCAACTGTTGTGAGTGTGCTCTCATGTTATAGCTACAAGTCCATGAACAGTTCAAGGCTGAAATGTTTTACCCCATCATTGCTTTGTGAAAATGGCGCATGGAAAATATCGTAAATGTTTCTAAAAAAATCAGTTAAACATGGACCTAAAATAACAAAGTGTGCAGTTTTTAAAAAGTTTCTTTACCTTGAACTACCGACGAAGATGACTCGTCGCATGGCTTGATGGAGTAGATAATCAATTGTGTGATCTTATTGCTGCCTTAGGAAGACCTGTTCCAAACCCGTTTATGTTGTTTCCAGCGACAACCGCTATACCTAGGTCAAGTGATTTTCTCACTAAGTTTTAATCTTAGTGTTTATCATTTCCGTGCACTCCTTTATAGTGATTCTCAGTACCATTTAATCGTATATCGATTATCATTACTGTTTAATAGTATTGTGATTCTCAGTACCATTTAATCGTATATCGATTATCATTACTGTTTAATAGTATTGTGATTCTCAGTACCATTTAATCGTATAATGTTTCAGTGCTCTTTCTTCCGAGTAAAAATTGTTGCATTAGAAATCGCTCAAGAAACATAGCGGATACACTATGGTGGTATACCATAAAAATTCTTCAATTATTTGCTTCCGTATGCTAACATTGTAAAGTTTTTATCCATTTTTTACTTATCTAATCGCAACGTAATCTCGGGTTCTTCTTTTCATGCGTTTTTTGGTGTAAAATATTTGTTATCTTTTGCGCCGCTGACCGCTGATGTGTAATGTACTGCGCATTTCGCCAGCGTCACATAACTGCATTCAACTGCGATTAACACACGGCTATAAATGACTTAGTAGCGTAAGCCATGCAATCCCTGTGTTAAAAGACGCGTATTTTTTACCTCCTGTGTTGGGTTAAATCTAGCGCTGAAATCGAGAACAGACAAGGAAGGCTGAACGCTGTGCAAACAATTATCGTGTGCTAAAGTTAATCGCGAGGAAATGGTGACAAGCTCATTTCTTAGTCAGTCAATGGTTAAAATTACCATTAAATTAGGCTGTCGGGCTTGGCCCGCTTGATGGTGAGTGTTAAATAAGAGCTGTCGTCTGTTTACGGCTTCACGCATTAAGTTCTTCATGAAATTATGTTTCCCTCGATGACCTTGCCTTTTGGGATCTTAATTATTCAAACTACGTAAAAACTGCACGGGCCATCCTTTTCATTTTTTCTTCATTAATGACTTGAAGTGTAACACATTTACTGTTCGTAGGAAATTGAGTTTCTGCAGTTTTAGAGAGCGAAAAGTTTGTCTTTCAAATCACACTTTAGGAATCTGAAATTTATAAAAACAAACTGATGATTAAATTTTGGAATTCGATCACCCCAACACATAGCTGCACATTCTGAGAAAAAATGCCTTTACAGCGAGAAAGCATGTCTGACAATTGCAAGCATCATTTGAAGAAACGCTTGTGGAAAAAATGATAGTGAATGTGTTAGCAACTTGAGCTTCTAGTGTGCCCTATTAAAGAATATTGAAATTTACCCACTTTAGCGTCTGTTAAGGTATTTCATTTTACTTAGGCCATTTTCTCGGTAAAATAAGGCAACCGATCTATTAATGAAGTTTTCACTTAAAGCGCTGCGTCTTTATGCTGCTGCAATACAGTACCTGTTAGTCAAATGTGGACGTATTTCGATCTAGAAATTCATGCTATCTAAATAGTTGACTCTTGTTTGAAGGACGAACGTGCTTTTTTGCCTTCGTATCGAGAAGAAAGCTGCAAGGGCGACTGTTGTTCACACACCTCCCGACACGCCTTCACCTCCGCCAATCACAAAACAGCTGGCTCAGCCAATCCAAGGGCTCTTGACTCTATGTATAGCCCGGCTGATGAGCTTATCGAGTCGCCGATTTTATCTTCCGAGTATGTCACCAGCCGGCTATTTTTGCCTAAAACTCTCATCGGATAGGTGATCATCCTTACCTAGAACTCCTCCAGGACGAGTAGAATTTCTAAGACTAAGACGTCAGAGGAAGTTAATGGTCGTTTTTCACCTTGTCATGGTATTTTCAGTATTTGGCGTTCATTTCTGTTTTCATCCTGCCCATACTCGTTCAATATTTTTTCAGCTCACAGTCCCAGGGGAAGATGGGAAGTCCCGATCTACAGGTTATATAGGCCATTCATTTTTAAAATAGGATAGGTTTTTGTTTTGTTTCGGTCCCATTTTTTTTTCGGTTCACTGCTGTTCTTTTTCATCACCATTTACATTTTTTTCCATCTTTCATGATCTTTCTTTTTCTTCCATCTTTTTCATGAACTCTTTCTCCACCTGCTGTTTCAATGCGAAGGGGATATCATGTGGGACCACACCTCGTAAGTAGATTCTCCGTTCGCTTAATTCCATAATAAATGAGGGTTTCCTCCTTCCTCTCTACGGAACACCTTTGTTGCGGTTAGAGTGGCTTAAACTAACTTCTCTAATCTAATTTAATACACAGTCAAGCACTCGCTAAGTTACTGCTGGGTAAGTGCTAGAATTGAATCATGCAGAAAAAATATCATTTTTTATAATGAGAGTTTTGGTGATAGTGCCCCCTCAGGGGGACACAACTATTGTATCTATGGGAATTTGCGCTCCCAGGGGAAAAATGTGAGGGCCCGAGCTGAGAGTTAGGTAGGCCTTCTTTTTGTTGAAATAAAATGTTTTTTGTTATGTTAAGGACCACCTTTTTTCGGTTCACTACTGTCCTGTTTTTCAGCACCTCTGACTTTCTTCTTCAACTTTTATCTTATTTCATGAACTTCTTTCCCATCTTACTGTTTCTATGCCCTTTCTGCATAGATTCCTCATTTTCTTATCTCCAAACTAAATGGTGCCTTCCTCCTTCCTCTCTTCGATACGCTCTATTTTTGCAGCGGTTAGGGAGGCTTAAACTAACTTATAGTCTAATCTTTTGTGATAGTGCGTGCATTCGGGAATTAGTGGCGTCTTTCCCGGCCTTTACGCTTATAGGATCATGATTTCTATTAGAATGTTTCCCTGCTAATTATCGAGATGCTGGGGACATGGGGAAGCATTACCATTTCTGTGCCAGATGGCATTTAGACGTATATTCTTTTTAGCTGCCGACGTGGAAGGAATAAAAGATTTTCTCCAGAAAAATTTTGAAAAATGCCTTCTGGAAAAAATCATATTTGAAAATGAGATTCAATTCCACGAATGTTGGGCAATCGGCCGTGAAATTTTACAAATGAATTACGAGCTTTTTCCAAGTGTTGAGCATGAGACGGTTTTAAATAGAAAGCAGGAAAATATTGCCAAATTGGATCCGCAGTTAGCCTTGAAGAGTCGCTTAAAACACCAGCTTAACGAATAACTCGTACACGAGTACCATCAGTCATTTTAGAATTAGGTAGAGGATCACAGTCGGTTTTTCGTTTGAGTCTGCCGTGAAATACACGTGTGATGAGTGTGTGTAGTGTCATGATAAGGTTTGAGTTAGGCCTGAAATACACGTGCGGCAGGCGTACACAGCATCAGGGTTAATTTAGAGTTAGTCTGAAATATGAGGTGGGTGCAAAAGTAATGTCCGATTTGGAGTTACGTCCATCGGTTTCAGTGACCTCATTACACTTTTTAACAAGTTTATAAATGCCTCGGCTGTCAAATTATGTAGGTTTAGAATCAAAATATAGATTCTACTGTTTTTCAATCTCTTCTTTTCTTGTTAACCTAAGTCCAGTAAAATAAAATAGTTCTGTAGTCCCCGGAACAAATGAAAATAAGAAGCAGCAAGGCCAGGTGAATATGGAGGATGTCAGTATTTCTTAGCCAAGTCTGAGACACATGAACATTTCCCTGATCGGAATCGAGTGTTCTTGGATGACCTTTCTTTAGCTTTTCTTTTAAAGTGAAATCTCCACTTCGAAAACGTGAAAACAATTTCCTGCAACTTCTTTCATTTATTGCATCATACCCATGAGTGACTTGAATGGATTTTGCTGCCCCACTTGCATCCATTCCTTGATGTAACTTGTACAGAAGAACATTCATTATGATCTTTAGATGGGACAAACATGGATGTCAATATTTATGAAAAGTACGAACATAACAGAGATAATAGGAAAGATAATCGTTTAACTAAGTCACAGAAATATATTACACTTGTAACAGAACACAAAAAATTGACAAATCTAATTTTGAACATCCGTTCTAAAAATCGGACATTACACGTGCGGCAGGCGTACGCAGCGTGGTTAATTTCGAGTTGATCCTGATGCACACGTACGGCAGGGGTACTCATAGCATCGTGATTAGGTCAGAGCTCGTTTTGAAATACGAGTATGGCGGGCGTAGACAGCGTCATAAGGTTAAGTTAGTCCTGAAATACACGCATGGAGTGTCATGCAGGAGTCTCAAATACAAGGGCGCATGCAGTGTCATGATTAGGTCATAGTTAATTCTGAAATAATACACGCCTAGACATCATCATAAGGGTAAGTTCTGATATACACGTGTGCCAGGCACATGCAGTGTCATGATTCAGTTAGCCCAATGGTACACGTGCCGCGTAACGGGCGGATCCAACGTCTAACCGTATCATCTCTTGCTCGACGGATACCTGTAGAGAAGCCAATCTATTCTCGATCAAGTTCTAGTTGGTTCTAAAATAAGCACATGCACTGTAGATGCCATTCAAGCTAAAGCTTGACGAGTTTCATCTTGATTAGAGTCACTACTGATCGCTCGTGAAGGCCCAGCAGAGCGGCAGTCGTGGCGGTTGCCATGCAGCAACGCGGGCACTTGGGAGGTGAAGGGCACCTTCAGCGCCCTCGGCTGCTTCTGCCCGCACGTACCTCGCAGCATCTGTCGCCTTCACTGGCGTAGGAACTTTTCTGACATCGATATGCTGTATTAGAAACAAATTGAGCCTTGTTTAAGTTTTTTTTTATGGGTATGTAGTTTTTAGTGGGATAAGTCAGTTTTTTAAAACCACCTGTGCTCATTCGCCTAAAAGATGCGGTATTTGCACCGTCGTTTGGGGTACTTGGTGTTATTTGGTGAAAATGGCTTTGTTGTTTACACAATTTAGGTCATGGAGCACTCCTCTTATTGATTTCAAGACTACATTTCGTAGTGCAATGTGAAATGCTTCTCTATTTAAGTAAACGTGCTCTTCTAGTGAATTCTTAATTTTAGGGTGAGTGGGATAAGATCCCACTGAATCTGATCGCTCATCAGATCTTGAAGTGACCTGGTTTCTTTAGGTGAACTTGATGATTTTTTGAGAGCTTTGAGATTTGGCTTTACAGAAAGCGCTTCATTATGTAAAAGTTTAATTTTTCATTCTTAACGAGGTATTGTGATATTGTTAGCTGATAACCTGTTCTAGGATGGTTCTGGCGAATCTCCTTGTGAGATTCTGCTTAACTAGAACACACCCAGTCGTGGTGTAACGGTCCTCATCCGCCACTGTAATTTTCTCTCAACTTGTTGGGTTTGCAGTACATCGAGCACCCGAGGATTTCCGCATGACGCTTTGATTGCGGCCCACGGTATCAATATTGTTTTGAATTAATTTTTTTTAAACAAGGGCACATATTGTCCGCCATTTTTGATAGAAATAAATTCAGAATCGGATTACTTTCTGTATTGGTTGATTTTCTGAACAGTCAAGACCTCGTTTCTTATGATACTGGCTTCGGCAATAGCTTTAAGTTATTGGTTGGGCGTCAAATAATATCGGTCATGATGTCACGCTCATCACGCGTTTTAACACGAGCTTGTATGTGCTTGTGTGCGTTTTTCAAAGTGGCGTCACCTCAAGAATATAAAATTACTCTATTATTCATGGGAATAAGCGCTATTTGGAGGACGCTATATATGAGGCCCTGAGGAAAGTACGTCTGTTTTTTTAATTCAACCTTTTTTATTATTTCATTACGGACTATTATTTCGGTTCACTGCTGTCTTTTTTTATAATTCCTATTGCTTTATTTTTCAAACTTTTCCTTTTTCTTATATTTCATTCAATCTTGCTCTATCTGTGCGCAAGGAATTCAGTGTAAAGCACTCTTGTGCTTAGATTCCCCGTTCCCTTTATCCATTTTAAATGGTACCTTCCTATTCCCTCTCATTGGAACGTATTTCATGCTGTTAGGAAATTTCAAACTAACTTTAATTCATAATCCAACGTTACAAATGAGACTTATTCTCAATGGAATATCAGGTGATCTCGAGGTGAGAAAGTAGGCCTAACTCATATCGGCGAGACGACAGGCAGTTTAAAGTGCTCTGTTCCTTTCCCCTCAGGGGATACAACTTTGTATCTTTGGGAATTAGTATTTCCATGAGGAAAACGTGAGGTCTCGAGCTGATATTTAGGCAGGCCTTCTCTTTGTTGAAATTACACGTTTATTTGTTATGTTAACGACCACTTTTTTTTCGGTTCACTGCTACCCTGTTATTCAGCCCGTACTACTCTCTTCTTCAACTTTTATCTAGCTTCGTAAACTTCTCTTTCAACTTCCTGTTTCTATGCACCTTGTGCACAGATTCCGCGTTCCCTTTTGTCCATACTAAATGGTGCCTTCCTCTCTTTGGAACGCCTTTGTTGCTGTTAGGGATGCCCAAACTAACCTCTAATCTTATCGAAGTGCCTTCCGATGCACAACCGATGTTGGGCATTTTCGCGTAGATTCGACCTGCACGTTGACTCGAAATAAAGCGTCAGGAAGTGAAACCTTCGCTTTGTCGCTGTGCCTTGGTGACAGGTGCCCGCTCTCAGAAGCTGATGTGACGTGCAGGACTGACGGACACGATCTCCAAATAGGTCGGAGCTGTGCAAGCAATTTAAACTTTTCTTTATTTGTTTATTACTGTAGACGTCGGTTTTCTGCGTTAGAAGGCTATTTTGATAATGCGATTTATTAGCAGGGAAAAGTGTAACCGTTAAAGGTGAATAATTTATGAAAACACTCATCAGACCTTGAATTTACTTGGTTTCTTGTCGCGAATTTAGTTTGATGCATAATCGTGGCGGAGGATGCCTGTGTTGATGAAGTTGAATGGCCGCAGGCAAGTGGCTTGCATCACTGATGCTCAGATCCCATTATTCTTCCTTCCAAAACATGAATGCAGCAAAGCCAACCAGTGCATTTGATTCGCTTTCTACGACGTCGCGATGTTCTATCAGTATGCGTGTCACATCTTTACTGTTGTACGTCAGGGCCTGTGTGTGTTAATATATTATGAGTTAACTTTGAAAACGAATTTATTTTTAAGTTCTTGATTTGTTGGCTGTTAAATATGATTGCGTTTATCTCAGATTCACGTAGACTGTTTTCGCTTCGTATGCATTTTCTTTTCTTGGGGGTGAATAATTCTGAACAAAGATCTATTTACAAAAGACAAGCTGTAATTTTTTCGTCGGATGTGCAACTACTTTTCACTTGGATAAGATACGGAATAAGTAGCTACAACTAAGCTTTTTTCGAACACTTAAACCAGTGGCAGCTTGAAAAACTAGCCTCCGACACACCTATCTTCGCCATTGGAAAACTGGAGGAGCGCGAGCTTAAAAAACGCCACAGGCTTAGGAGATGTGCTCCTGTTTCAATATGCCTGTAAAAATCATTCAAGAAATCGATCATAATTATATGGACGATATGCTTTCTGCTTGAAATTTCTATGGGAATTAGCGCTCCCAGGGGGACTATGTAAGGGCCTGAGCTAAAGGTTAGGTAGGCTTTCTTTGTGTTGAAATAGAATAGGTTTTTGTTTTGTTACGGACCATCTTTTTTCGGTTTACTGCTGTCCTGTTTTTCAGCACCTACTACTTTCTTCTGCAACTTTTTCTTGTTTCATGAACTTCTTTCTCATCTTACTGTATCTGTGCCCTTTCTGCATAGATTCCGCGTTCCCTTAACTCCAAACTAAATGGTGCCTTCTTCCTTCCTCTCTTTGGGTCGCCTTTGTTGCGGATAGGGAGGCTTAAACTAACTAATAATCTAATCTAATCTGCTTGAATTTTGAATGATACGCTCCTCCATGCGTGTATTCTGTATGCTATAATACCGAATATCATAATCCTAAATGCGAACATTTTTTTAACATTGCGCACATGTTATATTTTTTACTTATTGTACATATATTATATTTTTTACTTGTTGTACATATATTATATTTTTTACTTACTGTACATATATTATATTTTTTACATATTGTACATATATCACATTTTTTACATATTGTACATTGTTAGATATGATTATTAAATTTGTCAGGCTGTCCTATTTGGCTCCAATTGTTAAATTTCTTATTATTTTTGGTCCTTTTTCGGGCCCAAGATTCTAGATCTTTTCGGATGCCTTTACGGGCTGACCTTGCTCACAGGTGCCGAAGTTTAGTTCGTAGAGGCTGTATCTCAGCGGATGTAGGGCTGCCGCTCATTGGGCGCCACTCAATTGAGAACTCTCTAGGAGTTGAGACCCATTTTTTTCTTTGTAGTTGGTATTCTTCTCGGGGAAGATAGTATTCGGTTAATTTCCAGATTTATTTGCAGGGAACAATATTAGTTGCAAGGTAGTTCAGTAACGGATAACGAGGTTCCGAAATTCCAGAGAGCTGACGGTTCTTTTCGTCGCTCTCTCGAATTTCGGACAAGCCGGATTCAAGAGGGTGTGGGGCGTATCTAGGTTGCTCGAATTAAATTTCGGCGAACATTATTTACAAAGCCGGTAGCGTGATGCTAGAATATCCATCTGGCCGTACTGGCGCGGGGCCTTACATACATATATTATATTTTTTACATACTGTACATACATATATTACATTTTTTACGTATTGTACATGTATTATATTTTTACATATTGTATTTTTTTCGTTCTCCAGATCCTCCGATAGATGCAGTGAACATCCCACACGTGGTGGCGATGGTGGGGCTGCCGGCGAGAGGCAAGACCTTCATCGCGATGAAGCTCGCTCGCTACCTCAACTGGGCGGGCATGCCCACAAAAGGTGAGCTCTCGTGTTTTTGTGGCGCTTTTAGCTTATGTTTGCACTGCCTTGGTTTTATATTAGTTCCTGTGTGAGCCTGGCAAGCGCTTCTCATTTCGAGGGTACAGTATGTTTCTTGCTTCAGATTTAAACATTTTGTAATGTTTCTTGTTTCTGATTCAGGCATTTTGACTTAGAATGTACTGTTGATTGTTTTTTATTTGTTTTTTTTTCCCAGTTTGTATGCATCATGATTGCTAAATTTGACTTCATGGACCGAACGTAGTTCAAGTCGTCTTTGTTGTGGTACTTCTGTTTGAAGCAGATCTTGTGAGATTTCCAAGTCTACACGCTGAGCATATTTACAAGTAGTCTTTTTCAAAGCTAGAAGTAAGTCCAAAATCTGTTATCTCTGTGAAACATAAAATTTGAAATTTCCTCAATCTTGGTGTGCTGCACTTCTCTAGTAAGGTACTCCTCAGCCACACTTTTTCGCAGGAGCTTTATCAATTTAGCTCCCCAAGTGTACCCAATGCATCGGGTGGCTAAAATAACAGAAGCTTCGACGAAAAAGTTCGACTAAGTCTTACCAATTATCTGGAGCGACTTAACTGCGTCAGCTAACACAAAGTTGGTGCTGTGCAGTGTTCAATGTGGGGGACTACCGACGGAAGGCGATGGGACTGTTTCCTGGACACGACTTCTTCTTGTCGGCCAACAGAGAGGGCACCGCTATACGCAACAAGGTGGCTCTCGACGCGCTTCAGGTGAGACCACCACCGCTTTGTTATTGTTCACCTTTTATCTCGTTTCATGAACTTCTTTCTTAGCTTACTGTTTTTATGTACTTTGTGCATAGATTCCGCGTTCCCTTAACTCTATACTAAATGATGCCTTCATCGTTCCTCTCTTTGAACATCTTTGTTGAGGTAAAGGGAGGCTAAAACTTTCTTATAATCAATTAATCAATTGTCCGAAATAGCGGGTCAGGATTCACTAGCGCGGTGCAACTCGCATGTGAGACAAAGTTGCTGAAGTTTGCTCCCATCATAACTCGAGTTACTGAACTAAGTTTTGATCAATTTTCCGCGGGGTGTTAATGAAATGAACTTTTGGTTGAAGATGTTGAAGGTATAGGAATTCTGACAAATTAATTTGTAACGTTTCTACTGAGAAAGTTATTCTTGATATACGTAACTAAAAAGGTTTTATCACTGAAAAAAAGTTAGAGAATTCATATGAAGTTGTTCAAGTCGCTCTCAAACTGACAGACGCGTGACGATTTTTGTGCTGCTTGAATCGCCGCGTTTAATTAAAGCATTTGGATTGTTCTGACGAGTTGAATAAGCTCGACGCAGAGGCATGTAATTAGGACTTTAGTTTATTTCAACTATTTTGCTCTCGGTACGAGTGGTTTAACTTGTGAGGGTATTGTTCGGCATGATTGTTGTCCTATAACTCTTCAAAAAAAGCTAACTCTGATACTGGTCTTTGAACTATCACGCGTGTGTGTGTTTGAACTTCCTTTTTCAGAAAGTATTCCTTGTGAATAGTCCGGTACTTTTTACAAATTTGTTTTTTCCGTAGCTCTGAAATTTTTCCCTAACGAAGTTTCGTATGTTTTGTATTTTATTACTCATCAAAGCACTTCTCATCTTGGAGCCGCTTTTCTTGTCTAAGTCTATGAAAACCTAAATGTAGGCCTGAAAGATCACAGTTGGTGATCACTCTAAGTTTGGCTATGTCTCAAACTTGGTCTCTCAACCAACTTAGCTCATGCCAACTCTGCAGGGCTGCCATGTGCTGAAAAATATGACAACAGAGCGATTTAACCAATATAGCAGCCCTGTGACCTACATCCTCGCGTCCCTCCGTCTGCAGGCTGCCTACTCCCTGCCTGGCCTGCGGCCAAGTCCACCTGCCCTTTGGACTGAGGCCTCTGACAATAATGACCTGCGTTGCTTAACTTGCATTCATGGCAGATTTCTTATAAATACAACGCCGTCTTTGACGTATGAACTCATGTTCTCGTGTAATTCATGGGCAACTGTTGTACCTAAGATATTTGATGCATCATAACTTAGCGCTGCAAATGAGTTGAAGTATGTTACTCACAGATATCCTTTTTATGTTGCGTAATGTATATCTTGTATTGGTCGTACAAGCTTTGTAAGCATCGTGAATATTCAAGGAAGATAGCTAGTGTTTTTGTCTATTTAGCGGTTTGGATTGACGGTAATTCGTCATGGCTGTCGTAACTACTCTTCTCACCTTCGTTCTAGTTCAGGAGCCCTGATGTAGCCTGGAAAATTCCTGCCTTTATTTACGTTATCTAAACAAAGTAATCAATGTCCTGTGCAACCGTTGTTCCTCATGAGAGTATAAGTTGCTGTTCTGCCATCGCAATTTTTTCTCCTTCTTCTGAAAGGAGCTCTGATAGCAGTTATTCTATTCTGTGAGATGTGAGCACCGAACGGTTTATTACGGCATAATTGCATTCGTACTACATAACTTTACATAGTCAACACGATTTCGGGGATAGATTTTCCAATTTTCATGTTTTGCGCGCCTTGTCTTTCCTGTATGCCTAATCGTTTTTTTGAAGCAGCTGATGAATTTCCCTCTGTTTGCAGTTCCCATTTCTTGTCCTCTACCACGTTGCTCGCATTGTACTGAAGAGCAGCCGCCGCTACTTTACTGCAACGTTTGACAATGACAAATCTGTGTGGCTTGCGCGCTGTCTAGAAATGTATTAACTGCCGACGTCTTCTACAGGATGTAGTTGAGTTCCTGAGCGCAGGCGGCCAGGTGGCGGTGTATGATGCAGCCAACATAACGCAGGAGCGCCGGAAGCTCATCCACAAGATAATCGTCGAGAGAATGGGCTACAAGCTCTTTTTCATAGAGTCCATTTGCAACGAGCCCAAGATCATCGAGGCCAATATTATGGTGAGTCGCTGGGCGATGGAGAGATACTGTTGTGTTGCCAGCTTTGAGGCTATCATTGCTTGTCGTTGTGAATGGAGTAGACTTTTGATTTCTGCTCACGAACCTCAGAACATACATGGATCTCTGCTCATGGATCATTGTTGATAGATCTGAACTTACGAATCTTCCCCAATGAACATTTGGTTGTAAATCTTTGCTTATGGAACTTTCCCGTATATATTATTTCAGTGAAATTTTGCATGCTTTTGCATTTTAATTCTGGATCCTCAGTTTTGGTTTCTGGCTTATTGATTCTTGTTCAAGTCTTTTCTTATGGATCCTTACTTAGGGATTCTTGATTATTGATTTTCAATTATGGACCTTGATTTATCAGTCTTAGCTGGCAGATTTTTTAGCTTATGAATTTTTCTGAAAGGGTCGTTCATCGTTAATGTAATGGTACTCATCTAATACTATATGTATTAGATGATCAATGTTGCCTAGTTAGAAAGCTTGTATGGTAGTATGCTTGCGTGTCAACATGATTGGTTAGAGGACTCCAGACACTAATGTGTGGCTGGAATGTGTTGTGTATTATTAACGTATACCGATACGTTCACTAGCACCTGTGTTGTTTGCAAAAGAAAATACACTGGTAATTTGCGTGTCTTTTATAATCGTTTGCTGAGATAGCTTCTGGTTGACCTCGACAGCGTAGTATTTAGAAGAACTCACGTGCCAGTCGTCAGTGCTGTGCAAATAACTTGTGTGTAATTATTGAAGTAGACCATGTCGCCTGCAATGTGTGCTCTGCGATCAGTTTGTGCTATTATTAAGTTAGGCTAGGGGTGACATGGCATGTGTTTTGTGCAAATACGTTGCGTAAGTGTAAAGGTAGATTAGGTTGCGTGGCATGTGTGCACTACGTTCAAATTTTATAATAATTACTAAGATACACTACGTAGCGTGACATGCGGGCTCTACGAATAACTCACGGGCTCTACGAACAACTCGTTTTACAAATTCGGCAGGAAAGCAAAGTAACCAACCCTGACTACAGCGAGATGGCCACAGAAGACGCCGTTAACGACTTCCTCAAGAGGATCGACCACTATTGTAGTCGCTACGAGGCCATCGACGAGGAGAATGAGAAGACCTTCAGCTTCATGAAGATTTTTGATGCTGGTGCGTGACGAAGTTTCTGTTCGAAATTTGTTAATTTATTATTTCAATAGTCATTATTCAATTTTACTTGTATCGTTTGAGTGTTATTTTAGGCTATCCGTTTTTTCATTAAAAATAACATTCTAGTGGAACGACAGAGCTTTTTGCAACGAAGTTATTGTGAATTGCACTTTTGTGCCTAAACTGAATGATCATAGTTAAGTCCAAAGTGACTACCATTAGGCATTTTTAAGTACGTGGTTTGCTCTTGGTGGGACTTTTTCCGGCTAGACTAATATCGAGTGTGGAGATTTTGTGCTTACGGAAATGATTTTGAGCATGTGCATCTCTTTTCAAGAATACATCAGGGCTGTCACTTATTTTTCCTTTCATATTAGTGCTACAGCGTTTTGAATCGTCCTGAAAAATAAGTACATAAACTGCTCCTCCTGTAACAGGAATGTGGTGTTCCACTCACGGTGTGTTGTTCGACTCACGTTGTGCTGTTCGAGTTAATGGAAGAAATGTTTATGAAAGAAACTAGTGCTCAATCAAGATGAAACTTTTCAAATTTGAACGATTCATTTATTTGAACTTTGCGTGCATAGTCCATTTATTTTACATTATTCTCGATAAAATTACTTTTTTTTTAATTTATCCATCTGCTCTCTGGTGTTGATGAGAGTAGTCCTCGCAATCTTAACAATACTCACTCATTAGGACAGTAATATCTGTGCCTTTACGTATTTTTCTAGAATTTCACGTTTTATCAAGCAATGATAACTTCACTTGTTTTCGTTCTGATTTCATCGCCATACTTGTTGGTCAATTGACAAACTTTTATGAGCACAGTTTTAAACATATTCTGTGAGGTAAAGGACAGAATTATTATTATTTAACATATAAAGGTAGTGCCTGTTTATAGTACTTCAACGCAACTCATTTTCATGAATGAAATTCAGCTAAATTAAGGTTATGAAGGAGTTCCCGTTTGAGAAAAAAAAAAAGTTATTCACTTTGTGAGGATGATGGTTCCCCTCAGGGGGATACAATTATTGTATCTATGGGAACTAGCGCTCCCAGGGGGACAATGTGAGGGCCTGAGCTGAGAGTTAGGTAGGCCTTCTTTTTGTTGAAATATGTTTTTGTTTTGTTAAGGACCACCTTTTTTCGGTTCACTGCTGTCCTGTTTTTCAGCACCTACTACTGTCTTCTTCAACTTTGGTCTTGTTTCATAATCTTCTTTCACAACTAACTGTTTCTATGCCTTTCTGCGTAGATTCCGCGTTTCCTTAACTCCATACTAAATGGTGTCTTCCTCCTTCCTCTCTTTGGATCGCAATTGTTGCTGGGTAGGGAGGCTAAAACTAACGACTAATCGACTAATCTTTGTGAGGATGACCAGTACAAGAAGTCCCAGCTTGAGTACTGTAGATTCCAGTTTCAGAAGTTCTACTGTATTTAAAAAATTCTTCTATTTCACGGAAAAAGTTCTAGTTCAAGAAAAAGTTATTCACGTTCAGGATGGCCAGTACAAGAAGTCCAGTTAGAGTAGATTGAAGTTTCAGAAGTTTTAATTCATTTAAAAAAATCATCCTATTTCGCGTTTAGTCCGGTGACTTGTTTTGTGAAACTCGGCTGGGTTGGCGTTGGTTTGAGCTGCGTTGTGTGCGTGAGCAGGCAGGCGCGTGGTGGTGCACAAGCAGGAGGGCCACATCCAGAGCCGCGTGGCGTACTACCTCATGAACATCCACATCACGCCGCGCTCCATCTACCTCACCAGGGTCAGTACATTCTCTTCTAATACCTCATCTAGCTCAGTAAGTTCTCATCTAATGCCTCGTTAGGGTGAGTAGATTCTCTTCTACTACCTCATCTAGGTCAGTAAATCCTCATCTACTTCATCGTTAGGGTGAGAAGGTTGCCTCCGACCTCATGTAGGTCAGTAAATCCTCATCTAGTTCCTAGTAAAGGTGAGTAGATCTTCCTCCACCGTCTCGCCAGGATGAGTAGGCTATTTACAATTTCTAGAATCTAACATTTCTCTAGTATGAGCAGATTGTCTTTTACTACTACCTAAAGATGATTTTACTACTACCTAAAGGTTGTCAGGTTGTGCTGTTTACTGACAACCCTGCTCACCAGTGGTGGCACTCCCTCAGATAATACTGTCGACAACGGCTCCGAACGCTGCAGTTCGGCATTTTTCGGTGCCTTTTTCAACAGTATTTTTGATTGAATAGGTTCACAACCTCGTTTTCTCTGAACGGGATATTATCAATGAACCACAACCTCGTTTTTTTCTAAACGGGATTATATTAAAGAATTGCTTGCCAAAGTTGACTCATGTTATTACTATTCAGTAAGTGCGCGATGGATTTCCAGTGGAAGGTTTTTAATCTCACTTAGGGAAACACTCGTGTCAGTGATATTTTATTCTCTGTATGAATGTATTCACCTCCTCTTGAATGCGGAACAGCAAAGTGTGTAGGAAGTCTTCTCTTTCATTTTGTGCTTTGAACTCGACAAGGCTGATTTAGATCTTGTACAGATGGCATTTGAGGTCGCTTCTGGTAGGACAATGGTGGTTTTGATCTTAATCTTGCTTCAGTGATGAGCCGAAACTGAATCCTGTTGTGAAGAACGTATTTTTAATGCTTCCATTGTTAAGTTGTACATGTACGACATATCGCTTGCTGCTTCGAACAAAAAGAAAGCCAAATGTGGGTTCATAGTTTTTTATTTGAGTTAAAGTACTGCATTCATTGTTCTTCTTATGTGATGGGAATTTAGCAGGAGAGCTACTAGATTATTTATTTTCAGTATTAGATGTGCTAATAATACTTCGGGGATGTTGAAAAAACTGTAAGGTATTTTTAAGAAAACTTTTGTCCGATATTCTCAAGTAAATATAGCTTATTAAATTTGTTTTCATAATGAATAGATGCGCTCGTTCCGAAGTCTTAAAACTGGTCTAATATCGTGTAGCATTTGCGCTGCCAGACATTCCAATTTTATCTGAATGAACTCGCATATTTCTTATTTTAGTTGAAGATGTGTGACGTACTCAATTTTAAAGCATTGAGCTTCACTGAACTTAAAAAAACTCAACTTGCGTGTGTGCATCGCTTCCAGCACGGAGAGAGCGTATTCAACCAGATGGGTCGCATTGGCGGTGACTCCGACTTGTCCCCCAACGGCCTCGAGTACTCCAAAGCTCTGGCCAAGTTCATCAAGAGCCAAAGCATCCCGAACTTGAGAGTATGGACGTCTTACATGAAGCGCACCATCCAGACCGCCGCCAACATCGATGCTCCCCAGGAGCGCTGGAAGGCGCTCAATGAGATCGATGCTGTAAGTCTTAGATCGGCTCGAGGGAGTGAAACTTCCCCTCCGTGTAGACGCGCTGTTCCGCTCGAAGCAGTAGAATTCGGTGTTGTCTCTCTATAAGTTCTGTGTGTAATAATTTGCGTGTTTATATTCGTCAATGCTGAGAATAGTTTTTACTGATATATCAAAGCCAAGGAAGCATTGAGAAGTGTCTAGGTATTTTAGCAAGTTAACGAGGTGAGCCATTCAATTGTAAATTTCTTCACCGCAGGGCATCTGTGAAGGCTTGACGTACGAGGAGATACAGGAGCAGCTGCCTGAGGAGTTCGCCGCCAGGGACAATAACAAATATCAGTACAGGTCAGGGTCTTATTCTAACGTTACCCGTACAGGTCAGGGTCTTATTTTGATGTTACCCGTACAGGTCGGGATCTAATTGTAATGTAACCTGTACAGGCCAGGGTCTAGTGGTATAATCGGCAGAAGTAAGAGTATAGGTCGGGGAGTACTGCACAGGATGTGCACAGGATGTGACTTGTACAGATCAGGGTCTCGTTATGCAATCAGTACAGGTCAGAGTTGAGTTGTATAACCAGTGCCCGTATTAGACTATGTAGTTTGAAGACTATGATCACAGTACCTCTGGGGGAGAGGAATTGGCTTCACTGCTGCTTAGCATCCAAGTGTTACTTTCAATCTAAAAAAAATACTATATATTGTGGTGTTCTCCCCCAGGCTGCAACACGCTTCGGGCAGGCTTTGAGCTATCTTTTTCGTGATAGGATAGCCCGAAGCGAGTGCCTGAGGTACAACCGTATTCGGCAGGATATGGACAACACGGGGGAACACGGTAATTATATTGGTGACTGTTAGGTACACGGAACACGGACCATTACACTGGGCCCTCGGTGACTACTATGAGCACTGTTCGTTACTCGTAAATTACGTAATGATTGGAACACGGCACTAATACGTGATGGTTGAAATACAATACTATTCGAGAAGTACGTAATGATTGAAACACAATCCTATGCGAGAATAGTACAAATATGTGGTGATTGAAGTACAATCCTATTCGAGAATGACCTAAATTGAAACTTAATCCCATGCGAGAATAGCACAAATACGTGATGACTGAAGCACAATCCTATTCGGGAATGACGTAATGATTGAAACACAATCCTATGCGAGAATAGCACAAATACGTGATGATTGAAGCACAATCCTATTCGGGAATGACGTAATGATTGGAACACAATCCTATGCGAGAATAGTACTAATACGTGATGATTGAAATGCAATCCTATTCGAAAATGACATAAATTACGTAATGATTGAAACACAATCCTATGCGAGAATAGCGCCAATACGTGATGATTGAAGCACAATCCTATTCGGGAATGTCGTAATGATTGGGACACAATCCTATGCGAGAATAGTACTAATACGTGATGATTGAAATACAATCCTATTCGAAAATGACATAAATTACGTAATGATTGAAACACAATTCTATGCGAGAATAGCACAAATACGTGATGATTGAAGCACCAATAGCGGGTAACGTCCGCGAGGACGCTACTTACGAACGCAGCGGCGAGACGTGATGATTGGTGCTACGTCGTGCGACTGTTACGAACAGGTCAGCTGGGGCTAGCGGGGCGCCGAGACGAGGCTAGTCAGCTGGGTCGGGCTCAGCCGCCACGCGGTTCACCGTTGTAGCTGGTAAGTAGCTACGGCGAGGCTAGCCGGCCGGAGCGGGCGAGAGATGTCGTAGAGCGGCTTGGCCGACGACGCCGGCGCGGGGCGTTGCAACGTGACTTTTTTAAGGCTTTGAAACACCTTGAAGCGTCAAGACGCTACTAGGTTTAAGACCTTGCAACACCTTGGGGCGTCGATAGGCAGGGCCGGTCTCCGGAGCTTGGTGCAGGTACGCGAGAGACAAAGTCGACCTCGGAAGCTAGATGCAGGAACACGAGGCTGGTGCTGGAGATGTGACTTGAACGAGGACGAGGGCTTGAGTGAGAGCGAGCCTTGTTGGGGTCGCCTTATGTAGGCCTCGAGTGCAAGCCTTGAGTCCGGGCGTGAGTCCTGATTGGTCGCGAGTTTGTGGGCCTGTGGTGCTGGAGGCAGGAAGCCGTTGTAGCTTACGGGCACCTTTTCTCATAGTCGCGAGGCGGCTTCTCTCAGGTCCCGTGTTTGGTCGACTAGGCGCTTCGGGTCCGGAGGTGCTCTGGAACGGATGCGGTTGTAGTCTGGAGGCAGCTTTTCTCAGGTCTTGTGGAGGTCCGCGGCTTGCCGCTGGGATCACCACAGGTGTCCCTCTCCTGTTTTTTTTTTTTTTTTTTTTAAACACTTAGTACCTCACTGGTGGTCTGCTTTCTCTGCCGTATTTAGTGAATACTGCCTGTTTTGCTGTTTCAGGGATTGCTGTGCCTGTTCCAGGGAACGGAACTCCCTCGTATACTTCGTAGTTTGTTGCTCTCGGTGCCTTAGCCTGTTGTTGAGGTTTATCCTCGATGGTGGGTAGGTACGCTGCTTTGACCCTTTCCGTCGCGATGTTAGCTTTTTTTCCTTGTATATCTACGGTGATGTAGTTTGGTGTCCTTTGGAGCACGGGAAAGGGACCTGCGTAGGGTTTCTGTAAGGGTCTTCTGTGCCCCCCGTGTTTCACGAAGACGTTGGTCGCCTTGTATAGAGCGCTCGGGACATTGGCTTTTTGGGGTCCCTGTTGTCGTGGCAGTATTGGCTGCAGGTTTGTCACTCGTTTTTTTAGGCATTGTAGAAATTCTCTGGCGGGCCGGTCTCCTTTTTCTTTCTCGGGTAGCTCTCCTGCGAGGCGCAATGTTTGTCCGTATACCATTTCAGCGGGGGAGATGTTTGCGTCCGTGTGTGGCGTGGCTCGGATGTTAAGCAGTATGAGGGGTAGTGCGTCTGCCCAGTCTGCGTCAGTGACCGTAGCTTTTAACGCCTCCTTCAATCTTCTGTGCATCCTCTCCACCAGTCCGTTGCTCTGCGGGTGGTACGCTGTCGTTCGCTGTCTCTCAGCGCCCAGCGCCGTCAGCAAGTTTTTCCATAAGTTAGACTCGAACTGGACGCCTTGGTCCGTGATGATTGTTGTTGGAGCGCCGAATGATGCTACCCAGTCTTTTAGGAATGCCCGTGCTGTTGTTTCTGCCGTACAATCGGCCATTGGGGTAGCGGTGCACCATCTGGTGAAGCGGTCAATGCACGTCAGCAGGTACCGTTTGTTTTGTGACACGGGTAGTGGTCCGACGATATCGATGTGTATCGTCTGGAACCGTTCCTTGGGTACCGGCATCTTCCCGGGCGGGCATTTGGTGTGCCTTATTATTTTGCTTGTCTGGCATGGAATGCACTCGCGTGTCCACTTGCCGACGTCTTTGTTGAGTCCGGGCCAGATTACTCGCTGCCTCAAGAGGTCCCTTGTTGCTTGTATGCCGGGATGACTCGCCCCGTGGAAATGCTGAAATACGTTCTTTCTGCAGCATTCCGGGATGTATGGCCTCCGTAGGCCTGTTGACACGTCGCACCAGAGGGGTGGTTTACCGGTCTGTCTGATTATGGGGCGTAGTTTGAGCGCGTTCTTTGATGCTGGGTGCAGCAGTTCTTCTAATTCTGCGTCTCTGTTTTGTTCGGTCATTATTTTGTCGTAGTTGATCGCGGGTCCTTTAGGTATTATTGTTGACACGAGGCGTGATAGCGCGTCTGCGACCGTGTTGTTGTCGCCGCTGATGTGCTTGATTTCGCAGTCGAACTGTGAGAGGTAGGAGAGCTGTCTTGCTACCCGGGGGCTGTTGCCTTCCGTGGCTTTTTGCAGGGCAAAACAGAGCGGTTTATGGTCTGTCCTGATTTCGAAGCTTCGGCCTTCCAAAAAATGCTCGAAGTGTTTCACTGCGAGGAATATCGTCATTAGTTCGCGGTCGTAGGTGCTGTATTTACGTTGGGTGTCGTCTAGTTTTTTGGAGAAAAATGCTACGGGGCGCTGTTCTTGCCCGACTTTTTGTTGTAGTACGGCGCCGACTGCGGTTCCTGATGCGTCTGTGATTAAGGTGCTTATGCCTTCTGGAGCGGGGTGCGCTAGCAAGGTGAGTTGCGAGATCTCGCGTTTTAGGCTAGTGAACGCTGCGTCTAGTTCTGTTGTCCAGTTGATAATTTTCTTTGAGTTTTTGGAGTATCCTTTTGTCAATCCGGTCAGAGCTTGCATCTTTTCTGCTGCGGCTGGGAGGAATCGGTGGTAATAGTTGACTATTCCTAGGAATTGTCGTAGCTTTTTTACTGTTGCTGGTTGGGGAAAACTGCATATTTCCTTTTTTTTTCTGAGGGAGTGGTGAGATTCCGCCGGCTGACACTCTGTGTCCGAGAAAGTCTAGCTCGGGCACTCCGAAAATGCACTTGGCGGGGTGCACGCGCAGTCCTTCTCCTTGTAGCCGTTGGAAGAGTTGTCGGAGGTGTTTTTGGTGCTCCTCTGCGTTTGCGGACGCTATCAGTATGTCGTCGATGTATGCCGTTACGAAGTCCATGTCTCTTGTTACCGCGTCGATGTATCGTTGGAACGTTTGGGCTGCGTTCCGCAGCCCGAATGACATCACGGTGTATTCGTACAGCCCAAATGGTGTGGTGATGGCCGTTTTCTGGATGTCTTCGTTTTTGACGGGTATTTGGTGATAGGCTTTGACGAGGTCGATTTTGGAGAAGATTGTTTTGTTATGCAGTTTGT
This sequence comes from Morinoia aosen, assembly GCA_030386875.1. Classification (NCBI taxonomy): domain Eukaryota; kingdom Metazoa; phylum Arthropoda; class Malacostraca; order Amphipoda; family Talitridae; genus Morinoia; species Morinoia aosen. The sequence continues at coordinate 11,865,504 of CM059563.1, forward strand.
AATGGAAGTCTTGACAGTGTGGTATTGGGTAACGGTCAGGTTTGGTGCTTGCGTTCAGTCGTCTGTAGTCTCCGCAGATTCTCCATGCCCCGGGTTCGGCTGCCTTTGGTACCATGTGCATGGGTGATGCCCAGGCGCTCTTCGACGGCCTGATGATGCCATGTTCCAGCATTTCCTTGAATTCTTGTCGCGCCGCTTCCAATTTTTCCGGAGACAGTCTCCTTGGTCGTGCATATACTGGGGGTCCGGTTGTTTCGATGTGATGTTCTACGTCGATTTTCTTTTGTGTGTGCCGGATGTGTTGGGAGGTCGGTAGTATTCCGGGGTATTCCTCGTACAATGTGTTGAATTCCGGGGCGGTTTGGTGTTCGATCCTGTGCACTCGTTGGCTTCTTGAAACGACACGTTTGCAGGGTACTTTGGTTCCGGAAGTTTGGGCGTATAGGCTTGCGTTTGCGGTGTCGACGCTTAGCTGGTGTGCGGCGAGGAAATCCATGCCAATGATCGGTTGTCCCACGTCCGCTTCTATGAAGTTCCAACTTACGGGCCATAGGGGGTTGAGGAGGATGATGCGCTCAGTCGTCCCGTAAGAAGCTATGGGGGTGTTGTTGGCGGCGAGTAAGTCGTAGGACGGGGGTTTGAGCGTGTGTTTCTTTTTAGCTGGTACTAGGCTGACGGCTGAACCGGTGTCGATGAGGTATCGTACGTTGCCGGTGTCTGTGACGTACATTAGCTCGCCTTTTTTGTCTGTGCGGAGACTGGGGCGTTTACCATTCTCCGCGGTCGTCGTTTCCGCGAAACTGCAAGGTTGGGTACAGTTTCTTGCTCGGTTACCGAAAGTTTGGTGGTAATAGCAGATTGCTTGGTCCTGCTTGATTCTTGTATTGCTTCTGTTTCCGTACCTGGGTCCTGGGGTTTGGTTTCGCCAATCTTCTGCTTGCTTCTTGTTTTCCTGTGGGCGTAAAGCGTTTGCCAGCATTTTCTTGAGTTCTGCTATTTCCTGTAGGGCTTTGTCAAATTCCGCTCTTGAGACGGTAAGAGATGGTGGTTGTTTGATGGCAGTTACGGCGATGGGTTCACTCATGGCAGTTTGGCAAGCGGTTTGCCTTGCTATGATCTGATCTGCGATTACTCTGTATTCTTCGTCCGTTTTTCCCCTGCCTAGAGCCTCGATCAGCGGTTGTGCTGTGATTGGTAGCTTTGCGAGGTGCATGGAACGGATGACGGACGGTGGTAGGGGTGCTTGCCTGCAGCTGTTCAGTCGTTTCATTTCGAGGAGCAATTCTGATGGCGTATTGTCTCCCATGGTAGTTTTGACGATGGTGTCGTAGTTTGCTTCCTCGTCGTGTCGCACGAAACGGTGCGTTAATGCGGCTTTTAATGCGTCGTATTTGTCGTTTGCCGGTGGGTTCAGGAGTATTTCTTGGATCTCGGATACGATGTGTGTTGGGAGTCCTCCTAGTAACGCTCCGAACTTTGCGCCGTCGTCCAGGTTTGGTCCTTGTGCGAGGAACACGTCGCAATGCAGTAACCATCCTTTCACATCTCCGCTGAATGCGGGCAACCGGATATCTTTCCCAGCCATGCCTCCTATTGCCTGCCGAATACCTCTGGGGTCAACCAGTGTGGTGTTCTCCCCCAGGCTGTAACACGCTTCGGGCAGGCTTTGAGCTATCTTTTTCGTGATAGGATAGCCCGAAGCGAGTGCCTGAGGTACAACCGTATTCGGCAGGATATGGACAACACGGGGGAACACGGTAATTATATTGGTGACTGTTAGGTACACGGAACACGGACCATTACACTGGGCCCTCGGTGACTACTATGAGCACTGTTCGTTACTCGTAAATTACGTAATGATTGGAACACGGCACTAATACGTGATGGTTGAAATACAATACTATTCGAGAAGTACGTAATGATTGAAACACAATCCTATGCGAGAATAGTACAAATATGTGGTGATTGAAGTACAATCCTATTCGAGAATGACCTAAATTGAAACTTAATCCCATGCGAGAATAGCACAAATACGTGATGATTGAAGCACAATCCTATTCGGGAATGACGTAATGATTGAAACACAATCCTATGCGAGAATAGCACAAATACGTGATGATTGAAGCACAATCCTATTCGGGAATGACGTAATGATTGGAACACAATCCTATGCGAGAATAGTACTAATACGTGATGATTGAAATACAATCCTATTCGAAAATGACATAAATTACGTAATGATTGAAACACAATCCTATGCGAGAATAGCGCCAATACGTGATGATTGAAGCACAATCCTATTCGGGAATGTCGTAATGATTGGGACACAATCCTATGCGAGAATAGTACTAATACGTGATGATTGAAATACAATCCTATTCGAAAATGACATAAATTACGTAATGATTGAAACACAATTCTATGCGAGAATAGCACAAATACGTGATGATTGAAGCACCAATAGCGGGTAACGTCCGCGAGGACGCTACTTACGAACGCAGCGGCGAGACGTGATGATTGGTGCTACGTCGTGCGACTGTTACGAACAGGTCAGCTGGGGCTAGCGGGGCGCCGAGACGAGGCTAGTCAGCTGGGTCGGGCTCAGCCGCCACGCGGTTCACCGTTGTAGCTGGTAAGTAGCTACGGCGAGGCTAGCCGGCCGGAGCGGGCGAGAGATGTCGTAGAGCGGCTTGGCCGACGACGCCGGCGCGGGGCGTTGCAACGTGACTTTTTTAAGGCTTTGAAACACCTTGAAGCGTCAAGACGCTACTAGGTTTAAGACCTTGCAACACCTTGGGGCGTCGATAGGCAGGGCCGGTCTCCGGAGCTTGGTGCAGGTACGCGAGAGACAAAGTCGACCTCGGAAGCTAGATGCAGGAACACGAGGCTGGTGCTGGAGATGTGACTTGAACGAGGACGAGGGCTTGAGTGAGAGCGAGCCTTGTTGGGGTCGCCTTATGTAGGCCTCGAGTGCAAGCCTTGAGTCCGGGCGTGAGTCCTGATTGGTCGCGAGTTTGTGGGCCTGTGGTGCTGGAGGCAGGAAGCCGTTGTAGCTTACGGGCACCTTTTCTCATAGTCGCGAGGCGGCTTCTCTCAGGTCCCGTGTTTGGTCGACTAGGCGCTTCGGGTCCGGAGGTGCTCTGGAACGGATGCGGTTGTAGTCTGGAGGCAGCTTTTCTCAGGTCTTGTGGAGGTCCGCGGCTTGCCGCTGGGATCACCACAATATCAAACTAAAATTCAAATTTGAATATCAGGTTTTCAAAAACCGGTTGAAAAAAGTATTTCACTTATACAAAAGCTCTTTCAATGGTTGATTGAATTTATAATATTTTAGTATACTCAGCCCGTCTAAAATGGCGGTATTCGATATATTCCAAATATAAATCTTCCAGATGTGGATGATAAATATATTCATCCAAATAGTACCCTCGATTAAAATATTTTTCTTCTTGTGCACTGGTGAATCTCGTAACAAATATTCGGTCATTAAGCATTCTGAAGAGTCTGACAGAGAAACGGAGCATCCATCTACATCGTATATTCAACTCAGAATTTTTATTTTGAAATCGTTTGCAATTGTTTTAAGGGAGTAAATGGTTGTCATTAGAAGATGTACGAGTAGTTTAGAGACATTGGTGTAACTGGGCTGCGTCGTGCAGATACCCGCGAGGGGAGAGCTACGAAGACGTGGTGTACCGGCTGGAGAGCGTCATGATGGAGCTCGAGCGCCAGGAGAACGTGCTTGTGGTGGGCCACCAGGCCGTCCTGCGCTGTGTCCTCGCCTACTTCCTCGACAAAACTGGCGGTGAGGCCGCAATTTCCGTCCCACTCAGTAACTAGGGGACGCAGCACGATCTTTGTCAATCTACATTCGACTTTTTCAATCTGCATTCGTGTGCAAATTTTATAATACATTAGATTTCAGCTACTCTTGTTGAACGTTTTAAGTTAGTGGAATTTTTGTTCGCCTGTGTCATGTTTGGGACGAGCGGTGAGCAAGTGACAATTGATGAGCAAATGTCTAGTGGTGCTGAGTAATTTTGACATATTTGGGAGGCATTTATTTTACTTCACTACCACTTTCTTCCTGAGAAGAATTCGGTATTTCAAAACTTCGTCTCTCACGAATGGATTACCATGTGCAGAGGAGCTTCCGTATCTGAAGGTGCCCCTGCACTCCATCATCAAGCTCACCCCTCAGGCGTACGGCTGCAAGGTGGAGCTCTTCAAGATTCCCATCGACTGCGTGGACACACACCGCTGCAAGCCCATCGTGAGTAGCCGCCACTTGCATGTCTCCTGAGCGCCCCGTGGTGTGTGAAGCTCGCGAAGGTAACGACCGCAGGCAAATGTCTTGCGTCTTGTCATTTTCTGCGGGTATGTACGTATCAGTGTAGAAGAGATAGGGATGGTGTGGGAGTAAAAATTACTGTGTAATATCTTGGTATCTGGCCTTTTCATCTCAAGGATGCTGTTGAACTGAGAGAGAAGCTTATGATTACACAAGGTAAGTTTTTAAGTTCTTTTGCCGTCGATGTGCAGCTGTTATTGATTGAGAGTTAATGTAAACGTCGAGATACATTTCTGTAGCGGATCATTCTTGGACCTCCATACAGGTCTCACCACTGCCAGCATACAGACTCGATTGTCGATTAGAATACCAAAAGCAAGAAACAGACAATTTTTTTCTTTATTTTAGAAGAGCCGCATAGCTTCTTGTTTTTTTGTTCCACATCTTTAGAGCAGTGAACTTGTTAAAGCCAATCTCGTTTAATTTTGTAAGTATAACTTTTTTGAGCCCTATAACGACCTAAGGTCTCTTTTGTTGAAAAGGTAAGTTTTCTCTTAAATCTTTCGTGCAATTAAAGTGAAGGTATTATACTGGTTCACAATGCTTTTAAAAACATCCCACGAACGAATATTTCTCGGAACCTGTAATTTAAATGAATTACGGATTTAGTGATAGTCGTTTTATATGATATTCGTCTGTAATGAAAAGGTGTTCAAGAGCATCATTCTACGTTTTGATCTCAGTTTTGTTAAAAGTTTTGAGACATTTCACTGAACTCTCTTAGCACATTCCTTCTGTATTCACGAAATTTTTCATCATGAGACAGACGATAACAAAGCATCATTTCGTCCTTCCAAATTTTCCTGCTGAATGGCTTTCGTTTTATTTTAAGTTTAGATGAAGTATCTAAGAATGGAATGATTATTGCGTTGATTTTCTTGTAGTAGGTTGCTACAGGGTGATCAAACATGAGTGACAATTTTGAATAGTACAAAATCTGGTGAACTAAACAAAATATTAACATCACCAACGCTTTAACATCACATAGGGAGCTTTTATTATTCCATGCATCCGGTATTATATCCCTATATGGATAGCTGGAAAAACGTTGGTGATCTTAATTTTTTTGTTTAGTTCACCAGATTTTGTACTAGTCAAAATTGTCACTCATGTTTGACCGTCCACTACTTTGGACATATCTTGCAATTATGTTTTTGATTTTGACGGACCCACTTAAGCTTATCTCGCTGTCGGGTCATACTCTGTTCTTTTTACTTGTTGTACCTTCAAACTTGTAGGATATAATTATATAATAAAAGGTTCTTTATTAGCTGTTGATTTTCCGTTAGGGGGTACTTGCTTTATTCAAATGCATCCAACTACTTGAGCTGCGTCTGTCAGTCTGCATGTCGCCCTATAGAGATAGCCATTTCTGTGCTTTTTACCTCTTCAGTTGCGCATTTTACCGTTATTTTGCACCTCTTCTGCCACTCAATGCTGTGCGTTGGTCTGTTCTGCTATGTGTAGGTCCGTCCCGTGCTTAGCTCTTTGATGTCGTCAGTATTGTGTGAAGGTCAAATGAGAGCAGGTTTCGGATTATACTCGTATATTTAAGCTTGTCGATTCTGTGTAAGATGAGATAGTTTGCTAAGCTACTAAGCGCTATTTGTACTGCAACGGGTAATGTGTTAGCTGCCTTTATATAAGGTCTTGATTTACGGTTAAAACGACATTATTTGTACGAGGAAAAATTTCCATACCCTCTCATATGCACTCAAGCTGATGAGGTTGGCCTTTGTCACCAAATGCCGCTGTTTGTCAAGGCAGCTTCAGCAGGGAGTAACAGATGGCAGACATGAGCCAAGACCTGCTCTTTTTCGATAGGTGAAGGTTTCGCGTGAGATGTTTCGACTCAGTTATTGCTACTCCTCCATTTCGTTGCATCGCTCTTAGGTGCTGCGGCTGCTAGTCAGAGTTAAGAAAAAATAATGCTTCAGCATGGGCTTTTTGTAAACCATTTTGCAGATCGGTGCGTGTTGAAAACGAGAACTCGAGTGGCTGTCGTCTGATGAGGTGATCATTAAAATAGTTTCGTACAGCTTCTGAATAAGACAGCGTGATTGAACATTCGAGAAAATTTGCACAAAGTTCTACTACGAGTATTTACCTTGTCTCCCGAAAAATTCCGTTTCAAGAATAATAAAACAATTTTAGAGTGTGTCTTACATTTACCACGATTATTGTTAAAAAAAACATTATTGCCGAACACGAAATTGTTATTTTCAACCGTAAGAAGTTTTAAATTGATTTTTTGCGTTTCAAACTACGAATGAGTGAACACAGGCAAGGTACTTTTATGATGGATATCTAAAACAAATCGTCTTGAAATTTATACTCCTCAGAGTTTGAATTTTTGTTCCCTTCCAGTTTGATGTAAGTTTCATATATAATACCTATACCTCAAAGCAAGCTAATTATTTCGGTTTCTGCGCGCTGTACTCTTTGCGAGAATGTTACGGGTTCATTTCTCATGTCTCTTCCTGAAATTGTTACAAAAGTAATGTTTTTTCACATCGTTCACTGAATTGAATTATGCTAAATATGTTGTTGGAAATAAAGTGTTGATATTGAGTAATTTGGTCAATAGGCTTGAGATGATTCACATGAATACTATTATAATTAAATGTACGAGGAGTTCGCTAGAACTCCTTCCTTCCTTCCCGTTTCAGATTCATTAACTTTGAACTCTCTATTATACTTGACTTTGAACTCTCTATTATAATTACTGTAATCAGCGTTGTATTTTAATAATTAACTTCATTCTTCTTGAACAAATAAGAATATTTCCTACTCATTATTAACATATGTTTGAAAAAATAACTACAAATGCTTACAATTTCTCGGAAATGATAGCTTTTCCCTGTTATTGACTGTACATACTTGAGCACTGGCATGCACTTGTTTGTGCAGAATTTTCTATCCCAAAAAATCCACACTTATATTCAGCTTTACGTACGAACGAGTGAAAAATTTAAAGGCACCCTTGCTGCAACGGCGGCACGGTGCTCCAATTTTATTTTGATCACTGAGAGCACATCTGTCTGTAGCATTGATACTGACAGTAGTTTTTGCGAGGGAGCTTACTCAGGTACGAGATTTTTTGGCTTGGGCTTTTCTACCTTTCGTGCGCGTTTTTTTATACAATTTGTATAAAAAACGGCCTGTCGAAAAAAAAAACGTGCGCACACGTTTGGGAATGCAAGTCTCAGGTTTAAAGTAGGGGGCCTGCCGTCAACATGCGGGATAGGCATGGCATTGTTTTTTGTTGCTGCGTGATCGTGCTCTCATATTACTTCTGATGCAGAATTTACTCTTCCCACAGTGACAAGGTTGGCCTTATTTATACTTCGCTTTGACCTTCGTAAGACTGGACGTGGTTATAGCAGCAAACATCTGCACTAGCAACAGTGATCCAGAAGTTCTCCTATCTTCAATTTTTCTTTCTAGTGTGATTTTCATTTCCTATATTGAAACTCTTTTATCGGCTACAAAAAAAATTAACCTGCATTCAGAGTTCTGGATTGCTGAGGGAACTTCACAAACGCATCCACGAAATTCGGGCACAGTGGTTGCTAGTATCGCACAGCTTTGCTTGACGTTCTCGGTGGTTATCAATGCTCTCCAAAATTTATTTATTGTTTATTCTGAAAGTATTTTAGAGAGATCAGCGTACTGCTTCTTGGTGGTTAGGTTTATATTGGTCACATGCGAGGGCGTCACCATAGCAGAGAGACTTTTCCTTTATTTTTTAAACAATTTGCATTTTATTTTTTTTTTTTATTTTTCGTTCCGTGTGATTTTTTCTGTAATATTTTTCTTTTTACACATGTCACCATTTCGTTGTATTTATTTTTTTATTTAGTGCATGGGTTCACCTGCAAAAAATTGTTAACTGCTAAAAAGAACAGAAAGTAGATCATATAGTTATATGAAGCCAAAATTCATTTATTTTTTCAAAAGTTTGCGTCCTGTTTCACGTTTTCTTCTATGTTTCTCTCTTGGGAGGTTTTTCCACCGGACATCATGCTCAATGTTGTGAATCTTGACCTACCTTGTGCTGCTTGCTTTCATTGTATCCCCATATTAAGACAGCGTCGCCTCCAGCGTGCTCACACACCTCACCTCTTTTATCAATCATTTTCCACCTCAATGATCCATGAATGTAAAAATCATTTCCCCTTTTCGACTATTGATTTTTAAACTGAATTGGTTTGTTGGCTAAAATTACGGCCTTTGAATATCCGTACTGCATCACTAGAGCTCACAATTCTTAGGCTTGGAGCAACATGATTCATGAGAGAATGGTTATATTTTTGTCATATGTCCATTTGAGTGTCAGGCTGTGTTCAGACTTGACTGTGCATTTGACTAACATATCCGCTGTTCTTAATAATTAAAAAAAAACTACCGCTGCATTCTAAAGTTATAAGAAATTACCTATGAACCTAAATATTACCTAATTGTACTCCTGTCAATATTCTATTCTTCATTTGTAACCTTTTTTCCGAAAAAAAACAGTTCGTTTGCGTTGGTTTCCCCATTTTCAGTTGATGTAAAATCGTTGAATAATTTTTCATCTTTCACCCGAGATGTTTTTATTCTGAAGCGCAAATATCCCCTTTCAAGAATTTCTAAATTTCATCTTCAGCTCAGCCCGTCTTTTGCCCCCATTAGCGAGTGGAGTTGTGCTCCAGAAGATGTTGGTAGCTTGGGCAATGTTGTGCGGTGATGGTGACGCTGCCGTGTGTTGGCTGTTTTAGGTGACGCGCAATGATGAGGGCAAGGAAGAGTACATCGGCCCTGAGGATGTGGTCCACCAAGAGAGGGTCGAGGTCACCGCCGTCCAGGGGCTTGTCACGAAAATGTCGGTGTCTCCTTCGAAAGATGCGTCTTCTGCAGTAGCCGCGCGAAACCAGGATGATGAGGGCTGTGTTAAAACTACGATTTATAAGTTTTAAAGTACAGGAATCGTGTTTCTCAAGTGTGAACCGACAATTTTTACTGGTGTTAAGTCCTGTTTTTGTGAGAGATGGAGGCACAATCTTTGAAACATTGAATTGTGGACATCTCTGAAACGTGGTGAGGACATCTATGGTGAGGAGGAGTTGGACATCCTTCAGATGTGGTGGAGTGGGACGTCTCTGAGAGATGAGATGGTGGAGTTGGACATCCCTGAGAGATGGTGGAGTTGGACATCCCTGAGAGATGGTGGAGTTGGACATCCCTGAGAGATGGTGGAGTTGGACATCCCTGAGAGATGGTGGAGTTGGACATCCCTGAGAGATGGTGGAGTTGGACATCCCTGATAGGCGGAGGAGTTGGACATCCCTGATTGGCGGAGGAGTTGGAAATGCTGAGAGGTGGGGGAGCTGGACATCCCTGAGAGGTGGATGAGCTGGACATCCCTGAGAGTTGGAGGAGTTGGACATCCCTGAGATGTGGGGGAGTTGAACATCCCTGAGATGTGGGGGAGTTGAACATCCCTGAGATGTGGGGGAGTTGGACATCCCTGAGATGTGGAGGAGTTGGACATCCCTGAGATGTGGGGGAGTTGGACATCCCTGAGATGTGGGGGAGTTGAACATCCCTGAGATGTGGGGGAGTTGAACATCCCTGAGATGTGGGGGAGTTGGACATCCTTGAGATGTGGGGGAGTTGGACATCCCTGAGATGTGGGGGAGTTGGACATCCCTGAGATGTGGGGGAGTTGGACATCCCTGAGATGTGGGGGAGTTGGACATCCCTGAGATGTGGAGGAGTTGGACATCCCTGAGATGTGGAGGAGTTGGACATCCCTGAGATGTGGAGGAGTTGGACATCCCTGAGATGTGGAGGAGTTGGACATCCCTGAGATGTGGGGGAGTTGGACATCCCTGAGATATGGGGGAGTTGGACATCCCTGAGATATGGGGGAGTTGGACATCCCTGAGATGTGGGGGAGCTGGACATCCCAGAGATGTGGGGGAATTGGCCATCCCAGAGAGGTGGAGGAGTTGGAAATCCCCAAGATGTGTGGGAGTTGGAAATCCCCAAGATGTGTGGGAGTTGGAAATCCCCGAGATGTGTGGGAGTTGGAAATCCCCGAGATGTGTGGGAGTTGGACATACTCAAGTTCATCATATGTTGAAGTGCCCGAGAGTGTAATTCTTCGATGCGTAGAGTGTTACTCAGTAAGGCACTACACTCTCCCTGTTGACCCACTTTGGTAGTCCGATAACTGTGTTGTAATAGTGCTCCCGTATAGAGCCCAGGGCTTACGTGTAGACTGAAGCTTAGATGCCATGTTCAAAAGGACTAAATTTGGCAGTATTACTCTTCATTACATTGGTCTGAGAAGTGAACTGTGTTGCAGAACTGAATACATAGCACTTTGTAGCCGTATTTATGCATTGAATTAATGTCAAGAGTGGACAACCTTGCTGTAGGTAAGAATTCATTGCAACAGTAATGTATTTCGGTGATCTAATATTGGCGATATGTGAGGTTCTTAGAATCATACGATACTAAGTGCCATTTTCTAGCGAAAATGAGTGATGTATACCGCTGTCATCCATAAATTTTCCTTTGCATGGACTGCGAGTCGTAGGTACAGTAAGATAGCTACACAATGTCGAATACCTCCATAAGTTGCTGAGCTGCGATGGTTTCTACGTCGCCAAACTTTGACGCCGTTTTCTGACGTGTTTAAAAAGCAGCGCTTGGTACCGTATGAATGTTAGGCCTCATATGAGATGCGTGCCAAACTTCTTCTTTCATGTTTCTCCGCGTAGTTGAGAGACGAGCTGTACCGAAGTACTAGTCTTTTACTGTTCAGTTTCTCGATTTGCTAGCCTCAAGCGTAGAGATGAACATTTTTGAGGTCTCTGACAACCATCTTGGGATCTTTTCCAGATATGCCCCGACATGAATGCAAATCATAAGTTCACCCACTTGTAACTTTTGAAATAATGCACCCATCTACTTCAAATAACTCTCATGCGAAAGATTAAAACATTCTTTCGTTTGAGGGTAATTTGAAGTCGATGGGTGAATTATTTTGAAAGTTAGAAGTGGGTGAACTTATGTGTTGCATTAGTGGTGGGGCTTATCTGGAAACAATCCTTATCTTGCGTGTGCTGTGTAGCTTCCGATTGCAATATTGCCGGCTACACTCCGCGTCATTGATTCTACCTATTCTTCGGTGGTCTCATTGGTGCTAACGTCGCATTTCGCGCTAGGCTGCCTCTCACCGAGAGCTATTTATTCTGCTTGACCTATTTATTATATTATCATGAAGAGTGAAAAGCAACGATGAAATGGAAAGACTAAGAGTCAATGCAGAGAAACATCGAGAGTTCTTGGTCCGTTTTTGCTTTTGCTCGAACCATAACTGATGACTGGAGAATTGAGGATCAATCTAAAAAGAATGATTACAGAGTTTTTCATTCATTTCTCTGTGATGTGAACCATGTTTCGTTTGGAGTAGTAAACAGCGATGCGCCGTGGTACCGTGCAATCTCTTCAAATGGCTTGCATTTAAAAATCAATTTGAGTCTGCGTCGCTGGCTGCGGATGTAGTCCGCCACCCCACTGCGCACAATAGCCGCCGGCAAATTCGGTGTTTTAGTGGTGGCCAGACTCCTGCAAACGTGACTTGATACTTGGTGACGCTAAATACTCTTTTGTTCTTGAACATTTGAACAAACACAAGCTTGTGAATAAGTTCGCAAAAAACTAAATACTTGAAATGATACGAGTGTAGACATAATCGTTTAGTCGACATATCCGTTATCTACCTTGTACGAGTATGATTTGAGAACAAACTGAGGTTGAGGTTTCTCTAAGCACAACCGTGCCTCTAATTTTCGAGCTAATATTATTAGCTGCGTTGTTGTTTTACTTTAAGTAATCGGTAGGCTTATTCTGTTTGATTTTTGGTGATAGATGGGTTCTTTATAAGTCTATATGAGCATATTTTAGCACTATTTTTACTACAATGCTTCCGAATATCGAGTGTACGCGGATGATGGTTTTATGTCTAGGGCTTGTGGCCATACACTATGAACGTCAATTCATTTTTCAAATAGCCAACTTTCACACACGTGTACTCTAATAGCATGTTCCAACTTTCTCTTAATTTTCCATGAGATAAATTCAATTTATTTCACATTTTCGATACACTGCGCTGCTGTACCTATTTTCATGCATTTTTTTATTCGCTTCGCCGAGTTTTTCAGACATTTTAGGCAGTAAGAATGGTTTAGAAGTAATCGTCAAGCACAAATGTGCTGATGTAAATGATTTTCATATTTAACGGTAGTTTCTGTTTTTACATCTTAGTTTAAATTTATAACAGTTTTTAGCTTGTTGTGTCCTAGAAAATCGTCTACTTCGAGGGCAGATTTTTTTGCAATGCTTTCCGGCGAGCAGTAAGTGTACCAGAAATATTCGTAGTTTCATGTGGCTGTTGATTTATAGAAGGAAAATTAGGGGTGCTTGGATCAAGGAAACAAAACATTTATTGTTGAGGGACCAAAACGTCATTAAGCATGTGTTCATCCTGAATGTAAATTTCACTTGAAGAAAGAAAGCTGAGATTTTAAATATGCAATGAGAAGCGAAGACGAAACGATAAACCATGTTTGTGCTCCTGAGATGCCTACATAGCGCTGTCGATGGTTAAATCCCATTGGTACTAATAATAACCAACTTAGAACGATATCTACTATCACTACGATAACTAAAATCCTCAGTGTCGTAGAAATGGAAGTTGTATCAGAAATAGATTTAATTACATTAATATAACTAATAAAGCTCGCTCACGGTAGCGGCGGTAGTTATAAAAAGAACATATTTTTGAATTGGCACATCTAATTGTATCAAAGAGCACAGATATTCCCTTATTTTGCCCTTAGCATGCTCTGTGGAGTATAATGTGATACGATGGCCTGCGTAATTCCTCCAGTACTAAATGGGAGCGGACAATCGAGTCCACCTTCCGCGTGTAACTCAAGTCTTCCAAATTCCAGAAAGAAGTTTTTTCCCCTACTTAGGAGTTCCTTATTTAGGTTGTTTGAAATTGGCTGTGCGTTTATTATTTTCTTGGTAAAAATAGATTAATCAATGGTCCTGAACAGCTATGGTCGCTTTATATTTTTTGGATTCGTTCTCAAGAAGACGACGATTGTATATTTTGATGATGCGGTTAACGTGATGACGTAAAATTACTGTGAAGTGATCGTTGTTCAGCGAGTATTAGGTTTAAAAATTGTTATTTGTTGAGATAGATATTTATCACATTCAAGTGTTGAATCGGCGAAGTTTGAGAGTTTAAATCTTTATTTTTCTGGGTTAGATAAGCAGAATGTAAACTGTATAACGATAGGTAAAATTATAAGAAGATTAAGAAATCATATGTTCTTGAATTGAGATAAAACATGTGCGTTTAAGTGGTTTTAATGGCGATTTTAGATTAAATTTAGCCTTTATCCATTAGATTAATAAAGAAGATGCTAAAGTGTAGGGAACAGAAAGGAGTAGGAGCGGACTTGGCACGCTGACTGCTGTCTTACTCGCCGGTGGTCGCTGGAGAGATTGCCGGATGACTCACCGGTGGTCACAAGCTGTTACATGAAAATCAAATGAAGGTCCGTACCAAGTCATGTTTATCTCCATGTTGGAAGTGAAAATCGAATTCAATGTGCGCTCAATATTGTACTTCAGCTTAACCCACCGCAGGTAACGCAATTCAGTTTAATTTTCGAAAAAAAATTTGAATTCACTTTAATTTTTGCACTTGAAATTACTTTTTACTGAAGTTTCGAGAAGTCAATTAGTCTAAAAATTAATACTGATCATTTTGAGATCACTGCACTAAGTGTATATCAGAATAAATATTTTTTATGGGAAAATGAATGAAAATGAATAACTAATTTGTTCTTGAATCTAGTTGTTCTCCAAATATTGGATTCCGGATATTTTTGAATTGTTAGAAAATGTTACTCGACCCTTTTTAACTCAATGTATAACGATATTCTTCAAATAACTTTTCGTTAAAAACTGGTATACTTCCCTTCTCAACTCTGTTTAGGCTTCTACAGAAAGTAAGACCAAGGATGTTGAGACCTGCGCCCGTATCCCACATATAGACGCTCCGACTGAATGGAGTAACCCTTCCATTTGTTCTTGGGTCTCAGCGTTCGTCAGGGAATGGGTAGAATTTCGAGCCCCTTTAGAAAAGTATGCTATTCGCGTGAGTCCTAAGTAGTACAGAATAGGATTTTCATTTGTACACAAATTCACTATCTAAGTAGCAAAAAACGCATGTTGACTGCCGGTCTGCTGTTGGTTTGGTTTCGAAGTTGACCTGTATTTTGTTTTTTTTTTTGTTTTGCTGGTTAATTTTCGTCTCTATTTTAAATTTTAATGCTTTGCTACCTTCTAACTCCAATGCTGCCGGCTGTTCCAGAGGAGCTGATTTTGGCTGTCATGTGAGGCAAAAACAATGAGCGCTGTCCAGGTGCTAGGAGCCTAAAATCGTAAAAGCCATTTTACTTCAGCGAAAACGATTCTAAAACCCTAAATTGGCCGAGATCCAACAACACGTACAAAAATCTAGATTTTGAAGACAATGTTGCAATATTTTGTTGCAATATCTGCACACACTAAACTAACATCAGAACTGGGGTGTGATCTAAGCTGCGGTTTTCTACCTGCATCACCGCATGTCATGACGGAGGAAAGTGACACTCGATCGTAAGATCAGGTAGGCTGTCCTTTTTTTGAAATAAAATAGTCTTTTGTTTTGATACAACCATTGCTTCTGTTTACTGCTGTCTTTGTTTCTGCGTCTGTTATTTAACTTTTATCTTATTTATAAACAAATTTCAATCTCGTTCAAGTGCGCAGAGAATTCTCTGTGCCAACACACTTGTGCATAGATCTCCCGTTCACTCAACTTCTTACTAAATGGCTCCTTCCTCTTTCCTCACTTGGAACACATTTTTTTGCGGTTAGGGAGGACACTTATTGTCCACTCTGACAGTCAGTTTCTGAAACACGGTCGTGTTCTGGTAAACTTTTGATAATTTCAACACAAGTAAGGCGCAAGAATGAATTAATAAATACTAGCCTGCAATATTAGCAATATATAAATGGGCTTCGAGGCTTCTGTGCCAGCGCGAAAGGTGTCTGCTCAGTTCCTTTGGCGTTCGCTGTTACATGGTGGGTGAAGACCATTTTGATGTGATGCAGCATTTTATTCAACTTCGCATTCAGTTGAGATTTATTGAAACCTCGTCATGCTATGCGGTTAGATACTCCATGTGCTGGAGTGGAAGAGCGTAGTTGAGCCATGTAGATATTTTTTGTTTACGATGCTCGTACATGAGTTTGTGTTTAAAAAATTCCTACCGCTGCAGCGTCTGTGTCGCCACTTTATGGAATAAAATCAGAGATGAAGGTTCTTGTGTTTCCCTGGTCTACCTTACCGTTATTTTGTATTTTTGTGGGCATACTACGAAGTTGCGAGTAGAGTGATTCTAGAGATATTTGAGCCCATATGTTACTGGATCTTATGACTGGAACGATCAGGCTACCTCTTTCATTAGATTTCATGTTTTCAGTCTTTTTTTGTACTTGTACGGTGTTTTGGATCGTTATAGAGAAAAAAGAGAAGATGTAGTAAATACATAACCAAACGTAACTCATTGTCGTAATTTCTGACATTTGGAAATGTAACGCAGGACTCGCAAGATCTCTGTTTAAGGTAATAATTTTCTCTGAACAAAATCTTACAGAAGCTGGTACTCTGTGCGTTGCTTTAGGCGTCGCTGAGTTTGCTTTACTCGTATTTCCATGCGTGCGAAGTATAAATACTTATTTTTGACGAAGTAAATGATATATTTGAAAGTCATATAAGATTCTGAGTTCCCCGTTAGGTTTGTGTGTTGGCACTATAACATTCACTCGTTTTGGATGACTATTGATTTTGCTGACCATCGTTGTTCGCCCGTTTGTCGGACTCCCTCGCCAATAGATGGATCGTATTGCGGTAAGTCGAGTTCGAAAATTGGCGCGTGAAGCTCGCTTCTTGACTCGCTGAATTGGCTCGTTTAGTTAGCTCCTTTTAGTTCTCTTGTAAGCAAACTAGAATTTGACCTTTTCCTTTCTTAACCCCTAAATTCGATATACAATTTAACTGTTTTTTATTGCATCACGAGCAGTTAGCTTGATCGTAGTCAAACTTACACCATAGAAAACATTAACTGTGTTCTTAAAAAAATCGGATACCGTAAGTACCGTACAAATGTATTTGAAGCATGAAACTAGTAAATACAGACTCATATTAATTATAGTCAGTAACCTCATTACCTCTCATGTATTTTGTAACCTTTTTGTTCCAGGATTGCACTACGGGAAGGTCAAGAGAAGACGCTCTGCTGACGGTTCCTCCCCACTACTAGGAATCGCCCGTTTTCTGAATTCCCGAGTCAGCAAGCCGGAGCTGTGGCGAATTTGGTTCGAGATTTGGTGAATTGTAGGTAGCTTCTCTGAGACGCGATCCCGTTGCTAATCTGGAGGGAATTAAGGTCTTCGTACATGACAGACTCAATGTGTTGTGGCTACAGTGACGTGTCTCCCGAGGGGAACGTCGTCGGTGGTGCTGTGAGGCCTGCTGAAGAGCCCAATCCACCGAGGACTGATCACGCGTCGCAGAAATATAAGCAAGTGAACTCTGTACTCCAACCGATTTTGCAATAATGAAGATCCAGAAAGCATAAATGTTAGTAAATAATTTGAAGTCTTATTGTGCGTTGTCCTCATTTTGAAGGGTTCACTTGTACTCAACTGAATACGTGTTTTGAGCGAGCTAGCTTCTAGGCTCCTGTTGTGTTTATGAAATTAAGCACACTGCTTAGAAAAGTTCGATACTGCAGACTTTGGACGAGGTATTTGACCTAGTGCTCATACACCGAGAGCCAAATGAGAGCGTGGCTAATTTTACATTTTATTGCGTGTGAATTTTATTTTTTCAAGCGTCTTTGCGACATTGAATTACTCCTTAGTTGATTTTATGTTGGAATGACAAGTTTCAGACTTTAAGAATCCTTTCATCGCCATTCAACTTCGCTAGTAGCCTAATATTTAACTATTTAATTTAATATGAACATGTAGGATTTCTAATTTTCTTAGATTATAGTCACTGTGAGTGAAATTTTTTTACGACAGGTTTCCTCAACTTATAACATTACATTTGTTGAAATTTTAGACTGTGATCCGATATTTAAAAACTATTTCATGGCTATTTACTAAGTTCAATCATGCCTAGGCATCCAAGTATAGTCTGCAGCAGTTCTGTTTCGCTGCTCTAGCGGCACATTTATACCCTCTGTCTCACAAGCGTTCTTACTGCATCGTATTCTTACCGCACTTTATTACACTGTACCCATGTCTAATTTTTTAATTTAAAGGTCCAGCTTTTCGCTTGGGCGTCTATGGATTAAGCCGCCCAAGGATAGACTCTACAATAGACGGCTAAAATCAAAGATGCTCCGACGAAGAAGTTAGACTGGGATGTGTGTTCAGGCGACGAGTTCATCGGTCCCGTATTTCGTTCGGCCTACCATAAAATACAGCAAACCTTTACTCAACGTGTGATGTTTTTATTAATTCATGTACTGCTTAATAGCGTACTTCATCCGCGAACCTATGTGTTTCTACCCGACTGAAGTGTTACGCTTACAGTATTTTAAAAAATATTCTCGTTCATTTTTCCTCGTTTCGTGGACTACTTGAGGCAGGTTGAAGATGAATCGTTTTTAGTATCTGTCTCCTAGCGTGGTAGTTGCACTGGGATAGAGGGAGGGTGCCATTCTTATGGACGTCTTTCATCGTGGAAACCAACCTACTTGTCATGAATACGTTAGCTGAGTTGTTCTGATGGTAATCTTGATTGTTTGTTTTACGTAACGTAAGATATTCATCTCATACTATTCTGAAAAAATACCTACTTTAAACTTTACTAAGCTGCAATTTTGATCCAGATTTTTTACGTTTTGTTACATACTCGGATAATTTTGAGTCGAAAAAGGCTATTTTAAAACCATAACCTCTTTCGAGCTGATAAATATTCTCTTCTTCCAGACGGTCGATGTTCCTACTTTTTTGTGCGAGACTTCAGTTCTTACTTATCTTTGAAGCTGTTTATAGTTACGAAAATGCTCATCCTGAATTCAAGTATTCCTTGTTTTTTTTCACCTGCTAGGTGATGCTTTTCTTTTGAATTATATCGTTTGACCTTCTTATTGATCAACTAGGTCTTTCGACCTTATCACTTCTCTGCTAGATCGTTTGGGCTTCTTACTTCTTTGCTAGATCGTTTGGGCTTCTCACTTCTCTGCTAGATCGTTTGGGCTTCTTACTTCTTCGCTAGATCATTTGGGCTTCTCACTTCTCTGCTAGATCGTTTGGGCTTCTCACTTCTCTACTAGATCGTTTGGGCTTCTCACTTCTCTACTAGATCGTTTGGGCTTCTCACTTCTCTGCTAGATCGTTTGGGCTTCTTACTTCTTCGCTAGATCATTTGGGCTTCTCACTTCTCTGCTAGATCGTTTGGGCTTCTCACTTCTCTACTAGATCGTTTGGGCTTCTCACTTCTCTACTAGATCGTTTGGGCTTCTCACTTCTCTACTAGATCGTTTGGGCTTCTCACTTCTCTACTAGATCGTTTGGGCTTCTCACTTCTCTACTAGATCATTTGATCTTTCATTTCTCTGTTAGATCGTTTGACCTTCCCGATTCTTTACTAATTCATTAGGTATTTCCACTTCTGTTCCAGACATGCACGTTCCTACTCGACTATACCAGATAATCTGGTCTAGAACTGCCCCTAATTTTGTCGGGGCTTTTGCTCATTTCGGACACGGAACTGCGGCCGGAGTTCCTAGTTGGTGCCTTGGTTTTCACTTCGGTTGTAGTGGCCAGAAACTTCGTCTTAAATTTCATCTGATTGAGAAGGATATTGAAATAATCAAAATGCAAGCAACGTGGAATTTACATAATGTGAAAAATGCTTGCCATCAGCACAAAATGGAAGTGTTACCTGTACAGCATCGTTTTCATAGCTCATCGTCATTTGTATTATACGTCACGTAAGCTCATTTTTTCCTCCATGTTTCCAAAGCTCTGGAACTGAAATTTGTCTTCCAAACCCGTAGAAACTTGCAGCTTGGTTCTTGCATTTACGTGTGAGGATTTCGTAACGCTGCAATTTATGAACTCGCTCGTTTTATAATCGTCGGTGCACAAACAAAAGAACCTCCGTAATTTTTACTCAGAAGGGTACAACTTGTGTGTTTGAAGGAAATAAGCCCACAGGAGGAAGATGCAAGATCTCGAGCTGAAGGTTAGGTAGGCCATTTTTGTGTAGAAATAAAATAAGTTCCTTGTTTTGTAACAGATCATCTTTTTTTGGTTTACTGCTGTCCTCTTATCAACACCTATTACTTCCTTTTTAAAATTTTATTCTCTATCATGAAATTTCAGTTTTGTTTCCATGAGTAGGATGTGGGGACACACGCGCTTTGATTCCCCGTTTCCTCAATTCCATACTAATTGGTGTCTTCCTCTTTTCTTTCTTGGGAGCGCCTTTTTGTGGTTAGGGATGCTTAGGTTAACTTGTAATCTTATAATCATCACTTTCATGTTTTAGAAGCTTAAAAATATTCATCATATCAATCGTTGATTTACTTCATTGCCTAAATCCTCATCCTGGAGACTGGAAGAGCTTTGGCCGCCCGATGTCATGAGACGTGAGGTATCAAAGCCTCCACTTATATTTTACTTGAACGCGCCCTATATTCCAGCTGGGATACCTCTATTTAGTATTTTGTAAGTTTTGACGAACTTTGGTTGAAACTCGATGAATTGTCTTTGATAGATTTTTATTAAATACTAGCGAGTTATTTTAACGTCATAGCAATCATTATTTCAGGTGCACACTTGCGGCTGATTTGCTTAAAGGCTCCAAGAAAAGAGGATATTTGGGATTATTTAATACAATGACACGTTTGCTGGGTCTGAGGAGTGATAAAAGTTCTGCCTCTTTTATAGTTTGACAAGACGTTTTAATCCACGTTTGCGATATTTTTTCTTGTGTAAACCTTGAGACTGTAACGCGTCGTTTGTGACTGATTTATGTATAAACCTTCGATTTTTTTCGTTAATGTACGTTTAACCTTCCGCTTTAGACTACTTCTGGTCGAATTGTGTACAATAACACTTGCTGCACAAATGGAGCTGGAAGGAGTGCTCCTGCACAATGATAATACAATACAATTACTCTAGAGTTCAAGGAGCTGAGTTGTAGGAGATGCTTCTTCGTCTTTACCCTGCTCGGATTAGCGAAAGAGCACATCCAGTCAAACTTTTACGCCCCCTGCAAGCATGTTTTTAGCCGCCTAAGCGATTTAATCGCTTAAATCGCTTAGACGGCGAAAAAGTTAGACTGGAAAGGTGAGGTTTAACGTCGTGGTGGCTCTATGTACTCGTCTGTCGTTTGTGCGTAATTTATTATCACAGGATTCGTAATGTTGAAGGGAAAACTGCTCTGATAATAATCACTATTTGTTCATTGAGAAATATTACGAGAAATACCGGCATTCTCGCGTGTTTCATCACGAAAAAATGCCAACTACTAAGAAAAAGGTTCCATGTTTCACGGCATTTTGTGCATTGTACATTCTAAACATTTCGCCTACAAGTTTTTAATTTTAGTTTTTTATTCTTGTAGGGGCTTACGTTTATTATTTTACCCAGGTGCTTCGTGCTGCATTCATTTCGCTGAATTTAAAACTTCAATCAGCATTCATAGTATTACGGTATTTTGGATTGATATTAAAAAATGTGATAGAGATCGTATTTTCTTCTCCTTTTCCTTCACTAAAGCAGACAAATTGCTTGCTAAAAACTGAAGTTTGTATTCCACATGTTGAATACAAACTTGACATGTTGAATAAACTTTTTACTAAAATTCTGCGTTTCTCGCGAGGTATAACGGAATCAATAGAAATGAACTTCTTTCAATGGCAGCATAAGATACGCAAATACGTGGAAAAGTTATTTTCAGGGTTCCTTCATCGATAAATTCATATGGCCATAACAAGTAAATGTAAGAAATTTGAATTTAAAATGTTTTTTCATGGAAAAGTCGCTAATTTTCTTGGAGAGAAATTTCGCTAAAGTTGCTGCTTGTGGCAACACTAACCTCGACAGGTGCCTTGTCTGTGACAAATGAGATTGAATTGAACCGCGCTGTGAGGAGGGTCTTGGCCTCTTGTGCGTAGCACCTGTCAGGGAGTATGTGATCGCCTTTTCTTTACTACTTTAATTTGTGATTGCAATCGCGTTTTCTGTTCTTTTTGTTCAGTTATTTATCTTGCATGTTCGCAACCTCTTTTCTATCCCTCTTAAACTACTTGGTCCTTGTGACTCTTAAACTACTTGGTCCTTGTGACTCTTAAACTACTTGGTCCTTGTGACTCTTAAACTACTTGGTCCTTGTGACTCTTAAACTACTTGGTCCTTGTGACTCTTAAACTACTTGGTCCTTGTGACTCTTAAACTACTTGGTCCTTGTGACTCTTAAACTACTTGGTCCTTGTGACTCTTAAACTACTTGGTCCTTGTGACTCTTAAACTACTTGGTCCTTGTGACTCTTAAACTACTTGGTCCTTGTGACTCTTAAACTACTTGGTCCTTGTGACTCTTAAACTACTTGGTCCTTGTGACTCTTAAACTACTTGGTCCTTGTGACTCTTAAACTACTTGGTCCTTGTGACTCTTAAACTACTTGGTCCTTGTGACTCTTAAACTACTTGGTCCTTGTGACTCTTAAACTACTTGGTCCTTGTGACTCTTAAACTACTTGGTCCTTGTGACTCTTAAACTACTTGGTCCTTGTGACTCTTAAACTACTTGGTCCTTGTGACTCTTAAACTACTTGGTCCTTGTGACTCTTAAACTACTTGGTCCTTGTGACTCTTAAACTACTTGGTCCTTGTGACTCTTAAACTACTTGGTCCTTGTGACTCTTAAACTACTTGGTCCTTGTGACCTTGAACTATTTTCACTATCATACTACCCGTGGCTCTACGGTGCCCTCTTGAAATCATAAGTGATTTAGGCACTATTTCAAGGTGAGCCGGTGTTCATATGAAATTTCCTATATACGTAAAATGTGAAAAGGTTCTAGTTTTCTGTTGTGGCTTTTTGTTCTCCCTCAGAATCCTTTGGCGAGCGTGATCTGGATGGGAGGCTCCTTTTAAGAGGCCACTTTTTTTGGGTTTACCAAACCTAACTTCTCTTCTCCAGCGTGTGTTTCATCTCCAAATTTAATTGCTTCGATTCTGGGTAGTGCCTAGGTTCGTATGTGAATACAAATTAAACTTTCAAATAATTAAGTCAAAGTGTTATATGATCTGACGCGGTGGTACCTCATTTAAATCACTAATTCATTCCTCCTTATTAAATTGCAGTTCTGTGTTGGGCTGGGAGGTGCCGGAACTATAATGGCCTCCAGTTCTCCTTGTTAAGCCTCATGACGTAACAAGATACGCCGTACAACTCGTTAGGTCTCCTGCCACTATGAAGACCATTTAATTCTGTTAATTCTCCCAAGTGAGAAGTTTACCGTTGACAATTTTGTCGTGTTGTAAAAGTTTCAATTATTAAAAGTTCGAGTTCTTCTGTGCGTTATTTCCTGTGTTCCGGTTATAAAACCCTACATAAAAAAGAACAGTAGTAATTAACACTTAGGTTTGAAAATCACAAATTTTAACTATTACGTTTGCCACAAGTTGCGTGACCCCCGAGTCGGTATCGCTGGTTGATATTTTTCCTGCTTCAAAAGCGCAAGATTTACACGCCGGCTCTAAATTATACAACATCAATCGTAAAATTTTATGAGACCTAAATTACAGGAAACTCTCGTGGAGGACTTCGTAGCATAACTTGTCTCATACTTTATATTCTGATCCTAAAAACTATTCAAGAGTGGCATTCACTTTATGTTCTACTAGAATGTGGGATTACGTCTTTCGAAGGGTGAATAACATATGGAGACGAGCGTAGCACGGTTGGTTTTGCTTACTTGGGTAAGCAGCGCAAAAGTCGGAATTTTAGTTGTAACCTAGTGCTACATACCGTACCAAGACGGGATCTTGAACATGCTTTTGGCCTCTGCTTCTATCGTTTTATAACCGTGGCGTTGCCCGTCATCTCAATTTAAGAAAGCTGAAAAGGAAATTGCACTTTGCCAACCGTGTAAATGTTAGTAATATCTAAAACAAACTGGTAATATTGAGTCGTCGGTGTTTTACGAATTTTATGCTGAGAAATTTATCTGCTTCGAACTTCCTCAGCATGCAAAGGAAATTTTAAGGAATGAAATCCTTAGGGATTTATCAAAGTAAATCAAACAAATTAGCGATTTCGCTGAGATGAAAGTTGATCTCTTGATATAATGCGAGAGTTATTTTTATTCTTCGTTGACTACTAAGCCTGTGAAACTTTATGGTAAATAAACTTTTTTCTTTCTTTCTTCTCTTGTGAAAAGAAATGCGAGGTGATTTAAAAGCACTCTTCTGTTATCGCTGTTTTTACTACTTATGTCGTGTTTTAAAAAAAGATAATTTCATGTAACTGTGACATTTACGACTCGCTTTGTAAAGATGTAAAAATTTATTCCTCCAAAGTACCACCAAAAGCCGTTTTGAAAAATGTCGGAAGTTTTTTCATTACAACAAAACACGCATTTCTTAGATGCGGTGTCTCTTTCAGTCTGGATCAAAAACATACAACTGCATCGGGTATTCAAGCTGTTAGCGAGACTGTTCCACCAGTGCCTCGCCCCCACTAGCGTCTGAGAACGAAGAGCAAATTTAAGATTGGTGGATGTAGCCTATAATGTACAGAAATTTTTCATGTCTGTGTTACCCATGCCATTTTAACGAAGGAGAATATGAACTGCTTTGTTAAATAAGACACCAAAATAAGTTGACGTGAGTACAAGAGTGTATGATTATTTTTCACAAGCATTGTTTCACGTGAATTCATATTCTCTAAACATTTGGAGTTATCAAAAAATGATATATGACAATATATAATTATGAAAATACCATAATTCAAGTTGTTACTCCAAACAAATCATTAATTTAAAATGCAATCAGAACATAACAGAGCGTGCATGATATTAACGTAATATTCGATGCTTGTATCTGCGATGCAATCATAATTTACGAGTTTTACCCCAAGATTATTTGTAAACGTTTACCAATTTTCGAATACACTCAATAATTCAGAGCTCTAAGTAAACTTTTTCGAAAATGAAATCAGTTTTTAGGATAAAAGTTTGCCGACTACACTGAATTTCATTCCTTTGACGATTTTCTTGACGATTAAGTATTTCGTTTATATACGTTTGTTGAAGAAATGAGCAGAATGCAGCAGTGTAACAGTTCTATGCTTCCAACAATGTCAAATTTCCACCGTAATTTCCGGTGGGACCATCATGAGAGCAATTTATCCACTCTCGGAACATATCTTCAATAAGTTTAAATCGGAAGCCCAAGCGAAAAAATGACTGACTTGTGCTAAGCTAGTTATAACATGATTAGCATTTGCATTGAACATGAAATTTGATTTCAAATGTATATCAGACTTGTGAAAAGGCGTAAAATATGGACTGCGAGAAAAACACTTGAGTATCTGTTTTATGATGCTAGAGAAGCAGCCTGAACTGTAAGATTTTACGAACCAAGCTAATGTAGATAATCTTTTTAAAAAACTCGCAGTTGCGGATATGAAGAAAAGAGCACGAACGCTTGACATCACGCAGTTTCTTTAGTGCATTGCAGTTCGGTAGATCATTCCGAAATTTTAATATAATAAAATGCCACTTCACGGTAGTTTACGATGAAAGGCATTGCAAGAATAGGGTTTTGATAGTAAATATTTTATGCCATAAGGAAGGACAAGTACTTAAATATGAACTTTTAAACATTGAAGAATCATTATCAACTAGATTTGATCAGAAATTAGGAATGGCGTGCATTACATCCAATTCATTTTTTTCAGGAAAAAAGATTAAAAAGTTAATTACAAATATTGAAGTTATATTTGCAAAGGATAAGTGCACTTGGCACCGTAAATCAGAGGTTTGCTTTTAGAAGAAAAAGAGAATCCACAAATTAAGGGTCAACAGGGTTGGAAACAGAGGTTAAAATGTAGAAGCCTTTTAATTTTATGGAACGATTACACTTCTTGGCGTGAGAGGGGATAGTTAACTGAAGTGGAGTAGTGATTGGACGGTGTGTGCGAAAGCTCCAGGGCCGACATTTTTTGCAAGGCGAACGTGTAGCGCTCTCATGGTAGAGCCCAAGTATTCAGACGCACACACAGAGCAACCTCGCAGACAGATAACAGAAGAGAAGAGCAAACCTTTATTTGGGGAGTCATCTTTGTTCCTGAAAGAGGAGTCAATTCGATTTTCATCAATGAGAATAATGTAAATATTTTTCCGCATGAAACATTTTGAACAAACCGATATTTTTCTCTTTTTCCAATTGATAACCGAAATTGAAAAAAATCAGAAATGTTTCTCCCTACAAATGGCAATCACTGATAGCCTGACATAAAATATGTTTTAAGAATTTTTTATAGCTCCTTCGAAAAGCCTGAACGAGACACCCTTTGAGTGAACAAACGTTTTTTAAAAGTAAAATTCCAGATAAAAGTACATGAAGATTGAGTATCCCACAAAGGCTTTTAAAATTAAACATTAAAGTATTGATTCAATTAATTTTCAAATGAAAAGTGCGGACTTTAAAAAACTTTAACCCAGCCCAGTGGAATTACATCTTTTGGAAACTTAGCTGCGAAAGTAACATAAATAATCGGTAACACAGCAATCTAGGAATGAAATGGTGGGATTTTGTTCAGTGACTACCGTAAAAGTGATGTATCATTTTTTTAGTTTAAGTAATCAGGAAAATGAGAGCAATAAGATCGATCATGGGATAGTAAAAAGTACCATCTACGTAGCGTTTGTTTACCTGTATTGCAGGCCTCTGTCGATAGGTGATATTTTTTTGAGATGGAACATGCAAGAACGCCCATACATCGCGTAATTTTTCTCAATGAGCAAACAATGAATGTTATCCGACCAGTTTTCCTTCAGCATTTTTAATTATGCAATAATAATTGATGCATGCAAAAAGATGAGCACATAGAGTGACTAAATCGGTAAACGAGTAAAATGTATAGTTCCGATTTTGAGTCCTTTCTCGTGCTGTTATTTCACTGGAGACTCTTAAAAGTCAATGGTTAATCTAGACCCTTCAATGCCCAACACTGATTCTCTTTATGTGGTTTCTCTTGATATCAAAAATAATTTGACGAATGTTCCATGAAATAAAACCATTGAAATTGGGTTACGTTTTGAGTTTGAAAAGTTTTTAGTGTAATAGGGCTTTATGACTGCTTCGGCTGTCTGTTCTGAACTGTTTTTCATTTTTGATAATAAGTTTCACTAACATTACATTTCATTTGATGAGCCTGCAACACGGGATCACCATTGCAAATATTTTCATGTGTTTTCACGATCAGCAATGGCTCAGGGATTGTCCCCCTGAGTTTCAACCGGTTCATGCAAACACCTAAATGATGTTATGTGATGTTACAAACACCATGATCAGTCTCATTGCTCTGGTTTTCCTGAAAAAATTGGAGAAATATTTTAAAATGATTTTGAGAAAGGTCAAGAGAATTAGAGCAGATCGCAAATGCTCTGGACAGCACAGCCTTGATATTATAATTTTGGAAATTGGATTGAACAAACAACAGCATTTCATTCCCAGATTGCCCAAATACCATTTATCAAAATTATTTTTGAAGCTCAATTATACTTGAATTTTTTCAAATTTTTGGTTTATGAAGATTTCGATTTAAAAATTATAATATCAAGGCTGTGTTGTCCAGAGCATTTGCGACATGCTCTAATTCTCTTGACCTTTCTCAAAATCATTTTAAAACATTTTTCCAAGTTTTTCGCTTAGCAGTGAAAATTTTTTCAATCAGAAATTTTATGCCACTCCATCTGTTTTTGCTGTTTGTGAACATGAACATTTTCTTATTTTCCCGTATTTAGATTAACAATCTGAATAAAATCTGTTTTATCTTTTATCGAAGCATCACTCGCACATTAATTTTCACATTGTTCTCATGATAGAAATCCTATTAAATGTATACTACTTTTCCAACTACAAAGACAAATTCCCTAAGTGTACATTCTATTCTTTATTTAACAACACAGTTCCTCACAGCGTCTGAGTACTTAGGCTCTACCACGAGAGCGCTGCATGTTCGCCTCGCGGAGCTTGACGGTAGGGGATTTCGCATCGACTTTCCCCTCTCTAGTCCTTCTAAGTCAACTATCCGTTCCCTTCTCGAAATGTACTATCGTTCTGTTGAACTAGATGGCATCAATGTTTTAGCCTCTGTTTCCGGCCCTCTTGACGGCCGAATTATGGAGTTCCTTCTTATTTCACCACTCAAACCTCATTTAAGTGATCCCGAGTCTGCTTATCGCTTGTAAGTAGTTCAATGTTTGCATTCAGTATTTAATCTTCCTTCCAAATTGATTGAAGTTGAGCTATGTGAATCTCTTTTTCTCTCAGGTTAAATTTATTACTATAGTTTCTTTGAAGACAAAACGTCTATTTTTGTCTGTCTTTTGAGATGAAATGTTTACAGTCAGAGCCCTACACCATGCTCTGTTTTTCGTTATTAAACTTTCATTTAAATCTTAAGCTTCTTCAACATGGTGGAAGTTGCTATTCAGAAGTTAATTTGCATCTAGACAGTGTGACCGGCTCTTTGTCGATCAAACTTCAACACAAGGTTGGGATCGTTTATACAAACAGTTTTTAGTCAATATCTGTTTGGTCAAATAAACATTGTTAGATATTTACAAAGACCTGAAACTACAAGCCTATGGAAGGTAAATTCTTCCTTTGAAAGTGGCATCGAAATGAAATGTGTAACTTAAGAGGATATCAATGGCATGATCAAAAGAAACAGAATAACAGCCTTAAATAGTATGAACCAAAGCAACAAATTTTTAAGTTAGGTTACGTTGTTACCAAAGATGTTCAACATGACGCCCGTGCAGGTGTTCAAACGCCGGTGCAATCATTGCTGGACGCGATCGAAGACACTATGAGTATCCCGAATCCTTCTTGAATCCTCATAGTAATTAATGTTGTTATCCTGTTTCTTGATAACCTAAAAAAACTTTCCTACCTTTCCTATTTCTTTCCCACTCCTATAAAAAGCTTTCCTATTTCAATTCCCTGCCACTCTTAAAGCGCGAATTTTTTTCTTATGTGTTTTAAATTTCAAATCCTTGTAATCAAGTTAATTTCAAGTCTTACTTCGATTTTCTGCTGGCCAATTCCTTAAATGGGGTACATTAACACAGCTTCAACCCCATCAGCAAAACTACGTCTACCGCACCTTCGTCTTCAACTATGGCGTGAATATCACTGCAACTACAACATTAAACGGTTTCAACAGCTTCAACTTTATAATCTACTTGGCTTTGACCCCTTAAACCACCACATTAACATAGTGACAAAGATAAATTCATCAAATGTATGTTCTCTTCTGTTAAGTATCTACAAAGCTGGGCACGGTGTGCGGCCGAGTATTATACTTACGCTCTACAGCAAGAGCCCTGCGTGTCCGCCTTGCGGAGCATGCCGGTAGGAGATTTCGGACCGACCTTACCTCTCGCTAGTTCTCATGAAATTGCTGTTAATGTTTTTCCCTTGTTTTTTAAATTTATTTAATGGCGACGTTCATGAAATGTATTATTTTAAAGAAGACGTGGTTTCGGAAGTCAACATGTAGTTTCGGAGAAGAAAAATTGTTTCTGCAAGTGAAGTCAGCAGAATTGCAGTGTGGCGTATCCCGATTTGCAGAATAATCGCTGCAGAAACTTACAAAAAAATGGTACAGTAAGCGGCGTCGTGAAGCATCTTAAAAAGCTTACTGATAATTTACGTTAACCCTTTCCCTCTCCATTTGGATTCGTGAAGCTTATGTAAGCCACACGTACATGAGCTCATGCGAAGCATTGCGTAACTAACCTCATCGTACGTCTGTTAAGTCGGACTTTCAAATACAGTAAACTTTAACCTCGCACGCTTGTTATTTCGAGGTTCTACTCTGGTTACTTGAAATATGTCCCTCTCTACGTTACTCTTTCCTATTATTAAAGTTTAATTTTTCCGTCAAGAAAATTTTCAAGTATAATAATACTATTTTCAAAGATTTGCAAAACCTTTCAGAATGATCTTTTCGCCGATTCTTCGTTTTCTTCTTCGTAATGAGGTTCTAGAAATAACTTAGAATATTTAACATAAAGGACCTAAACACCAAAAAAGGGATTGGTGCAAAGCACAAAACATGTTTGGAATTGAACAACTCAAAAATTTTATGTGATTGTTACAGATGTTGTCCTTTAAGTAATCACAAAGTACCTTCAATGCGTAGAAAATGAAAGTTTGATAATGTTGAACACATAACATGTTTTTACTACTGCTTATGCTGAACTTTTCAATAAACATGCATTTCTTATTTACTAAAAACCTAAATAAAATGAGAATTTCCTCGTGAACTAAGAGTTTCGTTCACGGACCCGGAGTGAGAATGTAGTGAACGTACTAAGTTTTATTACAGAGCCGATAGCTCCTATCGCAACCCCTGTGACGCGACGTTCGAGCTGTAAACTTGTGCGTCTTTCTCTTATGAGGTGGAGTTTCATGCTGTTTCTATGAAAATGATTTTGTGCCGTGTTGGAAGCAATCAAAATTCCGCTGTGTATTGTTTTACTGTGCATATATATAATTTGACGTTTAGCTTCTTCTCAAATTCCATTATCAGTCGTGTTATCCATAAAATTTACGGGAGAATGAGCTTCCACTCACTACCACAGTTTTTATGCAGTTTTTACGCTGCTGAGTTAACTATTTCGTTGAAAATAATTTTTATCTCATGGACCTTTGCAGTTCATTCGGTGTGGTCTTGTCTTGAATAAAGTATCAACAAATCCCCCAAAAATGTACTCACTCGATGAATGCCCGGTACTCATGTATTTTGTTTCGATGTATGTATCGACGTATATGTAAGTCTGATGAGTTAAACAAAACACAAAACTTAAGAACATTTATGGTCGTGTGAACCTTAAACAAAAATAAAACGAAAGATAAGTACAGTAAGTCAAAGGATGAGCACATTCTTTGTGATACCCTGCATTTATTGTACGACTGTTTGCTTTGCACAACTACTCCGAGAGAAGCCTAACCAGACACCATGCCTTGATCGCACTATTTTAAAATGTTGAACTTGAAAACATGACATAGTTTGTTGTGGTGCCCATACAGCATCGTTAGATTTTACTTTGAAGGATTCTTGCTGATATTATGGCCAGTCACGTTCTTTCCTTACCCCTTCCCTCACCTGCACCTGAGATATGGAGGATACGCTCTTATTTAGGCGAGTACAGCGAGTCAAAAGAAGGATATTGATAAGTGATTGGCCTGAATCACATAGTTAGATGCCAATATGATAAGATTTAAATTTTATATATTCTTTCCATCCGATTATTGAACTTCTGGATTCGTGGAAAACGCCCAACATAATCGGATCTTGGAAATAGTTGTTTTACCTTTGAGATGGATTTTCAATTAATTGTCGCATCACAGTCGAGTTGAACAAATGAAAAGTACGGGGCTCAATAGCTTGCTCGTATACTGAAAACAGGAGTTGATCCCGCCTAGAAATCCTCTCGTCAGCGAAAACTTGTCAGTACTCAAACTTCTCCAGTTTTCATTCAAATTATTTCTTCTGAACAGCCCAGTTTCTATTCAAATAATTTCTAACGAGCAATTCGCCTCTGGAAATCTTCTTTTCTTTCATTGGAGACTGACTACAAATTAGAATATGCTTGACATTGCCAGTAGACTTACATTCTACAGTGTTGAGAGATAATTTTTTTTATCGTTCATTCTTATCAGTTTTATGAGACATGAAGTTCCATGCGGCTGGCGAACTGAGGATCGAAAGATGACTACACGCGTGCCGTGCAGTACAGAAGAAGGACTCGTCAGTGTTGGTGCACGCAGCTCACCACTCAACACACGTCACCGGTTTCGTCTGGAGCTAGCTTCTTGAAGCGGTTTGTTTATTGTTAATTCATCCTTTTCTTCGCTTACAATGTCCGTTTTGTATATTATGATGTTCTGTTATAATATTTAAGTCGCAAATTTCCCTCAGAGAAAATATTGAATTGGGTTTTTAATCTTGCACAATGCGTTCCAGACTTCTGTTTATTAGCAACTTAAATATATTTTCTGTGGCGTTTTCACAGGATCAAATCTATGCCTACTTCTCTTACGGTTTTACACTGTAAGCACATCCGCAATCTGCAATTTACTACTACGTTACAGTAGCTTTTTCAGTACTTTTTTGTGTTTGCTTCTCATGGTAACCAGAATTATTGACCATCTTTTTCATGCGGGGCAGCATCATTTGCATGTGACTGATACAGCTTTGAGTGATACAAATCGTAAATGGGGCCGAAGAAGATCAGGTTCAAAAATTGTGGCTTTTAGTGGAGAGGCCATCTCGAAGTACAAGATACCGAGTTGGGGAGAGTTGATAGCACTGTTCATGCTCATTCCAGATGAACTGAAATTTGATAACTTGAAATTTACGAGAAATGAAAAAATTCTTCTTCGTTCATTTTTTTCTCACGTCTCACTACTAAACTAACGGCTCATTTTTCTGTATTTTTTTCATTCGCTAGTCCATTTTTCATATTTTTCCATCGGATCAGAAACCTGCTGTGAATCGAAAAGCTTTCATGAATACAACAAGAGTTCCTGTAATTGAAATTACTTCCGTAAAAAAAGAGGCGCATGTTTTATAGACACCAATAGAAGCTATAATTCATTCAAAGAGTGCCAAAAGCCTCATTCTCCTGAAACTGGCCTTTCTATATGCCAATTCTTTCACTTAGTGGATTTTAAATGACGCCATGGACAAACTCTTTTATTAACTGCTGTTGTGAGCGTGTAGCTGAACTATTCAAGTTTATTATCCAATCGCAGGGAAGGAGCTACAGCTTCGATTTTTCGCGATCGCTGAGCTGCTGCAGGCCGAGATGAAGCTCAATCTCTCCAAAAAGAAGATCATCATCATCTCCGTAGTCGGGGTGGTAGTGATTGCCGTCGCTGTTGGCCTCGGAGTGGGCTTATCGGATGTAAGTTTATAATAATAACTAGTGCAGAAAAAACACGCTAAAGCTCATCTCTCTTTTGTGGGTTTTTCTTGCTGTTGTGGCATTTTTTGAGTCCAATTGATGTGGTTATTTCAACGAGCGTAAACTCGTTAAGTGTAGCACTTACATTGAAACTTTTGATTGATAACATTAAAAATAATTATTATGTGTTCATTTTACAATACTTTCCCTACTGTTGGGAACCTGTTGCCGTTCGTATGAGGAGCTTGTTTCTTACAAATAAAGAAACTTTCCACTCCCACTTGCTTTTGATATTAAACTCTCGAGCTCATTAGCGTATCCGGCCAGAAAACGGACAATTTTAGGATTCTGAAAGTCTTAGTTTCCCACAGTAGAATCGAAGTTCACGCAAGCTCTGTTCCTATTGTTATCAGCGAATGTTCTTTTAAGCAATAGTACACTGAGGTAATATACAGTGTGTACGGTCTATACCTCAACTTGAATTCTTCACGTTAGACGTAACGCTTTATTTTCAACTGGCCACAAAACCTAGAAAATGTATGTGATATAAATTTAGAAAAAACTTCGTTTGGAAGCTTACAAACAACATGGGCTTGATATCATCCGCATGGTGTTTGTGGATGGTATCTCATATAGATGACATGTTGCTTGAAACAACATGTCATCCACATAAACAACTCTCTTTCCATCGAATAAAGTTCAGAAAAGGAAGAACCGTACAAATGCGTGTTGTGCAATCGAACCTTACTTCGAGGAAGCATACATCTTCATGTACCTTTATGGCAGCGGCAAGAATAACTAATGTAAGAAAGTTGGAGCTGCCTTGTAGACTTGTCCGGAATATTAAGCAGTCGTCCCTTGTTACGTCCGAGTCGACTCCTCGATGACTTTTCTCCTCTCGTACAAATTAGCGATTTCGCTTTTTAACAAATTGGGCTTGATTTTTTATTTTTCAAGTAAATTATGTTTAGAAAAATAAATTATGATAGTAATTTATGAGATTTTTTCTTTTTTTTATTCATCAACGAAAACTAGACCTTGAAATTTGTTATTGTTTTTCATTGTTTAATATGAGATGTATAAAAAGGTATAAGTTCATTATTCTTATTTTGGGTGGCCTCAATGTATTAATTTCAATTATATGGGGAGCATTAAAAAACAATCAAGATATCAATGACGTTGAAAAAGTAATATGATCCCAGTAATCCTAATAATAATTGTGTAAGTATTCATGTGGTGCTGAAGTAAATGCAGCAGCCAGTATATGAAGTGGGATATTACGTGACAAGAAAATCTAAATACAGAAATTCAATTGGTGTTCTTTTTTATCTTGCCTAACAATAATATTCAATGAAGCTTCAACTCATTATTTAATCAATAATGCTATTCTATTTCATAAATAAAATGAAGAATAATTTTTAAGCAAGTAATATAAATATTTGCATTCTACAGAACTCCAAAGGCTCCGGCGAAGAAGCTACAACTTCAACTCCAGCCACAACAACCACCACAGAAGCTCCAGCCACAACAACCACCACAGAAGCTCCAGCCACCAGCCTGCCCCTCACTCGGTTACCCACGGCTCTGGAGCCCCAGCATTATGACGTCACGCTCCAGCCGTTCATTAGCGGAGACTTCTCTTTCAACGGGAGTGTGGCCATCCATATATTGGTCAAGGAGCCCACTAACCAAATCATTTTGCACATGGCTGACATCACTGCAGACAATGATACTGTCAAGGTGTGTTTTTGGAGTAAAGGTTCAATGACGATAATCGCGTATGAATGATTTTATATTACCATGAGTGGTTCGTTGAAGCCCTGAGTATAATGAAAAATTTGGAAAACGGATATAATTACTCTCGTCGCGTTGTCATAGTTAAATTAAATTAATTACATCTAACTATTATTTCGCGATAAATTAGGTAATAAATTCTATGTGGTTACGCTAGCACAGATTTATAAACTTTAAACTCGGAGTGCTAACTGCTTTACAAATTTTCCGCTTACGCAGTAACATTTTCCGCATATGTTTTGTTCTGAGTCTTGTGGCGTAGTGGTAAGGACTCCACGCAATCACTCGAGTGGCCCGGGTTCGATTACTGGCCCTAGAAATGTATTTATGATATATCTGGAGTACATAGATGGATGTGTGTTGCGTTGAGAAAAAAGGAGAAAATTTTAGGCAATGTTTGAGAATTGTGTCTAACGCCTATCAGAGGCATTCTAGAGAGTTAACAAAGGCCACGACTGTTATCGGTGGCTGTGTGCGCAGTCTGTCTCGAACAGAAAAAGTTTACTGGAAATGTAGGTCAATTTTTACTTTAATGTTGTCGAGCAGAAGGTCATTCGTGTAAAATGTTTTTAAATGTGTTCCTTTATTGATTATTGGCAACGAAATTATGAAAATCGTTGACAACATTAAAGTAAAAATTGACCGAAATTTATTCACTTTATTTCATGATTATAGTTTTTTTTGCACAGGGTTAGGTTTATTTATACACAGGTAGGATAGAAATTAAGTTGGAATTAATCAGTTTTCCGTCGATAGAGAATCAGACGTATTGTCTTCGCCGTACATGCATATCAAATTTGAGCAAACATATTGAATCGATAGAGGATAAAATATGAGAGATTTACTTTTATAACCACACACAAATTCTTGCTTTGAGCGCAGCACTGTGATTACCTTTTCCCAGAATTTTGTATTCATGCATTCTTAGCTCAGCAATCATAAAACAGAATCATTCCTTGAAGTCAAACTGAGGAATTTACTGACGCGGATCTTTTCGCTTCTCCATGTGCTTTGACGCTTTAAACTTTGTATCGCAGCTAGTACGAGTAGAAGACTTCACTTCTACCGACGGGACAGAAGTGGCCATCACAAAACATGACTACAACTCCGAGTTCCAGTTCTACATCGGCGATGCAGAAGTGCAGCTCATGCCTGAAGAAAAGTTCATCTTCTCCCTGAATT
Organism: Morinoia aosen; assembly: GCA_030386875.1. Classification (NCBI taxonomy): domain Eukaryota; kingdom Metazoa; phylum Arthropoda; class Malacostraca; order Amphipoda; family Talitridae; genus Morinoia; species Morinoia aosen. Next base: position 11,901,195 of record CM059563.1, read on the forward strand.
ACACGGGTACTTTGAACGACCAAATGCGTGGCTTCTATCGATCTTCATACGAGAACTCAGGAAATGAGACTGTGTAAGTACAAAGTATAAGGTCGAGTTCCAATGGAAGTCGTGACAGGTACACACACATTCAATTACGATGTATGTTTCTTTCCTCACTTTGGTTTACAAACTTCGAGAATGATCCAAAAAGCTTGGTATCAGTTCAGTTTCACACAAACGTAACACTACTGTTAAAACCAAATGCATGCACGATCCATTTTATAGTTGACATTTATAATATTGAATGTTATAATTGACTCTTATTTGAGTTGAATATTGAACTTCGGTTTTGGCCGCCGTAGTCAACGTGTTAAATGTGAAGGCTGGATTGGCAGCTGTTCTTAGGCGTTCGAAAACTGCAAGAACTTCTCGGCGTCAGATCTATTGAAGTGCTCGTAGTTTGCAAGTGTAACAGTCCTGGCTATGTACAGAATTCAAAAGACTTAGGCGCATCAGAACATGGCCGAAATCTTGTATTTTTGTCAAACTTATTGCATTTTTTGCGCTGGTTTTATTTACGTCACTTTTTCAAATAATTTCGCAATGATGTTCATTCGGACTTGGTTTATTTATACTAATAATGGACCCATTTTTCAAAAGCTAGTCCACATTATTAAAATGGATTACATCAAATTTAAATATACTGAAGATTTTATAGACTATGACGTGCTTTCACACAATCATTTCGCGCACATAGCCATGGGTTTGTACCTGTTGTGGATAGGGAGGCTGAAACTAACTTGAAATATGATCACGAAATGGGGTTGTTGTACAAGGTGCCCGCTAAAAAAGTAGCCGATTTAAAAATACTGTAGTTTGTAAAATATTAGCGCTAGAAGGCTGAAATTGATTTCATTGAAAAGAGTAGGATTTAAAGTTTATCTTAGTTTGATAATTTTGTTTATTTGGCATTTCAGAAGGATAGAAAAAAAAATTTGTATGTTGAGGATTTTACCTATTTAAAACTACATAAAATGCAATGTCGTCAAGCAATCTCACAGCAGGATAAAAATAGGAGTTAATTATTTTTCCAGAGAATAAAAAACATGAGCAGTTATTATCAAATGTTGTTGCATAACATAATTTTCAGTGATGAATATCCCATTTATTTGAATGGTATGCCAAATAGACAAAATTATCGAATTAAAATAAAACTTTAAATTTTCCTCTTTCCAATGAAGCCTATTCCATTGATGAAACCTTTTTCATTACCTTGCATAATGACAAGGAAGTGCAATAACCTAGCTGACTACAGAAGCCGATGATGACCACATCTTGCTGAAGTATCGCAGCTCCTTGATGCTTTAACCATTCAATATTTGTCACTACGTAATCAATGTAAATAAATTGGTTTCAAAAATAATTGTACCACCATTTTTCTTACAGGTACCTAGCAATGACCCAGATGTCGCCCAACGACGCCCGCATGGCTTTCCCCTGTTTTGACGAGCCCGCTCTGAAGGCCACTTTCAACATTACCATCATCAGAGAAGAAAATTTTGCAGCCACAGCTAACACGCCCCTGCTATCTAGTGATGCTTTGTGAGTACATTTTTTTTCTCTTAAATTTAACGAATTCCATAGGCAAATATATTTTCCGGGAGTTTGAGCGTGTTAATACTAGTCCAATTTGACATTAATAACAACCCTAAGCTGAGCGTACTGTATGCTAGATACAAGCGCTCGACTTCGCTGGCGATATTCATTGGCAGTTATTCACAATTTCCGGATACAGCCGTTCACGCAATGCTGCTCGTTCATTGCTGGTTCTTCTTGCAACTTTTGCGACTCTCTAACACAGAGCTGTCGTATCTCATGACAGGGAAGACTAAATAGTTACTACCGCCTGACGAAGTTTTCAAAAATGTTCGAGATATTAATAGCGAATACCAAGAGAAGTAAAGCTTTCATGAAAAGTTCAGGTCAAATTCGTCGTTGAAACATATGTCGGATATTCCATCGAGATTCGTCAAAAAATCTGATGCACAAAAACCGTTTGAAAATGTGAAGCTTCTTCAAAGACCGAAATAGTTTGACTTTCCCGTCAATTTCCCTGAGTCTCTGACCTGGTTATGGGATGCCGTCGGATCTCCCTTAAGAATTGGGAATAACAAAACAACTTCTTACGTCCTCTGCTCCCCTTATCATGGTCCTGTTCTCTTTGATCCCACATTCGCTCCAATGCCAGTCCTTGTCCTCACTTTCATGTTTCAAACATTGGCTCCCGAGAAGGAACAGGTCCTTATTAGAAGAACTTTATCAATAACTAACTCGTCAAACTCAATTTAAATTTTTCTCAAGCACAGAAAAATACGGTTAAAGATCACGATGAACGATGTGGTTGCTTGCGAAAAAACCTAAGCCTTTGCTGTGCAGCAAGCTACTTGGTACAAAGTAACCCTGGCGATATTACATAAAAAGATTATATTTTTTGTTGATACAAAGTGGCGCCTCGAATTTTCGGTGTCATTTAAGAGTCGTATTTTGCATTAACTGTATTCCATGCATGTTGGTGGTTACCAGAAATAACTCATTGGCTGCATTGCTTTCCTCACGGTCAATTATCAAACTTTGAGTTTCAGTGAGAGGATTAACACAAATGTTACCTAAAATGAGCATACGAGTGACTTTACGGAAAATTAAGCCTTAATGTTACTGTCATAGGAATTCGATGGGAATGCGTTCTACGAGCTGAGGTGCTACGAATCATTTATCGTCACTAAGGTTCTGAAACTCATAATGGATTTCAAAGTGACCAAACTTCAGGATATACATTTTCATTAAATTCTTGTTTTGTCTCCTCTTGATAAGAAGACTGGCTGGAGTTTGAGTCTTAGTGAAAACTTCCTGGAATACTGTGAAAACGTTTTTGTGAGAACAACTTGCTTCCAATCCAAAACCGTGTTTAAAACGAACGTTTTCTATCGACTCGAGCTGAACTGGGGTAATGGTGGCAGTCAGGTAATGGTTACTAACGAAGACGGCAGAGCAACATTTTTTCGCATCAAAACTCCCAGAGGAGCTCCCCCGTGTGCAACAAGCATTTTAATCGGAGGTGTTGAACAAAAGAGACTGGCGTCACTCAAGCTCTAACCGAGATATTTTAATCTAACTAATTTCATAGGGCTAATTAGGTACGTAAGGATTAACGATGCCAAATTAAACGTAGCGGCTCTCGGAGCAAAGACAGATACGGGTCAATATTCGACAAACGTGTTGACGAGATCAAGCTTTAGCTTGAAGAAACCCTGTCCAGCCCTTATTGCTTTCCCAGTCGAACACGGACATAGCACAGGCCTCAGGTGTGATTATTAAAATATTGCTACTCACCGGACCTTAAAAAAGCTTAAACGTAACGTATTCTGGTTGGATGACAAAGGCAACAAACTTCCAGAAGCGCCCGCGTCTCATCAGGGTAAATTTTCCGAGTATCGACCTCAGCCTGGGAAATGTGTGGGCTGCGGTCAAGGATTGTATGCTTGCTGCGTCGAAATCTCAGACCATTCACTTATAATTCCTGCAGTTTTTGCAGTGTATTACGCTCACAAAAAGGACGTACTTGCAAACCATCCTCAAACTGCCGTTATAACCGCTAATGGAACCGTAGTGTGCAGGGCAAAGGATAAATTTTGTGTAGATTCGCATAGAAGTTATGAAATAAATGGATTTTGGCACCGGATTGAGATGCTGGAAAAAAACCTCACCTCCTTCATCAAAATAGACAATATGACCATCTATTTGAGAGACAGATTAAATTAAAATCTTTTGAAAGCCGTACTGCTGTTACCGCTTGAGAACTTCATTTTGTTCCTCACTATAGTTTGTTTTTCGTATACATTCATTTTATTTCGCTTGACTCAAAAGGCGTACGAAAACTGTTTCGAATCCAGAAACCGTGTTCGGTGGTGCCTCGAAAAATTCTTTCTGACTAAATTTGAACAGCGATAAGTCCGAGCCCTTCTGAGACTTAAGCCGTAACACCGGCCTTTGAAACACAGACCAAGGCCTTAGTTCTGATCTTGTCAGAAGTCCTTGCGCCTTTGCAGCTGAGAATACTTTTCTTCTCACCCACCCATATAAATTGAGGCACGATGCCACAGGAGAATTTCATATCATAGTAGTCTAATGTCATGGGCTCGTGTGGTAACGCATGTTTCGTAATATTCATGAATCGTTGAAGTGTTGTTCCGCTATCGGATTTAATGGTAGTGCGGCTTCATGGGCTGTGAGTTTGATAACTGTTTTGTGAAATAAACTTTATTCCCATCCCTCAAGTTTTTGACTCTACTCTCAATGCGCACTATTTCTGTTTCTACTTAAAGTGATCCCAGCAGAGCAATTCAATCAAAATTTTGTTGCAGGAATGACAGCAATTTTAAACTTGAGAAATGTTTTCGCTCCAAACTATTAATATCAGTGCATCGACGCACTTTTTTACTCGATTCAGATTCAGCATCAAATAATGAATTATAATATGACTAGGATTTTATGGTAAATAGTTGTGCATTTCAATAAAAATAACAAAATTTGACTTTTCATAATGTTCTTTCTAGTTCCTGGTAAAATATCAGTTTCGTGCTGTTTAACAACTTTTTTGAAAAGTTAGTTTAAAATTTTTGGCCGTTAATTGGAGAGCAAATATTCAGAGTGTCTTAACCCATAAATCACAGATTTTTAGGACACTAAAGTTAGAGGCGTGGTGTTCATCGCAGGGTTGCCAAACTGGCTTTTCCTAGCCAAGTTACTAACTAGGAACTGAACTAGGAACTAGGCCACTCTGCCTGAAAGACATCTACGCCGCTGTGAGGTGAAATTTTTACTTAACCCACTCTTTTGATTTCTGATTTGTGGGTTAGGACACTCTGCATATTTGCCCTCCAATTATTTCAGTTTCGTTGCTGTTTTCAGATTTTGATGAACACAAATCGAATTAATTTTTCATTACTTTGATACAACTAATGGATACGTGAAAATTAGTGCTCCGAGGGGGAGGAGACGAAGGCACGAAATGAGGCCTAGGAAGGCCTTTCTTCCGTTTAATTAAGATCATCGACAGAAAGAAAGTATCGCAAATTTGGCCAAAAACGGCTAGACTCCGAAGAAAATAGCGCAAGGAGCCGTTAAGTGGTATCTTTCTAACGACATATTGTATTTGCAAAATTAATATCAGGTTCTATTTGAAATTTCACAAAAGTTTTGCGGTTTGTGATTGGCTCGTTTTTGTTGAAAACTGTTTGTAAAATGCCAGATTGTGATCAACATGTTCATGACAGGCACTATCTTCTTCTCATCATAGCTTTTGTTTGAGTAACGCAATTTGCATTTTGATTTTATATTTGGTCTCAAAATATGATAAAGATTGTGAAGCGCACATGCGTGTGCACTTTTAATAATCTGCGCTACTAATGTATCTGCCACATTTTCTATACTTTTTCGCTGTCGAGGGTCTTAAATAGAACAGATTTTCTGTTCTGTTACCCACCATCTCTTTTCGGTTCGCTAATGTCTTTTTCTCACAGCACCTATCACAATTTTTTACATTTTAATTTTTTCATAAACTTCTTTTGATCTTGCTGATTTTTGTGTGCAGGACGTGGGGGCATATTATGTTCAGCAGAGATTAGCCCATTTCTTCAATTTTATACTAAATGGTGCTTTTCTCTCTCCCCTTCCGGAACACCTTTGATGTGGTTATGGATACTTAAACTAACTTATAATCTAATACATTCTGAATAGCCACTCTTGTGCGCTCATTTGAACATATTTATTTAAGGAATACGTTTGTTTTCAGTTTCGTAATAATGACATTAGTTGTTTACCTATGAAAAGTAATCTATAATTGTTTTTCCAGAATTTTTATGGTACATTGCCCTTAGGGAAAAATTTCGTTTCACTACTATTTAATATATAGAATTGTTTACATCTAAACTTTGAGCTCGAAGTGTGTTAAATTAGCTTATTGAATAAAAGCTCATAAGCTATCCTTAAAAGTCTTCTTTTCATTTATGTTCAGAGAGGTTAGTTTCGTTTATTAACGAAATAAGTTTCTATCCGCCTTGGCTGTTGATGACCGACCACAACCATAAAATTGATGATGAATGTATTAACAAAAGAAATAAAATTTCCATGACAGTGAAAATTTTCTACCGTCGATCTTCAGTTAATTTTTTTGACATTTATGTGAAAATTGAATGATTCATATGAATGAGGCAATGAACTTCAAAATGATGGAACATTGCGCATACATTTGCTCGTGCTTGTGTACGAAATATTTTCACTTTTAAACTTCGCTGTATACTTTACAAATTGTCATGTCGGGAGTTAATAACGCCCTCCAACAAATAGTTCTTTCAATTTAATAATTATAACCGAGCCGCTTATAAATTTTCACAAAATAGTGTTAACAAATTTAGAAATTTTAATTTTGTGTCTTTGAATTTTCCAGAACAGACCAACCAGGCTGGATAAAGGACGTCTTCGAGCAAACCCCCAAGATGTCGACTTACTTGGTAGCTTTCGTGGTATCCGACTTCGTGAGCAACAGTACCTCCATCGACGGCGGGAGAATCCTGTTCAGTGGTAAGTGGTTGTCTTCATGTCAAAATTGTTGTTAGCATTCACAATCTAGGGTATGACAAAAGTATAAATTGAGTAGCATACTTTTAGGATAGGGTAGCTTTGGTGCGTTTCAGTGGTGTGAACCGCTAACTCTAGAATGTGTTTACGATGAAAATTACTTTGTACAACGAATGCAAGCACTAAGGCTTCAATAATGAAGAAGTTTATTTTAGAGCCCAACGGTCGTCAGGCTGACTATCCCGATTGATAAGCTGTCATACGTTGAACTACAAAAATGTTTACTCACGAATCGTACAATATTTTACGAAATGTATTAACACGGAAATTACAATATTTCAATTTTAACATTAGCCGTAAAAACTTAAATGGATTGACAAAGTTCAGAATCGTTTGAAAAACTCCTATCTCTGTAGTTTGAAAAATACAGGTGAAAAATCCAGGGCGAATTTTTCAAAAAATCTGTATTTTTCATGAATATCACTTTACATGAAAACTTGGGATCTGTCATTATAGAACGTTGCATCTCATGTGTTATATTCTCAGGAACTTAACTGTCAGGCTGCTTGAAGTTATAGTCCCTCATTGATTTAAGTTTTTAAAACGTGTCTCCAGGTAGATCATGATATCCCGTTGTACAATTAGATAGATCCCGGTAGATCTCGTTGAACAATTGAGTCTTGTATGAAAAAATCCGCTTGAAAATGGTCTCGAGTAGTTCTAATGAAATAAATGTGTGAAAAAAATTTTGCGTTTGGAATTTTTGTTCAGTAATTTTTTGTTTTCTGTCTCGTCACGTTTCTCCACGCCATGAACTTACAAGATAGTGTGTGTTTCATTAGCTGCATCAAAGTACAAAGTTTTTGTCTAATATAAAACACTATTTTTTAACTTCTTAGTGTTGCATTACTAGTTCCTGCATTCATGGTATTTACTTTTTCAGTGATGACAAGACCAGAAGCAATTGAACAGGCAGCGTACGCTGCAGAAGTAGCTCCACTTGTCCTGAAATTCTTCGAAGAATTCTTCGGTATCCAGTACCCCTTGAAGAAGCTGGACATGGTCGCAGTACCGGATTTTGCTGCTGGAGCAATGGAAAACTGGGGCCTTATTACATACAGGTTTCTTTATTTTTATGATTGTTGTAATATGTTAAGTGGCAATCATTGAATATCACAGTAGAGAAAAACTTTATGCTTCAGAAGTAACATTTTGCGTAAGTCTCACCTAAATTTTTGAGGTTCTGGACGACTGCTGTCTTGTTTTTTATATGAATATAGTAAAATTTGTTATTAAAGCTATGCATTATTTAATGCCGATGAATTATTACCAATGATTGAAACCGGTGGTAACGTGAGTGCAAATTCAACATTTACGCTGACGGGACCGTAGATAGAGTGGCTTCAAGTCTTGCCTTGTTTCTAAATTAAGCTTGGATAGAACGGAAGTAGTCTCCAATTACGCGTTTTTTTATAATTGGAAACCTATAATGTAGATAGGTAAAACTAAATCACTCGCCTGAAATCAAAAGTTAAAGTTTCCGGTTCCACGTATCTTAACTGAGGAGAATAAATAGGCCCAATTCTTTCAGGTTACTTTTCAAATGCTTAGGTGTTCATGAAGATGAAATTTAACCTTTTATTTTTTATTTCTTTTTCAAATACCATTCTCCGCCGGGAGAATTTCATGGTGATGAAAAGAATAAAGGAAAGTCCCCCTTCAGGCTGGCGAGCACATGAGGACTTTTGATCAGTGCAGTGTCTCTTGAGGAATTACGATTCTCAGAGCTTGGATGATGCGCGAGCTTCGAGTATTTCAAAGAATTATGTATCGTATTTATGTTTGCAAATTTAAAGTCTTGATATACTGGCAGTCAGCACATACATGGTGTTCAAAAACACTCTCCACGGTAATTTTGGAAACTCCCTCTTACTGGTCCCCAAGGGGGATACCACTATTCAATGTACCACGGGGGATACCACTGTTCAATTGACTCTTTCTATGCCCCTTCTGCATAGATTCCGCATACCCTCATCTCCAAACTAAATGGTTCCTCCTTCCTCTCTTCGGAACTGTTTTTAGTGGTTGGGGAGGCTTAAACTAACATCTAATCTAATCTCTCTTACTGGAAAGTTGATTGTCGTTTAAAAAGGTCCGTTCGCAGGAATTTGCTCCCTTCCAGCCCAACCGCAACTTGACTATGTATCTCTCTCTTCAAGGGGATACAAATTTTGTATCTATAGGAATTAGCACTCCTAGGTCGAAAATGTGAGGCCCTGGGCTGAGAGATAGGTAGGCCTTCTTTTTGTTGAAAGATTCTTGATTTTGTAAAGGAAAATTATTGAGGGGTTCACTGCTGCACTGTTTCTTGACTTTCTTCTTCAACATTTATCTTGTTTCGTAGCCTTTTCCTCAACTTTTATCCTGTTTTATAATCTTTCTTCTCGACTTCATATTTCGTTGCGCAAGGGACCTTGCATTGGAACACACCTTGTGCATAGGTTCTGCGTTCCCTTAACTTCCTACTAAACGGGCCCTTCATTCTCTTTCTTTGGAACATCTTCGTTGGGGGGTTGAGAGGCTAAAACTAACTTATAATCTAATCTAATTAATCTAATCTTGACTGTTACTGCTCTGCCGGCCAGGTGTCAGCCATTCAGCCATTGTCCTTCATTAAGAGTATTCCCTTCAACTGGTCCACATGCGACATGCTAACCATTGAAGAACGTACTTTTTACTTGAATGGGTGTATCGATTCGAGAAAGAATACACGGATATTGCGGAATAGAAGTTCAGTGAGACTTTTCCAAACACTGCGGTCCCACATCGGGATTTGAATACCGCAGAGAAACTTCTTGAACATCATTTATCGTTACTTCACTTTCATGATCCGATGTATTGAACGGATGGCGATTTTTACTCGAGGGCTAACGTTCGTGTTCTCTGCTTCTCTTTACTGTAGAGTTTTTGTATTCATTTTCTCTACTGTTGTTAGCTTTCGTGTTCTTTACTTCCTTTCCCTGCAGAATTTTTCTGTGTGATCATTTTTCGAACGGTGCTTCTTTTTTAGTCAAATTTCTCCTTGGAAATAATTCAATTCGACGCTGAAAAAGTTATAAGCAAAGAAGCTGAGTGAAATTGACGGATTCATACTAGGGACTCGTTTCTTGTGAGCAATGAATTATCGCCCTTAATTTTGCATTATCATATTTTTTGAGTTAATTTAAGATTTATGTTTTGAAAATTTTTCACGTATTTGTCGAAGCTTAAGCGTACTCTAGAATGGATAAAAAATTGAATTCTGCCCCATAAATATTTTAAAAAACCAAGATACTTATGGAACACAAATTATAGCTTTAATTACTGATGATCGGAACAAAATGAAGGTATTTAAATATTCGTTTCAATTTCCGTAGATTCTTTCGATTCCCGTGTTGGTCAAAGTCGTCAAAAATAACACAATAATTTTTGAAATGCTAGCGCCTTTTTGTCCCGGCGTACAGCCCGGTTGTTGACATTTTTCTTCAGTGCACGTGTAAAATATTTTTCCGTGTCATAAAAATTATTCAAGCTTTAGAATGATTTTAAATACGCCCTCAAGTAAAATTTCGAAAATATAACATGCGGAGCATTTCGGATGATGAACTGCAGAGGCTTTAGTAGGATGAATTTACTATTATAAATAAGTAGGTTTCTTACTTCTAACTCCGCAGGTTTTAAATTTTGAGTGATTTTTCTGCAAAATATTTAAAATCTAGCAAATATAAGCCTTTCCTCATCATCGAATATAATTAAATTAATAGTTATGTTTTCTGCATAAGAGCAGAATTTTAACCTTAGAAATTTATCAAACTTGTGGAATTACCAATTGTTTCCTAGTTAATTCCGTTTGTTTCAATTGTAAATTATTGTCTTGGACATTTCTTTTGCCAAGGCTTCATTGTAAACAAACAAATCTCGTTTTGTCCCATAGTTATTAAGATTGTTTTAGTGGTCAGTGTCACGAGAAGGCTGTCTGCCTCGTCTCTCATTAATTTACACTAATGAGAAGACCGAATGCTCGCTTGAGGGGTTGGCATACCTCAATGAAATGCACAGGAAACACAAGGAAAATTTATGGGCAAGCCAAACAAATCAATACTGCTACAAAATGTGTATACTAAAATTGGGCAGTACTCACCGATGTACGTTGAACTCGACTTACTCAATGCGCGTTTTCCAGAGCGCATCAATTATGATGAGGGGCTGCTTGCTACTAAATTTGGGGGGGATTTTATACACGTGAAAATTCACTTAATTTATAATTTACGGCAATACCTCATACAGAACACCGATAAGCACACGCAATGTACGGCATTAGAACTGGTGTAGATTGAGCAATGGAATTCTAGAAATTTCATGTGTTAACAGCTTACATAACAGAATGACAATAAATGCTACCGCTGGCCAGCTTCCCCATATATTGCTCCTACATAAAATGCCACAAATGAGGCCTGCCAACATTTGCGTTCCCGCAGCACAGAAGGTGGTCTCACTTCAAACCACAGAATTGTTCTTTTACAAACAGCTTCAGTTCAAATTTCTGTCTTGTGCACAGTACACAGAAAGTCTATTGCGAAATGCTGATCCCGGCACTCCCGAGAATCTTCTTGCCTTGTAGTACGTTTAATCCAGTTAATCCAGTTAATCCAGTTTTACCTTCCCACCTGAAATTTGAATTATGACTTGTTACTCATTATAGCGTCAATCACGTTTCCTCAAATATATTCATCTTTCATTCAATAAAGGGGCATTAAATTTTGTATTACATCTACCTCACTCATATTCACAATATTTTCTTGCCATATTTAATTGAACGGCGCAGATTTATCATCATATGTATACATCCTTTTAACAGCACCTATCGCGAATGAGTAACATGAGTCTTACCCGGCCCATCGACGTTTAAACTTTCTTATAACTTTCTACATCTCATCCACAGTGGTCTTGTGTGAGATTTCTTCTCTGCAAAATGGAAAGAGAAAATTTTGGATTAGCAAATTCCCCAAAAAACGATTTTACCAAATTAACTACGTATTGCTCATTTTTTAAAATTATATTTCCAGTATTGCACTTGATAAAAGAAACGCACTTCTCACGACGCCCGTCGACGCAGACTGAATTCACTCCCTCAGTAATGACGCTGTGCTCAAGAGCGCGGTTCTCTCCTTTTCCGTGCCGACCAATCGACTTTTGAAAGGGTATTCAGGGTCGTTTGTATTGGCTTAGAGCCTTTTGGCGTGAACTTCTGACTCCGCCCTTATGAGGTTTCCCGGGATTCTCGCTGAGCGCCGTTGGCCCTTCTACATCTTTCCCCTGTATTTTTTTTTTTTTTGACAACACCTCTCGTGGAAACTGTATCGCTCTAAGGGTTCTCATGCTCAAGTGTTTGGACCCTTAAATCTGTCGACCACTGTGTTTGTAGTTTCGAGGCTTGTGCAATTAACCCTCACAGCATGCGGTACCCGCCGAGGGCCAGCAGACTGCTTGTATAGCCAAAAATCTTGAGAACATAATATACACAGCTATCGCCTGGACCAAGGCGTCAGCACTTTCGAACGTCTTAGTGCTCAACCGTTGAGATTGTTATTTCTCCCCTCTCGATAGAGTTACACACTCCCTGCCTGAAACAACACACCCTTTCTGAAACAACACACATCTAATGGTCGCCTACCCCTAACATTTATTTTAACCAAACATTTGGTGAAGAGACCCCTTCTGTGCCGCTGGGATTTGCAAAGACATTTTACCGAACAAAATTTTAGGTAAGCATTGAGTGAGCACCAAAATTTATAACACACAATTACAAAAAAGGACATAAATTAGTTAAATTCCCAAAATTAAATCTTTCCCAACATCCCCGCTCCTTTACATAAAAAAAAATTGACTCGACAATTTTTTTTTTTTTTTTTGTATTAGCGTTATGTTATTCATTTGAACAATTTGAACTGAATTATTAGCCAACTTAAGACACAAATGGTACACATCTACTTAAGCCAATTATGTTCTAAATTAATTCCGCAGAAACATGGTACATTACATTTAACAATCTTATTTATTACAATACAATCAGCCACAGCGTAATATATTGTGTCATCTTCATCTAACCGATGCACCTGTTTTTCCCCCCGAAGTAAAGTGCGTACTAAATACTTGAGTACTTAACCCTAATAACATTCACAAAATTTCACGGGCACCTTTCCCACTCCTCAGACATCCTAAAGTATCGATGATTTTATGTTTTCCAGATCTCTCTAGCCGTTTGCATCTTTTGTTCTATCATTCCTTGACGCTGCTTTTGACGATTCGCTGTTCACTCCTTGGGTATCGTTGACGGAGTTTGCTGTCCTTCCATTTTTCTCTTCTGGCATTCCAATGCCATCACACACGCGTTGAAGATAGGTACTCATTTTCAGAAGGAAGGATTGTGATCCCAATATCCAGCCTCATATAAAATTTCTATACACCACATTACTTGCACGATTTCATTCGGTAACACGGATCATAATCACGATTCAAGTTACCACTAAATCATGTTAAGTACAATGTTTCACATACATTTTAGGACGTATATTCGAACTCAAATTTTAATCGTCAGACTACTCGTGAATGCCGCTTCGTTGATCAGACGAATTGGCGAATCAGGAACTTATGTTGGTCTGTCGAAGAATACGAGTTGAAGCGTCGATAACTTTTTTTTTATTCTATTAAGTCTCCCCTCGCGATGGGGTTCCAATTCCACGAAGTAATGCTGAAGTATTCCGAGGCATAATCCTGCGTAGTGCACACTGGTATCCTGTAGAATCCCCCTCAGTATCCCTTGACGTCACGTGGAATCTGGTAGACACTAGATGATGTTTTATTTTATTCGAGTGAACACTCTTATTTATGCGAGAATTCCGTGGGTTAATATTCTCTGAAGACCGTCCGCTTCATTCAAAGCCTATCCGCCGAAATCTCTTTTACATTTTCATTTCACGTACAAATAGAGATGCCTAAAAATACGGCTTCAATATTCCAATGTGATCGTTTGCCTAGTAAAAAAAATTCACAGGAAACTTGCATGCGAGTATCAGGAATGCCTTTCTAAGCGTTCATGTCACAATGCAAATTCCAAATAAATCAAGTTAGATTCCATACTCAATAATATAAAAGCATTATCATTGGTTCATTTGGGTACCCATTTATAAAAGCATTTTTGAACACTATTACATTACGGCGCCCTAGAACATTATCTGCTTTATTTTCGTATTCTCTTCCTTCCTTCCTCACGATGATGCTCCGGCGTTCTGTGGTGCTTTCCACTTTGAAGTCTTAAGTACCAATTATTTGTGCAGCCCTTTCCTGGCTCTGCTGTTGGCTAACGATGTGTTTCGCCGCGAGTTTGACCACAAGCAACTCTGAGGCAATTACTTGTGCCCTTCGCATTCTTCTGAAGATGGTGCAAAATTTCAGCCTCACATACATCTTCGTCGTTTCCTAATGCAACGCTGGAATTTGTTCTACTGTGAAACGATTCCAATACAAGTACGATGAATCCCTTATGTTGTACAGTTGTTATCTGTTAGTTGTTCTTGTAAATAATTACTTATATTCCACGTGATCCTTCCTCAATTTGCTGCTCATACGAGACGTATTCATGTTATGCAATTGTTCTGGCCTGTTTTGGGCTGAAGTACATACTACGCTAATCTACCAAGAATTAATTCCTTAAGTCTGAAAGGGAAATGTGCTACACTCTACAGAGTAAGTTGAGAATAATTCCTTCCGGAATACCGTGTTTACGATATTCTTTCAGGCAAGAGAAAGACACAAAGTCAGAAAATTCAACACTACAGCACGAAAGAATACGCGACCTATAATCTGACGCTAAACATATTTTCCCCGTTACGAAAATGAACGGTCTAAAGGTATTGATAAAATTAGCAAGCCTGAGATACATAAGCCTAAGAACTTCTGATGAAACTTAATTCTTTCGCTAGAGCTGTCTCGTATGAAGCGCGCACGCTTCATGAGAAGCTGGCGAGAATATAAGCATCCTACAAAGGAAACAAAGTACTCCTCTTGAGAAACACACGACGTTAACCTAATAAACGCTCAATTCTCTTTACTTAGCAAGAGAGAAAATGAGAATTACGCATAGCATAAGATTAGATCGCTCAACAAGATTTTCATCCAGACGAAATTTCTTGTGAGCAAAGAAAGTTGGAGTTACATAACCTAGAGCATATTCCTATTGAACGAAGCATCACACTCTCGTGAGGGAGATTACCTTTAATTCACAACTAGAATAGCACAATTCTACTAAAGAACACATTTAGATTAAAGCAATACAGCGCAAAAAAAAAACTCACTCCTACGTAAGAGCTCTGCTAAAATTGAACGCACAAGAACACATATCACAAAGTTAAGGTGACGCATGATCTCAGTCCACTGCAGCTCGCTTCCAAGTGGCAATTCACCTACACCTTGAACGCAAATTGTAGCTTCGCCGCTCCTTGAACGCAGCTCTCGCGCTTGCGTGGTTTTCTGTCCTCAGGTTTTCATCTTCGCTCTCAATTGTTTCATATCCGTTTCCATTCCCTGGTTCAGCTGCGACGTCCGACGTGCCGGGAAAAGCCTCGCCCCGTAGGAAAGCAACTTTCAATCTATCCAAATGAACCCTTTCTTGTCGGTTACTATATAGTGCTTTAATGGTCGCATTTGTGGCATTCCTTTCAAGGACACGATACGGGCCTAACCAGTCGGTAGGCCAAGCGGTTGCAGATTCGGCTTTTCCTGTAGGATTGTGTAATAGAACAATATCTCCGCTCTCCACCTGGTTGTTTTTCACACCTCTTTCCTTCATTTGCACCGACTTGTCGTGTGATGCCTTGGACTTGGCCTTCACTACTTTGAACGCATTGTGAAGTCGGGCGCTCACCTCCGCACTGTAATTGTCCCCAAGCGAATAATCCATGCGAGGTGCCTTCAGCCAGTCAACAACAGGAATTTCAGCGTCTCTACCAAAGAATAAATAATACGGTATTTCTTCAATAACACTTTGATAACTTGTGTTCAGTGCCAAGCATGTCCACGGCAAAGCATCATGCCACGATGGTTGATCGCTGGCTGCGAGGTGAGACAGAACCGTTTTGATGTTCTTGTTCTGACGTTCCGTCATTCCGTTTGATTGGGGATGATATGCTGATGTGTTGTAGTATTTTATTTTTAATCTTTCGCACACGTTACGGAACAATGTTGATGTGAACTCTGTACCTCTGTCTGAGACGAGCGTTTTCGCAGGGCCATACGTGGTTACGAATTTAGTTAACGCTCGAGTAACTTCCTCAGTTGTCTTGCTTCTGAGTGGGAAAGCAGCGACATATCTACTGAAGTGATCAACCACGGTTAAGATGTATTTGTGGCCCTCATTCGAGACTGGCATTTCTATTAAATCAACACCTATTCTGTCCAGAGGCTTGTCAATTTCAGGGAATGAACCCATGCTAACACAAATGCGATTGTTGATCTTACGCTTCTGGCACTGCATGCACGAATCGATGTATTTGTTAACGTCGCGAGACATGTTAATCCAGTACCCAAATTCCATGAGCTTTTTCCACGTTTTAGCACGACCTTGATGAGCACCGATGGTACTATCATGCGCTAACGTTATTGCTGCTTCTCTCAGAGCGTCTGGCACAACGATTAAGTGCCTTGTTCTATTAGGCTTTCGTTGTGTCTTTCTGAAATACAATATGCCTTCATCGGTGAAGATTTCGGGTTTTAGAGCGAGGCTTGGAGCGTCCCCTGATTTGTTACCTTCAAGATACCTGAGCACTGGCCCCCAAACGGGATCTTTCAACTGTTCTGCTCGCACATTTTCTTGCCGCAAGCTGCTTTCCGCCTCTTGTACGCTGGGAGTTTCATCTAACATCGTCGTGACGAACACTGTTTTAGGTGCTTCGTCGTCTGGATTTTCTTCTTCGTTGTCGTTCGCAATATTTCTCGACAATGCGTCGGGCACCACGTTCTGAGTTCCTGGCCGATACATCACCTCAAAATCATATTGAGAGAGTGTTAGGGCCCATCTCATAATTCTGTTGTTCTTGGTATTTTTACCTTTGAACAAATATTTGAGAGCCGTGTGATCAGTAATTACAACGAATTTATTACCGTACAGGTAAGGTGAAAAGTGATTTACAGCGGCGACCACTGCTAATCCTTCCCGCTCCGTTATTGAATAACGTTTTTCAGCATCATTGAATCTTTTGCTGAAGTATCCAATCGGTTGTTCCTTACCATTACATTTTTGCGCCAGAACCGCGCCAGAGCCCTCATTTGAGGCATCACAGCTCAAGTAATACGTCTCATTAAGAGAAGGTTTCTTCAGAACTGGAGCTTCTATCATGAGCTGCTTAAGTTTACAGAAGGCTTGCTCGTGTACTTCCTCCCACTTGAATCTTGCCCCCTTTTTAGTCAGCGCATTAAGAGGTGCAGCGGTTGTGGCAAAGTGCGGGATGAACCGCCGATAGAAGTTGAGCGCTGCTACAAACGAGCGGACTTTGCGTGCGGTTGTGGGCCTAGGGTAATTTTGCATGGCCTCAACATTTTTGGGGTCTGGAACAAGTCCCTCACGACTGATGTAACATCCTAGGTACTTCACTTGTTTTTGCGCAAATTTGCACTTGTCCAAGCCTATTTTGACTCCGGCACATTGAAATTCGTGCAACACTTCCCTCAAATTTTCTAGGTGGCTCTCAAAAGTCATAGAGCTAACGCACACATCGTCCAAATAAATAGCGGCGAATTTTCCAAGTTGCCTTTTCAGAACATGACAAATTACTCTCTGGTACACTGATGTTGAGCACTTGAGTCCCATAGGCAGCCGAGCGTACTCGAAGTTGCCTTGTCGAGTCTGAAATGCCGTGTATTGCTTACTTTCTTCATCCAGCTCAATTTGATGGAAGGCTGATTTTGCGTCGACAATGGAATAGTATTCTTTGCCAGCCACCTCCTCCAGTGTCCCTACAATGTGTGGAATCGGATAATGTTCGTTTATCACCCGCATGTTTACAGCTCGCAAATCAAGGCAAACTCTGTGGCCTCCTCCAGGCTTCTTTACGAGTACGAGCGGGTTTTTCCAAGCACTTGTACTCTCTTGGACAATTCCACCTTCGATCATCTCCGAGACCTTTTTATCAATAATTTCTTGGCTGGAGTATGGAATACGCCACCCTTTCGTTTGAATTGGCCTGTAATCACTCAGCAAAATTTTGTATTTCACTCCTTTCACATGGCCAATATCCATCTCGTCTGCACTAATCGTCTTGTGATATTCCTTCAACAGGTTCCTAACTTGTTCTTGTTTTTCAGCACCCAAGTGACTGAGGTCAAGCTCATCAATTTGCTGAAAGCGCTTCTCTCTGCGGTGATTTTCTGCTTCGCTATTTTCCGCATTGTTTTCTTCTGCAGTTGCATCTTCATTCGCGATTTCGTGGCATGTTGCAATTATTGCTCCTTCAGTCAGAGCGATTTCTTCGGCAAAAGGGTTAAGTACAGGCATAAAAACATACCCGTTTTGTACCTTTGCAGCGGTGGCTCCGACGTACGGCGCCCATTTAATTCTAGGCTCTAAAATTACTTCCTTCCCATCAAACTTGCCATCTGCTCGGCACTTTACCATGGCTTGTGTGCGAGGCTTCACTGTAATGTCCTCAGCCAGAGTTACAGATGTTTCTTCCCGCGTTACACACAGAATTTTCGGAGAAGCGTGTCCTGGTGCTGAAAACATGTTCACGTGAGTTCCAAAGAAGGATGCCCTACATTTTCCGAAGTCTATCTTCGCGTTGACTTTGTTCATTACTTCCACCCCTATTAGCAGGTCTCCTGGGAATGCATTTTCCTTCACAACAAAGCATCTCTGTACAATTTTCTGACCGTTAACTTTGATTGGCACATTAATCTTTCCCAGCACCGGCACGGGTTCCTCTCCAATTGTTTTTAATGCAGTCGATGTTCCTTTCACACTAGCATTTTTAATTCCCGCAACCACACGCTCTTTAACCAAGCATATATTTGCTCCGGTATCAAGAAGTGCGGTAACAGGTTTACCATCCACTTGGAGTATCACGCTGGGATTTATTATTGGAGCTAACGGTCTCCTATTCCGTTTTTTGGCTGTCCTGCAACTTGTTGCACTCTGCAATTAGCTCTTAGGTGCCCAAATCTTCCACAGTTGACGCACGGCGGTGGCACCGCTTTATACTGTGCCAAGTCCATTGCAGGTGCAGGTGTTACTTCCGGTTGCGGCTGTGGTTCTCTTGTGTGGTAAATTTGGTGCTGATGACTCCTAAGTCTGCCTTTTTCGCTCCAGTGGGGTGCTTCATAATTTCCTCTTCGATGATAAGGAGAGTGTCGTGTCTGTCTGTTCCTTTCTCTCCAGGGTGGCACTTCATGGCGGTACCCTCTAGGCCGTTGTGGTGAATGCCGCATCGTATGGCCGACACGTGCAGTCTCATGCTGTGGCCTCCTCTCGCTTCGCTGCGCTCTCTCTCTCTCCGGTTCCCTCTTCTCTGTCGTTTCCCTTGGTACTGGTACTATCCGTCGATTTTCCACCTCGATTGCCATGTCCCTCAATTCTTGTACTGTCGTAGGTCGCGCATCACTTCGAAATGGTCTTGTGATGTTCTCCCTTAATCCGAGCCACATCAAATCTACAAGGATTCGTTCCGGATGTTCCAGATAATTCTCGTTGTACAGCCTTTCCAGGCGCGTCAGGTATTCTGAAACTCCTTCTCGGCTTGTTTGCTTCTTGGTCACTATTTCAAACAGCGCTTGCGTCGGATGTTCAACTTGATCGGCGTAAGAGCGCAGCCATGTTTCTGCTTCTCGCAGGTTCGTTAGTGTATCAATTATTAGATTGCACTCCTTTGCCTCTTGTTGACCTAGGCATAGGAAGAAGGCTTTCACCTGCTCGCTGTTATTCAGATTGCCCGTCAAAAACTTCAATCTTGCCATATGTTCCCCTACATCGTCGCCCCTCCTGAATTTAGTACCAATGGCCCCCACGCAACTTGTTACCACAGGCATATTAACTACTTCTTCCTCTTCAGGTTGCGGTGGCGCCACTCGTCCGTTCCCCCTTGCGTTGTTCCTTCTCCCCCGTGCAGGCATGGTGGCGATTTTCTCCAATTCACCTTTTCCAAAACTCAAAATTTTGCGATCACTCAAATATTTTTCAAACCTACTCACTGTAAAACCTTTACTGAAACTTTGAAATTAATCGAGTGAACACACTAGAATTTTCTCACTCAAACTTATCACTTTTATAACCACTTTCACTTTCTTGATCTATATGGCCGTGTGCTTGCTGGCTTCTCATGCACCGGAACACAGAAAATCATCACTACGAGACATGTACCTCTACTGAATTTCTGTACGTTTTGCACATGAAATAACTACGCAAAAAAAAAAAATACAACGCAACTGTCATACTACACTCACAAAATATTACAAAGCGATCGCGTTGATCTTTGCCAAATTGGGATGTCACGAGAAGGCTGTCTGCCTCGTCTCTCATTAATTTACACTAATGAGAAGACCGAATGCTCGCTTGAGGGGTTGGCATACCTCAATGAAATGCACAGGAAACACAAGGAAAATTTATGGGCAAGCCAAACAAATCAATACTGCTACAAAATGTGTATACTAAAATTGGGCAGTACTCACCGATGTACGTTGAACTCGACTTACTCAATGCGCGTTTTCCAGAGCGCATCAATTATGATGAGGGGCTGCTTGCTACTAAATTTGGGGGGGATTTTATACACGTGAAAATTCACTTAATTTATAATTTACGGCAATACCTCATACAGAACACCGATAAGCACACGCAATGTACGGCATTAGAACTGGTGTAGATTGAGCAATGGAATTCTAGAAATTTCATGTGTTAACAGCTTACATAACAGAATGACAATAAATGCTACCGCTGGCCAGCTTCCCCATATATTGCTCCTACATAAAATGCCACAAATGAGGCCTGCCAACATTTGCGTTCCCGCAGCACAGAAGGTGGTCTCACTTCAAACCACAGAATTGTTCTTTTACAAACAGCTTCAGTTCAAATTTCTGTCTTGTGCACAGTACACAGAAAGTCTATTGCGAAATGCTGATCCCGGCACTCCCGAGAATCTTCTTGCCTTGTAGTACGTTTAATCCAGTTAATCCAGTTAATCCAGTTTTACCTTCCCACCTGAAATTTGAATTATGACTTGTTACTCATTATAGCGTCAATCACGTTTCCTCAAATATATTCATCTTTCATTCAATAAAGGGGCATTAAATTTTGTATTACATCTACCTCACTCATATTCACAATATTTTCTTGCCATATTTAATTGAACGGCGCAGATTTATCATCATATGTATACATCCTTTTAACAGCACCTATCGCGAATGAGTAACATGAGTCTTACCCGGCCCATCGACGTTTAAACTTTCTTATAACTTTCTACATCTCATCCACAGTGGTCTTGTGTGAGATTTCTTCTCTGCAAAATGGAAAGAGAAAATTTTGGATTAGCAAATTCCCCAAAAAACGATTTTACCAAATTAACTACGTATTGCTCATTTTTTAAAATTATATTTCCAGTATTGCACTTGATAAAAGAAACGCACTTCTCACGACGCCCGTCGACGCAGACTGAATTCACTCCCTCAGTAATGACGCTGTGCTCAAGAGCGCGGTTCTCTCCTTTTCCGTGCCGACCAATCGACTTTTGAAAGGGTATTCAGGGTCGTTTGTATTGGCTTAGAGCCTTTTGGCGTGAACTTCTGACTCCGCCCTTATGAGGTTTCCCGGGATTCTCGCTGAGCGCCGTTGGCCCTTCTACATCTTTCCCCTGTATTTTTTTTTTTTTGACAACACCTCTCGTGGAAACTGTATCGCTCTAAGGGTTCTCATGCTCAAGTGTTTGGACCCTTAAATCTGTCGACCACTGTGTTTGTAGTTTCGAGGCTTGTGCAATTAACCCTCACAGCATGCGGTACCCGCCGAGGGCCAGCAGACTGCTTGTATAGCCAAAAATCTTGAGAACATAATATACACAGCTATCGCCTGGACCAAGGCGTCAGCACTTTCGAACGTCTTAGTGCTCAACCGTTGAGATTGTTATTTCTCCCCTCTCGATAGAGTTACACACTCCCTGCCTGAAACAACACACCCTTTCTGAAACAACACACATCTAATGGTCGCCTACCCCTAACATTTATTTTAACCAAACATTTGGTGAAGAGACCCCTTCTGTGCCGCTGGGATTTGCAAAGACATTTTACCGAACAAAATTTTAGGTAAGCATTGAGTGAGCACCAAAATTTATAACACACAATTACAAAAAAGGACATAAATTAGTTAAATTCCCAAAATTAAATCTTTCCCAACATCAGCACGATACTGTTTCTCTTCTCATTTGTCTAAATTGAGTTTTGTTACTTTGGGAATTGCCCCTTCGTTAATTTTGCAACCCGATGAAAATGATCAATGCAGAACATAATTTAAACTCTTTTCTAGGATATTTTACATTTAAATATCTCAATTTTTGACGATTTCAAGTCGTTTCACCGCTGCATAGGCACAAATGTTAACAATCATCTACGATATTCGAGCTTTTTACCTGAATTTTCCTTTTTCTCAAAATTATCACTAAATCCTACTGATAAACTCATAACCAAACTTACTTCGTCTACCTCATACAGAGAAACAGCCATGCTCTACGACCCGTTGCTATCGACTGCGAGCAACAAGCAGCGCGTAGGAGTGGTGGTGGCGCACGAGCTGGCGCACCAGTGGTTCGGTAACCTGGTTACCCCGGCCTGGTGGTCCGACATTTGGCTCAACGAGGGCTTTGCTTCCTACATGGAATACGTCGGCCTCGACGCTGTGAGTGTCATTTTAGGTTACACGCGCTTGCTGTCTGTGCGTGAGAACGTGCAGAATCTGTTGTGGAGGGGTTTTTGAAACGAGCAAGGAAGTGAAATTTTAGTAAAGTACTGCTACTCTTGAATTAATGTTTTCTCGCGAGGGAACGAATGAATTTTTTCCGACGAGAGTGAATTTCTTATGAGACGAACTCGTTAACGAAATTAATTTGCTTACATAACGTAGGGTTGAACAAATTTATCAAGCAATTGATAAACATCAAAGCGACTTATCTTTAAGTATTTCACTCATACAAGTATAGGGTGATTTTTTAGTACGGAAACCGAAACAATCTTTGATAACTTTTGATACAATGAACGGATTTTATAAAACAAAACTGGTGTAGAAAACTGAGATCTTTTATTTGGACTAATTTTTGAAGATGACATTCTTCATGTGGCATCCACTTTTGACTGCAAGCAATATTGGGCGCTGTTCCATGCTTCTTATTGCAGCTATGGTGAGGGTGGGACCGATCAATCTTCTTTGATGACCTTTTTTGACAGAGAACTTCGCAGGTTGTTCTCTCTCTTGAAACTTCGCTGGGCTAGGACAATGCTCCTTCCATTAGAGAATTACTGTATCCTCTGATTCTTATTATGACTGTTGCATCATGAATTCGTAGGTTCCAAATAAAAGATTCAAATGTCAAGATTTATCATTGTATCATAGGTTATTAAAAAATGTTTCGGATCCCGTATTTAAGAAACCCTTGTATAAGGTTGTCGAATTTATTTTTTTCTGTCAAATCCGTAACGTAGCCACAAAATAATTTCAGCCTGCTTCCAAACTTACTAAATAATTTATAAAAACGAAAATTTAGGCGTGCTGTAATTTAACCACTAGGTGAATTGAATTCACTCATAGCTACAGTGTTTCACCGCAATTTTCATTATTTTTTTTGCTTGCTTTGCGTATTTTAGAGGCTTTCATTCAATCTCTGTTATTCTAATTGCAGTTATTTTCCTCGCAGTGTCTCTCTTAACTGTATTAATACCTCGTCTCTTCCTTTGTTTTCAATTTCAATTCGCATGAATAACGTACACGCTTTGGGTGAAATTTTTAGTTTTAGTTGTTCTTTCCTCAGCCGTTTGTTATTCCTACCTCTCCTATACAATCCAGTGCACTTTTTACACGTCTGCAGCATGAGCCAGAGTGGGGCATGCTGAACATGTTTGTGTACGAGGACCTGCAGTCCGTGATGGTCCCCGACAGCCAACTGACGTCCCACCCTGTCAGCATGGAAGCTAACACCACAGCGCAGATCACGGCGCTTTTTGACACCATCTCCTACAGTAAAGGTGAGCAAGTACCAAGAGGTAAGGTGGGCAAGTACCAACAGATGAGGTGAGCAAGTACCAACAGATGAGGTGAGCAAGTACCAACAGATGAGGTGAGCAAGTACCAACAGATGAGATGAGCAAGAACCAGCAGATGAGGTGAGTAAGCACCAACAGATGAGGTGAGTAAGCACCAACAGATGAGGTGAGCAAGCACCAACAGATGAGGTGAGCAAGCACCAACAGATGAAGTGAGCAAGCACCAACAGATGAGGTGAGCAAGCACCAACAGATGAGGTGAGCAAGCACCAACAGATGAGGTGAGCAAGCACCAACAGATGAGGTGAGCAAGCACCAACAGATGAGGTGAGCAAGCACCAACAGATAAGGTGAGTAAGCCATCAGGAGTGTTTCCCATGAACAAGACGTGCCTCATCCCTAGCAAACATCAGGAGATAAAGTGAGCAGGCATCGATAAGAATGGTGAGCGAACGCGTGCAGGAACGGTACCCAAGCACCGACAGGGAGAGTAACCAAGCGCCTTCTAATACCATCCACGTAATCGCTCACCATTCCGGGAACCAGATGGCATAAAGAAAGGCTTTTAGCGTTGGAAAAACTTTGACAAAGGAGTGATAGCCACGAAAGTTTGGAACATACCCCATTCTTGAAGTTGTTTCATTACTTGTGTCCTGCTCCATGTTCCTACGTTAAAGAAAGCAGTTTGGATTTGAATTTATTAATGAAAAATAAAGAGTAACAAGTTATTGTAGGTTTAAATTCATTTCTTGAAATCTAATGCTTTTGAATAGAAAAAGATATCTTGGCGTGAAAAATTGATTGGACAAGGGTTAGTGCTAATTTGTTTTTCTTACAGGAGCATGTCTTGTGAGAATGTTGAGGAATTCCCTCGGCGATTCAACGTTTCGAAATGGGCTAACCAACTACCTCAATATGTAGTAAGTATACGCTTCGGTGTTGATGAATGTATGTTTCTTTGGTTGGTTACCTAAATCATATCGGGGCAGAAGAGTAATTATAATGGCATTCTCTGTTCAGTCACTAAACTGATCTATTTCACTCACCTAAGTCGAGAATTTATGGCTTAATTAAATCAGTTAATAGTTTTTGGATAAAGAAATCAGTTATCTGCTTAAATTGAATTTCCTTGTAAAATAAACTCCGATAGCACCTGGAGTTTCTTTTTGCAGTTAAACTCATTTATATATTCATTCAGACATCGAGCAATATGCATGATATTGTTAAGTTCAAGTTTTATCAATTTCATGTCGTTTCTTTTTCAACAGCCGTTTGAGTTTATATTTTTATTTTGAGTTTATATTTAACTGATTCACTAATGAAATCAAAGGAGATTGGCGATATGCATGCACATCATAGTAGAAATTTCAGAATTTGTGCCAAATATTGCCGGTATTGACAACGTTTTCCAATTCTTGTTGAGATTATTTCAAACGAGCAAGATGAACAAGTTATTTCTACACGCAATACATCAGCTTAATCATTCCTTAGTATTACAATAGATAGGTTGATATATTACTCCCTGTGGGCACGACTATGCTAATTAAATGGCATCTAGAGCATCATATGGAAGCCTTATTAGACGTTTACCGTTTCATGTGTTGTAGAACATTCATATTGAACGTTTATTGCTGATTTGTAGCTCTTGATACGTTATAGTATTAGGACTACTAGAACTTTTTGGCCGACGTTCAACACGGATGATATTTTAGGGGCAATCAAAATCTTTTCACTGATACGAATCGCGTTGATATCGCTAAGCTGCTTCCAGCCTTATTGCAATAAGGAAAATCGTTGAGCGAATCTAGGCTAAGTGGAACTGACTACTAGTTGGCATCTCGTTAGAAGTTATCGTTAATCTTTTCAGTGCGATGTCAGCAGCGACACAGGACAATCTATGGTCAGCTCTGAGTACACAGGCAGTAACAGACGGCGTGCTCCCTGCCGGCTTGACTGTGAAGGAAATCATGGACACTTGGACCTTACAGATGGGCTACCCTTACGTCAGCGTTACAATGGATGCCAACGGCAGCGCTATTGTTACTCAAGTAAGACAAAGAAGATCTGATATTTGTTTATCTATTTTGTATTTAGTTTTGTTTGTGTCTTGTTTGGTGGTCCGATTAATGTAAAACACGTTCGAAACAACGAAACATTTTAAAATTTATTTTCAGTCTAATACTTGTGTTTACGCAATTCTAATCTATTTTTATCGCTCATGGCTATGAAGGTTGAATAAGTTATAAATTTTCAAAATTTTTAATTTACGGTTACTTATGTTTTTGAGAATTTGCTAGGAAGGCTGGTGACGGAACACCGACTGTATGTAGACTACTGCGTCGCAAAAAAAACGTACTGGTGTACATGAACACATTAATAAGAAAAATAGATTGCTATCTAGAAATAAAACATGTCTATTCCAATATTTATTCTGATTTTATACAAAAGAGTGAATTAATTAATGAGTAATAATCAATTTTCTAAGTTACTTTTAATTTCAGAAACGTTTCTTGGCGGGTGGTTCTGCGGACTCAAGCGATGCGCCCGACTACATGTGGTGGATCCCTCTCACCTACACCAAGCAGTTAGGAATTGAGCCCACCCATGGCATAACTTGGATGAATCAATCCCAGTCCACCATGGTCATAGATGACGTGGCATCGTCTGGAGAGTGGGTTATATTCAACACATACCAATATGGGTACTATCGAGTAAATTATGACAGCAGCAACTGGCAATCCCTCACTGAGCAGCTCTTCAATGACCATACTGCAATCCACGAGACAAACAGAGCTCAGTTAATGGACGATATCCTCAACCTCGCCAGAGCTGGTAAGCTCGGTATCATCGCGTGTCGAAATAATCTAACGGGTGGTTTTCTTTCTCTTGAGATAATATGATAAAATTGTTCGTCTTAAGGAATTTATTTACCAACTGACATACAGCATGCCATAGATAGCCATATATTTGCACTATTTGTAGTATTGGCTTTATTCGCATCATGAACAGAACTGTCGATGAATCCATCAAAGTCTACTCATAATTTAAGGGTCCATGTTTCTTGTAAATCTAGATGTTGACTTCAGTGTAGTTCTCTACGAGATTAAATAGAAAATTGTTCATTAGAAGTTCAATACACTACAACGCAAGGTCGGATTCCGTATCCTTGTCTCTCGTTGTTTTAATTATTCAATTTTGCTCAGGAATCGTCCCCTACGAGACAGCCTTGAACCTCACCTCTTACCTCTTCAAGGAGCGTTCCTACGTGCCCTGGGCATCTGCCATCCGATGCCTCAAATACCTGGAGAATATGTTCACCGGCACTGATGGCTATTCTTACCTCGTGGTGAGTGCTCCATGCAATGTGAGATTACCCACGGATGACTTAACGTTCGAATTTTACCTCATTATTTTTGACAAAAAGACTTCGTGCTGTACTTTTTTATGGTACGAATTTCCAAGATACTCCTACACAGATCAGTTATGCAGTGGCTTTGGCTGCGTAGTAATGTTTGAAATTAGATCGTATTTCATGTCCTAGAAATGTATCTTAATTCAAAATTTAGCTTGCTAAAAGCCATCGAAGTGAAGCTATTCGACGAATTTTTGGTTCTGATATGCTTCCCATTGACACTTCTGTTGCTGCTCGGTTGAGATTGGCTTAAGATGGACCCTATGTCTTCTTTCTGCTCTGAAGCGAAACTTCGATAAGAAAAGTATGATTTTGAAAACCAGCTGGTTATTGCCAATTTCTGTTTGAAATATTTTTCTTCTATTCATCACAAATTATTGAAATTACCATTTCCCGTTATAATTACGAAAATGTGACGAGAAACTGTTAAGTTAAAATAAACGAATTTTTCATCTTCCGACGTAGTTTATCAATGATTTATTTAAAATCATTGTCTTTACATAAATAATTTACAAAAGAATTTGATTTGTAGAGAACACTACAGTGTAAAGAAAGAATCTCATCTCAAGGGGATTACAGAACTTGGGAACCTTTATTTTGATTCATCTAGCGTATGTGTCACGTCTGTGGTCATTCTTTAGGCATTTTAAAATCACAAGTGGAAAGTCGCCTTGGCTAGATGTTGGTTATACTGTGCAAAAAATTTTATTGAATGGTATTACTAGTCTTGGCAGAATTTTTGTGCTAGAAACGTATGCGTATTGGAAGCTTTAGCATCAAGATGTCTTCGTTGGAACGCGCTTTTGTTCGCGCTGCCGTGGAAAGATGACAAAATTAGAGCAAACGAGTCTTTATCGAAACGTTTGGACGATCTCAACGCACAATTCTGCCGCAAGCTTCGAGAGCATGAAAGCACATGAGTCTCATATTTCTTCATAGCTTTTGATACGCGAGGTTAAGATAATTCTTTTAAAAAATCTGAATAAAACATCTTTGCATTTGCAGTAATATTAATTCACGAACATTTTTATTCAAAGAACGGTAACCATTTTTTTAATTAATTTAATTTTTTAAGAATGACATGAGATCCAAATTTTCAACTATTTTAGGGTTCTCAAATAACAAGAATAAGCCAATAGACGGAGTTGCTTGATCATGTATTCCACTTAAGTCGGAACAGCTGCGGTGTTGTATACTCCTATACATACGTTCGAATGCCTGTCTAGATATTTGATAATTTAAAGTATATACGCATGCAAGTTAAAGCATCATGAAATCAATTTGAGTGGTTCTAACCTAACTACCGAATGAATGATGGCGAGTGACCTAATTTCCGATGCTCTTCCAGGACTTCTTGCTGCGCATGATTTCGCCTTTGTATGAAGAAATAATTTCTGAGAGTAATGCAACTGAAGTAAGTCACCAACAACAACTCCTTCAAGCCACCGTCTTGACTGAGGCGTGCCGCATGGAATACGCCGGGTGCATCACCTTCGCTACCAATTCCTTCAACGAATGGAAGCTGGCCGATGGTTCAGAAACGTAAGCTTTGAAAATAAGTTCCAATTACAAGTGAGGGAAACATATGTTCATATCTCCAACTAATTTGAGAAGTCGGATAACAATTTTTCATTCGACTGCAGGTTTATAATAAAAAATATTATTATTAAAGTTCAATTGGGCTCTGAACGCATTCTGATGGGTTGTCGGTGATGATCTATAGGGAATGCACAACACTGCAGATAGTCTACGTATTTTTTATTGGCATTGTAAAATTTTTTGACGTAAAGCTATTTCTTCTGTTGTACGAAGTTGTCGTAAATATAGATTTTAATTCACGACCAAATTCATTCATATAGACACTCAACTGCAAGAACTATATTATCCAGAATTCCTCCTTGAGACTTTTTAAAAGCCGAGTAATAAGGAAATGCCAAAGTTGTGTGAGACACTCAGTTTTCATCCTGCAGATCCGTACCTCCGAACTTCAAATCTGCCGTGTACTGCACGGGCGTGGCTCAGGGTGGCACGGAAGACTGGGACTTCGTATGGAGCCGCTACCTGGCGTCCGACCTCGCGACCGAGAGGGTGCTGCTGCTGCAGGCGTTGGCGTGCTCTAAGGACGAGACTACTTTGCAAAAGTAAGCGTGAGAACGTGCGTTTTTATGTGAAACGTTTCAATAAATCTGACCTCTCTGTAATCACCAGTCTTTGATGAAAGTTTTCTCTTTCGTTTCCTGACTTAGTCTGGGATTCAAACTTTCCTAAAAACAACTAGTCAGAACAGCAGCGGTTACTTTTTAGATTATACCAGGTGTCCCACAAAAATGTCTCCGACTTTTTAATTGATTATATCTCCGCTCTAAACTAAAATATTTTAATTGTTTTTTTTTCACAATGTAGTAAATATTGTTTCCTTTTCGAATAATTTAAGTTTTGAAAATCGGTTAACCACTTTACAATGATCGATTTACTGACAGGGGTAGAAAAACTAATTGTTCATATATATTTACATATATATATTTAAAGATATATTTACAACATTCGGTAATTACTACAAGATTTGCGAGCGCTTTTGAGCATGCATGTATTTATGTATCTATGGATAACCACGGTGTGCCATGATGAACCAGTACTGTAAAGCACGCATGGTGTTTCTTGCTGTTTTACCTGTTAAAGCACGAAAACTCATAAAAGAGCGCAAGTTTCAATTCTGTATGAGGATACGAGTAAATTTTTGGAATTGTGTATGTATTCGTCTCATAAATAATATATTCAACTGCTTACTCCCATCGACTATCCTTAAAATTTTAAGACTAATTATTATTTACCGTTTTGTAGGACGTATATCATGCCCATTGCCGTAGTTGATGAATGTACAAAGTAGAGCTAAAATTTTTTTGCTGTGAATCATGTTACAGATGCTGATATTGTGGCATTTCGGTTAGTAATGATCTTGGAAATCATCAGAGACATCCAAATTAATTATGAAAGGTGCGATTTCGATTTTATGCGTCACTTCCTGTGTAAATATTCCTGGTAGATAGCACTGCATGATGGGGATGTTTCATCTTTGAGTGTTGCGAGGAATTGAATGCGGCAATATGACAACGTAGAATTAGAAAGGAGAAATGACTCTAAATTCATTTCAGCTACCTGGAGATGGCGTTCGATGAAAGCAGCGGCATCAAGAAACAAGACGCCCCGACTGTGTTCGCTGCGATCGCCGCCAATGACATCGGCCGAAATCTCTCGTGGCATTTTCTCTTCACCAACTGGGACAGCATCGCTGCTTCGTAAGCTGCTCACTCGCAAAATATTTTTTTTACCTCTGCATAATAATTAGATTGTGCGATTAACCTCGTGAAATTCAAGTTGTGAGCCTGTATATAAGCACCCAGAGCACAAAATGTTTTAACCCAAATGAATTAAATAGAAATTTCTAATGTTACAGTAGTACTTTATAACTATTTAATTAATTTAGATAAAAGCTTTTTGTCTCGTCTTCAGTTTCTTGGTTCTAGTTTATGTGAAATATTCATTTTTTCCAATACGTAGTTTTTACTTCACTTTTTGACAAGCTTTTTTACAATTAAAAACGAATATTTCTCTCAAAGCATTATTTTTCACCTACCGTAGTATCATTCTATCTAGTCTTATTCCGGAATTTTGATCTAATCATTTCTATACATTCCGAGCGGTGTTCCATAACCGATATCTTCAAACTGCCAGTCTAAGCCACGAATACATCTTTCTTTAGGTCAGATGCTTTCACCACTCTGAGTTCACTCATAGACGCTGCCACAGCAGAGTTCTCTACGCAACAAGAACTAAATGAGGTAAGTCAGATAACAGTCCAGTAATTGAACCTTTTAGTTTGTGAGGGTCGATGTTATTTCTGTTCAGGAGTTTATGGAAGTTGAGGTATCAAAAGGCATTATTGAACGTAGCCAAGCACTGGGCGTGATGTGTTCGATGTAAGTCGCTTAGAATATTTGTTAGTAAAGGGGACACATGAAGAGTCTGAAACTATCGTCCTCGTTTTAAGCGTTTCAGTAATAAAAAATATGTGAAAGTTGCAAAAAATCTTGTCACATGATTCCTTTCCAAGAAATTCCTTTCGCCTAACTTTTTCAAAGTTTAGGAAAAAAACTAAATTTGAAATAAAATTATGAACTACTTAAGTATTTTCAGCTAAGTATTTCTAGTGCGGTGGTCCAGGGAGAGTATTTTAAAATTTAGAAGTTATTAGTACCAGTGACTTATTATTAATTGTGGTCAAACAAATACTGCAACTTCTCTAACTTTACTACGGAAATGTTCAGTTACCTTGCAAAAAAATAATGTGTGAAGCTTATGGTATGCATTGAGCACAATCCGGGGTTATGGTTCGCTACTCAATCAAACAAACATTAAACAGAATGCCTATTTTGTTTTCCTATTATTGACCAACACTAGTTGAAGGATAGGGGGAAAAAAATTTTTTTAAAAGATTTCGGTTACTCAATTTTTACGTTGACGGTAAAACAGCATATTGCAGTATGAAAGTAATATATATAATACTACACAAGAGACTTTTTTTCGTTTCTTTTGTGAGAGATGGGAATTTTTGGAATCGTCGCTCTCGTGATTGCCCAAGATCGTAGACGTGAGGCACCAGAGGTTTAACAATGTTCTATTGTCGTTTGAACAACAGCTTACTCAAAGTTTTACGTAGTAGGGTTAAGTTATGTGTCTCAGTGCTAGTCATACGACTAAAATGTACCTGTGGTAACCTTTATATCGTTGAATAAATCGCTTAAGACCGTTATCGTAATGAATATTGCCGTCAGCTTGAAGCGTTCCAAGAGCTCCACAGCAGCACCTTGGGCACTGCCGAGCAGTCCGTTCAGCAGGCCATCGAGCGCACCGAGACCAACATTGCTTGGATCGCGAACTACTACGCCTCCATAGTGACTTGGCTGGTCAGTAAATGTGTTCATTAAATATGAAATGTACAATATTATTGCCACAAAAAATGAAAGTAACAAACCGTAATCTAATCTCCAGTTGGTCGTTTCGAATTCACCACATTTCAGTTCTTAATTATTCAACGTGAATTTAACAACATTTCTCATTCATGGGAATACATTCTCCTGACAATTGGAAAGGTACGCTGTCTCAATAATAAGAAAATTTCTTCATTCTTCTGTCTCGGAAATTAGAACACAGAAGAAGCTCTGACCATCAGACTACCACGGTCTCTGACGCCACTTCACTACGATATTACGTTGCAACCCATCCTAGAGGGCAACTTTTCAATTTTTGGCCAAGTCACCATTCTGATGCGTGTGGACGAGCCCACGTCTCGTATAGTCCTGCACGCCGCAGATATTAATGTCACTGCGGATTCAATCCAGGTAAGATGATGTTTGCGTTGTTACTAATAAATAGGTAATATTTATTTCATTAATTCCATCCGGTTTTGTGAGTGCACGAAGGAGTATAAATAACTTCCGTATTGAAGATGTGTAAGCCTATCATTCAATATTGCAACAGTTACTGAAGAATGCTTTTATAATCCTACACAAAAATTTACCACGTTCACCGGTTCTCAAAAAAAAGCTTAGAAGTCCATTACTTGTCCATTTCTTTAGACACCATAACCCTAAGATCAACCACTAGTAGAAACTTCATCTCAGTGAACGTTGCTGAGTTTTTTATCGGTTCGTTTTGACAAATCACAGTATGATATTTTCAGGAGCCAATGTACAACACTCTCACATCAAGGTTTAATAACTTGCTGGTCAATGTGAGATTAATATATGCGGTTATGTCCTCTAGAATTGAAAATTTTTGAAATTTATGAAGTAATATCTGAAGTAAATAAATGAATAAAGCGACGTTTTTCAAAATTGTATTTTAACGCTTTGTATTTTAATAAGAATACATAAATAATTACATTCTGTTCAGTTTTAGAGCTCAGTATTAGCTTTCATTTTTAAAATCCAAATGACAAAAAGTTACTTTAATATTTCTATAACATTTAAAGCTCGATAAACGGCCCATGTGTTGATGCATCGGAGAAATATACTTGAAGTAAAATTGTTCATTACCAATCAACTTGACTTATTTAAGGCTGAGAATGCTCTCAGGGGGATGCAAGTATTATAATTATGGGAATTAGCGCTCCTAAGGGAAAATGTGACATCCCGAGTTAAAAAATGGTAGAATTTTCTTTTGTTGAAGTTTAATAGATTTTTCTTCATTTTCCTTGAAAATCACTTCTCAGGGGAATACAAGTATTGTAGTATCTATGAAAATTGCGCCCCCAGGAGTAACATGTTAGGTCCCGAACTAAAGGTTAAATAGGCCTTCTTTGCGCTAAAATAGAATAGGTTCTTTTTTGTTCTATTCGGTACACTGCCACCCTTTTTTCAGCATCAGCTATTTTCTTTTTTAATTTGTATCTCGTTTCATGAACTTTTATCTCAAACATACTGTTTTTATGCGGTAGAGGAAGGCACTTAATGGTGCCTCCATCATAACTGTTTTTGGAATGCCTTTGTTGCGGTTGTTAAACTAACATCTAATCTATTATGTTACGGACAATCTTTTCTTCGTTTCCTGCTGTTTTTTTTCACCACCTAAAGCTTTCTTCCAAAAATTGCAGCTTGTTTTATAAACTTCATTAAATCTTGCTTGTGCTGTTCTTCTGTGGACGGAGTAAGGACGCACCTTGTTTATAGGTGTGTCGTTCCCTTCGTTCTATCCCCTCAGGGGGATACAACTATTGTATCTATGGGAATTGGCGCTCCCAGGGAGACTATGTGAGGGCCTGAGCTAAAGGTTAGGTAGGCTTCCTTTTTGTTGTAATAAAATAGGTTTTTGTTTTGTTACGGACCATCTTTTTTCGGTTCACTGCTGTCCTGTTTTCAGCACCTACTACTTTCTTCTTCAACTTTTTTCTTGTTTCATGAACTTCTTTCCTAGCTTACTGTTTCTGTGCCCCTTGTGCATAGATTCCGCGTTCCCTCAACTCCATACTAAATGGTGCCTTCCTCTTTCCGCTCTTGGAACATATTTGTCGTGGTTAAGGGAGGCTAAAACTTTCTTATATAATAATAATAATCCCTTCGTTCTATTTTAAACTGTGCTCTCTTCTTTCCTTTTTTGGGAACACCTTTGTTGTTGTTAGGATGCCGTAAACTACCCAATAAATTTTTATTCATTATTTCTTATCTCTTTGTATATGTATAGGACGTTAAGAACGTGACCAGAATTGAGGACCGCTGTAGGTCTTCTTTCTTAAATGGAAAATTTAAATCCTCTTTTTCTCAATCAAATTCAGAGTCAAAATCGGTACATTTCCCAGGACACGACGGGATCTGAAAATTACTGATATGATTTTGAGACCAATTTTTAGCTATTGAAATATAAATATCATAAATGTTTACAACCTTAACAAGAGAGCGATTTGAGCTCATCTGCTCGTCATTTCTAATAAATGTAAGAAGCAGCGTTAGATTCAATAGCGCTACTCCTTTGTATTACTTTGTTTTAAATAGTGGGTAACTTGGTGAACTAACTTCAACAGGTGACGAAAGATAGCTCGTCGGGTGAGGCCGTTCCGTACATCCGCCACGAATATAACACCGAGTTTGAGTATTTCGTCATACACCTGCACAGCGCTCTGGCCGCTGACGAGACTGTTGTGCTCAGCATGAGCTTCACGGGACTTCTGAACGACCAGCTCAAGGGCTTCTACCGCTCCGTCTATCAGAATGAGCTCGGAGAAGATGTGTAATGTCCCATTGCGGTTACAAATTTGATTTTTAATATCTTGAGTTGCATTCAATTTGTAGATTTTATTTCAAGGCTCAATGTTCATTGCTACTCGTTTTAATAATTTTACCTACTTTTACTCTTCTATGGGGAAATATATCTTTAAATAATTATTTTTTATCTCTGATGTATATTTTACTTTTGATGTCTTCAGTTTTAATTTTGTCTAGCTTGTTTTATGTGTCAGTTCTATTTTTATAATTCTATAGTATTTAATTTTGCGTGAATATTGGTGTTATTTTCTACCTTATCATTCTTTATACCCAACAATAATTTCAGACTGAAGATCGTTTCTATCTTGATCTTGTCCCAATTTATAGAAGCCATAATTTCAACTCAGTCTCATTTATGATAATAAATTATTCTGTTTAAAGTTATATTTTCTGTTAGATATTACAACTCAAACTAATTTTTTGAATGTCTAGCGTGTACAGATTTATTATAGGGTACATTTTACCTTGTATATTTTTGGAGTACATGCATCGTTCTAATTATTTACGAGAATGATTTCCAAACAATTTCAATGTTTTACATATTTATCACCTACAGAATTTTTGCTTTTTAATATCGAGGCTTAGTAGATATTGAAGATTAATTAAAGTTGATATATGACCAACTTTTAGAGTGTTTTCGGGCTTGATATCATTTGTCCAACAAGAAAATTTATTTTTCCAACAGTTACATCGCAACCACACAATTCCAGCCGACTGATGCTCGAAGGGCCTTCCCTTGCTTTGATGAACCCGCCATGAAAGCCAATTTCAGCATCTCCATCATCAGAGAGGAGGGCAAGATCGCTATATCTAACATGCCTGTCGTATCCAGTACAGCTCTGTGAGTTGACATAAAAAATGGTCATGTTGAACATGTAAACTTATACAAGTTATATATGTACTAAGAAGATCTAGTTGATGAATGAAGAAAATCCAGTTACATGCCCAAGTTTATCTCCCAAGGATTTTATAATTTCTTCAGTTGCAGTGTTCGATTGAATTTCACACAGCTTGTGTACCATGTCGACAGTAACATACCAAGTTGAACTTGAGAGCCCTGCTGACAGCTCAGTTACCGATATTTATTTCTTATCTTAAACCATGAATTTAATTTTTTTTATTGGAACAATCTCCTTGGTTAACAAATTAAATTCGAAAATGTTCCCCCTCAGGGGGATACAACTATTGTACCTATCTATGGGAATTAGCGCTCCCAGGGGAAAAATGTGAGGGCCCGAGCTGAGAGTTAGGTATGCCTTCTTTTTGTTGAAATAAAATGTTTTTGTTATGTTAAGGACCACCTTTTTTCGGTTCACTACTGTCCTGTTTTTCAGCACCTCTGACTTTCTTCTTCAACTTTTATCTTATTTCATGAACTTCTTTCCCATCTTACTGTTTCTATGCCCTTTCTGCATAGATTCCTCATTTTCTTATCTGCATACTAAATGGTGCCTTCCTCCTTCCTCTCTTCGATACGCTCTTTTTTTACAGCGGTTAGGGAGGCTTAAACTGACTTATAATCTGTAATCTAATCGAAAATGTTCAAGTTTTCGTTAAAATTATTCATCTCCTATGTCAAAAAATTAATTTTCTTGAAAATCTTCGAGTCTGAATCGTAATATAAAATAACGCAACATCGCCTGCATCTGAGCAATAAAACGCATTCAATTTTTTTCGGATACTGGATACTAGGCTTGAATATTTTTAGTACTTTTGCTCAATTAATCCGTGAGTGTGCATTTGAGTTAAAAATCCCCTCCAGAGTGCTGGGATGAAGTCTTTTTGTCTTCCTTCTTATGTTGGGGGCTGAACGCCCATTGGGGGATACACGTATTTAAGATCCATCAGCCACATTTGGGCGAAAAGGTAATGCTGATAATGTCTGTCATCGTCAGTATATCTTGGAGGTCTAGCATATCTCAACTGCAGAATTAAAACTATTGCTGCCGGAGTCTTATTTTGCTATTTAACTTTTGTGTAATAACTATAAACACTGTATTTTCTTCTTCCTATTCTGTCTTCACTGGTCTGGTAGAGGAAGTTTTTGTTCCGAATTCTTCTATTTCAGTTTGTCTTTTCATCTTTTCAACAAGGCCTAGTTTTATCTTCATTGACCTTTCGTTCTACCAACTGAGACATTTAAACTTCACTTTTTCTGTTTCGCTACTTGAAAATTTCAAGTCAAGTTGCTTTCAACTTTATAATCGTCGTAACGAAATTGTTACTAAGCCTAAATATTCTTAATGATATTCCTATCAGGCAATTAGTGAATTTGGCTAATTAGATCTTCAACGTAATCAAACACCAGTGCTATTTCCTGTACTTCTTAGCTGGCGTTCAAAGCTTTTTTCTCATGTTGACCGAATGCTAAAATCTTTCACGTCCTAGGGACGACCAACCTGGCTGGGTCCTGGACAAGTTTGATGAGAGCGTACCGATGTCGACATACCTCGTCGCGTTCGTCGTCTCCGATTTCGCCAACTTGACAAATCAGACTACTTCAGGAATCGAATTCCGAGGTGGGAGCTAAAGGAAGTTTGAAGCCGAAGTATTTCTGTACACGTTATGATGTGCTTTTGAATATTCTTCGAACGAATAGTTTTAGCCTTCTCTTTTATTGCCTTTATTTTCTCTTCTCTTTTATTTGCCTGTATTCTTTTATTGCCTTTATTTTTTATCGTCAATCACTGCGAAAAAAGTGATTGACTTTCCGTTAGCATTGGGCTAAGAGCATGAACTGATTTGCTAGCTCAACTGATTGGCTTGCCACTCCTAGTCGACGCTTTCATTCCTAGTCGACGCTTTCACTCCTAGTCGACGCTTTCACTCCTAGACGACGCTTTCACTCCTAGACGACGCTTTCACTCCTAGACGACGCTTTCACTCCTAGACGACGCTTTCACTCCTAGTCGACGCTTTCATTCCTAGTCGACGCTTTCACTCCTAGTCGACGCTTTCACTCCTAGACGACGCTTTCACTCCTAGACGACGCTTTCACTCCTAGACGACGCTTTCACTCCTAGACGACGCTTTCACTCCTAGACGACGCTTTCACTCCTAGTCGACGCTTTCACTCCTAGTTGACGCTTTCACTCCTAGTCGACGCTTTCACTCCTAGTCGACGCTTTCACTCCTAGTCGACGCTTTCACTCCTAGTCGACGCTTTCACTCCTAGTCGACGCTTTCACTCCTAGTCGACGCTTTCACTCCTAGTCGACGCTTTCACTCCTAGTCGACGCTTTCACTCCTAGTCGACGCTTTCACTCCTAGTCTCCGCTTTCACTCCTAGTCTCCGCTTTCACTCCTAGTCTCCGCTTTCACTCCTAGTCTCCGCTTTCACTCCTAGTCTCCGCTTTCACTCCTAGTCTCCGCTTTCACTCCTAGTCTCCGCTTTCACTCCTAGTCTCCGCTTTCACTCCTAGTCTCCGCTTTCACTCCTAGTCTCGGCTTTCACTCCTAGTCTCTGCTTTCACTCCTAGTCTCTGCTTTCACTCCTAGTCTCTGCTTTCACTCCTAGTCTCTGCTTTCACTCCTAGTCTCCGCTTTTGCTCCTAGTCTCCGCTTTCGCTCCTAGTCTCCGCTTTCGCTCCTAGTCTCCGCTTTCGCTCCTAGTCTCCGCTTTCGCTCCTAGTCTCCGCTTTCGCTCCTAGTCTCCGCTTTCGCTCCTAGTCTCCGCTTTCGCTCCTAGTCTCCGCTTTCGCTCCTAGTCTCCGCTTTCGCTCCTAGTCTCCGCTTTCGCTCCTAGTCTCCGCTTTCGCTCCTAGTCTCCGCTTTCGCTCCTAGTCTCCGCTTTCGCTCCTAGTCTCCGCTTTCGCTCCTAGTCTCCGCTTTCGCTCCTAGTCTCCGCTTTCGCTCCTAGTCTCCGCTTTCGCTCCTAGTCTCCGCTTTCGCTCCTAGTCTCCGCTTTCGCTCCTAGTCTCCGCTTTCGCTCCTAGTCTCCGCTTTCGCTCCTAGTCTCCGCTTTCGCTCCTAGTCTCCGCTTTCGCTCCTAGTCTCCGCTTTCGCTCCTAGTCTCCGCTTTCACTCCTAGTCTCCGCTTTCACTCCTAGTCTCCGCTTTCACTCCTAGTCTCTGCTTTCACTCCTAGTCTCTGCTTTCACTCCTAGTCTCTGCTTTCACTCCTAGTCTCTGCTTTCACTCCTAGTCTCCGCTTTCACTCCTAGTCTCCGCTTTTGCTCCTAGTCTCCGCTTTCGCTCCTAGTCTCCGCTTTCGCTCCTAGTCTCCGCTTTCGCTCCTAGTCTCCGCTTTCGCTCCTAGTCTCTGCTTTCGCTCCTAGTCTCCGCTTTCGCTCCTAGTCTCCGCTTTCGCTCCTAGTCTCCGCTTTCACTCCTAGTCTCCGCTTTCACTCCTAGTCTCCGCTTTCACTCCTAGTCTCCGCTTTCACTCCTAGTCTCCGCTTTCACTCCTAGTCTCTGCTTTCACTCCTAGTCTCTGCTTTCACTCCTAGTCTCCGCTTTCACTCCTAGTCTCCGCTTTTGCTCCTAGTCTCCGCTTTTGCTCCTAGTCTCCGCTTTCGCTCCTAGTCTCCGCTTTCGCTCCTAGTCTCCGCTTTCGCTCCTAGTCTCCGCTTTCGCTCCTAGTCTCCGCTTTCGCTCCTAGTCTCCGCTTTCGCTCCTAGTCTCCGCTTTCGCTCCTAGTCTCCGCTTTCGCTCCTAGTCTCCGCTTTCGCTCCTAGTCTCCGCTTTCGCTCCTAGTCTCCGCTTTCGCTCCTAGTCTCCGCTTTCGCTCCTAGTCTCCGCTTTCGCTCCTAGTCTCCGCTTTCGCTCCTAGTCTCCGCTTTCGCTCCTAGTCTCCGCTTTCGCTCCTAGTCTCCGCTTTCGCTCCTAGTCTCCGCTTTCGCTCCTAGTCTCCGCTTTCGCTCCTAGTCTCCGCTTTCGCTCCTAGTCTCCGCTTTCGCTCCTAGTCTCCGCTTTCGCTCCTAGTCTCCGCTTTCGCTCCTAGTCTCCGCTTTCGCTCCTAGTCTCCGCTTTCGCTCCTAGTCTCCGCTTTCGCTCCTAGTCTCCGCTTTCGCTCCTAGTCTCCGCTTTCGCTCCTAGTCTCCGCTTTCGCTCCTAGTCTCCGCTTTCGCTCCTAGTCTCCGCTTTTGCTCCTAGTCTCCGCTTTCGCTCCTAGTCTCCGCTTTCGCTCCTAGTCTCCGCTTTCGCTCCTAGTCTCCGCTTTCGCTCCTAGTCTCCGCTTTCGCTCCTAGTCTCCGCTTTCGCTCCTAGTCTCCGCTTTCGCTCCTAGTCTCCGCTTTCGCTCCTAGTCTCCGCTTTCGCTCCTAGTCTCCGCTTTCGCTCCTAGTCTCCGCTTTCGCTCCTAGTCTCCGCTTTCGCTCCTAGTCTCCGCTTTCGCTCCTAGTCTCCGCTTTCGCTCCTAGTCTCCGCTTTCGCTCCTAGTCTCCGCTTTCGCTCCTAGTCTCCGCTTTCGCTCCTAGTCTCCGCTTTCGCTCCTAGTCTCCGCTTTCGCTCCTAGTCTCCGCTTTCGCTCCTAGTCTCCGCTTTCGCTCCTAGTCTCCGCTTTCGCTCCTAGTCTCCGCTTTCGCTCCTAGTCTCCGCTTTCGCTCCTAGTCTCCGCTTTCGCTCCTAGTCTCCGCTTTCGCTCCTAGTCTCCGCTTTCGCTCCTAGTCTCCGCTTTCGCTCCTAGTCTCCGCTTTCGCTCCTAGTCTCCGCTTTCGCTCCTAGTCTCCGCTTTCGCTCCTAGTCTCCGCTTTCGCTCCTAGTCTCCGCTTTCGCTCCTAGTCTCCGCTTTCGCTCCTAGTCTCCGCTTTCGCTCCTAGTCTCCGCTTTCGCTCCTAGTCTCCGCTTTCGCTCCTAGTCTCCGCTTTCGCTCCTAGTCTCTGCTTTCGCTCCTAGTCTCCGCTTT
Organism: Morinoia aosen; assembly: GCA_030386875.1. NCBI lineage: Eukaryota > Metazoa > Arthropoda > Malacostraca > Amphipoda > Talitridae > Morinoia > Morinoia aosen. The sequence continues at coordinate 11,942,209 of CM059563.1, forward strand.
CGCTCCTAGTCTCCGCTTTCGCTGCTAGTCTCCGCTTTCGCTCCTAGTCTCCGCTTTCGCTGCTAGTCTCCGCTTTCGCTCCTAGTCTCCGCTTTCGCTCCTAGTCTCCGCTTTCGCTCCTAGTCTCCGCTTTCGCTCCTAGTCTCCGCTTTCGCTCCTAGTCTCCGCTTTCGCTCCTAGTCTCCGCTTTCGCTCCTAGTCTCCGCTTTCGCTCCTAGTCTCTGCTTTCGCTCCTAGTCTCCGCTTTCGCTCCTAGTCTCCGCTTTCGCTCCTAGTCTCCGCTTTCGCTCCTAGTCTCCGCTTTCGCTCCTAGTCTCCGCTTTCGCTCCTAGTCGACGCTTTCGCTCCTAGTCGACGCTTTCGCTCCTAGTCGACGCTTGCGCTCCTAGTCGACGCTTGCGCTCCTAGTCGACGCTTTCGCTCCTAGTCGACGCTTTCGCTCCTAGTCGACGCTTTCGCTCCTAGTCGACGCTTTCACTCCTAGTCGACGCTTTCACTCCTGGTCGACGCTTTCACTCCTGGTCGACGCTTTCACTCCTGGTCGACGCTTTCACTCCTGGTCGACGCTTTCACTCCTAGTCGACGCTTTCACTCCTAGTCGACGCTTTCACTCCTAGTCGACGGTTTCACTCCTAGTCGACGCTTTCACTCCTAGTCGACGCTTTCACTCCTAGTCGACGCTTTCACTCCTAGTCGACGCTTTCACTCCTAGTTGACGCTTTCACTCCTAGTCGACGCTTTCACTCCTAGTCGACGCTTTCGCTCCTAGTCGACGCTTTCGCTCCTAGTCGACGCTTTCGCTCCTAGTCGACGCTCTCGCTCCTAGTCGACGCTGTCGCTCCTAGTCGACGCTCTCGCTCCTAGTCGACGCTCTCGCTCCTAGTCGACGCTCTCGCTTCTAGTCGACGCTCTCGCTCCTAGTCGACGCTCTCGCTCCTAGTCGACGCTCTCGCTCCTAGTCGACGCTCTCGCTCCTAGTCGACGCTCTCGCTCCTAGTCGACGCTCTTGCTCCTAGTCGACGCTCTCGCTCCTAGTCGACGCTCTCGCTCCTAGTCGACGCTCTCGCTCCTAGTCTCCGCTTTCGCTCCTAGTCTCCGCTTTCGCTCCTAGTCTATACGCTTTCGCTCCTAGTCTATACGCTCTCACTCCTAGTCTATACGCTCTCACTCCTAGTCTATACGCTCTCACTCCTAGTCTACGTACCGTAACGCTTCCAAAACAACAACAAAAAACAACTCAGTATTGATTTTTACTCCCACCATACAAAGTACATGAGCGAGACACCTGTATAACCTGCAGTGGCAAGTGCGTTGAACACTAGCACTGTAGCACAGAATCTGACATTCTTATTCTAAATACTCTGATAATCTTGTAAGCTGAAAGGAGAGCTTAAATTACAGTAGGAGTTGTTAAAGTTTACGCGCAATCATGCTAATTAATTTCTTTGTGATCGTACGGATCTATTTTTCGTTTTGTAATTATTCCGGAGGGTTTTTAATAATTTCTATATAATAAATTCAAATGAGTTATTTGGCCTGATGCATATTTAACACATTCCAATTTTGGGTGCTGACGACTAAGAAAGGTCGCTGTACGACAAATATTTGGCAATGACGGACGCAACTAACGGAAATGATCGAAACTGGAAAATATCCATGCCTGAAAATCATTGTTCTGTAAGCCATGTTTGGGATTTATCCAGACTGGATTTAGCGAAAGCGGCATACTCTTTAGTTTAAAGCGGTATTATTAGTTAAGTCTAGTTTTTCATCACTCATCAACAATTGTGAGACTAGTGTAAAGAGACTGCTTAGAAACGGACTTGCTACTTCATAAAATATTGCTGCATGTTTTAAACTTGGCTAAAATGAAACACGCGCAGATAGTGATTAATAGGTAACATTGGTGCTAGTGTACACGGATTGCGCCCTTTTGAGACGGTGTGAAAATGCGGCGTTACGATATCATTCTGCATTGTTCTTTCGTAGGAAATTTAAGAACATTTCGCTATCCAACATCGAACAATAAATAACCTTATATTTTATTCGAACAGTGTTCGCTCGAAATGAAGGAGTGAACATGGCCCAGTTTGCCCTGGACACCGGAGTGGACGTACTGACGTTCTTTGAAGGCTACTTCGGCATCCCGTACCCCCTGCCTAAACAGGATATGTTCGCCATCCCTGACTTCGCCGCTGGCGCCATGGAGAACTGGGGTCTTATCACGTACAGGTAGCAAATATGTAGTTTCCTAGTTATTTTTTTGATTTAATTTATAGTTTGTACCTTTCACTCCCTCGTTTACCCGTAAGACATCAGGGCGTTTTTATTTTTTCTTCTGTAAAGTTCTTCGATTTAATTCTCATATGCCTTCTCTGCCAGCCTATTAATATTGACAATTTTGCGGTGAAGTCTAACTGCATTAACTCTGCTTTCGATTTGTTTGTAACCTTCCATTCTGCTATTTGACTTACCAAACATTCACCCTACTCATTCCTAAATTTATACTACGAATGAATGAATGAATAATGAATAATGAATGAATAAATGAACGAAGTTCAAGGCCTTCGATTCTTATTTGGCACTCAATGTTCAATTCACATATTAAAGGGAACTTGAAACGGTCATGTTTTATATCCATGAAAAAGTGTGTCGCTTTGAGAAAATATGAGACTTAAAGACTCACTCAAACTGGTGCAAAAAAAAAAAGTTTCCTTTTCCAAGATGCAGCAAGTGAAAAGTAGCCTCGAATGATCTTGCAAAAGTAATTTCTTCCAAAACATTTCAGAGAGTCTGCCTTCTTGTACGACGAGTCAATATCGACAACTTCTAACCTGCAGCGAGTAGGTATCATCGTTTCTCACGAGCTCGCCCATCAGTGGTTCGGCAACCTTGTAACGCCCTCTTGGTGGACGGACCTGTGGCTCAACGAGGGCTTTGCCTCCTACATGGAGTACATCGGCCTTAACCATGTAAGCATTTTTCACTGTGAGCAGGTCTAGAAAAGCAAATCGTTTTGGAAGTATCCTGCTCATTTAACATAGTCATGTTGGCAAGTTCCTCGACTGTTAACTGATTCACATACAACTTATAGAGAGAGCGAAAGGTTCAGAATTTTAAATTTCAGAAGAAACTCGATTGATTGACAGTTATTTTCAGCCTTCATTACCCCAATAGAGATGTTCAAAGAGAAAAATATGAAAGCACTTTTTAGTGTGGAGCTAAGAGAACGTGAAATCTATGCACAAGGTGCGTTCCCACCCAAGATCCTCTGCGTATGGAAACAGAAATTGAGAAAGAAGGATATGAAACAAGATAAAAATTGAAGGAAACTGTCAGAGGTGCTGAAAAACAGGACAACAAAGAACTGAAAATAGATAGTCCTTAATTAACAAAATAAGATATATTTCAACAAAAAGAAGGACTACCTAACTCTCAGCTCGGAACCGCACACTTTCATTCTTTGAGTGCTAATTCCTATGGATGCAATATTTGTATCTTCTTGAGGGGAAAGAATCTTGAAAGAAAGATTGTACATGGTGATATTTTGCTACAGTAGATAAGAGAGGGTAGCTGTAATCAAACAGAAGAGCATATTTCTTGCGCAATACGGTTCTCACAATTCTCATTCAAAAATTTCTGTTGACAGTACCTCAAGTAAATATGCAAGCCTTCTTACTTATGTGACCACGTGATTTGAATTTTTAAACCGTCTGGTGTACAAGAAAAATAGAACGCATCCCTTCACCTGTAGCTCAAGTGGAAACCAAATTCTCGAGCGCAACGTTTAACCACCTGATGTCTGAAATGATAGCTCGAGTGGACCAAAAATCTTTACATGATATATAGATTGACGATCCGTTATTGTATTGAATGTTGGGAAGAGTTTCCGCACACGTCATAAATTTCAAACATTAAAGAAAAATTTGCCGGTATCCTTCATTTTGTTGGTTATCTTTCCCCTCCCTATTCATTCTTTCTTTGAGAGATGCCTCTAATTCGTTCAGATTACAACTTTTACAGTCAAAGAAAGCTTCATCTTTTGGATATGGAGCACTTTCTCCGAGTACAATCACTATTTCGGATCTGTTGCGTTTTTATTCAGTACGAAATATACTCGCAACTTACTATACTCGCAATATTCTAGCTTAATAGTAAACATAACAATAAAAAAATAACATATGTCGTGTTTACAACGAATTTATAATACTGTAAGTTCCTCAGAGGTCATAGGATAGGCAATAGGTGTAGGTTAGTTTGGTTTGTCTATCCCATGCTATGAGGATTGGTGCCCTCAGGAGGATACTATTAGGTTACCTCACCTATAGGTTGGCCTTCCGAAGTACCATCTCTCATGTACGCTTTGCTTCTTTTAGTTTTCATGCCTTCTTTGCTATGTATTTTTTGATTTTTTTCTCTCTTTCTTCGTAACTTGCTGTTTCTTTGTGCAGAGTATCGTGAGGGAACATGCTTTGTACGTGCTGTAGATTCATAGTTTACAGTCTAAACAAAATGCCCTTTTAGATTTTATATTATCTCTCTGCTCTTTTGGATATTATTTGCTGTGGCTAAGGAGTCGAAAACTAACTCATTTAATTATTATATTGCACTCTGAAAACCTTACTCGTACGTACGACTTTTCAATTTCAAATAGATGAATAAATCTTATTGAAATGAATGCAGGCACATCCAACTTGGAACATGATGGACCAGTTCGTGTCTATCGACCTCCATTACGTGATGGGCATTGATGCCCTCAGTTCTTCGCATCCTATCAGAATCGTTGTGGAAAACCCTGCCGAAATCAGCGAAATCTTTGATGTAATTTCTTACAGCAAGGGTAAGATTTGTTTCAACAGTTGAGAAGATGAAGAATTGAAAAAATTATTATACTAAACGCGGTGTGAAACTTATACTACAAGTCATTGAAACTTAGAAGTGAGGAAATATTAACTGCCTACTTGAATATGCTAAAATTCATCTTATGGATGCATTTTTTTTGTTAGGTGCATCGATCATCCGCATGATGAGCAGCTTCTTGACAGAAGAAACTTTTACCGCTGGCATAACAAACTACCTTACGGGCAGGTAATCACAACTTTATCTACACTACAATTATATTTGTAAACGAGCGTATTGGCCCATCTCCGGATGGTGTTTCTATTCTTATAATATACTGCGGAAGCCTCGGTTAATTTCCCTTCCTAATGATAAAATAAGTTCTCGTTATTAGTCAGTGTGACTGTGGCATTTATTTCTGTTCATCAGAAACGAGTGACCTTATACTCGTATATCTTGTCAAGTTAGGTAAAATAGCCGAAAAAGATTCATGTTGTACATGAAAATAATCGGACGAGAGATATCTGCCGCAGCATGCAGTCCTGGCTGCAAAAAAGAAATGAAAAGTCTCCCATTGCCTAACCAAATAATGATAGTCTTCGTTTGTATAAATTTTCTTTAAAATTTTAAGCTTTGACCTGCGTTCGTATTTATTGTTCTACGTATTAAAAAAATTGAACATTATGAAACTTGAACACCAGACGTTGCTTTCGTGTGTATTACAAGCACATGCGATCAGCATTGTTTTTTTTTCAGAACGTTAAAAATGTTATTGCTGTAGGAGCTATCGCGTAATATCGATGTCTAAAGCCATTAAACCACCACGAAAAATTTTATAGCCTCGTAGAAACTAAGTGAGCTCAATTATTAGATATTTCTCTGCAGTGATAATTTGAATATTGAATAACATTGTTATTGAATACATTGTTACAACTTGGTTGCTTGAATCCAATGTGTTTGGTTGCTAGAATCAAATTTGCCTACATTTTTGTCAAGTTCTTTCGTTTTATCACCCTTATGATACCCACGTGTATTGTTATCTCCATAGGATCCATTCTTTAAAGTTATTTTAAACACCGATTTATTTTGTTTTGGTATCATCTTTATTGGAAATAAACTCTTTTCTCTTTTCTAGGGCTTATGAAGCTGCCGAGCAGAACCAGCTTTGGGAATATCTCACGGCCGAGGCTCACACATCTGGTACACTGCCTAATGACACGACCGTCCAAGCGATCATGGACACGTGGACTCTGCAGATTGGGTTCCCTGTAATCACTGTGAATAGAAGTGACAACGGCACTACCGCCACCGTAACACAGGTGTTTGTTTATCTACTAGTCATTACGTTACCTGTGCGTAGGAATCTACGTAGAACTGGCATGTTACAATATTTTCTGTGAATGGAAGTAATTTGCTTGGGTAATTTTCAAGTTTTGGTATGCATTATTTACCTCTTACTGGGCCTTTAAGACTTTTTTTAAGCTATCTCAGGGGGAAATAGTTGTACTCTAAGCGCCAAGAAAAGTCACGTAAGGTATTTTTACCTACTCTATACATATATGCATATTGCATTATTTTATTTAAGAGTTCATTTGCTTAAGTAAACCTGTATTTTGCAACATCCTAGAAGTTTTTATCGAATAGTAAAGGCATATTAAAAGCGCATTTAGAATTATAAATTTTCATTAACGCTGGAGAAATAAAGACACGTAGAAAAAATCTGTCAACATTTGATAAAGGCTTCATCATTGGATTTTATCGTTGTGGAAAAACAACTCAGGACATTTTTAGAGTAGCCAGTATAAAAATCAGAACGATACAGAGAGCAATATAACGCGCTGCGAACTACGAGTAAATGGTATCTCGGTTCATCGCGTAGAAAATGTGGAAAGCCTAACATTCTATATTACGGTGACGCTCTATGAAGCGATTGGTGAATAAAATCGGCCTTCATCAACACACCTGATAACTAACAAGTTTTGCGAAAGTACAAAAACAATTTTTTTTACGACGATCTATTGCATGTACGTGCGACGTGACACACCACTTGTCACTGAGGGGATTTTCATAATGCTGCTGACCGACCAGAAGCCACTAACTTAATTTCGATAAATACTTAATGAAAACTAAATGGAGCCGCGATCTACTTTATGTTCGTGATTTTCAAAATTTATCCCCAACATTAACTCTAATTTGAATTGAATATTGAACTTCAGTTTAACTCATCTCACTTAAACGTGTTAAATGTTATGCACTAATAATACTATTGGTCTTCTAACTTGATAACCAACATTATTCAACGGAATAAGGATTTATTAGTTGGATTAGGCTCGGCCAGAAAAGAGTAAGTCGTATAACTACCTATGCTCATTATATGTCAGCAGAAACGTGAAGTTTACGAAGTACCCTTGCAAAATTAACCAGTCGACAATGTGCTGGATGTTAAGGAAGTAAAGGTGCGCGGTCCTGGCATTACAGAGCACAGTGGAGCGATTAGGGAACGTAGTTCTGCTCGTCATGGCCCAATTTGAAAGAATTTTCAAAGTTTGTGAAATTTTTTATACTAAATTATTGCTGAACATTTTTGAATACGCTTAGTAAAATGCAATCTTACTCAAACTGTTTGCCAGGCACACTTCCTGCTCTCTGGTGAAACTTCTAGCAACACTTGGTGGGTTCCTCTCACATACTTCGTGGAGCCGGGCAGCGGTACTGACGTGGTCAATGAAACGATTTGGCTCGAAGGCAAAGAAATGGAAGTTACTGACTTGCCGTCAGCAGAAAACTGGGTGATTTTCAACTTCCAGCAAACTGGATACTATCGCGTGAATTACGACGCGAACAACTGGAACTCCATCATCAGGCAGCTCATAAGTAATCACACTGTCATCGGCGCCATCAACAGGGCTCAAATTTTAGATGACACTGCCAATCTGGCCCGAGCAGGTACGAGTTGTACACGTACAACAACAGGCATTAAAAATTAATGTGGGCTCTAGAATCAATTAATAATTTATTTCATTGAACTTCAATGTAAAATGTTGAATGAATGTTTAAGTTCCTGTTTGGCAAAATTACTGCATCTGTAGTTTCTCTCTTTGTAATTTTAATAGCTAATTTGATCTACGGGCCCATTTCTCAGGCTTGCTTTCCTACCAAACGGCATATGATGCGCATTCTTACCTCGTCCACGAAACGGAATACGTGCCTTGGTACTCGGCTATCAGAAATTTGATGTACATCGAATCCATGTTTTCATCCACAACAAATCACAGCACCATGCAGGTAAGACACGAAATTTGAAGCAGCAAATTTACATCGGATATTATCAAGCACTGGGAATATTTAGCACCGCGTAATTCGTCTAAAATTAGAGTGAAATTGGTCATTCGTTCGCGCACGCGCTACGAGCGCCCCTCTCTTGCTGCCGCAGTCAGAGTGTTCAACTTTTACCATGTTTCACAGTCTAATCTCAATTTTTCTATTAAGGTTCGCAAGATGTAGGGACACACCTTGTGCATGATTGCTCGCTACCTTGATTCTATGCTAAATGATGTTTTTATCCTAATTTTTCGAGAATCCTTTTTTTGTTGTAGTTAGGAAGGCTTAGCTAATTTATACCTTGAGTTGCTGCCGAGGCCCTTAATGATGCACGCGTCTTCAAAAAAATGGACAAAAAAAATCCCAAACAATAGAGTAAGAGGCTAGGTCTAGATAGAATTAGGTATGAATTATCCTATTAGTATTTGATCATGACAAAATAAATTAATCTAATGCTGTTGAATAATTCCGTTAGGATTTATCCTCAAACACTAGTAAAAGAGAGAAGTGTTTCAGGTCCAAAGTTTCGCTATTGATAATTTTTTTTAAATACTCGGCATGTGCCTATAGCTAACTCGAAGTTATTTTAACTAAGATGTGTTTCACAGCTGAACTTTTTTTGGAAGGTTGTGGCATTGCTCTGGGACTCACAATTTATTGAGGCTTATCTCATCAAAAAGTTTACATCAATTATTGCTTTCAATTTAATTTTTTTTTCATTTATTATTTTACGATCAGTAGTACAGACACCGGCACTGCTATGCTATTACTTCAATGGTATCTGTCGCTTATGCACATAATCAAAATGTATTTTGGAAACATTCACAGCAGCGAGCTTCAATCGCTTTAGAAATTTATGGTGTTTCACTTTTATTCCATTTTTAGTTTACTATTTCGAATATTTTTCAAATAGCTTCTTCTTCACTAAGGTCGCATACTCGAAGACCCAAAATGAATAATTTCGAACACCTGTTAAACGACGTAAAACGAGCAAACAGGTTTCAATTTCAATTGTACGAAAATTAGGAAATATTGCATGGACTTTTGATATCGAACGCCAATGCTTAATTCATTAATGTATGTAATTCACTCTAGCTTTTTGAGTTTCTTGGCAGATGGCTTTGCAAGGATTGATCCAGACGAGGTTCGCAGAGCTCGGATTTACAGAGACAACTCAGGACAGCCATCTGACACTGCTCCAAAGGACGCTGATTGTCTCCTGGGCGTGCCAGCTCGAACATCCCGAGTGTTTGAGCAGTGCAAGTACACTCTTCCAGAGCTGGTTGGCCAACAACGGTTCAGAAACGTTAGTATCTGCAATAGTTTTTGTGTTCTGTATCGAGAGAAGGTGAATTTTTGACCATCCATTAATTTTTTTACACTTCGTAAATTAATATTTTAAAACATTTTTCTGGTTTTAAATACACTAAATAGGGGGTCCTCATTACGTACGGTACCTAAATGAGTAAACCCGCACAATTCACAGGTTTCCTAAGGGGCTTTATGGTTTATTGTCCTATAACACGTAAACTTGTATGAAGGAGTAACTTTTTTTTCGAGGATTCCTAATCATTATTAACATGAAAAATACGAGACATCAATTTACTGTTTTAAATTGTTACACAAGTACACTCTTGTGTAACAAGTACAAGTAATTTCGAACACCTGTTAAACGAAACAGTAAAATACGAGACATCAATTTACTGTTTTAAATTGTTTGTTCACTTATATTCGTCTCTTACGGCAAATAAGTACGTTCAAATTTAAAATTTGAATGAATTAGATTACTTTTGTAGTAATAACAAACTTCCAATCAGAGCTTGTATTTTGTAACACATGTTACACTGACAGGTCTCTCGAAACATTTAGAGTTGCACTATGAATTTAACACAGGAATAAATTTAGATCTGATGTGTAACAAGTACGCCCTGATAATATTTTCAGAATGATGGACAATTTTCACGATCGTCAAAGATTTGGGGCACAAACTCTAGTGTGCAATGCCATGGTAGGTGTAGCACAGCAGTTTGCTGGACTAGGGGAATTTTAATCAATATACAACACGTTTAATAAACTATTCAAGTGCTTCACTGAGAGCATACTCCCCGCAGGTGTGCAAAGTAAATATTTAGAATTGAATTCATATGAGACAGGATTCAAGTCAGAAAGTTTATGAACAAATCACCTTGTTAATTTCCAAAATGGGTAAAGTTGACGTGGTTATTAATTCTTTTTCAATCTGCTGATAGTATAAAATAGAATACTTGTAACGTGTGAAATTCGTTAAGTGTTGGACGTATTCCCGCACTTTAGAAGGGCTGGCACGCTCCAAAATCAAACTGACATTTCAGCATATCCATTACGATTAAATCAGACTCTGTGACCACATGGCATCGGAATTTTTTTCATTGCGGAGAGTAAAATATTCTGGCATTACTTGAAATTTTCCCCATTATTACGAGTTGATGTTTCCAAGAGTTATGATACAAAATAATATTTTCCTAAAATATCTAGACTAGTGCAATATCTTCTAGTGGGTTACTAAGTAAATACAAAGGCAGTGTTACGTATAAAAAAACATACTCTGTAGAATCTTTCTTTTGATAAATTTAAAAATTGTTCAGGTGCCTTGGTGTTTGTTCTCTCTTTGTGAAAAAGATCTTGCTGGAATTTCTCATAGAAATTTTGTTCATAATAATTTAATAGCTCGAAATTTTCAATTTTACTCAAATCAAATTACAAGAAGGTAAAATAAATGAGAACTGGTTGCGTTATTGCACCAATTAATAAGCAACGAATTCAATAGAAATAACATAAAAAGACAGTCAAATGCTCTCTCTTGAGGAATATATTTTGTATAATTTGCTTTGTTACTGTCTTGCCCCGTTTGGAACGTGGAAATGTTGATCGTGTGACGCTTAAAAAGCGGTTTTGTTTCAGGGCTGTAGTAGCAAATCTGAAGTCGACTGTGTACTGCGTGGGTATCGCTGAAGGTGATAACGCAGTCTGGGATTTTGCCTTCGAAGTCGCACTGCGGACGAACTTGGCCTCAGAGCGAGATCTCTTACTGTCCGCGTTGGGATGTTCGAAGAATGAGACTATTCTCTCCAAGTAAGTCGCCCGCTAAACAAGGCATGACCTTGTAGTGCTTGTGATGTCTTTACCCTCTACCTGCCTGCTGTGCATTCAATCACGAAATCAATATACTTATAAAAAAAATGCATTATGTTCTTGCCGTGTCACAAACAATGAAAAAGTTAACTTTCACACGACTCACTTGAGAGAAAACACAGCCTATCAAGAGTACGGGCAACTTTTTAATGAAAGGAAAGACTTTCAAAGGTCGATTTGCGACCGAGTCAAGCATCGTAAACAAAATCGTCATCGCTATCCTCTCTGCCACTATGATCAGGAGCTTTCACATGACAGCTTTTCAGTTAGTTTGAAAGCAGCTAGGAGATGCGCTGGTTAAAAGTAAGAATATCTTTGCTATGAGCCAGGATTCAAGATTCAACTGGTCGAAAGTTCGTTTAAATGCTTTTATTCGTGTCGTATAATGTTTTGCAAGTCTCTAGTGACAATGTCTCGTTTCTGACGCTCGAGAGCACATTGTGAAAGCATTATTTAGGTATTCAATTTCATTATTTGATTTATTCGTGGTTAGCAATATGCAACAATCCTTTTTTTGGGTTCTGACTCCGCCAGTATTATTTATAAAGGAAATATCGTGAATGCGTTAGTTGGTAAAATATTTTTTCCCAGCTAGTCTCGTACATGCGCTACTGGTTGAGTGAGCAAGTAAATATCGTTTCGAATTTTACAACGTCGGCTTACTGTAGTCTTTATCGCGAAATTAATTTCATCCGATGATTTTTAGTTTCCCAAATTATTTGGTAAACTTTCGAAAGACTTATTTAGTTATTTCCACTTATTAATGTAAGTGGGCACTAACACAAGCGATTATTCTCTTAAACGTTTGTTCAACTATTGATATGGCAATTATAATACGGATATATTTTTATCAATTAAATGTCAAGTTACTGTGAGTGTAAAACACATTCTCACCGAGTGCCAACGATATGCTGCACTAAGACGCCGTTACTTCGGTCAGAGCGAGGTGGTGATGAGCGAGTTGTTGGGAGACTCGGGCCCGGTTGAATTGGGGGGAGGCCTCTATAGGTTTCTCCAAGAAGCTGACTTATTCTATGTAATCTAATTTCCCATGAGTTCTAAATTATAAAGACAGGCAAATTGATAGTGATGCCATTTATACTTTTAGTTTGAATTGTGCTTGAAATGTAATATGTTACTGCGACTCACTGTGCGGATCACTTGTTAGTGGTAACGGTGGTTAAACAATTACAATAATAATAATAATTTATCAATTAAAAATCTTTATGTTGAAACATTTTAAAAATCAACGTTATACATTCCACGCATTAATTTAACTGGAAATAAACCGTATTTCAATCTTTTTTCTTTTCTCGAGCAATGCAAAACCGCGAGTTGATGTTTTGCTTACTAGATAGATACCTGTACTGTATCTAGTATACCAAAACATACTTAGCGCTTTGTTGGTAAAGTCGAATATTTCATACTTGTGAAGCCAATCAACAAACATGACAATAAAAGTTTTATTTCACTAAAATACATGCTCTGTGAAAAAATGAAATCATGAATATACATTTTTTGGTTCACTGCTGTCCTGTTTTTCAGTACCTAGAACTTCATTTCCTTCTTCAACCTTAATTTTATTTCACGAGCTTCTTTCTTAACTTAATGTTTCTATGCACCTCGTGCATAGATTCCTCGTTCCCTGAAGTCTATACTAATGGTAACGTCCTCTTTCATCTCTTTGGAACGTGTGGGAACCGAATAACGAGACTCAAACTGACTTAGAAAAGCGCTTTTGATAATCCTAATATCATTGCCAGGTCAGCAGAAGACGATAGTTCCGAGCACATACAGGGTTAACTTCTTTAATATATCTGTTCAACGCGCAGCTACCTGGACATGGCGTTCACTGAGAGCAGCGGCGTCAGGAAGCAAGACTCGAGTCGTGTGTTTGCGGCTGTAGCTTCCAACGACTTGGGCCGCACGTTGGCGTGGAACTACCTCAAAGACAACTTCGAGGACATTATGGCCTAGTATGTTGAGATCACTCATCGCAAGTTTCTTCATGCACCAAAAATTAAGGTTTTACCTCATAGCTGTGTTCACACATCGACGTTAACTTTCAGTTAGCACGTGAGATGACACAACAGTTGAACCTAATGTCACCTAAAACATTTTCGCAGCTCCAGCTCGTTCCTGAATGCTGGAGGCTACATCGAGGCCGCCACACAGGAGATGAACACCCAGACTGAACTTGAAGAGGTGAGATTCAAAAATATACCAACTACGAGGATTTAAGCATGAAATAATTTTTCCGCGAAAGCAAGCCGCTGAAGATGCGTGTAGTGCAGCGCGATGAACAACATCTGACCCTAATACCAGATACATGGAATTTTTAAGGGAAAATACATTTGGATAACAATGGATGGAAAACGCCTCTCAGAAACGAAAAATATAAACTGTTTGTGATACCTTTTTGAAACGATATTATGTCATCAAATGAAAAATAATTGTTGTTAATTAACTTCTAAAGCATATTTATTAACTACTAAAGCATATTTAACTTGTTATTTTTGTTTGTTTAGGTTTAGTGCTTTTACTACTGCTCTCTCATGCATGAGGGTGCTTTGTTCCGATACGAATTATTTTTTCTCAGCTACTAGCGGACGCAACTGGGTCTATGGTTCACTATGTTGTGTTTACTCTTTAGTGACGTAACAAACAACTCGTAGACCATCCTATGCAAAGTAAACTCTTGCCGCACTTTATACACTTTGCACTTTCTCCAGTTGCATCTTCAACACAGTATCGCCCCACAAAGGTATTAGTTTCTACAACATTGGCCGTTGCCATCGTATCTATAAGTCTATTCTTTATTACCTGCAAAACCAAACCACAAAATATATTCTGATGAAACAGTTGCACTATATTATGAGATAGTGTAAACTACACTGTGTAGTGATGTGAATTGCAATAATATTGAAACAATAAAGTCCTATCTTGAGCTCTCTAAGTGACTAATCATATTAAACAGCATTATTTTAAGTTATTTTCTCACTAATATTTTGAAATATGTATGCTATTTAGAATGCCGGGAATTCCTGGGAAAAAAGAAATTCCCGGACCGGGAAATTTCAGCCCCAAATCATGCGGGGTCCCGGGACGCAAACCCTAACGGCGCTTTGCTGAAGCTGACTCCAACGAAGTATTTTGCCTCTCATTTTGCGCCAATAATTAGGTGGTTAAACCAAGAATCGTACGAATGTTTTGAAAAAAACTAAGAATTACTAATACTATCACAATGTTGAAGGTATCTTACATTTAAATTCGAGCTCCCAAGTTACACATACCACGGAACAGCAACGCAATTTCTTGTAGTAAAGTACATGAAACAGGAGTTAAGTAATGTGCCTACATAACCTAACGTTTGTGAACAATGTCAGCACTCTCGCGCTTTATGAAATAGATCATTAGTAATACAGCAATGAATTGTTCAATAGCTGCACTGCACGTATTTTTTTACTCGCAGAGTACATCAGTTCCATCTACTCATCGTTGACTTGGGTTTTCTTAAATTCTTCAAAATAAAAATTACACCTGGAAACAATGCACCATAAAATAACAGGTGAACGATGCATTTTCTCTGTAACTTATAAGTTCAAAAGTTAAATAATCAAACAAGTATTTCTGTATGAGTGAGTAAATTTATTAAGCTTATAGCCCAATAGCGTAATATGCTATACAGCATGCTCTTCAAGATAAACTGTGAGAGTGGCATTTCTCTCCTACCAACATGCCGAAGCATGAACTTGAGCCGAAACTCGGAAATTGAGTACTCGACTCGTTCCTTTTGCTCTGTATTCTATCCTATTGAGCAGCGTACATAATATTGTATTCTACTGAGCAACAAGAACATTGCATCCTGCTGAGCAATACGAACAACATTGCATCCTGCTGAGCAACACAAACAACATTGCATCCTGCTGAGCAACACAAACAACATTGCATCCTGCTGAGCAACACAAATAACATTGCATCCTGCTGAGCAACACAAATAACATTGCATCCTGCTGAGCAACACAAATAACATTGCATCCTGCTGAGTAATAAGAATAACATTGCATCCTGCTGAGCAACACGAATAAAACTGCATCCTGCTGAGCAACACGAATAACATTGGATCCTGCTGAGCAACACGAATAACATTGCATCCTGCTGAGCAACACGAATAACATTGGATCCTGCTGAGCAACACGAATAACATTGCATCCTGCTGAGCAACACGAATAACATTGCATCCTGCTGAGCAACACGAATAACATTGCATCCTGCTAAGCAACACGAATAACATTGCATCCTGCTGAGCAACACGAATAACATTGCATCCTGCTGAGCAACACGAATAACATTGCATCCTGCTGAGCAACACGAATAACATTGGATCCTGCTGAGCAACACGAATAACATTGCATCCTGCTGAGCAACACGAATAACATTGGATCCTGCTGAGCAACACGAATAACATTGCATCCTGCTGAGCAACACGAATAACATTGCATCCTGCTGAGCAACACGAATAACATTGCATCCTGCTGAGCAACACGAATAACATTGCATCCTGCTGAGTAATAAGAATAACATTGCATCCTGCTGAGCAACACGAATAAAACTGCATCCTGCTGAGCATCACGAATAACATTGCATCCTGCTGAGCAACACGAATAACATTGCATCCTGCTGAGCAACACGAATAACATTGGATCCTGCTGAGCAACACGAATAACATTGGATCCTGCTGAGCAACACGAATAACATTGCATCCTGCTGAGTAATAAGAATAACATTGCATCCTGCTGAGTAATAAGAATAACATTGCATCCTGCTGAGCAACACGAATAAAACTGCATCCTGCTGAGCAACACGAATAAAACTGCATCCTGCTGAGCAACACGAATAGCATTGCATCCTGCTGAGCAACACGAATAACATTGCATCCTGCTGAGCAACACGAATAACATTGGATCCTGCTGAGCAACACGAATAACATTGCATCTTGCTGAGCAACACGAATAACATTGCATCTTGCTGAGCAACACGAATAACATTGCATCCTGCTGAGCGACACAAACATCGCATCCTGCTGAGCAACACGAATAACATTGGATCCTGCTGAGCAACACGAATAACATTGCATCCTGCTGAGCGACACGAATAACATTGCATCCTGCTGAGCGACACAAACATTGCATCCTGCTGAGCAATACGAATAACATTGCATCCTGCTGAGCAACACAAACATTGCATCTTGCTGAGCAACACGAATAACATTGCATCCTGCTGAGCGACACGAATAACATTGCATCCTGCTGAGCAACACGAATAACATTGCATCCTGCTGAGCGACACGAATAACATTGCATCCTGCTGAGCAATACGAATAACATTGCATCCTGCTGAGCAACACGAACATTGCATTCTGCTGAGCAACACGAATAACATTGCACTTTGCTGAGCAACACAAATAACATTGCATTTTGCTAAGCAACACGAATAACACTGCATTCTACTGAGCAACACTAATAACATTACATTCTACTGAGCAACACGACTAACATTGGATTCGTGTGCAGCTGCTGGCCTTCAGAGAGACCTACTTCGCAATGCTGGGGTCCGCTGCCAGGACTACGGGTCAGGCCGTCGAGCGCGTCACAGCCAACATCGCCTGGATGGAGAAAAACTTCGAGACTTTACTGGAACTTGTCTCCCCTACAGTGTGAACTGGTTAGTCTCGTGTGTCAATAGCTAGCTCAAAGTTAGTTTAATTAACTCAGATGTGATTCTAACCAAACTTTTTAGGAAGGTTGTGGCATTTCTCAGACACTCACTGTTTATTGAGGCCTATGTCATCAAATTAGTTCACATCAGTTATTGCTTTCAATTGTTGATCGTTGGGGCTAATGATATTGAGCTGACCAACTTCACTCACTGAAGTATCAGGTAATGTCATGAGCATAGCTCGTACTAATGTTTGAATATAATTCATTTTATTCATTAAGATTTTTACTACGAGACTTGCAGCAAATAGTTGCCAGCAACTGCAAAAGGTTCACAGGGCTGTAGTAATAATAACCAGCTTCAGCTTACCACAAAAGAATCCTTCTTCATTTTGATTATTTGCTTCCATACATACATCAAGTTTTGCCAAAATTAAGAATACTATTGGTAGAAGTAAATTTCACACATTTGCACATCAAATCTATGTGAATGGTAAATTAAAAATAAAATAGATTCGTAATATTTTCAGAATTTATCATTACACACTACTACGTTACTAAAGTAAGTAATTTTTTGCTACTTTCAATGAATCTAGCATCTGCCCCGGTTTTATGATTAGCACACCACGATCATGTGACTGGGTAGTAGGACGTTCCTGGCAGATATCCCCTCAGGGGATACAACTATTATATCTATGGGAATTAGCACTCCCAGGGGGACAATGTGAAGGCCCGAGCTGAAGGTTAGGTAGGCTTTTCTTTTGTTAAAATAACATAGGCTTTTGTTTAGTTACGGACCATCTTTTTTCGGTTCACTGCTGTCCTGTGTTTCAGCACCTACTACTTTCTTCTTCAACTTTTTCTCGTTTCATGATTTTCTTTCTTAGCTGTCTGTTTCTGTGCCCTTTCTGCATAGATTCCGCGTTTCCTTAATTCCATACTAAATGGTGCCTTCTTCTTTCCTCTCTATTAATGGTGCCTTCTATTTCCTCTTACCTCTGCGGATGGGGAGGCTTAAACTAACTAATAAACTAATCTAATCTTCAGTTTGTTTAGCTCTCCTTAGCCACAGCGAAGGTAATTTCAAGAGAGCCAAGAGAAGGGAACTTTGATCATGGACAAATTGTGCCTTCACGAAGGTGCAACGGAACAGCAAGTTAGTAAGGAATAGAATGAGAAGACAAAGAAGAGATAGCGAATGCGAAATGAAAGTGGGAATGAAATATAGAAGTCCCAATTGCGTATCTGTGGCTGAGGTAACCGAGGAATATCTCCCAGGGGCGCCAGTCTCTAGAGCTTAGTTTTTACACATTTAACACGTTCCCTGCGTATTGGGCCATATGTGTACCAACAGGTGAATTGCTCATTCACGTACCGGTATCAATGAGTGACATCTAAGCAGTTTCGCGACCTTTTTAAGAAATGACTCGTCAAACGAGGTTTATTGTGATCGTGCAATTGCATGTTCAAATTTCACAGGAAGGATAGAAATGCATTCGAGCAGTAAAGTCGATTTCCCAATTCTGCTGCTTACAACCTAACCAAACCAACCGTTATCAACGGCGGAAAAGCAGTGAACGTGTTGAACAACAAAACCTATTGCCTATTTTATTCCCCCTGAAAGGTCACTGTGTGCATGTTTTCGCTTCACAATTAGATGAGCTAGTTATAAGAAGTAGCTTTTCTACAGGGATCGCCAGCCAACACAAGCAAAGGTGAATCCCCTTTGTACAAACAACCTATTTTCAACATCAAACGTTGAGTTGATATTGATCATGCATTCCCCAGTCAACCAATTCCTCAATAATACCACAACGTGTGTCGATTCTCACCTGCAAAATATTTTTTCCTGACGAAAACTTATTATACAATGTAATAAAAAAGAAGGAATGGTTTGATTTCGTACGCTAAATCAACACTAGCAATTTTAACTCTTAGTGCCGTCTCGAAGGCGAGTGGCGATCTAGGGAAGCGATATACGTGCCACTGTTTAATGTAGGCGATAGAGGGTCAGGAACGTTGAAATGGAATAGTGCAGACCTTAGTTTAAAAAAGTACTAGGATCTCTCTTATAGGGCTTTTATCTTCTAGTAGGTGTTGAACAGAAGATAGAGTGTGCTCATTTCTGAAGGCTTAGATACTTATATTTCTCGCTGTTGCTAAAATTGAGAATTGAATAACATAACGTACAACAGCGAAGCCGGACGAAGTCAGCGCAGAAGGGTCTCAAAAGTGAATTCGTCCAGCAATTTCAGAGTCGCTGCTTAATAAGTGTGATGAGCATTTCATTTGGAAGTTCACTGTGCCCTTGTCCCCCTGCAGGTGTCCGTATCTCCCGTGCAGCTGACGTACGCCGACGCGAGCAGCATAGGCACTCTACAACTCAAGCTGATTAAGTGATTTAAAAGTGTTGTACACATAAGTTTAATTAAAAACGTAATCGAATTGTACGCTTTATTCTCTAAGTTAGAACATCCAAAATCGAGTAGGTACTTTTATTAATAGCAAAAATACTCCATATTTCAAACGTTTCTATTTAGAACTTATATCTAAACGTATTTGCAATGAATGGTTTTCACTACACATCAACACAATTCCGTATGCCGAGTCATAATTTTATTTCCTTGATAATTTATTGGAAAATTATTGTACAAATTTAAATTACGACTTGAATGCTCCACATTAATGCTGTGACATAAATCTAGCCCGGGCAGTCATATTTGAAAAATGAAACAATTTCACTAGCCTAAAACTAATTTAATATTTATTAACTTAACACGTTAACCGCTACGTGAGCCACCGGTGGTACACAGGGAACTTTCAAAATGCTGCTGACCGACCAGTAGTCACAAACTAATCAAAATTTTCCTAAATCATAACCAAAGCTAAATGAAGGCATGGTCCAAATTAGTGCTTGCTATCTTCAGCATAGCTCACTACGATTGACTTTAAATATGAGTTGAATATTGAACTTTAGTTAAACCCATGGGGGTTTAACGTATTAAGCTATTTTTACATCAAGCTTTAGAACTTCTCGATATAAAGCCTGATGATCACAGCTTCGTGCCCTTCAAAACAACTTCATACGTGAATCCAAAGAGCGCTAGAATTTCAGGTTATTAGTCAAATAAAATGCTACCAGGAACTTCTCACGCTGCCCAGCGTCATCAAAAAACAGCAAACACAACTCACCAACAAAGACACAACAAAGACGATGAACAGCGTAAAACTGAGTCAGCCTGGTCGACCTTCCATCACAGGCGTTCATTTCATTTCCTGAATCTGTTGGTCTCAGTAGCCGATGCAACGTGATGATGAACTCCATCAGACAGGAACTTTGCATGAGATTGGCTGAAAAATATGAAACGGTAAATGCGAAATCGTGAAAAGATGAACATTATGAGAAAAATATAAATGTGACTTCATTTCAGTCATTCCTTCCATACGACCATTTAAGCCTTAATTTGTTTTTCAATTCTTGACTTCATAAAAATATTACCCAAATTATGCTTGCTAACTGTCATAAAATGCTCTCATACTGATGCATTTCGAACTAAATGACGAGGCGCAATGGTAGCTTTTTCCAGCATAGTTGAGACCAGTAACTTGATTATTAATATTAAGTTGCACTAATGATTTTTACACTGGCCGTTGAGCACCACACTCTACCAACCAATAGATAAATTGTTTACAAAAGTGCATAAAAAAATGCTGGAATTACGTTATTGTTTCATTGTTTCCAGAAACTCAGCGTGTAGCAGCAGATAGGGAAGCACCGGTCAGCGGACCATTGCTCTGAGCAGCAATGCCCCACACTAAACTACACCACTAATAATAATAATAATGAGGGGTGTTGATACAATCAACATTAAAGCACGGACACGGGTCCTTTACTGCTCCCCTTTATGCATGTCATCTGCGATCGCAAGGTCAATTTAGAAACTCATCATTAAAGGTAAGTCAATTGCAATGCAAAGTTACTGAAACATTTAAATTAGGTCGTAGACATCTATCACACGAAGATAGTTCATTAATTCCTTGACGTCTAAATGGCGTCCCAATACCGTCTCGACGGTAGGTTGTAGCGTTTGGCAAGCCTTTATACAATTTCTACTAATTGTTAGACTTTCACATTCTATGATTAGGTGTTTGACAGTTAGTGTTGAGTTGTTGCAAAACTCGCACACTGGTGCAATATCAGGTATCTCGTTGTTCATCAGGTAGCCATGCGTTAAGAATGTGTGTCCTATTCTGAGTCTGTTAACTATTATTTCCTCTTTACGTGATATTTTACCGAAGTCCAACTCTATTCCTGGTGATGGTTGTATTTCCCTTAATTTGTCTCTGCAATTTTCCCACCTAGTTTTCCACTGGTTAATCACGGCTTGTCGAATTAATGGTTTCCAATCTGTGTAGCAAATTAGGATAAATTCTTCGTTTTTTTGGGTTGCGTTCTTGGCTGCAGTATCTGCAGCATCGTTATCGCCTATTCCGACATGGGAGGGGATCCAGCATATGTTGATGGCTTTGCCGCCTTTTTGTTTTTCGTGTATGTCGTGTTGTATTCGGCGTAGTACTGGATGGTATGTCTCGTACTTTAGGCTGTTAACGACACTCAAGGAGTCGCAGTATATTACGAATTTTTTATCTCTTTTTTCATTGATGATGCCAAGGGCCAAGTGGATGGCGTGTATTTCGGCTGAGTATATTGAGGCCTCTTTCGGTAGCGTTGCAGAGCGAACAATGGTGCCACATACTGCTGCCGCTCCTGTGCCATTTTCTCCTCTTGAGCCGTCTGTGTATATAGTTACATATCCGTCATATTTTTCTTTTGTCATTCTTTTAAACTCTTGACGGATTATGTATTCAGGGGTTTCGTTTTTTGGTAGTTCGGTGAGGTCGGTATTTATTGTTGGTTTTGTTAGTGCCCATGTGGGAGTATTAATGTTTAGTAGTCGGTATGAAAAGTCTGGTTTAACTCGATTTTTCCGGAGGCCAAATTTTTCTATCAGTATTTGCATTTTAATAGCGAATGTTGGAGTTATTTTCCTATTTTGGAAGAGTAGTCGGTTACTCGGCGTCACAGTGTAATTGAAGGCGGGGTTTCCATGTTGAATTCGGATTTTGTAGTAATAACAGAGGGATAGATAGTTTCGCCTAATATCGGGAGGCATTTCATTGCAAATAATGTGTAGACTATTTGTTGGGCTGGATTTGAATGCTCCAGTAGCGATTCGTAGTGCTTCGGATGTAATAGACTCGATGGGCTTTAGAGTTGTTTGGCTGGCAGAGTTATAGATTATTGATCCATAATCGAGGATTGATCTTGTAATGCTTCGATAGATTTTGAGGATCGTGGTTTGGTCTGCTCCCCAGCTTTGAGCTGTTATTGATTTTAATAAGTTCAGGCTATCATTCCCTTTTTTCTTTAAAGCAGTGATGTGTTGTTGCCAGTTCAATTTTTCATCGAAGATCAGGCCGAGGAATTTATGTGAGTTTGTGTATTGAATGTTTTCATCATTGAGTTTAAGTATTGGGCTGAGGAAGAGTCCGGGTATGGTATTGAAATGTATTGCTTTGCTTTTACTGGATGAGAATTTGAAGCCATGATTTTGGGACCACTTAAATATTTTATTGATACAGGATTGCATTTTGTCTTGGATAACCTTGAGGTCTTGGTGGTGGTATCCAACTTGTAAGTCGTCAACGTATAGTGAGTGGTGGAATTTGTTGTCCGGTGGGATCTGCTTGGCTATGTCGTTTATTTTGAGGGCGAATAACGTGACCGAGAGGACACTGCCTTGAGGGACTCCGTTTCGCTGTTCGTAAATATTTGAGCTATAGTTGTCTATTCGGACACTTAGTGTTCTACGTTCTAGGAATTTGGCGACAAAAGTTGGTAATCTGCCCCTGAGTCCGATATCGAATAAATCCCGTATGATCCCATATCTCCATGTTCTGTCGTAAGCTTTTTCAAGGTCGAAGAACACTGAGATGAAGTGTTCTCTGTTTGCGAATGCTAATCTTATGGTTGAGTCTAGTCTGACCAAATGATCTGTAGTGCTACGCCCCTTTCTGCATCCACACTGCTCTTTACTAATTATATTGTGCATATCTAAGTATTCGATCAGTCGATTATTGATCATTCGTTCCATTAATTTGCACAGACAGCTCGTGAGTGCGATGGGTCTGTAGTTATTTGGTTTACTATGGTCTTTCCCGGGTTTTGGGATTGGTATTATTATCGAGTGCTGCCATTGTGGTGGGAAGTAGCCCGTTGTCCAGAATTTGTTAAAAGTGTTCAAGATGTATTGTTTAGCTGGTAGTTTTAGGTGTTTGATCATGTCGTATGTTATTTTGTCGTTTCCTGGTGATGTGTTTTTAGTTTTTCTTAGGGCGGATTCAAATTCATGCATATGGAAAGTTTGGTTATAGATTTCTACGTTTGGCGAACTGAAATGGATCGGTATAGTTTCATTTGCGGTTTTGATTTGTTGAAATTCAGGGGAATAGCTTTGATCGCTTGACACTTCGCTGAAATTTTCAGCCAGTTTATTCACAATATCAGGGATTGTGCTGTAGTGTAAATTGTTTTCGATCAATATATGGACTTTTCTTTGTACTCGACCTTTTATTTTCCTTATTGTTTCGTATACTCTGGCCATTGGTGTATATTTATTAAGTTGGTTTACAAAATTCTTCCACGTTTCCTGTTTGCTTGCTCGAATTTTGTATTTATGATTTGCCCTTGCTCGTTTCCAGTTAATTAAGTTAGTAAGATTTTTATTGCGGTGGTATTTCTTGTAAAGTTTTTCTCTTTCTTCTTTTGATTCTTGGAGTTCTTTTGTCCACCATGGTTTGGGGTAGTATTTTCCTGGTATATAAGTTGGGATGGCTTTTTCAGCTGCTGAGTAGAACCGCTGGTATAAGTCGGTGAGTAGTTGTTCGTTATTAGTTGTTGTGTTCAACATCGGCTTGTTCCATGCATTGTTATTGGAATATAGATCCCAGTTAGCTTTTGAGTAGTTCCAGATAGTTGATGGGGGTTGGTTGGGACGATTTTCGTTAAGGTAGGTGATCAAAATTGGGCAATGATCGCTATCACCCGGCGAGTCGAAAGCAACCCAGTCTAATAGCACGGCCAATGTAGGTGAGCAAATTGTCAGATCGATAGCTGATTCTGAATTGTATCCTATTCTAGTGGGTGAACCAGTATTTAATAGGCAAAGGTTATTGTTTGTAATAACAGTTTCTATCAGCTTCCCCCTATTATCTGTATTTTTGCAGCCCCATATGGTGCTGTGTCCGTTGAAGTCGCCGGCTAGGATGAAAGGATTTGGTAGTTGGTGGATTAGGTTATTTAGTTTTTCGTTTGTGACTGTTTGTCTACCGGGTATGTAGATGCTGCAGATGGTTATCAGCTGTCCTATGTTTACTTGAATGGCCACGCTTTGTAGTTCAGTCTGTAGATTCAGTTCACAAAAAGGTATTGAGCTATGGACATATATTCCAACACCTCCATGGGGGGTTCTGTTGTAATGACCGTGTCGTAGCACATTACTGTAGCCGTTTATTCTAAACTGGCAGTTATCCCATAGCTTTGTTTCTTGAAGTGCTATTATACTGGGTTGGTGGTTGTTTATTGTTTCCATTAGTTCATCTTTCTTTCCCCTGATGCCTTGGCAGTTCCACTGCAGGATTCCTACGTTAGCCATGGGGTGTGTTTGATTTGATTTTGTTATTCAATCGTTCAATTAGTTACTTTCTTTTGGGTGATCTATCTCTAATCCTAGAGTCACGAGAGTAGTGTGATTGTTCCTCATCTGAGTAAATTTGTCGTTTATCATGTCTGTTGCGGCTGTAGGTGGGGGATCGTGATTTTGATCGTGATCTTGGTCGCTTCTTGTTTTGGGTTTTGGAAGGTTTGTGCTGCTTTGGGGGTTTGAATTCGTTGAATATTCGTCTGGCTTCTTGTCTCATAATAGGGTTGCATTCGCTCGTGCCATCTTCCTCATTTTCAGATCCTTCGGCTGTAGTTTCAATATTAATTGTGGATTTGAGCAATTGTGTTGGGTTGGGTTTAATGCGGAGTATCTCTTTTTCGCATGTTTCGTGGTCGCGTTGTGAAGTTTGCGGTGGTTTGGTTTCTGGTGTATCGGTTGTGTTATCAGTTGTACCTGGTTCGTTACAAAGTGGGGGAGCCATATTTTGTTCGGTGATCGTTTGGTTTTTGGGAGCCGCCATAAAGGGTTGGGGGGTTGGTACTTTGGGTATTTGATCCGTTCGATTTCTGGTTATTTGTGCGTAGCTTTGGTCGAGTTGTGGGGATCGTTTGTGGTATATTATAAGGGCTTGTTCTCTTGATACGTTTTGTTTAGTACGGATAGAAATTAGTTCTTGTTGCTTGCGTTGTTCCGGGCAAGTCCGGTCTCCAGTTTTGTGATTGTTTCCGCAGTGGTAGCATGTCAAGTTGTTTTCCGTGCAATTTGTTGCTTCATGGCCTTTTGTTGCGCATTTTCCACACACGAACTCTTCACTGGTACATCTTTTAGCAGTATGGTTGTATTCCAAGCACTTTTTACACATCATAGGGCGGTCGAAGTATTCATATATCCTACTCTTGCAGTCTTGGCCAAGGATGTCGATATACTCAGGGGGGGTTGAGCCTCTGAAAGTTAGAAGTATTGCTTTTGCATTTGTGTTACGGCTTTTTATCCAATTTGCTGGTTCGACATTTTTGATTATATGGTTTTCCATTAAACCTTGTTTGAATTTCTCGAAGTTGGTGAAGTCGTAATTATAGATGTAGGCGAGTCCTTTTGAAAGATTTACATAGTTATTTTCTGTTACTTGCACAGGGATGTTGTTTATGTCTTTGATTTTCTGTATTTCATCTTTTTGTCGTGTGTGATCTAATTCTACAATAAATGTGTTTTTGCCACCCGATCGAATAGATTTGGGTTTTCCTTGGATTTGGTTTGCAATACATTTTTCTAGGAGCCATGGAGTAATCTTCCGCTTTTCGTTTTCCTGCATTGTTATATTGAAATGAGTTGTGGGGGTGTTCGTATCTGATATTGGTATCTCGGAGTGTCCTGTGACTATCTGTACAGCACGACGCCTATTAACTCGTTGTTCTTGTTGGACTTTGCATATTTCTGTTTCCATGATATGTTTCGGGCATTCTCTGTGGCCAGTTTCATGTTGACGCTTGCAATGCATGCAGGAGAGGGCGCTGCCACAGTGTTCGCTGTCATGGCCTGTTTCTCCGCAGCGTTTACAGTTTGCTTCGTTATGGCAGTGTTTGGCTGTGTGGCCGTAGTTTTGACATTTGTGGCAGATCATTGGTCTATTAATAAATGGGTATACTATCGTATCTGATTTTTCGCCTGGGATATATATAGAGTCTGGTGTAGTGTAGCTATTAAAGGTTAGTAGGAGTGGGGTGGTTTGGGAGAATCAAGTTTTAATGAAGCTGGCACGGACAGCGTCACTGATATTGTACTGGCTCTTTAGGCCTTCCACAAAATCTTCCATATTATCTACATCGTATTCTTGAATATATATTAGTCCTTTGGATTGATTGTAGTATGGGTGTTCGCTGATCTGGCAATTAATGCCGTCGACGTTATTAAGTCTGGTGATGCGCTCAGATTGGGGTTTGTTTCGAGTTTCTATGATAAAGCTATCTTTACCTGAATAAGTTATTCTTTTCGCCTTCAAACCAGTTATTTTGACTATTTCTTCTTGGAGGAAAAATGGATTTATTTGGTTTCTCTCTTCGACTTTGAATTTGACCGAGAAGAACTTTGTATAATGGTCGTTCTTCGTCATTTCTTGGTTCAACGATATGGGTGTGTATTTGTTAGCTTTGCTTTGTTTTCTCACATTTTCTTTCTCGCAGCCCATGATTTTACTGTTTTTCCCTATGTTCTGCGCTTTCGTCATTTCTAGGATTTTTTCGAGTGTATTTTCGATTTTCCTTATTCGATCGTCTACATTTTGTGCTTCTTTTTCAACTTCATGTTTATCGGGGTTGATGCATTTGGTTGCATCACCTGCCGCAAGTCTATTCAGCACTTCATTTAATTTAGCCTCCAATTGGTCCACCTTACAGGTAGCACCGTTTGGTTCCGGTAGAGTTTTTTCGGTTGTTTGGTCAGATGTTTCATTGTTTTCGCCTATCTTCCTGGTGATGGTGTTAGTTTTGGGGTTTGTTGCACCTACGTTGGTAGCAGTGCTTAGGTTGTTTTTGTTGGGGTTTATTCGTTGTTTGAATTTGTTTTTATTTTTGGCGTACATACTCCCGGCTTCAGAGGGGGTTTCCCCGCCTCGAAGTCGGGGTTTGAGGTATTCGCTGATTGTTGCCAGAAGTGCTTAAAGTTTTACTTTGGGATCCAAAGTAGTAATCCAAAATGGACTATTGGTCTGCGTAACTTAAGTCTATTCTTATAGGCTATTTAAGGGCCCTGGAATATAGGGCAAATTAAAGAGAAAATAACTACGCAAAAGAGACCCAAGCTCCGAAGAGCTCGGGCCGCCGCCCGACTTTGTTCTACCCAACAACGGGGAATTGGAAAAAAAACTAAAATCTTAATCCCTCGAAAGAAAACTCAAAAGATAGAGGAAAGAGCAGTTGGGTATTTCAACGGTACCACCACGAGAAGGTGCCGGGTCAGCTGGATACCTGCTCGTGAGTAGGTATTCCTGTATCAATCCTTGTCTACGACTTCTTTCCCTTCACCAAGCTCAATAATTCAATAATTTGGTACCAGTAAAACGTGGTAAAGGGAACAGTGAAAATTTCAAAAAATGCTGGAATTACGTTATTGTTTCATTGTTTCCAGAAACTCAGCGTGTAGCAGCAGATAGGGAAGCACCGGTTAGCGGACCATTGCTCTGAGCAGCAATGCCCCACACTAAACTACACCACTAACACATACACTACATTTGATTATCTCTCATCATTTCTTTTACTATTTAAATTGGCACTCTTCAATAATGAGACAACATCTCTTTTCCAATATATTTATTCTTCACTCCATGTTGTTTCAATACTTCCGCATCATGCATAACTCTCGGAACAACAACACTTAGGTCCTCGCACTTCACGGTACAATGAATGCTTGGAAATATAGCCCAGCGTAATTTAGTGAGCCCTTAGGTTAACGATGAAAGAGAGCTGCCAGCATGGACAGAAATAATCAAGTCGATGTCTTATACATCATAATAGGATCTTCAGCAAGTGACTAACAGGTGTGACATGGAAAAAGCTAGAATAAAACTGAAATGTTTCGGGATGCAAAATCATTACATGATTAGGGGAACTGCATTGAGAATTGTAGTGAGGTTCATATTTCCCACTAGAAAATGTAGAATCACATTAAAGATTAGGTATTTCAGTACGTATTTCATTTAGTACATCAGTGGTTTAAAACCATCCAGTATTACAAGAAACAAATAACAAAGCACATGTATAAGAACGGTTGCTTAGCTTTCACTTACAAGTATATCACTAGAAACACATCATAATGTTCAAAATATTCAGTAGCCATATCTATTGCAAAATTCTTAGCCTGAAAAATAACAAACGTAGGGGCTTCAAACTGAGAAGCAAGGCTCTACAACTGGGAAGAGCTGCTCCCTCACCTTGGAGCAGAAAGGGCATTCACCACAGATGAGCTGCATGCTTTGTCGACTGCTCGTCAGACCGCTCAGAAACTGGAACAACAGTATACATGAGTGAAAATTGCAATCTATGATTAAGTTGAATAATGAAGGGAGGGGAGAGAAGTAAACTTGGAGCATAAAGTTCGAGGCGAGTGCTCCCAAAGTTGCACTATACACGTTTATAAAATATTTGACAATTTAAACACAAAAACAGCATAGAAGACACTCGATCAGATTGTTATGACCAAGATAAGTTAGCCATCTCACGGCATGGTAAACAAAGAAAAAATGTCATCAGTAGAAAATTGTTCAGTGCTAAAATTGAAAAAATATCCCACCATGAACGCAAGTGAGTGGTTCATTAATTACAGGTCCCAACCCATTTGAGTTGAGAACGAGTAACTAGGTCACAGTAAATTTGATGCCCACAACATCAATCTGCCCCAAGCAAGTTCCCAACCTTAAACTATAGTGACCCAGCGCTAAAATTCAGGCTTAAAGAGCACATTCAGATTCAGAATTAGCTCGTACTGTCACCATCACATGGAAGTGATGGTGACAAGGTGTGTGACCTACACCCTTCCCATTTTCAGATAGACTACAACTTCGATCGACAGACACAATTTAGAGATCACCGAATAAAGTTGAACCATTCTCCTTGGCGTCCACACTAATGGCTCCAGTGAGGACTAATCAATTTATACCGAGTGTTTTAATGAAGCTAGCATCTTATCCTTAAACTCCTGTCAACTTCTCGTCGTAGTTAATATACAAGGGCTATTCAGAAAGTAAGGAGCGATTTGGAATTTCAAAGCTTGTCCAAAGCTATGACAAATGCCGCAATTTTTGGTGACTATTTAGATATGAAGAATTTTAGTTGCTCTTTCAGATGAATACCATAATTTTTTGTACTTAGGTTATTTTATTCCAAAACTTTCCTTTCTGAATAGCTCTCTTAACAAAAAACGCAAAAACATTCGCTCACACCAATGAGGAAGTTTCAACACAAAATCTCATTTGTGGGTGTTTGATAGTAATGCATAAATCAGACGCTCTCAGAAATCTAGCGATGACTCCGACAAAAGCGCGCTCCGTGTTGGAAGTGAAGCCCCACACAGCACCCACCCGGTAGAGGCAGGAGTGATGCATGCAGTGGCGGCAGTGGTCACACACCAGGTCCGGTAGCTGGCCATCCTCGGACTGGAAGCAGTAGCACATCACGCACTCGACCTCCTCTAGCGCTTCCGAGCTGCACAGTACACCTCTTATGACCCGAATTTTTCCTAGACTATGAAAGTTAAGAAAAACGCTCCGAGTTAAGATAATTCTCTGTTTTCCTTTAAACTAATCAAAATGTAAAGAAATACGAAAAGCAAAGGAACACAGATACAGCTTAACAAAGTTTGCGTGCACACATGAATTAAAATTGAACCATTTAAAAATAAATGCTTATGAGATTTAAGAAACTATTTACAATTAGGTCATAATCATAAGACTGAAATGTTCTTGGTGCTTTACTTACACCACAGCACATTAGCTGAAAAGAGAAAAATATAAGAACAAGCAACAGTGCACAGGTCAAAGCATGTGAAAATGACCCATCTATTTTTCCCACAAAGGTAGAAAAACAAAATGAAATGCAAAATATAGCCTGCCTAACTCCAAATCTAAAACACAGGAGACAGCTCATAACGTTGCCTAATCTAGCTTAAGTAGCACAAGGTACATTTAAATAGCTCCCCATTCCATGAGTTGTGACAAGTCCTGAATCTTGAGCGTTAGGAGAGACGTTTGAGAATCCGACTCTAACCTTGAAATTTGAAACAGCTGTTATGCCACGAAAGAACAAAGATGGAATTTTTATGAAACGTTCCGACATGAAGCTAAGCTGAACACTAAATTGCCTCACCTACATTAGCGTTGGCATCTGGAGCCGCTTTCAACACTAAAGTATGCTGCTTCAAGCACAACATTGCAAATAATCAAATACTAGAACCTGTTATGAGCAAAATCCTGCCTCCCATATCATTGCCTTTATCCGGTCTTCCTCCCACTCACTTTCTCGCTTGTTCTACACATATTCTCCACCTCCTGCACAAATTTGTGTAGGAGTCCAATGTAATTTTGCATACGTTCCCCATAAACAGAAGTCTTACATTTACTAACGTAAATTACTGTCCTTAATTTCTAAAGTAGCATATTATATAACATTTACATCTGTTCTATCCAGCACAATAATTGACAGTTCCTAAAACATTTGATTTTTCTAGTGAAATCAAATGATTTTTCCAGAAACTAATGAAGGTTTCCATCTGAGTGCTATTCTCAAGAGAATTTTTTCAATAGTCCCATCATGAGTCATGACCAAGACCCTTCTTTCCACATAACCTTGCATCAACTCCGTATTTCAACACTTAAATCTAGCATTGCACAAAAAATGATTGCACAAAATTCCCAGCAAACTGCACAGAACTACAGCAACAAGATAGAGTACTCCAGACACAGCATAAACAGTGGAGCAAGTGCCGAGAACAAAAGACACGAGGTTGTGTTTGGAGGTCAGACCTGGCAGGCAACAGCGAGTGAGGTGCGCAGGCGCCGCTGCGGACCAGGCGCTCCTGAAGCAACACCTCCAAGTTTTGCACCAGACCTTCGTTGCTGTCCCACCGCTGCATGTCAGTACCAACCGGCAAGAAAATGTACAGAAATTAGGTGGCGGTCATCGTCATTCTGGCTTATGTTGAGAGTTCATATTCATTTAGATGGTTGGAAATTTTGATAGTTCAATTGAACAACTGTCCCCAATTATAATCTTAGTTCTTGACTCAGCGATTACATTAAGTTCATTTATAAGTTCTATAACATAAAAAAAGTTCTGGTTTCAATAAGTGTAACCACACAAATAAATCTCGAGCCTAATTAAAATGGGTGAAAAATCATATTCCGCACATGGAGCAGGTAGCACATCTGCAATTATCATATCTGGTGGGTCTGTTGATCGACAAAGGGTTTTCAAGACACTAAAAGTTAGGTAAAAATATCAACAAACAAACCTAATATGAGGGATCCTCAAAATAGTTGAGCACCAGACCATTTATTTCAACTAGAATTCAGGGTATTTTTACACGGAGGGTATTTTTATAATGCTGTTGACTGGCCAGTAGTTTTCAACTCAATCTTCATAAATACTTAATCAAATCTAAATGAAGGCACAATCCAGTTCATGTTTGTCAAAATTTCTCGGTACAATTGACTTCGAATTTGAGTTGAATGTTTAACTTCAATTTAACCCACAGCATTAAATAAATCTTGTTTAGTTTTTCAGTCCTGTTCTATCCATTTATCTGATGGTCATTCTTTGTCCAATGTAAGCATAAAGTCTGCAGTGCACTCTTTATTTTGTGAAGACTGTGACATAATCGTTACTGCTGATTGGGCATTTCAACTTCTCTCCATAACCTACTAGTCTAACCTTCTCAAGTGGCACCGTGAGTGACACCTGAAGAGGACTGTTTTGTAGCCGATGCCTGGTCGGTGCTCAGTTCCACTTGTTCTTAATTCCGGCTTTAATCTTGCTCCCGGCGGATTGCATTATTGTATTTTAGTTTTACTCCAATTTTTGTTCAAGATTCTAGCTCAAAAAAAAAAAGGCAATCTCAAAAGAGCAAAAAGAAGGGACTCTCCAACATAGATTGCAGAAAAAGGGAATCTAAGCCTAAGGCGTGTTCTCACACAGGAGACCCTCCGCATAGAAACATTAAGTTATAATGAAATATGCAGGAAAGATAAGGAATAAATGGCATAGTGGTATGAAAACTTGACGAAGCAAAGTGGGCATGGATGAAAGTCTCAAAGACCTATGAAGAGCCGAGATAATCCTACAATATCTCCTCCGTGGCGTCACTCCACATAGCATAAGATAGTCCAACCTAACTCACCTAAGCCTACGGCCAATTCTATGTTCCCCGAGGGGTTTTGCCTCATCAATTCTTTGGCAATATCTTCTGAGATGGGCTTGAAATTGATTTTAACGTAGATGCAATGAGTCTATAATTCTATCCCCTAAATGATATAACATTATTAAACTAAAATTTATTCTCGAAGTTCTTCACACTAGATCTAAGGTTGCTATGAATTTATTTCTTCCTTAAAGCTTTTTTTATGTATCATCACCGTATTACATTGGAAGTACCAGGGTGGATGACTCTGACTTTGGCAATTTGCAACCAAGAAAGCAATACTATAATGCAAAGCCATAGTGTATCCCAAATTATTGTTCAGACACTGACACCAAATATTCGCTGTACACCGCACAACTTTTATCATATAAGATGAAGAAAACTCTTTCTTCATAAAATTTGGAATAAATCAACCTTCATGATTGCAATTTAAAAAATGTTTGGCTTTCCTTCCCACACCACGCTTTTGCAAATTTAGACAGCATGATATGCAATTATTGGCTAAGAAAAGCAGTTGCTTGAAGTAAATCATCACAGTTCACTCAGTGGTATAAGGTGTCTACATGGGTGAAAGGTAAAAAATATGAACAAAAAACTTTGAGTGTTGGACTAATTGACATTTTAAATAAAGGAATCTAAAACCAATCCTGAAACAGGTAAACTTCTCAATAACGTTCAGAACACAAACAGTAAAGTGATTGCATACACACATTTTGTTCTAACCCCAATGAGACCTGAAAGCGAATTGGAAAATATTGTCAAAAGCCTAAAATTCTCAGTCACGCTGAACATCAATGACCAAATTCTTTATAGACCACCCATCATAATGATGAACAGAATGTGTCGATAATAAATTTTCCCTATTATTCAAAGCGGAAAATAAAAAAATTATGATCTCTTTTGTTAATCTCTTGATATATCGCGAATTCTTAATTAACATGTGAACAAAATTAACACAACTCCCCCATAGACGACTAGAGCAACGCTCTGACCTTCCCTCTTATCGCATTAAACATAAAACAATTTAAAAATTGCCATCTCATTTGCTATCCTCTTGAAGTATTACACATTCTACATTAAAATATCAGCAATTACCTTTCAAATATTGTAAATTCATACAAAACATACAATTCAAAAAGTGCCATCTCTTTTGTTGCCCACTTGAAATATTGCAAATTCCACATAAACATCCAAGCAAAGCTAGCCAAACTCACGCACAGCCAACTCATGCAGCGCACTGACCTGGTAGAGGTCGGCGAGGCGGGAGTGCAGAGGAGCGGTGAGGTCAGACGGGCCTATGAAGCGACAATGCGGCGGGGCCAGGGCGGATGTGGGGCTCACCATCACCTCCACACACACTTGATTTTCTGTCGCACCAGCACAACACTCATCCAGTAATGAAGCTGAAGTTCTAACTTTTTATAGTACAACACAAAACCTAAAATAAAAAGGGAGAACTGTATCATGCAAGCTCATAATATAGATTTT
This sequence comes from Morinoia aosen, assembly GCA_030386875.1. Lineage (NCBI taxonomy): Eukaryota > Metazoa > Arthropoda > Malacostraca > Amphipoda > Talitridae > Morinoia > Morinoia aosen. Next base: position 11,976,374 of record CM059563.1, read on the forward strand.
CCAGTTCTGTGGGTGCAGTGATCAAATATTTTAAATATTCATGGATGAGAATACAGAAAAAATACATTAACTGCATGAAATATTGGAGAATATATGAGCACTATGCTCTCAAATATCGCATTCTCGAGTAAGCGATTCACAACTACATATTGTCATTTTTAACGTCCTGTTCAAGGCTATGTTTAATTTGATAAACAATGGCCAAGAACAGCCAAAAAAAGTCTGCCTATAAGTAATTAACATCATTTATGCATGCATATACCAGGCTTCTCCTCCCTGCGGGAGGGTAGCCATATGAACAAAATGGTTATCATTTATAGTTTATATAAATTTTAGTTTATAGGCAAATGTAAGATGCAGCAGGACTGCGGTGAAATCTGTACTCAGCACCATCTTTTCGTGAGTATATACATACATGGGTTATGGGACTTATTGTATTATCAGTTAAGTCTATAATTGACAATTCAGGGAGTCTGAAAGAATGGCTTAAATATTCCTAATGACTTCAAAGATTTGAATGAGAGAATGGTCTGCTAGTTCTATGGCTTATGCTGAGGTGTTCTAAAAAATGAAACCTTCGCTTATCAAGATTTGCTTTCTACATCGGAGACACTGCAGGCACGCAGTGAAGTTATTATGAAGTTATTACATGATGTTCGAGTGGACTTTTGTTAGATATAAAGTTCCAAACTTTACAAATTTTCCAAGGCTGAATTTAAAACATTTAAAGGGATGGTTACTAGAAAGAATGGTTCTGAGTGATTGCCAGTATTTTGTACTGCTATAAATCAGGTATGGAAAAAAGAAATACACATTTTTTTTTCACCAATAGTTGTTATTTTTGGGTGGGGCTTTAAACTTTTCTTTTGCACAATTTTTAACCAAGTGGTAGCCATAATTGGTAGACATGCATGCAGACACCAATTGGTAGACATGCACAATTTTCAACCAATTGGTTAGAGTAGCCATATTTGTGAATTCTTAAAAACAATTCTCCTCATCAATGAAACAGAAGTTTATAGCAGATGAAATGCTCCATATTCCAGTGTATTAATTGTACCATTTTTATACAGATAAGGAGTGGCATCGAAATTGATATTTTCACAGATCCAAGAAGCAATGCTCAGAGATGAGCACATGTGGGAAAATTTTCCCCACTACGGTTTGGGTGTCTCCGAGGTGGCTTTTCTCTTTCAACCTTTCCGCGTAGGTGTCGGGGTGCCGTTTGCTGGTCGTTGCTCAGATGTTTCGGTAGGGTCGTAGGTACGGAATTTTCATTTAGCAGTCTTGACTAGACTTGATTTTGATTCCTCTAAGAGCTGATGTTAGCTCAACTCTCTAATGACGTTATGTCGAATTAAGCAGTGATTAACTTGGTGTTTAAGCTGCTATTTTTATTCGTCCGTTTATGCCTTTACAAAGGCGTGTTGCATTGTCGGCCTACGCTTCGGTGATGTGGTTCGCGGCTAGTTCCGTGGCACCCAGTTCAGGCTAAGACCCTCTACCCTCTTCCTGACTGCTTCTTCTCTGTCTATTATTTTGTGTGCTTGTGCTATTATTTCTTTACTTTTATTTTGTCGACTATCGTGTCAATTTTCCTATGGTGCTTCAAGCAAGTAAAATTAACTAAAATTAACATTGAAACTTCAATGTATTAACTCTTAACTCGTCCTTGCGACGTTAATTGCGATTTCTATTAATATTGCTATTGAAGTCGTTCGTCTTTTTGATGGGCTAAATTAGCCTGGATCAGAGCGATCTTCTAACTTTAAACTTCTTTCACAAGTAACTAAAATCTCTCGACTATTCTTACTGTCTTTCCGCTTGAAGCACTTAATCTCTAACTGATTTCTTCTAATTTCCTTAATTAAACCTTCTGTCTGAACGTATCGTCACTGAGTGCATTAAAAACTCAGGTTAGTTGCTTTACTTGTATTGTGTTGTCATTTTCATGGTCATTGGTGATGTTGCTTCTTAAGTGAAATACTGTCCTTAATAATTTCGGGGTTTATTCGGGGTTTAAGGTTGTACGTTTTTTTATAGTAAACTCCGGAGGAGGCGTCTGCTGGTGCTGACTTTGTCACAGCCGGGTTTCAGCTGTTCCAGCTAACTTCTAACAGGCTAGCCTCTCCGTTGCTTTAAGGTATATATCTAGTCGGACTTTAATGATTAGGTTGCATTTGCGTAATACTTGAAATTAACTGATTAGTTGCGTTGTTTCGCCTTGACTATCGCTAATATTTCTGTTTCCTAGCAGTTGAGGGTGGAGCGTGTGCCAGAGGTGTCGACGCGGGGTTCTATCTACCATTCCAGCCCTTTTCTTGAGTCGCGGCGTTACTCGCCCTCTGCCTGCCACTGCTTGAGGTGTCACCTCTGTTCGGAACTAAGGGTCTACGTGTTCTTAGAATTCAGCCCTTCTCGTGGAGCCGCCGTTCCTCGCCTCCTACTGCTGCCTGCGCCCGTTGTCTCGAGCTCGCCACGACAGCGCCCTGGACTGTGGTCCTTGATGGCGCCTGCTAACTTTTTTAACGCCCACGGCATAAGCGGACTTTTAACTCGCCCTAACTTTTAATCAACTTAATAAAGTGTTTATTTTAAAAAAAGGCAATTGTCTGGTTAGCGAATGCTAGCCGTAAAACTTAAATTGTACTTAAAATTAAATATTAAGAGTTGCGTTTGCATTCATTGTGTTCGTTACGTTCATGTCGTTAAATCACTCGATATAAGGGTGGATCTAATAAAAACTTTGACTAATTAAACCTTACTTCTATTTTTCTATTCCTTTGCTGAAAACGATTGTATGGGAATTATTTCCCATACACATATATCACCCTTATTAATGCCGGAAGATGCTAAAAGTTGCCGCAGAATTCCCCCGACACAGTAGTGGACAACAATGCTAGTGCAATTAGGGTGTGTGAAAGAGTTAAGGCCCCCTCACATATGGAGATATGTCAGCAGACAATCTGAACTAAGTTTGGTTAGACGGTCTCAAGGCCCCGCACAGGATACAAACAACACAATTCAAACTTGACAAAGACTGGCACACACTTCAGTATGCCAATAACAGCCTGGTGGACAGCACACACAAGAATGGCGGCTCCAGACGGCGAGCTGTACAGTTGGATTTTGCCATAGTTGCAATGAATAAGAAAAAAAAAGAGTTTTAAAAGTAAGAACTTACTCAAAATGGGCTAAGGAATGGTTCCTAAAACGAAATGAATATTCATAAGTGAAACTGCTTGATGAACTGCAAAGAGAGGAAGAGAGAAAGAGCACAGGCATGCACCACCCACGGAAGCTGGCTTGACACAGACGTGGTGTCAAGGTTTGAAGCGGGTTGCTACAATATTATCAAGCATGCCTCACCTGCCTCAAACAGTCTATGCAAACCTGAAAAGAGCGTAAAACTCACAAACTCAGTAGCCGTTGAGATATGTCTGCAGGCATCTTCTCCATATGTGTGAGGGGGCCTATACTCTCATCATGAGCAGACAGTAGACTTCAATGAAAAGTTTACTTGCCCTCTAGCAGTATCACAAGCAGGGGTTAGGTTCATTATCTATCTTGGTAAAAATTCAGTCATCTTCAAAGAGAACTTTTGCCGAGTTTTATTACCCTATTCTTTGCTGTACAATTTTTTTTTGTGGAGACAGCAGCACCTACCTGAACCTACTCACGAGTATGAAATACAGAACCAGACCTTAGTTGGAGTTAATTCTTTCCTTCTTAAATTAATTTTCCTGAATTTTAAATTGTTCAAAATATTTAAAAAATTAAGAGCCGTAAAATAATACTCATGCGGTGATAATTAGAACTCTGATTATACTAGACATTAAATTCTTTTACGTATTTCTACCAACAATAAAAGAGCTCCCAAGAGGAAGGCCTCATTTAACACTGAATTATGAGAACGCAGTGTTTAAGCACTCGGTGAGGGCCCACACAAGATCTCCTACCCATAGAAACAGTGAGTTGAGAAGTAAGGAAATGAAACAAAATAAAAGTTGAAGAGAGAAAGTCAGAGGTTCTGAAAAAAAGGACAGCAGTGAACTGGAAAGGATAGTCTTCACCATAACAAAAACTTATTCTATTTCAACATAAAAGAAGGCCTACCTAAGTAACCTAACTCTCAACACAGGATCTCACATCTTTCCTCTGGGATTTGTAACTACCATAGGTCCAATAGTTGTATCCTCTTGAAGGGACAAGTTAGGATTGACTCAAGCACATGTGCTTAATGTGTACCACACCCATTTCCAAAGAACATCATATTTGCTGCGTCAAGACTAAAAGGACAACACACGGCTGCACAGCTCCCTACCGAACACAAGTCGGCGATGCGTGTGGTGAGGCTGAGGAGTGCGAGGGTCCAGGACTAAGACTGAGCTGTCCAGCTCCGCCATGAGCTCAAAGAAGGGCGCCAACTGCAGCAGCTGACGGTCCCACTCTGCTACGCACTCACTCAATTTGTGGGCCTGAAGAATTAATATTTTTTTTTAGTTATCCTTTGCCTCTTTGACTCATCTGGTTCATCACTCTTTAAAAAGATTGGGTTCACTTGTACCTTGAAAATTAACATCTTTACATATGTCTTGTTATCTATCACACACACGTGAATAGCAGTAGTCTCAGAGCTATGTTTGTATAGAACCTATTGAAATTATATGAGTGTATACGAAAATCAACCAACAAATTTGGTAATTTTTTCAATATATTACAAGATATTTTTTGTCAGTTCTTCATAGTTCAGCACTACGTTACAATTAGATTAAATTAAAATCTTGTCTAGACTATTTTTTCTCACAGAAACACGTCAGATAACACAAAATGCCAACTTCAAATTCAATATTCATTGAATTAAACTTATTATCGTAATTCATGATTCACACGGTAAATTATGAATGTTTTGTGAATTATTCTATAGGCAGCTTCCTGCCCAGTGAAAAGAGGTCAGCTTGAGGAACTTCACCTAATTTAAAAGAATTTGACAGTCAAAAAAACAGCTTTTGTACGTTTCATAAGCCTGCAACTCACTTTCATTTGAAGAGGGACTGGTAGAAGGGCCTCATAAGATGGTGCAGTTGTTGGGTACCCAGCTGGGATGCAACACTTGAACACATGCCTGCTGCATTCAGAGCGCACATTGAAGCTCTGCACGTCATCAGTGATATCCTCAATCCTTTGCCAACCAATGATATCAAGCTCACTTATTAAATGTTCCCAGTCTTTGTCTTGAGTAGCTGTAGTAGTTTCACCCGTCTGACAAAAGAACATTAACTTGAATAATTATCATGTTGGTAAATTTAAATGATCATTGACAGTGGCATAATCTAGAAATAAAAATGATGTAAGCATACGGAAGAGACAGAACGCAAAGTTTGTTCCTAGAAAATTATGTGAACAGCTGCTCCAATATGATATTTATCATGTAGGCTTTAAATCCTTCAATTAGTTCACAGGCAAATGAGAGAAATTCACATTCATTCATCTTAGAACAAACACTCAATCATTCTGGAACCAATGAGTGCACATCTTCATTGAGATTGATGGAATTTCATCAGCACTGAGCAAGGTATAAAATGTGGCCATCCCAGAGTTTTGTCACTTGGATAAACCAAAATAAGTCCATCATACAACAAAAAATTTCAAAGAAGCTAATTATATCAAATCATTCTTTTGATTTCAGTTCTGGATTTCTCAAAAATGCTCAACATAATTACAAAAAAAAAAGAAGTTACAATTACAAATGCAAAGGCTCTATTGCACCAGTTAGCTTAAGATACCCAGATTGTAATAAGAAAACAGGCGTACCACTTACTAGTGAGCTTTCCAACAGCTGGAATGGAATATGACCATCATGCATTGCACAGCCAACCTGGAAATTCAATGCAAGGACCTTCCTGAGAAATAGATAAACATAGCAGCATCAGCTACTATGTTTATCCCACTGAATGGTGAGTGTGGCAATTCATCAAACCTTCTTCAAGAGAGAAAGCTACATAAATTGTTAAAAGGGTGGCTTCAAATCAAAGAATACAGAATCAGTGTTATGAGACATTCTGATTAGGCCCTTCACTATAGCAAGTATTTTTAACAGATCTTCTGTAGGAGACTGTATATGTATTAGCTGCAGCAAACCAAGTTAACTATCTTTCATGATTGACTTGTTCATAATTATTAGCATATACCAATAAATTATGAAATGGTACCACCAAATGTTTTCAAGCATTTCCTAAGAATTTAGAAACAGATTATAAATATCTTCAAATGAAAAAAACATAATTCAACTTTTAATGAAAGAAAAGCAAAATACCTTGCCAACAGTTGAGACGTGATCATGATGGAGTGCAGCAAAGACTGATGATGTCAAAGGCATCACAGTTGCTTCTCCCATATTACAGTGGTGAGGCATGCTGATGAGTACCTCTTCTAGAATGCCCTGGAAATAAAATAAGTTATTAAGTGAGAAGCTAAATAAGAGCTTTCTTATGCTGGAGAATTTTATCCTGATATCAAATTAAATTAGACAGAGATAAACAAATAAGATCAAACAATGGTAGATGAAAAATAAAAATATTTATTACACCAGTTACAAAAGTTATGATATTTGTTGCTATACAATTTCTATTACAGTAATTTAAAACCAGTTACTGCTTAGAAAAATCTATTTTAACTCCAACAAGACTAAATAACCTTATAAAGTCATGAATCTGAAAGTTTTAATTTACTCACCTTATGAGCCTCCACTAAAAGAAGTACATCTCTTATCATGTTTTTATATGAGTTTATAAGAAAAAAAAGGCTAAATTTTATACAAAATTGATAATTAGTTTCATGAAATACTTTTATCTTTGGCAAATATATATTTGCTTGAAAGACATATCTTACACGTGAAAGAAAATGCCCTCCTTAAGTAGAAAATACAAACTTAATGAAAAATGAGAATACATACCTCAAAAGGAATAAATGCATGGAATTTATTGCTAGCCATTGTTACATACAATAGTTTTTGGACATGTAGATAATACAGTTTTTTCTATTTGTACATTGACTGGAGCTTCAAAACTTGTCCATGCCGCTCAAAGTTGAGAGGAATTTTTCTAATGTTGTTAGCATCTGTAAGGTAGAAAAAATGCAATTGAGGCTTTAAAGCATAACTAGTTAGCAACAGATAAGAACTATTTCACACATATGTTTTACAGACATCTAGTTTGGGTTGCGAGTTAAACTGGCTTCACTAGTTATGTTATAATATTTAATATTCTGGCCTTCCTTTCAATGAAGGCTGTATTGTTGTGGAAGGAAAACTGGTCATAACTACTAGTGTGTTTGTGGATGACAAACCTTTAGTTGTCAAATATCTTAAGCAAAGTTTTTGGTTAATGCTAACTGATTTTTTTCAGGTGCTAGTGCTCTTGTGGCAGCAAAGAAATGAAGACCGTATGAGGTTTGTAGTTGAGCAGCTCTATTAATGCAAATTTTGAAGGATTTTATTAAGTATATTAATGACAAACGTAATCATGAGCGCTAGCTCTACATTGCTTAGAAAATCTTTTAAGCTGTTGCTCAAGCTAAGCTTACAGTACACACAAACAGAACACTCAAACAGTACACTCAAACAGAATACATAGAATTCTTAATGTAGGTGATAGACAACAATTGCATTCTCAGGAGAAGCTATAAGCAAATCTACTAGGCTTAAAAGAATTCTTTTACAAATGAAATAAAAATTTTGTATTTATTAGGAGATTAATTATGTTTTCCAATTTTTGTTGCTGCATAATGGTAATTTGATCAAAATAAAGAACTTTTCTTCTATGAACTTTCTGTTGCAAATAAGTATTCAATGAGTTATAATGGTAACCTAATATTTTTTCTTCTATAGCAATTCCTTAGTTTCTTATGTCCCAAATTGTTATGTTTTTAACAGAACATTTTGAAAGGGAGACTCTGATAAATCTTTGTTCCATCAGCTCTTATGCGCTTGAATGAATGTTAGGTTAGGCTGTGTTTTGTTACATTAGGTTAGATTATGTTACGTTACATAAAATACTGCTATAACTTGTCAAATACTAATTTGAAATGGAAAAAGCATAGAAGAAAACTTGTTTATTGTGATTTAATTACCAGAATTGGAGCAAAAAAATGTGAAAATCAATTATTGTCTTCTCAACAAAACAGTGTCTTTTCCTTCTCCTTATTTTTGTCTTCTCAAAAATAATAAAAGTTTGTACATGTCAGTAATAAGGCAGGAAATTAGAATTACTGTAACATAAGTGCATGAAAAATAGAAAAATGAAATATAAAAGAATTTTAAAAGAATAAAAATTTCAGTTAAATCAACTGCAGATAGTTTGTTGATTTACTTATGTGCATGTTTATTAAATTGAAAGCATGCCCTTTACTGTGGTGGCATACAGGCATATTTAGAACACACCTGTCTCAGCTTGGATTTCTTTCCAACTGACAAAAGTGAAGTGGAACACGTCCATGAATGGAAAAAATATTTTTTACTCAAGATAGAGCATTAGTATTTTTAATGGACGGACTGTGCTTGTTGCAACTACAACTCTCAATAAGTGCTCAGTGCGTCGTGTAATGATAGCTACGTCATTAGTTGACTTGAGGAAAGAGCATCCATACGAAAAAAATTTTTGTTATTGAACCTAGAGCAATAAACTTTAGTCTACAAATAAAAAGTTTTTGTCATGTATAAAAAATTGAAATTTTTTACATACAAAACAAGATATTCATAGAATAATGATATGGTTATCATTGGACGCTGAAAGACTTAGGGATTACCAAAACCTATATGGCTTTTTTCAATTTTTATTTTGGAGTTCAAAAAAAAATCCAGAGCAAATTTTTTTTTAATTTTTCACTCGTGACATCATAACTTTTGATAGACAACAAATTAAGAATTGCCATATAGGTTATGGTAATTTCTGTCTCATTCCACAGCCAATGATATCCATATCATCATTGTAGCTCAAAAACTGTAGGAGAAGAAGCATTTAGAAAACCTAAACCAGGATTTCCCATGAAAGACAAACAAACAAACAAATATGAAGAATATAAATTTTTTCCATTATTATTTGTGGGATCAGCTAAGGCCTTTCCAATCTTCATACAGTAATAAAGTGGGTCAATATTAAGTTTAACCCCTTTCCAACAATTTTTTAGTCAAAAACATTTTTTCAGACTAATTTTTTCATTTTGGTTCTATTTAGTATTTTTGATGCTGATAATGAAAACAGTTTGTAATTCTTTTTTCTTCCCATTTTTGGGGTTGACTTTTTATTTTGAAAATACCTTTGTCGGCAAAAACGAGTCAAATAGTAATAGTCGGATGTCGAGAAATAGTCATTGTCTGATGGACTGGCTGAGTTATCAGAAGTATTCAAGCTTCTGACATTTGAACTAGACATTTGGGGCGTAACACTTGAACATGATACCAAAAAAATGAATGGGAATGTGGATGCAAACAACACTTATCCAACGTCAATGGCTATCAAAGCAAGTCTAGTAACAATGTCCTTGAAATCCCACAGCTCTACCCTATCGCCTCTGCCAGGCGTACAATTTGACGAGAATACTCGTTTCACACGTAGAATGGCTTACAAAGGCTTAAAATTGACGAGTATATACGTATGGAGCTTGTTTTTGAGGGTAAAGTTTTAGACGAGTATACTCGTCAACGACTGAAAAACGAACATTTTGCGAAAACGAGTATACTCGTTTTTGCCGGGGAAGGGGTTAAGCCTTTCACGGAAATTAAAAATTTTGTTCCAAAGAATCACCATAGGAACACATTTAAAAATGGTTTACATGAATGAAATTCTGCTTGCTGATGCGTCATTTTTGAGTTATTCAACTTTGAAGTTATAGGAACAGCACTTATGAAATGGCTTTCCCGTGCAAAAGAGGATGTTCCAACAATGCCTCAAGTGTGCAGAGGGGGGGGGAAGTTATGGTTTTCGCAATATATGGCGTAATTTATTATTTGCTGACCCTGCGGAGCCTGAACCCACTTCTAGGATGTTTTAGTTAAAATCACAATAGAGGTAATCACCCAGAAATATTAGCGGGACTGGAATAGTGAAGACTTAAATCGATAAGCACTCAACACCACTTTCAAAATGGCAGCAACTGTAGAACATTAGCAAAATCGTAGAAGTGAATACCGTAGATTTAATATCAGAATATTATATAACGTAATATTTTTGGGTGAGACCCTTTATTGTGTTATTAACTAAAACATCCTAGAAGTGGGTTCAGGCTCCGCGGGGCCGGAAAATGATAAATTACAAAGTACCCACACCCATACGTACTCTAACAGCTTCCACTCACGCGCAAACTTACTGGAACTGCTATGGAAAACGTAAATTTGAAAGTTGAATAACTCAAAAATAACGCGTCAGTGAGCAGAATGTCATTCTTGTTAAACATTTTTAAATGTGTTCCTTTAGTGATTCTTTGGAATGGAATTCTTAATTTCCGTGAAAGGCTTAAACTCAATATTGACCATAAAGAGACATAGGAGCTTACATAACCATGTCAAGTTGTGAAGTAACAGCAGAGGTGGGCTTGTAACATGATGAAATAACACCTCCTCCCTCCCCTCCCAAACTCAAACCTCCATGGCGGGTGAACGAGTGAACATACAAAGTTCATTCTTTCACAGAATTTACCAGACATCTTACAATTTTAATGGCAGCTATAATCAAAATCGCTAAAAATTCCCCTTTCAGAAAGGACTCTTCTCTTAAGGACAGCGACCCCCCTACGGACTTTTTCTTCATTAGTAAACCTAGAGCAATGAAATGTGCTATACTGATAGGAAATGCAATTTGGAATTGTTTATCTTCTATAAAAAAATGTGATTTTCTCTATAAAAAAAAGAAATGTTCATAGAAAACAAGATTTTTGGGAGGAGTTTTGCAAAATGCATCTCCTCCAACAATTTTTGATTTTTGAGTAAAAGTGATGATTTTGGTATCATTGGATGCGAAAAGATGTAAACATTCCAGAAAGTCCTATGGCATTCCCCAAATTTCCAGTTTTATTAAAAAAAATGAAAAAAATCGAGAGCAAATTTTAGTTTTGAAATAGACGGATTCATGACGTCATAACTTTTGAACAAAAATTGGTAAATCTGAAGGATATGTCAGTTATTGATTTTCCACTTTTTGGTGCCTGAACCTAATTAATTGCATCAAAATAAACAAGTTTTCTTCTATGCACTTTCCGTCTCAAATGAGTATTTTACGATTTATAGCGGTAAGTTTAGTTTCGTCTTTGATGACGAATGCGCTCAAATAAACAGCTACTCATCGATTTTCGAATTTTTGTTGCTTGACTCATAGTAATAACATCGAAATAAAAAACTTTTCTTCTATACACAATTTTTGTCAAATGAGTATTTAACAAGGTATAGCGGTAGGTTTGGTTTCGTCTTTGATGACGATCGCGCTGGAAGCGAGTGCGCATTGCAGTGTTGCTGTCCGACGTGCTCCTTGAATTACTAGCCGCTTCAAACACTGGAGTCCCGGTAAGTCATTTACCGCAATAACTAATAAAATACTCATTTGAGACGGAAAGTGCATAGAAGAAAACTTGTTCATTTCGATCTAATTAACTATGCTTAGGCATCGAAATTTACAAAATCAATAACTGACATATCCTTCAGATTTACCCAAAAATTAATAGCAAAGGTGCTTAACCTAGGATTTCCTGGTAAGGTCTTGGCTTTCCGCATCCAATGATACAAAAATCATCACAGAAAGCTTAAAAACTGTAGGAGGAGATGAATTTTGAAACCCCACATTCCAAACCTTCAAAAAAGGGCAAAACAAGGAAACGCAAACATTTTTTATTGAAATTATTTTAAAAATTTTGGTTCAGGTTATACCCCTGAAATTATTGTAGAATAACACAGAGACATAGGAGATGACATAGCAATGGTCTGCCATGAAGAAAGTGCCATGGGGGAGGTGTAACATTATAAAATACCACTTTCCCCTCCCCTCCATTCTTTAAGCCCCGTAGCGGGCAAACGAGTGAACGTTTGAGTCTCATTTTTTCACAGGATGTACCTGACTTTTTGCAACTCCCATTGCAGCTAAAATTTATTTTTACCCAACTTTTCCAATTTCAGGAGGGACTCTGTATTTAACATGAGAGAGAGGCCATCAATTTAAACAATTTATTTACCACAGGTGATACAGAGGTAGAATGTTTCTCAAGTCTAATACAATGGTCAAATTTGAGTAGGGTAATTCATCAAATATCGAACTGAACTGATTATCGAACAACTTTGGAAATATGCGCGTAATAAATTTAGTAAGCATCCAAACTTGCTCAGTGCCAGTGATCTTACATTTAAAACTCCTATTTTAGTGATAAAAACTCATTTCTGTGAGCTGCAAATTGCTACCAGCGGTTGCGAACGCATTTTCTGTACGACCCTTACAAATTGGTCGAATTTTTTCACTCGAAAAATCTTACGCACCTCGGGAAAATTGCGACGGTTTAATTGTTGTTGGGTCACCGTCAACCTCCCGTCATAACTAGAGAGTAGTGTTGTCATATGATGTTCTGTTACTGTATTTTTTTCTTTTCCGCCAAAAGCTTGATAATTATTCCATGTTCGACATTCAGTTCCTTTTTCATGTCAGTATTAAATACTGAACAAAGGTGTTCGAATCAAAATTCCTTAAAAATCATGAATTTATGCCTCGAACAAGGCTTTTCGATTCTTAATTCTTTTAAATAACTGAATCGATCTATTGAACGCCTGTTTTATTTCATTAAAATATTGTATCAACGCTTGATAATAACATTGAATAGTTGAAGATGGGAATTCTGGTGAGGGGCTATCAATCAGCTGCTGGTGTTCCAAGGCCCTCAAGATCATCAATGATTCGTCTGGCTACATTTACTGGTGATCAATCCCTTGCCAAGAAAATTCATGCAAGCATCAATAATAATTCATTGACGAGTGCTTTACACTCTACTCCAAAAAAGGTCACACAGGTTGATGATCACAATGATCGACATCGACATCATATTCAAATTTTGATAACTCTCCATTCAAATGCATCTTGAAAATAAGTAATGAGACAGTTATTTCAAACAAACAAACAAATCAAACATCGGCATCTTTGGGATGGTTTATTTCCAATCAAGCCTGATACAAATGATCTTAAGCATTGGTTTTTCAAATGTCTTATAACTAACACTATATATAGGACACTATGACGGTTCTCCCGTAAAGCCGGAACCCATTTCCGACACCTGGGTCGAGAGGGGTATTGTGCTTGAGCTTTCCCTTATACCCAACGGGGAAAATTGCAGCGCCAGCGCCGGGATATGAACCCGCAACTCCAACATACAAGTCCGTTCCCTTAACCGCTGTGCCACCGCGAGCATTTCCAAGAAAATCCAGTGCACCAAAGAAAAAAAAAGAATGAAAGAAAAACGTTTATTTTCCAAGTAGCCACATGAGATACATGTCAACATACTGGGTTTTAAAAAGTTTCTTAATATAGGACATCCTAAAACAAAAGTTCCATACGAGGAGTATTAATTGACAAACCATCAGAGGTGTACAAATAGAAAAGCCATATGAGGCATAATAATTGACAAACTATACAAGGTGTACTAATAGACAAACTATCAGAGGTGTACAAATAGAAAGACCATACGAGGCATATTAATGGACAAAATATACGAGGCGTACTAATAGACAAACCATACGTGGCGTGCTAATAGTCTAACAAATGTTCCATACGAGGAGAACTAATTGACAAACCATCCTGTTCGAATCAAAATTCTTGTTCGATTCATGTTCGATATTGATGAAATTATGTTATTTAAGAATTCGATTTTTAAAACAATAAATAAATTCCAACAATCTACGTTGTCTTTAAAGCGACATCACAGAACAAGAAAGCAACTGTTCAAGAATAATCTTGAGGCCCGCAACAGTTATTCAGAGCAAAAGTTACCGATTTATGAAGGTTGTTTCTAGACACACGTGGTTTCTGTTCGATATTTGATGAATTACCCTATAGCTACCTGTGGGCCCGAACAAGTTCAGCGACTTCAGAATCATCAGAATCATTTCCACTAGGGATCACTGATTTTTGGCTTTCACCTTCTTTCCTCCAGCACCTATCTCATATTGACTATAAAAATTCTTCTTTATCGAAAAATTTTAAAGATTTGTAGAGCAAAAACGTCATTCCTGATGAAAATTAAGATATGAGTAGGTAGTGACATCGTCTCAAAAACACAGTTACAGAAAATCAATTTCTACTCAAATTCAAATGCAAGGGTAACAACAGCCGATCATTCTCTTGTGCAATATACTCACATGTAATTTGGTGACATCGCTTCAAGTAATAATCAGAATAAAAGACTAAAATTACAGACATTATTCCAGGGTCGTTTACTCAACTAGTATCTCCAGCCATTCAAACGCTGCCGCTACAGTCCCGTTGACTCCCGTATGTCCTGTTGAGCATTGCGGAACGGACGGAAGTAAACATTAGAATCTACTATCTTCAGATAATAGCAAATTCATCGATGGCCCGACGCTGTCGGCCCTCAAATTCATCTGTTGGTTCTGCTGCAGGGGGGACTGCGGCCTTCGTGCGGCCTGGAATGGAAGTGATCCGGGGAGGCTGGATGTGATACAAAATAAAGTAGGACGTCTAGCATTGGGTGCTCCAAAATGGACAGCTACAGAAACTATTAGAGGTGACCTAGGGTGGAGCCTATTTTCAGAACAAATGATGAAAGCTGTGTTCAATTATGAGGTAAGAATTGAGAAAATGAAGAATAATAGGTGGAATAAGGAAATATTTGAATGGGAGAAAATATGTCGTGGGCATGTAAGGAAACGTAAGTATGCAAAAAATTATTTGTGTTAGAATTGAAGAACCATTTGGTTTTTACTGGTTTTTATGAATTTAGGAGGTTTTTACTGGAAAAAGACCAAATTAGGACTTAAAGAGGTGGAAAAAAAAAATTGGGAGGCAAACAAACAAGTATGGATTGAATAAATGGATGCTTAGCATGACACAAAAGCCTACACTAATCTGGTGTATGCCAAACAAAGTGCCTAAGTGTGAGATTTGGTATGATAGTTTTGGAAGTTAACTTTTGCTTGCTGTGATGTGTAAGGCATTGAGCGTAAATAGACGTAAGCCTACATGAAGGTAGAATGAGAATAATAATAAATTATGTCAGCAGTATGATAGGCCTAGGGATGTGGAAAAAACAATTGAACATTTCATGCTAGAATGTAGTAAGTATGAGCAAGCAAGAGAAAGCATTATGAATATGGTATTAGAGCAGTATGGAGAGAATAAATTTTATACCAGATATGCTGAAGATGATTGTGGAATAAGCTGTCTTGCTGAATTAGATCAAGAATGTAAATTGAGGATCATTGAAGCTTAGAAAATTTTTCTTGGACGTGCCTGGAGTAAGAGATAGTGACTGGAATGAGCCAGTCTTGGGGAGTAGGCTGTAATGACAACCATTCTTGGGGATGGTGTTTTGACGTTCTGGTTATCTCAGTAATGCCATCCAATGGCAGCTTGTGACAAGGATTGATAGATCCTAAGTAGTTTATTGGACAAGTACTGTCTGGTACATAGGTGCTGAATTCTTTGATGTGAGTATTGCAAAGAAAATTGTAGGTCATTACAAAGGCCCCAATGCTCTTGACCTTCAAATTTAAATAAATAAGATAATAAAAAATTCATCAATAGATGAAACTTACTCGTTGGCTCAAAAACAGAGGTTTTATGGTGGTCGGTAGAATGTGAATGTTATTAGAGATATATGGCCTTGAAGTTTTTACTGTGCAAATCTTTCAAGATCAACTGCAATGAATTTTAGAAAAGTATGAATGAGACTGAGGAGAAAGAAGAGTTGAAGTTTGAAATTGGTACGCCTAATTAGATATGTTTTATAAAACTTCTCAACTAGCATCTTATGTGCTCTTTGAATTAATTTCCCTACCAGCTTGTCAGCTAGCAGTAAGATTGCAATTGTGACAGGCATTAAATTGTAGGGGCAATAGATCATCTGGCACAGATAACCTGTTAATTCTTCATTACTTATACATGGGTATTAGTCAGGCTGAACAAGAGTTTGAAGTTTGCCAGACTCTGAACTCAAATTATCTCAGAGACTCCCATCTCTTAGATGGAGAAATAAGCAATTCGGACAAGTTTGGTATAGCTCTTAACCAGTTACTTAATTAAGTCAAGTGACTCTCAGACTAGAGTGGATTACTTTGATTCTACTGTAATTGTAAAGAAAGGCATAGTTGGAGCCACACAGTAAAAAATACTTTTCAAAAAATATAACCATAAAGAAAGTACTTACAGAGTAACCTTTAGCAACAGTGGAATTACTAAAATTGTAAAAAGGCTGTTGAAATAGCTTGCTCAATATAACCATGAAATACCACAATTATGCAATCTATACTATAATACGAGTCGCATCTGTCCGTCTGTTAGAAGCCAGCCAAAAGAGTGTGATAAGCGTATCTGTGATACAAGCTCCAGCCCCATCAGCTTTTGAGTGATTCAATTTTTAATTTCTTACAGCCTTTCTCTCATATTGCCCTCTTTTTATTTCAAATAAAGGGGGAGTGGACTAGGATCATAATAATAATACAATATGTTGTCATCAAAGATTAGAAAGTAAAACCTTAACTGCTGACTTTCAGCCAACCTAACTCAATTATCATTGGTTCAGGAAGGGCCAACACCATGTATAAAGAGCTCACTGTGTCTATTTCCTCAGTTGGCCATTGTGTTGCTTGAGCTATACAACTTAAAAAATGTAAAGATTGAGTAAAAATATCTATGTTGCAGCTTTTGATCCATGCAAGGAAACCAACTATCTTGGGGACCACTACTTTCTAGTAAAAGCAAATATAGGTAGTCACTAACTTATGATGGCATTTGATTTTGACCAGTAATTGATAAGGCAATTTGGTAAATCAGATCTGCATATGTATTACTTTTGGTATGTATACTACACTTTTATATGAGTTTGTGTCCAAATTTGTCCTTTTCTTTAGTTAATAAATTTCTTACAGTTCTTTATTCTATTTTCATTTTCTTTAGTTTAAGGAGACCGTCTGAGTAAAAATTGGGATAAATGTTGATTTTTTTTATAAATGCATCTTATAGAGGATTTTCTTGCGCTTCCATTGGTACTTTCCGCTTACGTCTATTCCGAATGGTACGCCCACCAGAGGGGGGAAAGCGATGGGGGTGGCGTGACCTTGACCCCTCCCTCCCTCATTATTAGGGGTCAATTGAGCGGGTTTCTTTGCGGCAATGGCAATAGAGTTTGTTCTTGGGCTACTCAAAGTGCTTTCATTATTCAAACAAAACATTCTAACGCTGAGTAAAAATTGTTGATAATTTTTGACAATTTTAAGAATTTAGCTGTTTTGCCTTAGCTATGATACTGCAGCTTTCATTCATAGCTCAATGACAGCTGCAGTATCATAGCTACAGCTATGGCACGCACACCAATCCAAAGGGCTTGAAAAGAGCTACGAAACAGAGGACTTGAGTTGAAAAAACGTATTTTGGTTGAAAAAAAAATGTCAAAAAGTGGCTGTTTTAAAAAATTACACGTATTGTCTTTTGATGTAGATTTTTTTCTGAGAGTCCCAGAGCTACAGCAATGTAGATTATATCAATCGAAAGGGCTTGAAACGAGCCACAAAAGCTCAAGAGTTCATTGTAGAAAACCCGGTAGTTCAAAAGATAAGAAGAAAAATATTTTTTTTTGTAAAAAACGCATTTTTTAAGGAAACTTGATAATTGGTTTCTCAAATAAATTTCTTCCACAATTTTAGAGCTACAAGAATGGTTTATATACCATTCGATAGAGCTTAGCAAGGTGTATCCATTCGCAATAGCATTTTTTGATACATCTATTATTTTGAAAATTACACGACATGAAAAGAAAAAAATGAAACAAAGGTCATATTTTTTTTAAAAAAATTCCCAAAATCCACAAAAAAAGTTATCAAAATTCCCTGTTGCGTATGGTTATATAGACATGTAAGCAATCTAAAAACGAAGTACGGGTTCTGTAACTTCAAAATTGTAGAAGTAGGATTTAAAAAAAAAATATTTTATCATATTTTTTGAAAATAAAAAAATCCAATGCAGATACAAAAATTTTTGTCCAAATAACAAATGATCTTTGCATCTTTTCACACCTACTGTGAAATTTCAGAGAAATCCATCCGTAAATAATGGACTTTTTTTCTACTCAGACGGTCTCCTTAATTAGTTGGGCTGATGATATTCATATGCATGATACATAAGTTGGTAAGATAAATTTTGTTGTCATAGATGTTTGTAAAGTTAAATTGATGCAAGTTGTAGAAGTTATGTTGTAAGTCAGCAACTTTTTATACGGAAAAGCCTTAGGAGTGTTTAGATGCTTAAGTCATGGTCACAGCACTTAGTGCTGTGAGCTACAAGAATGTCTCAAGATGTTGCGCATGTAGTGGAAGTCATGATGAAAAAGACTGCTTTAGGATTAGATTAGATTATATGTAAATTTAGGTCTCCTTAACTGCAAAAAAAATTCTAAAGAGAGGAAAGAAAAAAGCACCATTTACTAAGTACTGGAAGGAATGCAAAATCTATTCAAAAGGTGCATAAAAATAGTAAGATGAGAAAGAAGTTCATGAAACAGGATAAAAGTTGAGAAAGACAGTAGAAGGTGCTGGAACACAGGACAGCAGTGAACAAAAAAATAGTCTTTAACTAAACAAAAACAAAAAATTCACTTCAACAAAAAGAAGTCTTAGTTAACTCAAATTTTGGGACCTTAGTTATGTTTTGGTAGTGCTAATTTCTATAGATACAATAGTTGTATTTCTCTGAGGGATATTGCATTATAATCTTAAATCCAATATACTGTAGCTGCTTAGGCTTTCACATTGCAAATTTTAGAGGCTGCCTCATAAAAGAGGGAAAAAATTGACTGAAAAAACAAAATACAACAATAATTTATCATGGAAAGATTAAAGCATGTGAAAGCTTTGGCACTCCAACTTTTCCATCTGAAACAAGGTTTCATCATGGTGCACTAGTACCAATTGTGTCATAGCTTACTTTTCTGGAACTGCAACAGACACGGCTGAAAGCAGAGCCCTGAATTTGGCTTGAAATTGAAGTTTTTTGCAGCCTTAGCATGATGTCAGTGAGCTTGTAGACATGTAAACTTCTAACAGCCTCAATTCATTAGCATGTCTCAGATAAGTTTTATATTTCATTGAATTACAGTGCAAAATTCTCTCACAAAACTATAGTCAAGAAATCTCTAATTTTGCATGGATTAGACTAGTGGAAAGGCCTTGGAGATTTAGGAATACTGTGTCCATCAAACTTCTCATTTAGAATAGAAGCACTGAATCTTCCCTTAATTTTGCTACTCTGCATGATTTGAAACCTGAGCTTCCATAGATGGCTTGACCATAACAGAAGTTGAATCTTCTAGAGAAGGGGAGGGTCATGAAAGAAAGTAAAAGACTCCATTCATCTAACTTTAAGTATGGTACCTGATCCATCCTGCTAGTTCTATTTCATGATCTTAGCAGTGCCTAATTCACAGTTTGGCACAAAGATTATGTTGCATAATCTGCCCTTTGCTGGTTGGGCCAATATTTCTGAAAAGATTTGCAGAAAATAATTTTTCCCACAGATTTAAGCTTTAATTTTAATGATTGTCATTTTCAATATATTTTTCTCTTCAGATACAACTCTTCAATTAAAGAATATTTTTCATGAAAATACTAATGATTTCATACTTTGGTGTAACATTGCACCTCAGAACCTTCATGAGATCCAGTTTAATAAGTCCTTGATCAGCATGTGGTATTTTATTCCATTAGTGATAGTTTTGTCTTACTATGCACTAACCAGGTGAGAATTTACACTTATTTTTGTTTATAATATTTCTTTATGTTGATGAATGAGTGCTGATTTAAGCTTTTTTAATGCTCTGCGTCAATTATAGCATAATTTTTATGATAGAGACGTTTTAAATCAACAGTTTTTTAGTCAATTTGAGTCAATTTTGCTCCTAGATATTAGCGAAACTAAATGTTTGTTTTTTTAGGTGTTTTTATAAAGTTTATGCTGTTAACATTATTTATGCATATGTTAGATAGATAAGTAATTTTAGGATATTTTTTGACTGAGATTTGTGTATCCAATATTTAACTTTCATGAAAAAATTATTTCATGTCACATATTTATTCGTGGCAATGTAACATGTATGTGAAATAAGAATGTGAATTTATTTTCCTAGGTTCATAGTGTGGATGGTGTCTTACTTTATCATGAGATGCTATGACATCAAGATACAAATCTGCAGCATCTCTCTTCTCCACTTTTGCTTCAAGGATCTCCTCATTGAAAAAGGACCGGTTTCTATTGTAAGTTGCTCATGTTTGTTTAAGAAAAAACACCTATAGTCACTAGCCTTGTTCACTCAAGTATCTTGTATAGTCATAACTTGATATACAATTGCTTTAACATATGACATAAAATTAGATCAAATAATTGGGTCTCCACTTAGAGGAAAATCCAACACTCATCGTCAAAGTTTTTTGGTTCAGACCACTATGCGGTAACACAATGAACAGGACAGAAAGGTCCGTTCACAGTTGCATTTTGCTCTGTAAAGATATCTGGTGATCAGCTCTTACTTCCTAGTGATGATTATTTTCATTTTTTTTTATTATTTTTTGTTATTCTATTATCATGGGTTCCAAGAAGGCTAGTGCAAGTTGGTAGTAGTGGTAAAAAAAGGAAAAAGTAATGGTTTCATTTGAAGTAAAGCAAGAAATCATAGAAAACCATGAGCGTGATGTGTGTGAGCGATTGGGCTAAGCAATACAACCACAACATGTATACAATCTTTATGATTACACAGAAAAAGGAAGATAGGTTTTTGAGCTACAGAACAAATCAAATGATTATACATGTATTCCTAGAAGAATAATTGACCCAACATACTAATAATTCAAAGTGCAACATAGGTCCTGGAACAAATTGAATTTGTATTTTGAGGTGTTTTGGTATTCTTATGTAAATAACTGATCCAACATTTGAATAATTCAACATGAAATGTAGGTCTTTGAACAAATTAAATTCAGATTTTGAAGTACTACTGTATAGGTAGTACAGTTGCCATGATGATTGGCTTAATACAATCTACATCGAACATGATGCTGCGCTGGTTTCATGTAATGCTTTGATTTGTTTTAATATCCCAATTTCTAGAGGGTTTTCTTGCATTATTATTAAACGTATTCAATCTGAAAATCAATTGAAAAATTAGCTCAGGCTCTGAAGTATATACTAGTTGTTTTGTCTCAATTTGCTCTGTTATTAGTATTTTTCTGTTTTATTAGATCATTGAGAGGACTAGGTTGAAATTTACCTTACTCCTGCCATGTCTAGTAATCTGATGCTATTTTTCAAGATATCTAAATGATAATCATTTTATGAGTGGTTTGGATCTTGGCATCAGTTGCTAACTGACTCAATATATGAGTTTTAGTTGAAAAATTTTACAACCTAATAAACTCTGCATGGCAATTTCCTTTGATTTGGAGGTTCAAATATAAAGCTGCGGTTAAACTCAAATTGTAATTTGAAAATATTTTTGCTCACTTGGATATAGCTGTAATCCCTTTCTTGTTGTTTAATTATTTTTGTTGTGTTTTCCAGAAAATTGACAGAGTGGGTGCTGCAAGCAGCCTCTTCAATCAGGATGAAAAGAAAATATTTGCCTTAAAGCTTTATGATGTACGCATTGAGAAAAAGGTATGCTTGTAGTACTTAAGGGTGAATGCTATGATTGAACCTAGTGGTAAATATAAGGGTAAATACTATGATTGTACTTAGTGGTAAATATTAGTGATGTAGTACATAGCAGTAGCAGTTATTTTTGTAGAATTAGTAGTAAAGGGTGTTACAAGATATTTTATTTCTTTCTTCTTAGGAGCTTTATTTAAGCAAAGTAGGGAACAGACAAAGAAATTGTGTATCAAATCACATTTACTGGTATATAAGCAGAGGTTTAATGCTTTACCATCATGTCGATGTTATGTGAACACATTTGATGCGGTTGTATCTTTGTGTGGACCAATATCAAGAACTGTGCTGTAGAGAACATAATTTAAAGATAGCTTAGAATAATCAGTTAATTTTTTATAATTTATTAGGCTTTTGAACAAAAACATTCAGTGGAATTTGCCCCATGTAAGCATTTTCTCTTATCCCAAAATTAGAAAACTTGAAATGTTACAATCATGGATCATTTTCTATGTAAAATCTGAAATTGATATGTTTTATGCATTTTTTTTACCAATGGAATGGTAGATAACTTCATTCTGATTATTTTTATGATTTCTAACTCCACAATGCTATGTTTTGAACTGATAAATTTTTATTGTACCTAATTTACTTTCAGCTCAATAGGAATGAATGAAAAAAATCAAAATTAATTTTGTCCAAACCGACTTTTTATTTGTTCATTGTTTTAAATCATTGAGGTTCGTGATGAGGAACGTCACGACTCGCCTTCAAGAAGCGTCTCCAAGACGAATCTTGATGCTGCTGCAGCCTCACCCCCTGATGAGGACGAGTGGCATGAGGCTTTTGATGAAACTTTCCTGCCTGATTTGCCTCCTCCACGGCTCTTTAAAATCTCAGCATCTGTTGTCACTTTAGCTCAGGTCTGTTGATAATCTTAATTTAATGAAATATTCAACACTGTGAGTGTGCTCAGTCGAGTTCTGTTTTTTCTTTGGCTTCTTTTGATGTTATTGAGTTATTCAGAGTGTAGAGATTATTTGCACCTTGTGCTGAAATGCTGAGAATTCTTCTACACTTGAAAGTGCCCTAGAAGGTAGAGCTTCAACCCACGGTATGTGATTTCTATTTGCAATATTGGAGCTTCCAACCTAAAGTGTAAATACTTATATGTGAATAACCTTATGTCTGAACTTGTAATTATTTTGCTTCCTACTTTGAATGTTAGATCTTTTTTAATACCCTCAACCTTTCTAGATTATGTAGGAATAATAAAGAAGCGCGGTTGCATGTTTGGCATTTGCCTAATGTTCACGATTTGTTTTCTGCACATCAGTTTTTCGGAGTTCGGCTTCTGAACCTGAGCGTGATGTGGCTGCGTTCGGCGTGGCCAGGTTGCCTGCTCCACGCCACAGCGGAGAGGCTCGAGTTGGAGGCGGCCACTCTCAACCAGACCAACGTGGCTGTGAGTGCAATGGCCGACTTCCTTTCTTGCTTAGAAATTTTTGACTTTGGGTGAAACTGAAGTCAATAGAAAGGCAGCTAGAGAATTAAGTTTGGTGTATAGGTTTAGGGAATTACTCTGATTGTTACAAAGTTTAGTTTTAAATAAGAATAAAGTAATACGAGTTGCTGTGTGAAATGCGTGAAGATGAAATTACTTGAGTGACGGCTGAAAAACTAGGATTACCTAAAGTAATATAAGCAGTTATAAAATAGAGTTGAAGCAGGGGACTTGAATGGAAGTGAAAAAGCTCATTAAAGACAGTCAACATTTGTGATATTGAAAGAATTTAATTTCATTCTTCCAATTGGACGATTCGTAGAGAATCTTATTCGTAGAATAAAAAGAAGAACCAGAGTAAAAACGAACATTACGTTTATTGCATATGTTTCAGAATTGTTAAAATTCCATCATCAGTGCTGAAATAGGAGAAAACAGAAAAAAATTTCTTAAGATCCTAGTAAAAACAAATATATATTCCACAAAATTCTCTTAATGTAAAAACCCTAATTTGTATTCATTCATACACAAATAGTTGCATTCTCATAATTCACACAAACACACATATACACGCTAATCCAGATACACATAGTGAACACATACTATACTTTCACACGGAGAACACACTAATGTAATTTCAATTCAAATATGTTGAGAAGCAATTAGTGTTGTCTTGCATCCTCATCACAGAGAGAGCTTATGGAGTCAGTTACAACTCAGCCATCTCTTAAATCTAAGATGAGGTAATGGGCCTCTGAAGTTAAAAACTTTGAAAGTCACGTGAGAGAATAGATTGAATTATATGCTATGACTTTTGTTTGTTTAGCCATTGTCTAGTGTTAATAATGATACACTTGTGCAGCTAACAGTAAACGTGAAGAGTTGCCACGTGAAGATGCTGCAGCCGGCCGCTGAGAAGCTCACACAGACCTCCACCCAAGTTGCCAGTGATGGTGAAAATGTCCAATTATCGAAAGACTCCTCAACCAAAGACAAAGGAGGCAGAGGATTTGCGTCTGTGCTCGGGTCTTTCTATGGCAGCAAGAGAGACTCTGAATCCTTCTCTCACGATCCTTCACTGCTGGAGTGCTCCTTCTCATCCAAGTTTTATGCTCAAGTTGACGCAGAGCATGATGCTTACATGGAAGTAGGTATTTTTCAAATGTCATTTTCTGATTGTCAGGGATGGGGTTTTTGATATGTCCCCAAACTCACAGAACAAGGGGAAGTGCGGACCGTTCAGCAGTCCTGGCCGTAGTTGGATCAGCTCTTGCGGCTAATTTTTGAGAACCTCTGATGGTTGCATCATCTCTCCAGCCTTGCTTCGGCTGTGATAATTTTCAGATCACCACTAGTCAGCCGAAGGTAAGGTTTTCAATAAGATACTCGTATTGGAGCGTTAGTTTAATTATCTTCACAAGGATAAATTAATTAGTTTAATTATCTTCACAAGTTAGTTTAATTATCTTCTCTGGGAAACATTTAGAAGCGCAAATTATCAGAGATTTAATTAGAGAATTCTCTCCCTCTCTCCAGCGCGAATCACCGGACAGATAAGGCGGCTGGTATTGTGAATACCTAGTCTTTACAACACCGATTTAAATAATTTACATTCTTTGGCAAAATATAAATATAGTACAACTATTGCATAAGTAGGTTGTTTTGCTTGCTTCACAGAAATCTATGACACACACATCACTCATATTTTATCATTCTTAAACTACTTAAAATTAGTCATCTCAAACACGGAACATCTAAGCGCTGGGTGGCACTGATGATTGTGTATTTTATGATTGTGTGACTTTATGTTTATATTTTCAACCCTAAAATGTGTTTGGTTTTTGTTCTTTTCATTATAGAGGAAGGAAATAAAGGTTTAAGTCTTCAAAGGCTCAATTTATAAATTCAAACCATGATTTCCAGTCCTCTTGAAAAATATGTATTCCAGTTTGACCATGCTACAAATCACTGCCATGTTTTCTGTTTTTTTCCTGTTTACGTTTGTTTAGTGTAGCTTAGGGTTTGTTCTAAGTAGTGCACTGTACCAATTGTTCTAGTTGGAATTAATTCATCATGGTCACCAAAAGTTCCATTGAGTGAACAGCAAGTGTTCGTACTGCTAGACACTGTCAGGAGCAACTATTAACAAATGGTGGCCACTAGCTGCTAACTGCAATTTGGTGCGATTCAGTAGAGTTTCTGGATGGAATAACTGCAGGCGCACTTGTGGCTACTTTGCCAAAAAACTGCTGTAAAAGCGGACTTGATGTTTTTATCAAAGTATACCTCGACATGTTATTCATGCTCCACCGACGCTCCAGTAGTGACTGATGGCTTTCCTGAGATTATCAGATACTAGGTATTGTTTTTCAAGGTGTTGTTAAAGGGCTGTTATTTTGGCAACTATCTCTTCCTGTCAAATAGGCATGTGAAGTTTTGACGTACTTGAAAACTAAAAGTGTTTTTGTTTACCAAGCATTATGTTTAGTTATGCTTTCACTTGCCGTTAATTCCCATATTGTGTCCCAGACGCTGAGTTTGGACTTGAAGAATGTGTGTCTGGACGTGCGGGACCGCCTCTTTGTGTTCCTCCAAGTGACGTCAGCGGCGTGCAGCGCAGCGCGTGCTGCCCAGCCTGACGACTGCAGCCCACCACCGCAGGGCGCCTCCTCCACCGCCGCTGAGGACAATGGTGTCGTGCCCGCCAGTATAGCTGCTGCTCTGCCGGGCGTGTCGCGCGCTCTGTCCGAGTACTGGCATCTCGTGCCTCAGGTGCTGCTGCTGCTGCTGCTTGCTTCCAGCTCAGGCTTTCATGTAGCCATTTTATAGTGCTTGAAAGGGGTCTTTTCTGTTAGTTTCAAATATCAGTAATTAGTATACTCTTATTGATCTTGTTAACTGTTTTGGTAAAGTTAATGTTTTTCTGTTTTACTTTTTCTATTTCTGTAATGTGATGCTTATTTTGGTCTCGGTGGTGAGCATGAATTCCATATAGCGCTACAAATATTTGGCCTACATAGTTTGTTTTTATTTCAATGGGGAAGAAAATCACAGCTCTGTTGTTAAGTTATTAAAGAGAGCTGCTTTGGTGATTGGCTCATTTCTCCGCAAATTTTTTACCCATAAGAGCCGTGATGTGGTATGGTGTACTAGTATGATGTAGGTGTTGGGAGATATTCCTACTATTCTTTATTTGTATAATGGGAGAAAATAGATTGATGCACTAATTTCATGTAGGAGTGTTTTTGTGGTGGTTATAAACGCTGTTACCAAGCTAACATTTTTCTTGGATTGGAGTCGTTGCTTGCTCATTGTTTACATTTTCCGTGTTAGTGTTGTTATAACTGTTACAACACATTGAAAAGTCAATTTTGGGTTAAGTTAGCAGAATTTTACATTACTTTCTAGAACTTGACATTATCTTCCAGAACATGACGTTTTCTTCCAGAACTTGACATTTTCTTCTAGAACTTGACATTTTCTTCTAGAACTTGACATTTTCTTCCAGAACTTGACATTTTCTTCTAGAACTTGACATTTCTTCCAGAACTTGACATTTTCTTCTAGAACTTGACATTATCTTCCAGAACTTAACATTTTCTTCTAGAACTTGACATTTTCTTCCAGAACTTGACATTTTCTTCCAGAACTTGACGTTTTCTTCCAGAACTTGACATTATCTTACAGAACTTGACATTACCTTTCAGAACTTGACATAATCTTCCAGAACTTGACATTATCTTCCAGAACTTGACGTTTTCTTCCAGAACTTGACGTTTTCTTCCAGAACTTGACGTTTTCTTCCAGAACTTGACGTTTTCTTCCAGAACTTGACATTTTCTTCTAGAACTTGACATTTTCTTTCAAAACTTGACGTTTTCTTCCAGAACTTGACGTTTTCTTCCAGAACTTGACATTTTCTTCTAGAACTTGACATTATCTTCCAGAACTTGACATTACCTTCCAAAACGTGACATAATCTTCCAGAACTTTACATTATATTGGTTGCCCTTGGCAACTAGATAATTTGAAATCATAGAAAACCTTTCCTTGTGCAGAACGTGAACCTGAGTATAGAGGATGTGGCCATGAATGTGACGTCTCACCCCACACACAGCAACGTCCTGGCGCAGCTCGCCTCCTTGCTGTTCACGCTGCGCATCCCTCGTGCTCCTCCCACTTTTCGTGAGGCTGATAATTTGAGAGCAATCGCATTACTTGCTTTTCAAAGCTTCGGCTTTGTGTATCTGGGTTAGATTGCTAAATTATTTGAACTTTGCTTCTGTAAATTAGAAACTGATTGCGTCGCCCAAGTGTGTAATAATGCTAAATGTCTTGCGCATGGTATTTTGACTTTGTTGTGCTCTACTCAAGGTAGTGATGGGTTAGTAGCTGAGAAACTCGGGCCAGGTTGAATTCAGGGGAGATATCTGTGGGTTTCTCTGGGAAACATATATTCGATGTAATCTAATATCGTGTGAGTTTGTAAACTACAAAATACGTTGTTTATTTATAGCTAAAACATTACCAAATTTTTCTAAAATGGTACTTGAAAAATAATTTGATACCGTGCTTCACTGTGGGGATTGCTTGTTGGTGGTAACGCGAGTGGTGTGAGAGGTTGAAGGTTATTCTGATTGTATTTCCTTGTTGAGCTCATTAGCTGCTTCTAGTTGCAAAAACAACAGTTTATTTGTGTAATGGCCTTTGTTGAAATAACCATAACTCAAGTGTGTATTGGCCCATGTCACTACAAAAACAGCTTTAATGTAATTGATTTGTGCTGAGATAAAAATGTTAATGTATTAGAGCCCATGCTGCGATAACTTGGACGTTTATGTGTTTAAGCCCATGTTGTAACTTTGATGTAAATGTGTTTAAACCCATGTTGCGATAACTTTGATGTAAATGTGTTTCAACCCATGTTGCGATAACTTTGATGTAAATGTGTTTATATCCATGTTGTGGTAACGTTGATATAAATGTGTTTCAGCCCATGTTGCAATAACAATGACTGACATCGCTGTGTTTGGTAACCAGGTCGGTAACAGGTTTGGATCCCTGCTTACAGAATCTGTCCCGGCACAGCTGCCCGAGCTGTACAGCAGCTTCTGCGTGGACGACGTCAGGCTCAATTCCTCCCATCACTCATTCCTTGCGCTGCGGACCCTCAGATCCGACTCTTCGGTGGGTCTATCTTCATTCTTGCGTTTTTCCTTGACCTTTGTTCAGGTACTGTATTCAGATGGATCATTAGAATTTCCTCCTTGTTTGAACGAGATTGGGCTCAGCTGATGTGAATTTTTTATTTCATGTGAATAGAAAAATGTTCAACATTATATTTATTCATTTTTATGGCATTAACAAACTAGTGATAACTGTGGTGCATATAATTATGAGAGACCTTCATAATGGACAAAATCATTTAATGCTTGGCTAGAAGTACTTTCAGCTGATGATTTCAATTCACAGATCGAACAGATAAAGTACGTAAATGCCGCACACATTACCTGCCCGATTCCACGTGTCCGTCGTATGACGTACTTGATGATGGCAATGCTTGACACTTTGACTGCAACGTGCACCACCTGTGGCCACAGAAGAAATTTTCATAATGCTGATAACCGATCACCAGTCGCAAACTTAATTTTCATATATACTTAATTGAAACTAAATGAAGGAATGATCCAGTGAATGTTTGATATTTTTAAAATTGCTCACAACAATTGACTTCAAATTTGAGTTGAATATTGGACTTCATTTCAAGCGATTGCGGCCAAAGTGTCAAGTTCCCTCGTGACTGCCACCCCCTTCAGGGGGATACAACTATTGTCTCCATGGGAATTAGCGCTCCCAGGGGTAAACTGTGAGGGTCCAGGCTCAGAGTTAGGTAGGCCTTCTTTTTGTTGATATAAACTGATTTTGTTATGTTAAGGACCATCTTTTTCTGGTTCACTGCTGTCCTGTTTTTCAGCACCTGCTACTTTCTTCTTCCACTTTGATCTTATTTCATAATCTTCTCCTTAACTTACTGTTTCCCTTTCTTCATAGATTCCGCGTTCCTTTAACTCCATGCTAAATTGTGCCTTCCTCCTTCTTCTCTTTGGATCGCCATTGTGTCGGAGAAGGAGGCTTAAACTAACTATTAATTTAATCTCGTGAATGCCACAGCACCTGAGCCGCCGTGTGGTGTGTGGCGCAGAGCTGCACTCCATCCTCTATTGGTTCGACCACAGGGACCTGGCCGTCTTCCTGCCCTACCTCAGCTGCCTGCAGCAGGCTGCTCGCTCTGCCAGACCTGTGAGTTGCCCGACTGGCCATTCCTTGGCCAAAGTTATCAAATTTTGTTCTTTTTCAAATAAAATCTAGCGAGGAAGAGCGCTCAGATCCTAATGACCATGTTTTTTTCTATAAAGTGTGGAATTTGAGAACCTAAGCTAGGTAGTTGTGGCTAATTCTTGTGAGTTAATAATTGGAATTAGTTATCGGTGCCTGATATTTTTAGATAAAAAATTTCGTCAAGTTATTTTTAGATAGCCGTCTGTAAAAGATCTGTTCACCATTTCAGTTACCAAGTTTCACTTTTTGAAATATGAAGATTAGCTTGATTTTTTCTGTGGTTTAATGGGCATTGTGTGGCCAGTGAATGAGTTGCTCTAGATTGATGAATCTAGAATAAATTTTTCAATCAGTCCGTTTTATTGCAGACTGTAGAGAGCAAAAGAAAGAAGAAGAAGAAGCTTGCCCCCCTGTTGCGAGCTTTCTGTGACAGCTCACACGTGGTGGTGGAGCTGTGGGACGTTGGTGTGGGAGTCAAGCTTCCCACTGGCCCTTCCTTACTGCTCTCCCTTTTTCACGCGTCCTTAGACACGGGAACTGGCGACTTTTTGGTCGAGGCCTTCACTTCCCTGCTGGGCAAGGAGTGCTGCTGTGTGCGCCCGCTCCGCATTGCCGACTGCTACTGTGAGGCACCGTCTTCCTGCACCACAGGCCGCTGTCGCGTCCGGCGTCGCTCTGGTGGAGATCTCAGGCACTCCCCTGAGCCCTGTCTTGACACGAGACACCGCCGTAGTGTAGGGCACGAGGCTAATGAAAAAGTCACGTCGTCATTCTTGGGTCAGTACGGCACGCAGAACTACTACTTGAGCTTGGCTGATCTTAAAGAGCACAAAATTGGGCTATCTCGAAGTCCTTGCGATGAGCTGGACTTGCTGGCGGAGCAGCGAGGGGACGGTTACCAGCAGAGACATCTGTGGGGCAGTCCCATGTCCCTGGGCCTGTTGTCTGTGCACTTCAGCTCTGGGTCTGTGTTACACGAAGCTTTTGTTGAAAAACCTACAAGTCCTGTGGAGGGAAATTTGAAGTTTGGCGATGTTGGTGACAGAAATTATGAAGGCTGCCGTCAGCGGTACTTCAGCAAAGGAGATACGGCGAGCACGAGCGGGCTCACTGGAACTTTCCAAAGGCAACGCAAGAGTTCTGCACCTCCGAGCGAACCCCCAAAATCTGAGAGCCATAGCGACTTAACAGGCGTTCGCTTGGATCATCTTCAACTGGAGTGGAGTCCTTCTCTTGCCAGCTTTGTGAACGCTTGCGTGAGGTGAGGACGTGGGTCTCAAGCTGTGGGTTGGGTTGTAACAAATTTAACTTCATTATTGCTGTTCTGTCTGGAATGATCGTTGTTGTTCATGTAGGGCAGCTGTTCTCATGGCAGCTACGTAACAGAAGCTACCTCGTTATCTGGTGATGCGCACATTGTGTTATCTGTGCAGTTCTCCATGCATTGTATGAAAGTCTTACAAAATTATCAGGTCGTACCATAACTCTTGTTCTTTTTTTTTTACTAGTGTGATGAGGAGAGTAAAAATGTATCAAGCAACATTTATTCATTGAACAACATTATCTCGATCGTTGGTAGCGACTTTTGCTCATTTGCTTATCAATTTTTTAATGCCTCGTTCATAAAAATTTGTTTTTGTTAGTTCATTTTCGTTTTTGTTTTTCATAGTTTTCCCCTTAAATGAATATCCAGACTCCTAAAGAGATGGAAGCCTGAAAGAGCAATATCTGGAGAATAGGGCGAATGTAACGTTTTTCATCTCAGAGTTTGAATTGTGTTAATATTATGAGTGCATTTTGGAACTAGAATGTTGATACTAGAATGTTGTGAATGGTAATACTGGAGCTCAGGAGCAAGTAAGCACCTTAATTAGTTGTGTGTTTGTACTCTCTCTAAGCAAGTCTTGTTATGTCAAAAACTATTCATGGAATTTTATGCAATATATTTATATGCCACTGTGTTTTAATTATCTAACACGATTTCCTTGAAGTAATGTTTCGTTTTTGTTAGCTGCGGGAAGTTATGATTTCTAGATGCACTAAATTTGAGGTTGCTGTGCTGTTATTTTGATTACTGAAAAAATTCATTGCTGTTGGCCAGCGAGGGTATTGCCTTACTGCTCACCTGTTGAGCAGGGGCATTGTAACTATTTCTAAAATTCTGTGTATAGATCTCAAAGTTCAGCCATTTTTGAACATTTCAAGCGCACACGCAATAGTTTTCTGGGCCTCACACTTGTATTGCAGCTACGCTCAGGAGATCCAGCAGACAGTTGCCTAATGCCTCACATTTGTGTTGCAGCTACGCTCAGGAGATGCAGCAGACAGTTGCCTAGTGCCTCACATTTGTGTTGCAGCTACGCTCAGGAGATCCAGCAGACAGTTGCCTAGTGCCTCACATTTGTGTTGCAGCTACGCTCAGGAGATGCAGCTGACAGTTGCCTAGTGCCTCACATTTGTGTTGCAGCTACGCTCAGGAGATCCAGCAGACAGTTGCCTAGTGCTTCACATTTGTGTTGCAGCTACGCTCAGAAAATCCAGCAGACAGTTGCCTAGTGCTTCACATTTGTGTTGCAGCTACGCTCAGGCGATGCAGCAGACAGTTGCCTAGTGCCTCACATTTGTGTTGCAGCTACGCTCAGGAGATCCAGCAGACAGTTGCCTAGTGCCTCACATTTGTGTTGCAGCTACGCTCAGGAGATCCAGCTGACAGTTGCCTAGTGCCTCACATTTGTGTTGCAGCTACGCTCAGGAAATCCAGCAGACAGTTGCCTAGTGCCTCACATTTGTGTTGCAGCTACGCTCAGGAGATGCAGCAGACAGTTGCCTAGTGCCTCACATTTGTGTTGCAGCTACGCTCAGGAGATCCAGCAGACAGTTGCCTAATGCCTCACACTTGTGTTGCAGCTACGCTCAGGCGATTCAGCAAATTGTTGGCTGGAAAGGCCGCCAGAGCTCCACACCGCGGCCTCGACGTCAGGGCGAGACTTCTTCTGTCGGAGAGACGCTCAAGCGAGTCAACCTCGATTGCTCTAACATCAACATTTTTGCGCACACCAAATACGACCGTTAGTCTATTTTTTATTGTCTTGTGGTGTAAGCTAACGTTCCTGAACTTGTTAGCGTATAGTACTGGTGGGCTGTCTTAGAGTAGAGTTCTAGATTGCTTTATAATTCAGTGAAGAATGGGTAATGTTCTCCTTTACATATTTTCTGTTGTTCTAATTTCTTTGAGCCTGAATTTCACTGTTCGAGAAAACTGTGCTAAATTAATCTCTTGGGGGTATAAAAGAACCCATATTGCTTTCTGTGGTAAATATGTTGGCCTGTTTTGTATATTTTTTTATTGCATGTTAATCTTATGCTAAATGAAGGGCTGGGAAATGCCTGATTTGTCAGCAAATGCTACGCCTGAATATGCTTTCACGCAGTGATTATCCATTAGAAAAACGTCCCAGGCTCATAACTTCCAGCCGTAAATGCTAGTCGACTTGGTTGTAAAAACTAAATGATATGGAATTGAGATAAGAAGGAAGAATGAAGAATTTAAAATTAAAATGAGGAATATGATATAATGAAAAAGAATTTATAATAAAGAACAAAGATAAAGACGTAATTAATAAATTATGGTTTAAAATAAAAAATGAAGACTTGATGATAATTAGTTAATAAAAAATGTAACTAAAGATGCGGTAATTAATAATAAACTATAGATAAAAAGCACAGTGTCATAAAAATAAATGAATAGGGGTAATGACAATATATATTGAAAAATTAGTTTTAAAGAATTAAAATGAACACGTGATGATAAAGGTCAATAGTGAAGATAAATGGAGGTGATAAGGAATCAATTATGAAAAATAAAGACAAAGACTTATTTATAAAGAATTCTTTTGTGGTGCAGAGTCTGTGATGCTGCGCTGCGACAGCGTGCGATCTGTGCGCCCCTGCACAGCACTGTTCCACGGCACCAAACTTGTGCTGCTGGTGCCTGAGAGGCTGCCTTATGACTGCCTACCTGCTTCCCAAATCCAGGTCTGTTGCTTCTGGTTGATGCGCTCTTTTCTTCATAGAAAGTTTGACGCATAAAGGACTGGTCAGAAGTATAGTGGCTCATCTTCACTGAATGCTTAATCGTTTTGTGGTAATGGGATTTTAGCGTTGAAACATTAAAGGATGGAGTGAGTGGAGTGAATACTCAATGAGCTAAGGAGTGTTACCACTAACTTGTACTGACCTGCTAGTGTTCAATTATGAGCAGGTTTATTATTGGGATTTGATATCTTTTTTCACATACGTAGCATTGAGCTGGCTTGGTTACAGAACTCTTTTATTGGTTTTCAACCGCATAAATAGCCGAGCCAGTATGGCTTAGTTCTCAATTAATTTCTATTAACTGCTAGCTTAATACTATTTGAATTTTATTTGATTAGTGTTGAAATTTTAGTCATGTTTTTAGTTTTTTCTGACGTGCTACAAATTTTCTGTCCCTTCCCTCTTGACTTGAGTGTCTTTGTTAGCGTCCGCCAAAAGCAGTGCTGGGATGGTGTGTTGAAATACCTCAGCTCTCTCTGGATGGTATTTGACTTATTGAATTTATTGAGTGATTGCTTTTCATTCATTTCTCTTCAAAATTATGTGTGCAACTATTTTCTTTAAATTTTGGGCAAAATACTAAAAAAATTGCATCACTAATACGAAATAGATTCGCAAGTTGGTCGTCCCTCTTTTTAACAGCCCACGTCCTTATGGAATAAATGCTTCCATGATTCGGCCTGTGTTCCGTCTCATAAGGGGCGCTCGAATACATTGCAGTGAATTTTTGATGTAAATGAAACCTTTGTGGGACAGAGTTGTTGCACTGTGGCGGATATCGGTGTAGTGAGCGTGATGCTGAGCGGTGCGGACACTCTGCTCGAGGTGCAGGAGCAGTGCATGCTGCACTGGCAGGCCTCCGTGCATCTGACCGTCTTGGCCATCGTGCTGGACCTGCACGAGCTCTGCAACTCGCTGCGTACCAGCCAGGCTTGGCCTACACCTCCCAAGCACCAAGGTTTGTCCCCTTGCTTTTGAAAGTTGATGTATGGAACAGACCACAAATGCCCAAACTCTGGTATTAAATCGCTATAACGCATTTGTCAGTGTACCACTAGTACACTCCTCTATCTAATGATAAACCTCATGAAAATGATTTATTTCATTGCCGAGTTACTCCCATTTAGTTCAAAGTTTGAGCTTCTGTAGCTCACGCCGCCTCATTTTTTTCTAGATTAGGAGGATAGCTTGTTGAATGAAAGTTGCTTGTGTTTGAGGGGACTGACTCACTTTCGGACCAACTTTTTTCCTACTTGGCAGGTTTTTCTGATCATTGCATCGAATGTATAAATTATTATTTTAAGACGTTTTGCTTGTACACATATTTGTTGAATTTTTGCATAGAAAACTATTTATTCTGAAAAGAAAGCCTCTAAGCACTTTTCAAGGCAAAATAAAAGACAGGCCATTTGATTTTAAACCTTGCTTTAAGTGTCATTGCACTAAGAAAATGATATTCTACGATTGCTGTTTAGTCAAAATTCAAATTTATTGTTAGTGACATTTTAGATTTTAGAAATTAAATAACGTGTTTTACAGTATAAAAATTATAAAAAGGTTAACCCTAAATTGAAAATTTTTTCAATGAAGTTTGTAGTATTTTTAATTACAATTAAAATCAGCCTTGAACTAAGTCACTACGTTTTTACAAATACGAGAGGTATAATTCATAGAAAAGTGAACAAGATTTCAACAGAAGCGCCCGGTGACGCAACATCCATCTACGACAGCTGGAGCGTAACTAACTTGTCTTCTCGAGTCATGATCTCTGATTGGCTAATTGCTAAATAGTTTTAACCAGTAATAACTCCGCTTTCATCAGCGATTTTTCAAAGCAAAGAAAGCACTAGGATGCTTCCTAGCCAATAAGGTAGCTCTCTACCGCAACGCAACTTGTAAATACGCAACTTCGACGATCGATATTTCCCAAACCATTTTGTCTAGAGGCATGAAATATAAAGTGAAGCACAACAAAGCCTTTGTACACACGTATTAGAACAAAAAAAAAAATTCTTGTAAAAATGGAAGTCAGTCCCCGCAATGTTTTGTGATTTCCATGTTCCAGCCCTGCTTATTTCGTTTTGCTTTAATCAAATGAAGGGGATTATGTGAACATCTGCCGTATTACCGCTAGATTAGCATGACTCGATCCTTTGAACTACGAACATGCAGTTCATTTCTCATACTTTCTGATGACAAGTTCACCCGTATAAGCTGAAGTGTATTATATTGTTTTCATATTTATAAATAGCAAGATTATTTATTATGGCTCACTTTTAGCATAGCATTTCAAAAGTCAGTTCAATTTAATCAGTGTGTGCATTGAATTTTTTTTACAGGTGAAGCTGGGTCGCCACCACCAAAAAAAGACCTTCGCTTGCAGCTGGTGGCGAAAGGTAGCGTAGACGTCCTGCTGACGCTGTCAGAGCGGCACGAGGCGCTCGTGAAAGTGGAGGGGGTCACGTTCCTCACCGCTCGAGGCCTCACCTGCATCGAGGCTGCGCGTGTGGACGTGCATCTCGACCAATACAAGCTGATGACCGTCGCTGAGTGTAAACTTGCGTCTTCGTTCAAGTCCTTGGAGCTGCAGAGGGAAAGGGAAGCGTTCCCTGAACTGGAGAAGACACTCAACAAAGCTTGGCGGATCACCTTCTCTCAGTGGAATATAACATTTCCGTATGCGTTTGACTTTGCTGAGGCTTTCCATGAAGACTCACTATCTCTTGTTAAGTGGCTGAAGACGATTCATCGTGACGCCAAGAAGGCCGGTAACCATGACAAATCTGGCTTCAACAGCCCTCCGTGTGAGCGTAAAGAGGAAGTGAACCCCGCAAATGACTTGCCTCCTGATATTATAGTTAAAGTGAGCAAGTGGGTGGTCAGTGTGGAGGACGATCCTTTTGAAGTGAAGTTGCGCTATAACTATGAGCTCATGGAAGATGAATATCAGGAAAGCTGCAAGCGTAAAAAGGCTTTCAATTCTCGAATAAATGAGCTGCAGCGTGCTGGAGCATTCCTCACGACAAGCAAGATGGAAGAACTTCGTAAAAGTCTCAAGGAGAAGGATTCAGAGACCTACATTAAGCGATCAAAGCAAATGTACGAATCAACTCCCGTTCACAGCCCGCTCTTTACCTGGGTTGTGGAGGATCTTGTTGGGTTTGCCATGGCTGATCCCACATTGCATGGCAAGTCGAACGTCCTCCAAAATTTGAAAGACATCGATCCATATCCGTAAGTTGTCTCTTTAGTGCAGCCCTTTTTGGCAAACTAAGTGTGCTCATATTTTTTTTTTGAGTTGAGTCTGAGGACGTAATGTGACTTTTCGTTGTGTAAATGGAGCAAAAATTGTTCATTTTCCCAAATAAACTGGCATACTAGATACAATCTTTGACTTCAAGTTTTTCAATCTGTTAGATTAGCAATAAAAGCAACGAAATGACAAATCCATATCATCTGATATTATACCATTATTCCATTCACATGAGCGTTTAAATAAAGGCTAAACACACTCATATATTTCATTGTGATACTATTAATGGTAAAAGCCAATGCATTATTGAAAGGTACTGTTGCGTGTGACGACAGGTTTGGGGACGAGGAGTTCAGTACATTGTGGTGCCGCGTGCTGAGCGTGTCAGTGGGCCAGTGGACGCTGGTGCTGCGCGACTACCCCCAACCGCTGCTGGACGTCACCGCACTCGAGATGTGGGGCAGGCTGGTGTGTGCTGAGCAGTGTGCTCCCCACAAGAGAGGTGCGGTCCTTGCTGGCCAAAGTGTTCTCATTCTTAGTTCAATAAGATTGACATCCATTAAGCATTTTATATTTTGTTGTTTTGTATAGTACGAACAATAGTTATCTAATATATGAATTATACATAGTCGTGCTTGTCTTCATTCTTACGTGAATAAACTGCGTGAGGAATGTCTGTTTTTATATGAGCCTTATGAGAGAGTATTGCTGTGATGTTTTCTCCAATTTCATTTTTATGTTTCTGTGCACTTTTGCATTGATCTTTTTTATGAAAATTACTCAAATTGCTTCTGGGCCTGGAGAGAGAGCCTCCATATAGCAAAAAAACGCCCAAATATATCTTTACCTTTAATTCTAACATAAATTTCGTTCGTTCAGTCGTTATAATATAACCAATTTTATTAGAGTTGTTTTTAGCGTGCCAGTATTGCTTGTTATAATTACAAACTTACTGTTTATTAGCAACAATATAGCATAAAAACAACATCCCTGCTAACATGGCATCAACATTGTACTATTGGACAGTGAAATTGTGTTTTTTATTGCAAACCTAACCTCTTAATGCACATGTTATTCATTGGTGCTTCAGTTCGAGCATGCGTGACTTTCTCCAGGCGAGCGGACGGTGCTGCTGCCGCTTCCGCTACCCTGGCACGACGGTAAAGTGGTGCGCTGCCTCGCCCCACGCAAGTTTTACCACGACTTCACATGGGAGGCTGCGACCTTCACCCTCGCTTATGGGCCCTGCTGGGAGCCGGCTATGTCGCAGTTCAACTTGGGTGGGTGTGTGGGCAGTTGTGTCATGCTTCAACTTGGGTGTGTGTAGCAATGCCATAGTTAAACTGGCGTGAATTAAGCTGTGCTCCAGTTTAACTTTGGTGGTTATATGGAGCTCTGTAACAGTTGACTCTAAGTATGTTTAAAAGCATTGTAATGTAACAGTTCATCAACTTTTTTTACGTTTAAAACCTGTTTTTTACATGGCACAGAAAAAAATGGTTGCTCAGAAAAATTTATCTTACATTTTTTGTACTCACATTTTGTGCTTCTATAAATTCCGTAATTCAAAATATTCTTTCATAATGATATTATTTCCCAATTTTCAGAAAAATAGTCAAATTAAAATCTATTTGAGGTAATAATTTTATATCTCTATTCATAATTCCCTAACTACGGCAATGTAAGATTATTTTAAAATAAAATATTCAGTAATTGGACTGATGTAATTATTAGCTTTTATTTCCTATAATTTTAATATTACGCTTTCAAAATTTGAGATGTATGTTCTTTATCTTCACATTCAAAGTCACAAATGAAGCTGCAAAAACAGTCGCATGAAACGATCAATGTCGATTGCAAACAACGATAGTACCTTGGAGTGCTTTTTGGGTGTTGCAGCCCTGTCCAAAATCAACAGCCGGCCTGTGGACCCGTCGCTTCCGCTGCCCTGGTGGGACAAAGTGCGGCTGCTGCTGCACGGTCGCTTGCTGCTGCTCGCCCAAAAATTCACCCTTAAGCTACACGCCTCCTTGGACCCCTACAACACCACTGAGGAGATGGAGCTCACTTGGACTGACCTCACCCTAGACTGGGTCAATGCCAAGCTCGATTTTGCTGGAGACCTCAATGTCTTTGTGCGCACTGCATCCAAGTACGACGATGCCAGGCTGCTGCGGCTGCCCAATCTCAGAGTGAGTGCTGCTCATAGTGTTGCCATGCAATCTGGTTGCATCTTTCTAAACTCACCAGTGGATGAACACTGTATTGCGGCATTTTGTCCTACAGAAGAGCATAAGAACACACTATTTCGCACAGTAACATCTTGTTTTTCTTCCTTCCGACATTGGGCTCTTGATTATGTACAGCTAATGCGTAATGCGTCTGACCGCACTGGCTGTCTAAACTTGAACTTTTCTATGTCATGTATCTGCAAATTTTTTCATTCTCAAAAGTCAGTGTTTTTCTCATTGCTAGTGTACAGCCCCACTGGCGGAAATGAGATGTAATGATGAAAATTACCTCGTAGCAAATTTTGTAAAATTGGCGTTTTTCTGAGGAAACTGTAAATGTGATTTGTTAGCTTCACTCAGAGACGTATGCTGTGTACATCTGTCCAATCAGTATGCCTTGAGGATTTTTTGATTGTTCTGAGAAATTCCTGTATTTCTTTTGGATCCTTAATATTTTTAGAGTAGTATAGTTTGTGTGTTTACTTGGAATGCTTTGATTAGCTGGTTGACGTACTGTGCTCATACCTAGAGTCTTGATGCTCGACGAGTTTCCTAAGTGTTCACTCCAAATGCATATGACAGCTAAAAAAGAGGCTACTATTTTTTCATTTTTCAGGATATTTTAAATTTCCAACTTACATCTAACACGAAAGTGGTTCGTATGTTTTTTATGATCATTATTTCATTTCTATTTGCATGCAATTAGTTATTCCTGAAATATGAGTGAAGGAAATGAAGTAAGATTAGGACAACAGTGCCTGTTGTTGCAGCTGGAGATCAAGTTGCACTGGGTGTGCTACGGAGACTCAAACGACCACCACGCTGTGATGCTGTGCGCTCCAGACAAGCTGCCGGAATACTCCAGTAATCAGGTCAGGGTTGTGTGCAGACTGGGCACCCACACATAGGTACATTGGTAGGTAGCATGTATTGTTATTGGTGATTTGAAAAATACCTCGCGATGTGGGGAAATAAAATGGAAAATATGGAAGTGAGTGTCGAGCATCTATTGTTTTTGGCCATTTAGGAAATATCTGGTAATGTGGTGAAATAAATCAGAATATAGATGAGTTTATTAAAGCTCAGAACTAAAGCTACTGCTGGTTGCAAACTTTTTGTTTTGTGTCATGTTTGCAGATAAAAATCACTTCTGTAAATTTGTAACATTGACAGTCATTTGAAGACATAACTTTTCATTACCAAAACATGATTGCTATTTTTTGGCACCTCAGAAGAATTCTCCGCAACACACTGTGTGTTAGACTTATGAGGACAATTTACGTGCAGGAACACGACTCCTACCGCTCATTTCGCAGTCGCAACCTGGACATGAACATCAACCTGGAGACTCGGTCGCTGATGCGGGACGGAGTGCTGGTGAACCCTGTCATTGAGATGCTCTTCTACGGCAGCACCCTCAGGTGGGGATGTTGTAGAGGTCACAGTGGGCCCTGTTCCAATGGTAGCACCCTCAGGTAGTGGGCCGTGTTCCAATGGTAGCACCCTCAGGTAGGAATGCAGTCAAAATGTTAACATTTTGACTGGGACATTTGCTGCAGGGAGGCTCGCAGGGGATTTTCATAATGCTGCTGACTGACCAGTAGTCACCAATTCAATTTTCATGAATGCTTGATCGAAAGTAAATAAAAACTCAAGCTCGTCAATGTTTGCTGTTTTCAAAATTGCTCATTGCAATTAACTTTAAATATGAGTTGAAAATTGAAGGTCAGTTTAAAACCCATTGCAGTCAATATGTAAACGTGAAAAGCACGACTCGAGAACCTCAAATTACGTTAACATGACACAGGGGCAAGAATCTGAAGTTACAGTACTGTGACATGGGTGTTCCAAGAACCTGAATTTACAGTCCTGTGACACGGGTGGTCCAGAACCTGAAATTACAGTTTTGTTTCACAGATGGTTCGAGAACTTGAAGTTCATCCTTAGCGGCGTGACGCGTCCTATTAGACGGGGCCGGGTGTTCGGCAACACAGCGCCTCGCAAGCCGCAGCTCTCGCGCCACTACCGCACCATACACCTCGCCCTCGCTCTCCAGGTGCTGCTGTTGCTCGTGCATGCTTGCGCTGCGGCAATTTTGCCTCATAGCTAGAAATAAGCTTGATGAAATTAGGCTCCTGAGGGCTATGAAATAGACATTTGGTTTTGTTTAGTTAGATTTATATATTCTATGTATCTTACGGCGATTGACGTCCCCGGGGAAGATACTGTTGAAATTCTTCAGATATAGGTAGATTTTTGTGACTTCCATCTTTTGTACCACTTTACTTCCTTCAGTTTCCATGCCTTATTGCTATCTTCTTTGTTTTTCCTCTTCTTAACTTGATGTTTCTATGCGCAGGGTATCCTGTGTAGGAGTACACCTTGTGCTTAGATTCCGTGTTTTCCTTAGTCCATACTAAATGATCCTTTCTTTTTCCTCTGTGAAAATATGCAATGGAAACGGAGCCTGTCACTAACTACTATACTACTTGAAGAAAAACCATACGTGGTGCTTACCTTCATAATTTTTATTTACAGGAGGATTATTCAGGTATCTGCTTTACTACTTGATGCAACCATAAGTGGTGCATACCTATATCATTTTCTTTTACAAGAAGATTATTCAGGTGTTTCATTTCTCACAATTCTTGAGAAGTACCTTTTACACTTGATGACCTTTTATTTACTGTGGCTAACTCCCGTGCAGAGATTTGATGTGCGGTACTGGTTGTCTGTGGGGGTCAAGAAAGGCTTCCACTTGAGCGGCGAGCGACTCTCCCTTAGCTCAGGTGAGGGAATTATGTGTAGTGTCATCTCAAGAGGTTCTTTAAGCAGCGTTTTCTGCTATGTGTCTTGT
Organism: Morinoia aosen; assembly: GCA_030386875.1. Lineage (NCBI taxonomy): Eukaryota > Metazoa > Arthropoda > Malacostraca > Amphipoda > Talitridae > Morinoia > Morinoia aosen. Next base: position 12,018,543 of record CM059563.1, read on the forward strand.
TTGCTCAAAAGTAAAATTACATCAGTGCAGCCCGATGATTTGCAATATTGTATTTTTCTCCTAAATTCACAAGTAGCTCATTGAATACTTGGAAATTGTACAGCAATAAAAATACTGTGTCCGTGTTCATTATGATAAGCTTGCTGTTGCGTAAGCCTAAGTCATTCAATTAGGTGGATTGCTCAAAATCCTTTACCCTATATCTTATTGTTCTTTCCAGTTTTGGTTGTTCCAGAATATTATTGGCATTTGTAGAAATCATTATTTACTCTTTTACAAAATGACTGAAAATTCAGTTTTTTAAAACTCTTGATGATCATAGCGGAAAACTGCAGTTTCACTGCAATCGTTTTATACTATTAAAATTCTTAGAGTTGTTACTACATTATTCAACATCACATCTTTATGTATAGCTGTGCAAACTTGTTACGCTGGCATCTCTGTTACATTGTACCTGTCTAAGCGTACCTGTTCTATTGTGATATATTTTTTCCTGTATTTTGGGACATGGGCTGCAGAGCACAGTCTAGTGCTGACGCCCCGCAATTCTGGCCTTCGCCAGAGGTCCCTGTCACGCTGGTCTGTTGTCTACCTCAACACAGAGCTGCTGCAGGCACAGGTGAGCAAACATCCTTTATGCATAACGGGTGTTTTTCCGTCCACTCACTGGCCGTGTGCTTATTTTTGTAGCTTACACAGGACTCCAGGTTGTTCAGTTTAAAAACTACGGGTGACGAGCAATGAGGTTACTGGATACCAGTGTAATCATCGAATAATTCTCTATTTTTGTGTACTCTAACCTGATAGTGAATTATTTATTCAAGTGCGATTTTTGAAATATTTTCTATGGTAATAATTTCTAACTTGTGAATTACAGCGCGAAAAATTTTAAATTTATACTTTTTGTGACTTACGGTAACCTACCACAACTTTTCAACTAAGCAGGATCTACTTTGATTTTTGCCTATGGTGATGGCTCTGTTCCAGGTTTGGCTACAGAGTGTTTTGACAGGAGAAGAATCTGTGGTCAGTTCCGAAGAAGAAGAGGAGGGCGGCCAAAAAGCTGATGCCAAGAAAACCACTTCAGAGCATCAGGACAGCGCTGCTAGCGCCCATAAAACGCGGCCTGATAGCAAAGGTTCAGGCAAACGGGAAGACAAACCTCCTGATTTCCCTGATGCTGGCCCGCCCAAAGGAGAGGCAGACCAGGACAGCTGCCGACGGAAGGTAAGTCCGGGATTCTGGACTCTATACCAGCTTCTCATGTTGTGCTGAATTCTTGGCTACTCTTAATTTTAATCCATGGAATAAGTTCTTTGAGGTTACTTTTTTAATTAAATTTTTCTTCAATTGACAATTAGGCTTTGCAAAATGGAATTTCCTGCTGAAATGTTTTTGATCCATTTGTAGCTAACGCACGTGAAACGATACTAATAAAAACCTTCAGCGTTCCCTTATCTTACTTGCTTTTGTTTCTTCATGGGGTTGTCAAAGGAGCAAATTTTAGTGTTCTCTTATTGCACCAAATAGTGAGAACTGAGAAACTCTGAAATTTTTGTTACCGATCTTAGGTTTTCCTGTATTATTTGTTAACTAATGTGCATGGCCCATCAAAAATGACGGGATTAAATACCTTTCTTGAATAAACTTCCAGACGTGGATGACTAACAAATATATCCATCCTAACAGTACTAGTGATAAAAAATATTATTGTACTTGCGCAGTGGTGAAACTCGTATAACAGGTGCGGCCATTATAACTGTCCTTATGAGCATGAAATAGAAATGGAAGAAGCAGACTCCAAACAAATAAACCAAGGGTATTGTTAGGTAGTAGCAGGATCCGTGGAAATTTCTTGGACAATATCATCGTTAAGCTAAGTGGACCCGTGAAAAAATTGTCAGTATTATCTAACCTATGCTAACCTATCCTATCCTAATCTGACCAAATCTCTCTTAAACGATCCTATCCTGATAACATGTCGAACATATCAATGCATGTAAAGGCCATCTTTTATTGTTACACTGAGGAATTCGGTAACCATAATACCGCAAACTCAGACATCCTATGTTTCATAAGAAGTTTACACGAAACAAATATATAAATAAATATATAAATAAACACACAACGGGTATTACATATTAGGTTAGATGCAAACATGCTCTTTTCATGCTTCAACATCATTATTGATGTGACGATGCTAGCATCATCGTATCATCTGTTTGCTTAAAGACATAAATACTATATTCGCCCTTTTTCCAAATTTTTATTTCTGTCTCGTCTCTCTCATTACTTCATTACTGTCTTCAAATATTTATATCAACCAACGTACGACCTCTTGTACTTTTAGCCATTGTTGCCTGGACCTTATCTGTGTGTCGTTCACTCTCAAAATTCGACTAAAATGCGTCACAATATGTTCATTATGTGCTCGTACTACGAGTATGCGTATAATTAATAAAACACAGGTTTGACGTTATATCTAACCCAGAATTTTATTTGTTTCTTAAGGTCAATTTGCTCTCATTCTAAGGGACAATCAGCTGGTCGGGACCAAGCTGTCGTTTATCGGATCGGTTTTGCACCTGTACAAAACATTTTTTCCTTTTGATATTTCGTCTAGTTACTTCCATTGTGTATCTCAACAACATTTTTTCCAAAGCGTAGTGTACCTATCGTCCAATCATCGTCTCTAGCCTGCCCATGTTTGCAAGTTGTTCATAGTAGATTTCTACCACAGAATAAATTTTCGCGCTAAGTTTCTAATCATTGCCCTCTAGCTAGCAATGTTGACTTGAACCGTCAAAGTGTTTTCTAGCAATATTATTAGTAAAGCATTCCCTGTTGTTAATACTGCTGACTTCAGATGTCTGGCCAAGCCATTATCCAGTTATAACCTATAACAAGTATTACCCTCATCAGTGTTATGAGACTGCCATCAACTGTGGCTGTGTCCTCAGATGCAGCCACCACAGCCCCCGCAGGTCGAGAAGTTCTACTTCTTGCACGTAACGAAAGTGGCGTACATGCGAGAGACCCTGTCTGCCGACCCCCTCTACATGAGCAGCGGACCTCCTGCTGAGACGCCCCAGCACCGCCTCGTCGTACACCACCTCAAGGTGCGCACACTCTTGTCACTCATACGGTTACTCTTTTGGTCGTTTATGAAGAGCTGGAAATATTGTTGGTACGGTTTTCATTCCTGCATTTATCATCAATATCGTTCCTTTGTGACCATCGTGTTAAAGAAATTTTTCAGTTGCTTTACCTCTGAAGGAGGAAGGGGGTTAGTGTGTTTAGTGATACTCATTGAGTAGAAGAGTTTTCTCTCTAACCTCTTTTTCTCGTCTTATTCATGTTCTGTAGATACTAGAGGAGCCAGTATTTTGTCTATGGTAAAAATACCGCGTATAAGGATTGAAGCTAGGGCTTTCTTACCCAAATGTAATGATTAACCTTATATCGTCACGATGAAGACACTTTTAAGCACATCATTAAATCTTGAATTTATTTAGAGTGATTTTAATATCATTTCTTATTTAACCTTTTTCTATGCCGCCCTGTGTCCAGGGCGCGTGGACGACCCACAATCGGGACATCGTGCTTGCCCTCTATGACTCCTGGGCCAAAAGCCGACAGCTCAAGCACAATTTGCGGCCTGACGTCTTGCAGAGCTTCTCTGGCGCGACTCGCAACGCCCTCAGCACTGCCGGGCGGCCACAGCCTGTGCTCAACGCCACCTCCCCTGCTGCAGCCTTGCATGTCAGTTCGCGTGTGTGTTGGTTCAGACTTAGCTTCCTTTTTTTTTGCTTTTACGTGCTTGTGGAATTGGGAATGGATGTGTTAACGTCTCTTTACTTTTGCTTTCTCTACTTTCTACTCATATTCTGGTCAACCTGTCTAGTGTCATGCAGTAAACCTTTAATTCTGCTACTGCTAGAAATAACTCAGTAATTCCGTTATTGCGTTTTTTTTAACTGTTCTCAGTTGAAAATAGGACTTACTCTGCAGTGACCAACCGGTTGAGATTAATGTGTTTCAAACATGTTTGTATTCCTATAAGGTAAAATTTTTACGAAGTGATAAAGAGTTGTCTGTCATAAAGGTACGTCAAAAAGGTAAAGTGACAGAGAGGCACGAACTCAAGCATTTAATCCATGCATTTTTGTACCAGTTCTCAAGGGTTTGCAGTTTGCTTGTCTTACGACCTTGGTAGTGTTTATTTCTGTGAGTTAATGAAAATGATTGGGTACAAAGATAATTTTAGTTTCTTCAACATGCAATAATTTACGCTCTGTTTTACATTCAGCTTTTGCCATTTACCCCATTTTCATTCAACGTTAATCATTTGCCACATATGTACTCAACATCTGTTTCACATTTACATTTGCACATTTACATTCTGTACTATCGATTCGCCACATTTCTATTCATAATTGACTATTTACCCCGCTCACCATTCACTGCTGACCATTATTTTCAGACTCCTGGTGGCCTAGAAGCGACTCCCTCGCCGCTGTCGCGGCTCCATTCGGGCGGAGGAGCAGAGCTGCTGCACCAGCTCATCAAGGAGGCCGACAACAACAAGGTGGCGTACTCTGAGGACTGCAGCAACACCTCAGAGCAACCCCGCGACTCTCACAGCCTGCACGGCGTCGCAGACTGCACCATGGACGACGTCGTATGCAAACGCTGGCTCAGTTAGTTACTCAGATTTGAAAACCAACGTAATGGTGCTGCTGCTACTGTGGTAATTTGTGACTCTGATTGTGATTGATATTATTTTTTTGGTCCGGTTTGACTAGGCTAGTGTATCATATTGCACTTACTGGTACTGCTGCTGCTTGGTAATTTCTGACTGTGATTGTGATTAATATTATTTTTACGGTTTGGTTTGACTATGCAGTGTATCGAACTGTACTTACTGGTGGTGCTACTGCTGCGTGAAGAGTTCTGAGTGTTATGGAAATTATTCTTACATACCGCTTTGACTAGGCTAGTGTGTCAAACTGTACTTACTGGTGCTGCTGCCTGAAGATTTCTGGCTGCAAAAGTGTCTGTTGTTATTCCTATGGTCCGGTTCAACTGGCCTGTTGTCTGGACCTGTGTCATCACGGTTCAAGTGCATGCGCGAGTGGCGCTTTGCATGGTCCGGTTCAACTGGCCTGTTGTCTGGACCTGTGTCATCACGGTTCAAGTGCATGCGCGAGTGGCGCTTTGCGCTTTGACCTAGTTCAATGTTATTATTTCTTTTCAACTCCTACTCTAGTCCTTGTACATGATTGGTGTATGACAGCTTGAGACCCTGGTATCGACCTGAGAATGGATCACTCGTTGGACATGTTGTCATATTCAATGCAATTCAATATTCTGTGCTAACGTTTATTTTCAAACTACATTATGTGGAACAACACAACCAGATTTACAGTGGGAGTTGAGATCACATACGAGTTTAAGTTTTGATTAAATATTTGTTTCTGGAGAGTCAACAAATAAGTATAAATAATTCTTCAAATTACTGCTTAATAACTTTCATTTCAGTTTTCTTAATGTACTGAAATTCGTAACAAGTGTTGATGTCACAAACCGGGTCTATGCAATGACTTCTGTAGCATGAAAGTAAGGGCAGACCATTGGAGAGTGCTGATGCGAGGGATTGTGAGCCGCCTGCAAATGCTGTGTATCAGTTTTAGCTTTGAAAAATAGAGAGTACTAACTTAACATTTAGATGAAATAATTGAATTATTTATTTGTCTGATTTAAAGAAGTTATGTATGTTCTTGTTTTCTTAATCAGTCTAATTGCTCACGACAGATGCTCTGTTTCTCATTTACAAGAACGATTCATTTTTGTGACACACATTCTAAATTAAGCTATACATATAATGAAGCTAACTATACACCCAGCTCCCCTTCGATTCAGTGAGCGTACCCAAAAACGCAATTCTCAAGACCTTAACCATTAACACCTGGGCACGTTGCAGTTGAGCTCGTGAACTCGCAAGTGCTGCTGAAGGGCTGCGAGACTCAAGGCTACGTGATCTTGAGCGCTGCCAAGAGTCAGGTGATCCAGCGCATCCATCGGCCTGCCTGGCGCCAGCAGACCCTCAATAGCAAGACCACGTGGTATGGCTCGCTGGGGTGCATGCAGTACTACGCCACTGTCAGTCCCAGCCACTCCCAGTCCCAGATGGGTGAGTGGGATGACCTCAGTCCCTGATGGGACAGTGAGCTGACCTTGGTCCCAGAAAAGGGAGTGAACTGATTTCAGTCCCAAAAAAGGGCGGTTGGCTGACAGTCCCAGATGAGGAGTAGTCTGATCTGTCCCAAAAGGGGGGAGTAGGCTGGCCTCAGTCCAGTCCCAGGTGGGGGAGTGGGCTAACCTCAGTCCTAGATGGGTGAGGGGGCTGACAGTCCCAAAAAAGGGCGGTAGGCTGACAGTCCCAGATGGATGAGGGGCTGACTCCAGTCCCAGATGGGCTAGTAGGCTGCAAATAGTCACAGAAAGGTGAGGCTGTTGGCTACTTGTTTCCATGTGATGATTTTCAACGCTCAAGATGGGAAACGGAACAATTTCTGTTGAATATGAAGGCCAGATGCTTATAGCTACAGATAGACAAATGCAAGGACCAAAGCAAAGGTTTTTTGATGATTTTCAAAATTGCACGGAAAGAATAAACATTTTTGCCTTCACAAAGTTAATTCAATGTACTATAATAAATTACATACAATATTACATACATACTACATACATACTACAATAAATTACAATTTTGTCGGCACATTGGAAAATGTCTCTAATAACTATGTTATTGGTAGGAGTCTGGAAAAATTAATGAAAATCTCTTTGAATTTTGTTTATTTAAATTATGCATAAAAATTGAGTATGCCATTGACCTGTTAATAACTTCATTTTCTTACCCATTTAGGATACCATAATTGTGCGTCGTTTTCAGTTGACCGATTCTTGTTGCTTGCATACAGAACTCTTACCATTTCTCATTGAAAACATGCGAATGTGAAATTCCTTAGTTGCCAACTGACCAAATCCTTCTCACGTAAGGCTGTTATGTGGTACATATAATATTCGGTAACATCCCACTGAAGTTGAGCATTGACTACAGCGGACAACATCCTGTGGCTCAGCGTGGCTAACATCGAGGAGCGAGGAGACGCTCAGGAGCCGCTGGATCTGACGGACATCGTGGGCAGCAACCAATGCGCTGGCGGGGTCGTCACCGACACTGTGGGAGGGGCGCAGCTCGACAAGTCCGGGCAGTGTCACGACATGCAGGTGGGCTTCTAATTGTAATGTCTGACTTTCTTGGGAGGTTTTTGCTCATAGAAAGAGAGATAAAGTAACCAAATTTGTTGAAAAATCCGTGCTTGAATGTATGTACTCTCAAAATAAAACCAGGATCTTCTGCTGTAGGACCAGTTGGTACCTTGTTCACTTGTTTATTAGGACGTTCATCGAGTGCTCGTTTGGATGATGTCGCACGTGATACAGTGATACGATGCAAGTGGTGGGTAGTTTTGGGTGCAATTTCCTCCGCAATTACGTCGTGAGAAATGAATGTGTTTGAGGAATGTCATATCACGTGTTTCCATCAGGGCTGCTATCGTCGCAGCGTCTTTAGATTTTACAATGTTCCTAAAGCATCATTAGTTGGTTGCTGGTTGCTTTGCATGTGCTAGGAAAATTGATAATCATTCTCACAGCAAAAAATTTTATTAGATTTGTGCTAGTTTCTTACTTTATTGCTATTATCTCACAATGAATGAAGTAATCCTACTATACTTTTGCATATCAAATGTAACTGATTTCCAATAATTTCATTTTCAGCTGCAACGGATAGTGTCGCGGTGCCGGTGTGAGTTCTACTACGTGGGCTACGGAGAGCTGGGGGTTGAGCCAGAGCTGCTGGGGGAGGTGCAGCCTCCGCCTCCTAACACAGACGAACTCTGGGGGGACCACAGAGATCCCACTGACACCTTCACGCTCATGCATCACGACCTTTGCATAAGCACCAACTCGCTCCAGGTTAGGACTCTCCACCAGTACATCTTATCTGCAGGTTGGGACTCTCGACCAGTACATCTTATCTGCGGGTAGGACTCTACATCATTTCCTTCTATCTGCAGGTTAGAACTCTCCACTCGTACTTTTCTGTAAGTTATAAGGTATAACCCTCTTAAAGTTCCTTCTCTGGGTTAGAGCTTTCCATCACCACCTTTTGTCTACAGGTGATAACTTTCTACCAATCCCAGCTCTCTGATAATAAGAACACCGCATTAGAGTTCATATCTTAAGTATAATTAAGGGGATTGTTAATGTGTTCTCACTCACCAGTTACCTCTTTCATTATTATATCATTCGCAATTGAGATACGGAAGTGGATCAGATTTTTGCCTTTCTCGCAGTGTCATGTGCTAGCACACTGTTCTGGCTGACATCCTCAACAAGCTGCTGTGTCAAATATATGCGCATCTAGTACATTTTACTGTGCTTGCAGTACAACATGGTGGTTGACATCCTCAACAAGCTGCTGTGTCAAATATATGCGCATCTAGTACATTTTACTGTGCTTGCAGTACAACATGGTGGTTGACATCCTCAACAAGCTGCTGTGTCAAATATATGCGCATCTAGTACATTTTACTGTGCTTGCAGTACAACATGGTGGTTGACATCCTCAACAAGCTGCTGTGTCAAATATATGCGCATCTAGTACATTTTACTGTGCTTGCAGTACAACATGGTGGTCGACATCCTCAACAAGCTGCTGTGTCAAATATATTCGCATCTAGTACATTTTACTGTGCTTGCAGTACAACATGGTGGTTGACATCCTCAACAAGCTGCTGCTCTTCGTGGACCCAGTGAAGAAAGCAGCGAGTTCAGCGCTCGCTAGGATGCGATTCCAGCTGCAGCTCAGCTCTGGAGAAGACCAGAAGAAGCCAATTGTCAAGCTGCAAAATCAGCTCAGGTTTGTACAGTTTCATACCTAAATGCTAGTTGTCAATGTCAAACTTTCAAGTTATGGAATGTCTTTAGATTTTTCTGATTTTACAAAAATTTTAAGCACTGGTTTTCAAGTTGGTATTTGTTCGAAGATTAGAAACAGAATTTTTCAACTTATTTATAGTCTGTACATAAAATTGTTCAGTAGAATCGCTCGCCAGAATTTCTAAATGGGTTGAAGATCTCTACTTTATGTCAATTCAGTTCAGAAGTGGGATACCAACGAAGTCATAAGCGCATCCAGCTATTAGATGCCTTGTCAATATTTTTTGTTGGGCAGAATCAAACTTCATGATATGAACAAGTCTAGCGATTCATTTTACATTATTGACAGATTATTTCTGACGTGGATGTAATCTAACCATAACGTGTTGCTTAAAAATTTTATTCGGCAATATAAAAATCTTTACTTAAGTCACTACACCAGTTTACCGAAGATTTATGACTACGTATGTGAAGTCATCATTCTAAATAGACATCACAGTATGGTAATTTTTTCCTTTTCTTGCCGTCATCATCGGCCCTTTGTGCAGGAACCAAATGTCACAGCTGCGGGCACTGGAAAAGGACGTGTACCTTGTGCAGCGCGCCCTGGATCGAGAGCCTCATCGGGAAGTGCTCTCAAGGGACATGACAGCTCTCACCAAACGGGTCAGTGTTGTGTCTGCTGGCGTGTCTGGGTTACGGTTGTGCAAACGATGGACTTCTGACGTTGGGGTGGCTCCAAACGTTAGAGGGATTTTCAGTCATGAGCATGATTTAGATATTTTAATAGAATGACAGTTTTGCTGAAAAAACCGCCACCTCCTGTGGAAGCTGCTAGAAGGAGACATAGGCTTCATAAGAAAAGTTGGAGAACCAAACTTTCTAGGCAAAGTTTAAAGTGCTAAATATTGTATGACTAAATGAAATATCAAGAAGGATTTTTCCATGAGCCAGTAAAGCCATTCACGAATTCAAATGCTTTCATTGATAGCGTGGTTTATGAGAATTTTTTTCGTTTACAAAAATATCCGGAGCTTAATGCAAAAGCGGGATATTTTATAATTGCAGAATTGTCTGTAACTACCTTCAGAACCATCGCAACGTGGGTCATCTAAGAATAGGGTGTAGCTGCCATGCTTCTCCTACTGCATTGTTTTTTATATTCACTGCTGGTGTTAATTTCTGAAATGTTAAAATGTTCTATATTTTTTAATGTAAGGTATAAAAAGTAATTATTTCTTTTAATTAATGAATGTTTCAGTTATTCAGTAAAAATGTAATGTTCATTTTCTTCTAAATCACTGCATTCAAATAGTGTATGTTTTATTTAGCAAAAAGGGAAACCAGTAATCAATTACCTATTTCAGCTTTTGTTCTACACCTTAGTTCACCACATTGTTTTCCCCCCGAATCATCCAGTTACTACATGCACTACTTGACGAAAACTACACTACACATGCAAATTCCTACATAAACTCCACACACACTACTTAAAGCTAGGAAATGCAGGTGTTGAGATGGGCGTGTGGAGCTAAGGAGTTGTGGCCCGTGCAGGTGGTGTCGTGCAAGGAGCGCCTGGCCGCCCTCAGCCAGGAGCTCGCCATCAGGATACACTGCTACAACGAGTCGCTGCTGCGCGCCAACCACAAGATGTCCATGGCCCAGGGCGACAAGGTGCTGCCTGTCTCCTCTTTTGTGTTCTGTCTTGTGTTCTTTCTTCTGTTTTGTACTCTGTCTCCAGTTTTGTTGCTCTGTCTCCAGTTTTGTTGCTGTCTCCAGTTTTGTTGCTCTGTCTCCAGTTTTGTTGCTCTGTCTCCAGTTTTGTTGCTGTCTCCAGTTTTGTTGCTCTGTCTCCAGTTTTGTTGCTCTGTCTCTAGTTTTGTTGCTGTCTCCAGTTTTGTTGCTCTGTCTCCAGTTTTGTTGCTCTGTCTCCAGTTTTGTTGCTCTGTCTCCAGTTTTGTTGCTGTCTCCAGTTTTGTTGCTCTGTCTCCAGTTTTGTTGCTCTGTCTCCAGTTTTGTTGCTGTCTCCAGTTTTGTTGCTCTGTCTCCAGTTTTGTTGCTCTGTCTCCAGTTTTGTTGCTGTCTCCAGTTTTGTTGCTGTCTCCAGTTTTGTTGCTCTGTCTCCAGTTTTGTTGCTCTGTCTCCAGTTTTGTTGCTGTCTCCAGTTTTGTTGCTCTGTCTCCAGTTTTGTTGCTGTCTCCAGTTTTGTTGCTGTCTCCAGTTTTGTTGCTCTGTCTCCAGTTTTGTTGCTGTCTCCAGTTTTGTTGCTGTCTCCAGTTTTGTTGCTCTGTCTCCAGTTTTGTTGCTCTGTCTCCAGTTTTGTTGCTGTCTCCAGTTTTGTTGCTGTCTCCAGTTTTGTTGCTCTGTCTCCAGTTTTGTTGCTCTGTCTCCAGTTTTGTTGCTGTCTCCAGTTTTGTTGCTCTGTCTCCAGTTTTGTTGCTCTGTCTCCAGTTTTGTTGCTCTGTCTCCAGTTTTGTTGCTGTCTCCAGTTTTGTTGCTGTCTCCAGTTTTGTTGCTCTGTCTCCAGTTTTGTTGCTCTGTCTCCAGTTTTGTTGCTGTCTCCAGTTTTGTTGCTCTGTCTCCAGTTTTGTTGCTCTGTCTCCAGTTTTGTTGCTCTGTCTCCAGTTTTGTTGCTGTCTCCAGTTTTGTTGCTGTCTCCAGTTTTGTTGCTCTGTCTCCAGTTTTGTTGCTCTGTCTCCAGTTTTGTTGCTCTGTCTCCAGTTTTGTTGCTGTCTCCAGTTTTGTTGCTCTGTCTCCAGTTTTGTTGCTCTGTCTCCAGTTTTGTTGCTGTCTCCAGTTTTGTTGCTCTGTCTCCAGTTTTGTTGCTGTCTCCAGTTTTGTTGCTCTGTCTCCAGTTTTGTTGCTCTGTCTCTAGTTTTGTTGCTGTCTCCAGTTTTGTTGCTCTGTCTCCAGTTTTGTTGCTCTGTCTCCAGTTTTGTTGCTCTGTCTCCAGTTTTGTTGCTGTCTCCAGTTTTGTTGCTCTGTCTCCAGTTTTGTTGCTGTCTCCAGTTTTGTTGCTCTGTCTCCAGTTTTGTTGCTCTGTCTCTAGTTTTGTTGCTGTCTCCAGTTTTGTTGCTCTGTCTCCAGTTTTGTTGCTCTGTCTCCAGTTTTGTTGCTCTGTCTCCAGTTTTGTTGCTGTCTCCAGTTTTGTTGCTCTGTCTCCAGTTTTGTTGCTCTGTCTCCAGTTTTGTTGCTGTCTCCAGTTTTGTTGCTCTGTCTCCAGTTTTGTTGCTCTGTCTCCAGTTTTGTTGCTCTGTCTCCAGTTTTGTTGCTGTCTCCAGTTTTGTTGCTCTGTCTCCAGTTTTGTTTCTGTCTCCAGTTTTGTTGCTCTGTCTCCAGTTTTGTTGCTCTGTCTCTAGTTTTGTTGCTGTCTCCAGTTTTGTTGCTCTGTCTCCAGTTTTGTTGCTCTGTCTCCAGTTTTGTTGCTCTGTCTCCAGTTTTGTTGCTGTCTCCAGTTTTGTTGCTCTGTCTCCAGTTTTGTTGCTCTGTCTCCAGTTTTGTTGCTGTCTCCAGTTTTGTTGCTGTCTCCAGTTTTGTTGCTCTGTCTCCAGTTTTGTTGCTGTCTCCAGTTTTGTTGCTGTCTCTAGTTTTGTTGCTCTGTCTCTAGTTTTGTTGCTGTCTCCAGTTTTGTTGCTGTCTCCAGTTTTGTTGCTCTGTCTCCAGTTTTGTTGCTGTCTCCAGTTTTGTTGCTCTGTCTCCAGTTTTGTTGCTGTCTCTAGTTTTGTTGCTGTCTCCAGTTTTGTTGCTGTCTCCAGTTTTGTTGCTGTCTCCAGTTTTGTTGCTGTCTCCAGTTTTGTTGCTCTGTCTCCAGTTTTGTTGCTCTGTCTCCAGTTTTGTTGCTGTCTCTAGTTTTGTTGCTGTCTCCAGTTTTGTTGCTCTGTCTCCAGTTTTGTTGCTCTGTCTCCAGTTTTGTTGCTGTCTCTAGTTTTGTTGCTGTCTCCAGTTTTGTTGCTCTGTCTCCAGTTTTGTTGCTCTGTCTCCAGTTTTGTTGCTGTCTCCAGTTTTGTTGCTCTGTCTCTAGTTTTGTTGCTGTCTCCAGTTGTGTTGCTGTCTCTAGTTTTGTTGCTGTCTCCAGTTTTGTTGCTCTGTCTCTAGTTTTGTTGCTGTCTCCAGTTTTGTTGCTCTGTCTCCAGTTTTGTTGCTCTGTCTCCAGTTTTGTTGCTCTGTCTCCAGTTTTGTTGCTGTCTCCAGTTTTGTTGCTCTGTCTCCAGTTTTGTTGCTCTGTCTCCATTTTTGTTGCTGTCTCCAGTTTTGTTGCTCTGTCTCCAGTTTTGTTGCTCTGTCTCCAGTTTTGTTGCTCTGTCTCCAGTTTTGTTGCTGTCTCCAGTTTTGTTGCTCTGTCTCCAGTTTTGTTGCTCTGTCTCCAGTTTTGTTGCCGTCTCCAGTTTTGTTGCTGTCTCCAGTTTTGTTGTTGTCTCCAGTTTTGTTGCTCTGTCTCCAGTTTTGTTGCTGTCTCCAGTTTTGTTGCTCTGTCTCCAGTTTTGTTGCTGTCTCCAGTTTTGTTGCTGTCTCCAGTTTTGTTGCTCTGTCTCCAGTTTTGTTGCTCTGTCTCCAGTTTTGTTGCTCTGTCTCCAGTTTTGTTGCTCTGTCTCCAGTTTTGTTGCTGTCTCCAGTTTTGTTGCTCTGTCTCCAGTTTTGTTGCTCTGTCTCCAGTTTTGTTGCTGTCTCCAGTTTTGTTGCTGTCTCCAGTTTTGTTGCTGTCTCCAGTTTTGTTGCTCTGTCTCCAGTTTTGTTGCTCTGTCTCCAGTTTTGTTGCTGTCTCCAGTTTTGTTGCTCTGTCTCCAGTTTTGTTGCTCTGTCTCCAGTTTTGTTGCTCTGTCTCCAGTTTTGTTGCTGTCTCCAGTTTTGTTGCTCTGTCTCCAGTTTTGTTGCTGTCTCCAGTTTTGTTGCTGTCTCCAGTTTTGTTGCTCTGTCTCTAGTTTTGTTGCTCTGTCTCCAGTTTTGTGTTTTGTCTCCTCTTCTGTGTTCTGTCTCCTCTTCTGTGTTCTGTCTCCTCTTCTGTGTTCTGTCTCCTCTTCTGTGTTCTGTCTCCTCTTCTGTGTTCTGTCTCCTCTTATGTGTTCTGTCTCCTCTTCTGTGTTCTGTCTCCTCTTCAGTGTTCTGTCTCCTCTTCAGTGTTCTGTCTCCTCTTCTCTGTTCTGTCTCCTCTTCTGTGTTCTGTCTCCTCTTCTGTGTTCTGTCTCCTCTTCTGTGTTCTGTCTCCTCTTCAGTGTTCTGTCTCCTCTTCTGTGTTCTGTCTCCTCTTATGTGTTCTGTCTCCTCTTCTGTGTTCTGTCTCCTCTTCAGTGTTCTGTCTCCTCTTCTCTGTTCTGTCTCCTCTTCTGTGTTCTGTCTCCTCTTCTGGGTTCTGTCTCCTCTTCTGGGTTCTGTCTCCTCTTCTGGGTTCTGTCTCCTCTTCTGTGTTCTGTCTCCTCTTCTGTGTTCTGTCTCCTCTTTGATGTTTTGTCTCATGTTTTGAGTGCTCCCTTTCCTGTGACATCAGGCCTTTTTGGCTTCAGTTATGAGAGTAAGTTCCGATGTTTTTTCAAAGAAAAATTAGTTATTTTCACCCTAGCACATGCAAATTTCCGGCTGTGTGAAACCTCATAAATTTTTGTTTCCATAAAGGCACAGGAATTTTCGGTCAATTATTTGTATTATTTTGCGAAATTTTATCGGTGACTTAAGTTTTTGAATTCACATTTACTTACGAGAAGTTCAGTGAACCTAAGTTATCATCTTGTCTGCAAATTTTATTTTTTATGATTCTGTTAGGTAAAATAGTTTGTAGAATAGGTGCAGTGATAAGCGTATTCATTTTGCAAACGGTTGTTGATAAAATAACATTCTCAGTCTGTGAAGACGTGTGCATTGTGCGCTCAAGAACTCTTGTAAAGATTGTCATGTGCAAAATTACTTAGGTAAAATGTTAATATGATTCAAAAACATTCGGAAAAAAATTTCGTGCTGCTGGTTCTCGCCTTTTATGAAAAGTTTCATTGCTTAATTTGACATTATTAGCCTAAATGTGCAAAAATATCAATTGCACCTGTTGATAAAATTCAGGAATTTATAAAACAATTTGCTCAAGGCTTCTGTTGCTAAGGCACCTATCGTCTCTTTTACAATTATGATGACTGAAATTCATTTTATTCATGGCCAGTGTTGATATTAATTTTTCGATATTGAGTTTTAAGGTTTTAATATTCTCAAAACCCCATTTTGGGCTTCACTTTCTCAATGCATTTTGTTTTGTCAGCATTTAAACTCGTTCTGCTCCAGATCACAACCATCAGGATGAACGAAGTCTTCTTCAGAAAAGCTCAGTGGCGCCTCACTGAAGATGATGGCCAGCTCGGCATTGCAGAAGTGGCCCTCTCTAATTTTCTGTGAGTTATTTACCTATTGAAATACAGTATTTGCATGTTCTCTGAAGGAATTTGATTTTCATTTTGATAACAGCATTGTGATGAAAAGCAAAGTAGGGAATTCTTATCTTGATATCATCACTGTGATGGAGAGCAGCGAAAGGCATTTTTATCTTGATTTGTATCAGCATTGTGATGGAGCCAGGCTTCACACGTGGTCTTTGTGGAGTGGAGTTAGATTTCCTCACGCTCTAGCAGACTTTGAGCTACGCTCACAAACCTGGCGTTACCTTCACAAACGGAAGAGTTAACACACTAATCATTCCTCACACAACAAAATTATAAAATTTGTGCATTGTCCTCTATTTCACATTATTTGACCCTATAAAGTGCCTAACATATGAAGTACCAAATTTTATTCAATGGTTCCACGAGCCATGTAGTTTTATGCAGGTGGCTAATCATTTTATTTTTTTTGCTAGTGTTTAGCAGACATTATTTTCTTCTTTAAAAAGATAACATAAAGCTTGAAACTAGACCTCTATGAAATCTCATTCGTAATTTTTGTTTCTTAACCTGTTGCTCTGTCACAAAATACATTTTAGTTCAACCTTGATCTGTTCTCCGCACGCTTTTTTGCTAAATGGAAAGTCATTTTCTCTTTTCTAAACAAGGTACACCAAAAAGAATAACTCGGATGACAGTGGCGAACACTTGATGGAGCTCGGTTACGTGAACATGAAAAACTTGCTCCCTAACCAGGCGTACAGCGACGTACTCGCCCCCACCACCCTCACCAGCACTTGCCCCCTCGACCGGCAGGTGGTGTGGTGTGCTTGTGCGCTCGTATGGCTGTGATTGTGTTGAAGCATATTAAATTACCTATGATTTTTCAATAATATGATGTAAATGGAATATTAACTACGAGTATATAAGTATTTGAGGTTACATTGCAATTCGTGCAGAGAATTCTTGTATTTTACGTGTTAAAATAAATCGCTATTTGGTTGCAAATCGCTCCTAGAGTTCTAAACTTTACATAACCTGACTTGTCATTATACTGGAAACTTATGGTGTGCGCTCATGCTCATCGTTATTTACGGTATTATTTTCATGCCATCTTCCCCCAGAAAACTTTGAGAATATTTTGCCGAGAGAAGCCTCCATGCGGTGGCATCTCTGTCATCGACCACTTCGAGATTAACGTTGTGCCTCTGGATATCTGTGAGTTATCTGCCGGCCTCGCATTAACGTCAATTCTTAATTTTCTGTTTGACCTCGTCAGTTTAGTGAGCTGCACCAAAACTTTGCTTAGAGCAATGAGCTGCCAAAAAAATAGTTTGGTTATGTTAGTTACAGAACTGGAAAAGTCATTTTTAAACCCAGATATCTTATGTGAGGAAGTACACTGCAACATTTTGTTTCAGTAGGAGATTTTTGTGGGTGGTATTCCGCTCCTGTATGCTGAAACCGTTTTTTCCTTGCTCTTATTATTTATTGTTTTCACGTCAAGTGCCGATATGATTTCTTTCTTGGTCTTCTGCATAATGTCATAGCTCCCCCTGAATTGTATAGTTCTGACTTGTGCAAACTGTGAGATCATTTCATGTACTGTTCTACTGCCTGTTCTTCGAAGCAATGTTTTTTCCAATATCTTGTTCAATTGACCTAATACTGTTGTGAACGGTCTCTTCAGCGCTGACGTATCAGTTCTACAAGACCATCCTGAAGTTCTGCTTCCCTGACAACGCCGTGGTGGTCGAGGAGTCGGACAGTCGGAGGCGGCCGCCTGTTCGCCGCACCGCCAGACCCAACAAAGACTCGCACTTCTACGTGCAGCTGCAAAAAGACGACGTGGAAATTATGAAGGTAATCAATGCCAGCTGAAAACGCATTTCATTTTAGTTTATTTCAAGCCGAGCTTATGCGAGCAAATTGTCAATTGGTCAAACCAATTGTTACCAATTGACAATTGCCCAATTTTGGTAACAATTGTTTTGGTAACCAATTGTTACCAAAACCATGTTACCAATTGTTCAATAATTAACTAAAATGACAAAAAAAGTGAAGGAAATAATTTTTCTTCATTTTATAGCCGTCGGGCTCTCACATAGTTTAAATCAATGCCCTTCAATTCCTATATTTTCACTAGTTATAGAAATTGATATTCTAAAAAGGTGTTCTGGAATATGACGCTACTACACTACGAACCTATCTTCTTTGCACAGCAACGAGCGGAACAGAACAAAATGTTCGTGTACATCAAAATCCCCGAGCTTAAAATTCGTCTGAGCTACAAAGGCATGAAGGAAAAGAACCTGACGGACGTGACCAACTTCCGGCTGGTGGTGCCGTCACTGGAGTACCACAACGTCACCTGGACCTGGCTCGACTTCCTCAACGGCCTCAAGGAGCACTGCAAGAGCGCCCTCGTCCCTCAGGTGCGTCGGGCGTGTGCTCTGCTGCTTTGTAGTGCAAATATTGACGCTTTCTATAAAGCTGCTGTCGAAATCAGCTTGTTTATGAACGTAGGTTAGAATCTACGCTCTTAAGAGTCGCGTCTGTCCGCCTGTCAACTCTTCAAAGGGATAAGAGAAGGACCGTGGCACAGATACTGTTCCATGTTTCAATTACGTTGCGCCCGTGCTCGTGCTCCAAGATACGTGATGTGAGGCTTATTTCCCCTGTTTATTTTTCAAAAGTTTAGTGGTATGGATTGTATCTAACTCGAAGGTAACGCGGTCACTTTTGACTCATCTGACTGGTAGGGTTTGCTAGTAATAAAACTTTTGAACAATTAATAAAATTTCGTTTTACTCTTGAAACACCAGTCGCCTGTTAACCAGCCTCTGATGCTTAGGAGTTTAAGATTGTGTGATTTAATTTTTAGGTCTTCTTGGATTGAAACTTTTACTTCTTACTTGTTTGTGGGCGTCATTGTCAAATGTTTACGGAAATATAATATTCACCATTCTATGCCACGTATCTTCCACGCTATTGGTATTCAATTATACACTTGACAACCCAATGCTTTTCAACTTTATTCGCGTGTTATATTGGTAAGTTTCTGTACAAAATTTTGCTTTGTCGTTAGTAGAATTTATCTTCGATCACTTGGGCAAAAGCGCTACTCTGTTTTTTTTTTTTACATTGACTCAGGACATATTCTAAAGTGAATTCTTAATTTTTGGTATCTGTGATGCAATGTGAACATCCTCTGGCTTTTTACTTAGATGAGACATCTATCACAGAAATTAAACTCATTGATAGAGCTTATGAAGTATTTATGGTTATTAGCTTTGCCTTCATTAATTCTTCGTTTAGATTGAAAAGTTCTAAGTGTTCAATTTAATCAACTGATTCTTAATTTCATTGATTTGCGTCGCGTAAATGCAATGTCCTTTTTTGTAGTTTCATTCATCGTTACCAACGCATGAATCCAGGGTTATAAAGGGAAATTTTTGTTCTCTTTGATGGCAGGTGATCAAAATTAAACTGAACGTGTTGAACAAGGGCTCTGATGCCACGGCTCAGCTCGACGAAGAGGCCAAAGCCCGACTGCTGCTCGGTGACCGGCGCTTGGTGAGTGTTTCATTTGGAAATCTACGTTCTTTTCATAAGTTTGGACTTTTGTGAATGCTAATTATACACATATTTCTGTTGGCTTGGTGGGTGTTACATTACGAAATCTACATACTTCTCATAACTTCGGTTTTTTATGAATGCTAATTATACAGATATTTTTGTTGGCTTGGTGGCGATTATGAGAGAGACTTGCTTTCCCAAGAAATATTGGATGTCTGTAGCGATCAAAATAATAAGTGCCCTGACACAACTCTTTGCAAATATTATCGCTGTGGAATTATTGTACTGAAGCGATTACAAGCCTGTAGAAAATCATCTAATAAATTTACAAAAAAGACAAGAATCCTGATTAGCATTGTAATAGGGATACACCAAAGAGATGAACGCTCTTAGAAATGACCGAAAATTTAACTGTGGTTCACGAGACCTTCACTCCGTAAGTCCGTCAAAGAAGAAGTTAATTCTGAGTTTTAATGCGTGATCGTTTTCTTAGTATTTACTTGCTATGAAACTAACTTTCTATTCGGACATCCATTTTTTTGGCCAATTTTATTCGTTTGTTGTGGCTCACAAAATTGTTTAAAAGGGACATGCATGCTTTAATGCGGGCTCCTACTATCTGTACACAAGCTGAGGCTGCACGAGGTGCGCTATTCCTATTTGAATGGTAATTTTGGGATAGATATTTTTAGGCTCTTATAGAATAGAGCTGCTAGTACTTCTTAAGTCGAAAGCATAGCTTCTTTCAGCCAATATGTTTGCTTCTTGATAAAAAGTGTTCCGTATGTTAATATTTGTTTCTTACTCTATAATTGAATTGGCTACTGTTGCTTTATCGGTATCTCGCTTTGAAGCTGTGAGCTTGGGGTAGAGTGTACTTTCTCGGTATTTAAAGATATGTGCTAAACTTTTGGCATGATACTCTACTCTCAATAATAACCGCTCTTTTTCGTGCAGCCCCAGAGTGCACGCACATCGAAGAAAACCTTGTTCAAGTTCAAGAAATAGATCAAGATTACAGCTCCGCTTCTACCCCATTTGAGCTGCTTCTCTGGAAGGAAGCTGCTATCCACCTTACCATTCCATTGAATGCTGTATGTGTCATTCATAGCGTTTTAACCCTCTGGCTACTTACGCTGGTGACGCTGTGATGCAAGATTCTCCTAATATCCATCTAGAAAATCTTCTGATTCTCTTCATATTAAACGAATGAAAAGCTTACTACGATCTTCTTTCATACGGTGTGCTTTATTTAGCAGATTTATACGTGTTGGGATTTCTAGGTCTTAAACCTGCAGAGAGTAAAGACAAACCGTAGTCCGAGAGTTGGGAGTTTACCCACTTGCATTTAAAATTTAGTAATTTTCCTTATACCAAAGCTTACGTATTTAACGGTAGCACTTCTCAAAGCACCTGGGTACATTCTTGAGTGTTTTTAGTTTCACTGCCCTACTGGCCTTCGATATTTTAACCAAAAGTTAGGTATATTTTAGTATGTTTTTTATTAAGTTTGCATGGAATTTACGTTGGCACTGTATGAAAACCATGGCAGCTAATTTTACATTGTCGCATTTTACGTTTGTGTGACGTTGCTCTCTAGTTAGAATTGTGTGTGAAAATTGTGGGTACGACTTATTTAGTGTGATTGCTAGTGCTTTATCTTCTTGATGTCAACCTCTTGTGTTTATCATCTTGTAACTTTGAACTCTAGTTGTAGTTGGTGAATGATTTCAGATAGGCCGTTTGGTTAGATTTATCAGTGAACCATTCCGTTTTTAGTTACGTCTTGAGCTGTTGTCTATTATTTGTTAAATTCCGTGAAAAAATGAATTCTCGAAAATCTGGTGGTGGATATAATAGGACAATATTATTTCACTTTGCTAAAGTTCATTTTGTTACTCGAAACCTAGAATACTAAAAGAACAATGGTCTCTGTGCTTACCATTGTTGAATGTGATTGGATTTGAACTCTTAAGTCTATGCATGACGTGTCAATTATTATAAACTGACGCTTTTATAGTAGAGTCAATGCAGAAGTTTGAGTTTGTCACAAGTTTTCTTGCCACTCGTGAGAGCAGTCGTTCGATGAGCATCGCTTTATCCCTGCAGTGAAAGTGTAATAATAACAGCAGTCACAAGAGCTGTTCTCGTATTCTGTCTAGTAGTTGCTGGTACTTTCATCGGTTTGAGATCTTTCTTCCCCAGGATTGGATCGCTTTGAGCTGAGAACGGACGGCTAGGAACACTCTAATTACACTCTGGGTGTGCGTGCGTGTGGGGTTATTCCGTATCAGAAATTACCCTCAAAAACGGTTCTGAACACTGCCAAGTTGTACGCTTCGGTCGGTGCCGTTATCGACAGTAATTTCTGACTGGGTTTTGCCTAAGTTTGGGTACAGAAAAAATAGTTTGGAACCGTTTCATCAGCAGCATCAAAGCTCATTACCAGTAGCCTCCTCACTCCAGAAGTCGTCCTCGGTTTTTGTTCGATAATTCTCATTGTACACCCGTTCAGTCTGGTCAAGTAACACGTGCGTTTTTTATTAAGGTGCATTTCTTATGAAAATGTATGGTGTGCTTCTGTTTTTCTCTTTGCATTACCTTGGACGTTGTTAGAAATCAGTCCTTGCAATCTTCTCTTGCTGTTCAATTTTGGTGGTAAGCAGCGCTCTGTACAAATTCCCCTCTCGTGTCGAACACCAGAAGACCTGAGAAATTTTTTAGCAAATAAGAGTTATATATGTGAGAGCAATAAGACAATGTTACAGTATATTTAGTTTCAACACAATTAAGTGTTATCCAATAAAAAGGAAATTTTGCGTGTTCCCTTTACCACGTTTACTGGTACCAAATTATTGAATTATTGAGCTTGGTGAAGGGAAAGAAGTCGTAGACAAGGATTGATACAGGAATACCTACTCACGAGCAGGTATCCAGCTGACCCGGCACCTTCTCGTGGTGGTACCGTTGAAATACCCAACTGCTCTTTCCTCTATCTTTTGAGTTTTCTTTCGAGGGATTAAGTTTTTAGTTTTTTTTTCCAATTCCCCGTTGTTGGGTAGAACAAAGTCGGGCGGCGGCCCGAGCTCTTCGGAGCTTGGGTCTCTTTTGCGTAGTTATTTTCTCTTTAATTTGCCCTATATTCCAGGGCCCTTAAATAGCCTATAAGAATAGACTTAAGTTACGCAGACCAATAGTCCATTTTGGATTACTACTTTGGATCCCAAAGTAAAACTTTAAGCACTTCTGGCAACAATCAGCGAATACCTCAAACCCCGACTTCGAGGCGGGGAAACCCCCTCTGAAGCCGGGAGTATGTACGCCAAAAATAAAAACAAATTCAAACAACGAATAAACCCCAACAAAAACAACCTAAGCACTGCTACCAACGTAGGTGCAACAAACCCCAAAACTAACACCATCACCAGGAAGATAAGCGAAAACAATGAAACATCTGACCAAACAACCGAAAAAACTCTACCGGAACCAAACGGTGCTACCTGTAATGTGGACCAATTGGAGGCTAAATTAAATGAAGTGCTGAATAGACTTGCGGCAGGTGATGCAACCAAATGCATCAACCCCGATAAACATGAAGTTGAAAAAGAAGCACAAAATGTAGACGATCGAATAAGGCAAATCGAAAATACACTCGAAAAAATCCTAGAAATGACGAAAGCGCAGAACATAGGGAAAAACAGTAAAATCGTGGGCTGCGAGAAAGAAAATGTGAGAAAACAAAGCAAAGCTAACAAATACACACCCATATCGTTGAACCAAGAAATGACGAAGAACGACCATTATACAAAGTTCTTCTCGGTCAAATTCAAAATCGAAGAGAGAAACCAAATAAATCCATTTTGCCTCCAAGAAGTAATAGTCAAAATAACTGGTTTGAAGGCGAAAAGAATAACTTATTCAGGTAAAGATAGCTTTATCATAGAAACTCGAAACAAACCCCAATCTGAGCGCATCACCAGACTTAATAACGTCGACGGCATTAATTGCCAGATCAGCGAACACCCATACTACAATCAATCCAAAGGACTAATATATATTCAAGAATACGATGTAGATAATATGGAAGATTTTGTGGAAGGCCTAAAGAGCCAGAACAATATCAGTGACGCTGTCCGTGCCAGCTTCATTAAAACTCGATTCTCCCAAACCACCCCACTCCTACTAACCTTTAATAGCTACACTACACCAGACTCTATATATATCCCAGGCGAAAAATCAGATACGATAGTATACCCATTTATTAATAGACCAATGATCTGCCACAAATGTCAAAACTACGGCCACACAGCCAAACACTGCCATAACGAAGCAAACTGTAAACGCTGCGGAGAAACAGGCCATGACAGCGAACACTGTGGCAGCGCCCTCTCCTGCATGCATTGCAAGCGTCAACATGAAACTGGCCACAGAGAATGCCCGAAACATATCATGGAAACAGAAATATGCAAAGTCCAACAAGAACAACGAGTTAATAGGCGTCGTGCTGTACAGATAGTCACAGGACACTCCGAGATACCAATATCAGATACGAACACCCCCACAACTCATTTCAATATAACAATGCAGGAAAACGAAAAGCGGAAAATTACTCCATGGCTCCTAGAAAAATGTATTGCAAACCAAATCCAAGGAAAACCCAAATCTATTCGATCGGGTGGCAAAAACACATTTATTGTAGAATTAGATCACACACGACAAAAAGATGAAATACAGAAAATCAAAGACATAAACAACATCCCTGTGCAAGTAACAGAAAATAACTATGTAAATCTTTCAAAAGGACTCGCCTACATCTATAATTACGACCTCACCAACTTCGAGAAATTCAAACAAGGTTTAATGGAAAACCATATAATCAAAAATGTCGAACCAGCAAATTGGATAAAAAGCCGTAACACAAATGCAAAAGCAATACTTCTAACTTTCAGAGGCTCAACCCCCCCTGAGTATATCGACATCCTTGGCCAAGACTGCAAGAGTAGGATATATGAATACTTCGACCGCCCTATGATGTGTAAAAAGTGCTTGGAATACAACCATACTGCTAAAAGATGTACCAGTGAAGAGTTCGTGTGTGGAAAATGCGCAACAAAAGGCCATGAAGCAACAAATTGCACGGAAAACAACTTGACATGCTACCACTGCGGAAACAATCACAAAACTGGAGACCGGACTTGCCCGGAACAACGCAAGCAACAAGAACTAATTTCTATCCGTACTAAACAAAACGTATCAAGAGAACAAGCCCTTATAATATACCACAAACGATCCCCACAACTCGACCAAAGCTACGCACAAATAACCAGAAATCGAACGGATCAAATACCCAAAGTACCAACCCCCCAACCCTCTATGGCGGCTCCCAAAAACCAAACGATCACCGAACAAAATATGGCTCCCCCACTTTGTAACGAACCAGGTACAACTGATAACACAACCGATACACCAGAAACCAAACCACCGCAAACTTCACAACGCGACCACGAAACATGCGAAAAAGAGATACTCCGCATTAAACCCAACCCAACACAATTGCTCAAATCCACAATTAATATTGAAACTACAGCCGAAGGATCTGAAAATGAGGAAGATGGCACGAGCGAATGCAACCCTATTATGAGACAAGAAGCCAGACGAATATTCAACGAATTCAAACCCCCAAAGCAGCACAAACCTTCCAAAACCCAAAACAAGAAGCGACCAAGATCACGATCAAAATCACGATCCCCACCTACAGCCGCAACAGACATGATAAACGACAAATTTACTCAGATGAGGAACAATCACACTACTCTCGTGACTCTAGGATTAGAGATAGATCACCCAAAAGAAAGTAACTAATTGAACGATTGAATAACAAAATCAAATCAAACACACCCCATGGCTAACGTAGGAATCCTGCAGTGGAACTGCCAAGGCATCAGGGGAAAGAAAGATGAACTAATGGAAACAATAAACAACCACCAACCCAGTATAATAGCACTTCAAGAAACAAAGCTATGGGATAACTGCCAGTTTAGAATAAACGGCTACAGTAATGTGCTACGACACGGTCATTACAACAGAACCCCCCATGGAGGTGTTGGAATATATGTCCATAGCTCAATACCTTTTTGTGAACTGAATCTACAGACTGAACTACAAAGCGTGGCCATTCAAGTAAACATAGGACAGCTGATAACCATCTGCAGCATCATACCATCATACCCGGTAGACAAACAGTCACAAACGAAAAACTAAATAACCTAATCCACCAACTACCGAATCCTTTCATCCTAGCCGGCGACTTCAACGGACACAGCACCATATGGGGCTGCAAAAATACAGATAATAGGGGGAAGCTGATAGAAACTGTTATTACAAACAATAACCTTTGCCTATTAAATACTGGTTCACCCACTAGAATAGGATACAATTCAGAATCAGCTATCGATCTGACAATTTGCTCACCTACATTGGCCGTGCTATTAGACTGAGTTGCTTTCGACTCGCCGGGTGATAGCGATCATTGCCCAATTTTGATCACCTACCTTAACGAAAATCGTCCCAACCAACCCCCATCAACTATCTGGAACTACTCAAAAGCTAACTGGGATCTATATTCCAATAACAATGCATGGAACAAGCCGATGTTGAACACAACAACTAATAACGAACAACTACTCACCGACTTATACCAGCGGTTCTACTCAGCAGCTGAAAAAGCCATCCCAACTTATATACCAGGAAAATACTACCCCAAACCATGGTGGACAAAAGAACTCCAAGAATCAAAAGAAGAAAGAGAAAAACTTTACAAGAAATACCACCGCAATAAAAATCTTACTAACTTAATTAACTGGAAACGAGCAAGGGCAAATCATAAATACAAAATTCGAGCAAGCAAACAGGAAACGTGGAAGAATTTCGTAAACCAACTTAATAAATATACACCAATGGCCAGAGTATACGAAACAATAAGGAAAATAAAAGGTCGAGTACAAAGAAAAGTCCATATATTGATCGAAAACAATATACACTACAGCACAATCCCTGATATTGTGAATAAACTGGCTGAAAATTTCAGCGAAGTGTCAAGCGATCAAAGCTATTCCCCTGAATTTCAACAAATCAAAACCGCAAATGAAACTATACCGATCCATTTCAGTTCGCCAAACGTAGAAATCTATAACCAAACTTTCCATATGCATGAATTTGAATCCGCCCTAAGAAAAACTAAAAACACATCACCAGGAAACGACAAAATAACATACGACATGATCAAACACCTAAAACTACCAGCTAAACAATACATCTTGAACACTTTTAACAAATTCTGGACAACGGGCTACTTCCCACCACAATGGCAGCACTCGATAATAATACCAATCCCAAAACCCGGGAAAGACCATAGTAAACCAAATAACTACAGACCCATCGCACTCACGAGCTGTCTGTGCAAATTAATGGAACGAATGATCAATAATCGACTGATCGAATACTTAGATATGCACAATATAATTAGTAAAGAGCAGTGTGGATGCAGAAAGGGGCGTAGCACTACAGATCATTTGGTCAGACTAGACTCAACCATAAGATTAGCATTCGCAAACAGAGAACACTTCATCTCAGTGTTCTTCGACCTTGAAAAAGCTTACGACAGAACATGGAGATATGGGATCATACGGGATTTATTCGATATCGGACTCAGGGGCAGATTACCAACTTTTGTCGCCAAATTCCTAGAACGTAGAACACTAAGTGTCCGAATAGACAACTATAGCTCAAATATTTACGAACAGCGAAACGGAGTCCCTCAAGGCAGTGTCCTCTCGGTCACGTTATTCGCCCTCAAAATAAACGACATAGCCAAGCAGATCCCACCGGACAACAAATTCCACCACTCACTATACGTTGACGACTTACAAGTTGGATACCACCACCAAGACCTCAAGGTTATCCAAGACAAAATGCAATCCTGTATCAATAAAATATTTAAGTGGTCCCAAAATCATGGCTTCAAATTCTCATCCAGTAAAAGCAAAGCAATACATTTCAATACCATACCCGGACTCTTCCTCAGCCCAATACTTAAACTCAATGATGAAAACATTCAATACACAAACTCACATAAATTCCTCGGCCTGATCTTCGATGAAAAATTGAACTGGCAACAACACATCACTGCTTTGAAGAAAAAAGGGAATGATAGCCTGAACTTATTAAAATCAATAACAGCTCAAAGCTGGGGAGCAGACCAAACCACGATCCTCAAAATCTATCGAAGCATTACAAGATCAATCCTCGATTATGGATCAATAATCTATAACTCTGCCAGCCAAACAACTCTAAAGCCCATCGAGTCTATTACATCCGAAGCACTACGAATCGCTACAGGAGCATTCAAATCCAGCCCAACAAATAGTCTACACATAATTTGCAATGAAATGCCTCCCGATATTAGGCGAAACTATCTATCCCTCTGTTATTACTACAAAATCCGAAGTCAACATGGAAACCCCGCCTTCAATTACACTGTGACGCCGAGTAACCGACTACTCTTCCAAAATAGGAAAATAACTCCAACATTCGCTATTAAAATGCAAATACTGATAGAAAAATTTGGCCTCCGGAAAAATCGAGTTAAACCAGACTTTTCATACCGACTACTAAACATTAATACTCCCACATGGGCACTAACAAAACCAACAATAAATACCGACCTCACCGAACTACCAAAAAACGAAACCCCTGACTACATAATCCGTCAAGAGTTTAAAAGAATGACAAAAGAAAAATATGACGGATATGTAACTATATACACAGACGGCTCAAGAGGAGAAAATGGCACAGGAGCGGCAGCAGTATGTGGCACCATTGTTCGCTCTGCAACGCTACCGAAAGAGGCCTCAATGTACTCAGCCGAAATACACGCCATCCACTTGGCCCTTGGCATCATTAATGAAAAAAGAGATAAAAAATTCGTAATATACTGCGACTCCTTGAGTGTCGTTAACAGCCTAAAGTACGAGACATACCATCCAGTACTACGCCGAATACAACACGACATACACGAAAAACAAAAAGGCGGCAAAGCCATCAACATATGCTGGATCCCCTCCCATGTCGGAATAGGCGATAACGATGCTGCAGATACTGCAGCCAAGAACGCAACCCAAAAAAACGAAGAATTTATCCTAATTTGCTACACAGATTGGAAACCATTAATTCGACAAGCCGTGATTAACCAGTGGAAAACTAGGTGGGAAAATTGCAAAGACAAATTAAGGGAAATACAACCATCACCAGGAATAGAGTTGGACTTCGGTAAAATATCACGTAAAGAGGAAATAATAGTTAACAGACTCAGAATAGGACACACATTCTTAACGCATGGCTACCTGATGAACAACGAGATACCTGATATTGCACCAGTATGCGAGTTTTGCAACAACTCAACACTAACTGTCAAACACCTAATCATAGAATGTGAAAGTCTAACAATTAGTAGAAATTGTATAAAGGCTTGCCAAACGCTACAACCTACCGTCGAGACGGTATTGGGACGCCATTTAGACGTCAAGGAATTAATGAACTATCTTCGTGTGATAGATGTCTACGACCTAATTTAAATGTTTCAGTAACTTTGCATTGCAATTGACTTACCTTTAATGATGAGTTTCTAAATTGACCTTGCGATCGCAGATGACATGCATAAAGGGGAGCAGTAAAGGACCCGTGTCCGTGCTTTAATGTTGATTGTATCAACACCCCTCATTATTATTATTATTATTATTATAGTGCTTTATCTTCTTGATGTCAACCTCTTGTGTTTATCATCTTGTAACTTTGAACTCTAGTTGTAGTTGGTGAATGATTTCAGATAGGCCGTTTGGTTAGATTTATCAGTGAACCATTCCGTTTTTAGTTACGTCTTGAGCTGTTGTCTATTATTTGTTAAATTCCGTGAAAAAATGAATTCTCGAAAATCTGGTGGTGGATATAATAGGACAATATTATTTCACTTTGCTAAAGTTCATTTTGTTACTCGAAACCTAGAATACTAAAAGAACAATGGTCTCTGTGCTTACCATTGTTGAATGTGATTGGATTTGAACTCTTAAGTCTATGCATGACGTGTCAATTATTATAAACTGACGCTTTTATAGTAGAGTCAATGCAGAAGTTTGAGTTTGTCACAAGTTTTCTTGCCACTCGTGAGAGCAGTCGTTCGATGAGCATCGCTTTATCCCTGCTGTGAAAGTGTAATAATAACAGCAGTCACAAGAGCTGTTCTCGTATTCTGTCTAGTAGTTGCTGGTACTTTCATCGGTTTGAGATCTTTCTTCCCCAGGATTGGATCGCTTTGAGCTGAGAACGGACGGCTAGGAACACTCTAATTACACTCTGGGTGTGCGTGCGTGTGGGGTTATTCCGTATCAGAAATTACCCTCAAAAACGGTTCTGAACACTGCCAAGTTGTACGCTTCGGTCGGTGCCGTTATCGACAGTAATTTCTGACTGGGTTTTGCCTAAGTTTGGGTACAGAAAAAATAGTTTGGAACCGTTTCATCAGCAGCATCAAAGCTCATTACCAGTAGCCTCCTCACTCCAGAAGTCGTCCTCGGTTTTTGTTCGATAATTCTCATTGTACACCCGTTCAGTCTGGTCAAGTAACACGTGCGTTTTTTATTAAGGTGCATTTCTTATGAAAATGTATGGTGTGCTTCTGTTTTTCTCTTTGCATTACCTTGGACGTTGTTAGAAATCAGTCCTTGCAATCTTCTCTTGCTGTTCAATTTTGGTGGTAAGCAGCGCTCTGTACAAATTCCCCTCTCGTGTCGAACACCAGAAGACCTGAGAAATTTTTTAGCAAATAAGAGTTATAAATGTGAGAGCAATAAGACAATGTTACAGTATATTTAGTTTCAACACAATTAAGTGTTATCCAATAAAAAATTGTCAATGTATTATTTTAACACAAGTGTGTTAAAAAGGTACCCTCGAGGGTATACAACTATTTTATTTCAGGAAACTAATACTCCCAGGAGGAAGCGGGGTCCCGAGCTGAAAGTTCGATAGGTCTTCCTATGTTCAAATAGAATAAGTTTCGATTTTGTTATGAACCTTGTCTTTTGGTTCACTACTGTCTTTTTTCAGGAATATTACTTTCTTCCTCAACTTTCATCTTCTTTCGTAAACTTCTTTTCGTCTTCTTTTTTTTTAGTCTACATTCGGTCTTTGCTGGGTTTGGGGACAAATCTTGTCCGTAGATTCTTCGTTCCTTTAATTCCATACTAAATGATGCCTTCCTTCTCCCTCTCTAGGGTACTTCTTTGTTGTGGATTGGGAGGCCTTAACTGATAGTCTAATCTAATCCGTTAAAGTTACAGAAAAGTTGTATTCGCCATGTTTTTGCTGTGAGTGATACCGACATCTCTGTTTTTAATTATAATGCAATTTATAACTGTGTTCATTGTGGGTAATGAGACTCTATCGATGTTCAGTAATTTTAGTTGTCAGTTCACGTGAATGGATATAAGTCATTTTTTGACTTGCATTAGACAGTAAGTGAATTGTGTTTTCCTTACTCGTTGGCTTTGCTACTTAATTATGTCTGTTTGCTACTTAGTGCCTTGTCTGTGATATTTCTATATACTATTTCCTTATGGTTGAAATACTCTAAGTATACCGTTGTAACAAATATTTTGTTTTTATCATCCTTCCAGCAGCGATTTTTTCGTGGCGATATCTTGGCTAGTTTTCGTCATGACATCTTGACTTTTTTGTCATGATATCATGACTTTTTTTGTCACAATCTCTTGACTTTTTTTGTCATGATATCTTAACTTTTATTCGCAGCGATATCGTGACTTTTTTACGATATCTTGGCCTTTTCTTGTCACGATAGCTTGTTTTTTTCTCGTCACGATATCTTGGCGGTTGTTTCGTCACAACGGAGAAAGTTTTAACGTACTACTAACTGAGTGCATTATTACTGTGCTTTTCTAAGGTACGAATTGTCCTAGATAATATCTCATATGTTCTTAATGTTGATTTCAAGAGAGTGAAATATCTTTTGAGCTACTAGTTTCAGAGCTTCAGAAATTATTTAATTGACTGAGGCACGACTACCATGACAAGATTTGCCATGAGAAGGACGCGGATAAAGGGGGGCTTTTAGCCCTTTTTCTCCCTAAGAAATTAGAAGTCCCTTTACTGTCAATCCGCAGTTCTTTAAACTCTTGAGAAAGGATTCTGTTCAAAGTATTACCTGCTAGAGAGGTTTAAATGTGGACATTTTTTTGTAGTTCTCGTAAGCGATGAAGATATGAGCAGTGACAAACAGTTCGTGTCAGTCTCACAAACTACTAAGAAACTAGTCCCTACAAAAACTCTGGTTCTTGAAAGACCGAGTCGCGGCAACTAGCAATGAAACTAACAAAACCCGGCAACCAGCCCATGCTGCATCATAACAGTAAAACTCGCTGCCCGAATTTATGGAGTCTGAGCGTTTGTATCCTGCCTCCCTTCACCATTCACTCCGGTCTCTCGTGCAAAACACACATCTACTGTACGAAATGACTCATATCCAGCATATAAATCACTTCATCTATCCGAAACTGTAAACTTCTAACGCTGTTTTTGATAAATATTTAGTTACTTTGTAAGCCACACGTTATTCATCCATTCAGTTCACTATCGTTCATTACTTCAACACATCACAACCTGCTGGGGCATCACGCTTGTTACGCAGCGCATTCACTCGCAAACCATGTCTTACCATATGACAACGAAAACTTCAACTTCAGTTCATTTATACCTCGTTTTTCACAATCGCTAGTTCCATTTTTAACATAATTTTGCGATAATTATTTTAAGAAGGCCCGAAGTCTGCCGAGTTAACGCGCACTCAGTAACGCACTCTTACCAGCACAGCGTATGGCACTTCACAGAACGCGGTCCTGGATCTGACTCTCACTGAGAGCTTGGTAGATGCTGAGAAATTTCAAGTAATACAGATCTTTTAGGGCCTTGAGTACTAAATAACCTTGTTTTGTTCACTCCAATATTGATTGGTTGTACTGTTTGTGTTTTGCATTCGTAAAGCCAAAAATAGTCCTTAGAATTCCTTCCCAGAAAAGAATGAATTTTCAAGATGATGTTGCTCACTCAATTTCTTCATATTATTTCTCGAATTGAAGAACACCGATACATAACTTAAGAACAAAATGAATTCTCTACTCTGTTTTAAATTCTTTTTTCATCATTGTTCTGCGTGGTGAAACAAATTCTCAAGAATCTTGTGTTATCTTCTTCGTATAATTTCTTTTAAAAATTATAGTTTTATTTAAAACGGAAATAGTCTTCTACGTTATAAAATTATACGTACAGCTGATGATGGTTATACTCAATATTCAGTAGCATAAGCCCGAGTACGAACCCACAACGTCGCAAAGCGCATAATCTGCAGATTTTTCTTCCAATCGTTTGTTCGACAACTGACTAGTGATTACCAATGTACAGTATGTAATCAACTAAGGATCTTCATGTTAAGAAAATTTCAAAACCAAATATGGTTTATGTATCATCTTTATTAGAAATAAAATGATTTCTTTCTCTTTTCTCTTATTTTCTTTATTCTCGATCAGCGAGATCACGAAGAGCTCAGTTGCCTTCTCCTGTACACGCGCGTTGCGGTGCTCCCCTCTGATGCTCCTCCTTCCCAGTCCCCTTCTCGTGTTGTGTGAAATATCGAGTGTAAAACTAGCTAAATGTTTCCGTAATCGAGTGAAGTTAAGCCATTATCTTTGAAAATGAAAACATATATGTCTCTTAATGATGGGGGCTTGGAAATATGAAATTAAATGAAAAGTTGGATGACAGTTGGAAAATAAAATGCTTTTAGATCGTTAGTGTTGTTTGACAAATCCAGAATTGTGTACGCGGGACAATGTACGTCGGATACTTGAACATCCTCTTCGTGTTTGTGTTCTGCAGCTTCCAAATTTTGGCGCTGCCTGATCTTATAAAAGTCGGTGAGTGGTTGAGTTTTTACACATCTCTTATCAAATACTCAAATAGCAGGTGGAACAGGACGAGGTAATTTGCGCTTCATTTCTACACTAGTCTTCTTCATTTATTTTGCGTTTTTCCATTGCAGATTTACGCATAAGTCTAGATTTTCGTTATGTTAAATTTCGTTAAATCTACTCAACCTGGAACTGAACGATGTGTGTTTGTTATGCTTAACACAGTATCAAACTTATTCGCATGTTAACTAAAGATTTGTTCACATGCTAATTTCAGGAATACCTATTAGAAGGTTATGACTGATCATCTTTACAGAATTCCGCTGTAATTTGCTTAGCTATGCAGTATCTTTCATTAGTGTACGTGGAAACTCTAATGTTTGTCTGAAAGCTTGAGTAGTTTCTAGGTTATAAAGCACTACAGATTTCATTGTTTTTTGTTACGTTCGTTTTTGGGAGACATGTTTATTCTAGAGTATCTGAAAAGACAAGTAGGATAAAATCGAAACCATATTCTGCAATAAAATTCAAACTATTTTGACCTCAAGAAGTTTTATACGAAGAGAACTCTCTGACCTCTGTGAAAAAACCTACTTCACAGTTTCTAGGTTATAAAGCACTTCACGTTTAACGAAACAGTTTAAAATTTCTTTTGAATTTTGTTGATGAAGTAAAGCAGACTATTGGAAGGCCAGTATTTTATCATGCATGACTACGCTGAATTTGGTCTTGCGATATCACGCGCACGCACAACATTTCTCCAATTGAGTACTTCGCGCTTTTTTAAAAGATTTTGGTATACATGTTGAAGCTCTCAACTTAACAACTGGACATTTTGTGCCTGCTTGGTAGTTTTAACTCTCAATAAAGAAGATATCGCCATGATTCCACCATGCACAACATACATACATTTCCCAATCTAGTTTTTTGCAAAAATTATGTTCCACGTTTTATTCACTGATGATACGAGAATAGCTGACGAACGTACTTAATAAACGCAGGCATGTCGTTTGGATCACATCTCTGAAAATTCGAATTACGTAATGTCTTTTTTTTCCAATAAACAGAAATTACATGCAACTCAATCTATGATTCACTATTTGTTGAATGATGAAAAAGTTTATAACTTACCAGTATTACTGAGCATGGATGTTCAAATCAAGTTTATTTATAAATAATTAGAACGTACCTAAAGTTGGTTCGGCTGCGGTGTACACGCCATTAGCTTGAGCTATTACGTACACACACACACACACACACACACACACACGCACACACACACACACACACATTCGTACGCTACTGGCAACGATTGCAGCTTTCCCTCACATTGTACGCGTTCGAGACGCAAGCTTCCGAGAAATGGTTTGTTGGCGCACAAACCGACGTTTTTTATCAAGTATTGTAGTGTAAGCGAAAAATTGTTCCTCGTCCCACAAAATGGCAACTTTTTAGTTATACCTAGCTATAACGAAGGCTAGAAAATTTTCATAAAACTAACATATGACCAATCAATCATTTGTTCATAAACCGGCGTTTTTACTTTTATTTTTAGGCGAGAAATTGTTGAGTAAACCGGCAATTTATTGCGTACGCAATAGTGACAATTACACACGCATGTAACAAAAATTCGTAGAATACTTTCATTTTCAATACGAATGGTTGAGAAACTAAAAAGTTTCATGTTTACTACTACGTATGTTTACACATAAAACTATACCGTAATTAAAAAGGAATCTATAAATTTTGATTCGAATGATTAAGTCTTAAACGGATAATTAATATCAATATTGCATGAACATTTTCCTGGAAAATGTTAAGGGGGACATCCAAGCGGTTGTGTATTGCTAGAACATGCCACAAAATTTTTAAAACGTTATAATTTTTGGGCATAAATTCTACTTCGTATATAATTTTCGTGTCACCGCACAAATCAGTCCCAATTGATGGAACAACAAGATGCTTGGCTAAAAATAATCAGATTGAATCTCACTAGCGAAGAAATTTGAAAGCTCTGTGAAGAATGAAATTGATATCCAGAAAGTTCAGGAGACGAACCTACTCGGAAAAATGTAAAAATTTCCGATAAAGATATTAGTGTGTACGTGTTCACCTAGACGGTAATGGCAAGTAGGAAACATTGGAATTTATTCATATGAAAATTTACTACAAAAGTATAATTCCAAATTATAATTCAAATAATTGCAGCACGTGCTAAGACATCGAATGGCAAATTAATTTATTTGATTAGTGACTGCTAAAACATCAAATCGCAAAGTGGAAGCGTATGTTCGCTTGTTTTCAAAACACTCTACTTGTAATCGCAACGTGGAAAAAATAAGTGCGCTTTCGACGCCCAGATGATTCATTTAAGATTCAATGCTCTCTGTGAAGAAGCGATGAAAAAACAAGTTTAAGATTTTTATGTCTGTAGTAATTTGAAGGTTGTTGCTTATTGATATAATTTTTAGGGAGAAACAAATGATACTGCTTTTTTTGCTTCATTAATAACTAGTATTGAGTAATATCATTCCGACGTATAACATTCCGACGTGTTGATTTCACCACAAG
Organism: Morinoia aosen; assembly: GCA_030386875.1. Taxonomy (NCBI): domain Eukaryota; kingdom Metazoa; phylum Arthropoda; class Malacostraca; order Amphipoda; family Talitridae; genus Morinoia; species Morinoia aosen. Next base: position 12,054,088 of record CM059563.1, read on the forward strand.
AAACACTGTGTTCCCATACGTGCTGAGTTTTAGATCTCATTTCATTTTTCAGTTAACACAAAATTTGCATCGCTCAATCTTCCCTTAAAATTATAATGACAGTGCTTTGCTGAGAACAAGTTACGCTAAGATAGAGACTGAATTAAGAAACTACAAAAATGCGCCGGTTGACCCAAATGGTACATAAAATGTACAACAGTGGTTGTCAAAAAATGCCTTAGCATAAATATCCCCAATTGGTAGACAAGAATAAGGATCATAAAATCATGTAATTGATTGGACAAGAAAGTGAGAGAAAAAATGAAAATTTACTCCTTGGTTCAGTTTTTGTGGAGCTGAAAAAGCTCAAAATTATTGAAAAGAAGGAAGAAGTCAGTGACACATTGTTGAAGAATGCCTTGGAGAACAGGCTGCACTAACATTGACACATGTGCTTAAGTTTCTGTGGTAACATTTAATTATGTTGAAAGTATAATTTGTGAAATGAAATGATTCCATACGTACAAAAAACTAAAAATGCGGCTGCTCGGTGATTTGAAAACTAGCTTTTCGTGCATGTATTTCAACAAGGATCTGGCTACTAGCTTCGAAAGCATGCATCACCCCACACTAAATTTATGGAATTTCCTGTTTAAAATATGCTGGATACGAGTAAAAAGTTACACAAGGATAACATAAACATTTCACATCACGAATAGAACAATGCAATAAAGATTTGCTTTGATGAGCCAATATCTCAATGCTATTTACTTCATACCAATGATGTGGAGTTGTAATCGAAAATTTGCTTGTTTTATACAGTCAGATGATTGTCATCGCCAATATATGCGAAAATATTTTGTAATTGAATGAAAAATTAATTTGTCTACATAAATAAATAATCCCCATCGCGTTTGAGAAGCATAAAGAATAAAGAAACTTGAATTCGAGTGAGTTTCGAAAGTGTCCAAGATTTAGAATTTGAGAGGTTAAAAATAAGTCTCGATGTACCGTTCGCAGAAAGTGTTTCCTTTACTTTCTACTTTTGAAATATTTACAGATTTGATGCATGAGCTTAACAAGAACAATACAACAAATTGATGTTTAAAATAAAAAGTTAGTTGACGCAAAAAATATTGTATTGAGGTAAAATTGAAAGTCATTAGCTTGGAAATTATGTAAATGAACTCATATTTGTCGCATTTCTTGTTCACATGACTGTGGTGCGTGCTAAAATTATAAAGATTAAATCACGTTCGTAGGCATATTAGCAGAATTTTGGAACAAAAATTATGTAGTGATGGGTAGTGAGAGGAAGTATTTCGTAGCTTCTTTTTATATTCATTACAGCATACACTTATTGTCGAGACGCCAAATGGTGTGCTATTTTCATTTCGAATTTGTTTTATTTATTTATTAAAGGTCTTCTATGCTATGGAGAAGTTGTTTCAAAGTAAGGCACTTGATACGATACTGACAGAGGTTTTCGGCAAACGTCGAATTAACGGTGGGTCATTGAGACATCATTTCTCTCATTCGGATATTAGTTCGTAAGAGTGGGTAAAACGAATTGTACAATAACAGCATTACTCTGATGGAGGTGTAGAAAAAAGAATACGTATTGGGCTTTATGAGTTAAGAACCTTTCATGAATAGGGGTCCACCTAAGTCTATTTATACGAGTAATATATAGGAAAGAGGTTGCATGATGGCTCATCTTGAATTTACCTCGGCAAACAACTTGACCGCCAAATTTACACATTTTTAAATTTTCTTTAAAAATATTGACGTATGTCTGAAGATATTGAGGTGTTCAGTGCCAGATAGCACTGAAGATTGAATCGATGATAACCTTGATTTATCGTCGAGCTCACTTTTTATATGGGGGAAAACTCTAAGGTTCCGTTAATTCTTTCGCAAGTTCGCTCCGCGTGAGATTTTGATCGTCCAACCAAATGCCAAAGGTTTTCATCATTTCTAACGGCTCGACGTCGTCATTTCTAAATTTAGAGTAAGATTGGCTATTTCTCTGTTTGTGTTGTTTTTGGGAGGGAAAATATTGTAACGTGTTTTCTTAGCGTTTATTCGAGACCATTTCCGTCTTATGCTTATTTGAACACGTTTATATTTTGATACGAAACAGAATCATGCTTAATGCTTTGTAAGAACGTTCCAAACAAGAGCGGACGTAACCGAGAAATATAATTTTTAATTTAATATTTCTGACGGAATCTTATAGTGATTGGGCAAACACTCAGCACATTCTTAGACGCCTTTTTCACAGTTCTAGACTATGCATCTGCAAAATACTAATTGCAATTGTTGAATTAAAATCATTGAGAGATAGAATGTGATAACTCGATGACGTCATCCAGAGTACAGATAAGATTTTGTTTGAAAATTTTGAAAAACCGTACAGAAAACTTTCCAAAAACGCAGTTATGACAAAACACAACCCATTTAAAAATCCTGTTTTGGTTGATATTCTTAGTCAAATGCGCGAATCAATGAGAGGAGAAAGATAGCTCGTTCTATCGCCTTGCTGAAGTATGTACACCGGAAAGTCCTGGCAATAACAAAGTCATAGTTCTCCTAATTTATAGAAAATAGCAGCCCAACAGCGACCATCCGAAGAATGTGTTGTGGCTGACGACGTCTTCCGAAGCCCATGACATGCGCATGCCGAGTCTCAGCTCGTGGCGCAGCGCCAGGAGGCGGCCGCAGAGCACAAGCTCTCAACCGCGTAATATAAATAGACCGGCAGGCGCTCGGGGGGCTCAATGTTGTTCTGTTTTATGGGCATATCTAATGAAGAATATTCTGCAGCTGGGCGATGCAATTGCGGCTCAGATCCCGAGGCCACCCTGGTGATCCGGTGAGATTCAGACCACATCCACCAGCTGGTGGAAACACCCCTCAAAATTAGTCTCAGAAAAATCGTCTTGAAGTCAAAATTCCGCAGAGTTACTTCACGCAAGTTCTACTGCTATTATCATCATTAGCAATGGGATTTGATCTCCCCAATAGGGTTTTATCAGTACATTTTGAATGAATAGATTCATTTTCAGTTGTCATGTTTCTATTAAATTTTAAGAACATTTTATCTCGCGTCTGTTGCATCAGATGTTAAAACTACAAGGCCTTTTTTTACACTTTATCGATGCACTCACCAAAATCACATTAACATCTGCAAATCTTTTATTTTCCATCGAGGCACAAAGTGTGTCATTATCGCCTGAGTACCATCATGATTGATATTTCAAGAATGCATGTTTCATGAATCTCTTTTCAAATTTGCACTATTGTTTGTGAAATTTTTCCCGTCATACTTCCAGTATCTGTAGCGAATCTTAAGGTAATGTATTTTTGAAATTTTGATGACAGATTATTAATTTCATGTATATTTTTTCAATTCTATAGTAATTGCAGATGGAAAGAATTCGTAGTTTAGAATGGAATTCTAAGGTCGATGTAAGAATTTATTTTGAGGTTATTGACTACAATACTTCAGTCCTATAATAATATAAGAAATATATTTGCGTAAAAAATTCAAGCAAGAAAGTAAAACAACTTTAACCACTTAGTTATTTTATTTCTAGAGGGAAGAATCTCTCAAAAGCCTATAGTGCCGCTTAAAAAGCTAAATACTATACGAGAAAGAGAAAACTTAAAAAGTAATTAATTCTCTACGGAAATTCAAGTGGATGGAAATGCTCATCTAAGGTTTGATGCTTGCCGCCCTTGAGGCAGGATCGAAAATGGGTTACTCACCTAATCAAAATTGGTCATTCCACAACATGTATAATTATGGAAGCAAAGACCATAGAGGGTATGACCTTAGCATTAGAAAAACACAACGAGACGTATACTATCAGTATAGTGCAGCATGGAGGCAAAGCTCACCCACTCGATGTTAATCGAGTTTGACTTTTAGGTTGGAGTTGCCTGCCTCCGCCCAAATGGGCGAGAAGGCGCGAACGTTTCACTGTTTACTCTAATTTTAGTTTGGGAATCAAATAATGCCTTACTTCGAGCCTTACGAGGGACGCTGTTGCTCACTAAGACTTCATGATGAGACGGTTCTCAACGAAATTTCTAATCAAGCAGCGTCGTATATGAATCATAAAATTGGGACATATTTTCAGAAGACATGTTAATACCTGTAGATGCTTTAAGGTCTTCCTCACAACATCCTACACTACTTTTTGAGAAATAGAATCGAAAAAAATGACAGAAAAGGAAAGTAAATAGGGGAACTTCTCTTTGAGTAAATTTCTAAGTTCTTCCAGGACAAACGTTCCTTGTGAGCAGCGTCCTTTGTTATTCGTTAGGATGCAACACCGATGTATACCTCGTAGTTTCCGAAGTATACTATATAGGAGATTCGTGCAGAAATGGCCGAAGCATCTCATCTCAAGTGTAGTTATTTTTCAAATATTTTTGGCGCTGGCCTTTTATTGCCAGCGTTATGAGGTAGACTCGTAACATTTTCCCTGTCGTTCCTGGTATCAAGAAAATCGTCTGGTTCTCGAAGGTTTTATACGGCATAGAGCCATGCTAGCCTTAATTTTTTGCCAAATTGCATCCATGAAAGAATGATAAGAATATTCACGAGTCCTTTTCGTTGAAAAACATTCCAAGTTAAAATTTTTTTATTCGTTGAAAATCATTCCAATTTCCAATTAACAGAGATCAACCCTAACAGCACTGGAGAATATATCAAAAATAGTAGATTTTTTTTACCAGGTCGTAAGGAGTTTTTTATTCATTACGCCCGTTAGGACAGACTGAAGTATAACAGCGTTTGTTGTTTTCATCGTTGTCTAAGTAGACCATGGTAACGTGCTCCTTGCCATTTTTTTCTGTTGATGAGTACCCTCAATGCCTCACTGCCCAGAGCTGCTGCGTCTGCTAGTTGCCATGGAGACGAGGGCGAGAGCCTCGTCTCGATAGAAGTTGAAAAGAACATGTGCACGTGCATGTACATAGCAGCTGCCGTTGCTTGTGTGTGTGTGTTGTTCGGTTGGTCATGTCCCGTACACAGCCGACAGAACCACATGTCAGATTCTCGCGCACATCAATTGCATCATCGCTGTTGGCTTTGACCAGCCCATTTGGGCTTCAGAAGCTCGACTTCCACTCCAAATTCCCAATTAAATGAAGAATATACTAAAGCTAATTAGATTTCAATCGTATTTTATTTTTCGTATTCACGCATTGATACAGGCAAATTTCAGTTAGCAGTAGGGCACATGTGCTCAAAATATTTGTTTGGCTAAAAGTACCGGCAAATGATCAGATAAATCTGAAGTTAGTATTAATGCAAGGAAGTTAGTTGGGCCTGTCAAGTGGCAGATTTATCAAAAAGTGTGACAGAGCCTGACGAGACACGTGTAGGCTTGGTGAATATCGGAAACAAGGATTTCGAGTGCAGTGCATGAACGGTAGATATTTGTTCGCACTTACCATGTTCGCAAAGATCATAGTTAAAATCCCCACTAATTATTACATCGTGGTAATGAAACCATTGAGCAGCTCTACAATTTATTACTACGTTTATTCAAGGACAGGTGACCTCTCCTAGAGCAACATGTTTGCCATTTCTAATAATTTAGTGAAGATGATTTCTATATGATTATGATCTACAGTAGCATATGTAATAGGTCTTAAAGGTAAATATCTAGTTAAATACTAACTTGCGCCTTTACTAACTCGCATCTTACTGTGATATTTATAGTATACCATTTAAATCATATTTTTAATGTGTCATCTAGCTAACTTTCAGTAAAACTTAGGACACCAAATTGTAGTTTAGCATACTCGCTCCAATATTAGAATTTATTTTACTTATTTTTATTTTTACTTATTAAATAAAGAGCGATCTATAGTACTGGCGTAAAACGAATAAATCTCCGGGAGTTCCGCCATTCACGTGAGGACCTATAGACGCACATCAATTTTGGCAGATGTTGCCTTATTATATGACCAAATGAACTCCATAAATAGTACTTTTTAAATATAACCAACGAAGGCGCATACGATAACATATTTACAGTTCTACCGACGCCCTGCAGAAATCCTATTGAATAATCAACCCATTTGCCAATAACATGTTTTTTTCGCCTCTGTTTAAATATTTCAAACGCAACAAGTAAATTTAACTGGTACTCGCCATATCCAGCATGAAGCTCACGATGAGATGTCATCTCATTTTAGGTGGGATTTTCGACCCGTACGACCAGCGCCAGGAGCTTGCATTTCGCTACGCGGTTGAGCGCGTCAACCAGGACCGGTCGACGCTGGTGCGGTCCGCACTGCTCGCACAGATCGAGAGGCTGCCGGCCGACGACAGCTTCCATGCCTCAAAACGAGGTGAGGGCCTTTAGATGGTAATCTCTGAAATGACTCTCACATTTTGATTATGAATGACTAATGACTATAACGAGTACATAATTCGATAGGGTTCACTAATTCTGTTTCTAAATTAAATGCTGAGAATTTCTGACGAATGTCAGCTTTGTCTATGTAGTCGTTGATTTTAATATAGTGATCACAAGGAAATGATTTTCAGTGTCTATTCTCCAGAGTATCTACAGTAATTTTGACGGATGTTCCTGAATTGTGACATAATGGACTCCATGCATTGTACATTCCTGAATAGTAAAAAATTATAGGTTGAGGGCTGGGTGCTTAATGATTAGCCAGTGCTGCTTGTTACGGATTTTGGTTGTTCAATATTACGTAACATTCTTTTGGTCGCTTTATCATTACAATTAATATTTACAAATACATTTTTAGTTTCTTAACCTAAACAGTGGGAGTGGGTGAGAGAATACCGAGCTCAGTGAGTAGATGAGTTCCTTCTCCATGCGCTCTACACCAAAACCAGAGTAGTTCTTCCTCTATCCTCTCCTATATCCGTGTTCTCTGTTTGCTATGGTTTTCATTATGAAGACGTTTTGACACAATGACAGCTTCAATCGTTCTGTATAGCATTTTATAACAGAATCATATAAGTGCATACAATTCAAAACTTAGTAAAACGCTACACGCACACCATTACTGGAAGTAACGACGTTGCAGTGTGTCAGCTGCTGCGGTCCGGCGTCGCGGCCATATTTGGTCCGCAGTCCGAGAAGACGGCCAACCACGTACAGAGCATCTGCGATGCCCTCGAGGTCCCTCACATCGAGACGCGCTGGGACTTCAAGCTGCGGCGAGACGAGTACTCCCTCAACCTCTACCCTCACCCGACTTCTCTTAGTCAGGTCAGGGTCAATCTTATCCAGAGTGTGAGACAATTGTTTTTGCCTGGTAACCATGTTTCGAAATAACTGGTATGAGTGACTCTCGAAGTTAAAACAATTTCCGGCATATTTTGTGCCACCGAGTATCATAATAACCCTTTCGTTATATTTTGTTTAGCCTTATCACCAAGACGTTGGTATTGTGAAGCATTTGAGCGAGAGAATGAAATGACAGATACCTCTTATGAATAGCGATGCTAGATGAATGTATATAATATAACACCATTTGTGACTCTTATATAGCGTTAGATCGGTTATTTAGGATTAAGCAAAGAAGGGGCAGTGCTATTAGAGGTAATTAAAAAGGAAGCTTATAATGATTCGAGAAAATTTAAAAGCACTGTAAAGCATATTGAATGCAATTCTCGTATACCAGAATATGATAGGAGGAATTTTGAAACTTGGACATTTGTGCGTGGGATTGATCCTTAGAGCATTCCCATGCAGGACAGCAATTTTGATTTGTAGTGATGAAACGCACTTCCATTAATCGGGAATGTTTATCAAACTGAACTTGTTTAAATGCCTCGTGAGTTGCACCTACAACCACTGCTATCTACAAGAGTGTTTATTTGCCATGCTATGCGCACTCTGAAAGCGTAGTGTTGGGAAAATTTTCCCCTTTTCCCATCGAGGAAAACCACCTGGCTGGCATTGCCGGGAAGGAAACCAGTGACCCCTCCCGTGAAAGGCGCGTGTTCTACTACTTGGCCATGTTCACATGTATAGAAGAGCGTTCAAAGTTTATTCTTTCCTCAGTTGCACATAAGTTTTACGCCACAATTTAAGATTAAATTTGAGCTAGAAAAGTTCAATCTGTTGTGTTAATAGTGGGAGAATTATTGATGGCTTGCTTACCTCGATTTTTTATACCCCAATCATAGGCCGAATATGGTTTACAACTTGAAGGTGTGCATGAAAATATTCTAAGAATACGTGCAGCGTCTATCAACGGAAGAAATGCAGACATAATTGAAGATGAAAGCATAAAATAATGCGCGACAAAAATCACAGTAGAAAGTTCTGGCCATAGGTTAGTCTGTTCCAATATATTCGGCATTTACCAAGTGGCTCCTTAATTCTCATCCTACCTCTGCAAAGCGCAATGACGCGTAAATAATTTTTTGAAAATTAAGACCAAACGCTCGAATACCTGCTGAATTTTGTTGAAGAAAGTCCAAAGCAACGTACTGCCTAGTTTTCAGGACAGAATTACTTCTCGGGTAGCGAAACAATGAGAATATAATCTGGCACCTCGAACGAGCGGAGTGGCTGATTCTCTGGTTGCTACCCAAGTCTCATCTCCTAAAAGTTACGCAGTGTTCAAATTTATTCCACAAACTCAGTTTAAAACCTTTGTTGAAGCAAATGACAAGCTCTAATTTGCACAGGCGTACTATGACGTGCTGAAGCGTCTCGAGTGGAAGAGTTTCGTGGTGTTGTACGACAGCAGCGAAGGCCTCGTCAGACTGCAGTCGCTGCTCAAGTCTGACGAGTGGACGGTGACCGTCAGGCAGCTGCATGAGGACGCTGACTGGAGGTGGGGCAATCAGTTGCGTACTGGTGCTGCTACAGTAGATTGAATAAGAAACCTGACAAAATTATAAACTAGAATTGCTACAACACAGAAAAAATAAAAGCCTCAGCTTTCAAAGGCAATTCCATACTTGAGTTTCTTTAATACCTATTTACTGCATAATTAGTTTCCAAAAGTACGAAGAGTAATGAGACCATAGTCTTTTTTATTTCATAGAAGGTCATTGTCTTTTATTGCAGTCACTACAGGAAATTTTCCCCTATACACATTTAATCCTTTGTGCTAAAAATTGAACAAGGTATTAATGGTATTTATTAATCCCCATGAAAGGTTCCTCCTAGAGGTTTAATTTGAATATCCGTATTTTTGAGAAAAAATCCAATGACAATTTCATAAACTGAAATTTCGACCATAGTACATCAGTTCAATAAGTGTCAAACCGTCAATGCTCTATTGTTACTATTTAGTAGTTTTAACTCTCATAGAAAAAATAAAACTATTCTTTTGCAGACCACTCCTTAAGGATCTCAAGAAAAGTCAAGAAACCAAAATTGTGATCGATGTGAAGCAGGAGAGAATATACGAGATCCTGAAGCAGGCAGCACAGATCGGCCTCATGAGGGAATACCACAGCTACTTCATCCCTTCCCTGGTGAGATACTTGTGCTTGGTCACTACGAACTTTCCAAGCGAATATGATAACCTACTGGCATTAGGATCAGTGAGTCAGGACTGCCAGCCGTTCGGACTACAAATAATACAAATTATGAAGTCATACAAATTATGAAGTCACTCCGACTAGTATTATTTTTTTTTGGCAGAGTAATTTCATACGACGGGGATTTTCCTCAGCGGTTATTGGATGGCAAGCTTCAGGTGTAAAATAAAGGCCGTTAGTTACACGTGTCCTCAAAGCCAAAAATCAGGCACATTATTCAGTTTACCATTATTTCGTTGCTATGTCGATAACACTATCCTGTGATGTTGAAATGTTAGGTGTACCTCATACGTTACTCACAATGAGATTTACTGTCTAGCTTACAAATACGCAGCATCTGATACTTATCGTGAACTTTTTATAAATTTAAAATATAATTTATTTACTAACTTCAGCATCTTTGCAGAAAAAAACACAGTCATTACTTGTAATTAGACAATTGATCAGAGATTCGCGTAATTGTGACGAATTATATGAAAATATATAATTATGTATAAGATTATGTAAGGTCTTTCAGTAAAAAGCCATAGGAATCGCTGCGAAAAGGGCTATATAAGGTGGCTTTGCTTCACCAAAAATAAGGCGAGCATCAAGGCCGTGTGAGGGGAGTATAGGTCGACGCGATTGTTTTGTCTCAACCTGTGGTTATCGACCTAGTGCATTAAAATATCCCATAAATTGGAGAATAAAATAAGAGGGAAGAGATCTCTCCAGCTACATACATGCAAGAGGCTGGAGCAAAGTTGACCAAACAGGAAGAGTCTATACTTAAGAAATCAATGCTTATTGGACTTTTCTTAATGGGATTGACTCAGTTTTGGACGAAAGTTTTCCCTATTGGGTAGATAAATCTGAACAGTGCAACGCACATGTAACTCAAGGTTTTGAAACGTTTTTGCTCATACACATTTTGTGAATTTTCGTTTAGAAAACGATTTATTCTGAAAAGAATGCTTTTAATTGGCACTTTTCATGGTAAAACAACAGCCAAAACAATTGATTTTAAAAGTTGCTTTTAGTGTCATTGCACTCAGAAAACAATATTCTACGATTGCTATTGAGTCAAAATTCAAATTCGTAATTAATAATATTTTGGAAATTTCATAAAAAAAATCCGATACAAAAATTATGAAGAGTAAACACCTAAATTGAAAATGTAACCAATAGCTATTGTAGAATATCTAATTGCAAATAAAATGAGCCCTAAACCAAGTCAATACGTCAATAAACAAGAGCAGTATAATTCCAAAAAATTTGAATACTTGTGTTTGGCAGGGGAGCCAATTGAGTGAAAATGTCTACCTATATCATATACGACGATCGATATCTCGCAAACTATTTGGTCTAGAAGCATGAAATTAAAAATAAGCCAAACGGAGCCTTTGCACACGTATTCAAACAAAAAACGATTTTTTCGTTCGAAAAGTGAGACAATCTTCTTCATCGCAAGGAGGAGCTAAAATTTTACGTGGGAAAACTTTCAAAATTTGAAGATAGCATTACGCAGAACTTTTTTGAATGAGGGTTGAAAATGGATGTGTGTATAATGGTGAAATTATGTCGTGCAGAAGTGTATTAGAATAAAGAAATCGCGGCATAGAAAACAGCATGGTGAGTAGATACGTCATGGTAAGTTAAAATGTCGCGATTGATCATCTAATTAATAAAACGAAAGCTACATTGCTGGCGTGGGTGGGGTGAAGGGTCGTGTTGTTCCTCTCTTTTGTTCCTTTGCTTCTACCATCGTCGTTGTGAGAGAAAACATTGTGCGAAAAATTTGTCTTCCTGCGGTCTAAATCGGGAACTGATGTCGGTATAAAAAATGAACAGAAGAGCATCCGAACGTGACATTAGAAAGTTAACAATATTGTGTGTAGGATGCAATCATTGAGGGCTTGGTTTTCTAAATACGTTTGCCTTTCGTGAAACGTATACTACAATTGATGCGTTTAAAGTCTGCGTACCTTTAATTTCATATTTCATTAGCTAATATCTGTAATAGGGGAAGTAAATTGGCTGACCAATGTTAGGATTTCAGATGGGTCAAAATTGAGGAGTACCAATTAATAACTGCGTGTTGTCTGTCCAGCAATCGTATTAGAAAATATAATAATGTGTGAGTACAGTCTGTAAAGTTCTCAATCGTAGTAGGTTCCAAGCATATTTAGCGAATATTTTCTGACTCAAGAAACAGAAAAACCCTAAGAAAAGTGGGTCAGGCAGATGTAAGTCTGTCTGTCACCCAAACGTTTTGAGTACCCGTAATAATATTAATTTTTGCAGACTCATTGTTGGTTTTTTGTTTTGTTAATGCTGTGTTTACGGATAACTCGTGAAAATTGCATTATCATTCATACGTTTTTGTGGAGGGGGGTTTTTTCCCCCAATCAGAAATACCCTTATTAAGGCGAATTAGTAAGGGTATAACGCCTCGTGACATAATCATCCCATTATAATCTATATTCCTTTTTTTATTGCAACACGCTCCTGTCAACATTGCGGACGATGGTAGCTTTCGTATTACAGGACCTGCACCTGGTTGATATGGAAGAATTCAAGTACGGAGGCTCAAACATCACCTCCCTGCGCCTCGTGGACCCGACCAAGCCCGAGGCTGTCAAGTTCGTCGAGGACTGGAAGTATGGGGAGTTGCGGTACGGCAAGACCATCGACGATGACATTGCGCAAATAACAGTACGGGATCAGATTGCCATTCTCTCCTATGAATGAGAAAGAATATTTTATTACAGACTTATTTTGTGCCGAAACTATAATCTTCATATTATCATGTTGCAAACGCACGCGTGGTAAATTGCTTAAAAGAACGCAGAAAACCATTTCTGTGTGCACTGACCTTCACTTTAGAGCTTATGAAGTTTATGCATGGTGTGATGGTGAAACTTCAACTAAGTTATCTCTGACCATAAGATGTTTTGTAGCATGAACGTATCGTTTTGCAGTCATTGTGGAATTTATCCTTAGGAAGGCGATGGAAGAAATTTTTTTGCTCTACTACTAAGTATGAAGCGATCGCGCCAAAAGTTTTAACCAGGAAGTAATCAGAAGGTGTTACACTCACGTTAGTAAAGAACGCACACACCAAAAGTAATCACGAAAAAAACTACCACACTAATATGACAGATTTCAAATTTCGAGACGTTATGCAGAGTTTTTCTAAATACGGTTGGTTTTCTTTGAGTATTAACCTAGTTTACTTTTCGGCGCTAGTAGAACGATTCTTTATTATTCTTTCCTCTCATTTATTTCAATAAAAGCTTTAAGGTTAGCCAAGCGTAGGAAGCTAATCATCGTCTCCAAGTTTGACGATACACGTTTGTTCTCATACTGTGCAGACGGAGTCCGCGTTGATGTACGACGCAGTGCATCTGTTTGCCCGAGCTCTCGATGATCTCGATCGCTCAAAAGAGGTGCACATCACGCCCCTCTACTGCGAGGGCGAGAAGACCTGGCCGCACGGCAGCGCTCTCGTCAACTTCATGAAGTGGGTGAGTCACCGCGTATTGTTTACGCCTTCATGCGAAATTAAAGTGAGCGTGTCGTGTTTTATATAAAAGGCGAATACAAATACTACTTGCACAATGAATAGACATAGGTTTGAAAATTTTAGTTGCGTTTCCAGCGACCGCGGGTGAAATTGAGTCTAATGTTCCCTTCTTGTACGCACTTTGTCGTTAAGATTTGTCAACGGTCACACAGATCTTATGCGCTTGCATTTCGCACACTTGTTCAGACTACTTCTTGTTTGGTAGGCTTGAACTTACGAATCACCTAATCCAATCTACCACCTGCTGTAATATTCTTGAAAATTATTTAGGAAAAAAAATTCAACTGCCTAAAATGTTTTTCGTAGGTTTTATTACTTGCTTAGAGTTAAATAATAATAATAATGAAGGCATCTACGGATGCTTTATTTCCAATCAAGCCTGATACATATCACCTTGTACATTGGATTTTCAAATGCCTTATAACTAACGCCAGGACGCCATGACGCTTTCCCCCGGTCAAGACCGGTACCCATTTCAGACACCTGGGTAGAGTGGGGGATTGTGCTTGGAATTTTTCTCCTATACCCAACAGAGAAAATCGCCACTGCCAGCGCCGAGATTCGATCCCGGATCCTTGCCGCACGGCGGCAGAACCTCTACCACATGGCTATGGCGGCACAATAACTAACATTAAACTAACATCATGAGAGATTTGATCCATGACCGTCACTCGAGAAGATCAGTCATTCAGACAAAGTCACCCAATTTTACAGAGCAGACGTTCTACGAATCGGTTGAGCTTCTTGATGCATATATGCGAACACTTCACTGTACTCTTTGCTCTGCTGTGTATCAGCTGGCAATCACGAAAATCGGAAAGATGTTGTTTCAATCGATAAAATAATATCGATAACCGAAGTACGCGATGATTACAGAATTCTTCACTATGAATGCGTTTTATTTTTATCTACTTTATTCCATTTATGGGAACACCTTATCATTATTATCTACGTAATTCTGCTTATAAGATCACGTTTTTCTTACAGTCAAATCACTTCTAGCCATATAAAAACGCTTTTCTTATACAGTCTACGTAGTTCTACATGGCTACTCTTATTTTCTACTGACACAGTTTTAGTTAACTCATTTACTAGATGCAAAATTCGCTGCTTTCGAAACGCGCTAACACTCACTCATATATACGAGTAGATATATAAAGCAATTAAAAATAATAAGAGATAATATTGTGTGCGATGACAATAACGTGAGAGTAATTAATGTCTTCCTTGTCGGCTATCACACAGTCTTGATATAGGTTCACAGTGTGTGGCGTGTGCATTTTACTTACCGACTCCCTGAAACAATCCTCTACTTGTGTTGGCAGCTGCAGCAGACTTCGTCTCAACCTTTTTCTTGCCTTTGATGAGTCGGGATACGATAGAAATGATGCAGCGGGTCTTTAGATGTAGAAATGATGCAGCGGGTCTTTAGATGTAGAAATGATGCAGCGGGTCTTTAGATGTAGAAATGATGCAGCGGGTCCTTAGATGTAGAAATGATGCAGCGGGTCTTTAGATGTAGAAGTGATGCAGCGGGTCTTTAGATGTAGAAATGATGCAGCGGGTCTTTAGATGTAGAAATGATGCAGCGGGTCTTTAGATGTAGAAATGATGCAGCGGGTCTTTAGATGTAGAAATGATGCAGCGGGTCTTTAGATGTAGAAATGATGCAGCGGGTCTTTAGATGTAGAAATGATGCAGCGGGTCTTTAGATGTAGAAATGATGCAGCGGGTCTTTAGATGTAGAAATGATGCAGCGGGTCTTTAGATGTAGAAATGATGCAGCGGGTCTTTAGATGTAGAAATGATGCAGCGGGTCCTTAGATGTAGAAATGATGCAGCGGGTCCTTAGATGTAGAAATGATGCAGCGGGTCCTTAGATGTAGAAATGATGCAGCGGGTCCTTAGATGTAGAAATGATGCAGCGGGTCTTTAGATGTAGAAATGATGCAGCGGGTCCTTAGATGTAGAAATGATGAAGCGGGTCCTTAGATGTAGAAATGATGCAGCGGGTCCTTAGATGTAGAAATGATGCAGCGGGTCCTTAGATGTAGAAATGATGCAGCGGGTCCTTAGATGTAGAAATGATGCAGCGGGTCCTTAGATGTAGAAATGATGCAGCGGGTCCTTAGATGTAGAAATGATGCAGCGTGTCTTTAGATGTTGGCTGGCCTGAATTTTTGCCATAATAAATCAATGGCTTCATAATATCCATATTCTATTTCTCTGTCGTGTTTTTTCAACTTATATACATAACACTGAATATTCCCATGGAATATATTTCATACTGTTATTCTTGTAAATTTGTTATTGCAATTATATAAAACAGCTTTTCATCGTTATTTTTCCATTGTAATGCAAGAAGACTTGTCATCTAAATTATTATTAGCATAGTTAGTTCCTTCTCATAGTCAGAAACGCATTCCAGAACATGGATGAAGTACTATAAGAAAACAATTTCAACTTTATGTTTGCACCCGTACTTTCTGTTTGTCTTCATTTACCTGACACTGTAGTTAGTTTTCTATACATGTAGAATACGCCCCTCGATTGGCATTTACAAGGTTTTATCCATTCGATGCAACAGAATGTGCATCTATTTAACGCTTCCGAGTATATTCTTATATTTTTTTGCGTCATTATCGAGTATTGAAAGCAAATAACTCTAATTCCTTTCATTATTTTAAAAAATATTTAAAGCATGAAAACTTTTTTGTAGCTATTCAAATAAGTTCCTTTGAGCGGAGAGCGCAGAGAAAATCAATAGACTCGGCATAACTTACCGATTTTATTTTACGATAGGGCATAAGAATCAAAACCAAAAAAGTTATAAGATCATGGGGAAATAGACGCCCATAACACAAACCATAACAGAAACAGGGTTCATGGCGTGACAATTTTCTAATTCAGGGGCAATTTCAGAACCATCGTTCTCAATGACGCGCTCATTTTGTGAATCATTTTAAAAATTTCTCGTAGGGCCAGATGATTTTACTTGCTGTATATTTTTCATTTCGTTCCACACAACTTTTTCTCTAGCAATTTTTCTGCACAAAAAAATTTAGAGCGGAGAGAGTTTGCTCTTTCGAACAAAGGAGGAAAACATTCCTAAATCCTAGCCGACGACTTTCCTCATTGTTCTTGATATGGATCCACACTCTTTTTCCATCATTTTTAAGGACCTGTTTGGGTTTCACCTGAACCGCTCTCATTAACAAGAAATGTGATTTGTAATGACCGAGGTCTCTCACTTTGACGTCCATCCTCAAAGTTTCTTCGTTCGCTATAATTCAAAACGGTTGATCTTTCGAGTCTAAGACTCTTTACAATTTGGGAGTCGGAATATCCTGTACGGTGCATTTCATCCATCATGTTACGCTTGGACGAGAATTTCATAGTTATCTAAATTCAGTTAACAAAAATCAGTATTGCTAGTTGATCGTGGTAAAGAATACGTAGACTAAAAAATACTTTTCAATGGTTCATTTTAAATTCAATGAAAATAAGCAGAGCATCGATGAACATAAACAATGTTCATTTTAAATTCAATGAATAATCGAAATTGTGTTTATATACGTTTGTCCCACCCAGTAAATGTATTGTTTCCTCATTACAGTACAGCTCACACCGTGGTGAACAGGACCCCACTGGAGGCATGAGTGGTGCCTTCGACGGTCGCAGCCCCGGGGGTGTCAGCATGACGCCGAACATGCCGTACGGCATGCCCTCCAACGGCAGGCCTGGCCTAGGTGCCATCCCTCCCATGTCGCCCATGGACAACAGATACGGCAGCATGGTGATGCCCTTAGGAATGCCATACACCAACACTTCACATAGACCCTTTGACATGGTCCAGGTATGGATGACTTTTTAGAATATTTCTTTTATTAAAAAATAGTATTTTAACACTGTTTTAATAAATAAAAGTTGTTTCAGCGATTATTTTCGGTGATTATGTCACACTATACGTGTGTGTCGACATCACACACGAGACCGGCTAAGGCGTACCTCGATAACCCAATCTTGAGAAGTTATTTGCTTGTTCAAAATGCAGTAACAACACTTTTTAGGGAAGTTCTCTCACGGGAAAGTACATTCGTCTTATTACTATGTAGGTGCTACCTAGTTGTGTTGCAGACAGTGAAAGATAATAAATGCTCAGCTTTTAATTGAGGCCATTTCCATAATAATTTTTATTTGTGTTTAGCCTTTGCAAAGCGTGTAACGTTGCTGCATCAACGTGGATCTGCAAATGCTATTCGAAACAATATTTTTCCAATAGGCACTTGAATTGTATTCATTCTTAAAACATCCTATCGTTACAAATAGATAGAAAGCTAAAAAGAAAAACAGTGTGTTTAGAAAAGTTGATACCAAAGTTGGTTCAACATGTGCATTTTCAAAAACTTTTTATATACAAAGGGCTTTGCATCTCATTGATTGAAAGCCACATAAAGTATTTTAATACCTATAACAGTGATTGAGTGTTATTTAGAGATGCATACATATGTGTGCCATTGATGACGGTTCAAATCGATTCACTGATTTTGAAGCAATGAGTATATCTCTGAAGAAGCTAACATTGATTTTTGTATGAATTTGTTTCCTGTGGACTGCAACGTAGATAATTTTGTAATCTAAACTATTTACATGTTCTCAAGGGCAAGACCAGATTAGCATTATCGAGCCAAGTTTGACTCACATCGACAGTCTCATCTCACGAGCTGCTCGCCCCTCCACAGGTGTACGGCCTGACCGGCCTCATCAAGTTCGACAGTCGAGGGTTCAGAACAGACTTCGAGCTCGACATCCTTGAGTTGGATTCTAAAGTCGGACTCAAGAAGGTATTCAAAACGTTGTGAGAAGCAGCGAGCTCACGCCGATGAATCTATATATATGTAGCTAGTACACAACTTTTGCTGAAAATTTGATTTAAAGAACTCACAATTTGAGTATGCACGCCTGCTTGTTGTTAGTGTCATGAGTTAATAATATTGTATTACAGTACTTCATCAAAATTGATGAGTTGGGATTTGAAAAAAATCATTAAGCTTAGCATTTTCACTTCCCTGCTTTCCCTTCTAAAACCCTTATGTGTAATAATATATCTTCATTCTACATTTCATTCATTAGAAATACACCCTGGGTATTGGCAAGTGGTGAGTTACGTCAATAAGTGTCAATGTCAAGTATTGATATCGAGCCATTACAAACATTATGTGTAACACGGGAGAGATATTTTGGTACAGTTTGATACCTGGCTGATTACCATGACATAACTCTGAGCCATGATCTTTATAATTACCTACCTGGCGTATTATATTAAAATTTAAAGGATTAGATCAAAGTTCCCCCTATTCAAATAATTCGAATAAATATCATAAATCGGCAGGCCTCACAGCAAACAGATCACGTCGACGTACGGATAACTTCAGCATTACCTCAATTTCGTAATTCATTATATGTAAATTTACTGAAGTGCTGCATAGAACGACTGTATTATTTTCTCGAGGTCGGTGTGTGGTCACCGGATGGCGGAGCGAACTACACGCGGTCCTTCGTGGAGGCATTGTCTGGAGTGGCCCTCAACCTGCAGAACAGGACCCTCGTCGTCACCACTGCCCTTGTGAGCGTCTGTGCAACGGAGTGATATGTTTTCCATTACAAATAACGAAACAGGAAAAATTGGAAGAATGTCCATGTCCATCAAGAATTTCCAAGTGTCCTACATTGAATATCGTCGACAGTTACGCTTGCAGAATGGCGTGAAAGAACGCATTTGGTTTAGGCAAGCTCAAATTCACTTGAAACCTAGTTCTCCTGAAATGCCATTTGAAAAAGACTTGTTAGTGCCATGCATCATCATTTTACCTAGCTGAAATGGTAAAAGATTTTTAAAATTTTGGGTTCATTGTGATGAGGCATGAGATTTCAAACAGTTCTGATGAAAGCCGCTGAGTTTTTTGCCTACATGTTGTTTTTGTTGCGCTTGTCAGGCGGCTCCCTACACCATGCTGAAGGAGTCTCCGGAGTCCTTCGCTAGCAACGATCGCTTGGAGGGCTTCTGCGTTGACCTCATCCATGAAATATCACTGGAACTCGGCTTCAACTACTCTTTCCAGGCTAGTCTCTTTAGGACGTTTTTACGAAAGTTTAAAGTCTATTTTTATGGAACATATTTTCAGGAGAGAACGTTCTCAGCCTCCGGGTTCTGTTCCTTTTCTTTGGCTACAATGAGGCTCAGAGTGCAAAGCGAGACTGTAACTAACATGGGCTTACCTTTCTTGCATCGCTTCGTCATCTTATTAATGAAAGATCAATATTCATTCTATACAAAACTGAGGAACTGAACTCGCTCTTTTGAAATCAAATTCATTGAAGAAATAAACTCCTCTGTACTCTTCCTCTACCCAAAAGTCGAGGAATTCTCGTCGGTAAAAAATAACATCTTCGTTATGAGCGAAAAACGTTGAAGACTTTTCAGTTAAAAATTTGATGAATTGGATGATTTTGCAGCTTGTGGCTGACGGCAAGTACGGCAACAAGGACCCGGAGACCGGCGAGTGGAACGGCATGGTCAGGGACCTCCTCGACCACGTGAGGGGAATGGAAGATTGGGGGGACCGAGCTGGAAGGGGAGAGTTTGGGAGTTGAATGTGGTATAATTATTGAAAAGTGAAAAATATCGCAGCATGCCACTGAATTAGAAATGTCAGAATATATAAACTTAGTAAAAGTAAGAAGTGATAAATTTATGTATTGGGAAACGTAGTTTAATGCAAATCTAGAAAATAGTTTTAAAAATACCCTGGTTTAGATTTCTATTTTTTGGGTAAAAATCTCTATCCCTAGAGCTTTCGATCATTGCTCGTCAGGAGAAGGAATTTTAAAAATAAGTATTAATTGAACATCAAATGGTAAGGTAAGCGTATGATGGAATTCGATTAGAATAAGCATATAAAAGTGAACAGAAGATAGCAAAAAACAGTCCATAGAGTGAGAGCGTCCGATGACTAATAGTCGTACGCAAATTATGATAGAAAAAACAAACTGCACAAAAGGTAAAAACTCATCACGACTTTTGAGAATTGGTTGTCACAGGTAAACTTACATGCTTTTAGACAATCTTGAATCACCAAAACTGCACCCAGTAAAAATTTTAAAATCGGTTTGGCCCACTGTGTGATCCGAGTAAAGGGCATGATCTCCGACGTAATTGAGAAGTGGACTTGATCCGAGCTTGTCAGGGCGGGAGCAAAAGGGTGTATTCTGCTACATTAACACTCGTCATAAGTCTACTTCGGAAAAAGATCAGCGATCACACCCTTCCTCTGATCATGCGGAAAGCTAAACCGAATCTAGAATTTCAGCTGGGTGCAGCTACAGTAATTGAAAATTGTCTGAGAGTATTTTAATCCACTTAAGAAATACAGCTCTCAAAAGTCATGATACGTTTGTACGTTCAATTCTACCTTAAGCTGTGTTTCTGATTTTTTTGTAAAATCTTTTTATGCTAGTTAGAATTTGCCGACGACCCATGTCATACCAATGTTCATCTCTTCGTAGTCTGTACTGTTAGAAATTTCAGTTTCCCTGTAACTCATTTATACCTTTGTACATGTTCACGAAATTTTTTTTTTTTTAATTATGAAACGTCCCTTAAAGTTATATATTAATCACTACATTCTAATCGAGATATAGGAATTAAAGACAACTTGAAAAATCTAAAACCGAATTGAGGTATTTTGAATTCATCTACCTCTCTATACATAGTGTAGTAGTACTAAAAATTCACAAGGTACGAGAAAGATTACCTAGGTAATCTTTCTCGTTGATGGCTTTCATGCCATTAAACCAGCTACTTGCTGACGTTAGAATCTGCGTGACAGTGTTTTACTTTCACTTTTTCATACACGAGAATACTCAATTGAAATTTCAATGTATAGCCATAAAAAGTATAAGAGCACTTTTTTCTCAAGGAACAATTCCTTTTGGAGCTCTTTTGGTTATTTTGAAGCCATCGTGCGCGAGTCACGCTGAAATTTCTTTAGTATTGAAGACAATTACATTGAATGTTACCAGTAACATAATATCCACCGAAAGTTATGAGCGCAGTCGGAAAAAATTCCGAAAAATTTTGCATCCAATATAAATTTGTTTTTCTTATTGGTTGATAAATGATCGTAATAACTGCTCCTGATTCTACATTGTTTTACAGAAAGCTGACCTCGGCATCGTGGACTTCACCATCACTTACGAGCGAGAGGAGGCGGTCGACTTCAGTATGCCCTTCATGAATCTTGGTGGGAATCTACACACTGTCCCTTAACCTTGCAAAATATTGGTTATATATTTTAATTTTCATACTAAATAACCTGTTAGGTATCTTGCATACAATTAGTTAATCGAACAAAGCAATTTATAGAAAAATCGGTTACTTCATTTCACCATGAATAAAAAAACGTTTGCGAGAGACGAATTCATAAATATTTCGCTTTTGGCATTAGTACAGACATTCTCAAAATTTAATCACGCTGCGTTGTTTATAAAAAATAGTTTATTATGACCAGGTATCAGCATCATCTTTAAGAAGCCCACGAAAAAAGATCCCAGCCTCTTCTCCTTCATGTCGCCCTTTTCGCTCGACGTGTGGATCTACATGGGCACAGCCTACCTGGGCGTCTCTGTACTGATGTTCGTACTGGCCAGGTGAAGTCATGTTTCAAGTATGCATCCTTACGGTGTCATTGTAACGGGTATAATTTTTTTACTGAATAATAATCGCTTAATGCACACAGATTTGCGGTAAGGCTCGCCTGCAGCGCTGTAACGGTCGTGTGGGAGTAGGTCGCTGCAATAATTTACACGGCATCCGTGCGGCTACCCAAAATTCCGCCCATCCATACCGCACATTTGAACCGAAGGCAGCTGCTGCTGTCAAGTTGGCATTTTTGCACAACCGCAGCGCAATGCTATCGCTACCAGCACAGTGACTGTTGCGCTCATCAACGGCGATTCGTTTCAATTACGGAGGCGAGGGCTGTTCGTCATACAAATATTGTGAGAAGGATTATAATTATTTCTTTACAAAGAAAAAATTTATTTCATGCGAAATTAATTATTTTTACAGCATTTTTTTAACATGCTCATTACTTCTGTCACCATTTGCCGTAGGTTTTCTCTCATGCTGAGTATTGAGTCTATTTGTCTTCCTTGAGTAAAACCCCTAAAATCTCTAGGTAATCATTTTATCTGAATAACTAGTAGTAAGTTGCCAGCACCAATGTGAAAGGTTTTGTGTACATTAAATTTATTCTAATCATTTATTCAATAATTCTCATTCCTTAGATAGATTTGGTGAGCATGCAGTCGGTTCTTCCTAACTCGTGTTAACAATACACACAGTTTAACAAGCGTGCATAACTAGTTTCTGCGGTGGATGTAAAATCCGTGATGATAATTATCTCCTTCTCATTGCTCTTTTCAATCTCTCTTCTCCTAATTACAATGAATAATGAAGACAAAATAAGGACGAACAATCGCTATGAATAAAAAAAGTTCTCGGTACTTGTGTTTCACAGCTGGGGGCAGGAAGAGAGTGCATCCTCTAGCGCTGTGAGTGCAGCTATAAAGAACGGCTTATGCGACATCTAAACGATTTCGAAATATATGTGAAAAATCTAAAAAAAAATACATTTCGGTTACCTGTTCTGTGAAATGAGTTCCGTGTTTAACCTCTACTTATTAAATTAACCCTCAAGCTTGGAGGACTGCAGACGCAAGGTTAAAACTGGGAAGTATAGAGATATTTGGTATCCAGAGGGTGACTTGTACTGGGGTTGCGTTGGTTGGCTGGTGAATGTAACGACGTGGTGTCTATCGAGAGCGCTTTCTGAACGCAAAAGGTTCAAAATAGGTAGCCTGGTTTTGAGTCTACAATAAAGGCACAAATTTCCTTTTTATTTTCTGTGGAGCTCTTTTGAAACATTTAATAAATTAGTGTGTGATTTAGTCATTTTTTATTGTTTGTACCGTCATTGTTCATGTGTTGATTGTGATTAATTATGGTTACTATATTCACTGTGTTGTTTATCCAAAAAGAGAACGATCTTAGTTCCGCCAAAATCATTGCCTCTCTTTCAAACGTGTGAGCCCCGTATGCCAACTTCTATAGTGAAATTTAGTAAACTTATCAAAGAGAAGTAAACTTATCACCTATATAGTAAACTTATCACCTGCTAAATTTAAGTTAAATTTAATTTGGCTTGTACCGAAGGCGGCATGATCTGACAATGTACAAATCCCACAGGATGTCACCCAAGGAGTGGGATTCTCCGTATCCGTGTATTCAAGATCCGGACGAGTTAGAAAACTGCTTCACGCTCTCCAATTCGATGTGGTTCAATATTGCCACCTTTTTGTGCCAGGGAGCTGACATTGCCCCTAAGTACTCTTTGCTTCACATTGTGCACTGAAGTTATTGCGAGCATAGTTTTCCTAACTGCCTAACCCTGAGATTTATTTAATTTTTTTACTAATCAGCTTTTTATTTTGTCACAGTAGCTGGACTCGAGTTAATAGAGCATCACTCAAGTCTTGCTGTAACGAATTAACTTTCATTACCAGCTGATGCACTGAATGTGTGAGCGTTGCAAATTCCTAAGTTTTTGCAGTAGTTCGCGTCGAGGGAAATATCTACACTTAGTGGTCAAAAAAGTCGCATTAAATATCGACCTTCTCAACATATTTTGCAAAATGTACTTTGGTACTGATTCATTCTTTCAGTCAAACTGAATTCGACATTTAAATACGTTGATCGGGGGTTAAAAACCTGTTTTGAAATCTTCAAAATTCATTTACATCAGCATTTGATTAAGGACACATCATTGGAAATCATCAAATTAAAAAAATTACTCACAGTCTCTATACACTAACCGGTGTAAATATCAGGACAATACAAAGAACAATAGCTGGCTGAAAACTAGATGAAGAACCCGGTTCGTCTCGTGAATACTGCATACGTCTAACATTCTGAATCACAGAGATAGATGCTCTTTTGATGAGATTGCTGAATAAAAGTCGGCGCTCATCCACGCGAATGAGAACTAGAGAGTTGTATTAAGGTTGAAAAACAATTTCTTTGAGGCTTTATGCGTAAAACAAAAGAAATTGGATTGAAGGATGTGAAGCAAATTTGCTTCAAATTTGGCTGCTGCTTCCTGGTAGAAATGAAGCAAACGCCAATCTACCAGGAAGTCATTACTGTCAGCAACATACTGAAAAAACGTTTGTTATTTGCTCGAGAACACTGATTTGTTCGAGATCACTGTTGAGGATTAGACGCATGCAATGTGGTTCGATGAGTCCAGATCCTCTCTTTTCCACAATAATTAACGAGTTCACGTATGACATAACTCACATGAAGCTATGGATCCACCTAGCATCGTCCCAACGGTTCAGGCATGCGAATGGACGCAGAGTGATGCTTTAGGTTTGTTTTTCTGAGATGGACGCAGATCAGCTACTCTTTGTAATAACCAAATTAACTTCTAGGACTATTTGAAAGTACTTTCTGACCATGTTCATTTATCCTTGGAGTTTCATTTTTCTGTTGTAACTGGATCTATCAGAACGACAATGCTCGCATAGGAAGGGATAGAAATGTTCAAGGTTCGTTTATTGCGAATGAGGGAACATTTGAGCTCATGGAGTGGCCATCACAATCACCTGATTTCAACCATATTGAAAATATGTAGGATGAGCTTAAAAGTAACCTGTCTGACTCATCACTACTTCCTTCAACATTAACTGTTCTGAGGGGCAGGTTATTTTAATTATTCTCAAAAACATATCTTCAGAGGATATTGAAGCTTATAGATTCAAAGGTGGGTAGAATGAAAATTGTAATTCGAGCTGAAGGAAGATCAAATTCTTACTAATAAAGTCTTTAACTGTGGGAAATATTTTTGGCCTCTTAGTGTGTGTAATTTCAATTTAACTAAAAAATAATAGAAAAAATGTGTAACACTCAGCGTGCGAAACAGTAAACAGCTCTACATGCTCGTAATCAATGTAATTCTAGCGTCTTCGAAAGCAGTTAAATTGGCATTTGCTCTGCGCCATGTTTTTAATAATCTCTGAGCGAACCTGTTCAAATACAAATATACTGGAACAGTAAACGCAAAATTGCCCCACTGCTCTAGAAACGAAATGTTTGAGAATCTCGGAAGACATTTTTCAATTGAACTTTAGGATTTCTTTTCTACCTTTTCAGCCTTACGAAATAGTTCAATTTCTTCACGTGTAAGTTGGTTTAGGAATGCACCTATAGCAAGTCTAGTCTATATTACTTAAGTGTTAATTTCTGCGTTTTTTCCAATGTGACTGAAAATTATTCTGATTTTTTTCCAGCCTGAGGATGATTTATGATACGTCGAAACGTTGCATTTTATAATTAGACAGAAATGTAGATTTTAGTGAATTGCTGTGTTTTAGTACAAAAATGCTAGGTGCATTCGTAAACCAACTTACACTTGAAGAAACTGAACTTTAGGATATGAAGAAATTTTTTCCTGAATTTCTCAACAACGGGAGATCTGCTTCATTTCAGGCACGCTTAGGCCACCTTAACGTGAAGATTCTTCCTTGAGTAATTGCTGCTGCTGATTACACGCTGCATTCTGCATGTGGTTCCTCAAGTATTTGGAATTTGTGATTAACACTCCCTTAATAATCCTGTTTACAAAAACTATTGCAACGAAAAAATTACAAAAAAAAGAAAGCACTGTTGGACGTCTGGATAGATTAGAGTGAACAATTTTAATTTTTACACACTTCCTCTAAAACATTAAATTTTTTCACTCTGCATCTGTGATCTCACCTCTTAACACTTTGACTGCGACTACTAAATATTAAGTTCAACACTAAACTCAAATTTTAAGTAAATTGTAGTAAACTATTTTTAAAATACCAAACATGAACTGGATCTTGTCTTCATTTAGCTTTGATTAAGAGTTTATGAAACGTGAGTTTGCGACTACTGGTCGGTCAGCAGCATTATGAAAATTACCTCCGTGTACCACCGGTGGCGCACGTCGCAGTCTAAGTGTTAAGTGTCTCGACAGGTCAAACTTTCTGAACTCCTTGCGGGCCAGGGCCCCCGAGTGTAGTAGATTAGGAACTAACGGATTTTGATTTCAACACTTTACTTGAATTATGAGATCAATGCAATAAAAATCGTGGGCTCAAATGTAAAACTCTACTAAACAATCGAGTTTTATTTTTGCCAAACTTTTAAACTTTCGAGGGCCATCATCAGAGAGTAAGTAGCAATGCTCGTGGCAATAGAAGGAATTCCACTGTATATCGCTCACTACCAGCATTCGTAGCGATGACGATGCGGGCAAAGGGTGAAAATCTTAGCTAAATTAGAACTCAATTGTTCAATAGAGTTTTAAACTTGAACCCACGAAAGGCTAAACTGAAGATTAACTTTGCTGTTTTATAGCCTCCTTTTGCACACTACATTTGCAAATCAATATAAATGATCAGAGTCTATCAGATAACGAAGTAGCAATAAAGCTAACTCGGAAAGTTCTCATTATTATCATAGGAAATTTTTATTTTACTGTACAATTCAAATAGAGAATAAATTTGCTTCAGTCAAACTGAACGGATAACAAGATAGTTGATGTTTTTAGTGGTAGTCGCTACCTCTTGTTGCCCTCGCTAGGGCGGTCTCCACGCGCATGGTGGCGAGCCTCTGGTGGTTCTTCACGCTCATCATGATCTCCTCCTACACCGCCAACCTGGCCGCCTTCCTCACAGTCGATAGGATGAACTCACCGATCGAAGGGGCCGACGACTTGGCCAAACAAACCAAGATCAAGTACGGATCTAAACTCGGAGGTTCAACCTACGCATTTTTCAGGTAACGGAAGCAAGTTCCAGGTTCCATGTTACGGATGAATTATTTCGCCACAATAAAAAAATGTGAGTGCAAGAGTTGAAAAAAGGACTACGAATTAGTGAACCTTTTTTCACGTGTGGATCATATTTTCTTTACTCTGTCATCTTAACACGTTGCGTGTGATTTCCAACTGGTCAAGAGCGTGTCGTTACTTTCTAAGATGTCACCATTTGAAATATCTGATTGTCGTATAATTCGCTTGTAAATTTTAATGTCATTGAATTAAAGTTTTATGAAAATTCTTGAACTCGCAGAGACAGCAAACTCCCCACGTACAAGAGGATGTGGACAGCCATGAGCACTGCCAGGCCTACTGTCTTCACGGGCTCCAACCAGGAGGGCGTCGAGAGGGTCTCGAAAGTACGGGTGCTTGCACGGGGTGCACGCGTTATTTCATCTTCATCTATATTCAAAGAAATTGTCTTTTCAATCCCTGATTTAACTCAAACATTATTTTCTGATCGAGTGTCAGCTGCTTTGCTGAGTATTTCTGTGACCGGATTAGCTCCGTATGATAGCCAAAGTTTATCACATCGATGTTTCTCTTATGAACATCATCGATTCTTCTCTTATGAACATCAGTTTACAGTACCTGCGTTACGTTAACAGTACTTGTCAAATCTATTTGCATTGTAAATCACTGTAGAAGTTCGAAATAAATATGATGCATTGATGTCGCATGATCGTGTTATATGTGTCTCACAAATAACTCCTGAACTCATGATTAACGCTATTGAAGAGAACCATCAGCAATGGAGGAATAGGACTGTCGACGAAAACCCTATGGCAAATATACTATAGATCACATAATAAAGTCAAAACACGGCCAAGCTGACACAGAGACAGTTGATCCTATTACAAGCTGCTTAGGTCTGTCGTTGCGAGAAAACCATTGCAACGATGCTCAGGACCTCTCGGAACGAAGAATGCCCCAGCGAGCAAGACAGCGTTCAATCTAAAGTGAACGATGCAAGTTCATGTAATGAGCTAATGATTTAAAAAAACTATGCTAAAATAGAACACGAGACGACGCTTTGATGCTATCAAATTTACATTTGTATAAATATACTACTCGATGTAGCAGAGAATTGTACCCGACGTGGATTGATCAGAATTATGACGATAATTATTGGATCTTTTCATTATGCATCATTGGTTTTTCTTAAAGTATTTGTCATGAGTGACGATATTTTTCCCTCGATTCTCTATGTAAAGGCTTAGTGGAGGTAGGTGATATCCATTCTAAGATGAGATTTCGTCGACACAGGGTCTTTGCTTGATTCTTGAGATGCAAATATTTGACTTAGAGCATTTTGAACTCAGTCGGCAACCTGAACTTATCACTTTTCCACTGTACGAAGTATTTTATTGTCGAAAAATTACAGTTGCTTTTTACGTTTAAAAACTAACGTAAAATCAAGGCTTTATGATATTTATCATGATCATTTAAATTTCTTTGCAAGTTTTGCACAATAGTACTTGTCCTGAATGCTTGCTTTTATTTGTCTCATTCTGTCAAAGTGTCTCTTCATTAACAGTACTAGAAAACGGTTGGCGAACATACAACGAGCATTCCTTCCCTAGATGCATTGAAAAAATACTGACTGAAAAATTAAAACACCATTGAAATAAAGTAACGCCACATGAACTTTGTTGACCTGAAATTCAACAATTGTATTTCAAAAGATTACTCTATTGATTACTGAAAAATCTGAATGACGAGACTCACATTTAACTAACGTTTGTAATTTCTTCAAGAACATAATCACGTGACACGACTTGATTGCATAAAATTTATGAAATTTTTTTGATGAATCAATGGAAAATAATATGAGAACACACGTCATGGAAATCACGACTGAAGGAAATGATATCTGACATGAACAAGAAAATCGCTTGAAAATAATGCATCAAGAGAGAAGTACCCACAGGGGCGTACCGATCGTTAATTAACTAAAAACGTATCAGTAACACAGGTGAGGCAGTATTAAAACATTTCATTACTGCATGAAAACATCCTATATACATTAAAAGTGCTAAATAAATCGAAAATATTAATGAAAATATGGAACAAGAGTTATACCATTCATTTTATAACATAGGTGCGTAATATACAGACCTGTTTTTTGTGTCACTTCGTTCATCGACGAGAGATATTCTACTGTCTTTGTGATTGTCATTTTTCATGGCCCAGGCAAACGGAATGTACGCGTTCATGATGGAGTCCTCCAGCATCGACTACGTGGTGGAGCGGCGCTGTGACCTCATGCAGGTCGGGGGGCTGCTCGACTCCAAGAGCTACGGCATCGCGCTGCCGCCAGGTGACAGCTTTGCTCGAAAGTTATAGTTTAATTTACCAGAATGTGAGCATTTCTTACTGAAAATGCAATACATTTTAAAATCTAGTGAAATGGCAATAATTTCTAACTACTGGTTTGGCTAAATGGCTGAAAATGCTTGTAGTTTTGACTAATAAACTTGAGCTGCTTCAAAATGACTCCGCACATTAGTGTGCACGTAACATAAACTTGAGAAGGAGGCAAAAAGTGATGTCTGTTTAGCATAGATTTTGAAGGTACGGGCACGGGAGCGAAAAATTGGTATTAAATGTTGAACTCATTTAATTTTAAATTTATATTCTCACTAGAGAGCTTCATCCTCATTTTATAGTTGGGTGTGATTTTTTTTTGCTGATAATTACTCTTCACTTTTATTTCATATGATTACACTCACACAAAGATGAAATTTTTATTTGTTTCTTATCATGAATGTCAGCTACAGCCAAGTTCAGGTGTGAAATTTCATTTTATTCTCGCTCATTTTATTCAGCTCTGAAACAGTCAGAATTTTAAGATATAATTTCCGGCTATCATAAATGTTACAATCATGATAGCAAACGTACATGAATCCTTCTCTGGCTTTTATGAAACGTAACAGAAATATATTGTTAGGTAGAATATCACATCAGCTTGCATGAAATGAACATTTTTGTCCAAACTGAGCAAAAGCCGCTTATGCATTTTGATAAAACTTAAGCAGCCGAGAACTAGGAAAATTATTTTCGAGCAAACCCTTTCAACGCAAATTCCCTGATAAAACGGACAGAGATGTGTTGAGCGTTAAGGAACTCATTAATTTAGTTGTTCTAATTCAACGGGTTGCTGTTCCTGCAGGGTCGCCCTACACCAACTCCATCAGCTCTGCCATTCTCAGGCTGAAAGAGACGGGCGTGCTTCACACACTCAAAGAACGGTGGTGGAAGGAACGCAAGGGCGGAGGCAGATGTAAGGTGAGTCAGAATTTGAGCGTCTTGTAAGTTATACTGCAATTCACGAAATGGTGTTTTGAAAGTTTGCACCAATTGAAATGCTACACACACACTTATTGGATATTAAAATAAAACTTCAAGCTCGGAAACAATTTTTTTTAAATTATTGGAATATCTTCATCCTAAAATTAACAGCAGTGACTGGATACTTTATTACAGCTGCCGTACAAGAAGTTAGAACGCCCGTTTATCTCTTTTGTTTATCATTCCTTTCACTTTGCTAACTTTAGATTTTATACGAGACATTTTACATTTTCTGCTTTTGAAATTTCAGTGAAAGGTTTTCCGAAACCAAAAAAGAGGCCTCCAAATTCTTTAATTATGCTAATTATGCGTTAAATGGGGCTGTTTTTGATTTCACATCAATTCATGGCAACCATAACAGTAATAGCAATCTTACCTTGTTTTTTTACTCATGAAACAATTAATGTAATAACCGCTTCTGTAATTGCCCGTGTTTGTTATTGTCAGTGATAACGCAATTGAAAGTTCTTTTTGCAAATAAATTATTCATGGTCTTTTTAGTGGTGCTGATAAAGACGAGATGATGTGTTATGCGAAGTGATAGATCGATGAAACTAATAAGAGAAACGGGAAAAACAGTTTATATCCAATAAAGTTGATACATGCGATGTATAACAATGGTTTTTAAAATACCTTAACATTAAGATCGTTTGTCGATATCCACACATGGATATCGTAATATCCAAGTAAACTGTCGAAACAAATGTTTGAGAGAACAGCACGAAAAAATGCATTTCCTTCGTTGCGTTACTCTGATTTTGATAATGCATATAAGTAGCAGTGGCAAAGGTAACATAATCCTAGTATCGCGTTGTTGAAAACTTTCTTGTCATTGCGCACTTATGTTGAAATAGTACCATTGTGATATGAGGGATTGATGTTCAAAGTAAAATAGGCGGATTTAAATTGATAGGGAATAATACGAAATTAAAAATTAAAAAGTGTACATATGTGAGATACAGATTATTTTCCCTGTTAAAAGGTGGGCAACACTTTGCTTAATTTAAACTTTGTCAACTAAGTGATTTTAATACATTGCAGTAAATTGCAATTACATTACACTCACATTAATGACCGTTTTTAAATTGAAGCTTGATATAAAAACTTATTTCAAATCAAACTACACCTAATTTCTGCGTAGAATAATTAGTTTATTTTCTGTCAAGATTTTGATGCATTTTATCAGTTATCGAAGGGATAAATTTGATTAGATCTTTCGTACAATGATTTTTATAGTTGAAAATTTTTTATAAAACATAAAATATTATGATAGGAATTTACACATGAAATGTTTGTATTTATCGCTGAAAATATTATTTTGTAAAGAAATTTAGAGCTTTCTTTACCTCAACTTACTTTATCAACCTGTGGTGCTCTACTCTATCATATGCGTGTACAGCACTATCGCATGAGTTTACAAAGCGTGATATTTGTTATTCTGAGAAAGTTATTTTTTTTCACGTATGTAAAATATGACTGTTGAATAATTTCAATTAAGGTTTTGTTAACAGCAAACATAAACTGCAAGCGTCAATCATGTTTTTTTGACAATTCACTGCCTTTTAGTTTCTGTCTGGGACACACGTTTTGATTTTTTAGCAATTAACCTCAAATTAAACCTATTGAGTGTTTTATAAAAAGTGCTTCACTCTATTTTCTCCAAGAAAAAACAAATAATTAATTTTACCAGTATAGCATGTCGTACGCGTGTATATCTTGCATGAATTACATGTATAACCCTCTTATAAAACGAAAATCACTAAACCAAACTAACTGACTCGTAAACGCCGTCGAGATAAGCGACGTGCAAGCGTCTTATGCCCTATTAATGATTTGTTTAGCGACTGAACGATTCAGAAAAGCCTTTAAATTTTCAACTAATGAAAACACACTTCAATTGAGTTCGAAGTTAAACTTAAAGGTTATGAAAAATTGTTCCTTTTCCTCCCAGTCGATAGCCACCTACGTTACTGATCTTCAAAACTCAACATTCGAATCAATCATCATCCAACAATGGTTCCTATCCGTGTTTGTGATATTATTTTGAAGTAGTGTTTCAGAAGTCTGTTTAGTACCACACGGGTCATAAATGCGAATGAACAATCGAACCAATTCCTCTCGAGTCAAACACTTCTTCGTTGAGGTGAGGAAGCGATGCCAGCCACGTTGCCTAAGCTCTTGCTGAGGTGTGCTGCAAATGGGCAGAAGATGCTGTCTTTCAGATGACTGAAAGCGGTAAAGTTGTCGCTGATGAAAGTTCATTTCGATGAAAGTTCATTTGAGACTGTATACAGATATGATAGTTTCAGATCAAATAATTGAAAGGCAGATAGTATTGAAAGGAGAGTTTCATGGACTTAATGCTAGTACCATGTGGTCAAAAACTGCTCAATCTTTCTTTGGATGAACTAATGTGTGATTAGAGTTTCTGCCGTAGTTGATTTGATATTTTAGGTAAATTAGATACAGCGAACCGAGACAGAAGTTTCACAATTTCAACAGTGAAGAATAACATTTGTTATAAAAATCGTGATGGGAAATATAAAAGCTCCCTCTAACTAAATTAGATCAGGGAGAAGAGCGCACACCTTTGAAATTAATTCATGGTGGTGTGTGCGAGAAAAAAATACCAGTTTACTGGTATGCGTAAATTTTCTCGTGACTTTCAATAATGATTATTGTAGGTATTAGGCATGAATTTACATCATGAGATGCAAGTATGATGGTTTCAGCGTTTTACTGAATTCCAATCGATCGTGAAATTAACATAATTATTACATCGGATTACTGAGACATTATATCAATGTCATTTAAAAATCAACAGGGCATTATCAAAAATCACTTAATTATTTTTTACAGTGTTCCTTCATTTTGTGAAGATAATTATCCAAGCAAAAATAAAACAAACTACACCCTCCTGGTTAGGTGAGATTATGGTGTTTTTGAATTGAAAACTTGGTAAATGTTAAACTTTAGCCTTTTATATATATTAATGATTCGTGAAGTTATCATCTAACTCATATAAACAAGTCGTGCTATTCTAACATTAATAATATATTTTCCCTATGGAAAGCTGAACCTAAAACTCATGGCATTCGAATAGTTCTCAGTCGTATTTGTTTTAATTCTACAAGCTCAGGAGTTTCAATTGATATCATAGAATCATTATACTACGCATGGGGTTAAAACGGTTCAGATTTTCAAGGCTCGCGCATAGCCTAACTGAAATACATCTGTAGAAAAAACACAATTTTCGAAATTATCAATACGACCTAGCCTC
Source organism: Morinoia aosen (assembly GCA_030386875.1). Taxonomy (NCBI): domain Eukaryota; kingdom Metazoa; phylum Arthropoda; class Malacostraca; order Amphipoda; family Talitridae; genus Morinoia; species Morinoia aosen. The sequence goes on from CM059563.1 coordinate 12,087,795, forward strand.
ACGCTGCAATGCAAAATGCCATTGAAAGACAGTCTACAGCGTGAAATTACAATGTTATTACCAGAAGACATTGAGTTATTTCACTAATAGTTCTTCGTGGAACCCATAGCCTAGTCTATGTAAATAGGTTGCTACCTTAATCCCATACATTTTTTTTAGTTAAAACATGTCAAATCCTCGAAAAAAAAACGTTTCAGCAATGACAGTACTCATACGGTTCTGAAATAGTTATAGTTGCTGACGCTGTCATTTCGGTGTTGTAGCCGGACGACGAGAAGGACGAAGCTGAGGAGGCAGAGCTCGGTCTCGACAACGTAGGTGGCGTGTTTGTGGTGATGGCGGCAGGGCTCGCGCTGGCATGCTTGTTTGCCTGCTGCGAGTTCTCATGGAAGGCCAGGAAGCTTGCTACGACGGAGGGAGTAAGTGGACGGGAATTTTCTGTCGTGTTCTTTGAGGGAACTAAGATTTTAAACGTTGTGTTTGTGTTCCAAGGTTATTTGTTAGCTAACTCAGTGGTGCGGAGAAATCACATGCGCCATCACCTCTGGCAATAGAACTCGCGAGTTCTGTCTCACAGATTAGATTATTAAATTATCAGTTAATTTAAGCCTCCCTATCCGCCACAAAGACGATCCAAAGAGAGGAAGGAGGAAGGCGGCAATTAGTATGGAGTTAAGGGAACGCGAAATCTATGCAGAAAGGGCATAGAAACAGTAAGTTGAGAAATAACTTAGTGAAACAAGAAAAAAGTTGAAGAAAAAGTAGTAGGTGCTGAAAAACAGGACAGCAGTGAACCGGAAAAAGATGGTCCTTAACATAACAAAAACATTTTACTTCAACAAAAAGAAGGCCTACCTAACTCTCAGCTCGGGCCCTCATACATTTCCCCCAGAGAGTCTGTCTCACAGATATATCGCTGTCTTCTCCCTGGAATCTCATGGTTTCAGCGCTGATGGATTAACACTGTTCGTGAGGGTCGGACGAGGAATTATGATCACGTTTATTTAAATCGAAGTCATACTCTTGTTGAAGAATTATTCACTGCGATGGAAAATTCTAAAACGTACTGGGTATAATTCATTTCAACTGAGTTCATTGTAGATATCTGAATCGTAGTTTGGACTGAAGTATCATGTGGATATTAGTAAGATTAGAGGGCTGATTGAGATTCCTTGAGATGTTTGAAGATTATTAAATGAGGGAGGTGTGCTATATTCGATCACCATATAGAATGAGAGTTTCCTTCAATGAATCCAAAAATGGTGATAACGTATATGTGCCACATGAATTATGCGTCGCATTTTTCCATGCCAAATATCCATGATCATTCACATGAACTATTGTCGAAGAACAATTTATTTCATGATAAATTTTTCTAAGCCTACGGATGTACATAAGCATTTAAAGGCTATATACTTCGAAGCCATCATTCTAGTTCCTGATTAGTTTTAAAAATAATTTCAAAATTGTTAATTTCTAACATGTTTTCTATTATTTATATCTATTTGATTGTTTTTTACCCAACGTTATCTACGTTAATTTACGAGAAGAAATTAAAACTGACAGGTTAGGACTAACAAAATTTTAACCACCCAGGCCACATTCACCGATGAGCTATGGAAGGAGATAAAGTTCATCCTGAACTGCTCTGCGAACAGCAAACCCGTGCGCAAGCAGCAACAATCTTCGGATTCTGAATCGAGCAACTTTTCGCCCAGTAACTACGCCTACTCTCCAGATCAGGACTACCAGAAGTAACTTGACTCTTCGCTAACTGATTCAAGCAACCTGTGACTTCCTTGACTAATTGTAGCTAAAAATGGTTTCTTATGCAAATAGGGATAACTCGTTTTGTTGTGGTTTCTCTCGCTGACCAGAAAAATACTCTGAAACTGTATTTCTGACTAGCAAGTAATAGTGAGACGGTGGTTTATCTGTCAGCCGAAAATCGAGCGCTTTATTTTCTTTTTAGGTTTGTCAACCACGGAGTGATGACATCTCTATTCTAATGCTAGGTCATCGACACACATTCACTAACACAACCACAAAACCACGAATTTCGCTCATTCTTGACATTACTTACGTGAATGCATATATTGACAAGAGAAGCGAGATTCGATCACAAACTGCAGACACTGATTTTAACATAATTAATTTCCTCGTAATAACAACATCATTAATGAAACAGCGGCGCATTGAGCTGTAGTGTTTCACCGTGAAGACATCATGAGTGATGCCAGTGCTCACAGTTTCATGTAAGTGGAACAGCGGCCACTTGCGCTGAATACAGAAATTTTAATGAAATCTCAGATTAAACATACATGCATCGTTTTGAATTGAAATTATTCAAGGAGTATTCGCGTTTTTGTATTTCTGTGGTTTCCACCCTAGCAAACAACGCAGGCTTCAATGATGTATTTTCAGTAATTTTTCCTTTTAGTGAATTCGTACAAGCGAAGTTCTTGTATGCCTGGAGTGTCTGGTAAGGTCTGAAATTCGGGCCAGAAAACTGTATCAATGTTCATTATACAGTAATGTAATTTTTCTTAAAAACGTTGGAACGATAAAAGTTTGATGCTTTCGTTGGTGCATCATATATGAATGCTTCGTATGAAAAGGTATGAGCAGATCTTAGAAATTTCTTTGCCTTCTTTTCGTGACACAACATTTAATTCTCAATTTTTCTGTCATACCTCATTAAAATGTAACATTTTAACCTGCGTCATCCAACATGTGGTTTCAGTTTAAAATGTCAATATTTTTATTAAAAACCTTTTCTCTCCCTTGTGCGCCTAGATAGACGTTACTCATGGCAGGACGTAAATAATTATCGCTCTCAAAATGGCTAACATAGTGCAACAAATAACAACGTTCGCTCACCTCGACTGCAAGCAGTTCACTAATTCATTCTTGGTTTTCATGATTACCTTTATTTCTTTGAGCATATGAGCGGTGGAGTGACGATTTGACATTTGTACTCAATATCAATGGATTTTGCCAGCACGATTGAAGTCGAACGGTATTTTTTTCGAATTCTTTGCGATTTAGCAGCTTTATTTGAGGCTATATTGAAATGTTACAACATATTAAATTTTTTTCGTCGTCGAACCAAAAGCTCAATACCTCTGTAAATCAATCCTGCTCATCCAATCTAATTTAAGTGTTGTAATCTCTCAGGTCATACAACGGTCTTCGAGAAGTTCTGTTTCAGTATATGTCAAATATGTTTAGTTGCGTTTCATTTCCTGCTTGATAGTTAAGCATGCAAAATTTCTGTTCTTTGCGCCATATACAAAGTCTTTTTGATAAATCTGTGCAAATTTTAAAATTTTGGTAATTCTGGTCCCTCTAAAGGTTTTCGACACCAAAGCGCTTTAGTTATGCTTGTTTTCTATGAAACCCGCTATTAGCATACGAGTTCGTTGCATGAACATTTCGCAACGGAGTAGTCAAAGCTTTCAGCTATCTCTGTGAACTACGTGGGACGGCTGAAGCCCAACCTTTATTGCTCAATCCCTTCAGTGTCTTAAGCAGACAGTTCACGATGTTTGTAAGCGTTTTGATGAATCTGGCCACGATTGCATAGCCACCACATGCAAAAAAAAAGAAAGATAAACTTCGTAAACCTCATTTTCTAGTCGACTTCAAAAGAAGCGTGAAGGCCAATCTAACCGTGTTATTATCGGCATTGTCTAAGAACAGGTTCGCCTACATCACGATAATTCACAAATCAATCAAAGACTTGAGCGTAATCTCTTCTGGAACGATCTTCTAACTAGTAAGATGAAAAGAGTTTGTTTGGAGTGATGCAAGAAAGTCTTGAACAAGTTGGAGACCAACCGATCGACTACCAGGTTTTTTTGGATGAGAAGATTTTTACAGTAGATCGGGCTTGTAACAGACGTAAAAATAGCTAATTTGTCTCTTTGAGCATCGACGTTCAACTCACAATAAACAACAAAGAAACCTGCTAGAGTCATGACCCTTTGCGTGATTTCGAGAGTGGGTGACGTCTTTACCCGCTTCTTCGCTGAAGAAATTGAAAACGAGAATTGACAGTATATGAAAGCATGGACGAGAATTAGCAGTAAAATTATCACGCATTAGGTTACGTTTGGAGGCCACGCGGAGCACTGGTCGATCGACATCACCAGAACTATCGATAGCTGAATACTCAGGCTTATATAGGCAGAGGAGAGAAATAAATGAAATGACAATATACAGTACAAGCGCCTTGCACGCCTTTATTACCGATTCTGAAGAGTTGCTGGCGCCCGAACTTTTCTCACGGCGTTTTCCTTAGTACGGATACGTGAGAATTATATATCTTTTGCAAAATTCTATCGAGTAATTCAACTTGAGCTCCACGGAGTTTAATAAATAATGTACAGCCTTCCACACATGAAGCATTGCAAAGGTTACTTTGACATTTTCAACTCCCTCCTTTCTTGTACGGCATTTTCTACATAGCAATGACAAAACTCCTCCATAAGTCACCTCACCTTCTCCAGATAAATATTTCTTTCAACTTTTCGAGCCGGCAGAGTTTACTGAAAATAATCTCAGGCTGACTAATCACCAACATCAGCTTCATTACCTTATCCTCTAAAGCCGCAGTATTACGACATCGAAGGTATAATAATATGCTGTAATCAAAAAGCTCAAATGCCCTATGGAATTATAGAAATACGGACAAAGCAATGTTATTTCGTTCATTTCAGGGAAATTTTTTGGTGGGAATTCAAAATAGCCTGCGTTGTTTATTTTTTCATATCAGAAGCCGGAATGTTTAACAGACAGAAATAATTTTTGTTCGATGTGTGAGTACATTGTGTAGTAGAGAATTTTTTCAGAAATTTTACCGAGTATTTGTAGGTGAACAATAGTTCTATAATTATAAACGTAAATTTTATCATTAGTTAAACAAATGGAAATTACGTGAACCATTTTTACCAATTTTGATAGGGTCCTAAGGAAAGAGAATAATTAAGTTTAAGAGAATCAGAAATTATTTGTAATAATTATGACAAATATTTTTGCACCGAATAATTTTGCTTCATTTGATATATTTCCTCCTTTTTTATTTTTTATGCCATCAAAAACATCGTAGGCCGCAGGATTTAGATGTTGTAAAAGAGAAAAAAAAATTCCAAATTTTTTAAATATTTCAAGTAGCTCAAGTGATCAGTTTGATAAGAAGTGATATAGTCAACAATATTACCAGTTTGATAAGAAGTGATATAGTCAACAATATTACCAGTTTGATAAGAAGTGATATAGTCAACAATATTACCAAAGAATTTCTAGAAAAAATTTGCAATGGCTTTTCACCGTCATTGGTTGAGTGACCTCAAATTTAAATGTTAACTCATCTTTAAAACAATTTACTTCGTTTATTTTTGAATAGAGTAATCTACAGTTCTAGCTTAGCGTTGACAAGTTTTTGACGTTTGCTCGTATGGTTTTATTAATTTTTTATTCTGACTCATTTATAGTTCTTGGAATTTCAATAAATCTAATATTTAATAGCTTCGTTTGGAAAGTGCCATCACTACCAACTTTATGAGACCCTATTCAACATCGTAATTGATCTCAAAAAAACACCTCATTACCAGAATGTGCCTCTGGCTTGCCGCAAAGTTGCCGAATGTTAAATTTTCACTCGTCAATGAAACGTTCATAACAAAGAATGTCTGTGGTTAAATTCAGACAACACGATATGCAATGCTCTAGCCAACATCGCTTCACAATTTTTCAACAGCAGACGGCATACTGGTTTGGTCAATTACTTGATTCCTGCGTACGCAGATGTTGAAAACTGCGTATGAGTAAGTTAACTCAAAAGAAGCGCAGAAAGTCATTGGATACAACAAAACGCTTTCAAATTCACTTAAATCACAGATAATGAGACACACAAATGAAAAAATCTGTGAGAGCGTTCGGTTATAATCTTGGGTAACCATTCGAATTTCGGTATGCCCTCTCTACCCAACTTCTCCCGTCCAGTCTCTTGCGGAAGCTTAGCTTCTACAAAGGCCCCATTTTCTCAGAAATATACCGGTAATACCCACTAAATTCTTCGATGATTATGGGGGTATTTCATCACATAATTCATTATGCTGGGAAGGCCCAATATAGTCTGAGATAATCTGACATGAGGCCCACAATAATTTCTGATTGGGCATTGCCCCAGGGTCGGGGCAATGGGCCCATTTTGACACTTTTAAAAAAATTATTTTTCACGAAAATTTGAATTTATCTACAAGCGTATAATTCATACATATATTCCCCAAAAGTAGTAGAATTTTTTAAAAATAAGAACGACCTAATATCAGTGGTAACTTCCTCAAAAATTCACTTTGAAAAAAGGGGGGCCCGCTGCCCCATGTTACCCTAACTTTTTGCGGTTCATTCCTTCATCAGCGAAATAAACTCCCCTTGTTTAGTTGCAGGGAGAACCTCTGTTAAATGGAAATATCAACGATCTACCATGAAGTTGGTCCCAAGAAATTGTTCTTGCCTCGAAGAACTGAGTCTCTGTTCAATAAATAAATTGCAGTAAATTTGGACCGAAGCTGGTTACCCCATGTTGCACCATAACAGGAGGGCTCTTCACCGCACCCAAACTGCTATAGAAAGAAAGCTAAGAAATTACAAGCTTTTCGAAAACTTACTTTTTCTCGCAATCTTTTTTCGTTGCTTTTCTGTATAATTAACGATCAATAATATTTAAAAAATCTCTTATCACTTCATTCATTCACGTTTGATAACGCCTTTAATAATTATTTGGCAGTTTTTCTGCTATGCGCTTTTATCCCCTTTCTGTTCAACACGACCAAAACCGGCTCAGTCATCACGCTAGTCTTTCATCACATTTTAATTTCCTCTCAACAAATAATTGATTTTTGCGCAAGCGATGAATCAGTAAAATCATTATGTAGTCTTATGGCAGCGGACATGAATAAATTCAACTATACTTGTGGAGTCGTATTAATTTAGTAACATCTAGGGCGTCCATTGATAACTTTATTCTGAAAAATGCAATTAAATTTGGCCAAAATTACTTCGCTCAAACGTATTACCGTCATCCCGAGAGTGCTTCTCGAAAAATTCGTCTCCAGTTCATTGACGTTCCTTTTTTGACTACAGTTGGTACTGTTTTCTCACTCAGTTTTCAGAAAAATATTTTAAAAGGTGTTGAGTCTATCCAGTTTTTGAGTACTCAACTAGAACCATGCATGCGGCAGCAAGACATCTTAGCCAGGCAGCTCTGACTCTATCGACGGTCTTGCCATATTCTAAGAACTTTCAGGATTGGTAAATATTTTGAAGCCTTTAGTACTGAATGAAACTGTTTTGTTCCCTTTAGCGATGTTTGGTTGTAATTTTTTGTAAATTTTACGCCGGTATGACTGAAAATATCTCAGTGTTTGTAATCCCAGGGAAAAGTTTTATTTTGAAGCGAAACAACTCAATCCAAGTTCCCTGCTGTATCTAAACTTTCAAATTAAAGGTGATCTTCATAAGTTAGACGAACAAATTAAGTCCTCTACCTGTTTCGAAGTCACTTTTATCATTTTCCAACTCGGTGAAGCAAATGGCCACGAATCACGTTTTATAGTTTGCTCGCATACTTTCTATGATCAATCCCAGTATTACTTAAGAATGAAATAATCCTGTACGCTCTAAAATAAAGCGTACAAAATGTGATGTTTACGTCTAAGTTTGGTTATTTAAGCACAAGTACGAACTGACAACATAGCAAAGCGCATCCACTGCAGATTGTTTGTCCGTCGGGCAGCGAGGTCGAGGGAACCTCAGTTGCCTTCTCTAGTACACGCGCGTTGCGGTGCTCCCCTCTGACATCCTCTTCTTGTGAAATATTGAATGTAAAATTAAGGAAGTTTTTTTCAGCAGAAGAGAGAGCTAAAATTATTCTCGTTAGTTGAAGCATGAAAATATGGAAGTTTCTTAACGATAGCTCTCAGAAATTTAGAATTTGAAAAAAAAATTGGAAGCTTATTAAAAATTGAAGTTTTTTCATGTTCGTCAGTATTGTTAAATTTGTCCAATCCAGTTTTGTGAGTGCGAGAAAATGTATATCGGATATTTGAACATTCTCTCCGTGTTTGTGTTTTGCAGCTTTCGTATTTTTGCGCTGCCTGACCGTATAAAAATCGGTGAGTGGTTGAAGTTTTACTTGTCCTCATCCTTTACTACATGTACAGTAAATGAGAGGATAAGGCAAAGTAAGTGGTATTTCATCTGCATATGAATGTTACTTGTTTCTTTTTTCTTTTCTGTTCTAGGGATTGCTGTATGAATTTCAGCTTTGCAGCCTCGAGTTTTGTAATAGCTACTCCTTTCCCCTCCCCCAGCAAACTTTATTTGACCAATGTGCATTATGTTATTCAACAGAGATTGTATTTATTTTATAGTAGCATTCATGAGTATACTTCTCAAAGGCTTGCGCGCTTGCTCATGTTAGGAATACACAAATTTGGCCATAACTCATTACCTTCACAAGATTTACTACGTCCATTGAAACCATAATTTCTGAAACGTTATGGACTCTAAAAAATTTGTAAAGAAACATGATTATCTCGTCTTCTTATAAAATATCAACGTGGAATTATTTTTTAAGTTTTACGATATGAAAGGAAATCGCTGAACACATGGTCTACAAAATATTATTGATTGGGGTAGTACCGACGATCTCTAATATAGTATCATATTTTATCAAGCACGAATTCGCTGAATGAGGTTTCGCGTTATCATGCAGATACGGTTCTGCAGTTGAGTGAGCGGTGGATTCTTAGAAGATTCTGGTGTCCATCGTATAGCTTCTAACAATATAACGCTGCATTTTGTGCCTATTTGGCAGTTTCCATCGACATAGATGACATCGCAATGATTTCCTCAGTACAAAGAAATTTTCCATCGTAAATTTTAGCGTAACCTAAAAGACCCGTATGTTTACAATTAAAATAAGAATAACTGATGAACGTAATGTATAATCAAGTAATTTTGAGACTTGGGTTTCATCAGTGTTACTGAGAAATGCGTGGTAGCAATTTACTTCAAATAAATATAAATTATTTCCAATTAATTGGTTTCAGTAAAAATTAAACAAGAAACAATTGAACCTCATCATTAACACTGAACACGTATACTTCATTGAAATTATATCTAATTAGAAAAACCTGTATTGGCTCGGCAGCGTAGTGCACGCCATGGAAAAATAATTGTTCAATTCTTGTGCTGCCACGCAATTCAGCTTCAATTGATGAAGCTTCATGGCGCAAAAAATCCTAATCGAATCTTGCCTACACTTCACAAAACTCGTAACCATGAAAAATTAAGACATGAAAGGCTTCATAACATATTTGAGAAAGTTCAGGCGACCAACGGAGAAACGAAGAAACTTATGATAGATTTTAAGTTTTCGAACAGACAACAATTGAGCATTAGCATGGTTTGAATTTGTTCGTACGAAAATTTACAATACAAGAAAAACTTGAACCGTATGTTTACCTATTGACACGAAACGACTCGTAAAATCCCTATTAAAAAAACGTAACCATCATTTGTTGCAAAAGAATTTAGCACACAAATTAGACCACATTCGCTTATTTTCAAACTCTCTCCCTCGTTATCAAACCACGGAAATACACTCATTCTTTAAATGTCTGAAGATTTATGTCCAACATAAATCTCTCTACGACAGAAATGACGAAAAGTAAATACAAGAAGCCATTTTTAGTTTCAATACTTTGCCGGTGCTGCCACTGATTTGATTTACCGAGGCTAAAATTACTGCTTCTTTTATAACTGCGTTGATAACCAGCATTAAACTATGTACGCTATTACTTATCTGCATATTTGTATCCTCTGGGTAATGGGACATCGTATTGATTTAATCAAAAGAAGCATTGTTACTTTCGTGTGTGCCGTGCCTGATCAGTGATTTTACGTTAGGATTATTATTATTATTATTATTATTGTTCTTACTAGTCTATCTCTTTCATTTGAAACAAGAAAGTATGCGAAATGAAATATGGGCCAGAAGAAGTGAAAAATTTCAATTTCTCGAGAGTTAATGAAGCCGAGTGCACACGGTTCGTCAAACATGTATAATAATGCTCGACCAAACACATGACACACCTTTCTATTTCCTAATAATGCACGTGATATCCATTCCGACTTCGAATCTGATTGATTAATACACCGAAAATTTTGGAGTTGATGATGCTTATATCACAGATCGACACGCTCATCACCCACTTTCTGCTGGTGGGTGTGACTGACAGACGGAGGAGAAGGAGAATTGCTAAAAAGACGCGGACAGACGCGGCTCCTATTTTGGAATAGATTTTTACTATACATGAGGTTTTAACTCCGAAGACGCTGCATTGGTGTTTCACATGGATTATTAAATTTTAAGAATTTGTCTTCTTTTCATATTGAAGTGCTCTAGAAGAACGCAACGTCTCCGTATCTCTTTAACGCAAATGAGAAGATAGGTTTTGATCATAACTTAGTTCACGCCTCCCTAACCAAAACAAAAGTGTTACTAGAAAGAGGAAGAATGTACGTACCGTTTAGGGTAGGGCTAGGGAACGCAAAATTTATGCACAAGATGTGTTCTAACACAAGATAGAAACATTTAGTATGGAAAGCAGTTCATGAAACAAGTCAAGGAAAAGAGTAATAGGTACTGAAATACAGGGCTGCACTGAACCGAAAATAGATAGTCCTTAACAAAACCAAAAACGCATTTTTTTTCAGCGTAAACAAAACCTATCTAACTTTTAGTTCGGGACCTCACACTTCACTTAGACGAATAACTGATATGAGAAAAGGTGATAAAAACCAAGACAATCGTTTCCGAGCATCAGCTGCACGAAACGCCAGCGTCCCCAACAAGAGAGAAAGAGAAATAACGAATGAAAGCTGAAACCTACTCAACTCCAGATCCAAACCCGCAACAGACTCTTGTGATGAGCGTTGCTGATTTTGCTGTTGGTAGCTTAGGTGGCTGCTGGGGAGCTCTAGTTTCCCAAGGTACACTGACGCGAACAGGCACTGTGAGCACACCTCCTTGGATGTTCGTAACTCAGGTCTCCAACATATCCCAAAAGAACCCTAAGACCCCTAGAAGCGCTGGCGAATCATACGAGTGCGAAATGTTTACATTAGATTATTTTTTTCGTTTCGTGTAAATTTAACGCCATCATCAATATATTATTCGGTAGCAGAGTATTTTGAATCATATTTGAGAACAACTTCCATGAATGCAGAGTGGAGATGAAATGAAGGGCTGAAAAATGCGTGAGTTTGCATTATTTACGTCGTCATGCATGTAGACCGTCAATGCTTGGCAGAGCAGTCATTTGTATTGTACTAATAATAGGGATAGGAAATCGATCTGAAGTTCAAATGAAATTTCAGCAGAGAACTCTGCGCGAGGTGAGGTAAGAGGCCTAAAGTTATCAAATTATTGTACGGAACAGTGTAAAACGAGGCTCTATGATAGAAATGCGAAAATATGGACAATTAGCGCATCGAGAATACATAAATTTACTTACTTGATAATTCGTGAGAACTGCATGAAAGACTTGTCAAGATCGCACCAATGCTGAAACAATAGTTAAACAAATCCTGTCTTTCTTGACAATTTGAGTTTAGAGCATGTTTTAATGACAGAAAGTATCGCTCGCTCTATCATCGCCTTGATCGCCTTGCTGAGGTATGTGCACCGGAAAGTCCTGGCAATAACTATGTCATAGTTCTCATTATATATGGGAAATAGCAGCCCAATAGCGACCATTCGAAGAATGTGTTGTGGCTGACGACGTCTTCCGAAGCCCATGACATGCGCACGCCGAGTCTCAGCTCGTGGCGCAGCGCCAAGCTCTCAACCACATAATATAAATAGACCGGCAGGCTCTCTGGGGGTCTCAATATTGCTCTGCTTTACGGCATATTTTATGAAGAACATTCGGCAGCTGGGCGACGTCCTTGCAGCAGAGAGATTGACGATCATCGCCTCTCGAGACCACCCTTGCGATCTTGTGAGACCTAGACCACCTTCGCCAGCTGTAGGAAAGGCTCTCTAACATTTACCATGAAATTATCATCTCAGAGTCAAACCTTCTCTGTTTTGCAGCGCACAAAATAAATTGAAACAACGTACTTATTGTGTGTTCAATTGAGGTTCAAGCTGATATCTGAGATTCCGAACGTCTCAGATTTACCAGAAAACAATTAAGGTTTTGTAAGAGTGATTTAAGGCAGTAACGAGGACGTGATATCTAAGAGTCGCAGAATGAATCGCTTCACAGTTCGAAGCTGATGAAATTCTCGTTAAACCTGTCTCTGACGTAGTGATTCATGGGCAATTTCCTAGCGACTCCCGAAGGAAATGAAAGAATGATATCGTTCTGCGGAAATTATATTTACGTTGCATGCAGCAAATGAGCTTTCTACAATTTTCTTAAATTTGAATGCTCGTTAAGCTGCAGTCTTCGACATTCTTCCTAGTTCTAGACATGAACTTATCTTCTATAAAAAATAAAATTTCTCTTCGCATATTTTTCAATGAACAATGTCAAAGAACAAACGCATAAAAACAAAATGTCCCTGTCTTCCCTTGAAAAAGAACAAACAAGTGAAATTTCAACTTGGCTCTTCCGAAGCACCAACAAAATTTCAACCAAGAAATTCGTCAAAATTTCTGATTTAACTTCTAAGTATTTTTCTTCGCACTTTCCGTCAAAGCGAGCCTTTAATTGCAGTATAGCGGGTCTTGGGAAGCAGATAATTTGCTTGCACTGCGTAGTCCAGCGTGATGAGGAACACAGCGATGAGGGCGAAGTCCTCCGAGGCGAGCGACAGAGTGAGGGCGTGGTGATAGGACCGCTGCACCAAGTCTGCCGCCCAGCACGCCACCCCCAGCAGGCAGATGCACGGCATGTACTCGCAGCAGCGCACACCAAGCGGGGCTACGATCAATGGTATCAACCTGGACACGGAGACCTCGGAGGGAAGAGCTCCCTCGTTAAGGGCGAATAGAATCAGCGCCGGCACGAGCATGAGCGTAAGGCTCATCAGCAAGGCTCTGCAGCGCACTTGCCGTGCTTGGATTGACAGGAATTTTGACGCGGAATCATAAGAAACCCATTAAGGTATTGACGCGATCTGTGCAGCTGCCAAGAGTGTCACGTAAAGGGGAAGATGCCACGCTAGGTAATAATGCTCTTCTTAACCGAGGAGTAAAAGGGAGATCGCCACTAAGAAAAGCAGGGTCAACCATCGAAGTATTTTCAACTGTCGCTCCAACTTGGCTGACAGCATCATAGTGGCCCAGCAAAACCACCCAATGGCAAGACAGATCGTCGTCACGTAACGCAAAGTTGATGCGTTATGATCACCTGTTGTCTCCGCTAAAAACTGCAAGAGGATGCCGGCAAAGAGTAATGCTGTGCCCCCTTCCATTTTCCAGCGCAGGGCGAACAGCACGAGTCCGAGACACAGGGCAGAAGTTGACGCTATAATATCGGGCACGATTACGGCCATGTCGATTAAAGACAGTTCAGCGTCGTTCAAGAACAGGAGGTCGATGATGTTTCGACGCAAAGCATCTACAAACGGCAGCAGAGGCAGGAGTCTCAGGGACTCGGCGAGGCGCCGAGGCTTTTAACATTTCGGGCTCATTTCAATGATCATCTTTCTTCTTTGCTCACATGCGTGGACAAAGTATTAAATAGTAACGATGACTGCACATTGCAACGAGTGTATCAGTGCTACGATGGTGCTGATAAATCTGTACCTTCTCTGTACAATTTTTTACAGTTTTTATTAAGTAAAAATTTAAAATACACATGTTCTCAGTTTCGTCATGCTGCTTCAAATATCTTCATTTCATTTTTTTTTAAATTATATCACATTTTATCTCATCATTGTTTACAAGAATTTGCATTTATGAACGTATTTTGTGAACATGAGACTTGAATATAGTTTAGAATGTCCGTCTGTGAAGTCCTTTCAAAATACTTCCACCCATTTAATAAATACATGTGGTGAATTAAAATGCAAATCCTTTTCACTTGAGAAGAACCAAACTTCATGATTTTTTAAGGGTTGGCTAAAATTCACTGTTCTTACTAATACATTTACTGTACAACAATCATATGAAGTGCAGAGTCTCTTGTGAATTACGAATGATAAAAGTGTTCTTGGAATTTAATCCCTTTGTATCTATGATACGCATGCGATTCCATCATGCATGATAGCGTGGCTCCCCAAGTAGCTTAAGAGACGATTACATTGCTAAGAAAGCTTTAAGTATGTCAGTTAATTTGAAATTTTTGACAATATTCTTTTGGCTACTGACTCATACAAATTTTTTTGAGGCCTGCAAAGGAAGAAGTTTTAGTAAATATTCCGGATGCTTCCCATGAACAAAAACCAAATGTAATAAAGGAAATTTCTGATTAACCTGTTACTCTGAGAAGCGAGATAAACCTGATACTCTGTTCATTAGTGACGCCAAATGAACAGCAAAACGTTCGCCTACGCCTGGATAACAATTGAAGATTATAAAATATAATTTAGTGTTAAATAAGTGTCTCATAGATTTCAGCTTTCATTTGAAATTACCTAGAATTGCAAATTTCTAAAATTTTTTACACTATAAATGTTAACATGAGGAAAATAACATCCAGTCCGTGCAACGAAACGCGAAACGCGAAAAAAATAAAAATTGACATAAATGGTAGTTTATTTTGAAGAATATAATTGCACTGCGATAATGATCTCCAATGCCAAATATTTTTTTTCAATTTGATAAAGATGTCTTTAATAACGTCTACGCTGCTCTACTAACACCTGTTTGAAATCCACTGAACCAGCTGACTGTAATAAATTCAGCCGTTACTTGAAATAAAATTGCCTTACTCCTCTATGTAGGTACATATTTCCAATTTACTCAGGTCAATTTTTACTCGATATTCGTCACATCCAGCATGAAGCTCATTTTGAAATGTCCTGCTCATTACAGGTGGAACATGAAGCTCACGTTGAGGTGGAACTTTTCATTTCTCGTTTCAGGTGGGATTTTCGACCCGTACGACCACCGCCAGGAGCTTGCATTTCGCTACGCGGTTGAGCGCGTCAACCAGGACCGGTCGACGCTGGTGCGGTCCGCACTGCTCGCACAGATCGAGAGGCTGCCGGCCGACGACAGCTTCCATGCCTCAAAACGAGGTGAGTGGCGCTTTTCAAACTCGCTCTTAATGACACAAAACTGTTAAATTCTACTCTAAGACATAAATACAGATAAAATTTACCTGTCTTGAAATTCTGCCTTTGTTTTTTCTTTGATGTTTATATAATAAGGTCATGCGGATTATTTTCAGTACCTTGTAGCAATTCAGTAAAACCGAAAGTCTGGAGCTAAGTGTGTTTATCTCTTAGCCCTTCTTGTCATGTGAGATGAGTTGGAGTTCAACTAACGAAGAGATAGGGGAGAGTTTTAGAATGTTGTCTCTACATTGTTCTAAGCAGGAAGAATACCAAAATAAATATATAATAGGTTCCGAAATTATGTGCCATCTCCAGTAAAAATTTCTGAGAAATACTATTTATCACTCAAGTTCATTCAATTTGAAACCGTTGTTAAAAAAATAATGGTGGTACCTGATCAACTCCATTAATAAGTCGGCAAATAGTACTCCCTAAACAACATAACCTATTGCATGTACAAGAAAATGCAAAATATGACGAGAAAAAGCGTATCGTAGCAGTCTTTGACAACCTTTATGTTGTCCTGAACCTGAGGAACCTGAGGAAGCACTGTAAATGTTGTATACGACATGCATTCCTTCATGCTTGCAACTCGGAATAAAGGCGTGACGTCGAACTGAAGAAAATAATACCCACATACTTTTTACGCTCTAAAATAAAGTCGTTGGAGCAGGCAAAATACTGGAATAAAATGCCTACGCAAATGAATTTTTCATATGTTTGAAAAAACTTGAGGTTTGACCTCTATTTGCTCTCTATCCATAATTACATGAATAAAACTTTAACTGATGAAGGGGAAAAAGTTGATCAATGCGAGTGACAGATTTTGAGCAGTTGGTGTGTGCTTAAACTGGCCATCACGGTCATTTAATTAAATATAGTAGTGAATTCATACTTTCTTGCTCTTAAATTCACGCTCCCAGAACAGTTTGTACCTTATTGGAATCAAAATTCGTAACTCAGTCATTGCCGAAATCCGTAAAGATATCGTACAAAATTTGAAAAGCATCTTAAATCTCTATTTCCATCAAAGTATTTATGACATTGAAGAGTAAATATCTTTTGATAGTTTATTCAAACTAACAGTATTGTACAATGTATTAAGGGATGTTAATGAATGTATAAAATGAATTGTTCTCATATGGCTCATTTAAAACATCATACATTTAAGCACTGAATTCTGTGTCGTTCCTCATCTGTCTAGTGTGCGACTAGTCTAAGTGTACAAGGTTTAATATAAATATAAATGTGTAACTCAGAAGAGCGTTTTCCATAGGATGGCCCAAAATCGCTGAAGTTGTCAAGTTCAGCAAATAACTATATTCGATTGTGTCCGTTGTAATAGCCTGAAAACGTAATCCAATTGGAGCATCACTTATGGAGAATGAATTGTTTAAGTTCTTCAATATTACTGGCAAAAAGGAAATCCACTTTTTGTCTTCCAGAACTGCATTTAGAGAGCAAATTTTGACTGTTGGACTTGACCGGATGCTTATGAAGTGTCCAATACTCTGCTCGTTACTGAGCTTCAGTGTTTAATAAGGAGTAATAAAGCCGCTTTCCCCATGTGTCAACTCCAATAGCTCAGTATAACTTTTTCTACAACTACTATACCTGTATTAATTAGTTGAGACACAATAAAACACTTCCCGCATACCATTTACTTAGTTTTAAGGCATTTGAAAATCCAATGTACCAGATGATATGTATCAGACTTGATTGATTGGAATAAAGCATCCTTTACTGGAAGAGACGACGTTGCAGTGTGTCAGCTGCTGCGTTCCGGCGTCGCGGCCATATTTGGTCCGCAGTCCGAGAAGACGGCCAACCACGTGCAGAGCATCTGCGATGCCCTCGAGGTTCCTCACATCGAGACGCGCTGGGACTTCAAGCTGCACCGAGACGAGTACTCCCTCAACCTCTACCCTCACCCGACTTCTCTTAGTCAGGTCAGAGGCAAACTTATCCAGAGTGACAGAAATGTTAAGTTTTACGCCACGTTCTACATGTTACGTATATACATATGTTCAGAATTAAGTGGTATCTATGTTTTTTCAAATAGTAACGCCTTACTTTCGACTATTTCTTGTCACCTTGTATTTTTAAAACCCTAATGTTATAGTATGTAGAACCAAAATAATTGGTCGTAACGTAGATAATATTAAGCATTTTTACAGGAGAAAAGTGAAAAATATTTTACATTTTGGTTTTAGAGGGTCGAACAAACATACAGAAGCAGCTATCGCCTCTGCTCTCAAATTCGATGAAATAGCAATATGCTGTTTATAATAATGATAATGAAATTTGAAGGGCTATTGCCCTCTCATTCCTCTTTCACCCTAAGCGAAGGCGCGAATCATGCTTAAGAGATTAAATCCTCGAACTATTTATACTGTTTTCTTCTCCTTCACGACACTCTGAGTGAGAGCGTCATAAGTTCTAATTAGAATTGATGCAAAGCACAGTTGCAAGTAAACATTCTCTATTCTTATATGTTGCCATATCCTTCATCAATCTCTATGATACTTTTGTTAATTAACTCCTTTTCGACGAGCCCTTTTTTCAAAATGTTCAAAATTAACCTGAATTGAATGCTCGGAACTGTCTTCGAAAAATTTAGAGTGCTTAGTTGAACTCAGTTGTTCAAGGCAAAGTTTTAAATTTACGCAGTGCAGGCAACTGATAGGCAGAGAAGCCTGTCACACGAGTCACCCTCTGCCAAGTGCCGAACTGCTATAGAAAAGAAGCAGGGAAAAAACGGTCACGGACTCATGAAGCAAAACGAAAGTCACGTTAAGATATTTGCCGTGTTCAAAGACTCATTGATAATGTCAGTAGGCAAGTTATTATGCATTTATTTCAGGGATAACTTGATAGACTTAGAAGTGGAGCAGCACTGCGCCGATGGAGATATTTCTGCCGCATACATTCTGTAAAATATCATATTTGTCTATCTATTCTTAACGAATGAAAGGAAAGTCTCAGCTGAAGACTTATGAAACGTTTTCTTTTACCTGTTCGTTATTTTCGACTACTGTTTAGAGAAAAAGATGCTCGCGTAAGTCCAATATATTATTTTAAATTTTATGCTATAAATAATTGCTATGCCATGTGTTTGTCTAATGCATCGCAGCCAAATGATACCCACGTTTATGAACGAAACGAAATGCTGATGACAAGTTGAAAAATATCTCAAGTCGCATTTAAGTCAAGATCACTATCGCTAATCTTGACGGCAGCCGACGCCGCTGCATCATATATCATTTTAGCGTCTTGCTTTAATTAGAGTTCCCTTGCTTCTTATGAACAGAACAATAGTGAAGTGGCCATTTCTTGCGCACACTCCAAGACAGAACATGGTGAGTGTCTGAATCTAGGATTGCACAGCAGGCAAAAGTGAGATTTTCAGACTAGGTTTCGAATTGTTCTTCATGATGGCAATGCCAATGAATTTGTACGTTTTTAAATAACTTCTTCGTTTATCAGAACTATTGCAACCTGAAGAACCTTTAAACGCAAAAATTGTGCGAAAAAGAATGAACAAGAGACTCCACTGCTCAGACAATCAGTTTCAAAGAGCAAAATGTTATCGTAGAATCCGCACGAGCCTTTGAATACGTTTATTTCTTTCTCAACATTTATCTCTTCAACATATATACTATGCTTCTTACATGTATTCATAGATATACTATTAAGTTGCTGAAATCCTCACTCAAGAAACTTAACTTCATTGTAACTGAGACAGTTCGTGTTCATATTCAAACAACACGTCAATTCATTTAAACATAAGAATAAAAATTCTAAATGTGCTTCAAAACGTGAATCCTCAACGTAAAAGATCGAAGTATATCTTTGATTAAACTCTGAATAATCTTGATGTTTGCCAAAAGTTTGCGTCCCTAATTTCACAAATTTCATCAATCATGATATACTTCCAACCACATTGTTTGCCTCTACAACAGCCATTAAACTTCATTCTAGCTTGTTTGTTTACGATGCAAACGTCAGAAAATGCGCAAATCGCTTATTACCTTCTGAGCCTCCCGATGCTTGTTTATGACCAATCGGTAAGAGACAGTCTGCCTCACCACTGCCAAATTTATGGGGGTGACCGACCGGCTATTTGCTGCCCGCATATCTGTGAAGGGCGTGCGACTCACGGCTGGGCCACGTCCGATTTCCTTTCACAAATGTTGTTACAAAAAAGAGCCGTCAGAGTAACTCAAAATGGTGCCCTTATTAAGTTCTTAAATTTTGTTGAACCATAAGTTTAACGTCCGAATTCAGGAATTTCCCATCGTACGACGTGCTTTTATTTATTTATTCAGCTCCCGATAACTGTTCCTTTATTAGTGATTTAAAATTGAAAACGAAGAGTTCGCTCTTTTCATCCTCTTTATCCTGGTTCATCTACGTTTCAGAGAATTGTCCGAGATGATATTTTGAAGTGTTATGATTTCTCAATTAATAGTCTTCAATTTTGCTAGTTTTCTTTCGTTCCCCAAGAAGTTGAAGAAAAACTGAAACATTGTCAAAATAAGATTACATCAACCACTTCATAAAAAAGAGCGGAGTCTTCGAAATTTTTCTGCAATTAAATGCATAATTTATAGTTCAAAAACTATATGTATTTTGCATAATCACGGTAGGTTGGTTTGTCTTGACTTTTCACACCAAAGAAATCTCAAGTGAAAACATTTCGTCTTCTTCATCAACTGAAACGTAGAGGGTATTTTTGATAACATAATGCAAAAATCATCAAAAATCGAGCTGGAAAAAAGGTGAAAGGCTTGTCCAGACCAACTCAATAATTCTATTGTTTTGGTCTACTACAAAGTGAAGAGATACGTAAATAATTTTATGAAAAAGACTAAGAAACTGAATTTCGTTGAAGAAAACGCCACAAGCTATGTGCAGTAAAAGAAATGGCAAACATATGTACTCGCGCATGAAATCATATAGCTAATTGTTTAGTCATACATGGATAAATTTTTCAAAAAAGTGAATATTCATTGTGACTCTACCAATTAAAAGCAGAGTCTGACTTTTATATTGTTCTTCACCAACCCTGAGTACTTCTTGATTTTTAAAATTCCTGATAAGGTTTTCACGACAGGGTGACTTTGGGGTATCAATTCAAAACAATATAATATACGACAACCAGAGCGAGCTGAGTGGACAACTCTCGGATTACTGCTCCTACCTCCTTCTTCCACAGATATCAAATCACTGGCTCAAACTCAGCTCAAAATCTATGGATAAACAACCTATAGGCCTTCTTTTGCGCAGGCTTACTATGACGTGCTGAAGCGCCTCGAGTGGAAAAGTTTCGTGGTGTTGTATGACAGCAGCGAAGGGCTCATCAGGCTACAGTCGCTGCTGAAGTCTGACGATTGGACTGTGACCGTCAGGCAGTTGTATGAAGACGCCGACTGGAGGTGAGGTGACCATCTGTATGCAGGAATACAGTAAATTAACTAGCTGCACAGAAATGTCCACTGAAGGTAGGGCACCCAACTGCATGGAAATGACTGCATAGAAATGATTTGATGCTACTCACTTGACTGAATGGAAATGCCAACTTTCTTTCCATCTGCACTTCTAGTTGATATTGGATTTATATTTATTCTACTTCATGCTACTTCACTGTCGGCTGTAGTCGGTATCCTCACGCACCTGGGTGTTGCATGAGAATGCCGACTATAGCTGGCAGTGAAGTAAATGAAGTAGAAGAAATATAAATCCAGTATCAACTAGAAGTGCAGATACAAAGAACGAAAGATGAGTATTTTATGCGAGTTTCATTCATACGTATTTCCTCCTGCATTAGCTTGCCAGTATTAAGAAGAAGTAGACGTTTCTATCTTTCATTTCAGTACTAATTGAATTTTACCCCGATACATATTTAATCCAACAAACCGATAAAGAATGACTTACGTGTATTTATTAATCTCCTTGTGTAGCAAGCATTACTCAGTAAACGTCTGATTTAATTTTTTCCAACTTTTTTCACCCAATTTCAGTGATTTGAAAGTTTGATTTCAGCATTCTACAGTATAACATCATTCCAGCCATTGATACGCCAGCTATTTTCTTTGCTTACTGCTGCATTAAGAGTTATCTTCAATTAAAAAAAAAACAATATTTATCATTTTGCAGACCACTTCTTAAGGATATCAAAAAAAGTCAGGAGACCAAAATTGTGATCGATGTGAAGCAAGAGAGAATATTCGACATCCTGAAGCAGGCAGCACAGATCGGACTCATGAGGGAATACCACAGCTACTTCATCACTTCCCTGGTGAGATTGCCAGTGCTTTACCAGTGGTCCTGATCTCGGGCGTTAGAGTGACACCGATTATTTTCTTTGCCCAATTTTTTTTTTTGAGTTTTCGCATGATGCAAGGTTGGGGAAAAAACTTGGGGTCAAAATTTGAAGGTATTTAAATCACTATTTGAGTAAATTAAAATAAATTCCACAAGTTATTATTTTCGTTGTTTTCAAATAAATAAGATGGGAAACATTAGGTCGTGACTTCGCTTGTCAAGGACACTATTTTTTGATGAGGGAATTTAAAGGCCAGGTGATTTTTTCGGTAAGCAACGTTTGACATTTACTACAAACTTTTTTCAATGCTGAACCAATTCTACAATACCTACTACCTTCAGTATTTTGAAAAACTTAAGAAAGACTTGTAATTGCAGAATTAGGCTCAGATTTACGCAATCATTGAGTCATATTCTGCAATCCTGTTTAGTGCAACACGTTTCTGTTAACCTAGCAGACGATGCTCGCTTTCATATTGCAGGACCTCCACCTGGTTGATTTGGAAGACTTCAAGTACGGGGGCACAAACATCACCTCCCTGCGCCTCGTGGACTCAAACAAGCCCGAGGCTGTCAAGTTCGTCGAGGACTGGAAGTATGGGGAGCTGCGGTATGGCAAGACCATCGACGATGACATTGCGCAAATAACAGTAAGGGATCAGAATGTCATTCTCTCCTTTGAAGCTTTAAAAAAAAGTTTTATTACAGGAAAGAAAGAAAGATAGGAAAAGTGGCATCTTTCCAATAAAGTTGATGCATAAGATGCATGATACTGGGTTTTAAAATGACAACGTATACGTCCTTAGTTAGTAAACGAACATGGGTGTTGCGACAGCCCACGACAATGTTTGAACAAAAGATTGAAAGAAAATCATAAAAATGTATTCCCGTGGTCAAGTTATTCCAAGTTTGATAATGTTTATAAATGAATGAAGTAATGAAAGCATAGAAACAGAGATGCATTGGTGCAAAGCGTGTTTGACAGTCTCTACGTATTTTGACATTTGAGTCGTTGCTTTTACGATATCAAAGAATAATTATGAAAGTGCGACGGGTAGAAGTGAATAATTCCGTATTCAAAACTAAAAGATCGGAATGATGGAAATTCGAAAGTATCTTTTCGTGCTTACATATCAAAATAATAGTAAGCAACTATACCTCGGGGAATATGTTTTAATTAACATAATAGATTTATGATCTTGCTGACATAAATCGTGTAGGAGCAAGAAAAATGAAAGATCTGACTTATTTTGTGCCAGAAATATAATTTTTATTTTTCCAAATATTTGTACAGGCGCAAGTGTGGGAACTTGTTAAAGAGAACACAGAAAGCTTTTTTGTCTTCCAGTTCCTTCCAGTTCCAGCGGCTGTAGCCTTGCTCTCTTTTACGATTGTGACGGAACTCCAATTATGGATTATGATGAAACTCAGAGTCTGATGAGAATATTTTTAAAAATCATGAACGTATTATTCAACAGTAATTGTAAAATTAATGATCAGATAGTTGAGGGAAGAGAAATTCTCACGACAGAGTCTCACATGAATGTTCGTGTTAGCAGAGGCAGTCACACGCACGTTAATGACAACAGAGACAGCAGAAATGATCCCCAAAAAATACCACACGACATACTGTACATCAGATAAAAACTTTTTAATTGTAAAATGCGAAGGTCATCGATTAGAGACTAAACATCTTGGAGTTTTTTCGTTTATTTTTAGTCGCTAGCAGCATAACTCCATTGCCACTTTTCCGTTTCATAACAGCATTTTGGTCAGCCAAGCGTAGGAATTGCTAATCATATTCTCCAAGCTTGACGCTAAGGGTGCGTTCTCGCTCCGCGCAGACGGAGTCCGCGTTGATGTACGACGCAGTGCATCTGTTTGCCCGAGCTCTAGATGACCTCGACCGCTCGAGGGAGGTGCACATCACGCCCCTCTTTTGCGAGGGGGACAAGACCTGGCCGCACGGCAGCTCTCTCATCAACTTCATGAAGTGGGTGAGTCACTGAGGGCTGCGCACTTTTTCAAACGGAATGAATATGTTTGTTGCACCTCACTTTTAAGGTAAATAAAGATATTATTAGCTGATTGGATACATCCTGGTTTGAACAATGATATTGAATAGTGTTCGCCAGCTACTATCCGAACAGAATTTAGCGTTCGGTTCCTTTACGTTCCTCATGTAAATTTATAGCGAATCATGCAGGTCATTTACATTTATACTTCACCAATTCGTCCCAACGGCTATTAACCTTAATACTAGTGAAAATGGTTCAGGAAAAAGAATTCAAGTAATCGAAGGCAAATCTGCTCGGCTTATCCCATGTAGGTCGCAAGCAAACAATACTAACAGCTCCTTGATAAAAATGCACAAATTCTTCATTGTTATTTCGCTGCTTCCAGCAATCAGTGGTGAATCGCGAAAACTGAAATGACTATTACTTATGTAAAGAAAATTAAAATTAGACTGTAATTACATAGTTACAGTTCATAGATGTGTGTACGTTTTCCACATTGTCTAGAAATGAAAATACGTTTCTCTGTTCTATACGATCCAAAACCCGCTGGGTTTTGGCTAATTCGAGAATACACTGAGACGTTAACTGCATTCAAGGCGAGCAAACAGATATACGTAAATAATGAGTGAGTGATAATGTTGTGTGTATAGAGACTATACATACAGTGTGATTCAAGCGCAAATACTTTCCAAAGTGAATAGTTACACAGTCTTGATCAATGTTAAGATTCAGTGGAGATAACATTGGTACACATTTTACACTGAGCCAATCCGAAGAAATCCTCTTTGCCTGCGTCGACGTCAGGAGCTAACATCCGGTGGATGCATTTTTTGACCTTCTCTGGTTAATCGGCGAATTCCAAATTATGTTAAGAGTCTTTAAATGAAGGCTCGCTAGTATATATATACTTCTATTTGCATTACATAAATTATATCGAAACGTTGTATCATGTAGCTTCAAGCCTTGAAAATTGCTCACTTTCTTCACATTTCATTTCTGGAGTTATTGTATTGTTAATTTCAGATTCATTTCATTTCCTTAGTGTTCCTGGAAATTTATTCTGTCATACACGTTAAACGGCTTTCATCTTGGTTTCGTTATGCTTCAATTTATTGTTGTTTTGTGCAATCATTATTACCTACACCTGACAGTCAAAATATATTATATTTAAAGCTATCCATTTACCAATGTAAGGATAAACATGTAACTGGAGATGAACGATTTAATATTTGCGCTTTGATCCTTCATTTATTTTTAAAAAACTGACGATTTTAGTGTTCTGATGCATAACAAGTGCTTCGTTTTGTATTTTCTAGCCACAACGAGTTCTCTTCATGCAATACAAAAACTGAACAAATTAATTTAACGCCTTATTTCTTGACGCTCAGATCGATTGTCAGAAGTAGATGCTGATAATTTATTCTGATGTCTCTAAAAAAGCCTCCAAGTATTGAAAATCATAACTGTTGCTCCCTTACTGACTTCGTACGTGAAGCGCAGCGGAAATTAATAGACTTCTCATATCTCAAAGATTATATGATGCGCTATTTCCTCTCTACAGTACAGCTCTCAGCGCAGTGAAGCAGACCCTTCTGGCGGCAGGAGTGGTGCCTTCGACAGTCTCAACCCTGGGGACATGAGCATGATGCCGAACATGCCCTACGGCATGCCCTCCAACGGCAGGCCGGGCCTAGGTGTCATCCCTCCCATGGTGTCGCCCATGGACAACAGATACGGCAGCATGATGATGCCCTTAGGAATGCCATACGCTAACATGTCTCACCGACCCTTAGACCTGGTCCAGGTACGTTCAGGTACTCTTTGGAAAACGTCGCAAATAACACAGCTACAGGCCTCACGTTAAAAGTATCTCATTGATCTATAAGTGTGAAGCGAGTGTACTTACAGACGTTGTATAGATCAAGGCATAGCTCGACGTTTCAACCTTGAGAGACTACTTGCTGTCTTGATACTCGGCAACAGTGTTTCGACAGACAGATTTTCTTTCAGCCAGTAGGGTGCAGAACACAACGTAGACAAATTATTTTAGTGTTTTTCACCTGCGCTTCTGAAGGCTGAAAATATAAACTCCTCAGCCCAATATTCCATCAATGACCATTGCTTTTTTTATTTATATATGACTACTGATGGGCTCAACACAGAAGCACCATTTTCATTTTGTCATGGGTCGGTAAATGTCAATTGTTAAAAGCTATGAGCATTTACACTAATCGTGTGAAATAATAAAATGAGTAATAAATTGTAATTGAGTAATAGAGTAATTGAGTAATACAATTTTTAAAAATTATAGGCTTATGAGTAGAACAGACATGTAAACGTCCGTGTATGTAGCTGTGTGTATCTTTTTCCTCATTCTAAAACAATAAGCGTACCACCAAAAAGTTTTATATCACAAATTTTTTTTACAAATAAATATTTTAACTTATTGATTTCTTAACCAAGTATATTCTTAACTGCACCTAGGCTAGGTAAGCATGATGGAGCAAAGTTTGGCCTAAAAAAATTGGCAAAATTTGGACTACAAAATTTTCGCCTTTAACTAGGCGAACATCTCACGAGTTGCTCGCCCTTGCACAGGTGTACGGCCTGACCGGCCTCATCAAGTTCGACACTCGAGGGTTCAGAACAGACTTCGAGCTCGACATCCTAGAGCTGGATTCTAAAGTCGGACTCAAGAAGGTATTCAAAATGTTGTGAGCGTTGTGAAAATACTTTGCGCTTTTAGCCCCGGAACCCTTTCCTCTTGTTTATGAGTAAATTTAAATTTAATGATTTAAGTTTGCGTGCTCGCTGAATGCGTTCTAGGCAAATAATGTTGTATTAAAGTGTTTGTAATCTACTCAAAAGCTATCTCAAAATTCATGAGTTATAATTTTGGAGAAATTTGTTAGGTTTAATCCCTTTGTTTTTATGTGCTCAATTTCCAAAACCTTCGTACCTTGTAACAAATATTGGCCTCAAATATTTCATATATTAAAACTGTGTGTAGGGTATTGGCTAAAATAACACAGGAGCCAACAAGCTTCCCTTAAAAGCCTGTCTCAAGGCCTTAAAAATTCAAAGGAATGTGTCATATGGATGAGTTATTTTGATGCAGTTTCATACCAGTCGTACCGAAATACTTAAATATATTAAGATTTGCTCAGTTAACGTCTAAACGTCAACTGACTCAACAGATTCAACTCAACTGACGCCCATATTACTGGTTTAAATAATAACAGCATTTTAAGCCCTCTGACATCATTTTGATGATAAATTCGAAACAAATATTTTGAAATAGCATAGCAAACTCTTTGCATTGACGTGCTAGCACCTTAATATGGTAGTGCCCCTAACCCAAAATCGTTATTCTTCATCTCAGTGTAATTTTACTCAAGCGCTGTTTAGGTCCACTGTATTATTTTCTCAAGGTTGGCGTGTGGACCCTTGAGGCCGGAGCGAACTACTCGCGGTCCCTCGTGGAGGCATTGTCTGGAGTGGCCCTCAATCTGCAGAACAGGACCCTCGTCGTCACTACTGCACTTGTGAGCGTCTGTGTAATGATGCAAATGTTAGCTAGGATTCCCATTCCGAACACCCAAACCGGAAAATGCTCTGCGCAGGAATTATTTGAATGCTGTAATATCAGACGTTGAAAATCGCGAACAGTTACGTTTGTAGCATCGCTCAATAGACTTTGTAGTTCAGTATTTCTCACAAATATCAGAGCTCTTCTAAAAACCTTTTTCTGAACAGATGTCGTAGTTACAATCAAATCATTACGTTTAGTTAAAACGTCTAACTACTGGTGCTGTATGTAATCACATGTGGTTGAATCATTGCTTTCAACGTGTTGGGAATGAAAAGTTAGACTCCATACAGTTCTGATTGAGGCAGTTAGAGCTCACTGCTTGTAACTTGTGTTTGTCGTGTGCGGCAGGCAGCACCGTACACCATGCTGAGAGAGGCGTCGGAGTCCCTCACTGGCAACGATCGCTTCGAGGGATTTTGCGTTGATCTCATCCATGAAATATCGCTGGACCTCGGCTTTAACTACTCCTTCCAGGCAAGTGTCCAGAGAATGTTCTTCTCAAAAATCCTTGAGTAGAATGTTGAAAAATGGGACTTTATCTCTTCGCATCCAGATGAGAGCTTCCTCAGCTGCTGAGTAGAGGAACATTCATTTGGCTACAATGAATTGAAGAAAACGATGAGCATGCTTTGCAACTTATGAGGCTTTGCTTGCAATGATGCCTCGTTGTATTATTCTGACATGAATTTGTACGCAATGTCAAACTGAAGATTTGAGCTCGCATTTTTGAATGACAGATTAATGAAAGAAAGGCCTAATGTGATGATATTATTTTCCTTACTATATATAGCCGACATTCACGACGAGAAAAACGAATACCTACGAAGTTTTTCTTCATCATGTTTTCTGGATTCATCCAATTCAGGAATGCTTTCAGAATTTATCCAATTGATGAATTTAGTGATGAATTATTTGGGTGTGTTGCAGCTGGTGGCGGACGGGGAATACGGCAGCAAGGACCAGGACACCGGCGAGTGGAACGGCATGGTCAGGGACCTCCTCGACCACGTGAGGAGGGACGGGAGGTAGCTGGGGAAGCTAAGGAGTAGAATTTAATACAAGGAGTAAAAAGTGTCAAACGTCACTTCTGGTTGTAGAATTTTGAGAAATGGTGATATAAAAAACCAGAACTAGTAGAGGGTGAAAGAAAACAGCTCATTGTTAAATAGTTACTGCAAATTTTTGATTAAAAAACTGGTACGGTTTTACAACTCGTAAATAATCTAAGCAAAATTGAAGAATTTTGGCTTCATGTTCTCTTCTATCCTTAGTTCATTACAACTAAAAAATTTCAAGAACGTTGCGGTTGGTCTTTATATACAATCAAACAATGCTTGACAGAGCGAGGAATAAAGTACACCGTTATACTTATTAGTAGTACGAGTCTTCAAAAATGGACGTTCCGACTTCAAAGAGTCATTTTGTTTTCTTGTTCTCAACTCTTTAATGAATATATCAGGCCTAAACAAATACAACACATGAAATTTTGTATGTTTCAAAATTATAAAAATACCTGTATGTAATAGTTCTTGGCTAAACATTTACTAATTAGCGTGGCTGGAATGACTTAAAACAAATGACTAGTATGTCAAGGCATGAAAAATATCTGCTAGAGTCCAAACGGAAAACTGGGAAATTAGAAGATGAACCAAAAACTAAGAATTATTTCCAACAAGGGAGCACAGTGACGGAAGTGAAGATAAAAATTTCATAGTCAGAATTTTTAGGCTCCTCTATATAGTGTGTACGAATGTTTCTAAAATTTACGTTTATTGTTCACGATATTTTCAATACGTTCATCTAACTTCATAGACGTTCATCAGGACTTTTTAAAAACACTTACAAAGGAGTTTTTGAGATATTTTGTATAAAAAATTCATGCTACTGCATCTGTACCTACTGTTATTAAAAAAGGATATAGCTGTGCAGTCTCTTATTTCGGTGAACAATCTAAAAAATGAAAATAATCTTCTAGATCGCTTATCGAAATATTTCATGCGCATTAAGCTAGTCTTATTCTCACGAATGAAAATTTAATTTTTTTTAACTTCAAAGCTAAACTGTGGAGATGAAGGTATCCCCTCTTCTGTTATATATCAATATAATTCCGCATTGTGAGCGTCTGAATACGTGGGCTCCACTACAAAAACCCTACGTGTTTGTGTATCAGAGCATAACGGCAGGAACCTTATCGCCGATCTCCCACTCTCTAGTGAGCCATTCGCTCCCTTGCTGCAAAGTGCAATCCTTCTGTAAAACTAGCTAACTTCAATATTTTAGAATCCGTGTCTGCTGTCCGAATTAAGGAGTCCCTTTTTATTCCCAGTTAAATGACACACCCAGTTAGCTCATCCACTACATGTAGTTTAATATTTTCATTTAGTTTTACTTTATGCCACTTATTGAATTCTTTTAACGCATTTCTCTGCCAATTTCAGAATAAATTTAATGAGATTGACTCTTTTAACCCTTTCGAGTCTATTTTCACGAAATTTATTTAGACAGGTAAAAATACATGTTGTAGTTTCATTACCCAAGTGGAAACAGATTGAGTACAAAATAATTTAATTTATTTACATATTCTACGTATATTATATATGTATAATACATGTATGTAAGAGGTATATTATAAAAATTATAGCATTAGCACTATGGTGTCTCAGCAGACTTGTTAGTTAATGTGTACTGAGATGATTATGTCCCAGTAGACAGTCATGAACAATAGGGTTTAAATAATCTTGAATGTATATTTCCTTTAAAGTAGTACAAAAATAATTAGACTCTGTAAAAAAATCTGAACAATAATTTGTAAAAAATACATGGGAAAATCTACAAGAAAATCCTAGTAAAAATGTGTAAAAAGTGACTTCATCAGCAGTAGCGGGTAAACTGGGTGCTATTGCTCTTAGACATTGTGCAATACATAGCGGAAAAGAGGCGCAAATAATTGATGAATCTATAACTGTCTGTTTCGAAGTAATAGAATACGTTTCTGAGACATATATCACCCTTGGACTTTTAAAATATCTGGTGGGACATATATGTCCCAGCAGACTCAAAAGGTTAAATCAAAGCATCCATTAATAAAGGCTTAACCTTCTTCATTAAGAAAATTGACGTGTTTTTACCGTGCAATCATTCCTTCAGAAGCTAGACGTAGAAACCCTCATTTTTGGACCAAAGCTACTATTCTTCAAAACTCTCATGCTTTTATTTTATCTTCACACTCAAATACAGTTGAATTTTTATCTAAAGTATCAGCGCTTTTTACTTTTGATCGATAAAATGAATCTAACGATCTTTATGATTAATTTTTTAGCCATCGTGAATGAGTGGCCCTGCAATATCTTAATTGAAAGATAATTGCATCAACTTGCATCACAAAGACATCATGTGGACCGAGAGCAATGCGAGTATTTGTGAATTTTCCCGGAAAAATTTCTGTATGAATTCTTAGCATGGAAGTTCATGAAAATTTTCTATAACTGGTATTCAATAAATATGAATTCATTTCATTTCTTCTATTCCTGGGTTGTCCTACAGAAAGCTGACCTCGGCATCGTGGACTTCACCATTACTTACGAGCGAGAGGAGGCGGTTGACTTCAGCATGCCCTTCATGAACCTTGGTGGGAATATTTAGATCCCATTCTATCTTTAAGAATTATTTCCAATGGAAATATACAAATTGCTATATGAAACAAAGCAAGAGAATTTTCATCCAATACAGTAAACTAAAATATGGAATAGGAAGTTCTTATATAAAATATCAATCGCTTCCTCACACCATGGACAGGAAAATATCTATGCGCAGCTCGTTTATTGAACTTCTACCCGTATCGCAGTTAATGACATTGTTCTAAATTAAGTCACAACATGCTGTTTACAAGGGCAGCGGTTTATTACGACCAGGTATCAGCATCATATACAAGAAGCCCACAAAAAAAGCCCCTAGCCTCTTCTCGTTCATGTCGCCCTTCTCGGTCGACGTATGGATCTACATGGCCACAGCCTACCTGGGCGTCTCCGTGCTGCTCTTCATGCTGGCCAGGTGAAGTCATGCTTTACTTGATGCGTTTCATTTAGAGAATCAAATCGCATATTATCGTCACTGGTTTGATAATCGATATTTTTTAATTAATAAAATTCCCTAGTAGTCATAATTTCTCCTCTCTAAATTTAACTATTTTACGATAAGAACAGTTTTGGTATTATATTTACGGAAAAATTAATCAAGGTTATTTTGATTGAGCTAATATGTTACTCCCCTCAAGGTGAGCTTTTCTCTCAGAGCGCTGTCCATGCTTTGCTCGATACTTCACTTATTCATGTTCTGGCAGAATTTCAATTTAACCTATTTTTCCTCAGCAGAATTTCAATATTACCTACATAGGCACTAAATATTCATGTCTCGGAAACAATCGACTGCTTCGATGTTAGTTGTATAACACTATGTGCAGAGTCTCTACAAGTTCAATTTATTACGATTGGTAATATTTTCATTAGAAGGAAGCCGACGTCAGATGTATCAGTGATGCCATAACAAATATGACGATGGATTAATTCAAAACGAGGCATTCTGTCAACTAGAAGTGATGAATACAACAGCACTTCCGTCTCTCGCTGCTGAGCCTGAAGTCATCAAATAAATCTTGTGGGAAAGAATTATAGTTATGTATTTTACATAGAGTTGAATGAGCCTCATGAAGCGCCTATAATTATTTAGGATGTTTCAGCATTGAAACATAATATTAAACATTTTGCAAAAATCTGTGTGTTTCAGCATTCTAGTCTACGGATAAATTATATTGTTAATATGCATCGCAAAGGACCATAGGTCTCTGGGCTTATTTTCTCTCAATCAAGCGTGCAATCAGCATTTACCATTTTTCTGTGATCATTGCTGCGTAAATTCATAAGCCTCAGATTAGCTACTTGTTCCACCTGTCCTGTTATGTGTAGCTGAGTTTAGCGAGGTTTGTGCCGAGTGTCGCATGACCTGACAATGACAATGTCTAAAGGCTGCAACATCCCACAGGATGTCACCCAAGGAGTGGGATTGTCCGTATCGGTGCATTCAAGACCTGACGAGTAGGAGAACTGCTTCACGCTCTCCAATTCGATGTGGTTCAATATTGCCACCTTTTTGTGCCAGGGAGCTGACATTGCCCCTAGGTACTATTTGATTTACATTGTGCACTGGAGTTACTACGAGTATGGCTTTCCTAACTGCCTTTCCTTCAGATTTAATTCATCCTTCTACTAATCGGTTTTATTCCGCAAGAGTTACTTGACTCGACTGAATTAAGCATCATTTCATTCGAGTCTTGGTGTAACAAATTAACTTTGGCTGCGAGCTGATGCATTGTTTGCGTGTTGTGAACTTCGAAGTTTCTGCTATAGAATTTACGTTGTACTTTGCGGGGGAAATATCCATGGGGCCTTATTTAAAGCGCAAAGTTGCGAGAAAGAAATGTGTGACACACTGCGTGAGAAATAGAGTTGAAGCTGAGACGATAAAGTGTAAGAGGTTATCAGGCACAGATTGTTTAATTGTACCAATCTCATAAGCCGTAACGAGATCAAGATCTTGAAATAAAAGAATAAACTAAAAACAAATGACTACTAACTCTAATACTGCTATTGGACGAAAATAATCTACAATGCGAAAAATCCCGACAAAATGTAATAATAAATATTTTGCAGTTTTGATAGGTGTGTATGTAGGCGTAGCTCCCGCGTTGCGACAGATTGCGTTGAGATTTAGATATTTTGGCATAATTCTTGAAATATTAACTGATCTGCTGAACTCAGCTCGCTTGTTCGCGAATATTTCATCGGGCATCTTACTCTGTGTATCGTCATGAGCACAAAAATGTAGAAACCTTATTATTCTTTATGATCAATTCTTAAATTTGACAACACTGTGAATTTTTACCCATTCGTTCACTTGATTTCACACTGTTACTTGCTATAATGACATTGGGAATATGAACAAAAGAAATCGATAAAATCTGAAGTAAGAGAAAAATATTCTTTTAACGTACAATCACAACGTATCTTGAGTACATGTATGAACATATGACTTTTCAGTTATTTCGCTAATAGTGAAGACATTGTTTGAGGTTATTACTGAATTAGACACTTGCAATTGCAGAGCGCCTGGGTCAAGTTTTTTAGTTAATATCCTGTTGTCAAGTTTTTTGAAAATCGATCAACATCGTTTTTTTTTCCGTAATCGTATATCCTGATACGCTGTCATTTCATTCCATAGTCTGGCGCAGGCTCCTTTAAAGAGCGTTTCACTAACTGTAGGAATCTCCTTAACTAAGGACGTATAAAAAAAAATCTGGGTTAAAGAATCATATTCTCCAGGAATGAGTTAATTCATTTTGGGCCCCCAAGAAGTAGAACATGGAATATAAACGTAACGCTTGGTAAACTACTCCTCACAGAAGGAAACAAATCCAAATGACCTATTTTCCGTTTTGTTTTGGCCTCGTTGTACGAGTATGACGCTTAATTAAACGGTGATGGGTCGGACTGACTTGAACTCTCGCACCACACGTCATGAAGATGGCTTCCAACTCCCACAATCAATTGCACATGAAATCAGAGTTCTGAGTGATTTCTTTTATTTTTTGAGAGCTCAATAAATATTCTTTATAGTGATCCAATGTTTAAATTTTTGTTCTTGTATATATTAATACTTACTAAAGAATCATTCTAAAGATTGCTATAAAACTATAGCGCTGAAATATACAAAATGTCCCACAAAAACCCGAACAGAGTATTTATTTTCCCATATCAGTAATGCCATCATAAACGTTAATACCTTTTCTATAGCTTAATTTTGAAGGATAATTTTGCTAGAAATTAAATGCTTATGGTATTCTTATGATGGCATTACTGATACGGGAAAATAAATACTCGGTTTGTGTTTTTGTGGGACGTTCTGTATATCTTGTATACTATTGTACAAACAGATGATGAAAAAGCCTCATGGTAGATTTTACCCTCAAAAGCTCTTCTGCGATAGATCACCAGCTTTACTACTGTAGAAAGATCGTGTGCAGAGGAATTTTTCTAAACATGTGGGGAAAATTACCATCTCGAACATCTGTCCACAGAACAGATATAGTGTCAGTTGTGAGTTTCTGATGCGTTACTAAGCTCAAGCGGGAGTTCAAAACCTTCTTCTTACAAGAGGTCGAATACTGTCCCAAATGTGGAGTATCTCACTAGGTTCATCTTAACTCTAGCATAGTGCTTATAGCTCGTATGGCCCACCTATAATTATCATCAAAAAAAAAAAAACTTCGAAAGATGTTCTTAAAATACAAGTAACAACTTAGCCTAGACCTCTAAAAAAGTTTTGTATGTAGCTAATGAATCCGAAATTAATGTATTTTACCTGGAAATGTTCGTACATTTTTATGCAGTGATGAACAAGGTAGTATTTGGAGTGCAAGCTAAACGGTGGCTTTCGAGTCTTTTTGCAAGTTCGAACAATCCGTTTCTTGCACATGGCCAAAGATATAAAATTCGGAAGTAGAAATACTCTTATTCGTTTCTCTTAATAGTCCGCTTAGCGTTGTACATATAACGGTCATTTTTACATATGATGATTCTTAATAAAACTATTTTTGACAATAAACGATCAGTGCCAATAATTTTTAGGCGCTTTATCTAAAGTGCTATTTTCTCTACATTGGGTCAATATTTTTCCTAATCTTTGTAGTTGGTTCATTAAGGTTATAATCGAAGCGATGCTTTTCCTTATACAGATAAATTTGGATTTTTGGTAAAATTTCACAATCGAAATATTTCAGGGGGACCCACTTTTCAATTCAGGGAGACAAAAGGTGTTGATGTTTTAAGGAAGCTTAATTACTCTAAAAAATTGTATTTAATCTACAAACAGTTTAACTAAGTCTTTGGTAAGATACTATGAAAAGTGAGACGATACTTTCCCTAATAATTGCTGAGCTTTCGACCATATATGATGCCGACATACTTGGGACTTCGCCATGAGTAACACTAAACGTCTCCGCTCGTCAACCCATCAACTCAAGCTTTGTTATCCTCAAACTAACGCTTTGCAGTCCCTGACACATCCTGCACGAATCAAGAATACCGATAAATTCATTATACGTTCTTCGAATTATGTCGCTATGCTCAAACATTTGACGTCCTCAACTTAGCACTATTTCTCGGTAACCCGTTATCGCTGCTCAGCTGATCATTTTCAACTTACGCTCACCATTTTTATTGAACGCGTTTTAATTTCTTTTTCATCATTCACAGTGATTTCTGGGTAACAATTCACTTATCGCGAGATAAGTCAGTTGGCACCTAGAGCCCTTAAAAACTATACCACCAAATCATGGGCAATCAATTTAAATACTGAAATTTTCCGCGAAGATTTACGAAATTTGATTTTCTATCTCTGACTACGATCAAGGTCGGTTGGTCTCGTTCTCTGATGTATACAGCAGGGTTTCGAATTTGCTATCGACTCACCTACGCAGCGGGCACATGTTTTTTCAATTCCAAAGTTGCACTGCTTGTTTGGACTAATAATTTTTAGCCCTTCGATACATTGGATCTAAATGGGCTCACGTCTATTACTTTATAGCCAACTGGTAAATTTCCATAAAACAAGTACTTTTAAAACATTCTGAGGCTTCAGTAGCTGTCTGTTCAAAATGGCATTTGTTTCCACGATCCTCATGTTAGATTTGAGATACATTTTGCGCTATGATAAACTGAAATTTATTTGGAATAGAAAAAAGGACAAAAATTTTCTTGTAACAAAATGAAATGAAAACAGGCAGTGGATCTTCTGGTGGTTATCACGAGTCATTACAGCTATTATATACTAATCCAGCTTTGCGTTTCTCCAGTGCACCTGCTCAGTTCCAAATGCCGTTACGGTTATTAATCCGAGCTCCTTTGCAAACCTTTTGACATTGCTCATCATTTTCTGCAGCATCACTTGCTACTTATTTGAGGTATCACTTTGAAAGTTGCATGGGTTTGTAGCCGTCGCATGCCCTATGCCTGCGTTTACCCTCCCACATGTTCGATGTTCCTTTCCCTGGTTTGATGGAGAGTGGTTCCCACTTGGAACTGAAATTTGTACATGTGCGGTATCGCTGCTACCCTACAGAATTGCCCCGGAAGAATGGGACAACCCTCACCCGTGTATCCAAGACCCTGACGAGTTAGAGAATGCCATTACCATGAGTAACGCCTTCTGGTTCACCATTGGGTCACTCATGCAGCAAGGATCAGATATTGCGCCTAAGTAAGGAAACTTACCGTGCACCTACAGTAGCCCTAGCGTTTCATTTTAGCTCTCCATGTAGTCTGTGTAGAGCAATAGAAGCAACTTCGATCGAAATTATTTCCTTAGCACACGGTTTTTAGAGACAACTTTAGTGGCTTTCGTAGTGCTCCTTTATTGTGATGTCTAACCACTATAGTTAAGGGCTTAAGATCTGGCCATAGAGAAACTTAGTAATGTTTACTGTTATGTAACATTAGTACATTAAAATGCAATATTTTTCAGAAGGAATCGGTAAGCGAAAACATTAAGTAGTGGAACAACGGTTTTGTTCACCTATAAATTAGCAGTCTGTCAAGTTTTCAAATCTTACACAAAATGTCATTTTAACGAACAAACATTCGACTGGGATTTGTACGCACTTGAATGAATGAGAGTGACTCAAAGGACGTGATAAAATGCTTTTGAAAGAACATGTTCTGGAACGCTAAAAAATGTTACCATGAAATGTCGGGAGTTTCTTAGCATTCTTTATTCTGAATGAATGGTGATTGAAGAATAGTATAGCTTTTCTACGATGTTGGACAGTGGTAACGAACGACAAATAGACGTCATTTGGGCACCGCTATACTAGACGAGTTGACTTAGAAGTTATGATAACAGGAGTACGATACTGGTCCTTCATTCGTGGTATCGCTTACTGAGCGAAATAAGATTTACCGCATCCATTTTGAGAATTTTTTGACATAGGATTATTCACGAGAATGTGATACCGAAAATTTACAAGTTGATTCATTTGTGATCCTATGACTCTTGCAACACATTTGCTTTTGAAGAACGACATTAAAATTACGAAGATACGCGGCAAGTTATCACCCATGTTGTGTTTTCAAAGTTTATAAGTATTTATATACGTATACGTTGTATTAAAGTTATGGAATGCCCGAAGTGGTTTCGAGTTCTTCTCAGAAAA
This sequence comes from Morinoia aosen, assembly GCA_030386875.1. Classification (NCBI taxonomy): domain Eukaryota; kingdom Metazoa; phylum Arthropoda; class Malacostraca; order Amphipoda; family Talitridae; genus Morinoia; species Morinoia aosen. The sequence continues at coordinate 12,125,299 of CM059563.1, forward strand.
TAATCACTCTAAAGTCAATTTCATAATCACCTCGATATGGGATTTACGGTAAATGGTACAAAATGTTTCTATTTTCATCCCTAAAGAAATACTATAAAAAACACTATTGCACTAATTACAAGGCTAAGAACAAATATATCGCCTTCATTTTCTTTAGTTTATCCAGTTTTTATTCACACCGAACTTAGAGTGACAGGTGACTGGATTACATGATTGTCTCGCTAAGTTTTAAGATTAGGTTGGCGCAATTAATTTAGAAATACTTTAAACTGAAGCTTGGAAGAGAGCCGAGCAACCGAATTACTTGCGTCCAGTTGTGCTACTTCTCAAATCTCTCATAAACGTAATAATTGTTTTCGAGCCTGTTCTGCTCATCTTGAAAATAATTTGTCATGATTTATTTTTGAATAGCGTGAATCAAAGCAAACGTAGTAAAAAATTTGTAGAATATACGTAGGGTTTGGCCTGTCCTGTAGCCAAGAGGAGAATTCAGGTTAAAATTTTCACGGAAAGTGACCGATTGAACAAAAATAAGAAAACGTACTCAGAATTCTTGTGAGTTCATTAATTTTGTTTTTTATCGACGTTTCACAGTTTTACAGGCGTAAAATAATTTCATGTTACGGCTCTCGCCTTTTATTTATCACAGCATAATCGACCAGTAATCTGTAAATTCTTACGTATTCAATCAGGAAAACTATGATCAGCTTCCAATTAAAGCATGAATTTTGACTGTTATATTTTCTTAAAAATCTGTCAGAGACACTCATGCATAAGGATGGTTGTGAGTTGATAGCTTCTAGAATATTTTTTTATCTATTGAGTACATTCCTCTATGAAGAAGGGCTGTTAGATAATACTATAATGTTGGCTATAGTCTACCGAGAAGCAAGTCCAATCCCTGTCTACCGCGTACCGTACTCAACAAAATATTTCAATGAAACATACTTATAAACATGGTAATGGTCATAATTAATATTACATGAAACTGCTCTTGGAACGAAATGCTTGCCTTTCGCTTGCGTATGCAATCTTAATTGCTATGAGCTTTCAAACATGAAGCATTTTTATCAACTGCTTGCTTTTCACAGACAAGTTTTTCCATTTTAGATGTGCTACCACCACCTCATTGTCAAGATTTTTATGCGAATGAGTGCTGCCTTTATAATGTACGTAGCTCGTGGGTGTTTTAAATTTGTGACTTGTTTCTAACATTCCGTAGATTATTCCCGTAACAAAAACTTATCTTGAGTACTTAAAACGTTGTTCTTTCTGTTTGATACCGGAGCTCTAAAATAATGTACAGTAGTAGTTTTAAATTTAATTATTTTTGTTGTTTTTTGATAACGGTTTGTGGTGATAACCGAACCCTATACATTACTCTGACTTCAAAACTATTTGTTGTGCTCATAAGAAGTTGTAAATGAATTTTAAAGAAATTTTTAGCGGAATTAGAGAGTGCCTGTATTTTACTTGTCCCTTACATCAACATGAATTAAGCTTCTTAAGTGTGAATTATACTTTGTATTCGTTCTAGTTAGTCAATGAATATATCCTCAGGTGAGAAAAAGGAATGCTAGATTTTCAAAAAAGGCGTCTTGAAGATTTGATATCCTTTCTCTGAGCATATTTTTGCCGTCAGGAATTGTATTTCGAAGCTTTGTGCCTCCATCTCGTATGTGTTTATTGTTTTGACTACTATGTTGTTGAACAAAACAGTACGAAGCTTGTCTTCGATGCATTCATCGAAACTTTTTTCTGCCCACAGTTTTTCTCTCAGGTTCCCTTGAATTTGTTTAAAAATTGCACAACTTAACGTTGCATATGAGTGGCATTGTGCGACTTTCACGAGACAATTTTGTTTCCGAGCCGACAGAAACTCCACTCACATTTTATTCGGCAATTGAACATCACATCCTGAACCACAATTTATAGGTTTCAGATGCATTTACGCAGCTTGTGGCAGTTTTGTGAATTTCTACTGGAGTATATAGATTTGAAAAATTTAAGGGAATCATCAGAAAATTATAAATAAACGTTCAGTTTCATCCCGTCAAGGTAAAGTGCCTTGGAAATAAAATAGCAAAGTAAACAAACATCTTACAATTCATAACCATTTCATAATTTTCTATGTATCTTTGCTCGCCTTAGAATCAGTCGTAAACACAGTCCACGGTGCTAATGAAGTGTAATAATTGAAAGTCGTCGTTCACGACACATATAAATTTCATTTTGAATTCATTTAACGCATCCTGAGTTTTCCTGGCCTGGACAGGTGCGCTTCCTAAGAATATAAGCCTGTAACTTCAGACAAAAATTGTTATGCGGTGAAATTTTGTGACTTTACCAGCATAATATCAAAAATATTAAAGACCAAGTTTAATATTGTTTGCAGATGCCAGAAATGAATCCTGTTTAGTTCTGAATCGAGTAACTTCACTAAGGTGGAATTGGATATCAGGAACGCTTAACTGTAGCGAAAAATATTGTATTTTCACATGAATATGTAGGACCGCAGAACTGGTTGTCAACATTCAGTCGAGCTAATTATCCCTACCTAAAATATATCGATAAATTTGAACAAAACTATTCAGAGCACGGGTGAATACATAAGGCTGTAGATTGAACGGAAAACGGGGGCGCGTCAGCAGTGGTGTCGTGGCACGACGGTGCACGTCCGTACCAGGCGGTACAACGCGCGGGTGCCGACACCTCTTTGTTTAGCGCTCTTAAATTCATCCCTTTGATCGAGAATGTACAGAAAATTCTTTACAGTTTACCTGCTCCAATAGTTAATTGAATTTTTAAGAATTTAAGGAGTTTTTTAGTCTCGGTTTTCCGTTATCAAAAAAAATGGGACTGTTATTCACATGTACGAAGATAGCCACACCATGGTTGTTAAGTGATATTTACTTGATTTTTAATTCTCAGAAGTAATAGAGAGCTCGTGTGGTGAGACTAAATTGCATTACTATTGCTCCATTGCGCTCTCATAAGAGCGTAGAATAAAATTGCCTGGATTTAAGTTTACAATTAAAATAAAACAACAGAATGTATCACTCTAAACATTCTTCTAAAAAAATTTACGTTTCTACCTTCGTATGAGCCAGCGTTCAGTGTCCTGAAAAATCCGAGTAGAATCATTACGTTCCGATATCCCTGCAATATTATCATTTTATACGAGCGTAGTTAAACCAAATAAAATGAACGCAAAATTTATCCGAAAAAACCAACATCAGTAACTATCGATAATTTCGTTGCCGAATCTCATCCAGTCAATGTCGGACGGGATTCAGAATTTGTAAAGTCTAAATTTCGGAGATCAGATGCATTGCGGGATCATTTAAAATAACAAAGTTAAGGATGCTCATTGTTAAGACAGTGGATCGAAATTAAAAATTGCTAAGTTGGATGCTATAGGTAATCGCTGTACTCGTAGGTTTCGTTGTGTAGAATTGCCCAACCTCATTTGAGTTGTTTAAAAATAAGGGTGCCGGCTGGAATACACTGGGAAAGCATTTTCAACTTTATAATTTATTGAACAAAATTGTCCTTTACAATGAGCAACTGTTTCGTGTTGAAAAACAGTATATGCATAATTTACCGTATCTGTTTTAGGACAACTTGAAAAGCAAGGGCAACTCAATCACCTCGCCATTAAAAATTTAATTTTCCTCAAACGCCGCAAATTGCTCTAAAATGATGAACTTTGCCGCTGCTTCTGCGATGTCGCCGCATGTCTCGGCAGCGCCGCAGGTCTTGTTTTTTCTGGGCTTTCCAGAGGCCAGTGGCCTCCGAGCAGCCGGCTATGAGCTAGCGGACTCTGATCTCGATGTCAGTACTGTTACTCAATCCAATTAAGAAAATGAGATAAAAATGAATGTATTGACTCTGGAATTGTAGGTGATTGATCTGCAGAGAAGAAAATGTATGACATTCTACAAAATTGTTCATTTTAGTTTCTAGCATGTAGCATGAAAACGATACTATTCGAACTATGCAAAGAATTAAAATTTGAAAAAATTGAGGAAAGTTATTTTCACATTAACTTTCTTTCATAAGTGGGCATTTGGTTCAGAAACTGTAAAACAATAATAGATTGACATAATGAATGTTATAAACCAATTTCGAGCAATTATTTCGGGTAAAATTCTCATGAATGTCCAACTACGTTATTGCGACTCAATTAATCTAGAGGAGCAGGTCAAGGAATCAGAGTCAGTTTGCAGATGACGAAGATTACTGACAGATCAGCTTCTGCTTCCCTCCGGTTTTCTCACTTCACTTCCCCATCAATCTAAATGACTTGGTGTAGATCAGCGACAGCAAAAACATGACAAAAACCATTTGTGACATGGTTTTATTTCTTCATCAAGTTTCAATCATATTATCTCTCATATTCATAACACTGTTAGCAAATAGATATAGGTTTAAACGAAGAAAAATTTTGTTCCTGTTTAATGAGCAAGGATTAGACATTAGTTGATATTTTCAGGGGAAGTCGCTACCTCTCTTTACACTTGCTAGGGCGATTTCTACGCGCATCGTGGCAGGCATCTGGTGGTTCTTTACGCTCATCATGATCTCCTCCTACACGGCCAACCTGGCCGCCTTCCTCACCGTCGAGAGGATGGAGTCACCCATCGAAGGGGCCGAAGACTTGGCCAAACAAACAAAGATCAAGTACGGATCCAAACTCGGAGGTTCAACCTACGCATTTTTCAGGTAACCGGAGCAGGTTTCAGATTTGTATGTCTTATCTTATTACATCACCTTAGTAACGAAGTGTACATGCAATCATTAAAAGTCTCAAATTATTAACCTTTTCTTCTCGTTGGGCGTCACTTTTCCATTACTGTGGCCTAGCGTACGCGCGAGTTTCAACTCATTGACGAAAGCTGATCTCTGAACCCTTTGATCGTCGCACAAACAATCCACTTTTAATTTGAATATCATTTTATTAAATCTTATAAAAATCTCTGAACACGCAGAGACAGCAAGATCCCCACATACAAGAGGATGTGGACAGCCATGAGCACCGCCAAGCCTACTGTCTTCACGGGCTCCAACCAAGAGGGCGTCGATAGGGTATCCAAAGTACGTGCTATTTGAGCGCGAAAATCAATTTCCATCCTTATTCAATACACTCCTCTTTCCATTTGCAATAGAACGCTATCATTTTTCACTGTATTAACTTTATCACTTATCCAGTTCTCAAAGTATAGTTCCTGTACCTGACCTAAAGCAGATTACAATGAATTATGATTACAATTAAGATTAATTCATTTAATCATTTAATTAAGATAACTCATTTAATTAAGATTACAATGAGTTTCAATTTCTGGCTGTTGTAATCTGACCCACAATAGTTCCAGTTCTGCTTCGTGAATCAGATTTAAACAACCAGCCATTGGGACTCATTGCAATCCATTTAAGTTCCGGTGAGTTTACAATGATGTATAACTTGTTTGAATTGTTAACATATAATAACTTGTAAACATATTATTATAACTTGTGAACAATGATGTATAACTTGTATACTTTTATAATGTATACTTGTATAATTAACTGTATTGTATGTTCTTCGAGTATTCAATAACAAGTGCCTCAATACCGGCAATGCATTATTATCAGGTAGGAAAGAAAGTATTATCGTTTTTTTAATTCATCACTATGCAGCTTCTTAAGTTGAACACAGTTCTAAATTTTTTGATGAATTGTTGTCTTAATATCTTGCTTTGCCTTCCAGATGTGGTCATTAATGGAAAAATATTAAGTTTAACTGTCTCAGCCCTTAAAAAATGGATATTAGTGAGGAGCATCTGAGACACTGCATGCTCTATGAATTCAAAAAAGGAAGCTCAGCTGCAGAAGCTACAAGGAATATTGGAACTGTCTATGGAATGAATGTTCTGAATCATCAAAAATGTCATCGGTGGTTTGCAAAATTTTCTTATGGAGACTTTAACTTGTCAGATCGGCCACGTTCGGGAAGGCCAAAATCAACTGATAAAAACGCCTTTAAAGACGCTGTAGAGGCCAATTCAAAGTTAACCAGCAAAGAATTGGGTCAAAAATTCAATACAACCCACACCACAATCATTTTATGCCTCTACAAGTAAGGAAAAATTTCAAAACTTGGACACTGGGTGTAGGGTGTAGTGCTGGAGCATGATAACGTGAGACCGCACACAGCAACAGTCACTCTGAAAAAGGTCATGAGTTTCAATTGGGAAGTTTTGCCTCGTCCGCCTTATTTACCTGATATTGCTCCATCCGAATACCATCTTTTCTGATCGTTGCAGAATCACTTAAGCAATAAAATTTTATGAAAACGACGAACAACTAAAAAATAAGCTGAATTTGTTTTTCTCTCAAAAATCAGAGAATTTTTTTTTAAGAAGGCATCAAGAAGCTAGTTGATCGTTGGACAGAAGTCATAGAAAATGAGAGAAATTATTGTAAAGATTGAAAATACCGTAATGTGAATGTTTCAGATGAAATAAATGTGTTGAACAAAACGACATTACTTTATTTCCAACCTGATAGATTTTTTCATTGTGACACGAAGCCAACGTACGTGAATATTTATCGATGAGCGATATTCTGACTTCAAAACGGTTTAAATATTTTAAATGTACATTTCTGAGCAATATTCTGACTTCAGGGGGACGGAATGTACGCCTTCATGATGGAGTCTTCCAGCATCGACTACGTGGTGGAGCGGCGCTGCGACCTCATGCAGGTCGGGGGGCTGCTCGACTCCAAGAGCTACGGCATCGCGCTGCCGCCAGGTGACAGCTTTGCTAAAATGAATTGCTGCTTAATTTAAAATAATGCAAGCATTACTCTGTGAAAATACGATTTCTTTAAGAATTATGTAAAAAATCGGGAACCACTTGTCTGTTTGTGCTGCTGAATATAGTCGCACATAGATACTGTTTATTACATTTGATGTGATCGTTTTCTGTCGTTCTAATAACTTATTCAGGAGTACTCATTTTGTACACATAGGTGATTAAAGAATCAATGGTGAGGTGACAGACAATGATGTCTGTCTATAGCAGATTTTAGACTTACCAACAAGGTCGTGCGAAATAGGTACTAGTAGGCTGTGCAACTCAGTTGTATTTTAAACGTAACTCTTCGTATAAAATCATCATCTAATTGTGCTTGATTTTATTTGCACATAATTGGACTTTTCTTCCATGTCTTATGCACACGCTCAGTAGAAATTAAATTTTTTCCATATCATAACTGCATGTAGATTTAGCATTGAACTTTCATTAATTTTCATTTATCTCGTATAACAGATGAACAGACACGAATCTCAAATTCTCAATGCATCATTTTTTCGTAACTTAAAAGTAACGAGTAGACTCTTGGTAACGAGGATATTCCTGCTGCGTTCGAATAACATTCTCATAATCTCATGATACTTAATTGCGCATACGCATCGGTGAGTTAAGATACTCTGTGGCCTCCTCACACAGAAAAGGCTTGAAATGATAGTCTTTGTAGTAGCCACCAACATACTGTATTTTAGCAACAATTAAGCTTCAGAAAGCTTAAAAAACTACTCATGTAGTAAAACCCCGTAACGCGAGTTTTTTCCCCAGAGTTGTGAAGCTCTGGTGAACTATTTGGAGATGTTCTAATTCAACGAGTTGTTCCTGCAGGGTCGCCCTACACCAACTCAATCAGCTCTGCCATTCTCAAGCTGAAAGAGACAGGCGTGCTGCACAATCTCAAAACTCGGTGGTGGAAAGAACGCAAGGGCGGGGGCAGATGTAAGGTGAGTGAGCTCTTGTGTGTCTTAAACGGACGTTGCTGCAACGTACGCTTTGGGATACGGACAATGAGCACAAATTGAAAAGCAGCAGTAAAAAATATCACAATTTTCTATTATTCCAATCTCTTTGCTCACGTTAGGATTCCAATGAAACATTTCATGTTTCAAATGAAGTTGCTCATGAGGAATCGCATAATTATTAAAGTGGAAATTGTGAATACTGCCAGAAGTTCTACAATTGAATTCCTCAGAAAATTGAGTTCCTCAGAACAAAATACCTTGAAACATCCCTTACTGAACAAAATGAATGTACACGTAAGAACTAAAACATTAACCTCAGTGATACTCTCTCACCCGATAAATAAGCAAGAAATGCAATTGAACATAAATTGAAGACATTCATTAATGCATTCCAGCCTATCTTTACTAAGCCATCTTCAAATTATTGATAGAGCTGCAGACCTCATCCTGCTTCCTTACTAGGAATTAGATCAACCGTCTTTGTTTTTTGCAGCCATTTTCATACACCTACTACAAGCAAACTTGTAGGCCTTCTATGATACAAGTTATGTCTATGACATCCGAAATTTTTGTAGAAAGCACACAGAAACCACAGCCTGTTAATCTTTAGTTATAATTGGCATCCGTTAACATCGTAAAGTATTGACGTCACGCACATCGTTGACCACTGGTCATAATATTGAAATGATAAAAATCTCATTCTGAATTTTTTGACTGAGAAACCAATGCACTAACCACTACTATACTTACACGTAAGTTAGATTTACCATCGGTGACGAATGAGTTCAGGTATTTTTTTAAATGAATAAATTTCTTTTGAACCATTTTCCTGAACCTAACACCATTTTCTGAAATATTATATCAATGCTTTAAATTTGAAATGAAACGGTGAACTTGTGCGAAAAAATATTGTGAGATAATAATATTCTTTTATATTCAAAGCCTTTTCATGAAAATAACAAGCAGGAATAAAGATAATGTGACAAAATAGGTCACTTGAATTTACCTAATAACGTACACAATTCGTGGAAACACGAAAGAAAGAAATTACACTCACCATATGTAGCATTACAATTACGCAAACACACTAGGCAGCAAAACACCAGTACACTTTCCATGGTTTCTTGGCCTCAATACAGTTAGTGCGAATCATGCCTATATTGTAGCCTGCTCTATCAATATAGCTTCGTTCATGGGAATACGGTAAGTTTTTCAGGTTGGGATGGGCCATACCCCCGGGAGTACTAAGTGTTCAAGTACCACGCAATACGATGTTTTACCGCGATACTTCTAATATCAGATAAACAGACTGACTCATAAACGACATCCAGGAGAGCGCAGTATGAGCGTCCAATACCTAATTAATGATAGGTTGCGCTATTAAAGGTCTGAGGAGCGCTTGATAGCGTTCACTCGAAATCTATTTCATTGAAGTAATAAGTTAAATTTGAAAAATGGAGCTTGTTCCGTTTGCTTCCAATTGATCGCCAACCCTTAAACCACCGTCAATGACCGACTATGCAACTAATCACCGCCCAACGATAACTGCTAGGCGTGTTTCTACACGAAGTGTTCTAGTACCGCGCAAAGCGTGCGCACCTTCTTAATTTGTCCAATACCATGCGAAGTGAGACAAGTTTTTCTGAAGCGTATCCACCAACGAACGCAACGAGTCAAACACTTATCATAGTCCTGATACAAATACTAGCCGGAGGTAGCGATTCCTGCTGAGTTCCTAAAGCTCTTGTACTGCAGATGGAAGACTCTTCCGCGTCATCGAGCGGAGCCGCCGAGCTCGGGCTGGACAACGTGGGCGGCGTCTTCGTTGTCCTTATTGGAGGAATGGTGATGGCTGCTTTCATGGCTGTCTGCGAGTTTATGTGGAACGCCAGGGAGCTCGCAACTGACGAGAATGTGAGTTTTGTGGATTTAATCTTAAGCTTTCGCCCCGAAGAACGCTCTAATTTTAAACTATCGCTAAACTCAACTCTGAATCTTAATCGAGTAGATGTGTCTCACGGAAATATATACTCGTAATTTTTAGCGTTTCATCAGGAGCATTGAATCCATATTTTCACTAAACTCAAATTTTGATTTATAGCGTTTCATCAGGAGCATTGAATCCATATTTTCACTAAACTCAAATTTTGATTTAAATCTCTGAAGAAACTTTTCGTTTATACTTCAAAAGTACGTCCAAGTGTTTGTAAAGCAAGGCAGAGTTCACTTTGAAATTTTTCAAAATTTTCGATTGAGACGCTCAGGTTACCCTTTCAAGATAAAAGTATTATAACACAAGGTTAGAAACGTGTGATGCTCCGCTACTTCTATGAAGATGCAATGTTCTCTGAATTAGAAGAGGCAATGATCATCAATTTGTTGAAATTTTTCGAGCAAATTTTTATATCCTTTTACAGGCGAGCTTCTGCGATGAGCTGAGCAGTGAAATACGATTTATTATGAAGTGTTCTGGGAATACGAAAGCCGTCCGAAAAAAAGGATCCGTCACTCCTGAAGAGGCTTTCATCACTTACGGATCTTACGGAAGCTCGTACGGCTACATGTCGAGAAAGTGACCTTGCTTACGAGTCGCTCTGTTCGTTAGTTACACGTGTTCTCATGTATATAGCGCCCACAACTCAGAAAATATCCGTTGTAATCCTCTTCAATTCGTTATTTTGCTGAGATCAAGCTATGAAGAATTTGTAGTGTATCATGAGGTAAAACTGACTCTTTCTTCGTTAAACAAGCTAAATAGTGTAATTGGCACGCTTTCACCAGACAAAATATAAACAATATGTTAGGTTACCTCGTCTGCGCTGATAAACAGCCAACCAAATTTTACTTAAAAATTGTCACACATTCGAATTTTGTTCAATATAGCTAGCGAAAACCTGAACCCAGATGAACGTGTGATAGTATGGTCTATGTATTGTGAGTCTTAGCTAGTTTATAGTCGTCCAGAGGGTGAGTAGAACTGTAATCAATCGATGTGTTGTGTTTATTGGCCAGGATAATAAAGATTTATTATATAATACACAGGAATTACTTACTCTGAAAGAAAATACGAACTTATAATGCTTTCAGTGACCGTTAGACAGAAATTATTTCGTGCAAGTTTACTCATCGAACAAAGATCCTGTCCACTTTTTATGAAACATTCTAGTGCATGTGTTGACTTTTTGTTCGTGATGCTCGACGTTCGAAAACGTGTCCTGGCTTCTTTGTGCATGATGTCGACATTCAAGTTCATGTTCTCGTATCTTTGTAATACGTGATATAAGAAATTATAGTGCTTGATCAGACAACTGTGTTCGTGGTGTAGTGATTTTTATTTGTAGTGCTGTATTTACAACGTTCTATGCTTTACAATCGTTGATCGATTATGGTGTCGTTTCGAAAGTGTCAGTGGAAGCTGAGCCGTTCAGCAGCAGAAATTGTCAAACTGCAATGAGGTTTTTTTGAACTTGGGAGTAACAGTGCAATGAAAATTAAAACTGCATCCTATAAATGCTGAAATTTACTCTCTTATTCGCTTACAAATCACGATGAGTATGAGTGTTATAATTATCATAAGCCCCAGCACCGTCGAAATGAAACGTGGCTTGTCACAAAACTTCGACGAAGGCGGTTATCATTCAGTAACCTTAATACGTTAAGTTTTACGCAAATCTGTTAGAAATTAGAGACAGTGATAATTCATTAATATAGCTGTCAGGGAGTTTGAAATTTCTGTGTTAGAATGAGTGAGAAAATGTGTGTAAATAGCAGCAACTTTCGTCTGTAACGAATTGTCCGTAAATGTTACTGATTTTGTGCTGAGGAAATAAGTATCGTGTTTCCCTGTGTTATTTGGATGGCACAGCATGTTCCACTCCTCTATTTTATTCTCATGTTGCGCTAAGAAGAAATTGTTCACTCTATACTGAGATCAACTTATTAACCTTCAAATAAATGACCCTCACATGTCTGCAGTAAGATTCAAAACGATGTGATTTTGTCTTAATGTCGTATTAAATCATTAGATAAAAACAATAAAACGACGGTAAATTCACCCATTTTTTTGCTCCTGTACGCTAAGTTTTAGACGATAAAATACCTTACGGTATAAATACCAGAAAATTAACGTTTTTGTTTGCACTTCTTCCCTTGCATGATTTTGAAACTACGAGCAGCAGCTGCAGTCATCGGCTCCCAAAATGCAGGATATGTCGAAGTGCGGCAGATAACGCAGCTGTTCTTTTTTGTTCGCACCAGAATTTTTGTGTTATACTCTATCATAAACTTTGCAACAAATTTATTTGGCTCGGGAATAGCTTTCCCTTCTTTCAATTTTGCTGTTTTTATTCACAAAGTGTGGTGACACATCTTGTGCATAGATTGCCTCTTCAATTAATTTCATAGAAATATCACCTTCCTTTCTTGGAAACATTTTTGCAGTGGTTAGAGAAACTGGAACTAAGTCCTAATATGCGTATCTATACACCTACAGTGCAGGCTGGTTAAATGTAGACTAAATTTTTTATTAAAATTGAATAAACTTTACATTTCTGATCATTTATGTGTTAGATGTTCGAGACAATGTCATTCATTCTCAAATTGGGAATACATAATGATAGTCTGGCAATAATAATATTTTTCCATGGACGGAAATAAAATTTAAAATTCAAGGGATTCCAATTATTCTCGAGTGGATTCTCAAAACTCTTAAAACTCAGGCGTATTAATTAATATAGTTAATACAGCAGAATCATTGTTGCCAATTGAAACTTGATACAACCCGACGGTCTAGGCACAAGCGTGGCCTGATTGAATTACACCCCTTTAAAATTAACGCAATCAGAAAATTAATTTCTTCCTCATTCATCGAAACAGGCGGACGTTGAAACTTATTCTACTGAGAGAAATTGTATTTTAGCAGAGTACGTACTGAATCATTTCGTTAATACCTCTTCTTACAAAGCAGAAATCAGTTTTTAGGAAGGGAGATGTTTTTGCTTTAAATTCATTCGGTTTAGTAGTTCTTCATGGGTAAAAAGAAACAAAAAACAACATTTCACCAATGAAGGTATTGATGAACTCTGAAATAGAGTTGCCGACGCTGTCATTTCGGTGTTGTAGCCGGACGACGAGAAGGACGAAGCTAAGGAGGCAGAGCTCGGGGAAAAGAGCTAAGGAGGCTGCGATTTTCCCCGTTGGGTATAAGGGAAAGCTCAAGCACATTACCCCACTCTACCCAGGTGTCGGAAATGGGTACCGGCTTTACGGGGTACCGTCATGGTGTCCTATATATAGTGTTAGTTATAAGACATTTGAAAAACCAATGCTTAACGCGCGCGCGCGCGTGCGCGCGCGCGCGTGTTAAGATCATTTGTATCAGGCTTGATTGGAAATAAAGCATCCCAAAGATGCCGATGTTTGTTTATGTTTGTTTGTGGTGATGGCGGCAGAGCTCACCCTGGCACGCTTGTTTGCCTGCTGCGAGTTCTCATGGAAGGCCAGGAAGCTTGCTACTAGGAGGGAGTAAGTGCGGGAGGAATTTTGTCTTGCTTTAGGTCAAACTGAGGTTACAGTAGAGGAGAGTAAAATAAACATGCAAGACTTTTGGGGTATACAGAAGTTTTTTTAACTTTTAGTCCTGACCATTAGATGGCTATGTAGGTCGTGCAGCCTGTGACTTTCCTAGTCAAAGACAACAGCAGCTTGTGGTTTTCTGAAAAACGTAGATAACCTTTTTTACTGTAGTGTCTTTCAATGGCAAAAGCAACATTTCTCAGTTGTTGTTAGATGATTAACAAACAGCGTTTCCACGGCGGTTTTTCCTACAGTACCAAATCCAATTCATTTTCTGGGGTACTGCTATCGCCGGCAGGATTACCCATTTTGTAATGATAGCATATTCATTAAAATGAAAGAATTGCGCCATACCTGTAGGTTGACAAACTCAACCTCATCGCTCAATTATCGCTCACTTTTTACAAAACTTACCTGAATGTTTCTGTGAAAAGAAGATGGGATTCATAGCAAAAGCTATGGAAACTTTTCTGTTATAATCTAATTTATTTTTCCCCCATACTTCCTCGACGTTACTGCAGCGTGTTGAGCAACAGTTCTCTAACCGAGTAGACACCATTCAACACAAAAGTCTACAAGTTTCTTAAGTTTTAGGTAGACCAGGGGCCACTCAAGCTCAATTAAGCTATATTGATGAAACTAATTTGTCGATTTTTGAGATATCTTACTTGCAATGTGAGAACGCGAGCCAAACAAAAAGTGAGCATATTTACTTGCAAGCGTTTCTGAGTACTCGGTCGATCCATTTCCATCATCTGTGCTGTGACAAAAATGCATAAGTCAAAGTTAAAACACAGGGAAAAGGAGTAGATACACTAAAAGCTTGACAAATCAAATACTTAGTACATCACGCGTAGTATCTTCTCATTCAAGTGCATGCATTCAGCATTCACATGCCGGTTAAATCAATCACTCACAGGACTAAAGAGTTTGAGTTGAAATGTGAGAGCTTAATATTAATATCAACGCCCCTTGTCAGTGATTGACAGGAATCTTGAGGTTAAAATGAATGAAGTTCTAAATAACGGAGGTCTAATTCTTTCTCACCATCGCTGACTGTAGCATTATGGATTACTTTACTATATAGAGTAATCTGAACTCTTACAATGGCCTCTATGCTGCTCACTGAAATAGGGATGCATTTGGACGGCTCGTTCTGGGAGAAGTACAAGAGTGTTGGCTGCATCAGATAAATTATAATCATTGGAGAGTTGTATGCCAACATATGATTGCAGGCGGGAATCACACTTATGCAGATACAATCACTACCCAGGCACTCCTGCAGTCGTTCGTTCAAAAAATGAGGCATTCTCAAGATTAATCCTACAAAACGTTTCCACGTCAGCAAAAGAGAAGGTAGTGTTTGAAAATCAGAGACAGCAGTTTTTCTTTCAATTCTGTGCTCGAATAACTACTGAACGGTAGCCCCGCGTAAACCTTGCTGCGGTCAGAACAGTAGGATGAGCGCAAAATTTTCACCTAAATATCTTTTAACCTTCTTATTAAGAAGAAATTTAGGATAATTGTTTTTTAACAGTAACCTGACAATGAATTTTATTTCCTTATGAAATATTGCGCAGGAATTGGATAATTTATGTACTATATACAAAACGGTGGTAATGGATGTCCTGATAGATCCCATGAAAATGCTGCTGAAAAAATTAGTACTCAAACCAGTAAATGTTGGTTCTTCCCCTTGGACGACGCGGAAATTGGAAAATTCTTCGACAATGATAAAAGTTTGAATCTACGTAGTCTTTGGCACATCAAAACTTTGGAGTTCGCAGCAAGGCATTTCCTTCATTTAATTTATCCGCGCTAGCAATGCTTCTATATGTCACGAGTGTCTGGTTTAACCTAATATTTCAAATTAAAAACAGTTTCAATTACGTCTAGTTTTGATTACTTCCAAAAATGAAAAAACTGCATAGTTAAAGCTTACTTACGTCAGCTTTTCCCATATAAGTGCTCTATATCGGTGCGTTTGTAAAATTGTACCAATGTCTTGTATTTTTTCGATAGTAAACTATAAAATGTATCATATTTTTCAGCCATCTCTTGTGAAAATGCAAGATTTTACCCACTGTTTGTCAACAAGTTTTACGACATCGGAATATTACCATCAGCAAGTTCCTCTCTCTCATGCGTTCGTAGCTCTGCAGGTTGTAACTCTTGGCTGAGCAAAAGTGACTATTGCTCATTTAGTCGACAAAAATTATGCACATGACAACTTTGTTAATCGTCTTATTGATATCCAATTCACTTAGAGATCATACTCGTGAAGATCATCCATGAATGTGTTCATTTCTACACACCGAGATCCGCACATGAACGGTGTTGACCTAAAAACGGGACTTGATGTTCAAGCCAACTTCAGACATTTGTTCTGCACGGAAAAGACGACCTGAAATGTAGAATGATAGATTTTTTCTAAAAGTTTTCTAAAAAAAGATTGAGTAGAAAATACTTTTAGACAAAATAACTGAAAATCGGAATTTTATATTGTTTGGTGTACTAGATCAGCTTCATGAACAAGAAAGGAATTTCAAACCTAAGGTTGAGCTCGTTCCTTTTTTAGATGAGCTGTTTAAATCAGAGCACTAGTGCCACACCATAACTATTTCTCAATACAATTTTTTGCATTCATTTTATTCTTACTGCATCTTTCACGCGTCTCCCAAACATCCACTGAAGAGCTTATTTAAGGTGCTGAGGTGCAGGAGTTTCCTGAGGAGGAATGCAATATTAACGTACCCAGCCAGTACTGTTGTAAATGAGTCCCTTTTGATTTGTACACACCTTAGATATTTTTTTTTTTTAGTTTAACGAATAAAACGGAATGTTCCTACGTGTTTGCCTATTTCTTGTCCATCTACCCATGATTGTAACTAGACATATTTTTGTGTATACTATTGATTATACAGATTTATTCGAAGGATACCATGAATCTAAACTTATTTATAATGAAATGAGAATTTATGTATGAATTCAAGTATCGAAGCCGTTAGTTCATGATTTTGAGCAAATTCAATTTTTCTGGATGAAATATCTCAAGTATTTAATAATGTGCGCAAATAATGTGCGAGGAAATTAATTCTCAGAGTCACACATGAGCTAATCAATTAACTGAAAATACCCATATTAAACTCCTCTTAAGAACTGAAGGACGACCAATGGTGGCCATTGAACTTGTTTTTGCGTTTCATGACGGTAACCTTAATGGCTCTTGTAAGTGCGTGCAGCTTTTTTGAGTTTCACAAGACAAATTTCGGAGATTAGATTAGATATTAGTTTGAGCCTCCCTGACCGTAACAAAGAAGTTCCAAAGAGAGGAAGGAAGACGGCATTATTTAGTATGGACTTAAGGGAACGCAGAATATAAGCACAAGGTGCATAGAAACAGTAAGTTGAGAAAGAAGTTTATGAAAAAAATAGATGCTGAACAAGAAAGTAGTAGGTGCTGAAAAGCAGGACAGCAGTGGAGCAAAAAATGATTGTTTGTAACAAAACCAAAGCCTATTCTATTTCAACAAAAGGATGGCCTGCCTAACCTTGATCTCAGTATCACACATATTCCCTTTGGGAGCGCTAATTCCATGCAGAGCGACAATAGTTGTACCCCTCTGAGGGGATAGATAAATTTGTGAAAGCAATTCAGACAGCGGATCATTCAGAGCACGTGGACCTCACGAGAAGTGACAGCAAGGTGAGAGAGGCTCGCTACTGCGTCACAACGCGGATAATTGCGCCTAAATATCTTTACTTTTCCTTCTTAATTAACTCCATAATTAACGAAATCCTTTTACTGTTAATAACTATCATATATATATCACTGGAAGATGTTTTTTAGTCTTACACACATTCACAACCCAAGCTTGGTACAATGTACTGCCCCATCACAAATTCCCATGATTTGTTCGTTAGATATAATTAAGGAATCAGCCAAATCTAGGAATGTCACAAGTGCTGCAGGGCGCCCTGTTAAAAGCAAGCGGTTCCGACTCTAACCGCACAAACACACAACTTTGTCTCCTGTGCACAAGCATCTGCTGCTGGTTTGGCTTGTGCTCGTAAGGAGTTCTTATGTACAACTGTAGGGCACAAGGCGGACTTAACGAGAGTGTATAAGTGTTGGGCTCTGATTTTGTGGCGAATTCTGCTAAAATAAATTCTGAGAAGCGACGTTCGTAATTGATTCACCCGCAGAAGAATATTTATGGTTTTTTATCTTTCTTATAGTAGGGGTCTCGTGACAGAAAATCAACGGTAGTGTATTTCAATTAAAATTCGCCCAAGCAAATAACACAATAAATAATTAAGTTTTTTATGAGACGAAATGCGGGTGAGAAATGCAATGTTAGATTTATAGTGTGCCACTATTTACGTACTGGAGTTCACGTGACTTATGTCGTGGCGAGCCAGAGTCGGATACAAATACATCTTACCCGAACTTGCTGGGTATGCGCACATGTGATCGGTTCTCTCAAGGTTTCCAATTTTGTCTCATCAAAAGAATGTAGTCGCAAAGCTGGGGTTCAAGATAGCCTTGTTTAAGAACGATTATATCTCTGAACTCAAACTGAGGGCTGAACGTAAGCAACATAAATGAGCATCTGGATTAAAAATGCCAAAAATTTCCGCTGAAAAATCATTTATTTATTTATTCATTCATTTGCTAATGCAAATCCTTTTTCGCAGTTTTACGTTGAAATTTTTAGCTATCATTTATTCATTTCCCTTTTAATCTATTATAATTATAATTCATGAGCTTGTACTCGTGGGATTAATACGTACTACCAACAAGCATGTGTCCTAGAATTACTATTATACATATTTAAAATCTAATTAAATATTGTCACAACTGTGTGAGTTGAAGCGTGTTCGAATGTGTATGTGTGTAGTTCTGTTTCTTCGTGTAGAAGTTATTGTGTGTTTGTTTGATTGTTTGAATTCGGGTGCAGGCTTACGTATGGCTTTTTTGAATGTTTAAAAAATCAGTTTTTTATGGTTAGGCATAACTATTTTTAAATCTATGTATTGTGACATAAGTTTCTTATATTTTTTTGCAATTTGTTGATTATCGTGTCTTGTTCTTCGTTTCACAGCACTGAGGATGGAATCGGAGATTCCGAAACGTTTACTATTGAAAAAATTTATCCTTTTTTCTTCTTTTCATACTGCGCATAAGATTTCCAAAAAATCGTCCTTGCAATAAATTTAATCTAAATAATTTGTTCAAAAAAGGCAATCAATATTACCTTTGGCTCTGAGGATCGAACGTGGGAGTGAGCTGTTTTACACACAATTTTGAATGTTAAAGTTTCAAATATCTACTTACAGATCTCACAATTACAGAACTACATAGTTCAGATATTTTGCTAGACAATAGTATGTCTGCTAACTGATTTGAAATTAAAAAAAAAATTTTGGCCGGAAATGTTTCCAACTCCAACATTCTTGCCGCTGTTGCTTCTGTTAGTTACCTTGTCTGGAATTCTAAGCCAGCGTAGAAGCGACCAAGAGACGGTTGAACTCCAAAGTACTTCTTACGACGAGGATGCGGGTTCTCCCCATCTGAAGGATGCCGAGAACAAGGGAGATGTTGTTATAGCCGAGACTGAAGGAAGTACACACCCAACTCCTTCAGCGCAGGCTGCATCGGACAGCACGAGAGAAAATGTCGCGCTAAAAAACCTCACTGCACAGATACCCACTGAGCAATGGACGAGTGAGGGCGATGGTAATGAAGGAAATATACAGTCGAGAATTGATGAATTTAATTCAGACAATAATGAAAGAAGTGGTAAAGTCTTGGCTTACTAATTGTAAGAGACTGTTATCTCTTACAATTATCATTACATGTATTATCAAATGTAGATTAAGCTAGATTAGGAGTTCGTTGCCCTTAATCATTTCTTTTGACTAGTGACACGAGTTTTTCAATACTCGTGTGTGTGTATCATCTAAGTGTATTAATTTTAAGATATTTTAAAAACCAATGATGGTACTTTTGTACCATCTCTATTGGAAATAAACCGTTTTTCTTTTTCTTCTTTCTTTACTATACGACAAAGACGAAAAACTTATTCGCAACGACCACCATATCAGTGCTGTTGACTTGTTTCTCCATGACCAACACGAACTCATGCACCGGCAGGCGCAAGAGGCGCAACATCAAAGAATTCATCGATGAAGCAGTGTTCGAAATGGAGAAGTATGCTTTCATTTAATTTTGTGAGATGCAAAATAATCACGAAGCTGTATTAATTTTTTTACGAATGCTTGAAAAAAGTTATAATCTAACGACTTAGTTTCAAACACAAAATTAAAATGAAGTAGTTTTCATTGAAATAATGTCCAAGGCTCGCACTACCTTCACAACATTGAATGGAATTTGATTATTGATTGAAATTAATGATTAGTTTATAGATCAAGGATTAAATTCATAATAAACTCATTGATTAATGATTTAAACTAATGATTAGCTTATTACTTAATGCTTAAAATCAATGAATAATAATTGCTTAATGATGAAAGTTGATGATTGACTTATTGTTCAGTCAAGAAAATGAATTTTTAGCTTATTGCTTAATGATTAGAATTCTAATGCTTGTGCATCCAGTAAATTAATCATGGTCGATATAATTACTTGTTTAGGCAGATGACATATATTTAGAAACAAGGAATGTTTCAATCAAAAATAACCAACAAAAATTTTCTGAAACAGCCTTTTCACTATATGTGCTTCCAGCAATTCAAAAAACATTGATGGGAAATTTTTCTTCTAAGATACCGCAAATTAAAGCTCTTTGTAAAGTATTTCAAACTCATCGCCCAAATTCCAATGCTTTTAAGGTAATTACTTCTATCTGCTCTACTATTTTCCGTGCATGATCTTACAAATTCGCGGTCTGAGCTCATTCAGACAGAGCGAGGTTTTTTTTTAGGCATCCCTGATATTCCCAGTCTAACTTTTTCGCCGGAACATGCATGTTTTTCGCCACCCAAGTCATTAAATCGCTTGGGCGGCGAAAAAAATGCATGCCGGCGCCGAAAAATTTAGACTGGGTTGTGTCTCACCCTCTCTAGACATCCACTTAGTTTTATTTCTTGGTACACTGCAGTGTGATTAATCTTTTTTCTTTTGTGTATTTCATCACATTAAATTTGAACCATAAATTTATCGTGTACGTACTTAAAAGCTATCAAGGTTACCTGTATGAGTGATAGGAAATTTTGCAGCAGCGCTGTAAATATCAGGATTTTAACAAACAAACATCATTTGGAAACCCACTCCTGAACAAAATACTTTGCCTTGCAGCCCCGAGGACCTGCACGGAACAATCGTGGCCCCTGGCGACCCTGGGCTTGAAGAGGCGAGTCGGTTTGACCACAATCGGGACCCGAAGAGATTCACGGTCTGGAGTACCCTGTTCAGCACGTTCACTCTCACCTCCACGTATTTCTTCCCCGGCACGACTGTGACCGTCAGCGCTCTCTGTGTGTACAACGGCTTGCCAAACACCTGCTTCGGGTGAAATCACGCTCGAGAATACTTTTCTGACAGATCTGAAAGTTTCTTCCACACAGATCACTTTCTGAGAAATTGCTACCTTATCCCTCAGATTTGTGAACCCTAACACTGAGCTGGGAATTTTTTCGACTGTTTCCATTCTCATCCCTTTTTGATTGTTGTTGCGCTGACTTTCATGTTAGTAACAATAAACGCTAACCAAACAACTTCGGAATTTACTTTCGTGAACATTTAAACATGATTAATAAAATGCCACTTCGAGTACAATTAAAACATTTTTGGCTCTTAGTTCAAACTGAAGTTTAAGAAATATTTTGGACACAAGTTCACGTTTCAAAAAATTTTAGAATCGAAATGTTTATCAGAATTTTAAAAATTGTGCTTCATAGAGCCTGCGTATACTCGCACTGTTGGCGTACTTGATCGAAGTATGTTTACGTTTTCAGATAACGTTTTATCGTCGTTAAAAGAGAAAAAGGAAAGAAAAATAGCAGCGTCATTGTTATTTACGACAAATGTCATCAGGAAAGTAAGGGGCATTGAGAGACAGAAAATCATTGGGAAAGTGAAGAGACTTGACATCAGAAAATCATTGCGAAATGAGGAACGGGGGGACAGAAAATTATAAACATGAGAAGTGAGGAATTTGAAACCGAAAATCATTGCGCGAGTAAAGGACAAGAAAACAGAAAACCAAAGGGAAAGTGAGACGCGAGCGAAAGATAAAATCATCGGGAAAGAAGAGAAGATGAAAAATAAAAACTAATTTGAGATCAGGAATAATATTACAAGAAAATCTACACGGAATGAAGAAGTATACATGGTCTTCACATCATTTGAACATTTAACTATTCGATCAAATTTTTCTATGTCTTATATTTTCAAGAACATTTTGTAATAATTGAAGTATAACACAAATTTAAAACTCATTAGATTTAATGATGGTATTTCTTCGATCTTGTGTGTACTTTAAAAATGTTTGTGATACGCTGGAAAAAATTGAGCATCAAAATTAAAAGCTGTAAAACACATTAATAGTACAAAGCTTAAAGTTTTGATCAAATGTCGGCACTGAAAGCGTAGCTTCACAGTACTGTGAGTGAGCTCAGATCTGAGGTTCGGGGGGCTCTCCAGTATTAGTAAATTCTTGTGTAGAATAATTGGAATGCTCTCTTGGTTTAATCCAACCCTCATGAGGTTACTGCGGTATGCCTATGTTGGTTTCCAATTAGTTTAGGATAAATATTATCAAGATGAGAGATTTAACTTTCAGATAAAAGGCGTGGGGGAAGCATTGAAAAATTAAGCACCTTTCATGAAATAATTCATCAATATCTTCCAAAATTATAATGAGTGAAACGAATGGTGAGACAAATGTTATGCTGTGCTGTATGGACTTTCCAGCATTTTCTGAAAGAAAATCTAAAACAAGGCATGTTTCATTCTGACTGTATATCGTATATTGAATAAATCTGTGCTAACTCCGTCGCAGAAATACTAACTCTCAACTGATTGGACCATAGTTTGATGTTTCTATGTAAAGACATATTTATTTCTCGCGCAGTATCGCAGGATGAAACCAGTAAATGTTACTCCGTAAATTAATCAAATTTTCACGTCTAAAATATGACCGACGCACTATCAAAATTAATCCCTTCGGTTATCAATAATAAAAACATCAATTCCACAAACATAGACCAGACAGTATCAAACCTAATTTATGAGGTAAACAGTTTATTAAACACTGCATTCAATATGTGTTGCCCAATCATCACAGTTACACGGAAAAGACATGAAACTCTTTTATTACTTCAGGCATAATGTTAAAAACGTCAGATATTCCGACCATTACTGTATGGTGAAAAAAACAGCATCAATATCAGTGTTACGAAATTCAGGAATCGTGTACATCCAAGGAAAATTATAACCAAGGCAACCGATTTTACACCCAGATTGTTTTAATATGCCAATTTTTATGCGACCAAACGTGTTATCTGTTCAATTACGTTAATAAGTCCTGAAATAATAGGTCAGGAAGGACTAAATTCTTTTCTCAAAAAATGAAATGAAACAAAAGGAAAAGTATTGTAAATTTCTTCAATTCTTTGTATTAACATCGGTAAAAAACCCAGCTGGAAGTTTTACTACTGATTCAACTCATCCCTTAATCTACGACTCGTAACACATGACCAAGGAAGCATTTCTTGCTTTTTCATACGTGCTGATGACTCTGATATTCTTGTCTGCACAAACATTTCGAGAAAAGATGATCGTGGACAAAGTA
Organism: Morinoia aosen; assembly: GCA_030386875.1. Classification (NCBI taxonomy): domain Eukaryota; kingdom Metazoa; phylum Arthropoda; class Malacostraca; order Amphipoda; family Talitridae; genus Morinoia; species Morinoia aosen. The sequence continues at coordinate 12,148,504 of CM059563.1, forward strand.
GTCTCAGTAAAGTTATTGAAATATAAAGCTAATTCAAAATCTTCAGTCCTCGCAGACGTAATTCATCATTCTCTTTTCTTAGACATTTTTCAAGACTGTTTACAAATTATCTGCATAACTCCGGTTTTAATATGGTGTTAGAACAGGCGTACACAATTATAAACAAATTTCAGCCCCGTAATTTTATATTGAAATTTTCGATAAAATGGCCTCAAAGACTTGAAATCACCTTAAATGAAAATGATTTCTTTGCGTCTGGCAATAATATGGCTTCTAATCCAAAAGTTCGACAACGCAAGATTTAAATATTTAAATCCCCTCATCAATTTTAAAATAAGTATCGTGTCACTCCAAGTGTTTTCGAGTCTCGCAAAGCATTTGGTTTCTTGGATAAGGAACGTTACTTTCAAAGCTCCACTGTCGTGGCTGACATTAAAGAATTGCTTCTAAAAGGTATAAATCATAACTAGAGAATATTAAACAATGCGTTGTTACTGGTAACACTTAATTAAGAATATATTATCCACGGAGTTCCTCAAGAATCTCTTCAGAGACCTTTCCTGTTCTATGCATTCAATCGTGTTCATCGTTGGTTTAAATGTATTCTTATTTCAAATTCATGTATTGCACTGACGGCAGTAACCTTTTTTCAATTCTATCTTATGAAAACGATATTCCAGTGACAGGTAATTAAAATGAATAACGAACTGTAAAAAATTTCAACTAATCTCAAAGCTTATATGATGTTTTTAAATGTAGATAAAATTAGGTAGTGTGTTCACTAAAAGGCGGAAAGCATCGCTTCCGTACATTAGGATTGGTGATGAGCTCAATTGAAAAATCTAACTCATCCAAATTCCAAAGAATTATCCTGAATAGAAATTCGATTTTCATAGAGCTTTCCTCACCTATTTGGATTGAGCTATCAAAATTAATTGAAATTCGTGATCTAACTTGAAATAAATTACCTGAATGAGCACCATATACATGGTGTAGAAGATTAATAATAATATTATAATCAATCAAAAAAAGAGGCTTGTAAGGGACGTACAAAAATTTACGAGAACAAAGATCTTTTTTACATTACGAGAAACCGCAATTTGAGGAAGAAAACCCTGGTACACAAAGCCAGCAGGAATAATTCGTCCATATACTACTTGGAAGATACGTACGCTTTCTGATCTCTACCAGCGTAACTTTTGCCATTTTAGTCATAAAACTTTGTATAACAAAGGTGGTAAGGATATTACACAACTAACAACCGCTCAAACTGCCCATCACGATACCTGATTAGAAACTGCAGTAAATTCATCCTGGTAAATTATTAAAAAATCCGACTTCAATTTAATTTCCATTTAATTGGAAATGAAGCTCACAATTTGGTGTATGCCTCAGTAATATCCTCGGAAAAAAATCAAATGAGGGAGTCAATAGAAATCTTATGCCATATCTACGTTATGATGCATTAAACGGTTGGAAGCTTATTCTTTTTTTCTGCTGTACATGATTCAAAGAATAGACCAACTACTCTGAAGTAAAACTAATCGAATTCATAATCTAACGGGCTGTTCTCGCTCGACTCATACACATAATATTGATGGTTGAATTATTTTAAATTCAGAGACGTAAATATTTTTCAATCAGTCTGGTGTAAATTTACGACGAGTGTTTTACGAGAAAAATAATAGCATACACTAGTCTGTTTCTCACCCTGTAATTGACCATGTACAGTACATGCAAGCTTTTCCACCTTTGTGATGTCAGTGTATTGACTACGAGGTTTAGAACAACCGGAATTTCAGCTCGTGTGCCGAGTTAGCAAACGGCCGGAAAGAGCTCATTTGTCAACTTGATACTTCACGTCATGTGAGACACGATGGATTCAAAAAAATTATGAGCAACTTCCTACGAGGTCGTGAGTTTCGAGGTCGACTTGAAGATAGATTTGTCAACAGGCAGCAAATAAAATCACAAAAGCTCACTTGACATTAATATTCGATTATTAGCTATATTTGTCTTTGAACAATATAAAACAGAAAAAACGTAATTCCTATAACATGTTCAAGTAATCAAAATGTTTTCCTGACAATCTATTTCCCTATTATTCACATAATAACTTTATGCCCGAGAGCACTATATTAATTTTAGAGTCTGTACCTGTGCCATTCTAATGACTCGTTGAATGCATGCGAGTGGCTGAAGTAAGGCGCTACGACCACATGGAAATAATTGCAAATCTTTGAAAGTTCTCGTTCTCAACTTTTAGCAACTACAATTTTTTCTGTATAATTCTTCATATTTTTATACTTGTCTAAATTGTATAGTACGCGTATGGATTGAACAAATCGAGGATAATTGTTTACTTGTCATTATAGGAGTTTTAGCAAAGAAAATGACCTAGCATGTCTCAGTTAGAAAAGGTAGACTGATAATAGCCACAAAAGTGGCGAATAAATGCAGCTTTAACAACAGAACACTTATTTCATTCTGTGTGCTGCGAGAACAAATATGTGTCATTTTTTCCTCCGCATTGAACTTACTTTATATGATGACGATTAGCGCTTTGAAACTATTTAGTGGAAATACTAATTATGAACTTAAAATTTGCATGCACCATGAAAATTAACAAAATTGCTTAAGCTGATCCCATTTGCATTCAGTTCAACTATAATGTAACACAGAACAAACATGCGAGGATGGGCCAGCGACCCCCACCGGTTTATAAGGTGCGTTTCCCAGATCGGGGCCACTTAGCTCCTCAATATCGGTACAGACGCACACGTCGGAGCTCTCGAGGGCAGTGCGTACCTACCTCTCACTCTGCCACTCGGTGTTGATGCTGCGCGGTGTCTGATTCGCTGACCAGGGTTGGTACTAAAGGCTTTATCGGTGTTGGAATTCTTTGGGAGGTCGATGTAGTGAATTAGCTCGCTAAACAGTGATTTCTTTTCACTTCTAGGACCCAACAAAGCAATTTTTCGTTTTTCACCTAAACCTTCAGTTGACTTTGCTCAAACCGTCTCCAGAGGACGAATGGGCGTTTATGAAGACTTCATGGGGTGCTTACGTGTATCTTATGAACTAATTAAACATTTTCATGAAATTTTGTACAAAAATCGTCAATCTGGCGTTCAATGAGGAAATGAAAAATTATGGCTGGCCATTCAGATAACGCTTAATTTTGTTAGATCCATTACCATTATTAAAAGATGCAACAGATTTTCTTAATATTGAGTCTTAACAACATCAAATGAGAGCTTGGCCCTGAGCAAAAATTGGTCGCCTAGTTCTAGATATAAATGAACAAAGGAGAGTCTATTTTTCCTTCGCACTTTTCCTGTATACTCGTCAATACTTTTCATGACTATCTTTTCGTCGCCCTGTAAGGGCAATTGCATTAAAATATATAGATAGGGTTACAATTTTCTGTTCAAGTTCGTTTGTTTTTTAAACAGAAAATGTCTATTGCACTGTATTAGCAAATTTCTAAGCTAATTTAGCATTAAACGTCTATTAAGTTTACACATTTTTTGCAGCGACGAGATAGGAGCTAAACTTTATGGGGAAAGTATTTCTCTATATTATGAGTGAATATATGTCTACATAAGAATATGACAAGGCCCATATATATGAGACTACACACTTTGATGCTTGTTTACTTGGTATGTTCGTCACTACAAACACACAGTAAACTAGAGAACTGAACATTACGTATTGACTGTACGCATCTGTTTTCGAATAGTAACTAATTCATATTGGTTGCAATTTTTCGAAAGCTATCCAAACACAAATACATCCGTTCAACAATAAGTTCTTAATTTTTGACGTTTCCAGCTCAGTTGTCTAATTATAAGACCTCGCTATTTTGCTTGCTTACATTATTTCTGACATATGAGCTTTCACACTCTATTTTCAGTGATATCAAATGGCAAAATTTTGCTTCCTTTTCACTCTGTTGATAATACACTTCGAGTCTCTAGGGGTTCACAGGGTTCACGGAGTTTACGCACTAGGGGTTCTCAAAAGAGTTCACGCTCTTTTTGATTCTACAGATGTTTTCGATAGTCAATATACTTACATAGCAAACTATTAAACTATTAGATATTGTCATCACTTCCTCCAAGCTGTTTTGTAGATAAGTTCCGTTATAAATACCCATTTTACGAAGAATATTTTTCAAGGTCTTCTCAGTAAGTTTGTCGTTGGAATATTTCCAATTGGTAACAAATCATTTTATCTGCTTCGAAAGCATGATTACCGACGAATTTCTAATTAAAAAAGAAATTTATAAAATACCCTGCGTTACTGGTTTCCGGTGGTCTAATAGTTTATGATATTGACATTGTACTACCCTGAAGGAACTCGTCTTGAAATTTTTTACTCAGGTAATGCAACAGAATTCTTAATTTTGGACAAGCAAAATTATTCAAATATTCTGCATGGAAATTCCTGAGGGTTCTTCCCGACTGTTACATGTGTGAGGCAGTCACGAATACAAAGCTCACGGTGTTCGTGAATATCAGATATTTTTCACCGATATTTTTTTTAATTATTGAAAGTTAACGTGTAGCATTACATAGTGAAGGAAATACTTATATATATTTACAGGAAAACGTGATACAACACCATTAAATTTGTACTAATGGCTCCAAAAAGCAGAGTGCATCACAATTCCCCCGCACACTTTAATGCTGATCTGATACCAAAAACAGTTCTCAAGTGCTAAGAAATTCCCCGGTGTGCTCGAGGCGTAGGTCCTCACGTATCGACAACTTTTCGTGGACGAGGAAAATTTGAGTCGAAATTTATTTGAAAACTTCCACAACCTGAGAGAAACATTCACATTTTTCCTTGATGCGCTCACTGCTCAACACCGAAAAGGCTGAGGCTTGCACGAACTGATAAAATTCCTGGAATGCAATATTGGCTCCTTTATAGTTCACGTCCATTTAACACAATCGAGTATGCTAAGGGAATTAATTTAGTACGAGGAATGAATGCTTTACTTTCTCAGACTTCGTGCTTTCGCATGGGGACTTCCCTTTTTACCAATGATTACTTTTCCACTGAAGAAACGGATAACTATTATTATTTTACATGAAATTACCTGACGCATAGTAACAAAAATGGCTTATGAAAATTTCATGAAGATTATTCCATCGTTTAAAACAACTGTTCACGACTGTGCTTATCGTTTAAAATAGAGCAGTGGCAAAACTGCGAATTTGTATTCAATCATTCCAGCAAATTAAGAAACAGTAAATTTGAAGGATGAAAAAATGACTGTTGATGTAAAGCTGAAAGAGAAGCTCCACCAGAGTGTGGAACTTTCCACAACATGAATGGTGACGTATGGTTGAATTCATTAGGTTGCTGTCTTCCTTAAATGTTAAGCACACTTTGCAGGTGACCGTTTTGTCTTAGATATGAGTGTTTCGGAATCGTAGAACCAGTTCGAAAAAAAGAGAAAATCAAAATACAAACGCAGCTTACAAACAAGATCAAATGAACAGGGTAAATTTAAAGTAGAAGTGATTTTCTTCTAAAAAGGCACTGCAGTAGCTTTTTGAGGCGGGAAATAATCATTTTAAATTATGCTCTAAGTACGTTTTGAGTGCCAATACTTTTTGATTTTTCGATACGTTTCTAGAAATTTGAAGAGGGCTCTAATGCAAAAGAGCAAAAATGATAAAACGAAAAAGTTTCAGGTGATTTTCTACCTCCCATGAATCACCTATTCATTCTTCATGAAATGTTACGACTGTTTAACGCTATATTCACTTGGATTTTTTCATGTTCGTTGAGCCGTGACTTTGTACCGTTAAAATTTCAATTTTCCCGCTACTGATCAAAACCACAAAATGAATCGGTTTGCGTTTCTGGCTGAGGCAGAAAATATCGTTCACGACAAATGAATCACAGACCCAAAAGCATTGCAAGTAAAATGCATCTAGTTGAATACAGACTAACCCTTGAAGTATGACTACCTTTCTGAAGAATAAGAGTATGATAAAACTCTCTGTTCTATAAATTTTGGGGGTTAATCTCGACTTACACAACATAAGATGTACAAATGACGGACAAAATATTTCTAATTTTATGTGAAGTAGAAGAAGCTTTTTTCCTAATAGGTATCAGAAGACATAAGATCACTTGTTATTAGAAGGATTAATTAAAGTTGACGGGCTGACAGCTAGCCCTGATCACGCAGGGAGAGCCAAGCAGCGCATGCGCGAGACGAAATAAATATTCACTGCGAACAAACAGGAAGAAATTTTGACGTTCGTGTCATGATTTTTGAACACATCTCGCTGACAGCAACAATTCATTTCCGGAACTGTAGATTGATGCATGGTCTGAAGAGAGGTCATGATGATTTTGAGCCAGTTTGGAGAGGTCATGAGTTGCTGGTAATAGGATTCCTTATTTCTTCTGTCTACTTTGCTTTCTTTCTTAATTTTGCTACTGGGGACTTGTTATTCATTTCCTTCTGTTATTTGAAATCAGTATGCTCGTCATTTTGTCATCTCTTTTAAGATCTGGCGACGATTAATATCCAGGAACTATATTAAAAGATAAACATAAAATTGATTCTTTAATTATTTAAAACGTTAAATAATTAAAGATCATTGAAGATCATAAAATTTAATCTAAAGAGAAATTTAACACTTTTTTAGTAAATTTAAATAAAGACGGAAGTCACTTAAATAAAAGGAAAAATTCCTCTGATTTTAAATGTATTAAAATCCTGCGATATTTGAGTGACCTTATTGGAAGTAGCCAGACATTCCTTACATTAACTTAATCTTTCAACTTCTCTCCGGCAATAAGGTGAGCTTCTGAACTCCCTGTTATGTGGTAACATTTGAAGATTAGTGAAAAATTAAACGATGGAAATTCCCTTGCAAGACTTCCAATTAACATTAACATATACGCTAGAACTGTGCAGTACTTACTTTGCATTCTGAATAGTTATAATGGAAATAACTTACCTTACGCAGTATAGCGTTAGCACCTTATTTGCCTTGGCAACATGAGTACTTTGTTACGTCTCTTCTATAGAGACGGGTCATCAGCAGCAAAGAGGTATATGGAATTGAGACGGGAGAAGATGCTAATTGAGCTAAAATTTTTGCTGAAATAATAAATTCCAAAGTTTTAACGAAATTGTAGTTTTCGCTTCTGTTTGAACTTGCGGAAACTCGCACAACTGTTAGAACTTCTTTCCCTTACGAATGAAATTTCGAAAGAAGTTTCATGGATTGCCGTGCTACTTTCTACTTCTTTTTACTACTTCTTAATGCTTTGTGAGACGATAAAGAACTTTCGCCAAAATTAGATCTTAATTTCCCACCAAACGTTTCAAAAAAATGATCAATAATCGTGTGGTAAAAACAATAATGAGAAATCGGAAAGCGAGGAATGAGCCTAGAATACTATAAAAGTAATTTCTTAAAAACCTGTTGCTTCTTTCTCCTCTGAAACAGTGTAATTTTTTTAACTGTGAGCCTAGTTGAACCACAGTTTTAGGAACCCTTTCTAAGACTTTGGGACAGTTGACCATTGAACTGCCGAAAATACTTTCACATGTACTACGTCAAATAATAAATTCTATTTTGTGTCTGGACTGTTATTGCTATAAACGGAGAAATTTTAGAGGACTTGAAATATACTCTTAAGCCATTCGTCCGTCACAGATGCTGTCATCTCACCCATGGGCGTGCCTGCTGCTACTGTGTGCGGTGGCCGCAGCACTGAGCAACGGGGCACTTCAGGAGGAACATAATGCGAATGCTAGGCAGGCAACTCGTCAGATCGCTCCAATACAATCGAAACCTGGGGAAGATCTGGTGGTGACAGACGGTAATGTGCATGGAAGTCGTGTAGATGCGATCAGTGCCAGGCCCGAAGAAAGTGTGGAATTTCTACATCGTACTGGAGACTCAGGAGTGAGTAGCAACGAAAGTGCTGTGGTGGAATCTGAACCTGTCTCACAGGGAGGGATAGACCAAGCCTCACAAGGGGAGGAAAGTTCAACCTCTGATAAGAAGGTTGCTCAAACCTTAGATGGAGAGGCAGGCTTAGCCCCACAAGGAAAAATTGGTTCAATCTCCTCAGGTGGAGAAATTTCAGACAAATTGGAAGGAGAAAATCCACCTGCCCAGGACAAGGTAAACTCAGGCTCACCAGTAGTGGATGGAAGCGACGGGGAGATATCTGGTAGAGCGACAGCTAGTGACACCGAACAACTGCCTGAGTCTGCTGATACACCAGCAAAAGAAAGCTTCGGATTCTCTTCGGATGAAGATGAGAGAACCGGCAAAATTCTAGCTTATTACACCACCAAAACGAAGAACTTGTTCGCCACAACCACGATATCGCGTTTGTCCACCTGCTTCTCTGCGACCAACAGCGGCCCATGCCAAGGCAGGAGGAAGAAAAGGAACTTAGACAGAAGTATCGCTTCTGCAATCTTTGATTTGGACAGGTAATTCCAATATTACAGTACAAATTCTGTAAGCCGCATCAAAACAAATTCTAGCTGGAGATTTCACTTAGATGTTAAAAAATCGTTTTATACACTTTAATCGCAATTGGTTAGTCTAAAGTTTATTATTCAACTAAAATTTAAAGTTAGTAAGCAATTACGTAGTAAGCAATTTTTAAAGAAGAAAACATTAACTGGATCTTGCCTACATTTAGCTTTAATTAAGTATTTATGAAAATTGAGTTTGTGACAACTGGTCGATCAGCAACATTTTGAAAATTCCCTCCGTGCCCACCGGTGGCGCACGTAGCAGTCAAAGTCTTAATAATACTCGTACTATTCATGAGTTAAAGATATAATTAACAAACGAATACGAGAGACTTCTAGCATTGGACTATTTATAAGTTGTTGGCCCATTATTTTGAACATGACTAAATTCATTACTTATCTATATCACTATGAAATGCATTGCTATCAACTAACCAACTAACTAACTTCTTGAATGAGACTGTACCCCACATGATTTTCTGGGATTTCATGGTGTGGAATGAATCCTTCAGAATTTATTTCAGGAAATAATTTTAGAAATGTTTCCCGATCTGACTTTATTGCGGTATTGGACTCCAGACGAACCATCTCCACGCTTTTCAAGTTGGCTTCTATTTTTGGCAAATTAAAGATAACCCTTGAGTCGGCTGTAAATTTTCCCATTGAAATGAGAATCAATATGCATGTAATTTTTTCTCCTCTTTTGGGATCTAGCCACGATTAATTTCCAGGAGCTACATGTATTCTACATTAAGAAGTACATTGCATAGGACCACCAGCCACTGTTTCTGTTTTCACTTCCCACACATGTGCAGCGGGCAGATATAAAATATGATTATGGGGAATTCACTACTCATTGTAAAGTACATTGAAACGCATTCAAGCCAACATTTACGTGATAATTCACTACTCATTGTAACGCATCCAGACCAACATTTGTGGCCGTCATAGCACAATTAAAATCACTAGAGACACAAAATTTTCAGTAAGCGATTCTCATTTCAGCTCGGAGGACCTGCACGGCACCGCCGAGGACACTGTCGACCCAAGTTTTGAAAGTGGGAACCAGGCGAGAGGCGACCGCGACCCGAAGAAGTTCACGGTGTGGAGCACATTGTTCAGTACCTTCACCCTCACCTCGACCTACTACTACCCGGGCACGACGGTCACCGTCAGCGGTGTGTGTGTCCTCCCTGGCTTTGGCAGCGGTTGCTTTGGCTAAAAAACTGATATAACATTCACACTAAAAATTTGATTAAGTTGAGGTATTTACTAAAAAGTTTCACTAAATTTCTTGTGAGCTCCAGAAAATTATAAAATAAACTGTCCACGCTGCAAAGTAATTTTATTTTTCTCTGCCTCGACTTCCTCTACATACACTTATTGCACAATAAAAATCGCATCCGACACCTGCGCAGATTCGCGGTTAGGTTTCGCGCAGTGTAATTCAGCGGAGCTACTTTAGTGCCAGAGCAGGTCGCCGCAGCATTTCCAATGGCGGCCGAGGCTGCCGCTTGGCTGCGCACTACACAGCTTTACGCAGGATATTTCCGATAAACGCAACTATGACGAACAAGTGGATATTTTTGTGCTGCCTCGACGTAGTGCCAGCGTTGTCAATCACGTAACTTGTCGGTGGTCTGCCCCGTTGAAGGCAGTGGTTTTTAACATGATGATTCTGCAGATACTTCAATTTATCGAATACACTGCGTTTTTTAGGTATACGCTGGAAGCTAATACTGAAAAACAGAAAAATTGGTTATGCGAACTTTATCACTTCAAACACTCGTATATGTAACACTAGTTATTTTGCTCAGAGTAAAAGAAATTATTTCACAGATTGATAATTTGGTATTGATCTACTTCTCTGTAAATAGTACTACTTCATCAAAAGGAGACTGAACTAAAAGTTAAAGAAAGTTTCATAAGTTCTATGCATAAACGACATACGAGGTCTCTCGTATTTTGGCCTGCAGTTGGGTTGCAGAGCAAAGCGTTCAAAGAAAGACAGCGAACGAAACACAATGCGACAACACATCCAGGCCAACATTTACGGCCGTCATGGTACAAATAAAATCACTCTAGATATGAAATTTTCAGTAAGCGATTCGTAATTACGTGTCTAAATAAATATATCTAAAGCCTTGTTTGCTTGTGCGCTCGGGTGCTTGTATCTTGTGTGGCTGTCACTGTCCACTTTCTACTTTTTCAGTAATGTCACAAGACAAAATTAGCATTGTGCTTTCAGTAATAATATGGGGTTAAATTAATCATCTTGCCTTCAGTAACAACTTAAGGTTAAATTCATCATCAGCTAAATTTTGGTACTAATAACTGGTGAAATTTAACCTTCTCGTAACCTGTATTGTGGATACAATTTTTTACAAATGTCGAATTCCTGTAAAATTTTCCCCAAAAATTCGATAAAGAGAAAATTGGCTGTGATTTAATATGCTGGTAAAAATTCTAATAATGATGCAAGAATATACTTAACGCAACTGCATTGTGCTTTAAATGCACTCATGTTTTAAGCAGTTTCAAAAATCTTATTGCACAAGTTTCAATCGTTAATAAAGAGGCAATTTTTGGGTTTCTGATGAAAATTCACCTTAATTATACAAATCCTGTCCCGTGGAACAATAATTTCGTGAGTCACTGCTGCCTTTAGATCTTCAATACTTAAATTGAAAACATGTCTCGCATGATTCTGAGGAAATGTCGGGAAGCAAGCAATGTTGTAACATATTGTTAGAGCCATGGACCGTCTAGATTAGGATCGGTGAAGGATGCGACGACTAGCAGATAGAGTAAATTCTCCAGCATTTTACAATAATGTGTCGAAATCAGTCTCAGTAACGGTATCTCCTTGGAAATTGTGAGGGTCCCACCTGCTGAAACCTTCCAAGGCACGAACAGTGACTTCCATGAAGTTTTGGGTCATTAGTGAAATTCATGAGGGTTATTATCAAACCAGAACTGAAAATCTTAATTCCTAAATCTTAATTTATATATTCTTCTAACACTAAAATCTGCGAGTTTCCAAATTGTGCGAGCTTCCTAAAAAGTAAGATTGAATTCAATGCACTTTAGAGAAGTGTGAAGATTTTTTTAAACGTTTTTAGTGTCTCTTTAACAAACAAATTTGACTTCTTTTTGCCGGACATTGTATGATATAATAAAATTCATCGACTCACGGGTTGTCTAGCCTGTATTTTTAAGAAACTCTGATAGTCCTGTTTGTTTGTATGTTCGAATGCTTGTGTGTGTTTGAGTGTCACTCTCCACGCTCTGCTTTCATGAATAACACAGAGAGAAAATAAAGTTCCTACTTTCAGTAATACCATATAACAAAATTTCCTTCCGTGATTCTGGCTCAAATAAAAGCCAAAATTTAACTTCTTCTCAAACTGTTTGTGGATACGATCTGCTACAAGTGTTGACTTTCGATATTGTTAAACAAGTACCGGAAAAAAACAATGCTGTATTGAATTTTACATTAATTTAAAGGGCAATGAAAGAGAAACTTATAATGATACAAGACAAAACTTTGAACAGCAGTACAGTTCCTTACATACCATTTTATTTTACGAGGTCTTGAAAATCAACAATGTGGTTACGACCGCTAATATCGACGCAGTTCTGAAGTTTCTTTGGAAAGTTCTCCATAGTCACCTGAACCACGTCCCTTGGAACATTGACTTCATGAGTTACAGATGCTTTCAGATCCATACTTGACCCGTGAACGAGCGTAAGATTGATGAGGGAACACGCAGGATTTCGAATGAACGTCGAGTGGTATGAGATGTTGCACCGTCTTGGAGCCGTAGAACTTCAAGATCGGCAAGGAATTCGACGAGTTTTGTCATCGATAACACTCAAGTGTTTCACAGTAACGAATTCCAGATGCCTAAATCTTCCACGGTACGCCAGGTAGTGTACCCTGATCGTTGGTGTCATTCACCAGAACAGTATTGAAAGATTTGTTTATTAATCATTCCCGTCAAATGGAAAGTTTGCTGAAAATCACTGCAAATCGGAATTCCTGCTCTGTGAATGCTCTAGATCTTGTCCCAACCCAATGCTGTGCAGGTTTCACAATCTCTCTCACCCAATTCCTGTACACTAGAATTGCATTTAATGCGCTTTAGAGTGATATAAGATATTTTTTTAAATAATTGCTGGCTTTTTTTCAAAAACCTTTGACGCAGCCGCTACATCCTAGCTCGACCCTACATGAGAGCCTTGATCGAAAAGATCCCTGGCGGTTTAGTATTGTATGAAATTAAAGCTGCAGTCGTTTAAACCATCTCAAAATATTGAGTAACTTGATGATTTGAGAGTCGATATATCTAGGCTCAAAATGCTTTACGAGCACAAACGAAATGAACGAAGAATAACCGACGTTTTGATTTATTATTCGCTTTAAGGTTATTGGTGTGACTGAATTTGTGTATTAGGGCTAATTGTAGAAATGCCGTTAGTGATACGCTAGGATTTCAGTGGTGTTTAACGCATGTTATGGTTCCAGCAGAAGATTTTTTGCTTTGTTAGCACTGCAACCATTTGCTGTAAACATGCTCAGAAGAGCAAATTTCATCTTCAGTCAGAGGAGGTGATATGCTGAAAACAAAACTAATCTGACACCGAATAACTCAAACTCGCATCCTTGTCTTGATTTTCAATGACAACTGCTCCTTTCGAACTGAAAGTTAATGTTTTAATGACGACCGTTGTACACGGACTATAAATAAATGTTTCAATAAAAACTTCAACGAAAAATGCTGGAAGCGGAGTATAAGTTAGATATTGATGTCAGAAAATCGAACAGAGAATTTGGATGTGGTGCAGTGGATATATTTTAATTTATTTTCACGATGCTTTAGAAAAATAGTAAAGGCTTATTTTTTACTTCAAAGTTTTACAAAGCATTAGAAATAGAGAATCTTGAGTAGCAATGCAAAAATTTTGCTAAAATTTATTTTTTAGAATATTTCTCTATTGTTATTTGAAGAGAAAGAAACGTAATATTTTACACTCTGCACAATGCTGAAACGCTACTCATGCACACTATTTGAAACTAAATATTCCAGAAGAGAATTAATGAAAAAAATGAACCATGCTGGAGTAAGAAAGTATCTTTCCTTGCGCTTTTCTTACGCATAATCAAATTTCTGTGAGCAGAAATTGAGCAAATAGAGCTGGTCCTGTATACACTAGGAATGTATTAACCTATTTATATCATAGCTTAATTAGCTTTCGAGTTTGGTCACAAACAGAAGGTTTTTAATAATTGTTAATTTTTTAATTCCCTTCCTGGTTGAAAGCAGCGATGTCATTAACTAAGCTCCAAAGTGTACACTAAACTTATTATCGGAAAGAGAAAAATAAAAGTCATTGTTTTTAATATTTTCCCATGCCAAGGCTTCAGTCCAGCGCACAACAACTAAAGTCGAAGTTATTCTAAAAGAATTTCCTAGCGACCTTTCATGCGCACACTGCTTCTGGAAAGGAAGAAAATTGGAACGCCTCAGGGAATCTGAGAAGGAAAAATTACGTCTGCGAGTGTTAGAAAAAGCCTTGAGACGTTCTTCTCAACTCCACAGCTGCCTGAGCATCATCAGCGTCAAGACAAGGAGCGAACCAGTCGTCAACAGGAACTAGCCTTGAAAATTTTTGTATAGTTTAATCATCTCGATTGCAGCATCTTGATAAAGTAAATGTACATGTTAAGGTAAGTCATAACATAACTCGTATGTTAATGACGGGGGACATCCCAGTGTGTTTAGGTCATGTGTTATGATAATTTGGATCAAATGCATTTTTTATGATGAGTGTGCCAGACTATTTGAACATTGATGAGTCTTTACGAAAATTGAAAGAAAATTTCTCAAAGCCTCTTGTTTATTTCAAGAATTTTATTCATCTATTTTAACTTAAATACATACTCACTCTGAAGTCAAATTGTTCAGAGTTACACGCGCCTCAGATATACAGAACATTGTATCATTCACTGTAATAATGTTTAACTTAGGGTTTTTGCTCACAGCCGTGATTGAAATACAATCGGCCACTTTAGGGAGAAACAACTGTTCTATTGATGGGATTTAGCACTCCCAGGGAGAAGTTGTTAGGTTTTCAGCTGAAGGTTGGGTAAGACTTCCTTTATAGAAAAAGAATGGGTTTTCCGTTCCGCTACGGATCAACTTTTTTTCAGAACAGTACACTGCTATCTTTTTCAAAACCTACGTATTACCTTCTTCTTTGATTTTTACCTTCTTACAAAAACTACCTTCATAACTTAAAATTTTAGTAGCAGAGACCCCTTGGATGGTATGGGTAGGCAATAGGTTTAGGTTAGTTAAATACGTTAATCCTGTGCTATGGAGGCTAGTGAACCTAGGGGAGATACTGTTACGTTACCTCAGCTGCAGATAGGTATTTGAGACTTCTAGCTTTCGAGCCCACTTTTCTTCTTTCAGTTTTCATGCTTTCTTTGCTTTCTCCTCCTAGTCTCTCCTTCCTCTTCCTTGCTAATATTCCGTCTCCATGCGCAGGGTATACTGTATGGGAACTCATCTTGGGCTTAATTCCTCCATTTCCATTACTCTATACTTAATGGTCTCTTCCCTTTCTCTTGCAGAAAATCTTTGCAACGAAAATGGAACCGTAAATGAGCTACCATACTATGCGCGGGAAATCATGTGGGGGAACACACCTTTTGCATAGATTACTGGCTCCATTTGTTTCATGTAAAATTATATCTTCCTCCCACCTCATTTGAGCACATTTTTGTTGAAGTTAGGGAGGCTAAAACTAACTAATGATTTACTCAAATGCAATTGGAATGACGTAAAGTAAGAGTCATTTTCAGAATGCTAGATAAAATTCACCCGCTAGTCCGGTGTCCAAGTACGAGAATGATGGTTGGTTTTCCATTATGCACTGTGTCGCTCTATGTTGCAACTCACTCTTTCCCATCTGGAATATCATATCCAAGTTGAACTTTATATGCATATGGAGCAAAATGTTTTTCCGACATTCAAGGCATCTTTAATTTCATGTTTCAGACAGATGATGTATGCCGCACTACTTTTGCTCCTCCTTGGCTTAGGCCACGGAGCTAAAGCTTCCAAGTCCGACATCATTCTGAGCAACAGGGAATCCAAATTGCTAGCGATTTTTGCCAGCACGACCGTGACGAAAGTGACGACCACCACCAAGTTGGCCCTGCAGACCTGCTGGTCCACCAGCGATATGCCGTGCAGTGGGCGCCGCAAGAGGCGGTCGCTCTTTGGTCCTCAGGCTGCTGCCGCTGCGGGGTGAGTTTGCTTGATGCGAGTTGGCTTTAGGAGCAAGAAGGGAAATCTGGTACTTTTCGTCATGCGAAGAATACTGTAAAATTTGATGGGGAATTTACTTGATGGAAAGTGCAGGTCTGAGGAAGAATGATGGGAAATCAGGTCTTAATTGTATTGAGAAGAATACTACACAATTAAATGGTGATTCTACCAGATGAAAAGAGCTGTCATGAGAGAAATCAAGTCTAAAGCGTTTTGGGAAAAATACTGTTAAATCTGATGGTGAGTTCAGCCTTGGGGAAGCGAGAAGGTCAATTCGCTCCTTATCGTAATAAGGACAATACTGGAAAATTTAATGGTGAATGTGCTTGATAAAAGGTCTTGCATTGGAAGGTGTGGAGGTAAAGAAGTGTGGAGGTAAACGGGATTCTGCAAAACTTTAAATAGGGAAATATTAACTGTGTTTATAAAATTAAATCTATTTAAAACTACATTGCAAAACCGGTGCAGTTCGTGTGTGGAGCTTTATCTATTTTCCTAACATCGCAAACATTACGGCGATTAAATCATGTATATTTCACGTGATGATCGAACATCAGAGCTGGGTGGAACAGTGTTTTCTAAATGAACATATTTAGCAACTGTATCAAAACATTTTATTATTGTAACCCATACAGCTAACGCACTGTCTCCAGTTTTATTTTAATTTATTTTCGAGTGTTAAAATCGAGGTTCTTGTGCCTTTCAATTTGGCCTGAGTCGTGGATTTCAAGTTTACTTACAAATCCGTTCCACTTCATTTACTCACTCAAATCCATTCTCAATGCGCTGTTTTCAACGAAAGTTCATCAAAATTTGAAAAATTGAGTTGTCCTGAAATTATTTTTGGGTTGTCTTGTACTTTTCCTGCCACGTTTCATCTACTCAGTAGTGCCACTCACACACCTGCTCTCTGCGCTGTTCTAATTTAATCAATTAGATTCATCGTTGATTCACTGTTAGCATTAATTTAAACTTTGGAATAAAATGGATATTGTTGAAGCTCTAATAATTCATTACAAGGGAACAAATTCGGTCTGAATATTGGATATTATCGTAATATTCATTTTCCCTCTGTATTTTAGTTCTTTCAATGATTATTCTCAGCTTTTTAATTTTTAACTCCCTAAAAACTAATCTTTAAATTGAAATTAATTCGTTTTCAAATATTCCCAATAACCGTTAAAGAACTCTAACGGCTGTTGTAATACTTCCAAAAATTCATCTTCTTCTACAATACTTTTGAGCATCATATCAGCAATAAAAACATTAGAAAGCCACAAACATTCGCATGCTCGTAGTTAGTGAACAGCTCGCAAGAACTACAGGAAATGATACATAATAAATAATCAATTCATATTTTTTGCGCGCGTCAGAGCCATAGGTTCAGACGTGCAGCTGGACGCAAGCATGGAGCCCTCACTTGCTACCGACGAGTCCCAAGACGTGGACGAACGGAAGGGCCGCAAGCTGACCATTTGGACTACAGGCTTCACGACTGTGACGATCACAACCACTTCGTACTATGAGGGGACCACGGTGTCTGTCTCAGCCCTGTGCACGTTGACTGGCATGGGGCAGTCCTGTTTTGGATAAGTTTCGAGTCTTGTGTTGGCTGTCTTGGTATTTCTGTTTCGGCTTGGTTAAGACAATGGGGTTCTCAAATGAATTTTTTTTCGATACCAGCTTATAAACTTGTGAATGCGTTGTTGCAGTTCCTCGATTTGAAAGAAATAGCATAAACATTCGGCACATACTTTGATTTATTTTTGCAAAAGTTTCCCAACATTACAAAAAAATGCTTTATTCACTTTATTCTTCAATGGTGTATTATTATTTCGAAACGTAATCTCAGTAAAACACTTTTCTTTAGACCTCAACTATAACGTCCGGACGGGCTCGAAACTGGCTCACGAATTGGCATAAACGTAAATTTCATGGTTAACTACAAGAAAACAAGCACGATCAGGGCTCTGAATGCCTCATAACGTTACCCGTGTTTTGGCTTCACAGCCGCTTAATTCTCGGTCGTCGTCTCTGGAGGTAGGGTTCCAAAGGTGCAGGGTAATGAGAGCAAAAAATTTATCGCACAGCCAGCATTGAATCGTCTTTCTTTGTCAATGTTCTGCATCAGGAGCTGCCTTCATATTTTTCTGAACATCACAGATTTCTTGACGGGCTAACGGCTACTACGGAATGAGGAATTTTGTTCTGAATCTTGTCCCTGCCTTAACATGGCATACTTTCGTCAAAACACAACATATATAAGCATGAGAAATTAATAGCTCTTTTTGCATCACAATGGTAACAAATAACTTTGAAATAAAGTGCAAATGCATTCATATATACCTATTTAACTTTAATTTCTTGGTACTCGGCCCAGTCATGAAGTTAACACCTAAGAGTCGAATATTTTTTATTGAAACTTTCAGAGAATATGACGGGAAAAACTGGTCACTTATTTCGAATTTTAATAGGATTGTTTATGCTATGGCATTCGTCATCAGATTATGTTCATCTAGCTTCTCAATAATTAGAAGTAAAGTACACCACACAACACTATTAAATTTAATTTAAAATCCACAGCGCCAGCAGAATATTTATCACTCTCTGTACCTGCCTCTAACATTTAAAAAACACTCTCGTGAGCGCAACACTTTGCTTAAAATAACAATCACTACACGCGTGAAAACTGCGTAAGGATCAAAGAGATTATGTCATTAATGAACAGTTGAGTGTCATTTTAGAAAGTTTTGCATATTGCTTGGCATTCAAAATGAAAATCTTTGACGTTATAGATATCATAAATGACTCGAAATAGATGCCCTAAGTCGAAATTTTTACTGTTTTTTAACATTTCAAATGCAGTATTTTAGGGTCAGGTAATTTTGTGATTACCATTGACACGATATAGTTGACGTCTCGAAACACTTCATTGCAATTCATTCTCTAAGCGATAGAATCTCAAGAAGAAACATTTTTCCTTGATGAGTTAAGTTAGTTAGAGAGCAAATTAATTTTAATGATATTCCTTAATTTGTTTAATAAGTTGGATCAGAATATTTCTTGTGATGTAATCCTTGTACCAAACTTGTAAATAAACGAAATAATTCTCAACCGTCGTTTCAAATGCACGAAGATGATAGTGAAGCAATGTAATATGATGCAATACGAAACAATGTAATACAGTGCATAGTAGGAGGCTTCACGCGGTAAAATTTACCTGTTGAAAAATTAATCTAAAATTGAGTTACCTTTACTATGGCATTAGTTCTTGTTGATTCAGTTATAGGACCGAAATGATCATTGAACATGACTTAGATATTTTAGCAAGATTGAACTGTACGGCAAATCATATTTATGCCTCCAAAAATTTTTAATAAGTTGTTAAAAACGATTTCGATTAAAAGAAAAAAGAAACCCTTCAGATTTTAACATTGCGACATACAGGGTCCCATAAGAAACTCGACCTGATGAATAAATTTTAATAAAAAAAGCTGCGAAACGTTATGAGTTCGGAAGAATTTAAAACGACACTGACAAATTCGAAATTTTATTCAAATGTTAAGTATGGAATACAATGTGTTCTTCAAACCAGCTAGTACTCTCTTCACGGTACTCCTCATTATTTTACTTGATATTAAACTCTAAACTTTTCTGAAGATGTTGCGTTTCCATTCGAGTAAGGTATCAGATTTATTTATGCGAGCTCTTTTCTTAAAGTATCCTCACAAGAAATAAAAACGAGCTTTCAAACCTGAAGATCGAATCACCATAAGCATAAAATTATAAGGCATTAAAAAATTGTTTTAATTGTTGTATGAGGCGTACTTCATCAAACAAAATCGTGAAGGTGTTATACTAAAAAACCGTAAATTACGTAATAACCGTTATTATACCAAATAACCGTAGGTGTTATTCCAAATAACCGTATAACTCTAATTCACCATACTGTAACTTTACTTGAGTTAAGGGGATGCTGATGTATTCTTTCATTTATTATTGTTAATTTAAGTCATAAATTCTTAGTGAATAAATTAATTGGTCTGTCTAGAGTGCGACTTGGTTCAGTGTGGTGAGTTAAGCATAATTGTGTAGCATAGATGCCTTCAGATATTTTCACTCCGATAATCTTGAGGAACAATCTTTTTGATGTATTACTTGCGGTTAATAAATTTCTTAAATTGTTAAGAAAAAGTTAAGTTATTCAAATAGTATTACATTCTCTGGTATTACTAATTTCTCTGAATCTTAAATTTTACTCATTAGCTTCTATCTTTAGGTGAAAGTAAGCATCAACAGATATGATTATGTTCCATTTGGAGTCTTCATTTTCCATAAGACGCAGAAATTTGCTTGGAAAATTTTTCTACATTTGATAGCTCTCAAATTGGAGCTCTTGCGTCAGTTACTCGAATCACTCACACTTCTAAGAACTTAAAATTTTATTTATGAATTTAAAATTTCACTCATCATTATAAATTATCTTGCCCTCTTTATATTTCTTAATTTTTGCCAAATCCATTTTCAAGAAGGATGAGTTATTTATGTGCCGCGCTAAAGGAGTAAAAGTTGTAAAAATAACTTAATTATCTAATGAGATAAGTTCTCTTAATAGAAGCAGACTGATAAATAATTAAAGTTATGCCTCTCCTTATCTCTCCCTCTCTTTCCTTCTTGAAAGACTCAACTAACTAGAAAACAGAGTAATCACAACACAAAAACGCTCATCATCAGCTTGATTTGCCATAAATTTTCTTAGATATGATTGTTAAAATCTACATAGCTCATACATTTCATGGGCAAATGAAATCTTCGTGCTATTCATTGAGCTATTGAAACTTTTACGTATGGTGAATGACCACAGAAACACAGTTCCAGCAACAGCTTATATCGACCGCGCAACCGACGCGTTTTATTCCCTAGTACAATAATACAGTGTTTGTTTACATGTCATAATACACCTGTCTCTTCACGACCATGTAGTCTCATTTTGTAAACTGAATGCCTGACTACTAGATAATCGTGGCAAATTATTGTTTTTGAATTATAATTTATTTTCATCGATTCAAATTTTGTCTAAAAGTATCCTAACACAAACACCACCGAAAGATAAAATGACGCTAAGTTTAAACAAGACTATATAAATTTTCCAGCAATGGGTTATAGATTTAATTTATTTTGAAATAATTTGTAATGTTTCAAGTATAATCACTCTAGTTGAAAAGAAAAGATGCGTGCGGATCCAGATTAGCTACCAACAAGGAAAACCCAACAATTACTCTCGACCTTTCCTGCCCTAAACACAATTAATAAAAGCAGCTATCGTCCTATAAGAGATTCAGAGCAATCTTTCATCTCGAGGTAGGCGTGCTGTGGTGCGAGAGGTGGATCATTTGCTAAAGAAAATAGTTCTAGTCTCTCATTACTCATTGAATATCTGCGTTACAGTAGGTAATTTTTCAATATGGGTCCTAAAAGAATAATAACTCTCACAACATGGGATGGATTTTAAAAGCAAAGCATTTATTCTATCCTGAGAAATACTAGCTTCATTTTGACATTTTTTAATACAATATTCTTCTTGTGTTGCTTTCCTGAGCGCAGACAAGAAAAGGCACGATTACGCACGCTATTCAATATAGGACACTGGTGAGATTTGGGGCAATTCACTAAATTTCTACCTCGATGTTTACGCTCAGGAGGGCGGTACACTGATATTTTTATTTAAAAAAAGCAATCAAAATATAGTTAGCATTTCTTAGAATTGAATAAATTATTTGTTTTTCAAAGTTTATCCGATATTATGGGAGTTATCAAAGAAACTTTTAAGAACCAAATTTGAAACACACGCTGTATTTGATTAAATTTCTAACAGGAGGCATAAATTTCTAACGGTAGAATTTTATGAGGAATTTTTCCTGAAATTTTTTGAGGCATTCAAACGACATGAGTTGAGAATATTCACAGAGTTCATGTTGAAAAGGCATTCTACTCAAACGGGTTAACTTCAACTTTAATTAAACGTATGCACCTTCAGGAAAAACTGCTTGAGTTGTTTGTGATCAACGAAGCAGGGGATTTACTAGTATTTCCAGACAATGGAGTGAAGAGAATTTTTTGAGAGCGAAGTGAGATGCTTCAGGAGCGAGATTCATTCGAAGAGCCCACACGAAGAAGAGAACCTCAATTTCAAAGTTTATTGCCACAGCATGCGAACAATATTCAGCTGAAACGTCACTCTTCTGCTTCAATCTGAAAAATATTAAAAAATTGTCTCGGATTAACATGCATGGTGTTTTTCAAATTAATGAGCCTTGACTTCATGGAGTGAAAATATTCGATGCTCCAACGAGTAAATTACGCTCAGCGATAATACCTAATAAGAAACTCTGTCATGATGGGAAAGTTTTGCTGTACATATCTGAGTAAGAGATTAAAACATACTCAACACTGCTGTGCAAATTTCCCCGTAAGTTCTTATGTTACTTTATGAAGTGTAGAAATAAGACAAAGTTCAGTCACTCATGCATTCCTAAAATGTTAGCCATTAATTAGCATTTCCCGAAATCGGGTTTTTACCTAACTCTAATTCGGGTTTCGTTTCCTAATTATTTCTATGAATAATTTCTGGTACGTAGGGAAATTTTCATTAGGAGTAATTCCCGTGCGTGAAAAATGCTTGGTCTTTAAGGTTCTCTATCATTGAAAAAAATTGAATAACTTATTGCCTGTTTGTGGCACACGATGTGATATAAAAGTTCTAGCTTTCACGCTAGAGCGCTGAATTAAGAGCTTTCGCTTCATTTAATTTTTTGACAAAACTATTTTATGTTCAATCGAAAATAACCACCCCATCCTTTCCAACAGAAAAAAGGCATAATAAAAAAGCTGTGACAGAGGACGCATACTGAGGGATTTTCATCATGAGTTTCAATAAGTTGCACATTGGAATATCTGTGCTGCTGACAGCAATGCTCACAAGTGTATCAATTGAAGCTCTTGAGCATCGCAATACAAACGCCAAATTTACACCAAGCATCGGCAACGAAGGCTCTCATCAAAACGTCTCCCACGCACAGGCAGAAATGAACCTCGCTGAACATGCTGTTGTCTCTGACGCGCTGGACATTTCTGTTACAGAAACAATCCCCACTCCTCACTCAGAAATAAAACTTAATCCCACCATCGGTGTTACGCGCAATGAAGTTGTAAAAATCAAACACAGCCTAGCTGTAGAAACAAACCACAGTATTGTATCAGAAATAAAATATAACTTTCCCTCAAACGTTTCAAAGGCAATGAACGCGCGCACAGGCAAGGCTTCAGAAGCCCTGGAGGAAGATGCGCATCAGCTGTTGAGGGACGCTCGTGTCCTGGCGTACAGGACTTCGACGTCGCGCACCTTCATTGCCTCCAGCACTGTGGCGGCTCTGAGCACGTGCATCACCGCCGTCAACCCCACGCCTTGTATCGGGCGGCGCAGGAGAAAAGCGATTCACCAACTCCCCCTGTTTTTGTAAGATCAGAAATGTTCCAGTAGGTGCCAATGCTCAAGCAGAGCAGACGTGATGGAGAAAAGATACCTTGGAAACACTTAATATTTCTAAACTGAGCTAATAATTATCTAGAAATGTGTGCAATGATGCTCTGAGGCTCAAAACGATCGAATTAGTACGTTTTTGAAGATTTCTCTTCTCCATTACGCTATTACTTTTCGTGTTAGCTTTTTCTGCTAAAAAAAAAGTTGCAAATACTCAAGTATGAGCTAAGATTACTATACGGAAAAATGCTTGATGATTTGCTTGTCACGCCTGTCTCGCGCCTGTCTCACTTTAGTCGTATCATTCTGTGAGATGACCATATTGACTTAAAGAGCTCATGACACAAATAAGTCATTTGATCACCTACTTTAAATTTTGTGCAGGAAGAAGGACACGAGTGAACTTTTCCCCAGCCTGGCCGACGCTTCAGCAGCTGAGTCCTCGCAACTTGATTCCGAGCTACGTGATCCCAAAATCATCTTCACGGTGTGGACGACTGGCTTCACCACGGTGACCGCGGTCACGACTTCGTACTATCAGGGCGTCACGGTGGTCGTGTCGCTCGCCTGCAACCCTGGCAGTGCCGACACTACCTGTTTTGGCTGAAACTTCCAGGCATATTTGAAACTGCGTTCAACTGTTGTCTTTCTGTTTATCTTCCTTAACTCCCTTCTTAACCCTGATGTCTACCTCTTAATAAATTACCTTGAAGTTATTTTGAATATCCCCTCATCTAATCGTATAAGGTATAGCTTTCACTGCATTATAATATTCATTACGGAGCAGTTCTGACTCATATTCAGCAAATCACAGACTGTATGATAGACCTCTGTTCGTTCATATGACTGATGTATTAGAATGACCAGAAGTGCACGTAATTTTCTCCGTGTAGCGTGCGCAGTCACTGCAGGTGAGATCTATTCATTTACTCCCCTGCAGGGGAAACCCACCAAGGAAAATGAGGTTATACTAAAATTTACAACAGGGCCCAGTGGTTGATCCAATTGCAGAACAAAATAGAGCAACTATGAATATGAGACCAAATTTTTATAACCGTTCAAATTGTAAATTCAATCCTTACTGAATCGTGATTTCGTTCCTACCCCCAAAGGTCGCAAGAGTTTTTATTAATTGTGTTTAAAAATAGAAAATGTACTTTGCCCTGAAAATGCAAAATAAAATTAATTGTAACGACGTTCGTTTCTAAATCTTCATGATCTTAAAAACCAAGCAATTACTCATGAAGTCATATTAAAAACTATATAAATTCTGCATTTATGTCCGCTGGTCGTAGCTTTCATCCCGTTTGCCGGCAGTCAGGTAGTCATTATAAGTTATAGTTTATTCTGTGTAAAGAGAAATTCCAAAGTTACTATGCGTTAAACATTTTTATGTTCCAATGAAATTTGACGAAATTCATTGAATACACATGTATTTAAATTCAATACTTATATCTCAATTTACAGTATCACAAGCAGATTTCCACTCAGTTTACGTGTATTTGAATTCAATAGTCATTACTATGTAGCTGCTAATTTTTGGTTGGCGGCAAATTTCCTTTAGAGAAATTACAAAGCTGCTAAATAATTCAACGTATGCTGTCAAAAATATTTTGCATCTGTGACGGCATACAAGTACTCGTAGATTGATTTGTTTCTTTGCCATCCATGTAGCGCATTGCAAAGTTTATACAACGTCAGAAACTAAATCAGTTACAGCAAAGAACAAGATACTTTGTTACGTCTGTTGTAGTATATACTGACGTATCTAATTTTACTCATCAAATTAATTTCTTGAATCTCGATGAGGTTTTCTCAGACCTTACGATAAAATAAATAGTTTCCTTATATCGCTTGAATAATCCAGAAAGCTGCGTTTTTCTAAATCAGGAGATTTGTTTCATTCCATTAACGGTAAAAATCTCATTACACTCAGCTCTATCAGTTACACTTACCAGAAAGTTCATTCAACGCGTTATGCGAGCTTAGTTGAACATTAACATAGCCTCGCACAAGTAAAATTCAAACCCATACCTCACCCCAAAACGAGCTCCAACAATTTTTCCCAAGGATACACATTCTCGCACTCCGACGGTGTTTTTGCTTCAGTAGGATCTTAGTGCTGCAACGTGCTGATGATCAAAACACTACTTGGAATCACATCCATAACTAAAAATAGCAACTAATATTTTCCACATATTAATTTTCTATTAGTTCTCATTGTGACATTACGCACTCATTGAAGCAAAGTTATCATTTTTTGAATGATCAACTACAAAATTCTAGCAGTTGTTTTACATTCGAGCGTTTTCCTTGTACATGAGTGGTATTCTCTTCCAATATACTCCTGACACTGCACAGATGAACTTCTCATCCTGCAGTGAGCATGCCGTTCACAAAGCAGGCAAAAAACGAAGTTTTTTATAAGTTAAGGATAGACGATGTCAGTATTTATACCAGCAGTTGAGCACTTGAAGGCGGTATTGTTTCTAGTTTGTCTGCTGCATGAGGTCAGTTCACAAACGATGGCTCATAAGGTAGATTGTAAGCGGGTTTAAATTTTATTAGAACGGTTTTGTTTCATTCAGCTCCGGTTCTCCTGCATAATACAGAAGATATCATCGAGAAAAATGACTAAAGAATTCAACTCAAAATTATAATGTGCACGGCTCTCTACAAACCTTACAATGTTACTTATTTTACGAGCTAATTAAATATTTTGTTAAGACCTCTCATTGTTACTTATTAATATCTACTGAAAGAGTCCAGCTATGAATCTCATATATTGGTCAAAAATGTAGTTCAGAGAGTGTGAAGTACAAGTGAAGCCATACGCAGATGGTTAAATTTTACATTTTCAATGCTTTCAACGTGTACAGCAGTTTGTGCGTTGGTGAAGCTTGATATTAAAAATCCCTTGGTTTTCTTTCCAAAAATTGCTTACATTCCTAAATTTTTTATAAATGTTATACATTGACTTCTTATTGCAAAGGTCTGATGAGAACATGCAATGGTAAATTTTCGCTGATGATACTCAGTAATGAGCAAATTTAAAAATTTCAGACAAATTCCTAAAATAAATTTTGCTATATTACGAGGAAAAAATGCGCTGTTCACTCACAAAAATAATTTAATTTAAATGCTTTGAACCTGCATCTCAAGCTTACTCAGGCTCTTATCTCATCTGTTCAGTATTTTACAACTTGACACTTTGGCTGCGACATGACCCACCGGTGGTCACTGAGGGGATTTTCATAATGATGTTGACCGACCAGCAGTCACCATCTCAATTTTAATACATACATAATGAAAGCTAAATGAAGGCACGTTCTATTTAATGTTAGTTATTTTGAAAATTATTCTCTAAAACTATCTCTAGTTTGAGTTGAATATTGAACTGCAGTTTAACCCGCCACAGTTAACATGTCAAGTCCCTGCGTTCAAATTATTTACGCCACTAGATCGACTCAAGCGTACGAAACGGTTACCGTCATCGCTTTCTAGCATTCCACCAAAACAATGGCGTACAAAGCATTCAAAAAATAATGCTTGTACAGAATAACAAAAATTTCATCGGGTTAAAGAATCCGTTTTGCCAGCGTTATTCTTTTCGGGAAGTGTGATCAATTTTAAATCGCATCTACCAGACATGGTTGCTTTTATCGCCAACCGTAGGATAGTAATAATACCACGCGGAGACTCAAGGACCAATGTAAGATGGTGACTTTACTACTCTGAGACTCTATGTTTACATTTGTGGAGATGCCAAAGCAGTCACACCATGGTCATGTAGTGCCTGCTTTTGATAATCACTTAATAGAAGTTTGTTGGATTTTTTTTAGTGATAATTGAAACTTTGTTGCTCAACAAGCTCACTGCTTATACGCTGCCAAAGAATGTCAGCTTCTAGGGCTTATGCTTTTTAAATTACGGCAGTGAACGTGTTAAGTTTAGCTGCTCAATGGTGAGTTAAACAAATCATTAGTGTACAAGCCATTCTATTCAATACGCGGTTATATGAATTAAATTTACTTCACTGTGTTTTAAGTACTTTTGGTTGGTTACACAAAAAACTAATCAAACTATACAACCAAACTAACTAAAATCAAATGATGCAACCAAAAATTGAAGATCATTCATCATCATTCTTTAACAGCATACTAGTGAACGAGTCTTCCTTATTTTAGCTCTTTCATATGAATTTTAATATCGTTGAGATCGACATTAACTGGTCAGTTTTTAATCAGAAGCATTAAAGAGTTGTGACTATTGACATTGATAAATTCTATTTATCACCTTGTGCGGTATGCAGGCTCGACAACGCAAGAGAAAGTTTCAAAATTTAGATCTCCACAAAAGAGCTCACTGCAGTTTTTAGGACGCATGCATGTTAGTCATATTCCTCGTAGCAAGAAAATGAAGACGTGACTTTCTGTGTGATGACTGATCCTGCAGAAAGTGAACTTATCTTTATTCTACAGTCATCTCCAGAGCTCTATTGACGCTAGGAGTATAGCCGTCAAGGTGAAGTTGCCTAGTGCTGAAATACCGCTGTATGCTGATGAAAAAATAACGACTGGGCCTTGTGCAAGTGCATTTGAAAGTATAAGTTTTAGCTTGTCTTCAATACAGAAACCATATGCATAAATCTCGAAGATAGTTGAAAAGACTTTAGCATTGGAATGTAGGAGAATCACTTTCTTCAACTTTTCCTTTTGTCGTCCTGAAGTACCGCAGCCTGAAGTACCCAGTCGTATTCAGTGGTTCGCAGCCGATCTTGAGATTTTCAGCGACCGTTAAGGGATCAGTTATCTCTTCTGGGTACATACTTGATGTGGAAAATAAACACATATCGCAAGGATGCTCAGCTTAGCGGATGATGTAGAAAGCAACGATGCATTTTGATTTCTAAATAAAGTGAAATTAAATTTGTGTTTCTTGTGTGTGCATGTATAGGAAATATGGATTGCAACCTTTTGCGTTGCAACTTAGAAGTATAGGCATGTAGAAGTGATAGACGAAAACGCGAGCCATAACCTTTCGATGAAAAGTTTATTTGACATGTGTTAAAAAAATTAGTTCTTTTCAATCATTGAGTACTGCGAGCAAGTTGTGTCAAAGTTCTACGCTGGGGTGATCAGAGACAAGATTCTGCCAAGACTGCATGAGTGTCCATTAATTTAAGCATCCGTTTTGAACAAAATATTTTCACTTTCCAAAACAAAATTGTAATCGAAATAAACCTGGATAGATTAAGTACATGATGCAAAAAAAACGAGCGTTATTCAAGTGATCTGGCAAATGTTTTCTTACAGAGAAATGTTCTCATTACAGCTGTACTGGAATTGGTGACAATTTTCCAGAATAATTATATTAATAAGAATTTACATGATCCAAGTTCATTAGATGATCACAACCAAAATTTAAAATAATCCCATGGAGCATGGCCATTTTAGGGAAATTTTAAGTAGTCCTTATTAATGGTAAGTGCACATGCCATTTAAATTTCACTCAACGCCAGCCTCAACACATCAAAGTCACAAAACACCATGAATGAGCACAATTCTTGAAGGCCACAGGATTTCACAGGTCGTAAATCATATTTTTACGGGCTCACATTATCAGTTAATATCGGTTGTTGACAGTTATATAGTTTCTTTTATTAGGGTTCTTGTGATGTATCTATCGGGTGTAGAACTATTTTTTCGTGCGGTAAATTTTCAATTATTTTTGTCAGGATGTGTCCTAATGTGTTGTACACTTTCCTGGGAATGAAAGTTATTTTCGTAGAGTTAAATGGGCATAATAAATGTGTATATCATAGATATCTTTTTTACTAACGTCAGTGGTTCAACCTTTGAATAGAAGAAAAAAAAATTTGGTAGTATTTTGATTATTGCCTCATCTGAATGTGTATTCATTGAATTTCGATTCAGAGTGTTGGAGAAATGCGCTCTGGTAACCTCGCAGTTATGCTATCTAATTCGAGCTTGTTTTAAGCCCTGGGACCGAAAATTCCTAAATTCAAAATTCAAGCGTTTTACCCAATGACTCAGGAACGCCTAGCAACGATCATAAAGATTTCGAAGAAAACGCGAATCTAAATTGTCACTTACTCCTCATAGGAGATCATCGTATTTCCCACAGATGAACTGGGCACTACAGCTCGCGGTGGTTGCCGTTGCGCTATCCAGCGGCTTCGGCCAGAATAACATCTTGGACGTAAACGAAGCAGCTTCTTCTATGGGAGAAAATAGCCCTGATCATGCTCTGAGCCCACATGCTGTCCAAATATCAACTGGCCAAGCGGCAGGAGAGGCAGAATTAGTGACCCACTCAGTCCGAGAAACTGGTACTCAGAAAGCTGTCGAGTCAGAGCTCGAGGAACACACACAGCAAGATCCCACCAATGAGGAAATTGAAGAGCCAGACGTAAGGGCTACTGATGTTCAAGATGTAGCCGATTCCAAATCTCGCAGTTTAGAACGAGATATCAGTGGCACGGACGAAGTTGGTCGAGATGAGAAGCTCTTGGCATTTTACACGACCAAAACTAAAGCCATAATTGCAACGTCCACAGTTTTGATGCTCTCCACGTGTTTCTCGACGACGAACATGCCTTCCTGCACTGGTAGAAGAAAACGAAATGTTTTCAGGAGCAAATTCAACCCTCTCATTACAGATGAGTAAGTTTTAGGTTATAATACTGACAGCTTCAGAACCTTCCATTGGATGTTTTAAATTGAACAATTTATTTACGCAAGTAATACATCAATATTAATATTTACAAGGATTATTATAGTGGATAGATTAAGACATAGTTACTTGTACCCAGTAAAGTTCAGTGACGTTAAAGGCATCCAACGGAAAGATTGAAATGGAACTATGGTATTGCCTTAATAACACACAGCTAGCGTGTATCATCAGTTAGTAACCTTGATCATTAGGGAGAATTTGTTAAAATGTGCTTAATATCCTGCTGAAAATAAAAATTTTCTTCTTCATCTTCTTGCAGATGTGAAAAGGGAAATCTTTTTAAATTTATAAGTTATGAAAACCTTTTACTTGTTCAGATTAGCTCTGTGCATTCATCTACTATAATGGTAAGCCCATTAAATTTGTTCATACTGCAATAACGCCATTACTCAGCACATGGAAATAAACTGAGCGTATTATCTTACCATTTCTATTGAATGAATTGAGGTTTCTGGCATTTTCCAGGAATGGCCAGCTACTGAGCAGTTTGGCGGACGACTTTGAAGAGCCCGAATTTAACCTGGACTCTGAGGTGAGAGCGCCATCTGGGCGTAAGTTCACCATCTGGAGTACGCTCTTCTCCACCTACACGGTGGTGACCACCTCTTTTTATGAGGGCACCACCGTCACCGTCTCCGCCCTGTGCAACCCAGGATTCGCTGCTTCTTGTTTTGGATGAGTTATACCGACGTTAAACAGTTAAAGGCCTGCTTCAACATTCTTATATTCACAAGTCGTTCCAACATAATTTAAAATAGAAATTATTTTCAGGAGTTCTGCCATCAAAAAAATCTATTTCTTGCTCTGTAAAGATATGTCACTGCACATTCCTGGTAGAATATCAAAATTAAAACATAATGAATTATTATGGAGCAAACCTGACCAAAACAATAGTTATTAGGAAATCTTATGTTAGCCCAGTAGGTTCAGGATGTTATAGAACTTGCGCTCATAGCGAATAGGAATTTAGAACTTGAAATGAACTTTAACTATAAGGGAAACTAGCGTTAAAGATGCAGAATAAATGTGTATGATGTTACATAGAATATCTCTTGAATGTAGCTTTTTCTTACCCTGCTTTTACGATGAGCTTGTCATTCAATACAAGAAAAGGAAATAAACGCGAGTGAAAAATTGTTTATTTCAAATGAAGTTGACACTGAAAATTTACTAAAAAATAGTTTTTCCCATGCTTCTCAACAAAGAAGTACTTAATTGGCACCTATACCATTATTGTTATCGTAATTCCCATGTCAATAGTTAAATAAAATGTTGAAGCAAAAACATAAAAACATTCTCTTAGTTAGTTTACTCAATGTTTACAAGCTATAAATTCCGCTCACAAAAGGATGACGGTTAACATTGATGAAAACGCTTCAGGAAACATCGTCCCTATTTACATGGACACGTGAACTTAGCGATTCTGAGTTGGTAACCAATGTTGTTGGAAGTATGGTGAGTAGAAATAACATGGAGAAGTAAATGAACCCAGGTTTCATGACTAAGAAAGTCATCAGCCCAATATTTTGCGTACACTGTGCAACGATAATTTTCTTTACAGACAAACATTGGACAATTGAACTAGCATTACTGATAGCTGTATTTTCGTTTCTTAGTTTGTCCGTGTTAGCGAAAAGATCCAATGATCGAATAAATCCGCTGAAGACACCCAGAATAATTTTTCTCATGACAGATAAAGTTATTGCTACATGTGATGAGTAGACTTATGCAAGAAGCGTCTGAGCATAAATTAAACTTATTATTACTAATTTTTTAGCCGAATTCCAGCCTTTGACCTGAAAACATAGTAATTTTCAAAATTTTTAATAACACATCTATTTTATGCATGAAATAAATTCTAGTAGGGAAAAAAGTTACACCACGAGTTTTTGGATTGTGGTGAACAGTTTTGCCCCCTTGCTGCTGGGCATTCTGTCATCGACAAGCCCAGCAGTTGTCAGTGAACTGTCATCGAATTGACCGACCACCCTAATTGTGCTCGTGGGGGCATCTTGATTTTGCAGCTGTTCCAATGAAACTTATGCTTAATGAAAGCCACACATTAATATATGAAGGTGATAATTGGTTTTATCTCTAAACTCAAACAAACGTGAAAATCGAACCTCATTCGTGTCAGACAAAACTTAAATTGTTTGCAGGAAGTTTTCATACATCATAAAATTGAAATTCTTTTCCTGCTCCAATTTAAGGACAGCCCTCTTCAATGATCTCTAACTTTTTTCTCCTCAAGAAACACAATTTATGAGGTCCTCTTGTTGGGCGGAACAACGGCGCGAATCTTTTATGTTATCAGTAGTCTTTTCAGGGCAGGAACCATATGTTTTCCGATAACATGGTACGTGTCAATATTTAGTATTTGCTCACAAAAGGATGAAGGTAAACGTTGATGAGAACGCTTCAGGAAACATCGTCTCTATTTACATTGACACATGAGCATAGCGATTCTGCAGTAGCAGTGTGTATCTATGGGCGTGCGTATTATCGTCGTTAAATAAATACATAGGTGTATAAGAGCGCGAGTAAGCGTGAATACATGTGTGCCCCGAGTGGGTGCACATCAATGTTTGCACGAGGATATGTGTACTCACACGCACGCTCGATAAAAGACCGAGTCTGTGCAATATATGTGAAAAAATGAGAACGGCATAGATCCAACTAAAAATAAACGCGTACATTAAAGAGTAACAACATGGGTAGGTTTTTGAGAGAAACAGTAGTGCGTAGGAAATATTTGGGGGAAGGTGGGCGCAAGAAGCAATTACGAGGTGAGTAATTAGACTTATGGAGAATTGAATACACAGTCGTTTCTCGCCCTAGCGCGGTCGGTACTCCTTTCGCGCCGCTATTCTACTGCTGTTTTTTACATCTATGTTTGTTTTAGTGGTGGGGATTTTCAACTTCATCAGGGGAAGCTGAAGTATATGAATATATTTAAATTTACGTTATTCTGGATAAAATTAACACTCTTGCCGAAAGAATAAACGGTAAGACGATAGGTAAAATTGAATATAAACACATACTATAACATATTTTGATAAAAATATATAGAATCCTGTACTTATCGAACGAGAACTGCCTTGAAGTGCAAATAATTTTTGAGAAAGGGTTCGGCACGTACAGTGAGTGCTGACAATTTTTCATAAATTGTGCGCCAGTTAAAGAAAGTAACAAAAGTATGGGATATATTTTCGCAGTAGATGGCAGGTTGGTAGCAGTTTTAAATGCTTAAAATGCACGCAAATCATAACACAAGTAGAATGTCTCTCACTCGCTCATTTTCGCCGATTGCTGGTGGTTCTAGAAGTCAAAACCCGGGTGTTAAATAGTTCGTATGACGGTCCCTTGTTCGGGCGCTAAATTGTTAGATATTTAGGGCGGCGGATCCTCTTGGGCGCCAGAGAGAAGTTATTTTGGTGGGCGAGTCCTGTTCTGCCCGATTGAGAATTATTTAGGCTGGTCCTTCTTGGGAGCCACCTTTGATAGTTGTCCCTATTTTAGGGATTCTGACGGGTGTAATTTCAGAGGCTTTTTATCCTGAGGAATCTTCCTGAAATTTTCAGGGTGAGAGAAAAGTCAGGTTCTGCTGACTTAATTTTATTAGGTTGGGGTTCGCCCACAGTTTTCAAGTTGCGAATATTTTCCGGTATTTCTTGGAGTTGATCTGGTAGAGCTTTAAAGATGTTTCAAGCTGTTTTTCAAGCGTCGAATTTTTAAGCCGATATAAAAAATCAAGCTAAGGAGTTTTCGTGCTGATAAAACAGGCTTCGAAAGTTGAGCCGAAATTAATTCAAGCTAATGAAATTTCTCTTTAGTTTTCTTCTTAGAAACTGTCTTCTTAGTTTTTGCATTTAAGTTTTCTAAGTTTTCAGCTCTTCCTTTTTAATTGTGCCACTGAAGTTTTTCTTTTCAAGTATTTCTCCTTTAAAATTTTGAAGATCGTGATGGAAGTACGTTTCTCAAGTATCTGTGATACGAGAGCTCAATTATTTGCGAGATAATTATTTTCCCTCCCGTTAAATTACAAGGCACTAGTCGACATCTTTGACAATAGCCTGACACCGGGATAAACTAAGGATGATTCTAACGCAAGAAATATGTTTATACTTGCAAAAATTTAAACTCAGTGAACAAGACTTAGCGCTTCACAATCATTTAAATTCAATATTTTGATCGTCAGCGATGGTTTCATTGCGCTAAAACATATGTGCAATGCTCGAAAGACCAATTAATTCGAACAGTTTTAGAAGCCTCTATGAATATAACTGAATCGAACGAAAAACCAATTTCTGCTATCAGCTCCTATAGATATCAAATATTACCGCGTCACGAGGCTCGCTGAAGTGACATCTAGGGATTGTGGCAGAGCACCATAGTGACAGAGCAGCTGAGCGTCAGAGTGGCAGAGTGCCTGAGCGTCAGAATGGCAGAGCGACAGCTGCAAGACGTGTTCCCATATCCCTCCTGTGAACCCATCCCACTGCCCTGGGCGCGTTCACGTCAAAATTACACAACAGAATTCACACCAACGATGCAAATACGATCAGCTGGCCCCAATGACATGAGATCATTTTTTGCCTTGACTTCACTTTTTTAAAAGAGTCAATGGAACCCTTTTAAGAAAATTTTTTTTTTTGTAAATTAGTCCTTTCTTCATATGTGTAGTATTAATATGTCGGTAATCATCGTCGTTCAATGGCCTTGAGATTTGAGTCAAGTACTTAAACTTAATCATCGGTACACGAGAAAGAAATTCTAACAAATGCTGAACCTTCGTACGTTTGCACCTGACCGAAGTTTTCTGCTCGCCATTAAGATCAATAGGGGATGCACGATCGAATTCTTTACAAAAGATGTATAAAACTTAGATTCTTGTTTAATTTTCAAAATATTTTTACATATAGCTTTATTGTGAAAATGCATTACTTTCATGTTTCAGTACCAATTACACTCATAAGGATGAGTATTTCACATTGAAGATTCCTGAAGACTAGATCTGCATTATTATTAGTCGAGTTAGAAAAATAACATTTTAATAAAGAGCTTGGTAACATTTTTCTGTAGCCTGTTAAGACATGAAAGCCATTCACAATCAACAGCGTTGTTAAAGCATTTTAATAACTCACCTTGAACAGTAAACTCTTAGTTTTATATTATTAAATTTTAGTCAGTCTTCCCTGCATGCAGTGAGTCTGTTGAAAGTCTAACGCAAATGAAATTATTCGAATACTATAGCTTGTAACAACCAATGTTCAATTGCATAATGTAAATTAAAATCTAAACTTCAATAAAATAATTTTAAATTAAAAAAACTCTTGCCTCATTCAAAAAAAGTATTACGTAACTTATCAACGGGATTTAACGATAGTAATTGAATCTAACACTTTCATATGAGCTATTCACAATTTATGAAAACGTATAAATCATGATTTTTCCACAACTAAGTTTTGGTATAACTTTAAAATAAAAAGTTCAATTTTCGACGAAACGATAAAAAGATAATTTTTTTTATCAGTGCGGGCCTCTATTCGGAGGTTTTTAATTATGCAGGCCACATATTTCTACCTAACACAACTGCTTTCATCCTCACTAGCCAAGAAGGTAGAAAAAGAAGGTTAAATAAAGAACCACCCTGGCATCATACAGCAATAAGGCTCGGTGTGCAAAGCTTCATGCGCTAGTCGATTTTTTTTTCTTTGGAAGCTCCATGAGTTTAGCAAAAAAATCGGTTTCGGCAACTACTTTACTCGACTTAGAAAGCTGTGATTCTGAATTGAGCTATTTTTACCTACTGGAGAAGGGCACTCGGCAGTGCAGTCCGACTTACTATCATTCCTCGACATTCCTGCTTCTAGAAACACGTCGTTTGTTTATTCATGGAGCGATATTCCCCAACGAGCGGTGCAAACAAGGTTCTTCTATTGGAATCATGCTCAGGAGCAAATATCTTAAGAGAGTTTACCTGCATGAAACCGCAAAATGTCACATCTTTTTGAAGCTCCAGAACAGGAAAACCTGAGAGAAATTTATTTCCCAAGAGACTGGTGACGGCGATCCCTGAGTATAGTCACACAGATGTTCTCAAGCTTGTTGGTAGTGTGAATTAATATTAACATTGAAACTGGAGCGTATTTAATAACTTTCAAGAAGCATAGACTCAAGTCTAAACTGAAGTCATGAAAATATTAATGCATGCATAAATCTCCCAATAGTGCTTTTCCTTATTAAGAAAAGTACACTTGATGTTTAAAACTGCTTTTTTCGAGCAATAATGGAGCATTAGAGTGGCTATTTTACTTGTAATGCCGGTAATTTGTACTGGTTTTAAACGATCTGCATCACTGTATTTTTTTACCCTGTTTGACGTATTGTTCCAGAAACGTCCCAGGCCAGCAGTCATGAAGTGAAAAGCTACTTCGGATAAATGTATTCAAACTCACTCTCATAAAGCGAAAAGCAAAGCAAAGACTAGAGAATTAGTTATATATACGGGATAGAAGAATAATAGTTTGTAATGATTACCATCACTTCAAGCAGGTTAAAATTATCGTGAGGTCATTTTAGATACTAAAATACTCATCATTTCTTGAGGAGAGCTCGGCTGCCTAGCTGTCAGAACACGTAGTTCAAACAATGTCAAAGTAGGGTCTAAGTTCGATCATTTCAATTCATCTGAGGCAAAGATTTCTATTCTGAGGCCAAACATTATGCGTTTTCAAATGCTTCATTTTCAGCCCGTGAGATGCGGGCAGCTTCTGTTTTGCACGCAGTTCACTAGTTTTATTTCACTGGATACGAGGAACTATGCGCGTGCTGCCACGGTGAATGAAGGAAAAATTTTATAAATAATTCACAAAAGTCAAAGTTATAAATTCAAATATCTAGACAAATCATTTAGTGAAAACTTCTACCGGACTTAAAAGTTTGTGTGCGGGAACACAAACGTTTTCTGTACGTACGATATAGATCCTTGAAAAGTTCCCGATCTTAAGGACATCCAACAATATCCAATAATTACTTCTACTCGTGCATGGATTGCAGGTTTACTGACCAATACTCCCCACTGCCAGCATTTTTTTGCGATCATTGTCTAAAAACATTGAAAACATAGAAGCAAGTTTTAGGAAGTTCGTCATACAAGGGAGGTTACACTATTTTCTTTCTTTTATAAGAATTGTCCCACTTTGTGCTTGAAAGTTTGATATATTAGAACTTAAATATTATTGTTTGTGTTTAATTATCAATTTATAGAACATGAGCCACTGAATATAATATGCTAAAGTGTTACGTAGGTGTAATATTTATGGAAAGTAACAGACAAACTCAAAGTCTCTCAGTGAATGGCGATGACTATCTAAGCGACGCAAACATAGACGATTATGACTGCTAAAGCTTTGGGCAAAACTTTCCATTCGTAGACAAAACACTTTCACCAGCATGATTTTATATTCAACGTAGCAGCGTAACACTTTCCCAAAAAAATGCACGATGCACAAGAGTGGTTCCTCAACGCAAGAAGAGTTGGGCCGAAGACTTCACTAGCTCGGGGCACTGCGTGGAGCGGCCTCAGTGAATCTCGATCCCAACCTTGAGAGGAAGAGGATCGTCTCTGCCGTAACAACACTGCCAGCCGCCGACCGACCAGCATCTCTTGCTTGTTATTGCGGCAATTGTTCCTATGGCTGGCGTGGCTCTATAAGAGACACGCACGGAGT
Organism: Morinoia aosen; assembly: GCA_030386875.1. NCBI lineage: Eukaryota > Metazoa > Arthropoda > Malacostraca > Amphipoda > Talitridae > Morinoia > Morinoia aosen. The sequence continues at coordinate 12,186,409 of CM059563.1, forward strand.
ATCTGTTTGCTCAGTTGACTGAAGACACCTGTGTGACGTTCACGTGACAGCAGCGCTCACGTGGCTCTCAATTTCCACCTACTGCTGCAGTTTTAACTATCTTAAAGGTACACATTACTGTAAATCAGATTCTTTTCGTTGAAAGTGTATTTTATTTGATCTGCTCATATTCCTGCACTCCCTGTGTTATTTCACAATTTAGTTCATAAATACTGTAACGTGCTTGGGGAATTTATCTTCTTCAATTTCGGTGGATTTCACTTCCAGCTGTTGGTGCACCCTTTGCTCTACAGTTTACACTTGATGTTTTATTACAAAAAGAGTGATTTGAAGTAAATTTAATGAACAAGCAACCTTGAAACATAATGGTAGTTCATCATGATCAAGTCTTGAAAAAGAAAGTTCGTAAAAATAACCCATAAAAATGCATGAGCGATTGATGTGGGGTTGTAATTTTTGGTTCAGAATATTAGTTAAATTGGTCTCGAGCATTTTGTTTTAATAATGAGACCGAATTATATACTACGAAGTTTTTATATACGTTGCTCATACTCTACTTCCAAGTCGACTGTGTGCATTTATTCTCATACGTCAGAAACACTGTGCCGTGAAATCCCAAAAGTTTCGTGTCAAGTTGAATTTTTTAATTTGAATCTTTGAATTTGAATCAGTACCAATTTGATACCTCTAACCATTCTTTTTATAGCTGCCTCTATTTACATTCCAAGTTTTACTCTCACTCAGCCTCAACCTTACAAGACCCCATTAATTTTTACCGATAATGAGAAAGAAGAATTCTGCCTTACAATTAGCGTACATTAGGTTGAGTTGATTTTCATGGCTTTGGGATTACGCGACACGAAGTATTTTCAATAATTTCGTTGCTAGCGAATGAAAGAATAATCTGGTGACTGTTTCAAAAGAGCTGATTTCTGATTTCAATTTTGACGTTAACTTAGCATAGGCCGAAGTGTAAATAGGGGCACGCATAAATGACTGTACATAGCAGTAGTAACAATTGCATGTACGAGCGCTCGTAGTAGTAGTAGCTAGTGTAAACTTGTAATTTGATTGACCTCACAATAATTTATGCATGGAAAATTGTGATTCCTACTAGCATTTCCGTTTATCACACAACGCTTATGCACCCTACTTTTAATAAAGGAAATTGTGACTATGTATCATCATCATTTGGGGAAGTGAAGCGCTGTTACACTGCCGTTACGGTACAACGCTTAAAAGCGCTTTACTTTCACTGTGAGACTAGTAGAGTGCTGGAACCTCTCTTCCCGCTGCATGTGCCGCACCTGCAAACCGATAATTTCCGGCGAAATCTTTACCGTTCATACTAATTCTAAACATTGAGTAACCGCCCATCAGTACCTCAAAGTATCTTCAGTAGTTGTGTAGAAAATAGCGGGAAAACAGATGGAATTTCTCTCACTGTGAAAAACGTAGACGAAAATATTCTTGGGATCGAAATGTTTTAAGTGACCGAACGTTGGTTCCACCGCACTACAGAACGCTGAAGACAGAAATAAAACGAAACGAAATTCTCCGTGACCTAAAAATGGGTGCGAAGTCTAATGCAGCCACACAAATCACTGGCAATCGAGAGTCTATGGAGAATCGGCGCAGCAACTTCAGCATCTCACTGCTCCTGGTCTCACGCGTTCGAAGTCTTGAACGCTGCAACAGCGATATGGTCGTGACGGACTGTTGAATTCGCCGCATCAGTTACACTTTCTTCCATGCCACTATTGCGATCACTCAAATGCCAGCCATTTTCTCGAAAACGAATAACGTAAGAAAACTGTTAGCATTGTCGTAGTATTGCTGTTTGGATGAGTGAATTTAGACGAGACAGTGAATCGCGAGTACCAGTGGATTTTATCACAAAATGAGAATTCGAAATAAGGAAAACTTTACACTGAAAATAACCTTTTAAAAATTATATCAACATATGCAGTCTAAAAGTAGTATAATATTTTATTCCGTAAATCTTCTACATTTTTAGCCAAGTTGGTGCCCTTCATTCTTTTTTCATTTGTAAAAGTATATTTTTAGTGAATAATAAACAAATTTGAAGCAGTAGAAAGCTGAAAGTATTTAGACCAAATTTTGATTGTTTCCAAATGTATGAGGTTTTAAGAAGGAAAGTATACCGTTACTGACTCTAAACTTTGAGTAGTGAAAGATAAAATCACACTTTGTGCGCGTATTATTTGGAGATTTTGAGTGTTTCATGCCCCACTCATTTAGCTAGTTTCATCCCGTCATGCATGAATCTACCTACCTGAGCACTTCAAAAAAGACGTAACACGCTCGAAAACTTCCCCTTTATTACTTGCTTTATAAAACGCTCTTGGATCTACCAAGAGAAACAGAGGATTGTGACACTGCGTCATCATATGCAATCATTGTTAATCCCCTCACTTATTATAAGTTTCTCGAAAAAATATAAAAATATCCAGTTTTTGGATTTCATCTTCGGTTTTAGAGGGTTCATATTTAGGCTGTCCATACCCCCCTTGTTGCACAATGCACTCTTGTTGTTTTAGTATGAAAATAATTCGTTAACACCAATGAGATGTTAAGAATAGTTATAACTTTCCAAAATTTCCTCAGAATCCAGTCTTGAAAAATTGTCCGTTTACATACAATACCCTACATTGTGGAAGGACCTAATCAAATTAAGGATTTGTTTCTAAACCAGAAATACACTGGGCCAATTTCTAATGATTTCTAAAATTATTCCGTCAATTCCTCAAATTTTGAAATAGATGTGTTAATTTAGCAAAGCAAAGTTTTAATTAAAAAATATGAAACTACAACATATTTTTGCAGAAATATTTTCACAGCGGTAATGATGGAGACAAATTGGGATTAAGATGTTGTTATAATTGGACTTACTATGAAAATAAACATACATTTGAATTATAATAGTGAATTGGTCGAATAAATTCAACGTTTTTCAACTATCAGTGAAATGTGGATCAATTTTGATATAATTAATTTTGTATTTTATGTCTTTTTAATCTAAAAGTTATATATTCAATCAAAATCACCTTCGAAAAAATCACCTGAATTTGAAGGAAACCTCAAACTCTGTAAAACCTTGATTATAATTTATGTTAATGTTTTATGTTAATTTTCACTTTATTACTATAATCTCCACTGCTTGTATGCGACAACTTGCTTGGTCTAAGCAACAATTCTTGAACGTGGTCCGAAAAACAAGTAACCGATGAGTTGTCAGACCTGCGTGAATTGTCCGTGATATTTTGAAGGCAAAGTAATCAATGTACTGTGTGATTTTGTAACCCTGAAGTGAAGTCACGCAAGTCTAAGATACCGGTACCAGCATTAGTTTAGATAAATACATTCGAACACAACTTAGGAATGGGTGCTCATATTACGTGTTCTTGTGATGTCTTAACCTACTTAAGATGGGCCTGTTAGGTCAATGAATTCCGAATTGTTGCCCTTTAGCCTCCAAGCAGACCAAATACATTAAAAGACATCAGGAGCTCTTAGCTTACTTCAATGTATTATTTTTTCACTTAATGATTGGTGCTGCCACCTCCTGTTACAATGCCAGCGCTTCATTTCGTCAAATCTTTGATTTAATGTAGTACTTTATTCAGCGTCTGAGAAAAATGCCAGAGATATATTTAATAATCTATAGTTAGTACAATTTGTGTTTCATTTCATGATTTATTGCACTAGACTTTATTTTCAAATTTGATATTACGAAGGCTTTATTTCGGTTTAATAACGACTTACAACTGTCATGTGCTATGCAGTCGTGTTACGAGCAACCGCGCATGTAGAACATAATTGGATAAGGTTAAGAATACTGTCGTATATAGGAGATGTCATAGCGCGTTCTGTGCGGAGATAACGTTGATAAAATCTTTTTACGTTTTTTATGTGGACATATGATATATTAGGTTGTTCTATCGCTTAATTTATGGCATCAGTTCAGTCATTTCTAAACATTTTTTAAAGTTCCAAAGTTTTAAGAAGCGACCTTAAAAGTACTATCATAAATTTCAGTCATGCTTCATTAAATCTCAATAAACTCCCCCGCGTAGTTATCCTTAATTTAAAGTATGTGCTTTACTGTTCGTCAAAGTTAGAGAAACTTTCCTGCACGTGCTGGAGAGCCTGCAACCCCCTCATTGAGAAGGAAAGTGTAGCGCTGCGCAGGCAACAGCTACGGAGGCGCGTTCGCGGTTCCCAGCTTTGTTCACTCCGATGACTGGCAGCAGCGCTGGAATTCTCGCACAACGCGGACGCCAAGGAAGCAAAAACTAGGATGCCGAAGAATAATTGACTCTAGTTACTCTACTCACCTGGGCTGTTAATGATTAATTTTAGTGAGACTATTGAGTTATTTGTAGGTGTAAATAGTTCTTCACTAATTTTTGGCTAATCATGAATCAAATAGGATGAGTTAAAAAAATGGTTCACAGAAATTCAAGTATTGAATTAGCACGTAGTTTCGGTATGTAACCACTAGAATGAGTAAAGCCAATTTGTATTCTCTCTTCATATAGCACACTTCGGGCCAAAAGTAGTTCACTGATGAAGATCTGCGATATTGTTGTCTACTGCACGTATGCTTCACGGCACCAATACTGAGCACCATGCACGCATCACTTCCCATGTTAATTGAGTGTTGTTTGTTCTTTTACTTTGTGTAGCCTTCGAAACGAAATTCTACTTGTTATTTAAATCAGCGAGTTACTTTTCGACTTGTAGTGATCATGTTTCTTGCTCGCAAAAGAAGGTAGTTTAAGCAGAAAAAAAACATATTTCCATGTATGAATTAGTTGGGATTCACGGCAACATGATTCACTTGAGTGTTTTCCACCGTTAAGCTCTCTGGCGCGCACTGTGGCTGACCAATGATGGATATTTTTGTGAGCATTCAAATGCAATGAGTATCTGTCTGCTATCACATTTTTAACAAGATGTTATTGAGTGATTAAAAAAACAACAAAGGCTGAAAAGTAAAATCTAAGAGTATAAAGTTATGAAGAAAAGATATCCTCTGTTCTCTTTAACGGTCAAATCTACAATCCTGTTCGCTTGCATAAATAAAAAATTACGAAACGTATCTTGCTTCGACTCCAATGCTTCACATTTCCTTTCATCAAATTTTACATTTGTATGAAAATTTGAAAAAATTCGTGTTATCAATTGGGAGAATTGTAAAAGAATTCGTGAAATCAATAGAGAAAATTTTAGTGAAAGTGGTTACTTGAATGTGGAATACTTATTGTACTTTGAGTGAACCTGATGCACTTTGCACACATGGTATACATTGCATGCCTCACTCGCATATTGTTTTCTAGTTTTTTTAGTTCTTTATCGTTCGCACTAAAGTACTTATTTCTGCACTAAGCCATGTTTCCTGTTATCTGAAAATTGTAAAGAATAACGTGTACCTTGTTAATGGAGCAGCTGGCCTTGAAACGCACGACCTATACTCGTATGTGTGATTCATCAATTGCATTCGTTGTAAAATTGTGGGAATAAGTTTTTGTATTTGGTAGCTTTGGCAATATGTATCGTTAACTTACTGAATTTTTTATTTTTACATAACAATTGCCCAAGTGGTTTCTTCTAGGACCTCGAGCGCACTGTGAACTCCAGTTGTTATTGATCTCTTCTTAACAGTTTTTTCATGTTGAGCCTCAAAAATACTCCGCTCATAAGTTTTGTCGTACATTGTATCTTTCTTCAACGTACGCCAGTACCGCAATTGAAAAAAGGGTTAGTTAACGTCACTTTCTTTTGCTAATAAGTAAAACCTGCTCACCATTTTCATGAGCAAAAGCAAATGCATAGCTGATAATAAAACAGAGTGGCTAATTTATACTTGAGTAAAAACAGACTACTTCGATTAGAAGAAATAAGCGTCATCATAGTGTCTTATAGAAAATATTCTGTTCTCTCATCTAACAAAGCTACTCAGGGACGTGGAAGAGAACTTAGTTATTTATTATTGAGTATTAAAAATATTTTCACTGCTTACGAGTGTACGCACGTGCTCCAGTAAACCCTGCCACGAACACTTGACAAATTAAGTTTCATTTTCCTTCCCAGACGCCAGCAGTGATGGAATTAGAAGCAACGTCCCGCACTATTGTGTTCCTGAAGAACTTTGTGAGGTGTGGCAACATTTTGTGCGGCCAAGAGCTCACCTTCCTCATCATCTTCTCAATTTTCCAAGTGATCTTCGGAGTCGTGCTGAACCAGTTCGCCACCAGTGTCGCTCAGGACTCCACTATGGCGCTGTATCCTTTCATAGGAGACGTTGTCGGGAACTTCTTAAATGATGTCTTCGGTATCACGTTCGAAAAGACGTAGCAGAACGGAGCTATTAAATGACGGGACTACTGGCTGCGACCTCGACTTGACTGCAATATGCGTCCTCCCAACAACTACTCAAATTTTCCTAAAAACTACTCAACCAAAAAAGTGTCATGCAATTTGTGCTGCTCCAGTAACGTTGCGGTGGTGTTCTTGGTGATTACTTGAATTTCGTATACATTGCTTAAATGTATATCATAAAAACAGATCTTTATTTGCTTCAATATCATTACGTTCGAAGCCCTATTTTGTGTGAGCCGTGCGAACATTTCTAGGAATCAGGGTGTACTCGTTCCCACGTAGATTTTATTTGTGGCGGGAGAAAAGAAGAAATGCAGAAAGTAAAGCTCAAAATTGCTCCAAGATAGTGTGCTGTTTATTCCCCGATGAAAACACATCAGAAGTGAAAAATTCAACTTCTTGACGAATCCCAGCAATGAACCTTGTGCCGGAATTTGATAAACATATATGATTCTAATTTCGATGGCGCGGATAGGAGCCTCTGCGTCTTGGAGAAAATTCCGCGAAAGCTCGTGTTGTGTTAAATTAATGTTACGTGAAATGTGATGCGTCAATGAAATGTATTTGTAGGTAACCTCACCATTAAGTAGATATGCGATTGTTAGACATATAACCTACCATCTATCTGAAAGTGTAATTTAGTTGTGTGCGTTTGTATAACTCTATTGACGTTCTAGAAATGTGATTAGAAACTATGCTCTGTGTGCGTAATCCGTATTTCCATTTAGAAGTATCTTTAAAGAATGCATTGAATGTACCTTTATCTTATGCGGAAGTGTGACATTATTGATTGAAAAATTTCCGTTTGAAGGAATTAACGAGTTTCAAGCGAAACCTGAGTTATCCTTTGGAAGCAAATTTTGAAATACTTAAGGCCCGAAGAAGCTGATTTTTTTCAAACTCTCATTGTGATACAATGGCTGAGTTTTTTCGATATCTATCTCTAACATCATTGTTGTATACTTTTTAATGTATTGTGTACCATTACATAGCACTAAGGCAGGCTAACTGCGTATATAATGATAGCAATAATTATAATGACGGAGTTGCGAAGATGCTGCTGTAATTGCCTAGGCTGTCATTACAAGGACTGTATATGCGCGCTAGCTTGCACTTCAATTCAAAAGACAAATATTCAAGTCCAACGCTGGTCTTCCTTTTCGCGTCGCTTTACGAGTACAGTTGAACCCGAGCAACGCAGGCAGCCGCCAGGAGTCTTTGATAACTGGACTTCCTTGCTGAATAATGCAAGCCATCAGAAGCCGTGAATAGAGATCGATATTTACGCATCGAAACTAGAGCAGTGTTCAGGTCCGTGAAAAACGTGCGCATTGATTTGCATTAATTTCCTTAGCATGTATTTTGGATTTGTACGATGAAACGTACGTGTGACCGTCATCGAATTTAAAAAAGTCGTGTGATCACCGAGACTGCGAGTGCATGCTAACGCAGATTTGACTTGTACGCTGACAAACAAAATGGGAAAAATTGGGGACAGTGTACTTCATCTTTAATTTTATTAAGGATGCCGTATGACAAATTACAGCTGTAGTAGTAATTACAGCTGTAGTTTTTTAAATAGCAGTGGGAAGATACGGTTGGTTACAGTATTGGATGTAGCGGTAAAGTAATTTTTTCTATACTTTATTTCGCAATGAAATCTACCTTTTCATAAATAGTAAAACTTCTGGTAGTACCAGTACACATGAGTGTAGACCGTAATCGCATGACGGGCTGCAATGTCTAATGATAGAAAAACTCTTCTTTTTTGAAAAAGAAGGTGTTTCCATACTTTTGTATTGAACGATTTCCCTTTGTGGTTCATGTCAAATACTGACCGCTATTTTCATGTTTTGTTCATCCATACATGTTGAATGAATGTTTTTGAAGAACCGCCTGATGCGCCTAATCTTTTTTGGAGAAAAGTCATTAATTCTTCACGATAACATGAAATGCATTTGAGTGAAAGCTTTGCAGCCTGCATTAACGATAGAAAAATTTTCATTCTTGGTTACTTCATCTGACAGCCAACGTGAGACAGCTAAGGGAGAACTCAAAATGTGCGACCAATTTTTCTTGTACATTCTTATGATGGAATTATTGTGCATAACGGCGGTCAAAATTAGTTAAGGAACATTTTTATATTTAAGTGAAAGTTATGTATCGCAAGGAAAAGCTTTGTGATTGTACATCAACCTACATCTGGAGTCTTATTAAAAATATCGAGTGACGGACATAATTTCATGTTTTCCATTATGTTTATTCTAAATTTTTACTTGATTGTTGCGATAATCATCAATACTGTGTACTAAGGCTGAAATACTCTACAGTATTCAATGGGCTTCTGCTCATAATTCACTTTGAAACATTTGAAGAAAAAAAATTTAGATTCGAAAGCAAATATTTTAGAACTCATACAACGCCTCATTTTTGCGTTCACTTGATGCAGTGTTTTCAACGCTAAAATAAAACACCCATCGCAGTTTTTAGTATTTTTAAGATAATTTTTTCGTGCATTACATCCAAGAGATGTAGGTATAAAATAGTAGTTGACGCTGCTCCGAATACACCGGGAAGGGAACGTTATAGTTACATATATAACGAAGTTGCGAGCTGTTTGTCGTAATTTTTTAACTTAAAATGTTTCTCGGACCTAAAAAACGCTCCAATTGGTGAGGCGTTTGAATTTTTGTGTATTGTTCTATGGAGAGGTTCCTTTGTTTTTATATCTTGTTAGGTTTTCCACAACTACCAGTTCTAAACTTCGTAGTTTGCTCTTGCATGAAGTAGAATAGATTCAGCTCTTCTTTTTAGCTGTATAGACGACTGCATTTGTTGTTAGTTTGCTTTCAAATATAGATGTTACTCTCTCTTAATTTTGCGTGCAATTCGTTTTGTACATTGCATGGAGTAAAACTTAGAATTCTTTTGGCGCTTCAAAGTTGAAAATGCAAAATCAAATACCATAGAAATGTTGGCAGTAAGCATTGCTCCTCGTCACTCTGACGTATAAGATCTCTCTCAGACACTAAACTCTTGACAAATTCAGTTTCATTTTCTCTCCCAGACATCTGCAGTCATGGAAGTAGCAGCAACTTCCCGCACTATTGTGTTCCTGAAGAACATTTTCAATTGTGGCAACATTTTGTGTGGTCAAGAGCTCACGTTCTACCTCATCCTCTCTGTGCTTAAAATCATCTTCGGGCTCGTGTCGAGCCAGCTCTCCACCAGCGTGGCCCTCAACTTCACCACTACGATATATCCTTTCATTGGAGACTTCATCGGCGAGTTCTTCCGGATAGTCCTCGGCATTACATTCGAAGACAAAACTCCGGCCCCAGCAACTTCACGACAGTGGCAAGAGTTTCACAACCGGAGCAGCTTGCTTGCTGGCTTGTAACTCCTAATGATTGTTCCCTCAGCTGCTCGAATTACAGAACACCACAGGAAATACTGTAATCACTTGGGATCTTCGGCCTAGAAATCATTCGCTATCGTGTCGGTGCTACTATTCGAATCCTAGTGCTAAGTCAGAATAAATATGATTGTTTCTCAAGAACAAACTGCTGAAATTTCTATTCTGTTATATTCCAGACAGACTTGACTTAATCTGACGGCATTGTGTAAATTGTTTGGTTATTTCTTACTAAAAGAGTAAGCCTGTCAAATTTTCCAAAAAACGGTGAAAGAAGTATCTTACTTTTAATGACGAACGTGAATCCATACGAGACCGTGCACGTTGAGTGAAAAGTACGCATATTTTGTTTACCTAATGTTTGGCTTGGTAAGCTGAGTCTGAAACTCAAGTTTCTCCCCCAACCGCGAAGGACGGCAGGTTTGCTCAAGTCAGACTTCCAACTGCTAATTATTGCTCGAAACTTTTGGCGTTTGGTTCCTAAATTGTGTTTAATCGGTTGCAAAACTAGGATGGTGTTAATGATTTTCGAGTTGTAAAAGACTGATCTAAATTCAACCCACATAGTTCGAATATAAAGGATTTCAATTTATTTATAGTTAAATTATGCAGGTGTACATTTGTTAACTTGTTCTAAGTTTTTCTATAATAGAAATACGCAACTCTTTTGATAGCATTTCTCACATCCTCCTTAGCAACCTCGGCCAAGTACAAGGAAAGTAACACGTGCTGAAATATGATGTATAGTCAAGCACGCATTTTTGTAAAGAATTTCTATTTGTGCCAAATTAAGAAACCTAGCGTGAAGAGGTGCAAAACGTGGTGAGTGTCGCCTCGCCGAAAGTGCTATTATCATCGCAGTGAAATGATTTTACTTTATACACCTTGACTACCGATATTTTTTGTCGTAATAATATTTCTGAAAACCATCTTTATTTTTTCATACTTGTTTAATTTCCGTAAAATAAATCGGAATGATTATTTTTAACGGCTTTTGATATAATCGCTGTGATTACTGATTCAATTTATGTTAAATTGATTTATAGATTGATGCACTATCACTAACTGTATTACGTGCTTTTCCATTCTACTTAAGTTTCAGTAAAATCGCGTCAACGCACATTCCTGCTTCAATGCCGATGATTGATATTTAATCAAGTCCATAGAGTTATGTGAAGGTAGAATTGAAATAATTCGATGAGATTTAAGGCTGAAGTATTGTGTATATTATATTTCCTAGATGTTTCTGGCATGAAAAATGTAGAAATATCTCAATCGTTACGTAAACTATCAACTTAGTCTTCTTAAAATCCCTTGAGCTGTACAGCAATTTTCCTGGAGTCTTGCCATTCAAATGAGAAGTTTATATATGTTGTGTACCTGAGTAAAAAGTTGGAGACAAAAAGTTGTCGATTTCTTTGTTCTATGTGTGAGCGTGCATGCGTGCAGAAGGTATACGTATTTCGGAAATGGCGTTTGAATGATTCATAATAAATTATTTCTGATGTGATGTTGTATCATTTCCCTAAACCATATCACATCCGGACGGTTCGGGTCGCTTAAGCAATAAAAGTACAGAATTATTTTCATTTCCACAGCGAAGTGATAAATGACCCGCATGACAAGCCCGTACGTGTCGTTATAATATCTAACTATTGTTAAAGTTATCAGGAATTGAGAGACGTAAGCACCTTGTACATCGCTTACCTCCAATACTAGGCGAGGTTTTACTAGGTTTTTTACAGCACAGGTTCTTCACAGAACTAGATTTTTACAGGTTTTTCGCATCAGAGGTACTTAAATTCCAGCAGTAATGCCTTCATAAGTTGCATTTCCAATACGAATAAAAAGGTTAACACGCAGCTGCTTCACCGTACTGCACCGAAAATATACGAATTTTTTAGCACACATTAATTTTTTTCGGGTAAAGAGAGTTAAAAACAAGAAAATAACCGTTGTGACCAATGAAACCTCTTTTATTCCAATGAATAAACGTGAAAAACTAAAAGCATAATAATTGGAGGTTTCAAAATTTTGAAAATATTTCGAAAATATTTTATCTCTTTGCACTACCTTGATTCGTTGGGACCACATTCTATCATATTTGATTATAAGTTATACTTTGGCCAGAAAAGAAAGTCAAATCAGCTTTTAAATTATCAAGTTGGATGCAAAAGTCCTAAAATGAACCGGTAGCAAAACATTTCAAGTCTGCCAGCTTCCAGTCATAAAATAGCGCTAATTTACTCCGTGAAGAAATTCAAATATAACAAATGATTTTTAGGGTTGACACCTTTCATATTATGGTTGAGTGTGAGATGTATGAAAAAGAGGACAAACATAGTTTTTATCTAGATTTATCATGCGTCTGAGCAAGGACTAAAGTAAACTTTAGAACTTTCATCTTATGCGCATGGTTGAATTTAACAGGAGGCAGGGATACGTGGTTAACTTTCTAATAAATATTTCTTGAATTATCTGCAATAAAATTTTTGAATTGAATTATATTTGTGCAAGCACGTCTTCCATATACACCTTTCGACAAGTTTAGAAGGATCAGCTATGCAATCCTAGCGTGATCAATCATAGAAACGAAAAAACTATTGAAAGCATATTATAGAAGCACAATTAAAAACTTCAAAAACATTTGTATCAGAGCATAAACATTTACTATGCAATAAAAAAGAAAATTCAATGGCAATTAATTGTTTTACGCTCCATGCTGCGAAAAAGACAGCGTATTTACACTTATCGTATATTTCCCCAACATATTTATTGGCACTATTTGTGTACTGGCATTACTCGTGTATTGACACTACTGTTGTATTGTTACTACCCTTACATTGGCGTGATTCGTGCATTGGCACTATTTGTGTATTGGCACTATTCATGTATTGGCACTATTTTTGCAGTGGCGCTACTCGTGCGTTAGCACTACTCGTGTTAAGATAGTGTAGAACTGCAATATCTTCTTTTTGCACATGATAACGTTTCCCGTTTTCAAATATGATTTGGTACAATGAGCATTTCTATGCTTCCCTATATTTTCATGCAAAATAATCATTAAATTTCATGGAAGTTACAATCTCTTTGTTTAAAATAATATAGCAAAACCCTTGAATGCGCTTCGAAATCCCATATTTAAAAAAAAATCAATCACCGTTCGTCACTCAACAAAGAAACCGTCTAGCAGACGTTGGTTTCAGAGCTTTCGGCATAAAAATCAACCACAAAAAAATTGTCCCACATCCCACTTACGCAAGATGTCTCCTCGTTTCACGCGAGCCGCAGTATCTTGCTCGCACATTTCAAGCGGTTAGTTGAGCGAGCGTCCGCGGTGCAGCTATCGGGACCCGCCAGCACCGTCGTAATTCTGCGGTCTGGTGATCTTACTGCCGCTCGCTTCCTGGACAAATGATCTCAACTACTGGGAAACTAGGGTCCGCCATAAGGACTCGCCTCATCTGTGTACGCTCTTTGATTACTTGGAAACAAATATCCCCTCGCCTCATATGTTTACTGATAACTGAGAAAGAAATATCCACTCGCATCATATGTTCACTGATTACTGAGAAAGAAATATCCAGTCATAGCGTTCATGTTTTCGTTTAAAATTTATGTGTACGATCACTGTGATGGATGAAGTGGAATTTATGATATTGACTGAGTCAAACGTACATGGAGGTATCGAACTGAAAAACCCTCAAAAGCGTCAGTTTTTAGAGGGCTTTTCTGTGTTTTCAACAGTTTTTGAACAATGTTATATTGTAATTTGAAGACGCATATAATCTTCTATGAATTGATTCAATGTTTTACAGTCAAATTGACGATTTCATTGAATATTCCTCCGTTTGATCCTTCTCATTGTTCCAATGGTGGATGCGATAAGGAACTGTACACAAAGAATAAAGAATTCAATTTCGATTTATGAATATTCCATTCAAGCGATTTACCGATTCTCAGAATAAATAGACAGTCGTTAAATACCCTCAGATATAAGCATTTATTCAACGTATTAAATTAAAAACGTGAGTTGTGCATCTTTTTTCACTATTATATGACGCAGACTACTTGTGTACCGACAGAGGGTTTCTTTATTATTTATGTAATTGTTTTATAATTTCACATTCAAAATTTGTAAAATAGAATATATCGACTGCAACGAGCCCAGTGGCCTATTCTCATGTTGCTTCTTGCTACCCAGTTCTGTTCACCCAAGACCGATGTGGAAAAAACATATTAAAAAGACAGACCGGTTTTACTCAAGTCATTCCATGCATTATTCCACATGTTTCATAGTGAACGAGAAATTTACTCCCGAACTATTTTCTACGAGTTCACACCCGATTTCTTTGACCGTAAAATTCCTGTTTCGAATCCAAAAACGCATCAACTCTAACTGAACAGCATTCTATGTACAAATTTCTTTCTTCGTCGCTTTGTCCCTATTTTGCCTTGCATCTTGTCTTTTCTCTACCTTGAGATCTGAGCGCTGTTATCTGTCAGTGGGACCTCAGCAGCCAACGCTGCCAATACCTCCTCCAGGAAGTGCTGATGTCAAATGTATCAGCCAAGGTCGTCACTTCGATGCTACCCAACAATTTGTCCGAGTTTGTTTGCTGTCGAGCTTCGAAAAGGACCGTTTTGTTTGGCTGGAACATGATAAAGCCATTCTCGGAGAATATGCCATCCACATCAGTTTCAAGGAAGACAAAAACTGCCACTTGATCCGTAGTCAGAGACACGCTGTATGTGTGTTTTTCTGATGGCACTAAATTCACCTGTGCCACCTGTAATATACAACAAGAAATCAAAATTAATAAGAAGATACATTTCTTTCACTGAAAAACCAATAAGTTAAGCGGCTGTTGCAAGAACTTTCTTGTGTTTCACCAAGGCGCCTTACGTCAGTTCAGTAGAAAAGAAAATATTTCTTACTTATTCTGTAGTTTGAGAGCTAACATTTCTTCCAATAATAAATACTATACAACGTACAACCATGTTTTTTTAATGTAGAAATGCATTTCTCAACCTGTAACGCAGCTTCTCGAGAAACATTATTGAGGCTACGCTTGTACAACGAAATTAGAGAAACTACTCTGAGGGGCTTTGAGAATCATACAAAGTACATATAATAATTCTACAGCTATTTGGATAAAATTGAAGCCTTTTGAATATAAAAATTGAAGTAAATTTATAGAAAGAACCTTAAATTATGCCCACCGGAGGGATTTGCATAAGTAAAGGATTCAATTTTTAAACGAAAATAGTTAATTTTTTCCTTCACAATCAGTTTTATAAGCCAAATTTTAACTTAGAGTATTTTAGGTACTATTATGTATAAATCCTTGAGCAGTGAAAAGAAATATCTGTTTTTCCACAAACGCGCAGTATTTGTTGTGAAATCATAAATATTTTGTCGCATGCGTAGCAATTAGATAAAGTTATTGAACTAATTTGGTGAAAGAATTATACAAGAAACTTTTCCCTTACACTATTTCAGGGTTTTTTTAAATTTAATTTCAGGTTATCTTTCATAACTTTTTGCATCTTGCGTGTATGAGTATGAAATGCATAAAAATTATCAAATAAACCAAACAGGTCGGAATTTACGCACTATTCCAGAAGAAAGTAAAACGACAACCTTTTTTTATCAAGCTTGTAGAAATATTTACAAAATTATTGTTCCTTGAGACCATCCTTGAACACACGATCCTCAGCCAATATCAAAGCTTTGAGATCAAAACTCACAGTCAGACTCTTGGATCAGGTATTTGGATCTGAATGGACACGACTCAAGAAACCATGTTTTTTTTTTCTGAGCGAAAACTTTAACTTACGTGAGCTAAAGGCTTTGGTACCCACTCACTAGCACATTAGAATGTTCAAGGCGGGCATTGTTAGGCTCCCCCAGCAGGAGGAAGTTGGGGGGAGCCACTGCTTGCTCTTGGCTGTCCTTTGCCCTGACGGTGAAGAAGCAGTTATCGTCTGAGCCGTACAACCAGTGATGGCACAGCTTGTCCACGATGTCCAGGTTCACCGATAGCACCTCCGCCGAGCTCTGCTCAGCCTGCGAACAGAGGGGCCTTCAGGTAGACAGATGCTTCCAACCTCAACCCACTCAACTCGTGCTCGCTTCCCAATTTGAGCGAACATATGCTAAGGTTCAAACCTGCACTGAGTTGCTAACTCCAGCTGGTCTACGATCCTTTATTCCCAGTCTAACTTTTTCGCAGGAGCATGCATGTTTTTCGCCGCCCAAGCGATTTAATAACTTGGGCGGCAAAAAACCTGCATAGAGGCGGCGAAAAAGTTAGACTGGGTTGGCCAGCACATGTCTTCGTTGTGAGTAATGGAAGCAGGATACTTAAAGCATAAAACCATCTTGTTTTCATAAAAATTTTATAAGAGCATCCATTTTTGCTGGTCCTCATCACCATCTCAAGCACCTAAAATACAAAATATCGAGGGAGAAAGGCTTGAACATTTTAAATTTTCGAGCAAATTAAGTTGTTTGAAAAGGTTAAAAATCATAGAAGCTAAAATGAAAAACTAAAGAGCAAGCTCTGTATTTGAACTTGCAGAGCTAGAGTGATTGTAAGCAGTAACGGCTTCTGTCTATGAATTAAAATACTCTCTATCGCGGATAAAGTGTCAGGTGAGCAGGATGCGATAATTTTTAATTTTCGTTCAAAATAAGGTGATCTTTAAAATGTATGATCTTTTTAAAGAATTGTTGCTAATCTGAGTGAGAGGAAGAAAAACTGTAGATCTACCGGGGTTAGAAGAGATCCCCTTATGGAACACAACGCGGATGTGGAGGTGAGGTTTCGATGCGCCACAATGACTGGCATCACACTGACCACACGAGTTCCAATTTCGCTTTTAAACAGTTTGGAATGCAGCTTGAACAGCACGATCGGTCTAAGTATTTCAATGGAGAACTGGAATTTAGTCACGCTGAAATATTCAAGTAGGAAATTAAGTGTGACCAGTGTGATGACACTTAATGTGGGGAGATAAAACGTGACCTCTACACCAGTGTTGCCGAGTATAAGGGGATCTCTACTCGTACCGACAGATCTTCAGCTTATTCTTCTCAATCATCAGCGACCATGCTAGAAAAACGATCGTACTATTTCAGACAAAAAAAATGAAATTAGAACATCTTGCTCACCTGACATATTACACACATTAGAAAGTATTTTCATTCATTGACTCAAGCCTTCACTAAACATATATAGATAAGTCATCACCCTAGCTTTTTATGCTTTTTTCCCTTCAAGCTAGCTCTCAAAATTGCATTCCTTTGCATACTTAAAACGTCTAATTATTTATTATTCCTCTTTTGCTTTCTAGGTACAAAAGATGACTTATAAGGGCGCTTGAAAGCTATACTTTCATAAGATTTTTATCGAAACAAAAGGTTGTTACCGTATTTGTGATATCATGCATTTTAAACTAAATTTCCTCGCAATAACTAATCGGGCAATTCAAAATTGTATTCCATCAAAAAACTTCTAAGGCTAATTTCAAAACTGTTGTCAAACAAGGCACTCAATAAAATATTTGCTTTTTCTGAACGAAATTTACTGCGACGAATATAAAAATTTGCGCAACGGTGCTCATTATCATGCAAATGCTAACAGCACATTTTATTTACCTACTTTTTTCATATGACATCAAGTGTGTAATAACGCGTAAAGATAGATTAGTTGCTACCACTAGAACCCTCAGTGAGCGCACGTAAACAACCAAATTGTCACCGCTAGAACACTCGGTGCGCACACATACACAGCCAAATTACTCACAACATCTATCCTGTGCGACTCTTGGTACAGAGGAGAGAAGTCACCGTAGCTCCTCAGTTCTGTGGTCAGAGTCACGTTATGCAGCGGCGTCACCTGGTCGTTGACCATCCACACTTTCAGCTGGAGTATGAAAAACAAAGCTGTAGCTGATGGTGTTACTTTGCCAACTCTGAACATAGAATGATTTGGTGAGGCCCTTGCAGACCCCCAGCGGATAGTTTGTTGGCTTATATGATATAAGTAGCAAAGAGTACTCTAACATTTTGGGGCATGAAGTTTGATCAAGAAATATTCGTGTAACAGGTCTGTAACCAGCCAGGAATTAATATTTTATCAAATTCCGCTGAAGGTGTTGGAGAGTATTATCGTTTCAACATCTACGATTCTAAATACAAAAAATGTGATACACAGCTCAACAACTCTGCGGTGGAAATTCTTTAAATAATTAGATGTGATAAAGTAATCAAAAGTCCTCCTAGTTGAGCAATAAAATAAAAACATTTAACCACTTCAAGGCGTACAATTTTTAGCTAATGTGAGCAACATTCCTTGTTGAACTCTTAATAAGTGGTTTCCGAAATAAAAGCAAGGCTTTGTCTTTGATCAAATAATTAATGACTGCAAGGTAACTATGTTTGCTAATGAGAACATCTCACCGAGGATCCGTCAACATAAAGCGACACGAGAGCTGGACTGAAGAAATCCCTGGCATAATAATGGAGCAGCTTCCAGCGCCCGCCGTACTCTGCAAGGTGCCACGAGCTCATGTAATGTCATTGGAAGTGTCCTCGGGGGGAAAGTAAGAGCTACTTTTAAGAAAGCCAAATTAAAGCAATGAAACGTTTCTCTAACTGTTGAAGATATCCGCTTTGATATAAGAGTGCAATTAATCGTTTTAGAAAACGTCCACTCAATTTTTTCTCATCTTCAGATCTATATTGAAGGAAAATATAAGATGCAGAACTCACAAAATTTCGTACAAGATCCACTGACCGATGGAGCTCCACGAGGCGCCTGGCCAGATGTCGTTGAGCTGCCAGTACAGGGCTCCGCTGGTGAGGCCTTCACCTCCCTGCAAGAGGGAGAACCTCCTCCTTCTGTAGGTCTCCGTCTGAACCTTCATTGCTACTGCTTGGTGCACCTAGGGCACAAGGTCAGTAATTTGTTATAAAATGCACGTTGTGTAAAACTTTTGAACGGAAAATAAATTAGTGTTGAAACGCAATCAACGAGCGTCTTCGAATTTATTCACAATTGAAGTCTAGAACAAGTTTGAAGTAAAAGAAAATGCATTTAAGTAAGGAGATGAATAGATATTCTTAATATGCTTTAAAACACAAATCTTTCATGACTTCACTGGCTCACTATGCACTTTATCATTTGTAGAATAGGATGAAACTAGACTCCTAATCAACAATTGCAGACGAAAATTCAAGATGTAAAATGCTCAATTTCTCACCCGTCCTTTGGAAAGTAAAAAAACCGCAGTCAGTTCAACACAAAGCTTGTTTTCTATAGCTCACCTGGGTGAGGTAAAGGTAATGCTTGTAGTCGATGCGAGAGTCACCTGAGCTCGGAAACTCGAAATGTTGTCTGATTTGCAGCTTCAGTTGGATGTTACCAAACGGATGGTGCTGCCTGTGATCCATTTGGTCCGAGGATATCATCCAGTCACTGGCGTTGGTCACGGTGGTCATCGTCCTTATTAGAAGAAAGAGATTTTTTGCGTGGAAAGAAGGAAAGTTTGCAAGAAAGAAAATAAGACAAACGAAGCGAGAAAATAATTTCTCGATGAGAGAAGAAAGTGCTTCTTAATGGCAAACAGAGACTTTTTTATGATAAACAAAGGTTTACCAAGAAGGAAAGTAAATTTCTTAGAAAAACGATCTAACGATGAGAGAAAATTATATCGTGAAAGATGTACTTTTCTTAAAGCCAAGTTTTAATTGATATATTGATTACTGATAGAATATTGATACAATGCTTAACAAAAACCATATTTTGAAACAAGAGCTTGCAACAAATACTTGGTCTGCTTTCTCAATCTCTTTTCACTGAAATGTATCAAGGGAGGTAGTTGCATACAAATAAATTTACGGTACTTCCATTGATAGTTCAAGTTATCCAGTCTTGCAACACTTTAACGATAAAAGCTTCTCTCTTATTCCAAAGTATTCCTAAGTAAGTCCAACAAAAGCTTCATTTTTCTTCCTAAGTAAGTCCAACAAAAGCTTCTCTCTTATTCCTAAGTAAGTCCAACAAAAGCTTCTTTCTTATTCCTAAGTTAGTCTAATAAAAGCTTCATTTTTCCAAAGTAAGTCCAACAAAAGCTTCTTTCTTATTCCTAAGTTAGTCTAATAAAAGCTTCATTCTTCCTAAGTAAGTCCAACAAAAGCTTCTTTCTTATTCCTAAGTTAGTCTAATAAAAGCTTCAGTCTTTTTCCTAAGTAAGTCCGACAAAAACTTCATTCTTCTTCCTAAGTAAGTCCAACAAAAGCTTCATTCTTCTTCCTAAGTAAGTCCAACAAAAGCTTCATTCTTCTCTCTAAGTAAGTCCAACAAAAGCTTCATTCTTCTTCCTAAGTAAGTCCAACAAAAGCTTCATTCTTCTTCCTAAGTAAGTCCAACAAAAGCTTTATTCTTATTCCTAAGTAATTCCAACAAAAGCTTCATTCATATTCCTGAGTAGGTCTAAGAAAAGCTTCGTTGAGCACTTCTTACCGGAAGCTCGGCCACGACTGATACCCGTACTCGGACACCATCCTCGAGGCGGGGTAGATCCGCCAGTCCCACGCGTTCTTCACATAGTTGTAGAAATGAACTGTAGGGTTTTAATTCGATGTTGTTAGGTTATTATTAGTGCACCTTAGCTCGATATCAATAAAATTTATTTATGTTTTCCTGTAAAATAAATCATCTAATTAGAGCAAAAATTAACGAAAACTTTAAGCGACGGAAGTTTTAGAAGTGACCTTCATATCATTTTAATCGAGTTCTTCAAAACATGCACTTAGTTTAAATTCTGTTTCGTATTGTTCAGAAGTGTCGCATGGTCTTGAGATCCCCAGTTTTAAAGCAATACAGGAAAATTTAATGGGAATGAGTTCCCAAATGTATTGCATGTTTGATTCTACAATTTTTACACATTTTTTAGCGATCATCTAAAAAAAATCGTAAAGTTCACTCTCAGAGGTTCACACATCGTCAAAATTAAACGTGTCACTTAATAAGCAAATCGGAGAAATCGAGCCAACAATCATGATCTCTTTGAATTTTATAAAAACTTACTGCAGGCACTCCTCACCGTCCCCGTAAATGTTGCTGTACGGATGGAGGGCGACGTACCCCTCCTCTTCAGAGCGCGCCCCATTGCTGGGGGAGGACACCACAAATTCTCGTCCAGGGTCCAACTCCTGCGTGGCAGTTCTCACGGTCTCTACGTAGAGCTTCACGTAGTCCTCCTTGTACTGCCAGAACATGCCAACCGTGCCGTACCTTGCGGTGCGTTATCAGCGTAACAAATATCATGGTACTCGTAGTAAGTGATTTCTTATTTCTAATGCATCATCACCAAAGTAATTATTGATTAGCATTCTATTAGAGTAACGTTCCTCGTTCCTACATATCAGTAAATGTCGCTGTATAGTATATTCTAGTACATCTTTTTAAATCCTGTGAGCCGTCATGAAGAATTTCTTCATTTTCTTAGTTCGAGACTCGGTCTGCTTTTAGGTGGCAAACAGTAGGCTTGTTCTTATCTTTAAAGTTTCTTTGGGTGCACATTCACTTACAAATACGTTCATTTTATCATGCGAACGAACATACTTGTTTCACAAAGCTGGGTCTCATTTTTATTGTTACCTAAATTACGCATTTATCACAGAAGCTTGTGTTCAGTTATTCCCGTCTTGACATAAGGTAAAAATTAAAACAGTCAATTGGGATAAGTTATGCATTATTTACGTGAATCTCATCTTATTTTAATAAAAATGTATACAAGTAATTTATAATTTTCCTCGAATATATTTGAAGTTAAATATCTACGACACGTTTTTATTCGTATAAGTTGAGGTTCGCATTAGAAGACGTGGCATAATAGAGTACTGAAAATACACTCACCAGTTCCCTCTGAGTGCTGCCTCATTCTCATTATTGGCGGCCCACAACACGATGGACGGATGGTGGGCCAGGCGCGACACCTGGGTGCGCACCTCGCTGCTCACGCTGCGCAAGAAGCCCTCACTCGCGGGGTACATGCTGCAGGCGAACATCATGTCCTGCCACACCATCAGCCCCAGTCTGTCCGCGTGCTGCAACACACCAGACTTGCAGTCGTAACGTCTTCATAACCTGAATTTCAGTATAAATTTCAAAGGAAACGTACAGACCGAGCTAGAATGTTTCGTATGGCCGAGTTAGTATTTAAATTTCACAATGTATGTAAAAATTATGCTTATGCCATGTAATGTAAATTTACCCCTACGAGAGCGTTTTTTTTATCTTGTGATTGGAATTTTTACTCTTCGGTTCAGTTATTGATTTTGATGTGGTGTAGTTGGTTGGACGTTGGTTTTAGCTAGCATAGCAATGCTACCTGTGAAGAAGGAATATTATGTACTTTAAAGTTCAAAAACAATTGAGAAAAAGTTTGAAGAGGAGGGAGGAAAGAGACAATGCAGAGGTTGAATGCTGTAAGGTGGTAGAGATAATAATATAATTGCTACGTAAAAGGAAGGGCTTAATATATTTCACGAATTTATTGTACGGAGGTAAGAGGTTGAGAAACCAATTTTCAGCTGCTGTACCTAAGTCACGTTTCTAATATCTTGATAGCCTGCATAGGATGAAAGTGAAACTTAGATAGATCAATCTAAAACGTCATCAGAAGCCTCCGAAATCCAATCACAGATCTCTGAATCACTTCACCGAAGAGATAGAAAGTTATTTTTTACTCAGTAAATGTTTATCTCTTTAACTTTCCTCCATGAAGTCATATACTTAACAGACACGTGCTGTGTTTACCGGTCATGCATTTCTAATTAGTATTACTTTTAATTTCAAATTCCGAATGGAGTTGTTTTAAACAATATTCTGAGGAAGTTTGTATCACTTGAGGTGACGCGCAAGAGGCCTCGAGCGGCGAGCTTTCTCTATTGTTTGTCTAGCCGTTGCTCATGTTCCTTAACATCTTGGGAAAGAAACAACGCTAAAGAAGTTATTCAAGCAGGCTTGCTCTTACGCAAGTGTGCGCGTTCACCATGCCTGCAGAGTAGCCTCGCTAAACTCAAGAGCTGAGTTGCAGCACTCGAGTATCCTCGTTTTTCCATGACATAGAAAGTGAGCGTGCGCTCCCTTTGTCGTCCCGAGAGCTCGTGACAAATGTAAAGATGTTAGATTGGAGATTTTATACAGATAAGTAAAGTATACTGGTGATATGATTTAAGAAAAATATTTACTGGTATATTTTCTGAATTTCAGGGGCTAAAAAAGCGCAAAAAATAAATGCATAACCCGGTAGTTATCTTTAAAAACAATAATAAAGTAAAATAAAATCTCCGTGGTAACTAATCTTGAAAATTTCACACTGAGTATGGAAGCATCATACGCTTAAGAAAAAGCTATGAACGCTTTTTTCCAGAGAAAGTAGTTCTTTTTGGTTGTAAATAATAAGACAACAATTAGAAGGAGCATGATGATTAACATATGCCTTTACCGTGCGAATCAGTTGGAGGGAACATTACGTCTCAAAACACAGTATGATCTCACACGCAGGAGTACGGAATGGGACGAGCACAGATTCCTCTCTGATCTAACTTTAAATGCAGAAAAATTCAAATATTTTAATTTCGTCAGATGAAATGACATCCAGCAGTATGATATCGTCTAAACGGCACCCATTTTTCAGAGCGACTATAAGATAACGATGATACGCTGAATTGTTTTGAGAAAATCTTATATGTCTTTAATAATTACCCTGTAGAAAACATCAGCCTCGTACACACCACCACCCCACACCCGGATGATGTTTTGGTTGCCAGCCACGGCGTCCTCCAGGAGTCGCCTGATGTAGACGTCAAAAGCGCGCTCGGGCACCACCTCAGCAGGCACCCAGTTGCTGCCCCGCAGAAACACGGGAATGTTGTTCACCAGCAACCGGTAGTGCCGTCCTGTGAACGAGATCAATTGAATCGGCTAGAAATTATTTCAAAAAATTTAGTTCTCGAGGTAGAATAATTTTTTTTAAGTCAGTTGCGGTGTACTAGATTCTTGTCGGAAATATCAGAATAGAATTAGCACGCATAAAATGATTAGTGTGCGACTAGTTGGTTCTGTGCTTGAAATTATGGGGATTTGGAGCGTTAGTACGTGATGTTTCAGAGCCCAATCGTCAGAGCCGGACATTTTAGAAATTGTAATACTATTTACTATTTAACGATGAATACGCATACTGAGCCTCCAACACACACAAATTAAGGGTAGGTTTAATTCTTTGATGGAATTTGTAATGAATCTTATAACAATAAAAACTTCGATAAATTGGAGGCATTAATAACATCAAGAAATAATCATATATTTCTTTAAAATAATATTTCTAAAAATGTGTTAAGTAAAAATCAATGAAAACATTAAAGTCAAGCTCGAACGGTTTGCTAAATGTAGTCTGAAATTATTGAATTCCTTCCTCTACAGTTCATCTAATCAAAGCTAGGTGTAATCAGAATAAAATGAGCTAGGCATTAGGCAGCCATCTCTCAGCAACTCACCGAGGGACTTGTTGCGGTCGTCAACGTAGCTTTGGTCAAGCATGACAGTGCGGAAGCCCACACGGACTGACTTAGTGGAAGCTTCATACTGTGGCCCGTCCGACTGCCAGC
The DNA here is from genome assembly GCA_030386875.1 of Morinoia aosen. NCBI lineage: Eukaryota > Metazoa > Arthropoda > Malacostraca > Amphipoda > Talitridae > Morinoia > Morinoia aosen. The sequence continues at coordinate 12,210,915 of CM059563.1, forward strand.
GCGTAGTCAGGGAGTACAGCGGCTGTTTTCCGTACCCTGCAGGCCACCACAGCTCCACTTCCCCCTGACACCGAGACCAAAAAACAAAAGAAGAGTTAATTTAAATTATCATTTCATTCTCAAATTGAGTAAGTACTACTTATCTGCTGCACGGCCGAAAGTAAGGTTCGATGCTTTGTGTAATGTCTAGAACTTTGCTATCGAATAAAAATTTGTCTTTTCCTTTCACATAAACACAACGCGCACTCATTCTTCATTTAGCTATCATATTATCTAAAATACCCCTAGAATTCAACTGCTCTAGAAGTTGACGAACTTTGTCGAGCCCACATGTAGATATTGTCTCCGCTTAGAGCAGAAACTGAAAGGCAGATTAAAGTATAGATGCCTCGGTGAAAAAAGTTCAACTTGAAACTGAGCCTAGCCCAACCACCATACCTGATATTTGTGCGGTATTTTTATTTTCTAATTATTAATCCGTTTGATTGTTTATTTTTTTATTTTTTATTGATAAACTGCCTGTTGAGTTCAAACAATGTCTCAGGTTTATGCTGAAATTCTGACACTGATTTCAACTTCCATAGCAGCAATGTTTGCATTTTTCTGAATGAATTAAATCAAGTACCACTGAAAGAGCAAAAATATTTAATATTGAAAGCATACTATACACACTAAAAGCACCCATTGAAAGCTAAAATGCGTATTGAAAACCTTACACCGTTTAATAACAAACCGATGCAAGTAATGCACCTTGAGCAGTCGAGCCTTTCATGACAAATCAATACCTTTCCATCCAACTGTTTCATGAAATACCGCGTGAATTCTTTCCCTCTGATTGTCCCAGTTGTGCAGCACCTGCCTCACACTGCAAGCCGCATCCTCTACTTTCTCTCAGCTTGCAGGGCTCTGTGTCAGACGGTCGTGACGTAATTTGTAGCCGAGTATTGCTGCTACTGCTGCTGGTCTTCCTCTAGTTTTCCCTGATACTACACGGGTTTACCGTAGCTATGCTACTCAGGCACTGTTGCTGACAATTACCTATCTCTCATTTCCGTTGCTGCCAATGTCGCTATTAGCAACGTGGTTTTCTTCAGTTACTTTGAGACTGAAAGTTACCTTGTAAGCCGTGTGTGTACCGGTAGTTACTGCGTACGGTGACAACTACAATTTATTATTTAATCATAAGTGTTAGTTAGGATTTTAGAATAGTTAAAGAATCTCAAAAACTCATTTATCTAGAAGCTATTTATCCGTTTTCCTCATACTTCCAAAATCTCTGCAATAAACTGTTATTAGACTGTTATTATTTAGACGCTTAATGCATACCTACTATATAAGCAAGAAACTGTCATTTAACCTTCTCTAGCATTCCATTCAAGCAAGTGCGGCACTCAAGAGCAATTCAGCGCCCACATTAAGCTTTGAGAAATTAGTGTTTGATCAACATTACTCATGCGAGGCCCTGCTTTACTCAGGTCAAATACCATGCTAAAATAACAATATTACGTTTTCGATGCAATGCACTGCTTGTGGCATGTAACCCATATGTTGAGGCATGTCATCCAATATTTAGAGTGTGACACGTATCCGTTTTCAAAGCTTTACACGCGCTACACTCTTCTACACTCGTGCTACACTGTTGCACGTGTGCCACGCTCTACTTCATAATTGTACACTCTCCTACTCACGTGTTACACTCAGCTGCGCACACTTTATCTAGGGACCAGGATTTTTCCCTATCATCCAAATACATTAGATATCGAAATGTAGCTGAAAACGTCTAGATTTAGATGCAGAGCTTCCAAGTTGGCAGCACTGGTGGCAGCAAAATCAGAGCAATTACTCCACTCTTAACACATTTGATGCATTCAAATACTAAATATAAAGTATATCAATCAGGTGCATTTAAATATTTGAAAGTAAATACATGAAATGTATCGAATACTTCAGCCGATAAATCTCTAGTTAACTTTCGACTTCCCTTTTCATAAATTAAAAAACTAAAAAATTATGTATGTTTACGGTTTATTCAAGATAAAAAGGACTCTGTGTAATTATCTTTGCACCACTAAGATAGAAGTAACTGTTTGTTGAATGGTCATAGAGGATACTCACTTTACAATAATTTAAAGAAGATCGGGATTTTTATCTACAGTGCCAACACCCTCAGTGTTTTCGAAATTTGGTTCAGCTTTTAACCTAAGGAACACTATGGAAAAAGAAATAAAAGAGGTTTAGAAAACATCAGCTTCTTACCACTTAGTATTATTCACATAAATGACAATAAGAAACAAGGAAAATTTTATAACAACCCTCCTTCACTAACTTAAATGACTTTCATGATTAACTGATATGTGATAAGGCATCATAAAGATCCTGCTGCTAAATATATGTACATAGATATATTTAAAATGCCTATATCCTTCCAGACGCTTTAGTTACCTAAAAAGTTACTACAAAAGTATAAAAGGACGAAACCTTCAAAAAAAGTCTTTTTTCTAAGCCTAAAAATATTCTTTCTTACAATGAGACAAATACTCAAAAACTTAGAACTTAAAAACATCAACAGTTCCTACCGAAGCGGAATTATATGAATTGTATAACAGTTTTTTCGTGAAGCTCATTCTTTGAGGTGTTAACATAAAACCGAGAATAGAAAATAGCCTCTCGTTAGGTGTGGAAGACGGCAAGTCACGCTATGGCGACGGAACATCGTCAAAATCAATAGATACCTATTTCAAGCGATCGACGATTTTGTTACTGTCGTTGAGAAAGTTCTAAGGGAATATCTGAATCTAACTAACTAAATTTTGCATTTGAACAGGGTGGACAAATTCTAGATTTAGATGCAAAACCCCGTAGCTAGTAACACTGGAGATGAGCTGCAGCTGAGGAGCATTGCTTGTGTACACGTTGAAGCACATTTTTAGGACCATGCATGATTGATTCTTAATACGTTCAAGATTAAAAGTGATACCAAATACTGAACTCTCAACGAATCGAAAATGTGAAAAAATGTTCATAGTATTCATACGTATCATATTTAAATGCACACTGACAATATTTAATGTTTATATTTTTTGTTAAATGTAGTATTGAAACACACTTTTAGAAATATACTCTGAAAACATATGCTCAATTTCACATGTGTATTTAACTACGGGTTTAAATTCAAATAAATGTCAATATTTTCAAAAATTTACTACACTCATACCACATTCTGCTACTCACGTCCTACATCCTGCCACAGGTGCTCTTCACTCGTCAACACATAACACTCTACACTTGAACACTCTACACATAACACTCTACACTTTACAGTAACGCCACACATGCACCACACATGCTACTCACGAACTCCCATCTGTACATCATATACCATATATCAGTTTAGTGCTCACGTTCTACACTCTAGTGTTCACGCACATACACTATGAACACAATTGCATAGTGTATCCTGCTATTTGATCAAATGCATCCCACACCTGCATTACAATGTATTACATGTCACGTATCTCATGCCACGTCTACATTACCATGCATCACATCCCACTCATCACATGCCAAGTGTACATAACCACGCTTCACATGACACTTCATCAGAATTACTGAGCTCAATTATCCACACGCTTCCCTCGAGCACCTGAGCTATGGTGAAGTTGAGCGTCGCTGATGCCGGCGTGTCCGACGCAGGCAGCGTCAGATTCACGCTCGCGCGCAAACGACCGTCCAGCAAAATTTGCAAGGTCCCTCTCACAAGGGCCTCCCGAGAGGCCACTTTCAAGAAAACCTTCGATTGTAAGATACAATATGTTTATGACTCGAAACTGTTTCTAGTATTCACATCGCAAATCGTTTTGGATTATTTTCGATTGTATTTTTCAAAAGTTTACGAAGAGGTTTCTCTAAATCAAAATGCACTTTGTTATTGAGATTTACATTCTGAAAATCTAAATGAATAAATTTTGTATTTGAGTGCAGCAATTATGGCAAAGTACTTCTCTCAATATTTTTTATCATAAGGAGTAGAACATTATCCTAGTAACTGTTTAAAATCGGTAGTCGATCCATCATACCACAAGTATAACGGAATCACTGAAAAAACCAGAGTATATTTTCTTCATGGGGCGAAAGGAGCGGGGAAAATATCTCTATTCTCCATCTACTTGAACAAAACATTGTAGCTACTTCTTAAAAGTTTGGCTCTGGTTTAACGGGCACAGGGCCAAGAGTCTGACTAGCTGTATAGCTTTGTATGTGAGTAGTACTGAATTCGTATTCCAGCACAATCTCTGCTATGTTGACTAAACTGTCGTGGCTCAGAACGCATTGTTGAGTTCGTTATAGGTGTGAATCAATGATTAAAAATTATATCAACCAAAAAGTTCCAGTACAATTAAAAACTGAGGCAACGCATGACCTTGGCCATCTTACAGTAAATCATCCTAAGACTAGCGCGATAAGCCATTTCGTCTACCATGGATATGCCTTCCAGTATTGTATCTTTTGTTTCTAAAATCGTTATACTTCTTTAATATATTCCTCAATTTTGAAAGCAGTATTATCGATCCAGTCCGACCTTCACGGAGGCGGCCCAGGCTGGTCGGAAAGCCTCGTCAGGAGAGGCAGGGAAGGCAGCGCTGGTACTGAAAGAGGGCACCACCTCCGTGATGCAGGCAGTGCACCACCGCACGAGTCTGACGCCTCGCCTGCACAGTCACAGTGTGATGTTTCATCGAGGAATATTCTGGCGTATCTCTCTACTTGTTATGAAGTGTTATTCTAGACCGAGTTCAGAAACACGATGAACTGAGAACGTAAAAGTTTTACGCCAATATACATAACATACATAACATATGGTCATCGGAACGAAAAGCTTATTTTGAAATTGCACAAAATTAATGGGTGACGATATGATGAAATGGTTTTCAATTCCAATTTTACTAGTGTTGGTTAGACAAATAAGTTGCCTTTTTAAACACTTTTCCCCTTCATTTCATAACTTTGCGAGGGAATAACCAAAAAATGTTTACATGTTTATGCGGTTAGTGTACAACAGACTACGGAGGACAATTCAAAATAATCAACTCCAAAGACGTTCAATTTAAGGCACATTTGCGTAGCAACGTATTATTTCAAAAGTCAAAGTAATATGAATTTCTTTCCTTAGACTGACCGTCTCTAATTTTCCAAGTGAAAATTGTCCTCTTCACTGCTGATCATTGCAACTTGCATTACAGAACGAAGTAACCGAGCTCCTGTTGCAGAAAACGCACACGAGGGTGAAACCGCGTAGTACCCCACTTACCAGACTCCCATAGACGGGAAGGCGGGGCCCCAGTCCCAACCAAACGACGCTTGCATTTTACGGATGTAGTTGGCGTGGCATTCCCCGTGGTACGCGGGCGGCACGCAGCGAGGCGGTACAGGGTACCACTCGTCCTGGCGGTCGCTCTGCGTGGCAGCGTAGAGCACGGGGGACACGATCGCCACTGACAGCACGACTGACTCCTCGCTCTGGAGGCAGGGTGAGGCGGGATACATGCCATACTCAAGTGATATGTTAAAAATATAGCAAATTAAGTTGTAAAAGATGAAAATATTGCATTTTTTAGAGACATTGTTTCTTTCTAAAATGTATTAATTATTTCCTTTCGTAACCTTGGGGTAAAATTGATTCTATCAGATGTTTTTACGTTACAAAATGAAAGAACAATTTCTTCTTAATCAGTCAGTTGATGAGCGGAATACGACTGGTGCACGTTTAAGAAAATCGTTTCTTTCGTCAAAAGTGAGTACTTTAGATATTATCAAGAAAAAGTCATTAATAGGCGATACCACAATAACCCGTCGCTCAATGTTCAATTAAGAAAATTCGCACAAGTTTTTTCTCACTGAATACGCCTGCGATTATAGTAAGGATTGGTCTTTGAATTAGCAAACAAAAGGAAGAAGCTGTGGAGCTGAGTTCATTGAAAAGAAAACACAGATAGTAGAATATGACAGATAAGCAAAAAGCGAAACAATGCATGACTCACCACGTGTGTAATTAATTACATTGATTGCTTTACTTTTGTCACATCTTCTGCACAAATAAGCCTATTCTTTTAGCCTATTTACTCACAATCATATTCTCAGGAATATCGAAGGAATATTTGACAAACATATTGTCGGTGACACCAATGACTGAGCTGTTGAGGGAGACCTGCGAGACCGTGTCAATGCCGTCGAACTCGATCACCAAGCGACTACATGGCTGTGCTTCAGAGAAGGCGCTCACTGCAACGAAGAAAAGAAAAAATTATGGAAAAAGATTCTGGTAATTCTAAAAAAATTGAAACTGCCTTGAACGTTAAACGCTTCTGTATAACTATCCTATTGCGCTAATGATAAGAATACAATTGCTTGAGCGCATTGGCTAATTCTTATTATTCTAAACCTTAAGGCGACAATTTGAGTTGAAGATTCGTGGATAAATTTCACTGAAAGAATGACCTTCAAACGTCTTACATGAAATGTTTTCGCTCCTTTAATTTTGCTCAACTGCCCAATATAAATTTACGATTAAAAGTATGCGGCCGTGTCCAGCCAGTCCGGAAACCTTTGCATAGCACAGCATGTCTTAGTAGCTAAAAAATGACGTCGCCTTATCATTAAACGTTTCTTCCCTCTCGAATAGAATGCAAGCAGTTTTTTCTGTAGATATTATCTTTAAAATACTATATCCTGATAGCATGTACCTATGTACAGGTTAAAAACTTTTCAAGACATGTCCGATTACTCGCTATAACAATTACCTTCGTTTGCAATTGCAATGGTATTCTGGCTCTGACCATGGGAGGAGATGAGGTGGGATTATAGTTTCGGAAGAGGAAGGAGTAAAATTCAAGCTCTTTGGCCAGGAGGGTTACTCTCTCTTAATCGCGTTTGCAGTTTTTTCAATAACCTAAACAGCTGCTTGGCCCAACAAATAGCATGGACCCCCAATATCACTGTCAGCTGACTTGTTGCGTCTTCTCTTTCTTTGTACCTCACTCTCCGTGTAGTAAAAGTGATATGTCTTCTCTAAAATTTCCACAGCGTCACTCAGTTTTGTAATCTTTGTCATTCTAAACGCATGTTCAACAGGTTTGGCGAGAGCTAAATTGAGACAAAAGTCCCGGAGTGCTTCATCAGCGCATTTTTCACCACCATACGATGCCTGGCTGTCACTTCGGTGACGTGGCTGTGAATGGGCCTTGATGAAAGTCTTCATCGATGTTTACAGAGTCGGACCTTCTCTCCCGGCATTGAAACTCGACTCAAGAAACAGAGAGATCGTCTACTGATTCTTCAAACACAACGAATTACTCAAGCCTCCTGTGTGATCAGGATTGAGACGGTGGGGTCGAGCGTCCTAAAATAAGCATTTTTGTTGCATGTATTTCAAATTTTCAGGCAATAATTACTGACACTCCGGTCTACGGCGACTGTTGATCTTGTGCCATACGTTTTATGCTTACTTCTTACCATTTCTGAATTATTCAAGGTATCCTTGTAAGTCGATGGCTTTTAAAAATAAAACAAAGTCAAAAAATTCTACTGCACGATTTAGGTAGGTTTTATAAAATAAATAAGCAAACTAGGGTTTGCTTCATGGGTCTTAATGCTAAAGTTTATTTGACCGCAATTCTGTGAGCAATACTAAAAAGAATATTCTCAAACTGTAGAATAAATTACCATTCTAAATGGAGTTACATTGAAAATAATGATAAATTATATAGTGTAGTACACTTTCCCTTCTCATGATAAATGTAATTACGTACATGCCATTTTCATTCTTTATAATTTTTCTGAGCCCTTGTTTAGAATATGCAGGCAAATTACTGTTCTGCAATTGTAAAGCATCGCCATCTGATCATTTGCGAGGAGACATCATTGGAGAAATGTCAGGCTGGATAAGACTCATATCGATTCTAACACACTTAAATGTCGTATTAAACATGTTCGCAAACATTCAGTTTCATTTTGAATCCCTATCAAGATAGCACTGAACTGCAGACAGTGCGTAGCATTATTTCAGGGATCACCTCTGTGACCAGAGAGACGTGCTTAGTTAGATCACTATACAAAATTTACGGATGGATGTAATGTGCTCCATCTTAACTTCTTGTAGAAGGTTTACACACCTTCATATTCTTTGCATGAACCTACACAGATGTATGACTTAACCATTTTATTTGTTTTAACCAATTTCTAGCTCACAATTGTGAATGAATGTTAGTTTAAATAATGCTAAGAGTAGTTCCCTCATTTCCCAGTCAAACTTTTTCGCCGGAGCATGCATGTTTTTCGCCATCAAAGCGATTTAATTACTTGGGCGGAGAAAAACATGCATGCAGGTGGCGAAAAAGTTAGACTGGGCTGCTGTGGCATGATTAAGCAAGACGGGGCATTTTTGCGTAATGTTGCATCATTTTTTCCTAAAATATTATAGTTACTTGAATTGACACTGGAAAAGAGTTGTATGGAATTTTAACAAGTAGCTCACAAATTAATTACTTTTGTTTTCCATGCACTCGATCACTGGTGCTGATGTTAATGAAAGCAAGGCTCTATCGGTTAATGAAAACTCTGCTCTCTACTTGAACACCTACTGTTGAGGATGGCCGAATAAGTCCAGTTGTGCATGGCCACCCATCGGTAGCGCAGGTCGTTGTCGCGATAGAGCAGATCTCCGCTACTCAGCACTCCCGCCTTCAGCAGGTCGGAGTACACCCCTCCTGGTACGGACCCCGCTATGCTCACGTCTGCGGTGGCACCCCCACCATCTAGTTAAGGGCAAATTATTTGGGTAGCTTTTAATCAATCAATTAAAATGATCTTGCTTACTTGTTTATCAGTTTTTACCTAGCAGGAAAATTATTTTCGGGAATGAAGCAGTTTTCTAATAATATTCCCATAAGAAAAAACACCCTAGCTCTAAAAATGGGGTTTTCATGCCTACAACCTAAGTCACGTTCCTTACTCACAGATACGATCCATATACAACAAAATCATCTATTTTTCGACCAGGAAGTTTAGCGAAACCTACTCGTGTCGTCGATGATTTATGTTGTAAAATTTTTAAACTTGTAATTCTACAATATCTCATTACGAAATTTGTGCTTTCATTCTTCTTTTACGTTCCGATTAAAATTGGTAAGAAATTTGATTCGCTAAATTTTTAAAGTCAGTGCATCAGACTACAATTTGTTAAACATGAAACTTGAAACTTTCCATACTGATCCCTCCTATAACAGTCTTAAATTCACAAGAATTTTCTCTAAATAATAAACGAAAGAATAAATCCAGTTTAAAAAATGAAATAAAATAAAAATTTCGAAAAAATCGAAATTATATTGAACGATATTCTTTTTTTTTGTGCTTTCCTGTTTGCCAAAGTAGTCCGTGACTTGACTCCCTTACTTGGCCCGTGGAGCGTCCAGTTCAGCTGATCGAGCGGGACCACGCTCTCACTCAGGACGGACGTGACGCACAGCAGACACGAAAGTAAGATTTTCATCGCTCCAATTGCCGCAGTAGTCTGTAATTATGCGCCTTTTACTGCTCGTTTTGTGCACCTTCGATAACTATTAGAAGATCTGACTAAGCGAAGGATCGAAATTATTGCATCAAACACAATAAACGTGAAGAACTTGAATGTTTGGAGAATCGCTTTCTAGGCTTATAAGTCGTCGGTAATCGAAACCACTTTGCAGCGGCATGAGTAATCATTTTTCCCAATATCTTTAACGCGACTTTTTGTGTGATGAAGTTAGACAGCCCGGCAATGTCTTCATTATTGATATCACCCTGTATCATTTTACTTCACCTAGGTCTTGGTAAACGGCTCGGTTGCGAGCGCAGGGCTGTGGTCTGCAACTTGGTCGATTTGGTCGTCGTGCCATGGGCGGCATTTGCATTCGAGTCCTGATTGCTTAAGTGAAAACCTATGTAACGTGGGTTGTTATTTTGCATTGAATGCGCAATTTATCTCGTTTTTGCAGAGGCAGCCATTTTAATACGAATTAGCGAGGCACATGGTTCCAATTTACGCTACACATATGTGAGTATTATTTCAGAAATTTGTATAAATGTACCGAAGCATTAGTTTAATTAATGGAGCAGGTAATCCTTTGCTGCAATTAATGACAAAGTTTTGTGAAGAGTAAAATTAAAATCAAACTTGGTTTTACAAAAATTGCTATTTTAAAAATCAATTTACCTGTAGTTCATCTGTACAACAACCTGCCTTGGTTGCATTGAAAATAAATGTTAAGGATTCAAAGGCAAGTTTTCTCTTTTCTTGCGTTTTACTATGCATATTACACTCATGGCCAAAATTCAATTTAAAATTGCAAATTTTAGTTTTTCGTTTATCCTCATTATGCCTAAACTGCAAGGGAAAAAAAACTAAATTTGCCTTAATATCGAGGTAAATTTTGAAAATTGATCTCAGATTAGCTGTTGCACATAAATTTGTCTCAATCATTTTACCGATCGTAAAATTTCGAATTGATGACTAGCCTGAGTGTATTCCAAATCTCCGTTGGAAGCATTGGCCTCGCATTCGAACAATGTAAAAATCTTGAAGTTTTACTCTCAAAAAAAGACACTCCTGGAAGATAAATATCCGAAAAAATTGTGCTCGACCAGAGACCGTCTAATTGTTAAACTACCTGAAATTTCAAGGCTAGGCAGAAAAAATTAAAATTCACATCAACGCTTCAAACTCTATCGAAGTAATTTCTTCATCATATGTGTGTGTATGAAAATAAAATGAGATAGTTTATTGTTGACATATCAAATTAATTGCTTTATAATCACTATGCATCTCTTTACCTACAACAATCCCATCAAGTTCCGGGTACAGTATTGTCTCTCATCATATGCATTTTGATAAAGTATAACTAAATAGTCCACTTCGCACCTCATAGTATGAACACAAGCTCGCTTGTTATGATAATTGATCCCCGCTTCGAAGTAGTTTTCTTGCAGCACAGGTAATGAAAGCAAGGTTCATGCATGTTAATGCTCCTCCAGTGACTGCACCTGTATCATCACCGATTCTAAGTTTACATAATTGCACTCTTCTTCTATTTACGGTATATGATACATGCCTACGTCTTCACTAGTGCTTGCATTTGCACTAGCACCACTACATTGAAGCACCTGCACACGTGTACCTGCACCAGTAAACCATCACAATTCCTACACCAGCACCGATGGCAGCATATACCTGTACCTGCATGCACAGCAGTACAACGAGCAGGTAACTCGCACAATGCCTTCTGCTCTTTAGACCTGATAGTCCTATCGCCCTCTCTCACATCGAGATCTTCCTTGATAACTTCAACAGAAGTAGCACTGAAGCACTCAGGGAGATAGAAAGCGAGATCAAACTAGTGAACCATACGCTTGCCTCTCTCACAAAAGTAAGTACGAATGGTAGGAGCAAGCAGAGAAGTGCAAAATTTTGCTGGTCCGAGAGTCTCTGTTTATAGTGTGGATGATTGATCGCTCATTTGTGAATTCAAAATGGCCAACGTAGAGAAGGATCACATCCAAAAACTTTACACTGGAGACGCAACGCCATGCATCGTTTTGAGCTTACACGCAGAACATGGCTTGAATCGCAAGAATTTTCTGATTTATAAGTCAAGTTTTTCCAGTGGCTTTTTCGTATCACAGCAATGAAGATGGATAAAACTCAAATATTTGCACGTGAGTCTAATCTGAATACAGCGAAAATCTAGAAAATTAAACTTCCAGGTATATACCCTAGCTCCAATTAATTAATGTGTGTGTTCGCTGATAGCAGTAAGTTGAGTTTTAGAGTACTTGTTTGATCAAGCTTTAAAGAAATAGGAAACTTTTACGTCTCAACATCTTAACTAAAATATATTGTAATCTGGACAGTGCCAGAATCAGAAATGAAAGTTTTAGCTTATTCAAAAATACAAATCAAATTACAAAAAAAGAGGTATTATATATAAATGCCCAATATATCATCATGGCTATTTTTTTAATTATTGTTCGTACTAATTGATTTTACTTACCGTATAATTCATTGCGAAAAGGAATTCTATAACTGTTTTACAGCATCCAGCCATGAATTAGTGCCGCATCCACTCAGTATACTTGAGGTATGTCTTCCCTCTGCCCCCACCGAATTGTTTCCTCCCCACAGGTCTCTAATTAAGTTGCATTTGCTGTCAATCCCTACAAGGGAGTCGCAAATTGCAGCCAGTGCGAGATTAGGCGTTCCAGGTTCACGCATTCCAGGCCCACGCGTTCCAGGCGCACACGTTCTAGACTCACGCGATCCAGACTCATGAGTTCCAGGCCCACGCGTTCCAGGTGCACGCGTTCTAGACTCACGCGATCCAGACTCATGAGTTCCAGGCCCACACGTTCCAGGTGCACGCGTTCTAGACTCACGCGATCCAGACTCATGAGTTCCAGGCCCACGCGTTCCAGGTCCACGCATTCCAGGTGCACGCGTTCTAGACTCACGCGATCAAGACTCATGGGTTCCAGGCTCACGCGTACCAGGTTCATGCCTACCAGGCTCACGCGCACTGCAATGCACGTACAGACTGAGATTGACTAATTTTGATTCAACAGAGTCTTCAGAGGATCGATATTCTCGCGAGGTGAATTATATGTTAACCTTATGGGCTTAACTATTTTTCAGACTCGTGAAATTTTACAAATCTCTTTCATTGATAATATTTTCTAGCTGCTGCATCATTTTCAATTCGTGGGTGATCTTCATATTACGTGGGCGTTCTAAATTCCCTGGAAAGTTTTTTGGTCGAGCAGTTTCTCTCGTACATTTTTTGGATAACATCTTCGTTCTTCAACGCTCGGTTTTATGCGCGTACATACATAGGCGTAAAAATATGCCAAGGTTAAATAAACATGTTGCTACTGAACAAGAAATATCTTCAATATTTCCAAAAAATCTTAAAATTATGACTTATCGATAACATGTATTATATATATATTGTTTACTCAGACTATTTATAAAGTCTGCTGCAGGCTGGTGCTCCTATAACCTGCTGCAGGGCGGCACTCTCACAACCTGCTGCAGGCTGATGCTCCTATAACCTGCTGCAGGCTGGTGCTCCTATAACCTACTGCAGGATGGTACTCTCACAACCTGCTGCAGGCTGGTGCTCCCACAACCTGCAGCAGGCTGCACACACTGAGCACCGAGCGCTCCGTGTGTTTACAAGGCCCGTAAACCAGGGTCGCCGCGATGACGGGCTGCGCAGAAATAGTTGCTGGTGCACCGCACCTGCGGAGGCGCTGTGAGCCGTGCGGGCCGCGGCAGCTCGGACCAGGTTTGTCCGGTATAATCATCACTCGGATCAGTGATCGTCTGAATCAGTGAATTGGTTCAAGGATCTCAAGGATCAGTGATCGTCTGGACCTGCCACTCAGGACGAGTAATCATCCACAACCATAGTCGTTTGGACAAGTGGTCTTCCGGAGCCATGATCGTCTGCACAAGTGGTCACCCGGCGCCGTGATCGTCTGCACAAGTGGTCACCCGGCGCCGTGATCGTCTGGACAAGTGGTCACCCGCATCCGTGATCGTCTGGACATGTGGTCACCCGGAGCCGTGATCGTCTGGACAAGTGGTCACTCGGAGCTGAGATCGTCTGGACATGTGGTCACCCGGAGCCGTGGTCGTCGGGACAAGTGGTCACCCGGAGCCGTGATCGTCTGGACAAGTGGTCACCCGGGGCCGTGATCGTCAGGACAAGTGGTCACCCGGAGCCGTGATCGTCTGGACAAGTGGTCACCCTGAGCCGTGATCGTCTGGACATGTGGTGACCCGGAGCCGTGATCGTCTGGACAAGTGGTCACCCGGAGCCGTGATCGTCTGGACATGTGGTCACCCGGAGCCGTGATCGTCTGGATAAGTGGTCACCCGGAGCCGTGGTCGTCTGGACATGTGGTGACCCGGAGCCGTGATCGTCTGGACAAGTGGTCACCCGGAGCCGTGATCGTCTGGACATGTGGTCACCCGGAGCCGTGATCGTCTGGATAAGTGGTCACCTGGAGCCGTGAATGTCAGGGCCAATGATCATAAGGCCGAGCGCAGAAGTAACTTCTCAGAACATATCAGGTCCTGTGCGGATGGACTACACCTGAGCGCGGCGGCTAACTGCAGCCAGTACCCCAAACTCCAGCGGAGGCTGGTGCTGGAAATAACGCTGGCTGTGCTGCTGATTGTAACACTGACTGTGATACTAACTGCAATGCTGAGAAAAGTGATTACTGTAGCGCACAAGTACAGTTAAATGATGCAACGCACAGTCACATGCTGCAGTGTACAGTCACACACTGCAGTGTACAGTCACACGCTGCAGTGTACAGTCACACGCTGCAGTGTACAGTCACACGCTGCAGTGTACAGTCACACGCTGCAGTGTACAGTCACACGCTGCAGTGTATAGTCACCGCCACGAGCTAGGCACACCACCTGACCTCTGAGGGTCAGCCGTTGCCCAGCGCCTCAGTTGCGTGCGAGCCCGGTGAGCGTGAGCAGCTTGGTAAGCGTGAGCGGCTAGATGTGCGTGAGCGGCTAGATGTGCGTGAGCAGCTCGATGAGCGTGAGCAGTTCGGCGAGCGTGAGCAGCTCGATGAGCGTGAGCAGTTCGGCGAGCGTGAGCAGTTCGGCGAGCGTGAGCAGCTCGGCGAGCGTGAGCAGCTCGGCGAGCGTGAGCAGTTCGGTAAGCGTAAGCAGCTTGGTGAGCGTGAGATATCCGGTCAACGATAGCAGCGGGTTGGTGGTGAGCGTGAGCAGCGCGCTGATAGTGAGCCATGCAGTGAGCGTGAGCAGCCCGGTGAGAATCAGCTCTGAAGCGAGCGTTAGCCGACCAATGAGCGCAAGTGAAAGCGAAATTGAGCATCACACCTAGCTTACAGCCCCTCAGAAACTTACTGTCACACATGAGCGCATCAGCATAAATACGAAGCTTTGTTTGTCCATCTGCGGGGCATTGCGTTATGAGGCAGGTAAGAATTAAATGGTGGGAGCGTGAGGTAGGAATTTTGTGATTATCTATCGCTGTCGTGAGTTTATACAAAATATCAATTTAATCTTTTCATGTTCACCAGCGATGCATCGGTAGAATTATTCCTTTGAGCTTTTAAACTATGTAAACAGATTAAGATGTAACTTCGCGTGTGCCTAAATATCAAATCAGTGACTTTTGTTTACAATCCTATTTAATATTATAGTACTTAACCGTACACCAGCCTGATCGAAGAGTTTATTAACGTTAGAGGATGAAACCTGGTATTAATTTAGTCCACTATATTATACGATGAAGTAAGCGAGAATTGCATACTCAAAAATAGATTTAAGGATAGTTTTATTTCAAACCAATAGACCTATCATTTTGAACCATCACATAGAGAGGAAAGAGTCATTTCTTTTACAGCAAGATTCATCAATCCCTAGGTAAGAAATGACATCCAAGACTCCTTTAAAGGTTAGATTGCATCGAGTTCCAAGTCTTAACTTCATTAAATAGGAACTCTATTTAGATTGTGTTTGATTATCATGAGCCAGAATGATTTTACTTCAGTTCCTAGTTATATGATCAGATTGGCCAATTTCAGGAGATCCTAATTGTTTAAGGTCTTTATCAGCCTCATTTGAAGTTTTATACATGAAACTGCTCAGTAAAACTGAGATCAAAAAGCCTGAAAAGCATAAGTCATTCATGTGGGCATTTATATTCCAAGTTTCTTACCGCTCAATTGCCTTTTTTGTAGAATGTAAAGAAAATTTGTTTCACTTGTGGCCATCGCATGCCACGCTTCTATTCTATATTAGAGAAAAAGATGGACTGATTTTATAAACAGTAGTTTTACAGCTTCTTCGGGTGATAGCTTTCGTATTCAACTGAGAGTTCCAATTGATATAGGAATTATAGAGCTAATATTCGAAGATGTGTTCTCTGAAAGTCAGACCCTTTTGAAAAATCATTCCTAAAAATTTCAATGAGTTTCGTTATTCTGACTATCACCGACTTTGATGATTGAAAGAGATGCATTTTGCTTGTTAGAGAATAGGATGTTCAGTTTTATCGATAATGATGCACATCTCACTTGTTTTGAGCCACACCGAAACCTTTTCTTGTTAGTCATTTTTTCTGTTTTCTTTTACATGATAGTTTTCAATAGAGATGATTGAGAAGAAAGTAATTTCATCATAAAAAACACAAACTCAAAAATTCAGTACTACAAACAATTTCAGTAATGAATACTAAAACAGAGGAGGTCCCAAAAACCGATCCTTGCGGAGCGCCATGCCTAATTTTAAGAATTCGCGAGTGGGAGTTGTCAATTACAAGAAATTGTTTACGCTTAGCCAGGTAGGATTTCAATTACTTATAAATTAATAAATCCTTCAACGCCGCATCATTGAAGCTACGATGGTGAAATTAACAAAGTCTGATGCTCTGCGAAAATACTTTAGAAAACACAGAGGAAATTATATTCCTCCCGTCGGAACGGAATGGATGCTTGAGTTAAGATGTTTCAGATCATTCAAAACGATTGCCGATGTCGATTTTTAAATAGGAATCTATACTGTTTATCATAGAAAAAGGATTTTTCATTAGAAGTAAGAGTAAATCTTTTACTAAAGTATTTTCGAATATTTCCCTGTAAAATGTCAAAACAGAAACTTGTCTGAAACAGTTTTTTAGAATATTTAAATAAAATTAACTAACTTAAACTAGTCTATAATCGCCAACATTGGTTTTTCTTCATTTTTGGATAGGGTAGTAACTTGGACAAACTTCAGATAATCTGAGAAAATACGTAAAGAAAGAGAATAAATAATTAGGTCTGGAAGGATCGGAGATATTAAATTCGGAATGTATTTTACCTATTTTAGTGAGAACGATTTCGATTCATTTGGCTTATTTTTTAGATTGTTAGCACAGTGGAAGAATCAGAGATCTAACTTGGCGTTATAAAGAAGAAATTTCTATTTTATTGAATTTTCTCTACGTAGTTTGAAGGATGAGTTGGACCAGTGGTGATATTAGTTATGTTTTTGCCTTTGTTGGTAAAAATAGCTGAAAAATTTGCGAGGTCATTTTCCGGACGATAAGTTGCATTCCCTCGGGCAATATATTATCGTTATCAATCTTATCACAGCTTTACTTTTGGGCTCACTAACAAAATTGTGCAGACACCAAAGTCTTTTTAAACCATTTCTCAACTAAAAAAATTGATTTCATGAGAATTTTTGAGTTTTTAATTTCACTGGTGACATAATTTCTTAATTTATTATTTACGATCACTGACATTTTCTCATCGTGTAGTAATGCAATATTTATTTTGCGTTTCTTAATATTTCTGATTATGTGTTCATTAATCCAAAGCTTTTGTTTTTTGTTTGCGGTGGAATGGAGAATGTGGTGACCAGATGGCGTTGATTACATGCAACATTTATTGAACTAGGTTCAACATTGCGTTTTTAAAGTTCGTTGAACAATGGTATAGTTAAATTATTGATATTTGAAGCGATGAAATGAGCCGTTACATTACATATCTTTCTTAAATTTATTTCATTCCCAAATCAATATTGGCGAGTTTCAGCCTGTTGATAGGGCACAAGTACCAAAACATATTTTTAACTAAAAATTTCGGGAAATTATCAAATAAATCAGAAATTAGCCTACCAGAAAGGAAGATAGTTGGGCCTGTGGAGAATGTATCATCAAGAAGCTTGGCACGCTTGACGAGATAACTGCAGGATTTGTTATCAGATTATCATTTTATGAGCAAGGATTTATACCGCATTGCTGGACGTTTTTTAACGTTCTCCACGTCTGAGAAAATCATTATTGAAATCGACTCAAATAAACATCGTGGCAATATGAGTTATTGAATAGCGCTATAACACTATTCAGTTCATTCCACGACATGTGACAGGCTGTAGGGGCCCTGTAAACAATTCCTGAAACAATACGTTTACCGATTTTTAATATGGTTCATTGAAGAGTGTATCTAGATGTTTACGATTAAAAGCATCATTTGCAAGAACTCATGGATGTATACGGGTCATATTTTTTTGTGTAGTCTGGTCAGCTCGTAGTAAACATCAGGACGTCCAAATTAAAGTTCAGTTCAACTATGATGGAATTTATTTCTTTTTTGAATTGGTTGTTTGCTTGTTTGTTTGTTTATTTGTTTGTTTGTTATGCAGTTCTATTACAATACAAATCAATCTTAGCTGTTTTCCAATATTTACAATTTCTAAAATCATTTATATTCAGATTTAAAGTGCAAAAATGATTGATTTGTGGATCGATAACAGCAAATATATGTTCATGATCAGTCATTAAAATGAGAAAAATGCATGATAATAGTTTGAATGTGTAAACAAAATGACATAATCTCGAAGAAATTAAATCTTAATAACATTTATTAAAATTTTACAAAAAAAAATAATTTAGCAAGGTAATAGAGAACGGATCACACGTCCGTGAAATTCAAGTCCAAATCAAATTCGAAGAACAGTAAATAGTTCGCTCACGCTCCTTGAGTGAATTAATATATAGATGGAAACACACTGAAACAAGAAAAATATGAAATTGGCAAGTGGTACAACAATTCAATTGCTTGAAAATATCTTCAAAAATAAATATTACAGAAGTGATATAATATTTTCGTCTGACAGGAGCGAACTGATTTTTCAAAATTTCTGACGCGGTCTTATTTATTCCTGGAAATATTTGTTCTGATCCATGAAAGTATTGGTTGCTTGAAATTCATGCTCTGCGAGTGTGAGGCAAGTAATGTAACACAAAACAAAGCTACAGTTTCAACGATTTACATGTTATCAAATAGCGTCAAAATAAAATACCGAGTTTCTTGATAGAATTCATTTACTTCTCAGTTTACTAAGACGCTAGCGGGAGCACACATCAGCTAAAATGAAAGCGTGTCGCTAAATGTACCGAAAAGAAATAGACGAAATTTTACGCAGCATTTTAACAATATTAAAGTCTCAGCTTCGACTGGGCAGTCCACCATTAATCACAGGAGCATTCACGGGGCTAGCAGCACCAACGCTGTGCAACGGTTTCGGGAAAATTTGCTCTTGACCTCAGTTACTGCATCATAGGAAAATATCCTGCATGAAATGGCGACGTTTGTCGCAGCCACATGGCAGCCTCGGCCGCTATCTGAGATACTGCGGCGACCTGCCCTAGCGCGAACGTAAACTGCCCTGCGCGGGCCTTAACGGCGCAAAGCTGTTCATATGCCAGCGGTGATTTTTTAGTGAGTAGCGAACAGGAAATTGCATCCATTAACTTCGCCAGGAGTGTAATTTTTTTAATAGTGACCTGACTTACCTGGCTCCCATGTGATAGAAATGAGGGATGCTTGCTCTTTTTAGTTAAATAATTAAATGAGACTCAAAATTAATAGATTTAAAACTGTTATATTGCGATCAAAAGAGCATATACCACTGTACTGTTAACTTACTAGGAAATTGAAACCAACCCTTTCTTCAAAATATGGCTGAATAATAAAAGAAGCCAGCTGTGAGCCTTGAATAAAGTACGAACTGGAATGTGAAAAAATACACAAAATGGAATACTCACAATTACACTCCCTAACACACCTATAAAGCCTGTTTCCTATCATCCATTTTCCCGATCGTTTGTAATTTTCATATTGCATAGATCAGCTGAATTTAGAAACAACTATATGTTCGCACTATTGATGAAAAAGTACGAGAGTAACTCAAGCCTCGCAAGTCAAAGCACACATAAAACATGTTGAGCGATGTCAATGGATTCCGTTTCCAGTTCTCTAAAAGTGCTGCCGGAAAGTATGACTCACATTTCTTTTCGGTGCCTTTCGCTGCTGGCTGTTGTTTGAGCTGATTTAAAAGCATCCTCTAGCCTTCCAGTAAACTAAGAAGCAAAGCAAAAGGAACTGAATAGAGCTGGCATGAATAAGAAGATCGGCTGGTGTCGGCTGACGGGCGCACGGTGACCTTAGGGACTTGGTTGAGCACTGCCGGGGAGGTCTAAAGAAGGGCAAAGTGAAGAAAATACATTTTGCTCCGTGTGTTGTCAGGAGCAGATCAACAAGTTTTAAATGTGGTCGTACAAACAGAGGGGTAAAATTGATGAACTTTCGAGTTATACTTTTTCAGTGCTCAACACTTGCTGGCAGGCAGTGCTTCTGTGAAGTTCAAAGTCAGAAGCAATGGGTCATGCACGACAGAAATTCAGCTTGAAATTCTGCTGATAAAGTACTAAAAATAATATTTGGCTATGAATGTTTCATTTGACGTTATTCGTGACCGCATATATCTAATGAAAGAGGAACAAAATGTACGAGACACACATAATTGGTTTGTTGGGTATATATTTCTGGCCATGAATAATAAATGACAATAATATCAGAGAAAATTCTTACAAATATTGAATTGCAAGGTAAAGTTGTAATTTTCTCAGAACTTAAATTTAAGTTTCAGAGAAATTCACACACCGGAGTGATATCAGGCATTTGTCAGGAACAGGAAGTTTCGATTCCCGAATATGTTGTACGAAGCTTCAAAATTACCTCTGTAAAACTTACATATTTTATCCGTATTTTATTTGGTTATTCGAAAAGATTAAACTTCAGATATGTGTCGGTACGTTTTCGTCCACTTATTGTTTGCTAGTTCCAATTACGCATGTGTAATGGAAGTACACTCAAAGCATACGCAAAATGTTGGCTGCATCCCTAAAACTTCTGCATCCCTAAAACTTCTAAAACGAGTTTTAATACTTTAACTTTTTTGCTGCATTCCTTAGTTGCCTGGCAACCTTCACACGTCAACTTTCTTACAGGTATTGATCAATAACGTAATACGTACCAGCAACGTCGTGTATAGTGCTAATTTTTCGATGATGCGTGAATAAAATGGAAAATCTACATCTGGAGTGCCGTGAAACGTTCTTACCTTTTTGCTGCACACAATTTTGCGTAAGTTAAATTGTGAAAGGTCACTCTTTCTCGTCAATGAATTACATTTGTTTAATGTTTCTGAGCCTCTCGTGAATGGCTTGGGTTACATCCATCGGTAAACGAGAGTCGAAGTTAACAGATCACGCTGTGTTAATTTAGGGAATATTATTGAATTTTTCACACTAGCCAATATTTATGGCAAAGTACGTGTTAACTCATATAAACACGATGGATGACCGAGAAAACATGAATTATTTACATTACTAAATGCCAACATGCTCATATATTACACACACTACCCTAGTTTACAGTGGTAATCAATGGGTTGTAGGATATGTATGGTTGCTTAAAGCAGGTTATCCGATGTATTCCGGTCCAAGGAAAAGCGAAAAAGAGGAATGGGGGGTAGAATAGGAAGACCAAATAAAGAAAGAATGCATTTTATGTACACCCATTTTATATATTTGTTCTTCAATTCCGTGCAAGTTTTAATTCAGGTATCAGAAAATAAGTTGCGATGCAACTTTGCTGAACAGTGCTTCAGGAATTTGAGGGCAGAAATGTCCTTTTAATATTACCCTTTACAATTGCACAGCAGGTGTCAATGAACTTGTTTTAAAGCCAGAGCTGTGGAAACCAGCTGAGCTGATCTGATAGCGTGTTTGTATTTGGTATTAAGTATGTAAGAAAGAATGTATCTAACAAAGGGATTTTGTGCAAGACTATCGAAGTACATTGAAGCCAAATGTTCCAGGAAGTGGAAAGAAGCCTTTTACGTTGAGTTTGAAATGAATTGGATATAAAGTAATCTAAAAGGTTAAGGTAAAGCTTATTACGGCAGAAAATATTCTCCAAGGTGAGGTTGAAGCTTTGTAACTAAGAATATATTGAAGATGAATAAGTTTGAGCTGTGGGATATCGGAGGCACTTAAAAGCTAAAGTGAGAGCAATACAATAATGGAGGTATGCTTAAAACTACCTAGAATTTGAGCTATTTAAAGCAGGAAATATACAGAAAGCTATAAGCACAGATATGACATACAGGAAGTATCCAGAGCAGTTGAAATTGAAGCAATGACAAGTCGGAGGTGGGGCGAGTAATGAAATAGACGCTTTACGACACCGAAAACAATCTGGACGACGGAATCATGGCTGGGTAAAAAAGTATCTTAGAAGTAACGACAGAGACTAAGTGTTACAGAGGACGTCCTTGAAGGGAAAAATATAACATATTGATGGGAATAAGTATCATCTCAACTGTAGTCGACACAATATTGGGTTACGACGAGGAAAAAACTAAATTTATTCGAATTAATAAAATTAAAGTATCCGAAAATGAGTAATTGAAGTGAGGCAGAACAGACGTAGGCTGGAGGAGCCGTACAGCACTCGAGGGCACAACGCGACATCGACCGCACGCCTGAAGCGGGTACCTCCTGTCGATATTGTGAGGTACTTAGCGTGCGGGCTGTGAAATGTACGCGAGTCTGTGCGTAGTGTATGTAGTGAGTACATTCACGTGCGTCTGTGCGTAGTGTATGTAGTGAGTACATTCACGTGCGTCTGTGCGTAGTCCATGTAGTGAGCACGTCCATGCACGTCTGTGCGCAGTACATGTAATGAATACGTTCTTGTAGCGAGTACGTAATAATTTTTAGTATATGTAAGGAGCGCGTTCACGTGGCACATTAGTTCGTAGTACATGTAACGAGCGTTTACAAGCCCAGTGTAAATTTTGTGTACCATGAGTCACCACAAATGCAGTTTAGCATACAGATGGTACGCTCGGTTACCAGGTCACTCTACTTTAACCACGTACTTCCAAGTATACGCTCATGCGTGCGGTACACGCATGAAAGTAGGTTAATTTAAAATAATAAATCATCTTATTTGTTGTGCGCTTTGGTCCTGCCGCGAATTATTCTGTGAGATTGCATCGTAAAAAATGTTTGGGCTCAATAGCCTGGCTACGCTTGCGTTAGTGACCCGCCCCGCTGCCCGCACTGCGATCGATGGAACAGAGGCGCAGAGCGCTGCACGTGTTCTGCAGTGTTGTGAGCGTGTCTTGTGTGGTCTTAGTTCTGGCCTCAGTGTCTCAACTGGTCTTTATCCTGAGCCCTGTGTACCTTATAGTCATAGTCCTGAGCCCAGTGTACCATACAATCGTAATCCTGAACCTAGTGTACCTTATAGTCATAGTCTTGAGCCCAGTGTATCATCCAATCTTAACACTGACCCCAGTATATCACCTAGTCTTATCCCTGAGCCCAGTATATCACCTAGTCTTATTCCTGAGCCCAGTATATCATCTAGTCCTAATCCCGTGTCCAATGAGTTTGCTACAGTCTAGGTCCAGGGTCTTAAGTGTCATCTAGTTTTCATCTTGAGCCCGGGGTATCATACAGTCTTTACCTTGAACTCAGTGTATCATTTACTTGTAACCCTAAGTCCAATGTATCCTCTAGTCTTAGTCTTGAGCCCAATCCAGTGTGTTATTAGTCTTAATCTTGAGCTCAATGTATAATCTCGTCCTTATCTTTTGCCCAGCGTGAGTCATCTGTATTCTTAATGCCAAACCCAGTGCATCACATTCCTATTTTTACTGCATCATTATTTCCTGGTACATCATCATCCTATCATCTGTATTCTTAATGCCAGACTTAATGTATCACCGTCCTATTTCCAGTTCGTCTTCTTGAGTCTTAATCCTAAGCTCAGTATAGCATTCTAGTCTTGTGCCAGAATTTGCTGTTTTTTCGTTGCTCGAGTACTAGTGCGAGCCAATATGCAATAATTAAAATATATGAACGTAAATCGCTTTAGAGTCAATGTTCATCGCAGGAGATCCTGAATGACAGTATTTTTTGGCAGAGCTGTTAATAATACAGAGCTTATTATTTTACAAAGCTTACGGATACACAGTTTATTATGGCTTTACCCCAGAAGTGCAAAACATGCCTTAAAATGTTATAGAAATTTACAACACTTCCACCGTATCCTACGTATTGTTCTGAAGATTTTAAGCACATGTTTCTTCTATGTATTCAGCAAAATTAACCCCAATGTTATGTTTCGCTTAATTGACCAAAATAACATTTATCAAATGATGTTACAACATTGGAGAAGTGTCAGAAATAACGAAGTAGGCGAATGTGTTTGTCTGCATCGTCGGGTCGGTGCGTTGCCTGATAGAGCGAGCCATCGGGTGCATTGTTCTGAAAATTTTAAGTATATACATTATTTTTTCCTATATATATTCGACAGAATTAACCCAAATATTATGTTTCGCTTAATTGATCAAAATAACATTCATCCAATGATAGATATTACAACGTTGGAGAAGCGTCAGAAATAACGAAGCAAACGAATGTGTTTGACTGCATCGTCGGGTCGGTGCGTTGCTTGAGCCACATGAGAGCTTTGGAGAGCCACATCGCAGCCATAGTGTTTACCTTCAGTTCACTGCGCTTCTAATCGAGGATCTAGCCCCAAGCAGAGCTAAATTTTCCAACGCGGTCATGCTACGTGAGCTGTGCGCTGCATGTTGACTCCGAGTCCCTGTCGGGCGTGGTAGAATCAATGAAAGTTCTGATAAGAATATCAGGTTCACACTAAATAAAATACTTCAATCGGCAAGTTATGATGCACCCTGAGGAGGGACTGAATGTTCTGTTGAGCATATTTTCTCAAAATGTTCACTGTGCAAAACTAAATTTACATTAGTAGCCTTTGTGTAGTTATAATTTTCTCCATTATGTACGTATATTTCATTAAATTTATTTTAATGTGTTCAGATGATGTCTTTGCTTAATCTATGATACAAAAATTGCTCTTTTTTGATAAAAGGATGAACCAATTTACTATTTTGAACCATACTTTCATTTACAGTAGATTGATCGGTTTGTATTAAAATACGGGTTCTTAATTCCGTAGATTTTCAAGCAGTGAAATAATCATGTACATATAGTAACATTTTTCGCACTCCCACTTGACCAATGAAAGCTCATTTAACGTACCTGAGACAAAATCAATAACTAGAAAACTTATGCAGGATGCTCACTATACTCACCACATTTTAATTCGTGTACAAGATCAATTACAATGGCATGCTTCAAGAGCGTCGACTTCACGACAAGCTCAATGTTCGCAGCTCTCGGTAGCGCAGATCGCGTGCTGCAGATCGCGTGTTCTGATGCTCTTTAGTGAACGCGTCCAGCCCCCCTCTAGCGCACACCTCCTCTGCTGACTTGTTTGCAGCTCCCTGCGTCGTGTGACTTAACAAACTACCCGACTTGCCGATTTCTCATGTTTGTAAAGCCAACTCGTTAGCCGAAATGCAAGGAGCCGCTCACTGTTTGCTGTGGAGTTCAGAGCGCGGTGTAGCTCAGTGCGTTGTGTGGTGCAGTGTGCGGTGTGACTCAGTGTGTTCAGTGGCTCAGTGCGTTCTGCGATTCTGTGTACTGTGCGGCTCAGCGTGTTTAGTGTCTCAGTGAGTTGGACGATTCAGTGTGCTGTATGGCTCAGTGCTGTGTGGCTCAGAGCGTTGTTTGGCTTGGTTGGTGGAACAGGTTTTGAAAGAAAGTACCGCGCGAAAAGCAAAACAAAGCAAACAATTGTATGATGGGAAGAAAGTCTCACAATGCATGAAAAAAACGAAATTATTTTCACACTATACAGAGCAAGTACGTTCCTTATCTTCATGTGTATTTCATTTTTTATTCGTATCTATTTCAGAAGCTGCAAATGAAATGGTTGTTTTTCTGATGAAAATTCTATTCATTGTACCTTTGAAAGTTTTGCTGAGCAAGCAGAATCCGAACCACCGAGCAAAATAATGTATGATGAAGATATAAAATCGATGTCCAAAATTTAGAGTGTTTCTCGTAAATCGAAACATCTTTTACCAAGTACGCTTATCGAAGTTCCGAGGCAAGACAGTAGTTACTTAAGCCACGAGCTTACTTGCATCGTATGGTTAACACAGTTAAGTAATTTAAATTTAACATTCTGGGAAAAAGATTTGCTGATCCAATTTAGCAGGCAACATAAAATTAAACTATTCTGAAATTTAGGTGGTGTTTAAATTCCTAATACTGCCCGACTTTCGAACCTTAATCGAATGACACCGACGAATCTTTGCTAGTAGCAGTCGTGTTCTCAGCCAGACGTCCTCTCATCGAGCTGACGACCGACTTCAGCTGGGCTCCCACAGCAGCTCCACAGGTGAGAGCAGCTGGAAGGCGCGTCTCATTTTGAAGAATTTCAGAGCTACTGATGCTATGATTTTTCCTGATTTTATAGAAATCACAGACTGCAATGCCTCTCATTGAAACCGATACTCTTTGCAGAGTGGTCTCAATTTCAGATCGCTATACCTTCCCTCATGGAAAGAAGATTTGCAAAATAAATGTACGCTGTTGAGTGTTCTTCACGGTATACATAAGTGGTGTTCCTGAGAGTTTATCCCATGCTTCAGGACTAGCAGAGGCTGAGATGGAGGAAGAGCGGCAGTTCGATGACGACATCCCATACACGGCGGTCACCACTCCTGGCGAGCGCATTATGGCACAGATCGAGCTGCTGACGGAGCAGCTGGCGCAGCTGCGGCAGGAGGCAACTATCACCAGAGTGATGGCTTCTGACGCCTGCAGCGAGTGAGTTCCGTGCTTGGAACCAGAACTGGTACTGTATGTGTTTATCATTTCACATTGCACGTTAATTAAATGATTCCACGCGGTTCAGACTCATATCACTGTTGACTACTATTGCTTCATTGTGAGGAAGCACGAAGAAAAATGTTTAATTTGGTTTTTATTTACACTACATCGTGAGGAAAGTAACACGAAGAAAAATGTTTAATTTAGTTAGTTAATTTACACTTCATTATGAGGAGAGTAATACGAAGAAAAATGTTTAATTTGGTGATTTTATTTCAGTATGCGAGTTTTTGGGACATTTTTCCCAGAATAGAGTAGAGCTTTCACTAAGCGTTTGACTTCGCTTTTCGGTAATTTCTTGGGCCTGAGACATTTTTCAAATATATCACCTCTTTCTACCGCTTGGAACAGACTCTTGATACCTGTAATACTTTTTAGCTCTTAATAAAATACTATACGCTCCTCAAACCTTCTCTCAACTCTTCAGCCCCATTTCGAATTGAGCCAGAAGAAAATTGTGCCTCTATTATTTACCCTGGGGCTACTTGGTCTCACGATTTGGACTCTTATTCTCCAAGAGATGAAAGCCTTCTCACTTCTGATTTCAATTTTACGTTCTTAATTAAATAAAACTTCAAACATTTCTCAACTGTTCATAATTTGAATTTAAAGATCAGGTCATCAATTTGAGTGAAGTGGAAAGTTTTTTAGGTGCATAATTTTGCTAAGGTAAAGCTGTACGGCATTGAAGCATACTCTTCGTTTTGAAAACAAGCAGATTATTGAGGTCACAAATTTTCTGCAGCATTTTTTTGCGCTGCAGCCACGGGGAAAAATAAACAAACAAACACAGCCTCAAAACTCTTCATTTTATGATGAGTAGGTGCACTACCACTGAAGTTTGTAGAGGAAAAGATGAGTGCGGACCTGAGGTGCTGAAGCTTTGTTTACTCTGCGTGGCGGGGGACGTTTGAAGCTCACGTGACTCACGCGCCATGCCGTCCTCGCTCGAGCTCCTACAGGCGTTGTGGCCTCTCTAGATAGATACAAACATGCACAAATTTTGTGCCAAACTGAACTAATATTTGACAAACATCATCACTTTTATCCTCCTCTCTCTCACCCTGTGGCCTTGGCTACTGTGGTAGGAATCTGCGATACATGGATTGAATTGTTTGATCCACAGCGAAAACCTGATCCTCGTGTTGATTGTGAGGTCAATAATCATCTCTCACTCTGGCGGCTTCTTATATATAATATTGGTTTAATCTTTCTGATATTCACAAAAAAGTTATCCTGTGACGCTGCTTTGAATACGCCTCGCTTCAACGCTAGCTCCACGATTCACGTTTCTTCAGTTTTTACCCAACACGTAAGTGTGTCACTTGACGCGGGCATAGAAGAAGGACAAGGCGGCAAAAAATGTGTTTTATTGTCACGCTGCAACAACGTAGTGACCCAAATCACTGTTGGAAAGAACCTGACACTACTTACCCTAATGTTTTTGCATACATAATCTTTGCAAAATGTAATGTATTACATAAGCTGGAAAATGTTTGGTAAAATACTAAGCATAAAATTTGCACCCCAATTACGATGTCCACTGCGTAGGAAGTCAAGCTCTCCGTACCTTGACTTCCTTGTACTGAAATTGTTTTTTAGTTAAACAGACTCCTTCATCAACTCCCCAAGCAAAATGTCGGCCATCGCCAGGTATATATGTACAGCAGAACTCAATACATTGAGTCCAATAATTATACAAACGCTGTAACTGAGTTCCCATTAACTCTTCGCCGTAATATTTCTGGCTTAAAGCAGTTATGAATTATTCGTATTGATTTTTTATCAGAAAAATAAGCCAATGGTAATTTACAGACCTATATGACCAAGTGAGGGTTTTTTTTGAATAATTGAAGTCCAACTCTGGCTAATTGCAAAAACGTGTAAAACACATCTTTATTTACTATTGACATGCTGAAAATACAATTTATAATTATAATAGCTCCCAATTCCTTTCAGATCATGAGCCATTCTAAAATGTATCTTCGGTTTAACCTGTAACAAAATTCCTCTTACCAGGCTCATTGCCCACTGCCAGAAGCACGAGCCAGACGACGCACTTCTGAACGGTTTATCACAATCAGAAAATCCGTTCAAGGAGAACAAGAGCTGCAAAATCTTGTGATGGCGGGTAAGTGATCGTGAAAATTATACGGCGAGTCAGCGATCATTGATCCTAACACGTCTGTGATCGAACTCGTATACGCAGTGACTGCAGCCAGCAAAGTTTGTGTTGAGGCTGCAAGCTGCTGATATATGAATTAAGGAGAGGGAACTTTCATGCACCTTTAGTCATGTAGCCTCTACGTCTGGGAACACATTTAAGTTGCCCTAGAGCTGTCGCCGTACTCGTTTCGTGTCTCCGTACAAGCACGAAATTTCCTTACCTAACTTACGTTCGAAATAATGACGCAATCTCAAAGTTACGTCCTTAATCAATTTTCTGACTTTAATTTTTCTTTTCATACTGAGTTATTAGGCTCTTCTGCGTCAAGAAAAGATAACTCAGGAGTTCATTCTTCGAGTGAGAGGTGTGGATACTTTATACTCTATGTATAGGCATTGTTTATAGAGCATTTGCGGATTATCACGCTGATGCGGGGCTAGTTATACGAACAAACGATACCTAATTCAAACCATGATATAAAACTCATTTTGTTTACATGTTATTCATTTCAGTTTTATTATTCGTCTGTTTAATTCATATTGTGTACTATTTACCTTCGGCATAGTTTTCCTCTACAATGATTGACGTGTGTTATTTGACGATGCTTCCCTCATTTCAAGTCGTTTAACAGCAAACTCAACCCCAAAACTCAGAAGTAGCATCATGGCAAGTAGGACACCCAGACTTTGCGAGGCATACTACAGTAATATCATTAATAAGCGTCTCCTAAACTTTCCATAAATCATTACCACTGGTTATGTAATTCACTATGAAATTATATTTTGAAGTATTACTGCAATTCTAAAATATATCGAATTTCAAGATTTAGTGTAGATAAATTCCTTTAAATTTCTAAACCTTCTTTTATGATTCCTTCTAATATTTACAAAATATTTTGATGTTAAGTTTTTGATTTAGCATCTGGTGTAAATAATTGCAAATTTTGTCTACTTTCAATTTCGTGTGTAGGTACCCCGGCAGTAACGCGCCCAGTCTCGTCGCAGCCTTTCCAGCCTCCCTACCTCCCTGGCTCTCCGTTCACGTCCCTCCACAGGCCTGCCATGTCCACCGCAGCTCTTCATGCGAGTCCTCCGCAAGTCTTTGCAGCGTCCGAATGTTTTAAGCCTAAGCTGGTCTGCAATGTAAAGCTGCCCCGTCCACTGCAGCACTCACACAAGTCTATGCATCAATCAGTGTTGCTGTATATATGCTATACTGAACGGTAGATACGATGTCAGGCAGCATTTAGATTGCCCCGACGTTCCCCTGCATTTTAAGAAAGGTCTAGAATAAAACTGATAGGTATAGGATCTATTAATCAAACCAAGATTATCGTTGGAATCATACATATAATAAGGAAGATACAACGCTTGCTCGTGTTAATGCATTAGATCTTGAAGTGTGTCACATGTGTGGAGTTCTGTAGCAATGCGCTTGTCCATTAAATATCATACGTACTTGGGTTAACGAAGTAGCTACCCGCTCTGACTACTCGAGGACATATTCCAAGCTTCTCGAGTGCATCGAACTTCTAAATAAACGCGCACTTTTTAGCATTGTTGTAACGTTAAGAATCATGATTTCATTCATTTTGCTCAAAAATCTTGTTCTGCACGAGAAATACATAGCCAGAGCTTCAATGGAGCAAACAAGCTTTGTGCGCCTAAAAATGGACTTTAGAGAACAAAGTAGCTATCTTACAGTTTTATTTTTCTTGTGATATCACTTAATTACATCCTCTGAAACACTGCTTTAATTTATTTAGATTGTACATTAAGATAGCTATCTGTAGTGGAGTGCATTCACCACCAACTACCGTCACCATGAGAATATCTCTATACACTCATTGTCTAATCTGGACATCTTCTACGGCCCATAACTGTAAAAACTTTTCCAGGATTTTTCATTTTAAATTCGTTTACATTTCATCGTAGTAAAAAATTCTCGGTCGTGCCTTCCGTATATATAACACTAACACTGGATCAATTTCCTTACCATATCAATTCACTCAAAAATTTGATGTGGTTCGTTCAAAAATACCCCTACAATATCTAGTCATCCTTTGTGAGTATATCTTATTGCCAGATAACTAATTAACTAGATATTTGAAAATTTGTTCGTTTATCGTAGACAATTCAAAGGGCAATAGCCATCTCATTTTTGAAGTGTTTTATTCTCAGAAAACGTGAGTTAGACATTTAAGCAAAAAATTCCCGTTTGACATAGCTTCATTAAAAATTCGTTGTACCATTAGCAGTATTAACACCACCTGTGTCTATGCAAAATGTTAACTCAGTCATGTCTATGATCTCTTCGCTCCTTCCAAACAGCGAACAAAATTTTTGCAACATGTTCATCATTTTCTCTTCGATCGTTTCAGGAGCGATGTTGGCCTATCACTACTATAACGTAGATTTAAACTATAAGAGTTCTAAGAACAGCATTATAACTATGTTCAAGCAATGGTAATTTTTATACTACATTTTTACACGTCATTCCTCTTTTTGCTCGCACAGACTTTCGTACGTCGCTATCATTTAACTGCGTCGTGCAAGCCACCGCCGTTCCATTTCTTGCAGCACTCTGCTTTGCTCCCTGCAAGCTGCTGTACATAGGCTGAGGTCCCTCGTATTTTCCACGCTGCTCTAAAGTAACTCAGTCCGTTGAGTTTCTTGAATTCGTTCTCTTTGTACGAAAGAAAACAATTAGATAGTATCCATCAATTTTTTTAGAAATAGTGTTTTCTGGATGAACTTTGCCACGTCTATGTTAAAAGTTTGTTTACTTTCTGTATAACTTACTTCCACGTCTAAGGAAATGAGAACTCCCTTTTTCTACCCACATCGCTAGGCTCACGTACGAGCGCCAGCTGCTCACTCCGTATTGCTTTGAAATTCATGAACGTTCAGTTTTGTGGGGGCAAATAATGAGAAACTTTAGCAAGAGAGCGATCGAAGAAAATAAAAGCGTTGTTCACAGCGCCCGATCGATCTGACCCTGCGTGAACTGTAACTTTCTCGCTCTCCCACGATTGCTTCTCGCGAACGTACACTCTGTATTGTATTTCTTGATGCCATTAGCTTATAAATGACAAATTGAGCTCGATTCTTTTTTATTGACCTCAGTAGAGTTAAATTGAATGAACTAGTAACTTTCAATAAAGCCGAACCCGATGCTTGTTAAAAACATTTTTGATGTTTTGAAATGATTTTAGAAATACTCACGAGTCAGTTTTTCATGAAGGACCTAGCTGAGCTTTAGTGTAATGCAATTCAAACATTGTTGATATATTAAAAAATGGTAATTTTACGGCTCCATATAAAATATCGAATGCTTCTTTCATTTACAAAAAATATTGCATGAATTCCAATAACTTCTTTGCGGGTTCCCTTCAACATGCCATGTAAGGCACTCCTGAGTAGCATGGCCATTGTCGAGATTGTTTCTGGCACTCAGACTAATTTCGCTGCGGCGTTTACCAGCAAAGAGCAAACCATGTTCGTTCAGTCCAAAACCAGAAAATCTATTTTAAAAAAAAGAGTAAATGGTTAGCTGAATGAAGAGTAGGGAATTTGGAAAAAATGATGAACGTGAACTGTTTTAATTATTTCACTTCCTGAATGATTGAAGAGCTGTAATTCTATTACTTGAGTCGGTCACAGACTCCTCACAGCTACAGACCAAAAAAAAGCATTGATGGGGTCGCGTTTCAAACGAAGGTCAGCTGCTGAATACCAGAAGCAAACGCACATTTCTACAAACAAAGAGCAATGAACAGGACCAAAAACTGCGGACAATGTTAATTTTGCGTTAATGGATTGCTCCAAGTTTCAATATTTATTGTTGGTGTGAAAATGAAAACTCATAATAATAACGACAGTGATGTACAAATGATGGTAGCAAATTAAAAAAGTATAAAATATTTTAATCTCCCTGTTTGTATTAAAACTAAATATCCTATGCTAGGAACTTTCTGCCGAGGGAAATGAATTTTTAAACAGCGCAGAACGTCTCATCTGGAGAGCAGTATTAACAACAAAATGTAGAAAAAATACTGCTCAATTCACAAAATGTAGAAAAAGGGGTTGAAAATAGTTATATAACGTTGCAAAATGTGACAAGCATTAATTGCACACTCTTTTGTATTGTTTCATTATTCGTTATGTCGAACAGCTATTGTATATGTATTGTTGTTACCATTTCCAGAAGTAATTTTTCGGCCCGCATTTGTTCATGAAAGTGACAGTAAAGCATCCTCCTGTCCCACCAAGTCCACATCGAGCAAGCAAAAATAACGAAGTGATAAATAAAGGGTGTTGATGCACGAAATTTAATCCTACCAGAAAAAATGGGTGAAAGGCACTGGTAAACTCAATCCTTTACTGGATTCATTGAAAAAAATTATGAGCACTGAGTTTTAATTTTCCATAGAGATTAACAAAAAAGGAATGCAGGCGTCCACAGTGATCAACAAAAAAAGAAATGTAGGTGATAAAACTAAATATCCGACTCCCTGTCATTGGAAGTGCCGTATGCTCTCCTTCAGTATGGGCACTGGATTAAAAAAGTCAGATGTGGTATTTTAAGTTCAGAATACGTTTCTCCAATTTAAAGTCACGCCATGATGCCAGTATACAAACAGACGCAGAGAAAAAACATTCTTTTCGTTGTGACATGGGTAGACAACATTTGAAACAAGTCCCCTTGTACTGTTGGGCAGGAGTAGGATTTTGAAACAATTTAAGTCATATAAGCAGGGCAGATGACAGAATGAGCTCTTGCAAATCGAAAAGTCTTCATGGCAACCTTGCAGATTTATCACAATCTCAGTCCTCCTTAGCACGTACAATGTGACATCTATGGAATAACGCAAGTTGTTAGCTTGCCACTCTGGAATTGTTTGAAAATCTGGTCCCGGTTATCAATGAAATCTGGACGCAGCCGGCACAGAGCTGTGCCGTGATCTGGTCCGCGGGCGTGTCTGTGTTTCACCTTTCCCAGCGCGGAGAACAGAAATTCAGAAATCGCATCGAGGTAAGATTTTTATCCTTTCAATTTAAAAATTACGATCAAATATAATAGAGGAATAAAATTGACACCCTCACCCCTCGATCCTTTTTGTTAAAATATGAACTTATTTCCTTCGTTCTCAGTATCAATTATCAAGATTCGTTCGATAATTTTGTTGAAATATTTCCGCTTCTGTAATATCATATTTTCGAATTTTTTTGATCAAAATCTCAAATATATTTTCCTTATAATTAAGGTTTACCGTACCTAATTTTTTGTGATTTTTTCATAATATCATTCAATTGATTCTGGCAGAAATTGGATGTTCTTCATAAGAACAGCCAGAAATATTTCTCTACTGTAATTTCCCGATTTCAAGTCTTAAAATATGATTTTTTTTCATAGAAAGTTGCGACGCTCCAATTCCAGATGTACCATATTCAATTTATAACACTCGTAGGATGCGGCTTATGCTTCTCACCCAGATGCAGAACGCAACCAGCGAACGCAATGCGATTAATTCACACGTGCTTTTTCTCTCAGCGCAGACATGCGAAACTCGAGCGTGGAAGATTCGATCGTCACGCTCCCCCAACGCAGTGGCCCCTTCCTGTTGCTGAGAGGGAGGTCATCGGTAGCGCACCTGGATATTGTAGAAAGACAGTAACTTCTCCCTACGCAGCCTCGTTTGCCGGAGCGTCAATAGCAGCAATGACGAGTTGCCGGTCGTTCCAGTAAGCTGGAGCTTGCCTGCCAAGGCTGCCACACAAACCTAGATCAACGACAGCAGCGAGCGAACCTAAGTGAGAAAGGCCGTTGTCGCTAGGAGACGCTCAGGTCACCATGGGGAGGCGATTATTTCTATGGCATCGCCCCAACACACAGCAGGGCTCTAGGAGTGTTTCTTGATACCTGCTCGTGAGGCCACATGTCGTGCACACTTTCCTTGCGCATGGCGCACAAATCGTGTCTTCTGTGTCGGTGCAAAACGAAAGCTCATGGTGGTGAAATTTTAAATCTTTCCGTCTGCAACTCACAGCAGAAGTTTTTGAGTCAATTTTTAGTTAGTGCCAACAATGTAAGTGACGTGTGATCTGCAATCGCGTACGTATTTGCACAACGAAAATTCGAGTGCTGTTGACTTAATTAAAATGATTTGTGTGCATGAGGTAAACAATAGACGTGATTTCGATAGTTAGCTTCTAGGGGCATTCATGTTTATTGATGCTTTCAGAGGAAATCGCACCAGATTTCTTCATGTTAGAGAACCGCGACAATGAACGTTTCAAATACTCAACCGCATTTAATTTTTTTCTTTTATTTGTATACCAGAGACTTGCGAGTTAAAACTACCTCATAGAGGTAAAACGATATAAATTCGCGCTCGTAAACTACGTTCATCAGGTGAGCGGCAATGTTGCCATGACACAGAAGTTTGAAAATTATAAATATTTTGCAAGCTCTTTATAGTAATTGAATCTTTACTGAATTTTTTGATTATTTTAAAAATTTGTGAAATTCTGACAAAGTTTTAGCTTTGAGAAAGAGAATTCAAATTTGTAAATAACCATGATAAAGCTTGTACATCTCTCACAAACTCAAAAGAGTTGAGAATAAGCTAGTTTGACTTCATTTATAAATTGAAAATGATAAAAAAAATAACAATATGGAGATGGCAACAGAGTTATGTTTTGAAAGGGGATTCTTCATTTGATTCGGAATGAAGCAAATGAACACTTTTAAAAGCCAGGAGTTTACCCGTTGAAAGATTTGAACGATTTAAATGTTTTATTTACCACAAGCACGTACATTGTTACAAGTAAGAGATAGGAATACACTTAGTAGACAACATTAGAATGTGGACTAAATAAGCTGCGAGGCTTCTATGGCAACACATCAAGAGATGAACAAATTTTGCAGAAAACTATCGTATACTTATGTCTTTATCTTCTAACTAGTTATACATGTAAAACATATACCCTTTTATCAACCCGAGAAGAAGTACAGTTTCACGTTTTCGTCAGAGTTACTCCTCGTTAGATGTCTGTTTGTTAATGGTAGCTTTATGGTAAGAGGTTTATCCTGCTCATTTTTTGAGGTGAAGGGTAGTGTTTGCGATCGATATTCTGTGGATTTTTAAGTTCACTTACATAATTTATTTGTCGTCATTCATTTTTAATGTATCTAGTAACTTAAGGTTATGTACGTTCCGAGTCCACTTTTGAGGGCCGATTTGGCAGGGAAGTCGCCAATATCATGAGATGTGAAATTTCAGAACATGGAATCTGCGAAAAGAAAGCTATTTTGAGGCCTGACTTCTGGGTAATTAATAGGGGAACTTGAGCTCGTATCTTTTTTTATCAAAATATCATGATACTCAGTTTGAGTGTGAATTCGCTTCAAAAGTCTAGATTTTAGTGAGTTATATGTTTTTGCGCTGGAAAATTCAAAAAAATCTGTGGCAATTACGTAGTTTCAGAATTTTTAGGTTTTTAATCAAATCATTAGGATGAGCGTTGTACTGTGTTGAAAATATAAAAAAAAAATTTTTACGATGTGAAAATATTTTCAAATTTTGCAGCGTGTCAAGGCAGACTTCAATGCCGTTTCGAATATACGGAATTACGGATGGATCTGCACAGTGAAATATTTTTAGTGCTTCTCACGGTAGGATATGCTTAACTTTGAGTAAAATTCCGAAGGATTTGGATAGCTTTTTTGATAAGATTTTTAACGGGCCATTAAACCTTCCCATCAAATGTTTGAGACAAGTAAAAGTTGACACGTTTGGGAACAGCTCCGACTCACATGGCGCTACACTGGGTAACGACATTTTTTCTGGAAAAATGGCACCCTCTGGAAATTTGGTCCAGGAAGCTCCGTTTCCTCCCCAACTGCTGTCGGTTACGGTCGGTTGCGAGATAAGGAGCCATGGAAGCCAAACGATAGCCTCATTTTCCTACCCTGGACTCCTAAAATACGCTTGGGCAAAATTGTCCGAATGTCAAAATGACCGCGATGGGTGCCGCATTATTGCGTAAATGAATTCTTGGAGGTATTATTCTCCTAATTTCGTTCTCACTCGTTAAAATTTGCTTAGATGCCGGCAGGATAGATGTGCACAGCCAGTGATAATTTTCCACGTCGTAGTTGATGTACAAGAGCAGCAGCCTCCTTTGCGATCCTCACGAAAATTTAGCGAGCTTGCTTTTATATACGAGAACGAAGATTGTAAAATTGAGAATTTATACTTTTTGTGGGCAGAAAAAAAAGAACACTGATTTTTGGGTGTTAGATTTCAACTGTACATCCCTCTTAATTTTGCTGAAATATTTAATTTTATCCTTATTAGTCTTAATTTTAAAAAATCATGACCAGGTAGCACAAGAACAATTTTTTTCGCTCTCACCTTGGTGAAAATTTGGATTTTAGTTCGTAGAGTTGTTTAGGTGTATATCTTGTCTCGATCAACTAGCATTCAAGAGTGTGACGGTCACTCCAGAACTACCTAGTTCAGTATCAACGATCCAGCCTAACATGAAATAATTTTTGACATCTCGCAGAAATGAAAGAAAAAAAACAGTTTAATTCAATAAAGAAAATACAAAACGCATCATTGCTTTTTAAAATGCATTGCATAACTTTGAAAGAACAACTTTGCTCCTTCTTACACTGAACTGTACCCCACCCATCCCGTTCCACAATAATTGCTAACAATCCTTGAAGAAAATACAGCTGAAAATTAAACATCATGTTTTTTTCAGTTTTGTGCCCCTTCAACACTTCGCATTTGGTTGCCAGCACTTAGCAACTGTCGGATATCCTGATTAAATTGGATATCATCATAAAGGACCATACATATTGATTAACTTCTTCGATACTTTGTAGACTTTTCAATGGTTCTTCATCCTTTGGCTAACAGATTAATATAATTTTTAAACTCTGGTCAATGTTTATTTTGAAATCGTGTTCTTTCGTTTCTGCTCGACCTCCCTTTACCTTATTCTGCAATACGACTTTGTTGGCGGGGCGATTTTAAAAATTTACTTAGCTCTTTACTTCATAACTTCGTCTTTAATTTAAATTTCGGCGGCTTTCTGTTCCATCGAGTTAGATTTCAGTATATTGTGCTTCATCTGCAATAAACTTGCACCCAATAACATGGCACGTCAAAACTTAATATAAACTCTATGACGTTTATTTTGCTTTGCTGCGAAGCTCTCAAAACTCACTTGCATGTGCATATCTGTCACTATACTGCCCGTGCGAAATTAATTCACGAGTGGGGAAGAGATAGATTTTGAAAAGAATCAGTTTTACACAGTTTTGGGCATCTTTAAATTGTAGCTGTAAGATGCTTCATTATTCGAATTATTTGCCCCGCATTTTTGAGCTCAAACGTGACATCAATCTTTATTACACATGAATAATGTATGGATTTGGTTATGTCGTATGCTAGCTGAGTCGCTACTGATTATTGCATGAGATATACCAGAGATTAACTTACGATGTGACATCAGTAACCCATCGCACAGCTGCGACTGAGAAGCTTCGATTGAAAAATACTTCACGATGCCTACCACCGTCAGGTGAGTTGGGATATTATTGTTCAGCAAAAAAAAAATCTTTGTTTTAAGAAATTAATTTATTCTGGATTCCAAATCTCGCTCTTCTAGCGTCACTTTCACTGTTTCAAGACATTTGATCACAAGTTGACAAATTTTTACTTTTTATGTAAGTTTTTTTGTAGGAGGTGATACATGGGAGTTATTTGAGCATCGGTGTAGGATCTTTTTGAAAGATTTTTTCTGAAATAAGCCAACCGCACAATAAAGTATGCAATGTATGCCTGGACTTCATAGTTGTCTATTACCATCGGAGCATCTAGACTTGCCCTCGGAGACTAGAAATAAATATAAACCATATTCTAAGCCTTGTGGCATCACTGAAAGAAATTTTAATTTTACCAGAACACTTTTAACCTCAATTTTTGAATCTGACAGTGATTTTGATTAATGCTCTTTCTGTGAATGTTTTGGTTTATGGTGGTGTAATAAGAGTATCGTAATTGGAACATAATGAGGGCCGTACCAAAAGTTATTCTCAATCTCAAAAATGAGGGCTACGCGCACTTACAGAGTCGGGTAAAATCTTAGCATTAAAGCAAGAGTGGTGCATGATGCAGCTTGGGACACTTGCACCATACCAGGCAGATTATACGATTAAAGTGTTAATACCCCTCATCACCGTAGAGGATTTGCACCGAGTTTTTCATAAGAAAACCCATTTATCTACCATCAATCTTCGTACAAATATTTACATTTTTGAAAGTAAATAAATAATTGGAAAATTTATTACAATTCTTATTTAATTTGTACATTCTTGCAGCAGTAAGTGCATGATTTTGTATTCAGTTTGAATGTTTGGTATCTCAAAACGCACGTCAAAAGCAACTAAAGTCGAAGAATGTAGGAATTTTATTTCATTTACTCAGCAGGTTCTTCACATGTTATTGGTGATCTGTTGGGTCTCTTCTTCAACCATTGATGGTGCTGTTATGAGGCACATTATTGTAT
The DNA here is from genome assembly GCA_030386875.1 of Morinoia aosen. Lineage (NCBI taxonomy): Eukaryota > Metazoa > Arthropoda > Malacostraca > Amphipoda > Talitridae > Morinoia > Morinoia aosen. The sequence continues at coordinate 12,250,421 of CM059563.1, forward strand.
TTCTAAAAACAAACGACCTATAAATTAAACCATTTGAAAAAAATAAATTAGGCCTATCTTTATTTATATTAATTAACTTTCTTACAATATTCTGTTTTTTTATATTTTAATCTGGCCTCCTGCGGAAAGTTGCGAAGGCGAAGGTAGCAATTATTGACACCTGACAATCTATAACAGCATTTAGATGCCAGTAATATTTAATGTTTGCGATCTGATTTCAGAGCCACTATGGTGTGTAGTGATGGATGAGGTGAACGGCCATCGTGTAAAGAACATATGGTGTGTGGTGGAAGAGGGGAAATTGCTTTAATTTTTATTGTATTGCATGGTAAAGCTCAGTAATCTCCAGCATCGCAGCCATCATTAGTGATCGATGGCCCAACCCAGTTTTGCGGCACGGGGCCGTTAAATTTAAATTTTCATATTTTAAATCATGAGTTAGAGATCTTTCATCTGATAATTCAAAGTTTTCCTGTAGTTGCATCATTCTAGTAAAATTTCCAGCGCATAATGACAACTAAAACTTACCGAAAGAGTTCTTACCTCTGCCAAAGCAATGTTGTCTTAGAGGTCTATCACTCTAGTAAGATTCAAAGGGTACGATAAAGATAAAAATATACGGAACCCTCTTCTTTCAACGAGTTCTTTCTTCCCCTGAACACTGTCTTGTTGAGTGGGCAGACAAAGCAACGTACAACGCGAATAATGTTCATCTAAGTCAATACAATATTTATGTGCACGTACACGACTGTAGTGATGAATGCACTGCCATAGAAGACTTGTACTTTGTGCACATACGGAAAGCTATTCGCGAGTAAAATTAAAGGCTATGAACAACCACGCGAAGTGCGTCACCATCTCTAAATTGAGAACTTCAATAGTTTCAAGATAATCATCCTTTGCAGAAAACACACTCCCCCATTGCCTTGTTCAACTTACTGTTGGAATCTTCTATGAGCGACTCTTTAATTTAAAAATTTGTGGAAAACATGTCGAGTTTCATTGGAAATTCCCCCTCGGATTCTAATTGCGTCATGCTCATCCGCCGGCTGTTACTCTAATTGGCTCCCCGCTCTAATTTATCCTTTGAAATTTGCGTCACCGCCCCATTGACTGCACCGCTCTTGCCGGCAAATATTCCACAATTACTGTCAGAGTTGAAATGTTTCGCGCGATGAGCGTAAAGCTTTTTGTTACTCCTTTGCAGGGCACGAAAATGAAGCAAACTGAGAGCAGTTCTGTGCGGATCTGGATGTATTTTGGTGTGTGTTCTTCCCAATCAATAAGGGAACAATACTGATCTCTTTATAATTACAATGATAAAATTTTACGTCCGCTTGGAGTTTGAAGATTTTATTTGTGAGAGTTGAACCTCTGGTAGTATCAATAGCAGGTGTGTAAAAATTTCATTACTGTCATCTTAAAACTGATGGAAAAACTTCCAATCCTTGGCGTCAATATCAACAACCGACCTTATTATACAATTACTCATAAGTGTATTATAGCATTAAACGGGTGACTTATTTCTTAGAAATAGGGTTTTAAGAAATGTGAACAAAATCTCAGTCCCCTTGCCATACATTTTTTAAAAGAGCTCAGCCAGAGGCAGAATTTTGAACGCAATAACCAGGAAGCAACTCCAAACTCCGGTCTATGAACGTGCGAATTGTGGAGTCAGTAGTAAAATCTATCTTTTTTTCAGATGTACTGCAAGAACTATAAACGAGGCCAAAATAGAAACTTCCAATAAACGCTACTTCATCGAGCAATCTAAACTTGTTGCTCAACCTTGACCCGAATTGGTGCTGCTGGTGCATGACGTGGGACGTTAATGCTGGTCATGAAACTTTGATGCATGAAAAACGTTAACGAAGCTCCTCATCTTTCAATTATTCTACGACATTTTGGGGGGACTGCGGGGAACTTGCACTTTATGGATACGATTCTCGCTAACTTTAATTCATCAATTACTCTGTTGGTTTTCATTTTAATTGATCCAATATAATTCTTTGCTTCATCAGTGATAACTATGGCTCTCTTTTTAACCTCGTTCACAAACATTGAAATTATTAGGTAATTTAACACCCGTTCTGAACAGTATTTTTCCGATTTCAAGATACTACCAGTTCTGTGTGATTAGGGCACCTATTTGCGGGAGCTTCAAAGCGTTCGATAGCCGCACTTAGTCAGAACACGAGCAGAGACACAGCTTTATATCAGTTAGCTGCATAATAAATTGGGTAGGCGCGTTTATATCACGACAAGTAGATGTGGAAACCTTGGCATGTGCAGACCTGGAAATGATAAGGCTAGTACATGCTTAGACTGTAGTGTCTAGGCTTGTAAATGTTCAGATTTATGCTATATTTGACTTTGACATGTGTACGCCCATGTGTGCTTCAATTCGCAGATGTTAGCGAGTCTAAGCCTGTACGAATGCATAATGTGTTGACTCGATATCTAGAGCTACGTTATGGCCCATTTAGGCATATATTCACAGCTTTTTCTGAAATGTGTACTGTCCTGAGTTGTGTCCAACCCTCTGGCATGTGCACTTTCTCACGTTGAATTTCATGTGTTAACCTTCTGGTCGAGCGATATTTTGACGACCCATGTTCTAATCTATTTTCTATCATATATTTTGACCTATTTTTTGCCCAGTATTTCGACCTGTTTTTGCCCAGTTTTTTGACCCACTTTATGACCTGTTTTGGCCTACGCAGGTTAATGTATAGCCCCATGTATTGACTTTTTTTCATTCTATCTTGTGACCTGTTTTACTCAATATTTTAAACTACGTTGTGACTTTTTTGCCCAATACAGGCTAAAGTACAACCAAGTCTTCAAGCCCAAGTCCTCCAAGTTCAAGTCAACCAAAGTACAAGTCTTGACCTATTTATAATCTTATTTATGACGTATGTTTTCTTCAATATTTTGACCTATGTTATGACCTATTAATTTTGACGAATGCGCTTTAATAAACCCTTTGCCATGGCCTTTTTTTCTTTTTCATATTTTGACCTAGGTTACCCAACGAGGTATACCTACGTCAACGGGGTCATCATTTTTGGCGAATGTACACTAATACATAGCCTCTTGTCGTGACGCGACAACACTCAGGGCGGGCCGGCACTCGCTGTACGGCAACCAGAATGGGCTGCCGGGGCTGCCGAAGACGAGCTACATCACCCGGAAGCCCGTCCGACAGACGCCGCGCCTGCCGCCGCAGCCGCAGCCCACCGCCAAGCCTGTGCTGCGGCCCCAACCTCCGCCGCCTCAGCCGCCCCTCATGCCTGCCGGGCCTGACCCCTTCGTCAGTGAGTCCATTGTTCCAGTTCCCTCTATCATTGGGTTTTTATTGGGCATTTTATTTCGTAATATTTGGAGATCGTTATTACAGTTCCCTCTATCGTTGGGTTTTATTGTTCATCTTATTTCGTAATACTTGGAGATCGTTATTACAGTTCCGTCTATCATTGGGTTTTTATTGGGTATCTTATTTCGTAATATTTGGAGATCGTCATTACAGTTCCCTCTATCGTTGGGTTTTATTGTTCATCTTATTTTGTAATATTTGGAGATCGTTATTACAGTTCCCTCTATCGTTGGGTTTTTATTGGGTATCTTATTTCGTAATATTTGGAGATCGTCATTACAGTTCCCTCTATCGTTGGGTTTTATTGTTCATCTTATTTTGTAATATTTGGAGATCGTTATTACAGTTCCCTCTATCGTTGGGTTTTTATGGGGTATTTTTTTTCGTAATATTTGGAGATCGTCATTACAGTTCCCTCTATCGTTGGGTTTTATTGTTCATCTTGTTTTGTAATATTTGGAGATGGTTATTACAGTTCCCTCTATCGTTGGGTTTTTATTGTTTATCTTATTTCGTAATATTTGGAGATCGTTATTACAGTTCCCTCTATCGTTGGGTTTTATTGTTCATCTTATTTCGTAATATTTGGAGATCGTTATTACAGTTCACTCTATCATTGGGTTTTTATTGTTTATCTTATTTCGTAATATTTGGAGATTGTTGCTGAAATATAGCTACATGTGGGATCATAATCCACTCAAGCTTGTCTGAAAATCCGTATTTTTGAAAGACTCCTCGCATGTGGTCCCATCAAGAGCAACCAGAGTTACTGGCTTAGGTAAATGTTTCAATGATCTCGATTAAACTCCGTTCGTAATCATGAATAAGGCAAAACTTTATGACAGCATATTGTTTGAAATTGTAAAAAATTCCCAGCTAACACGCTTTAACACTACAATTATCCTCGACTGCATTAGCTAAGCAAAATGTTTCTTCAAGACTACGCACGCGGTCACGCGCAGCGTTACAGTACTCAAACGAGGGTCAGATCTGACCCATCCAACACCCTCACAGGCACCAGCATCATGAAGAAAATGTGAACGTAAAACAGTTGAAGCTGAGATAGAAGTATGTATATGGAGGTAAGAAAGAGCAGCCTGGTTTGCTAGAAAGACGACCAAAAGGGTAGAATAAGATAATAATAGCTCTGGACAAAAAATGTGAAGGTAAGGCAAATATGAGGGTTAAATAGGGAACGTGCATGTGTAAGAGTAAGGCCAAAACTTGAGTAAGAGTAAGGCCAAAATATTTCAAATTAAACAACCTCTGGAAACATTTTAAAACTGTTACATAAATACTCAAGTTCAAATAAGATGTTCACAGAAATTTTTAATGCTTTAAGAGCATTAAATATTTGCAGCAACGGAAGTATACTTTCTGGCAAGATTATGTGAGGTTGTCGCTACTACAAGGCTCATAGTGAAATGAAATGAAAACCTTACTGCTTAACAGCCGTAATTTTATTTCTCGTTGATTTAACGTAGCAGATTACTCGCTAAAAAGAAATTATTTTCAAATTCAGCTTTTCATTTTATGAAGCCCTTCATTACTTATACATTATTAATTTATGCATTGTTTGACTTCTTTAGGGAAACACCAAGGTGTCCATTTGACGTCCATATCATTGGAAACTTTATTCTTCGTAGTACTAAGTAAAAAAATTTCATAAATTTATCTCAAAGCTATGATACAAAAAGTGTTAAAACATCATACGGTTGAACAATTTATTAACATTTTATTGAGAGAACACGAATAGGGAAGAAAATGTAGCTATGAGCTTTTCCTCGTAACTTTGCAGCAGCCTTCCCGTGAACGCAACCAAAAATCCTCGTCATGGCATATACGGAACTCATCACTGTGTGTGTGTGTGAGCTAGGAGAGTCCTTTAGATAAAGAGGGCAAAAGAGATGAATTATACTTTGGTCTGAACCCAGATGCAAATAAAATTAAAATTTCACTTTTCGCTCGTTAAAAATATAATTATTTTCAAAATTTTTGTGTTTCAAAATTTCAGTTATTGATGTGGCAGTAATATGAAAAAAACCATGTTAGATATTCTTCCTCATCCTGGAGTTCGGCGCAAACGCAGATCATAGAAAAGGTAAGCCGTCCAATGGAAGGTAGACGTATGGTGATTTGGTAGACGACTTGGCCTTGCGCTTGCGGACAATCTTGACGTTTGTACTCGACGAGAGAGGCATCTTTTCCCCGCACCTGCTGCACTTGATCATGTCTGGGTCAGGGCACAAGCGAGCGATCAGTTGGTGGCAGTACAGGCATGGGACTAAATCTCCCACCACTTCGGGAAGCACACAAGAATAATCATGTTTTTTTCCACGAGCTGGAGAACTAATTCGTCGAGAAATACGCCTGTGCGTCAACTTATGTGGGTCATGTGATTTGTTACTAACTTTAACGTAGCCAAAGGTATCGTAAATTTCTAAATTTTCATCTAGACTGCGCCTGCTACGGTTTTCTTAAAACAGGTCATTCAGCTGTCGGCTAACTCGCTAATTAAACCTCTAGCGCTCATTCTTGTCATCTTCATGCGTCGTCCGGTGTTTCTCTTCCTCCGCTATTTTCCTTGCTTGCTACGTTTTCAATTACTCAGAATGAAAAGACTTATTTTCTCTAGATGGTTTATGAGAATCTTACGGTGCATGATCTTCAGAAATTTCTTCGCGACTTGAAAAACTATTTTCAGGCTAATTACGTTACCCCTCGCGTGAGCTTCGTTGCTGCAGTTCTTTTAGAACACGCATGTCCAGGTACCGAGGCTCGCCGTTTTCAGAGCTTACGCTTTTTATTCTAGGTTTTATTTATGAGTACAGGCTTTTGCGGTATTACAGGTCTTCTGAAGCTATACTCACCCCTGAATTTCGCTGCTAGAAGATAGAATCGTTGGCAGTTAGACCCGAAGACTTGCGAGCTGAGATGTTGGTGGTGTCCATCAGATGCGACAAGCGAGCCGGCGTGCATTCCACATAAGTAGGCTCAGAGTTGTCACTCGGTGGAGGCACAATCTCAGCCTCGCCTTGTACAGACTTCAGAAGGCAGGTTTGATGACAGTTCCTCTTCGTACAAATTTTTTCGTGTTAACGCAGCAATTCGCGCACCTTCTAGTACACGGAACACTCCTCGCCTCTCTTGCATAAGTTTGCAGAAAATGATGAAGGCTCACTAGCTTCTCCTTTGAGAAGAGTGAGATTTTTGGCCCTGATTTCTTTCCTTAGTAACAAACATTCAGGCTATGCTTCATTTTTACCTATATGCTGCTCGTCAAGTGTTTCGGAATAGTATGAAGAACGTTCTCGTCCATTCGAATCCTTCTGCTTTTTTTTCTTTAATTGATGAACTCTTTTTGCTGATTATTTGCTAGAGGCTTGGCCCATTGCATGGACGCCCAATCAAATTCACATTATTTTTCATCAAGTCTTCAACTTCCCATGGAAAAGTCCACAGAAATGAGCCGCATCAATCACAAAAAACAATGACTCTCCTTCTAATTTTCATGTATAATACGTAAGCATTGTTTCTATCAACGGATTAGTTTGGTACCAATTGGCACTTAGGTTGTTCCAAAGACTAGACTATGTTGGAAATACCTTTATTTTCCTGGGCCGCTAATTCTCTTGCAACACGAAATTAACGGAGACGACAGTGCTGGTCAACATGTCAAATGGACCTTGTATCTATGATACACGCTAAGAACTACATATAATATTCCTGTGGTGGTGGTGGTGTGAATAAGCTTGCTCTTTCCTACCATTAATGATCTAGTTGGTGCCCAAATTAATCATTCTCGAGACAGCTAAAGTATTCTAATTAATTTAATTTATTCAATATATCTTCTGTTAGAAAATATAGAACAGAAATTTGACTAGATAGCAATATCACGAAATACTTATCGCGCCGGCTATAAATAACTTAAATCTACTGATGTATGAAAATCCTATGTATTTGTTAACAACACATAAATAGAAAAAATAAATCATCTTTCTCGTGGAGTTTGTTTCGGCAGAACGAATTATTGATTTAATTAAAAAAAATAATTATGGGTCAACAGTATGAGATTGATCGACTGACACAAAACCATTGCGTTTTTCATGCCGTTACAGCTTGATAGTTCCCTCATCATTATGAATATTTTCAAAGACTCACATCCCCAAATCCCCAAAAAATCACCCAATTTTTGGTTCAAGTGTGTTGTGTTTTCTAGTCTATCATATATACTGTACGTGTGGTACTTAACGTACCCGAGAACAATATTTACTTCGTTCCGACTTCATGTAAATTTTAGCATTCGCAGCGACTTCCGCATGAGACAGGCCTTCTATGATTGTCTAATCTTCATTGTGAGCGAATTGTGTCCAGGTCGTTCTGCTATTCCGTCATGGGGTGCAGGTGGTCAATACAGGTGTTGTCACATTTTCTTGGCACCAGAATACGAGACTCCGACTGCTGGAGACGGTTACGAGGCGCACTTTCTCACTCGTAGACCAAATATTACCCAAAATAGAAATTCATGAATATACGAATAATTACAGATAAATCATCAACTTTTTTTATAGGAATATATGCACATTCTGCATTTGAATGGACGAAGATATGCTCATTTCGTTAAGTAAGTAATACAGTGCGCGCTGTCACGTAAACAGGTAGGGAAAAATCAATAAGCGCAGCTCTGACCTGGTCGTTACTTTGTGGACGACGGCTTAATACCATCCTCATTGCGGAGACTCATGATTCATGGCCTCACGTCACCTCATTACCATAATCACTCACCTATTCACTGCTCATTACGCCCATCACGAACACGGGCGCTGCGGAGGGCTAGGGTACTGTTCAGTGGCTGCCTGCGAGGCACGGCTTGCTGTGCAACGGCTTACTGAAGCACTGTCTTCTGAGGCACTGTCTGCTGAGGCACTATCTGCTGAGGCACTACTTTTTGAAGTACTGATTACTGAAGCACTGCTTACTGAAGAGCTGTCTACTGATGCACTGTTTGCTCCGGCATTGCCTGATGAGGCTCTGCCTGTCAGCTGTGCAGCAGGAGGCACTTGGTGGACTGCTGGAATGGCTACAAATTTCCTGCGTTCAAAAACCTCTGAGCCACGCACGGCATAAAAACTACTTTAACAGCAACCTTTGTTATTTTGTGTCTCATTATTTGAATGTCCGGCTAATTGATATATCAAGAATTTGACGAACCCCATTTCTCCGACTATTTTTCTAGTATTTTTGCATTCAAGAAATCGGTTCTTATCCCAATTATTCTTCTGTAACTTTCAATTGAGATAAGTTCCCCAAAAAATTTATCATTAATCAGTTCTTCATTCCATAATAACTTCACTCTCGGCTTGTTAGATAGTTGAGATACGTTCAAAAAATTTACTTCATTTGACCAAACAAAATATTAAATTGATGAGCAATATAAACATAATTGTGTGCCATCCATAGTAGGCCTTAAATGCCATATGATGAAAATGTACTGCAAATTATAGCTATCACATTGACGGCAAACTTGAATATGTTATTTAATCAAACTTATTAACTTCTCATTAGTACGGGCAACGTTCAACGCTTGTGATCAAGACACTTGCCTAATTATTTTCAATTTAACTTAATGGCTTGTTTCACTCGGTAATGCTTCTGTTACACTAATTCAAAACATTCGGGATACTTTCGAAAATTTGTGTTTTAAGTTTATAGAGTGCTCACCCTTTCTCGTGTCCTATTTAAACACTGATCCTTCGCTCCCTAATCTCCGTTCAGTACCTCCTTTGAATATTTTGACCATTTTCAAGCAGATACAGAGCCGCAACCAAATTTCGCTACCCCGAAATCAGCACGCGTCAAACCACACCCATTCTCGGTGTGAGTGCTGTCATGCGATGCTGTGTTGCTCAAAAGTCATCAGTCTCGCGACGGACACTTCGTTACTGACCTTCTTCCAGTAGCATGTCTTTACCCTCGGAAAGCTAATTGCGACGCTTATTTTCCCCTCTAATCGATGCGAGTAATTGTTCTAATTAAGTCCAGCCCCCTTCTTCTTGCTAATCAATAAAGATTGCACAACACTGTTTCATTATTACTAATGCCATATGAGAATGATTGCGAAGTAAATCAGTCGTTCTATTGTTTCTTTCTCTTTTGCATAAATACAGCAAAGTATTCTTTATCTCGCGCTATTCGGTTGTCTCTACTTCAGGTACTTCATTAGCACATTTTTTTGTATAATTTTCACTGACCTGTTCTGTTCTAGTTAATTATAGAGTCTAAAGTCCGTCCCATCTCCATACCGCTGTAGTATTCAACATTTGCTTTGCAGTATTGCTATGCTAGCTAAAACTGAATACATGAATTCTTGTTATTCCCTACACTGAAAACTCAAATAATACATCTAATGATAAATGCTATTCTAACTTCCTATCCAACTATTATCCTTCAACAGAAAAATTTCACATCATTGAAAACCAATGCAATCAAATTGCTGAATACATTGTCGGAGCAAATATTTGCATTATTTCCATGACGTTGTTCGTAATTTTCGTCCACACTAATCACTCAAATGCTAATCGGGAACAAATACCCGCCACCCCATACCATCTTCCGCCTTAAACTCATCTGCATTGAAGTTATATAATAATAGGTAATTATTATAATCAAATAGGTAATTATTGCATAATAATAAATAATTATTATATATAATAATAGGTCATTACAATAATAAGTAATTATTATATAATAATAGATAATTACTATACAATAATACTTGATTACTATATAATACTAGTTGGATATTATATAATAATGGGTAATTATTATTTACTAATAGGTAATTATTATTTAATAATAATAGGTGATTATTATCTAATAATAGCCACTCACTGCCACTCCCGCAGCCCGGCGGATGGACATGCTGGAGCAGCGGCTGAACTCCTCGGAGCAGAGCAACAGGGCCCTCATGGACGAGATCATGCGGCTGCAGCAGGACATGAAGGTATCGCGTGCAAGACTTCGCTATTAATAGACACGTGTCTCACTTCATGTCCATGGCGTACTCGGTAATAAATGCATGTCTCGAGTCATATATGAGCACTTTTGCCATTAACAAAAACGTGCATCGCGTCACGTTTTGTAGAAGTTATTCTTAAATGTCAAAAATGTCTTGTATAATTTATGAGGCCCTCTATTTAAAAAGCCAGTGTTTTGCCTCATGGATGACCTTTTCCCCATCAACAAACATGAATTCATTATTAAGGTTCTTATAATAATAGAACGTATGACTTTTATCGTTATTTTCGATATTTAGCACAAAAAAGTTACTAATAGCAATAGTAACTCCAAGGATGAAGATATTATACGCAGGACTGCATGGGTTTGGTAAAACTGGGACTCAGTTTCACGCATAAGTAAATTAAGCAGTTTAGATGTTGCAGCGAGGTTTTGTTATGTGTAAATTTCCTATTATTATCTAAATTCAATCCAGGTAAGTTCAATTAGACTTATAATCATTAGTGATGGACTGAATGCGCTCCAGCTGGAAAAATTGAGCTGAAAGAACTAGTGGTAGATGCGAAAAACTTAGTTTCAAGTTCAGTTCCTAAATAGGCTCACACAGTGTGCTTACCCAGGGATAAAACAAAAAATCTGTGACGTTTCCTAATGTGTACGACCTAATCGCTACTCAAATGCCTTGTAAAAAAATTTTAAACTAAATTTCTGATGCAGAACAAGTCGAATTAAATATTGAAAATGAATGCAAGCCATTTCTCTACAGCCCCATTAAAGAAAATTAAGATCAGAAAGTTAATAGTATGATAGACCTGAACCCCTCTTATACGTCATGCTTGGAGGTGATAATATCCAATGGTCACTGGATGAAAGACCAAGCATCTTCGTTAGGAAATTAATTTCCTGATACACTGATATACGTGGTGCGCTTTGCATGAAAATTAAACAAAAACCGTTCAAAGATCGGCGCTTGTTCTTCTTCTTTTACCATCGGCAAAGAAAATATAAAGAAAGTGTTTCCTCTGTTGCAGTTGCTAATAAAGAGTAACGTTCACCCCTACGAATGAAAATATACAAAAATGTTTCCTCTACTGCACTTGCAAATAAATGGCAGCACTTCCTCCGATACGGTTGCAAATAAAGAATTATGTTCGCCGCTGCAGATGCAAATAAAGAAGAACGAGATGGGCCTCGGTGACGAGCGGGAGTCGAAGGGGCGGTTGGAGATGGCGATGCGACAGGCACAAGGTCAACAATACGAGACTGACGACCGTGTCAGGAGATGCGAGGAAGGTGTCAAGGTGGGTGGTCACATTATTGAGTCGTGTCTACTGTTGGTGGTCACATCAGTAAGTGCAACCTTTAGTTGTGGTCACATAAGTAAGTGCAACCTTTAGTTGTGGTCACATTAGTAAGTGCAACCTTTAGTTGTGGTCACATCAGTAAGTCAACTGAGTTCCAGTTTTGGAAATAATAAGTTCCTGGGATATACAGCGTGTATTTGTGAAATAAATTTTGTGCACAGACAACTCTAAAGTAATATTAAGATATAAATTCCCGTTTTTGAAATAAAAAATAATAATTTTAATGTGTAATAGAATTTTCTTTTTGTTTTAGTAGGAAAGACTCAACAATCTTCAAATGAATTCGTGGGTTCGATTCGTGATTTTGATGCTGGCTGAACGAACAATGTATTCATTGTTGCCTGTTCATTGAGCTACTAAGACCTGTGATTTTCATGACATCGCAAACGGAACAGAAGGTGTTGGAGTTTTTTTTGTTTATAGCATATTCCTTTCTTAAATCTACTCCCTGCTTGAATATACTTCCGCTACGTTATTTCGCTGGTTATTTGGTCACAATATTGAGGATCTGTCTGACGTATTACTGCGTTCGCAGGAGCTCCGTAATTCGATCCAGCAAATGATGAGTCACATCCAAGGCGTGGAGAAACTGGCTCACGCCATTCAGCACGAAAACAGCGAGAAGTCAGGCATGTCAAATAGCAAGTGAGTGTACTGAATGTCATGAAAGTTTTTCGCCCAAATTAATGGGTGTGCATGAAGCTGTAAATGTTGTTTCGGCCAATAGATGAGTGTGCGGATGGTCGTCAGCATTTCTTCGCCTTATTTTGATATCTTTTTTAAAAATTTCTTGTCTGACTTTTGTTCTATCATCACCTTATGTTAATTATATGGGCTAACTCGTCAGTTATTCATAAATGCTATTGCAAAGAGTCTCTTACAATGCAGTGAGTCTATTTCACCGTGGTCTATATCTCTTGCTATTTTAACAACGAAAACGTTTTTTTCTTGGAGCATTTCCAGTTATCGTATCCTATAACGGTTTAACCAGTGACACATTTTTTCCATCCTCCCGCCGCATCAGATCTAAAATTCACGTTTATGCTTTGTGCATCCCAAACGCAGTAATTCTATTACTGGAGTTCGATTAGTTTAGAAGGTTAATTTAATTAATTAGAAGAAGGTTAATGGTTCATCAACATTATTACCTTTGGTATCAGAATCGCTAACGGCTGCATTTTGGGTGTCGCAGTGGTACAGTTCAAATCCGAGAGTATTTACTGGTACTGTAACAGGTAAGCTTTTTTTAATATGTTCTCGGTGAGAAAAAGGGACGAAAATAATTTTTTCAATAAGATTTATTGTTAAGTTTAGATTCACGAGAACAGTTACTCATTATGGATATTGTAGGACCTCTATGTCAAATTAACCAAAAAAGATAAAGAATTCTCAAGAGTTTCAAACGTTGTTCCACTTCTTACAGTACACTGTTGAATTGTGCTCAAATGTGAAGCATATAGATTATCACGCGAATTAAGCTATTCGTCACCATTAGCGTGACTGGCTCGCTTTACGCAGGGAACGATTTCCCTTACTGGAATCGTGAATCATGACTAGATTGGAGTTAAAAGGTGATTCTGGACAGGTTAGTGATGAAGAAAAAGAATGATTTAATATTATGGGATGTTAGGGTGTAAAGCTCAAATTGATGGAACTGCGAACCGCGGTGATTTTGAGTCATAGTTTCCGGAGTCCCGAAAATCTGAAAATGATGCTCATTTTATTCTATTTTCGGTGGTTTGAAACACTATCACAAGAGCTTTAACGGCGTTTCTGTTGTTAATTAGCTTTAGAGCTGAATGAACTTAGAATAGTGTCCACCTTGGCTCCGCTGACGACTCCGGATCTCGAAGGCGAGCGTTGACTGTAGAGGAAGATAGCGGAAAGAGCTTAATTTCATGGGGGATTGCAGAGGTGATGAACGAAGGGAAGACTGAGTAGGGGCGTAGAGACGACGAAGCGCAGGACGTACCGGCAACTGCATGAACGTATCAGTCGAATAATCAGTGAGAGTCGTAGGCACTGGCTATGTGAGGACTGAAGAAGCGCTTGCCCTGCTCCATAAAGCAGAGCAAGCTGTTGGAGTCGTCAAGGTGCGCTTAGGTTGGTTGTTTTGAAAGACGGTGATCCAGGCTGTAGAGTTTGGCTGAGAAGCAGAGAGCGGAGAGAGAGGTCGTGCTGCTGCTGTGTCGACGTAATGAATGTTCTGGGATTATTCGTGCGCCTTTCGAATGGGATTTGCCTGAAAGTAATAAGTTGAAGTTCTGGCACAGCTATTGGTCTGCTGGAATAGCGACTCGACGTTTTATATTCGTACGAGGCAGCAATGTTGCTGTGATGTGAGGCCGAGAATAGAGACAGCGGCTGAATGATTCACCCATGCTTAGAGATGGATGATTTTTATTCCAATCACCAGGGTGGAGAAGGGACCGTAGCTAAGTTCTCGTTTTTTCCTAACGAGGAGTATCACCAGATTGGCATTGCTAAGAATCGAACCACCTACCCTTCCTGTGAAAGGTAGCTCGCTCTCAACCACTTGGCCTCGCTAAACCACTTAACCACGCACTTCCGACTTGACCACATTTGATCAGGAAGAAAACCTAGAAAGCAAGAAAAATTAAAGCCTATAAATGTATTTCTACCCTGCTGTACCGGTAAAAAATCCAAGTGAAACTTGGAGCTTTTTAATAAGCCAAAATTAAATCCTAAGAGTATTCGTAAATGGCTATCTTCCTGTACAGAAAAAATTCATTGAGATTGTTGTTATCTTCATTGATGCCAAATTAAATGTTGCTCGTGATGCCAGGTCACAGGAATACCAGCACGAGCTGATGAAGCTGTCGCAGAACAGCGAGCAGACGGAGCGCTACTGCTCGTCACTCAGGGAAGACAACAGGGCGGTACAGTCTCAGCTTGACACGGTGAAGCGAGATCTGGCGTCTCTGCAGAGCAACGTCAAGCTCCAGGCGAGGCTACTCGAGGACAACGCCAAGAAACCTCTCGTGAGTGCCTTCGCTTCAGCCAAACTAGAGCCGGATTTTCTAATAATTTACGTCGTAGAAGCAGTGAAACTGACAGCTTAAATGTTTCTAAATCGACTTTGAGAAAACGCAGAAGTTTCATTTGTCGACAAAAATTTTTTCTGCCTGTTACTTTGCCTAATCTACTTTTAGGTGACAGAGCCGATATAATTTAAGCAAAAGATTAGAATTCAGTTTCTAAATGATTCTCCCGAGATAGAAAATTTAAACTTAGCTCAGTCTGACTTTTTTGGCGGAGCACATTTAATTTTAGCTGCCCGAATATACTCGTAGCCTGTGCACCACTGGAGCCTTAAATCATACATGCTCTGAGCAAACGCTCAAGTAATGTTCACTAAGATTATGGGGCTAATATCATAACCTTAACTAACTAATGATATAATGAAACGTGAACTCTTTCTTGCCTTGCTGCTTCTACGCCTAAGGAATCCGATGTAGGAACACCCATGTGTATAGATTTGCCGTTGCCGAAACTCCATATTGATTGGTGCCTCCCTCTTTTTTCGCTTTCATGTGGTTAGGGAAGCTCAAACTAACTTTTAATCGAATTTTACTTGATTAAATTTAAACTCTTGGCTTTTGCAATGTTTGCAATTTCATTCAACATCTGTTGACACATCATGGCTACATCAACAGGCGCAGAAGGGCAACAACGACACATTGAGGATGAACGAAACCGAGCGGCTGGTCATCGAGGGCAAGTGAGTGCGCCATGCGTTTCATGATTGAGAGCTAGCTCCATGAGTTGTTCACTGATAGCACGAACTATAAGAGGCTGTAATTGTTGTGGTTTAGTACGTGTTGCTGGCCTGGAGCCGGATTCTCTAACAATGCGAGTCGTTGAAACGATGTTGGTAGTAACGTCAAGTCGGCTCAGATATGTATATGTTGTGTGCAGCTTATCGACTATCTTTGATGTTGCCACGCGTTGAGTGCAGAAATTTTATTAGAAAACGTTTAAATTTGAAGTTTTTGCATAGAAATAAAGTAATCACGGTGTTCAAGTCAACTTAGAAGAACTCACGCAACCAAATCTACAGCTCAGAATGAGTGGCAAGCAGAAAGCGTAAAAGCTTGATAGCGTATAAGCTTGATAAATGTTTACCTAGTTATAAACAGGGTTAAAAGATGACAAACTTCTCGTGCCTTACCGATACCAAGGCGCTAAGTATTACTAGCAAACTCGTTACACTGCTAGCCATTTTTGTACAGTCCTACATACTGTAGTTACAAATTCCAAATCACAATGAAATCTAAAAATTAAGGCATTGAAATTTCGGTGTTGTTTACCGTAGCTAAGCTCTTTCTTTGATTATTAGTAAAATCGCTTCTAGCTAGTCATCAGCATGAGAGTTTTATACATATTGTCTCTGATTGATAGATAGTTACATGGTATATTTACCACAAAATTGTCAGTTTAATCTTAACAAGAAAAATATGGTATACATTTCGGAACAAATTAATAATCACTGTAATTAAGATTTGAACAAACAAATGTTCAAACATTTTTCAAGAACAGGCTTGTAGGCAAGTTTCTGGATTTCGTCGACTTGCGATTGTTGCTGATGGTGAAGATCTGCAGTGTTGTGGTGAAGTCCTAGTACTCGTATATAAAGAACGCTAAATGTCCACCATTAACTTTCTTCCTTCGCTTTAAATTTAATTTGCCCTCCTTTTCATAGGAGTACAGAACTTAACGCTTAAATCTCTATGGAGACTGAAATTAAATTGAAATGTGCTAAATTACAAGCAATGGGATACTAGTATCAAAATTATGTTTCCAATTTTTTAACAGGATGATCTCCTTGAACAACACGATTCAAGACATGCAGGCTCGCTTGTCGGCTGAAGCAAAGAAGCGAGGGAAGGTGGAGGCTGACGTTAACACAAGGTGAGTCAAAGAGTAATAAGTACACGAGGTGAGTCAAAGGCTCTCAACACGTCGGATGCAATATGAGCAGCCGGTGTACACCGAGGGAATTATCATACGTAATGCTGCTGACTGACCAGTAATCACAAACTCAATTTTCATAAATACTTTATCAAAGATAAATGAATACAGGATTCAGTTAATGTTAGCTATTTTCAAAAGGCTTGCTTCAATCAACATCAAATTTGTGTTAAGAATTGGACTTCAGCTTAACCCATCACGGTCAACATGTTAAGCTACAACCCCGAGAAAGTGGAGAACTATTAAGCTACATCTCCATGTTTAAAGGAACTCCTAAGCCCCACCGACTATTAGCGACGTTAAGATGGCTCATCTATGATTTGAGCTAAATTGTGGAAACATCAGCCATTATGTCAGGCCCCAATGTCTCGTAACAACAATGCATGAATATGAACTTCCCAGCCAGTGTGGAGTGAGAAAGTTGTGTACGCCAGTGAGAGACCCTTCTCTATCACTATGAAATCTCATTGAAGCAGGTTCAAGCAGAGATTGCACTTTTGCGTATTCATAAAAAGCAAGCTCAAATAAAATTTTACTTTTTCGTCTTAACATTGCTGCAGTTGTGAGCTGAGTGTTGCCTACGACTGCAGCCAATTTGGTGTGAAGTATTGACGCGCCAAATATATTTTCTATGTAAGTTTCTTTTCTTACTGGTTAAATTTTTTCAGCGAGGAGATTCACCTTGACTGCATCTTTAGGATGTTATACTAGAGTCGTAATTCATTTCAGCATTCCCACACCTGAGCCTTCATGAACATCGCCACTGGTAGCGTAGATGCATGACGCAGATGTAATGATTATAATAATAATTACATGAACATGAAAAGTGAACAAACTAAAAGAGGAGTACGAAATGACATGGCTTACTATGGAAGAATATTCATGACAAATAATTATATTTATCCTTATATTTATATTAATAATGGGCCGAGTGAACGACTGGAAGGATATTCATGATAAAAATTATATTACCTGGCAGAGTGAACGAGCTGATGGAGGAGTACGGAGCGGCGAGCCGTGCCAAGGACAAGGAGCTGCGCGATATGGAGGACAAGCTCAAGGAGCTCCAGGCCGGCTTCTCTGTCTCCGAGAAGCAGAAAATCCACACCGAAATTTCGACTGTGGCCAACGATCTCCAAAGAAAGATGGATCAAAAGTGAGGCAGTTCAGAATAATTTTGGTTTCTATCTCTTAGTTTTCGTTACTGAGTTTGAAATTTCGGTCTCAAATTCTATGGTTCAGGATTTCGTGATATCTCGCGTCGATGGATTGTATAGCCCGACTTCGCAAATAAGCATCAGCTTTACACCCGAATCTATTTGAAATGGAATTTTAGACAAAATTCTTTGGATAGAGTCTAATCAAATACCTTCAATTGTATTACTCGTTTGTTCAAGTTTGGTCGTGCCTTCTTACGCTGCATAGATCAGGCATGACTCCAACCCCCGTTGAAAATAAGCTGCAGATATATAAGTGAGTTAATATATTAACAAACGCATCCGTATTTTTTCCCGGGCCAAGCTTTTTCTGTAGATAGTCTCGAATTTGAAGGAAAGTTATATTGCTCACCTATAAAATTTCCTTCAAATCTCCATTCTTCCGATCCGAAAGTAGAAGTTATGCTTTGATCAACGCATGACCTTTTCGTCATTGGACGCTTTCCTAAAAAAAATTCCTGTGATCGTACAGGGACGCCAAGTTGAGGAGCGACACAGTCGAAAAGCTCGACGTGATCGAGAAGACTCTGGTGACAGAGAACAAAAGGCGGCAAGAAGAAGAGAAGAAACTGAGGGAAGACGTTGAGCGTCAAATAGCCAGGCTTGACGACAAAGAGAAGGATGCCGGTGAAGATCTGAGGAAACAGCTCGAAGTGAGTCAAACCCCGCGCTCAAGTTTTCTCCCGAGCCTTAAATTCTTAAATTCTCTAACTTGGCTTACCTAGGTTTCTTTCTCCGATTCTTAATTATATAGAAACACTCTTCGTATCATCGTGCCGCTTGTTCTCACTTGTCATTTATTATACTTTTTCTATTTATTCATTCTACCATTCATTTTCTTCAAAAAAAAATCAGAAAATTACTTGTCGTTAGCGCAAGATCACTTATGTCTCTTTTTCCCCCACATTTTATAGCAGAAAAGTAGTCAGTGCAGAACAATAAATAAATTTCGCCTCATCAGTTCGTTAGTTTCATGAGAATGCATTGATGCTTGAGAGAACGGAACTATCGCACCATCATACTGTACTGCTTCATTTGCGTATTGATTTATACGGTTGTCTTGCAGTGGAAAATCAGTTGCTCTAAGGTAGCTGAGCTAATGCTCATAGTTAAAATTAATGTATTCCGCTAATTGTAATAAGGGTAAATGAATTGTTCCCAAAACCAAAAATAGAAGAGAAGGATATTGACCAACAGTAAGCACTCATCATAAAAGTCTAACGTTTGACGGTTCACATTCATGCGAATCTAGTTTAATTTTCTGACAACCTTTACAAGCTCTTTCCCAAGCTGCTCAAAAGTTCGAAAATCAACTCATTTTACAGGATATTATGTTCATTTAATATTCAATCATCTGTCCTGAAAAAGACTACTTTCAGTTATCAATATTCTTAGATTTTTTCTCATATTTAAAAAACAGCCTTCCCATTATCTGGAAATACCAATTTTAGCTGTTTTTATGGTGATACTTAAAATTAGATAAATATCGTTGCTCGTCATAGCCGTGGGGCTAACGGACCAACCCTACCGTGAAGGCGTCGAGGGTTCGAATCCCGGCGCTGGGTGGCGACTTTCTCCGTTGGGTGTAAGGGGAAAATTCAAAACACAATACTCCACTCTACCCAGGTGTCTGAAATGGGTATCGGTCTTGACCGGTCATTGCATCCTGGTGTTAGTTTTAAGGCATTTGAAAAACCAATGTACAAGGTGATATGTATCAGGCTTGAATTGGAAATAAAGCATCCTTAGGGGCTGATGTTTGTTTATTGAACGGTTGCTGAAAAAGTAAATGTGTTTTCTTCGAATCAATGGGGCTCCCTCGATAAAATTTTATGTATCATAGATACAAATCAGGTAAATTCTTTATAGCGTTAATACGCACAGCTGCTTTATAAAATGTATGCATTCGTCGTAACAAGATACTAACTATCATGAAAATAATTTGGCATAAGATGGGGTGCACTTCACTAACGCGCACACTCGCGCTGCGCAGGACTACACCAACCAAAGCCGCACCAGGATCAGCGAAGTGACGCAGCGCATGAACCAGGTCGAGGAGTCCCTCAGGAACCTCCGTCTGGAGCACGACAGGGTCCTCACGGCAGAGATTAACGAGCGACAGAGAGAAAACAAGGTAAGCCGTTTATGACTCATTATCTTTACATCATGGGATGTGAAATTACTCATTTCGAACATATTGCAGCTCTTAATGAAATTTTAAGATAGGATCCAATATTTAGTTAATGACTTTACTTAGTTTTAATTTGATCAATAGTTCGTTAATGAATGGATTTTGTCTAGCTTTCAATAAAATAAATTGCTAGGTATCAAATAGCAATTAGTCGTTAGAGCTGACAATACAAACACATTTCAAACTATAATTAATTGAATTAAATTTTACGATCTGTATAATTCAGAAAGTGCATGGCTGTAAAATAATCTCGAATTACATTTTTCAGGGCTCAATAAGCTCAAGCAAGGTTCTCATGCAATTAGTGTTGGCGATTAAGTGTAAAGTACGAGTACATACTCTCACTTTAAAGCAGCAGCAAACATTTTCTACCTATATAGCTTAGGCCTTTGAAATAGTTCAAGCGTTAGGTATCTTTCATTTCTTTAGCTTTTGATGTTGACAGGCAATGGACGCCAAAATAGAAGATCTCGACGACCGACTAGCGATGGGGCTGACCAACCTCCAGTCGTCCATTGGCGAGAACAAAGGTGGAAGCAAGTCCAGCAGAGACAGCCAGAGTTCCGGTGACGGGGGGGCTGCTGCCGCCGCTGCCTCTAACCAAAGAATGGAAGAGGTGATGAGAGAATGAACAAGCCGTTAAAATGAGTTGTAGTTATATAGGGTGTGAGAGTCAATTTCATCAAGTTTTCCAACTAAAGGACCTAGATTTGGCTAGATGGTCTACTAACTAGACATTGACAATTAGAGGAAAACCTGAAAATTAGTGACCATAATTGGCGACCTCGGATGAAAAATGATGAGCATTCGCAAAGGGATTAAAGATCTAGTTGATACAAGGTACAACACAGCAGGTTTTTGGATGATCATCAAAGGGTGAGCGACGAGTAAACTTCAATCAAAGTTGCGAGCTCATTTCTCGTAGATGAAACAAACCCTGCAGCTCATTTAATGAAAGCTAGATGAATATTCACTGAACAGCTTGGCGCTTATTCCAGAGAAAATAAGCTGCAAGTAAACAAATGACACACAAACATATCCCTTCTTTTCCAAGAGCAAAGCTCTTTCTTTGAGAGTATTTTTGGAAATTGACAAAGGTAGTGACTTTAAGACTGAAGCTACATACTTTAAGATGCTCAACTGCAACGTTTGTCCGAATATTTTGGGGGGGCATTTGCTTGTTTATGGATTCACAATTATCAATATAGGAGCATTCAAGATTTACTAAAATCACAGTAGCTTAATACTGAAAACATTATTATTGTAACTACTGCCGTTATGGTAAAATAATAATCATTTGTCATACATCCCAAAGTTTTTTATGCTGAATAGTTTTAATCTCACCATAGCTACCTTTTATTTTCTTTCTTATTCAGGATGAAACACAACATTTTTGTAAGAAGTGGAATATTAGGAAATATTTTATTTTCCCCTTGCACGTTCCAACTTGAAGCTTGAGGTTTGCTCGCTGTGAATACTTTACTGTTGCATCGATTGTACAATGTAAATTCCCAATAGTTTGAATAGGAAGTTTAATGAACCTAACTGTCATTCTCTAATTTACACCTACAACATGTATTGTCATTTGTACAGCTTGCCGGCTTCTCAAGCCCTCATTTTAGTCTCACATAGTTTCCTTTAAACTCAATTCATATTCATTTTTACTATTTCCTTAATCATGGTAAAATATTGATGGTTGTTTCTATCTTATAACAAGTGAAAATTTGATCAAGAATTTCTAATCAACATAGCTTCATTCCAGCTTAAGCTCTTTCAAACTGCAATTGAACAGGATCCAGCGTCCAGTCAATATAGCACATTTGTCAATATAGAGCACATTTAACCAGTCACATTTGTGCCGGCATGCAATTTTAAATTAAAAGTTGCTGCTGCGCACTACGAACGTGAATTTGCATGAGAGAAATATGAACCACATGTTATCATAAGGAGACATCGCCAAAATCCAGGGCCAAGTACAAAATTTAGAAGGGCATCTTTTTCATGGTAAATGAATGTCGACTGAAATGGTCTTGACTTTTGCTCCCTCTCTAGGAACTCGAACATGCACATGACTAAGCAAAAATAGACAGTAACCGTGTATTTTCCATTTATTTTAGCTACTTAGATATTATACAATACTTAGCTTTTAAACACTGTTTATAAAATTAAGCTCTGATTTTAAGAACGTGTTCCTTACAGCTTGCGAAAATGCAGCAAAAGAACGAAAGTAGCATTCGGGAGCATCTGGCCAAAGAGGTCGGCGATCTCGACAGGCGCCTCCAGTCCGTCGAGACCAGCGTCAAGCAGCAGGACGAGAAAATAGACAACGAACTGAAGGCAGTAAGTGATTAAAGTGATCTGATATAAGCATTGTGAATTCAGGTGATTCAGCTGAATTCTTTTAATTAAGTCAAACAACTGTAGACATCGAGCATTCTGGAAATTCATCTGTGAGCGTTAAGTATAGTTCAGTCGAACAACTGTATGCGTTGAGCGTTCAGGTGAATCAGCAGATATTGTTAAGCTGTTAAGCTGATCAACTTTTAGCGGTATGCATTCTGGAAATTCAGCTCCAAGAATTGAGTTAGTTGAGTTGTACAATTGGAAGCGCTATGATTTCAGGTGACCCAAAGTTGAGGTCGAGTGACCAAGCTGCCTCGACAAAAGGAGCATACACAATATGATGGGCATCCTAAGGGAGTGACCATCTTTAAGACAGTTTGAAAAAAGCCGTAGCAAAAATTAGTATGAAAAATCAAACGCCTTTTCTTCATGAGCATTAATGGATAACTTTATAATTCGCAGCAGAGTTTCAGAGGTTTTAAAAAATTGTAAAGTGTCCGGAAATTTGAATAAAATATTCACTAAAATTATTCTGTACACAACTCAAAAAGGTGCCGTAGCGTGCCTCAGCTCTTTCTTTCTTAGTAATAACTCCTATTTTACTGTACTAATTAATATGATGTACTAATTGATAATTTTACGGTTTTCGCTAAGAAAATTTTTATAGTGTTAGAAACAACATAATCTTTAGAATCAACAGGCCATTAGCTGAACCTAATAATTTTACGATTGAATTACTGGAACTATCATTTATGCTAGAAATAATTCTCACTTTACATGTGTACCGCTTAATAATTTTCAATTTGTTCGCTGAATGGTCCTGGATGTAAGAGTTGGTTCATTACCTCAACAGTTGTGCCAGTTGGCTGCTAGAACAGTACCTATCTAAACGCCTGTGATATGTAACAGCGTTTGAGTTAGCGTGATATTGTGTTTGTGTAATGACAATGCCTACTGTAGTTTCTAACCAAAGAAAGAGCATATGCGGCACGTCGTGTGACACATTTCTTACTATGCATGTAGAAAATAATTTCGGAGCCTAAAACGAAAAAAAATCATGTTTAACCTAGGGTAACCATCCACACTAACTCAAAATCAAAATGCTTCGGAAAAAGACAATGTTGAGCATTTGATGCGATCAGAAGGGTGTGGTGTGGAGCTTCTGAAATCAGGTGAGACAGTAATTTAATTTTGCCACCGACAACAATTATTGATCAAAGTGAACCTTGCATTGATCGAAAAGCGTCCGGATTAGGCTACAAACACAGAATAGTGATTGTGCAGTAAGAAAACGCCTCCTCACATACAGCAAAACCCATCAGAGACACCATTTCTTCAACGGATTAAAAACCATTGCTCCACCCACTTTGCACAACAGACTTAGCCCCTTCGGGCAACAACTTGTTTTCATCGATGTTTCACGCGCTTTCCCAACACACAATTTTAAAAACGACAGTGCCAAAAAATTGCTTGCTAAATAAATCACATCAAATTGTGGGTGAACTTTCCAAGAGCGATCATCCGTGCGGTATTAGAGTACCTGTTTTGTTTTATTTTTAAGACAAATATCCAGTATATATTTGTATTCTTTCAGGCCTCAGCAAAAGATGACGAAGAGAAATCGTTGATGGGCGACAAAATCCAAACACAGATG
This sequence comes from Morinoia aosen, assembly GCA_030386875.1. Classification (NCBI taxonomy): domain Eukaryota; kingdom Metazoa; phylum Arthropoda; class Malacostraca; order Amphipoda; family Talitridae; genus Morinoia; species Morinoia aosen. Next base: position 12,274,575 of record CM059563.1, read on the forward strand.
GACAAAATCGAGTTCCAGCAGAAAAAGCTCGACAAGCGAGTCGATGAGCTGCAGAACAAAGTGCAGGTGAGCACTGTGTGTAACATGAGTCTTTGAAACCATAAAGTACAATACCATCGAAAGCCTCGAGGAATTTAAGTTTCATTAACGTGGCAAGCACTGATGTATTTTTCTAGACTTTAGTTTTAGAATCAAATTTCATAAAACTTTATGAATAACTCATTATAGTTTCATTGTATTTTAAACCCGAGAAAGGGCAACATCTATCTCAGGTGAAAAACTATTTTCTGTTTCCGACAAGATACTTAGCATGGAAAAAATACAGTGGTTGTATTTTTATACAAAATATATAACGTAATTTTTTGCAATTAATGTTAACCAGTATAGTTTTCCATTTAAATCATGTTTTTCGAAGTGTCGTCTCGCTAACTTTCATTTAACCTTGGGTTTTCTAAGTTACAATTTGGTTCGCTATGGTGGAATTTATTTCATTTATTTCTGAATAGCTCGATCTACAGTTTCAACAAAGCCTTTTGAATGCACTTGGTCTTGCACTTAGAAATGCGGCGAGAGGTCACGATTTCTGTCTGCGCGACAGGAATCGAACTCAAACAATTACTCTTCCAAGTGTGACGTGCGTCAAGCTTTCGTGACCGCGTTATCCCACGAAAATATTTCTGTTTTCTTAATAAGAAGCATGCAATGGGATGATTACTTGAACAAATTCCATAATAACTCAGTGTCCTGCATCAGAAACACTATTCTATAGTGTGACTAGGTATTATTCTAGATTTATTTTAGGCCACCAAATGTACGAAGTCGGATTTGCAATGCAGCTTTCACACGTTGATAACCACATAGCCTTGTGTTACCGAACGCTCACATTAGAGTTACAATTCTCAGGATACACCAAAAGGACTGCAAGATATCAAGACTGAAATAGGAGATATGGAAGATAAACTCAACGAAAAGCTGGACAAGGAGGCACGCGAGCGGAAAGCTGCGGATGATGAACTCAAAGAGGACATCGACCGCATAATTGGCAAGCGGGAAGTGACTGTCACCAGCCTGGTGAGTCCCCAGTCTTCGTCCGAACCTGTACTGAATACAGGACTATGGTGCATAATTTATTAATGAAGGAAATTTGTGTATTAGTCACTCTTGCTTGTCTAGTTCGGATTAGTATTTCCCCCAAATTTAAAGAAATGGATGACTTGTATAAGTTCAAGTTCAAATTGTGACAAAGTACTTAATTAATTGTTTATCATTTACTAACCCAAAGCTTTACCAATGAAAAAATGTAAAATTTTGATGCCACTGGTTTTATCATCAAGCTGAACAAAATTTACAGGTCATCGTCCCAATATAAAAATCTAAAACATTAATATAGGGCAACGAAAGCAATACCCATCAGCAGACACAACTCAAACGAGAAAAAACTTCAAAAAATGGAATGGTAAGCATACCCTAAAAATGCTCACAGAGCCAAATAACCGTGAATATTGGGGGAGGGACCAAAACGAATGATCCGACAATTTTGCTGGCATCCTTGTTGAATAATTTGAAGGGGGAAAAATCGTAAGCACCATCTATAGTTGTTTATAATGTCACGACTTAAATTTATTTCATTTCTTGTATATTAATATTGCTGAATGCCCACAGCGTTGGATAGAATAATTTAGGGTAGGCTGAATAAATGGTTTGCTTTGACGTTAATTTTGACTATCAGCTATCTTATTTGATGTCTGTCAGTACTTTGCAATTTAATTTTACTGAGTTTTCGTGTATTATTAAGTATTCAAAGTAACATCGAAGTAAACCGTTCATGTAATCAGACTTAACCTTACAAACTATTGAGACTATCAACTATACATGCAAATCGAAGAAATTGAATTACAATGTCCTTACAAATAAGTTGCTATATTTTCATTAACTATAAGCACTACATTTTCATTGTCAGAAGCTTTTAGCTCATGAACGTGTAGTGCTTCTAATTTTTGAAAGGTTTTTATTTTACCACAGAGAGTTCATAATTAGCGAACAACGTGTCCGCTTCAACCAATTAGGGTTCTACATGCCGTAGTGCACAGACGAACAGCGTGCAGAATCCTGCTAAAAATCTAACTGTATTAATTGATCGTTTCAATGTGGATCATAGATACCGTGTTATCAGAAACTGTAACTTCATCGCGTTCAGAAAGGAACTTTTCGTTTCTGACTCATGTGATCACATGTCTGCAATCAATAAACCGATCTGTCAATGATTTCTCAATATCAATGAACAGTACGTGCGAATACTTTTATCTATAATGCTATAACTGAAATGCTTTGATTCAAAGAAAGAACTGTTCGAAATCAACACCGTTAACCGTCTTAAATACAACGACTGGAGTCACTAAATGACGGTTGGATAATACATAATCTAAGAGAACTTCACGAAGTACGTCCAGTGACACTATCCCTAAGATCATCAATCTTGAATGTTTCCAGTTATATACGTTTAATTTTAATCAAATTCACACAGTAAACGCGATTGGGTAGTTATTCTCCAGGGACAGATGTCATTAGTCTCTTCGACAGGTTATGCAGCTTTAACATGTACGCACGAACAAAGCAGATCGGGAAATTGCTCTAAGCTTTGACTTTTCACATACGTTCACTTTCTCTTGAAACCAGAATTGAAGGTTTTAGAATTGAAAGGACCATCTAAATAACATAATGTACATATAATTCACTACTGCTGCTTCCTGAATCTTTACACTAGCAACAACGCTACCACTACTGCTTTCTTAGAGGTACACATAGCAGCTAAGAAAAAATCAGGTGTCAGTAGCCAACATTCCTATGCAGGATATCGGACATCCCTTGTTGCCCCACAGTCTCAGCTGCAGACGGACATGGACGCGACGCAGACGGGCATGAAGAAGCTGGCGGAGGCGGTGCACGTGGTGAAGTCCTCCCTCATGGAGAGGATCAAGGACGAAAAGAAGTTGCAGACTTCAGAGAATGCAGTCACACGGCAACAGATCGAGCGCCTCGATACCAAATACCACGAGCTCAAGGAGCGCATCCGAGCTGGAGATACATACGAGGCTGACGATGACGACTTTGCATACGAGTGACGCGCAAGGAAGGCTGGTTAACGCTGGCAAGTCTGGTCTGACATTGCGACATTGCCTGGCCAGAGCCCCCTCTTGACGCGTGAACCAGCCTATTGCTAGTGTGAAAAAAAATGAATTTCATAGAGTTTGAGTAATTTCAGTGGTCGTTTGAAGTCTTAGATATTTTAATGAAACAACTGGTGTAACAAATCTAATCTTGCCAAAATGCTGAAACCATCAGAAGTTTATCGCTATAAGCCTCTCTCAGGAGTGAACTTGATCCTCCTCATGTGATGGTACTAATTTTTTTAACCCACATTTTTCCCCCAATCTGCTAATTTCTTAAGTTCACATTTATTGGTCTTTCAAATTTTAAATTGATCAAAGGAGCAACGAAAGCAGTGGAGATCGTCCTTCAGCAGATTCTGAGGACGTATAGAGCCCCTCTGAAGATTTATCTAATTTTTTACCCACGGTCGCTCTGAGAAGGGCCGCCATAACGCCAGTACAGTACTTGGCGCTTAGTTTTTCCGTGTCAACCTAAGCCAATCAGTTTCACCATAATTTCTTTCGCTGGAAATTCGATGTTTAAACGTGCTAATTTCTGCGGGAATGAGTGCAATACATCACCTCATTGCTTTATTCATGAGGTTTTTGATATAACGGAAATGCTCTGCGTCTCTGTTAAAACGCTCCTCGAGCGTGTTTCAGGGTTGAACAACGGTGTACGCATCAATTTGAGCCAAATAATGAGTAAAATCCCGGTAATGAAATTCATTTGCTAAAATTTGCGTTCTGTGATCTGTCCATCAAAATCAGCATAGTCGTTTTTAGAAAATTATGTTATATGTATAAATATACATACATATATTGCTAGTAAAGAAGATTATCTGTAAGCTTAGCACCTGTAGGTTGCCCAACGGAATTGGTAAAGAACTCGACACCCTTCCATAGATCAGTCCCCTTATAGTTACTCAACGTTTCTGAGTCGACCTTCATAAAATGAGAAACTGTCTCTCTGGACGTTTTCCAGCATAGTGATGCACACCTGAAAATAATAATGTTAAGACTAAAGATTTCCTTGTTCTGTTACCTCGATTATTAGCAAAAACAGCAAAATTACCGATCATTTGCACACCTTCAGTAACAGAGTCTACCTCATGAGACATCCAGTTTTAGCTCATGAGCTGTACGGATATTTCCTTAATACCTTTGAGGACTAGTATATGTTTTGAATCTTTACTCTATAATAGAGAACTGGTAGCTAAAAACGCTGGAGCGTCACTTCTGCACCCGCTAGTCTCGTCAAATTTTACGCTTGCTTGACGATTATGAAACTGTTCTAGTCTCAATATGAAAATTTCTCTCAAAGCTCGCAGCTGCTTTTGTGTTTACTATTCAATATCATCAAAGCTAGAATGATCAGCCGTTAACTCTCTGAATTTTTTTTTAGTTTTTCTTACTTTGAAAGTTCAGAGTTTCAATATGTTCGAGATACTAGAATGATGCCATAATCATGCATAGTAAGTCTGGTGTCTTAATTTCAGGTATGGATTTGAAGTTTCAAGATAATAACGCAAGTATGAAAAATATTCTTCATAACAATCATTGCTTTTATTGTTTGGAGCAGCCAGAAACAAATAAAATAGTCAAGCTAAAAGTCATGATGCGTGCACATCTTAAAACATCGGGAAATGATTGTAGGCTCGTGATAAAAATATTTATTTGCCTATTGTCTCCCGAGCAGTTTACGTAAGTGCGTGCAGTCACTCAAAACGCTCATGAAACTGCAAGCTACTCTTTTTACGTCAATGAGTTATTTTTATTTTTGTCTATTCATTCAATTTCATTGCATGTTGTAACTCCAGGGTATCAAAAATTAGTCATTACAATGAATGATAATCGATATTTGTTTTCGTTTTCTCATAAGCAAACTAAATTCTGTATCTACTCGTGCTTGTCCCACCTACAAACCAATGTGAAAGGCCTTCTGCTGTGAAAGGCTTTCGAAAAATTTAAAAGAACTCATCCGATGTAATGCACTATTTTGCACCCGAAATTAACTTTAGCATGAAATCCCAGATTATAAATTTTATAAAAAAATATCTTTATTATCCTTCAACGGTGTCTGCATTTTTAAACAATACGATGAATCTTACACTACCATATGCGTTGTTTTAGCCACGATTCGGTTGCGTCACCATACGGGACTTGAGCTGCATATTCATTTAAATAAATTTGATATGCGACAGTGGGACTAACACCCGGAGCACAGGAAGAGACTGCGCACTACTGTATACATCCTCGTACACCAGAAACCATCGCTAATTCTTTCGAATATAATTCCTTTACTACAATACGAATTTCTTCCCTACACACAACGGCACTTCTTCCATCTATTATACGCAAGCATGCACTTACATACTCTCCGCAATGATGGAAATTTTTGTTCAAAATAAGTCTTTGTATGAAACTAGACCACTACTGCACCGTTGGGCCGTACTGTTTATATAACACATTTTAGCCGTGGCAATTAGTTGTTGATGGCTTTTCTACGAAGATATTGATAATTCTATATCAATGAAGCGCATTGCATGAGACAGCTTCTTGAAGAAACAGTAGAAAACACGTCCGTAAATTGAACGTTTGTAGCAGATAGTATCCCTAATACAGAGAGTGGGTTATAGATAAGTTGGACCAAGAAAATCGCAAATCTATACCTCCGTTATTGTGGAAGACTTGAATTATCTGCACCTTGTAGGATGATCTTTTATGTGTTGAATTTTTTTATCACAGACAAAGGTGTACAGATAAATAAAGATCACCTACAACAGAAATAAAAATTTCTTGATGTAGGCAATTTAATACATTTAATGCAATTATAATCACAGTTTCAGTATAAGAAAAGTAAATCACACTCTTATTAAAGAAAATATCGACTTTAAAGATCAAAAACAAGTATAAATAACACTCATCCATCAACTACTACATTGAAAGCTGATAGTGCTATACTTACTATAAATCTGAAATATGCTCAAGTAATTATGAATTCCAGTAATCCCAAGGAGATACTTCGAACGTTACTCATTCTTCTCACCTGGTTCTCCTTACATCAGCTTCCTTTATAATCATCTTCATCATACACCAGTTGTTGTTTTGTATTTCCATACAGGTCTTTCTGGTAACAATATCCTTCTAAAATTAGTCTAGTCCGTTTAGTGTCTTAGCCGCTGAGCTGAGCTTATCTTCCCTACACTCTTACCTGTTCAATTTTATCTGACCGAGCACACATGAAGTTTTGATTGCCAGAGTATGCCAGGGTAGGCGAGACTCTGTCTTAGGATAAGCTCTGTCATAACCTTCTCCCTCCATCGTTTGGATTATCTTCCCATAAAAATTGCATCCTTATGTGTAAAGTTTTGAGACGTTATAGAACATCGGATGAGTAACGAAACGCATTAAATCATAAAATCTTGCAATCTTGCCTCAAAACCCTGAATATCGTTGAGCGTTGCATAAAATACCCACATGGTTACAATGGCTGTCGTAAAGTTTGAATTTCCTGTCTCCTGGCTATCATCACTATCAATTGTCATGGATATAAGGTAGAAATGAAAATGTAATAACGAATATTTACATGAATAAAAAAGAAGTCCCCTGTGTAATAATACAGTTGGTTGCTTGGTCTATGTCCTTGGTCCCACTTTGTGACGCTGCCGAATCGAGAGCAGAACTGTGATACGCGTGATTTTGCCTTTAACGAGCTATTCTTATTTTTCAACGCAAATAACTATTGCCGAGTGGATGTATCTATGATACCGCAACGCATACGAATACACAATCCGGCGGACGCACTGAATGACAAGGAGTGAACGTACCAGAACTTCATCGCAGAGAACCAAGTAATAACTCTACTCTCAACGCTGGAAAGAAATTTTGACCAAGTCACTCAAAATGATGTCATAACAACCAACTGCAGCGACGTGCGAACCAAATGGACCTGCAGCGTGTGAACCAAATACCTCAACGGTTGCACCAGCACCAGTTGAGCTTCGACCTTACGACGCAGATTCTTCAGATGAAATTAACGTGAAAGTCCCAACATCCAAGGAGCTGTTGGCTATCCGGGACTCCGTGCTCACCATGGTTCGACTCGAAGACTCGGTGGCAAGAATGGCTTTAGAGTCCGCACGAAACAACGCACCACTGAGCGGTGATTTCACAACGGAGCATCAATTTTATAATGTTCAATGACTTTTGATGACATAGATATTAAAGAATGTGACTATTTCTCTAGTTTCTCTGACTTCTGAAAAGTGTACGTGGGTTCGAAGAGATATTTTTTCAGCATCGAGGACTTATTCATGATTGACAGACAATGGCTGTCTTTAAAATTCAAGTTTTTACCTAATAGCTTATATTGTCATTAATTTTTTTGTATGCGACTGCAAATGAAATTCGGGTGCAGGAATTCAACACTTCATTTGAAGAATTACTTTAGAGCATCATAAATCGTTTATACAATTAACCAGTGCTTTTTCTTATCTTAAGGTAATAAAATTGTGTCTAATAAGGGATTCAAACTCGTAAGATGATAAATTAATTGGCCTACGGAGGAAAATATGAAGTTGAAAATTCCCAGAAATTATCGTGAGTCTCCTCTACAAAAGTAGCTACATCAACTATATTTTTGTTGTATGCAGTGTGACAACAAGATACGTATCATCTAATACTTCTTTGAAAATATATGTATAGTTATCCGATAAGCAATTCCATTATATGTTGCTAAAATGTACATCAGCGAAGTAGCACAGCAACTGGCGACTAATCATTAATAATAGAATTGACATACCTGAGCCACTCGTTGCCATGGCAACAGAGACACTACGGACAGCATCGATGTCGCGTATGCCCGACTAAGGAGGCATTGGTATAGCTCCTCTGCTGCGCCGCAGAAAACATTCTCACGATTTGGCGCTCTCGACGGCTCAGAAGATAAAGAATAAATTTCCTATGTAATCAGGATTCATTAAAGCACAGGTTTGTAAGATTCATTCTTTCCTGCGAGTGCTGTTGCTTTCCTTGCACTCATTTCAAAATTTCCCGTTTCTAATTGTGTGATGGCATTTGTTTTATATATATTGAAAAGACAGAAAGCTTCATTTCATTTGATGTAGGAGGATTGTGCTGCACTTTTATAATTTGATGACTGTGTACAATTTGAACCGCTAAGTTTGTACAATTTATTTGTCAGTCTAATTTAATTGGTCAGCAAGAAAGCCAGCTGTATTTAAAACCCAATTTGAAATACCCTGTGTAGTCACTAGGTTCAACATGCTCTAAGTGTACACGTAACGAATTGAAATTACACAGAATATGTTCAATGTTCATATATTGAATACCTGACATCCAATACATCGAACATATATGACACTAAACATTTAATTCAATTTAAATAAGAAATGTTGGGACTTGAGCTGCATATTCATTTAAATAAATTTGATATGCTACAGTGGGACTATCACCAGGAGCACAGGAAGAGACTGCACTACTGTACATCCCTGTACACCATTCAACATTCAATGAATCAAACGTGCAAGCACGATCATCAAACTTTTCATTAATTCGCGTGCAGTTTCCTTCGCTTAAGTGGTCATGTTACTTCCAGATTTGAATCGTCACCCACAAAAAGAAATAATCTCCCAAGAGTCAAGACGGAGGAGATCAGGTGGCCAGGGAGATGCTAACTCTGCGCGAGGCGGTGATCGAGCAGCCCTTCAGGGACCGTCGGTACAGGCTACACCGCAGGAAGGTGCGTACGCTTGCACCGCCGACTGCCGAGTTGGTATTGAACTAGTCCCTCATTCATCACAACAGCACAATGATTGTGTGTGATTCTATGCATTCAAGCTGTGTCGAGAGCTGAAGTGTTATTGAACTAGTCCTTCATTCATCAAAACAGAACAATGATTGTGTGTGATTCCATGCATTCAGATTGTGCCGAAAGCTGCGCTGGTATCGAACTGGTCCTTCTTACAACAAAACAGTACAATACTCGTGTGTATCGCCACTCATAGATTCTGCATAAAGTCAAGTTGGTGGGGATTTAGTCCTTCATTCATCTAAGCAACACAATGATCGTGTTGGACTCTACGCATTCAGGTTCTGCTGAATGCTGAGCTGGTATTGAACTGGTCCTTCATAGATGAAAACAGCACAATACTCATACGTTGCTGAGCGCGTGGGTCTTTCTGGTGGAGAATTGGTCATTAATTTCTCATGAATATACAATGTCCAACTCTATAGCTGTGCACACACACGTTCTGCCAATTTGGGGTTAACTGGTCCTCAGTTCTTCAAATCAGTGTTACATCAAATATAGTGGGCTGCGTGAAACAGTTTAATTAAGTCATGGCGAAACTAGTGAATCCATGGAACAGCAGGGTCTTCTTTTCTTGAAAAGAAAATTATTTGGTTAGTTGGCCTTCGGAAAACAATCATGCCAACAGTTTATGTAGATGAAATAAAATATGGTGACTGGTAATCTCCGGCTTGAATATGCAAACGCCAAATAATACAATATCATTTCAATACCTGACTTATTTCGACTATTTTTGCGTGAGAAACGAATAATTTCATTTTACTAGTTCATCCACTTTTAAATGAGTTTTCATATTATGCCATTTTAATAAAAGCATATTACAGATTTTTTCATTGTTTAGTGGCTAGCTTGTAATTTTATTTCTTAGTTCATAATAGAAATGCGTAGTTGATAATTGATAATTTTGCTATTAGTTACATGAGGCAATGGATTAGTCAATTTCAGTGATGCATTGCTAAATGACTGATGTAATAATGCGAGGCTCACTTATCTTGACAAGCTGACTCTCAAGTGCGGTTAACACCAAGTAACTTGCGAATCAGTGACTACGTTTACTTCTAAATATGTTTAACTTTATTCAAATTCAAGAAAGTTTCTATACCTTGCCGGTAGTGTATCTAGATTGAACTTACAATCCTCGACTTTTGTTCAAGTGCTTTCCTAAAACTATCCTGTATTCTTACATTCTTAGTCAGAATGTTTTAACTTCAAAATTGAATTTTCCTTTGTTCCTTTGAATAGTTAGTGGCCCTCACAAAATCAATGACCTTCAAACTCACTTCTCATCATCCATATCAATCCCACATACTTCTTCTACTCCACTCAACAACGAAGAAACCATTCACCTACTTACTGTACAGGCTGAAAATCCATTTCTGCACACTGGTCCTGATGATAGTGAGGTCAACAAGCCTATAAGATATTTTGTCTACTGTTTACGTTTACGAGCGCACATTACAATTTTTTCTGTTTAGCTTTACTCGGCACATATTGTTCAAATTATGTATCACGAACATATCAAGGCATTTCAGTAATATGAATGCTTTTTTTCTACTCGAGGTACACATGGCCCAACTTACAAAAATTATAACAGTTTAAGGCTGTAAGATACCTATTTTAGTCGCTTGAACTCAAATTTCACTTCATAACATGAATTATTATGACACAGTATGCTTCTAAATTTAGCATTGAAATACTTCATCAAAACTGTGTTCTAAACTGCATTTCATTTTTCACCCCTCGCTTTTCCAACTTGCGGCAGGTAGCCAGCGCAGCGCCGCGCATAGACGCCGCCGCTCCCCCGCGCTTCCCTCACGTGCGCCGCAAGCTGCGTCTGGTGCGGCTCGAGGAGGAGCGCAGGCACAGAATAGAGCAGGAGAACATACGTCTGGCGCACCGCATGGCCCACATCATGCGCGGCGACAGCATGCGTGACTACTTCGGCTACAGGTTAGGTCGTTACACTACGTAAAAGAGATGGTAAAATAAATGAAATAGATTGATTTCTGGGAAATCTCACTTCAAGGATAAAAAGGGAAACCAACGTGGCTAAGAATATCATGATAAAAAACAAACGTTTCGGACTTTAAAAATCCATCTTCAGTGTTCTGAAATGCAATAAATCGAAGTATTGAAACATTGTAACTATAAATCTTCTGAATAAATCGAATGTAAGATAATGAAATTTAAAAGACATGATAAAACAAAAACTATACAAAATTTTTAACAAACAATGGAAAGTTTCACCGCCGTATCACACTCATTTATTGACGGACGGTTTTTAAAATGTATATTGATTCTAAAATGCAGAGATCGGATAAATTTGATGTTGAATACAAAATTTTAAAATTTGTTTTTTTAAAAATATGGTCTTTCTCCAAACAGTGCTCTCTCATAGATGAATTGGATGGTTTGGTGAGGTTACAGCCGGTGCGAAAAGAGACTCCCCTGTGTTATGCACACCTCACAAACGATTGGAGCCCAGTGCTACCAATGTAAGAGCGCTCGCAGCGGTCACACGTATATTGATATACAACTGAGGTGCGCAACATCACATCCGGAGTATCCCTTCGCTTAAAATATGATCCGAGTTTTTATCATTTTTAAAATATGAGCAAGGATTTATTTGTGGAGAAAACCTCTTAACTGTTGACACAACTTCCATTTTCATTTTCTCTGTGCGGGATCCTATTAAAGGTAACTGAAAATACAACCTTAGCTTCGGCACAGTAAGAACTTTTGGCTTTGCAGTGAACTTCCTACTCAAAAATTTCCGTAATTCACTAGTAAAAATATTTTTCGGGTAACTATTCGAACAGAAATAACTTTGCAAATAATTCATCTCTACATGGAACAACTCGTAAGAAGATGAAATTTCAAAAGCTCTGTGAATTAACGTGACTATCCCTGAAATTTTGTATTTTGAGAATATATTACTGAAAAAGTTCGTGCCCAATCCCGTGAAAGCTGCTTTACGAAACACTGAAGTTGTGAATTTGTCTCCAGATCTTGTAACTTTTACATCTAAAAATGGCAATTCATTATTCACTTCCAGTTCACATGTGAATTTGATATTCCTATGACATTCATTAAAGTATTGAAAAAACTGCTCGGAATTACGGCTGTTTTTGAAAAGAATAAACGTATCGTCAAGATACCTTCGGTAAAACACTGGTTTAAAATTATCTGGACATGGTTTCAAAAACTTTTCTTCAAAATTGTTCAGGAAGATATTAGCCACAATGGGGGATAACGCAGATCCCATTGCCAAACCATCAACTTGTTTATAAATTTTGTTATTAAACTTGAAGCATGAGTCCTTGAGTGTTAACTCGAGCAATTTTTTCATAGTTGTTCTGGATAAACCTTCATGGACCATTGAGGGTTCTGTAAAAATTTTATCTAAAGTAACGCATATAGCCTCGTTTACCGGCACATTGGTTTATAAAGATTCAACATCCAAACTACACATAACAAGAGAATTTGCATTAACAATAGAATTCAGACAATTAACAAATTCAAAAGAGTTGTTTAAAAGGTTTTCATTAGGTACTAAATGAGACAGGTACGGAATTAAAGCTTTACCTAAGCGAAAATTATGCATATTGCTCGCGGACAGAATTGGGCGAATAGGTATGTTTGGCTTGTGGATTTTTGGAAGTCCATATAGAAACCCCAGCTGTGAACCGGTTGTATAGGCATCATCATAAAGTTGGTCATTTATTTGATGAGTATTTTTCAACTTTCTCAGGGCGTTCGAACTTTCTGTTCGAATAATTACCCGAAAAATATTTTTACTAGTGAATTACGGAAATTTTTGAGTAGGAAGTTCACTGCAAAGCCAAAAATTCTTACTGTGCCGAAGATAAGGTTGTATTTTCAGTTACCTATAATAGGATCCCGCACAGAGAAAATGAAAATGGAAGTTGTGTCAAAAGTTAAGAGGTTTTCTCCACAAATAAATCCTTGCTCATATTTTAAAAATGATAAAAAACTCGGATCATATTTTAAGCGAAGGGATACTCCGGATGTGATGTTGCGCACCTCGGTTGTATATCAATATACGTGTGACCGCTGCGAGCGCTCTTACATTGGTAGCACTGGGCTCCAATCGTTTGTGAGGTGTGCATAACACAGGGGAGTCTCTTTTCGCACCGGCTGTAACCTCACCAAACCATCCAATTCATCTATAAGAGAGCACTGTTTGGAGAAAGACCATATTTTTAAAAAAACAAATTTTAAAATTTTGGATTCAACATCAAATTTATCCGATCTCTGCATTTTAGAATCAATATACATTTTAAAAACCGTCCGTCAATAAATGAGTGTGATACGGCGGTGAAACTTTCCATTGTTTGTTAAAAATTTTGTTTAGTTTTTGTTTTATCATGTCTTTTAAATTTCATTATCTTACATTCGATTTATTCAGAAGATTTATAGTTACAAAGTTTTAATACTTCGATTTATTGCATTTCAGAACACTGAAGATGGATTTTTTATAGTCCGAAACGTTTGTTTTTTATCATGATATTCTTAGCCACGTTGGTTTTCCTTTTTATCCTTAAAGAGATGGTAAAGTGCTATGAATATTAATTAAAGTTAAGCAGTCTCTTGTTTCGGGAAACTCTTGAGTATAGAAAGAGAGGCCAGCTTTTCAGACTTCATATGCAAATCAGACCAACTTCACAACTGTTTATCTCTGCAAGACTAGCAAGCATTTGATACCCCAAATTAGTTGAGGTGTACGGAAATAAAAATAAATTAAGCTGAAAAAAAATTACATCAACGAAAAATCGACAATTTCATTACTATGACATTCATTTAGCTCCAGAAACTGTCTAAAAGTACTCTAAGATTCTAAAATTTGAATGTCAGAAGCGTTGCGGACAGAAACTTAAATATGAGTTAACATTTGTAAGAACGTTATCATCAGTAATACAACATTCCCTAATAGAAGAGTTAGGATTTTTGATAAAATATTGCTCGTAAGGAAGCCCCCCTGAGCTGAGAACGCATCATAAACCAATCCAGCGCAGTGCTGCCAATGTACCACTGCTTGCAGCTGTTACAAGCATATTTAAATACAAAACCTTATGTATCAAGTCTGTTACGTATCATCTTGTTTATTGGTTTATCAAATGTCTTATAACCAACACTAGGATGCAATAACGGTTACCCCCCGTCAAGAAAGTACCCATTTCCGACACGTGGGTAGAGTGGAGAATTGTGGCTGAGTTCTCTCTTTTCCCAAAGGGGAAAAATCACAGGGCGGTACTTCCGAGATTTGTGCTAGCGACACCTTCCAGTGAAGGGATCGTTCTCAACCACTCGGCCACGGTGACCACAAAAAGTCGCCACAGAAAGTCAGTACGGCCTCATCGACAACGTTAGATGTCAATCATAAAATAAATGACATGTGTTCCGCATGCATATAGAATAAAATAAATGAAATTGACAGAGTTGGGGAGCAGCGAGGGGTGTTTTACCCTCACGGTCAAGGGAAGGCGGTGTGGGGGTGGCCTGGACAACAGGGAGGGAAGCGATGCCGTGACCACAAGCAGGCCACTGCAGAAATACCTCCGTCTGCACACACAACCTCGTTACGCCTGGTCAAGGTAGGAAAGTTGGTGCTGCCAGTCTACCACTCATGTGATAATATCTACTAGATAATACACGGAACTACGTTCTCATGATCTTCACCGTTGATTGGCCTAAAGCTGATTAACTTCAGAATTTTTTTCGTGTATCGTATAATGTACGTGATTTCTATGTTAAAGTAGCACAATTAATTATACATCTAAATATATGAATCTCAAACGTGAAGACTACAAAAGAATGAAATAAAAATATACGCATGAAATCACACAATGATCTTAGCCTAAGGCAAAATTTAGTTCAATGTTTTAACAAGGCAAATTGAGTTCGACTGTAAAATAAGGCATTCTTTAATAACCAGTTATTACAAGTATGTCTATTTATATGAGAACAGTAATTTATTTATTCCACTATCTTACATTCATAAGTGCCTAGAAATTAGCGCTTTGCTCTCTTGACATGTAACCATCATTTCATAAGTACAATAAAATAAGTACTAGAAGAACAATAAAATTAAATAATATAAACAGTTTTGTGCAATAAAATTGAAATTATGATCAAATCTAAAATTAAGCACAATTGTAAAAAAAAATTTAAAAAAATCTGCTCTTCAAGGCAGTATAATGACAATTTTTATCATTTTTCAAATGTGATAAACCAAACAACACCACTATTTCTTAAACGAAACAAAATACAAATCATCAGCTTAAATTCGAATTAAATGTAATAACATCATCTTTTGAACCAAATCATTAGAGCTGTTACACATTCTAAATACCGTAAATTGAAATTTATCGTGAGCACTTCACCCTCACTCAATGGCGCCTTCACCTGACTCTATCTCCCCGTGCTGCGGGTGCTGAGCAGCACAGAGCTCCCCCAGGCAAGGTGCGCGTGCCACGGGTGGGCCGTCGCTCCCCCACGCCCCCGTTGCCCCACCCTCGCGGCACCCAGCACTACCAGGCCACAGCCCCTCTCCTCACCGCCATGGTGAGACGTCATGCAATGTCTGCGGAGCTGACAATGAAATTAATTTCACCTGCATCGGTAACAATGAAATTAATTTCACCTGCATTGGTAACAATGAAATTAATGTCACCTGCAGCGCTAAGAATGAAATTGATTTCACCTGCATTGCTAAGAATGAAATGAATTTCAATGAAGGTGACGCATGGCGCATTACAACCGAGTCTAGACATAGAGTGATCGAAACAAGTTCAGATATGGCATTTTACGCCAAGTTAGGCAGGGGATGTTTCAATCCTGTGGTTGGAACATGGCATGTTGCAATTAAGTTCAGGCATGACATATTTCAATTGAATTAATGCATGACGTACGCAACTTCCTGTTTTCAAAATCCTTATAACTGACTCCCGAGTCAAGGAAGAACCAATTATTCTCATACTCCTAGAATGAATGGGAAATTTTCGGTTGACTTATTCCCCCAAGGGAAACACTGTAACCTTCTGCATTAATTCAAAGCATTATTGAATATTTTACTTCGAATAACCGTGAAACTCCGTCTCACAATAAAATTTTGATATGTGAAAAAAATAGCGATAATTAAATCTATTTATATTTCATCATTATTATTTTGTACGCTCGTTTAAGACTTCCTAGTCGCAACAAAGGCGAACTCAAGAGAAGGGGCCATTTAGTATGGACTCAAGGAAACGGAGGACTTATGCAAAGAATACCATGCGCACAGTCAGGAAGGAAAAAGAAGGAAAGACAAAAAAGAAATAGCGCAGAAGGAATGAAAACTCAGAGGAGTTGAGTATTTGCGAGCGATAGAACTCCCAGAGGTCTATACATGGGTGACATAACCTAACAGTACCACTCTGTCGGCGCCGTCCTTCATAGCATGGAATTGACAAATCTAATTGACCTAAACTTATTGCTTCTCATTTGCCCCTCTAGGGATATGTCTATTTTTATAAACTCTCGAATTCATGTGAGTTTGTAGGTGTATTTTCAAGCATGTTTTGTTGCATACTCTGTAGCTAGAAGTAGAATTCAACGCTGCTTTCCAAAAATGAAATGGGAAAGATGATTTTGTTTTCGAATAGTAGATAAATGCGTTTTCCACCGGAAATTAGCGTTGTGCACAAACTATAATTAAAATGCTTGTTTGAACATTGATGCCTCAAAGCAGGTTAAGGTTTGCAACCTAATCAGCTGAGCCGAGTTATAATCTTACTCTTAGCTTGTGAGGATCTAATACGCGAAGTTCGAAAAACGGGAAAGATGAAGTAATCGTATAAACAAATTTTAACTCCCTTCAGAGTATTAGGGTTCTAAATGGATTGTATTTGTTCTCCGCTCAATAAAAACAATTAACGCAAATTTTTCTAATTGAATATAATGAAGGTTAAGACGCTGTAAGAGACCTTTGTGATATCTTAGCACGACTATGACGACTGTTGGTTTACCCGGGACAGGAGGGGCTGAGTGTGAGGCAGCAGCTGGAGCCTCTCGTGTCGCTGTCGGGAGACTCCCGCCCTGACTCCGGAGACGAGAGCTGGTCACCGCCCAAGCAGCAGCCACAGCAACGCTCCAGAGATCAGCTCTGGTTAATGCACCAAACAGCAAGCCAGCAGAACAAACAGCAGAAAGTCCGACGGAACGTCACCAAACCACATGCCTCAAAACCAACGAAAGAAAATCAAGTATTGTCGAAGGACAAGGTGGGTTCTATAGTGAAAGTTGATGGAAATTCCAATCATCAGCAGTCCCCCGGGAATGACAAAATCGTCGGAACTACGATGCTTAAATCTCCAGACTTGAAGCCATCCGTGCGCACGACTAGCGAAGCGAGCGAGGTGAAAGTTGATGACTGTATGAACTCTAGATCAGAAAGTGATAGTTTTAACTCAACTGAAAATACTGTGATTTCCACATCCACTAAAGCTAATGGAAGCTCAGCGCACAAAAATACTAGCTCTGGATCAACCAGCGTTTGTGACGACTCGGTGCCCCAAACTTTTGATTCCTGGTCAACGGCAGAAAATGATGACTTAGTGCAAAATTATGCTACTTCTACATCAGCCACTGGTAGCGTTGCTACAGTCCATAATACTTCAAATACTACATCAGCTACAGCCAATGAATGCTCAGAGCACGACTCATCATCAGGAAAATTAGTCACAGACGACAACGCACATCATGACGAACAAGACTTGAACGTAAAAGTTACAGAAAGCTTTGAGTCGAAAGAACTCGTCAAGTCTTCACAATCTCAGGAAGATACAAAGACCGCAGACAGCAACAATGCGAGTTCAAAAACGTTTACATCGGAAAACATTCCTGAAAACCAAGAATTAACATTAGGTCGGGACTCTAATGCTTCACTATCGCAGAATAAAAAAGAAGCATCCGAGAGCGATGATTCGTCGTTCTACAAATGATCCTCCTGTGGCTCGTCTTCTCCACGTAACCCATAAGTGTTCTCTAGATGTGGTTGATTATTTTCAACATCGATACTTTGCTCATAGGAAATTAATCATTGCTTTCTCAGTGTGGCACACAAATTGAGATTAAATTTATATTTCCAATTCAGGCTTTACATGAAATTACACTTATGGTATGTCGGCTAACAAGAAATGCCAACTGCGCTAACACAGATATCTAAACATCATTCAAAACGTGAAAAGATAGCTTTACTGAAACCGTCTTATTTTTATTTCTCACCCTATCCATTTATTGGAAAAAACTAGAATTTTAACGGCTATATTACGACTATCCAGTGATTTTGCGAGAGATTAGTGAATGAAATGCTAGCTATGGTCTTAATACAGAACATTCGGAAAGGCACTGAGCACATAGTATATATTCATAATAATGAACACAAGTGTACTTAAGAATTACTCACTAAAATATTTCTTCCCATCATCTGCATGTCTTTCACTCATTCAGAATATGTGTTCCAGAAGCGATGTAAGTTTCATTGGTTCAAGCTATCCCCAGGTATCACGAGTTAAAATCTGAAATATAACAATTGCATGGCACAGGTACTTTTTGAATACCGCGTCGAAGTGGGCACAAACATAGTTTTTATAATTATTCTCGATTGAAGCTCGAATCGAAAGTCAGTCAGCATTCGACATCTCTATTCTTCCAATTAGGAAGAAAAATTACACGTTTTACGGAGTCTTAAAATGAAAAATAAACAACATTCAACTTGTTTGTGTATTTCCAGTGCTATTGGATTTGAGATACATTGAGGGAAGGACCGGCTGGCCGTGGCAAGAAAGGAGGCACCAAGCAGAAAGTCAGGTAGCCCGTGTGACCAGCTTGGGTTAACTTGGGGTTGGTTGAGAGGAAGCTCTTGGTGACCTTTTTGTTGCTTCCATTCTTGACTGGCTGTCTAGCAACGCCGTCAGGGAATGGCAATGCTGCGCTGCTATTAGTTCCTTCTTCCACTACATCAGCATCTTTAACAGCTTTCATTTCTTCTTTCTCTTCCTCGATCGACCGTTTGGCTCGCTTGGCATCACTCTGACCCTCTCCCTCAGCGGATAGCTCAAGAGGCTTTGTACTGTCGCATTCATCCAAATCTTTAGCTTCCCTCCAGTTCGGGCGATCGTCCTGTGGAAGAAAAATAAAGAGCACCAAGCTCAGAAATTCATGTAAAATATTTCATTCAAAGAATGACGAAAACCGAAATATAAGTGCCCCTACACCCTAACACGGCATACCAGCGTTCAAAGAAGAGTCAGATCATAAGCGCAAATCAACATTAGGCACCAGTTGTGCATCGTAACTCTCCAGTTATAAAAAAATCTTTACAACTTGGGTAGAAGAGCACAGCAGCTGTAACTTGTCTACCGTTGCCGTAATATGGTGGGAATTTACTTTCATCATACTAATTTTTCATAGGATAGGACAGGTAAGTGACAAGACCCGATTGTCAAATATGTACTCATAACATAAAGTAACCTCATTAACCACTAACCTCGGTAAGATAAAAACAATTTTTTCTCCTACACCTGAGAACTGAACAAGACAATGCATGTTCAACTCAATTGAAATGTATCCCAACAACCGGTCAATAAGTCCTCCATACCCATAAGAGAATAATTTCGTTGTTCGGGAAAGAACCACTAGAAACTTACGGGAATAATTTCGATGACGGGCATCTCCGCTTGCTTGACTTGAAGCTCTCTGGTGAGCACCTCGAGAGTGGTTATGTTTTGCAAGCCTAATTGACGCATTACTTCACAGCTCCGCGACACCTGAAAGAGAAATCCTCAATTAGTTTATCGCTTACAGCTTGTATAACAGTAATCACGAACTAGCCTAGCCTCCATAATTTGACATGGAAGCTATCCCGAAATTTGTATTCTACCGTTTTCAGTATTGATTTGATGCTCAAACCAGGCAGGAAGCACAAAGAACTCACTTCTCACAACAGCAAATTTAACCAAGCATTCGTTGAGAAACGATAACCCAAATGAGACCTTTCTTGCAGCACTAAGCAGTAATAAGTTACACAGAAACTCAGCAGAGACGATTCATTGTACACGCAGAGCACTAAGAACATTGAACCCTAACGCACCTGCTCAATGCAAGGAGAGAAGGAGCAAATTCTGCCTCCAGTAGTTTTGATGGCGTTGACAGCATGATGCAAGGCGTCCCACGGCCTCGGCAGGTCTAGAAAAGCTGCGTCCGCCACACCCTCCACCGGCCAGCCTTCAGCGCACACGTCGCGGCAGTGTGTCGTGACGCGCCCCTCCATGCCGTGACGCGTGAACTCGTCCGCAGCTGTCAGCTGACGCTCCTGCCAGGAATCACATCGTCATACCCTACAGCTGCATCCACATATTTTGCATTACATCGTCACCTGCTACAACTGTGTCCAAATTATGACATCACATCGTCATTTTCCACCTACTTATCCTCATTTTTGCATCACATCGTCACATTCCACCACTGTGGTCAAATTTTTGCATCACCTCATATTCCACCCCCACATTCTCATTTTTGCAATTCATTGTCTACCACAACTGCGTGTAAAGTTTTGCATCACACCATCATAATCCCTTTCTGCATCCACCTTTTTTAATCACACCTTCACATACCACTCCTGCATTCTCATTTTTTGCATCACATCGTCCCATCTCCCACACAATTATATCTTCACTTCGTATCTAACCTCTGCATTTGCATTTTTGCAACACATCGTCACATCCCATCATTGGATCAAAATTTTGTTCAGAAATAACTGCGAGGCGAATTAGCAACCCCTTGGCTTAGCCTCTTAATTACCATGTGCAGAATTTGCAGGTTACTTGGATTGTCTGCTAGTGAGGAAGACTTATACATGGAGCAATAAATGTATTTTATGCCTTTGAGGCCAACCTTTTTTCATCTAGAGAATAGAAACTATATTACAAAAAATAATTTTTTTTCATACAATACAAAATAAACTTGAGACTAGAAGAACTGGTGGTTGCCCTGCTCAAGCCATTCCTTGCTCAGGTCGTAATACATGAGCTGGCACACGCAACTAAATATTCCGCTAAGCTACCATCCTTACTCTACAGCGTTATCAAAACCCAGCACTCAACGATAACATCATTACTATGTTACTTACAAACATATTTTATTAATAGTGTCAGTGCGTACTGTCAATGTTAGTTATGCACAATTCCAAGGTTGACAGTCCCCTGCTGGTCGCGACACACTATCCAAGGAACAAAAAATGTTACCCAATTCTAACACAGGCCTATTCCAATTCTAAATAAATGTAGCAGCCCCGCAATTGCCCAACGATCAAAGAGAGAACTGTGAGCAATAAATAAGTCTAATAACAAGATTAGATTATTAGTTAGTTCAAGCCTCCCTATCCTCAACAAATGAGATCCAAAGAGAGGAAAGAAGAAGGCACCATTTAGTATGGAGTTATAGGAACGCGGAATTTATGCAGAAAGGGCATAGAAACAGTAAGATGAGAAAGAAGTCCATGAAACAAGATCAAAGATGAAGAAGAAAGTAGTAGGTGCAGAAAAAACAGGACAGCAGTGAACTTAAAAAAAGATGGTCCAAAACAAAACAAAAACCTTTGTTATTTTAACAAAATGAAAGCCTACCTAACCTTTAGCTCAAGCCCTCACACGTTTCCCCCTGGGAGCGCTAGTTCCCATAGATACAATAGTTGTATCCCCCTGAGGGGAATCTAATAACAAACGGCAATACAGAACAGTAACAAAAGATTCGTAACACTATCATATTAAGTAGAAACACAACTAAAGAATGTACTTGTGCATTTAGAAGGCTTTGTTTCTAGGGATAGTAGTTTCTGTAATCAAAATGAAGAAATTAGGCAACTGGATTCAAATTTGTCAAACACGTTCAAGGGATGGTATTCTTTATTCTCAAACTAAAGAAATTAGGCAACTGACTAACTATAAATTTGCCTTACACCTCATTTTTTACACCTCATTCAGTTTAATCAGTTATACATTAGTACCATTAAACCTCTGACTACTTCTTGGCTTGATATTAATGACAATAATCCAAAGCGTGATAACAAAGAGTTTCCAAGAAGTAATGAAAAATTCAATTATTATTCAACAGGGTCACTGGAAAAAGTTTTACTAATATAACACTGTAAAAGCTTGCAAACTCTAAAAAAAATTATTCAATTTTTGATCTGTTCCCATATATGCTTTATTGTGCACAAAAGTTTTCAACCATTTGTGATTAAAATTACCTTCAAGTCGAAAGATATGATATGAATAGAAATAGATTTGAAGTTATTTTGTGCATCCCTAACCACAATAAAGGTGTTTCTAAGAAATAAAAGATTAAGGCACCTGTAAGCACAGACTCAAAAGAACAGGGAATAAAAACATTGCAGAAAGTGTGCCCCCAAATCTCGTTGAATAAAAGCAGATAGATTGAAAGAAGTTTAAGAAACAAGATAAAAGTTAGAAATAAGATAAAAAAAAGACAAAAAAATAAAACTTTTTATCTTATAAAAAGTTTAAAGATAAAAATAAGATGAAAGTTATAAATGATGAACAAAGACAGCAGTGAACCAAAAAAATTGTTCATAAATTAACAACAAAAGAAAATATATTCACAAAAGGAGGGCTTATCAAATCATCACCTAAGGACCTTGCACCATTTGCACACTTGCTCTTAAGCGGTGCTTATTCCTATAGACAAAATAGCTGTATTCCCCTAAGATGTCACAAGAATTTCCATCTCATCTGCAAGTACTAAGAATACTCAAGAGAATTATAAATTATATCATTCATTCAAATTTTTACCACTTCAAATCACAGTTATGCAGGTCCATCTCAGTCAAGCAAACCAAACATCCTCAGGGACAACAGCACAACCACAGCAGTTTACAAAACAAGACTCATGTCATTTGCGTGGCATGTTGAGCAAGCCTGACCTTGTGGAAGTCGGCAGTGTGGAGGTGCCCCATGGGGCCGATGGCTCTGAGGAAAGCATGCGAGAGGGAGCCACTGCCAGTGCCAGCTTCACATACGACGCTGCCAGGGCCGATATTCAGACGTGCCAACACCTGTGATAACGTACACTCGTTAAACTTGTAAGCAGAACTGCATGCATCCTGTTTGTACACTACTCTTAGTCCATACTAGGATTCAAAATGTACTGACCTCCTAGGTCATGGAGTAATCTATGCATCAGCTAACCAAGATTTGACACAAACAAAAAATATTCTGGTTTATAAGCTTTACACAATTCAATGTTATAACCACCATCTATTAAAAGCATGTTTTATAAAAGAACTACATAAATTAAATTAAAACTAAAACAGTAATTTATAAAAAAAATAATGAACCATTTCAGGTACATAATTCCATTTGTAGTTCACAGTTTACGGAAATGTAGAACCTATATATTGACACTTGAGTTCACACTTTACACTTATTGTTGAATTTGAACCAACAAGCTGAATTTGAACAAGCTGATATTGAAGCTGGCAATGACCCACACTAGCAGTCATGGAATCAACTAATGATAATAGTACATAATCAAGGTTTTCTTAATTTTAATTGAATTATATCATATCTCACAATTGAAAATGAGCAAAACAAAAGCCTTAAAGTTGGTAATTATTAAAATTTATCTGAAAACATATAAAATTCAGGAAAAAAGAAAATTTATACAGCAAATGAATTAAATCAGATGAAATGAAATGTGGACAAAATGAAATTACACAATGAACAAGATTAAGTATCAGTAAATTTGAACCATCAATTGAATCAATTTGCTTTTCATAATCAACACTCATTTCAGGACTTACCATAGATATATCTGTAGTGTAAAGAATTTGTGTTCTGTGAGGAAGAGTGAGTGTCCATAGTTCAGGGGTCGGGTACAGAACGTATCCCCAGCCATTTGTCAATTGAACACGGCAGCCAAACTCTTGACCAACAAGAGAGGCAACCTTCAGAGAACCATACTGGGATTGGAAAACGTAAGGCACTTCCTGACCATGGCGATTCTTGATGGTGTTTTTTACCTGTGAATGGAAAAATATGAGACTGCTTTACAATGCCAACACAGTTTAAAGTTTGAATCATTATGTATTGGATTCTATTTTTTGTCAATTATGTCTATATATTAACACAACATTAAATTATTTCATTAATTTTGCATACCAATTCTGAATTGATTTCATGTCGTTTATCAAAATGAAAACACTGTCAAAATATAAATTTATCAAAATTTATACTTTGATTCTTACTATATACAGTAATGAATTCAAACCAAAGAACCACAGAACTAGTGACAACAAAAATTTGAAACTATTCTACTTCCGGAAAATTTTCAAAACAAACTAATTTATTTTCAAATTTTTGTTGTTTGAATAATAGTAATGACATCTGAACAAACAACTTTTCTTTCATGCACTTTGCAAATGCGTATTTACCGAGTTATAGAGGTAACTTACCATAATGTAACCAAACTAAACTAACCTAACATAGTGTAACGTAACCTAACCTAGTGTCTCCTCCAAATTTTTTAAATGAAGTAAAACGCAATGAATTTTTCCACTTGAAAGAGTAGAAATGCGATAATCTACCACTTTCTCTTGTTAAATACTCATTTACAACGAAAAGTGCATAGAAGAAAACTTGTTTATTTTGATTTCATTTTCATTTTAAGTTACAAGCAACAAGTTTCGGTAAATGTTGAGGAGTTGACCATAATTGATTATCCACTTGTGGATGCCTAAACGTTGTTAATGAGATCAAAATGAACAAGTTTTCTTCAATGCACTTTCCGTCTGAAATGAGTATTTTACAAGTTATAGCGGTAAATGAGTTACCGGAACTCCAGTGTTTTAGGCGGGAAAAAATGAATAAGGGAAGCAAACACCCTATTACAAACGTAAAGAGGTTGGGTCATGAGGGGTAGCCACAGTTCTTCTAGTAAAAATTATGAATAAACGTTTATAGTGACATCCGTGGCTGCTCGAATCCAAGGTGGCTGCTGCCATGGCGCCACCCAGTACCAAAGATGGCGGCAGCTATCTTGGAGTCGATGTAAACGAACGTCACTAGAAACCTTTATTTATACTTTTCACTAAAAGAACTGTGGCTACCCCTCACGACCCAACCTCTTTACGTTTATAATAGGGTGTTAGCGATCGCTGCAGAAGGCAACTTCAAAGTTTAATACTTAATTACATCCCGCTCCAAACACTACAGTTGCGGTAAGTAATTCATTCCTATAACTCGTTCAATAATTATTTTAGACGGAAAGTGCATAGAAGAAAAGTTGTTCATTTACACATAATTCACTAGGTTCAGGCACCCAAAACTTAAAAATAAAGGTCAATATTTACTTTAGGTCCGGCAAACGACCACCATGGGCGCCGCCATCTTGGATTTGATGTAAACAAGATTGCGGTCGTCACCCTAATGGGTGGGTTAGAAGCTTTATTTATAATTTTCGCTATAAGAACTGTGGCTAACCCTCACAACCCAACCTTATGCGGCATCTCCGCACATGTTATCTGTAGTAGCTTTGTCTGTATCTGGAAGACACCAATAAGAAGCCGCTCTGTCGAGGCCAGGTGCTTAATCTCTCATCATACCCCCTCCTGCCAACACCTAGCCAAATAAACTCCGCCAAGCTTATCACGTGTTTCCCTGCCCGTACATTTTGGTGGCACAGCATGTGGTGAACTCAACCCACATTCGTGAACTCATAAGTGTTACGGTGGATTTCAAGTGTTCTGTGTTAAAAATCCTTCGAACAGTATTAGATCCTGATGTGTACCGGGAATAACAATCAACTGTGGCAACCCCAAGAAACGACCATTGTATTCGGCGTCAGCATACCGAAAATTGTGCTACTGAACGCAGACACCCAAATCAGTATATTGCTCCACCACAATTCACCACTCAGAACAAGAGTTTTGATATATGAAGCCGGCGACGAAGTGGAACTAGTCTTCGAGATCAAGATCTGCGCCTTCCCAGAGGCAAATAACCAATAAATGAACAATTGTGCTAATTTTGGAAGTGCTAGAAAAACTTTAAGTCATCAACAATTTTTGTAGACTGTGTTGCAATACTTACTATGACAGTGTGACTGGCAGTACCAGAGGAATTGTATCAAAAACTGTAACCAGTGATAAAAACTGTAACCAGTGATAAGTGATACGTACTACGATTTAAAAGTATCAATAAAATCGTGCAACACCAGTCACGATTATTCCCAGCTCCAGTATATTGCAACAACATCGCAGCAGCAAGGCAACGCGAGCCGCAGCTGTCTTCAGTGTTCACAGTTAAGTCTTTTTTAGGAAATTTTTTTTCATCTTTTTAGTGCTGGCTCGCTCTGTCCCCGGGCAGCTAGTCTTTTTTGTTGCATTTCTTGCCGCGGTTTTTTTTTCCCGTGCCCACTTCCTGTGTAGCTCTGTAATCTCAGTAGGCAATACTAGGCATCAGTTGCAATCTGAGCGTTGTAAGAGGCAGCCGTGTGCTACGTATCTGGATTTACCTGGTCATCAACTTTTTACCTCAATTTGCATCGTAAGTTTCGAATTTTATTTGCCATTTGAATAGGAGTGTTAGTAGAAGTGTAAGAATCACTTTGATTTCAATTTTTGAAGCTTTAAATTGATAGAATTTCACGTTTTTTACGGTGGAGCAGCAATATTTTTTTTTAACGCCTTGTCGGGAGCTTCAGCGGTCACGTGCATGCTGCACGATTTTACTGAGAAGTCATCAAGATTTGCTCTGATTGTGGTGTTTGAGAGTGCCACTATTTATCGAATTTAATTGAAAATATTAGTTACGAAATTTTATTATCATTATTGATGCCTTGTGATTACTATTGTGATTAACACTATTTAATTTTCTGTGTATTTTGCGCATATTAGATGTGCTTTATTAATCCTTAGCTACTATTTGTGATTATTAATTCAGGGGGGATTATTAATTTTTCTGTGAGTACGATATTAATTTTTGAATGAATTTTAAGTGAATTCTGGTATTGAATTGTTAATTTTTAGGGAAATAGGGAATTCCTAATTGATTTAAGGGAATACGACACATGTCGGATTTTTCTGATTCTTTGGACAGTGAGGACGAAGTAGTACGAACTAAACCTACTGTAACTAAATACGGACGAGTGAGTAACCCAGTAGTTAGCAAGATGACGACTCCTAACACAGCTGGACCAAATACTAGTGCTGGACCTAGTAATGTTAACACGACGCAACTTGCACGTGACATTGCTGCAAATATAAATGTACCCACTGTTGGAACGATAATGACGAACGCAGAGCTTCCCATATTCAGGGGAAGACGACGTGTCCATGATGGAGAGTTCCTAGAAAATAAGACGTTCTCGACCCATATCCAAAACCTCAAAGCCTACATGACCTTGTTGCCAGACGCCACGAGCGACGAACGACGTAAGGAATTTCTAGTACGATCAGCAAACAAGAACGTAGGCGACTTCAATAGTGTAGTAACGAAGTTAGTTAATACCGACTTAAATTATTCTTTTGATCAGGTCGTTCAGATACTTGAGGACATTTACGTTTCGAGAGGCGAAAAAAGTATACATGCATTGGCTTGCGACCTAAACGAATTACAATTAGTTAAAAATAATGCACTCGCTGCGCAGATCGTGAATGCGTTTTCGAAAATAAGGAAGCTAACCGAGAGTATTTTAAATTCAAACAAATCGAAATACTGAAACAGTGATTACTTGCTTAAGCAATTGTTTCTCGCTCTTGGGTTACCCTAAGACGCTCATATCGGATAATGCGCTTGAGTTTAAATCAGTGGCACTCAAGCAGTTTGCAAAATTACATGCCATTACAAAAAAGCAAGTTTTGGCCTACAGCCCACATTCTAACGCCATTGTAGAGCGCAATAACAAAAAAATTACGAATCTTTTGAAATTATACATAAATACACTTATCCATGCAGAGTGGGACCAATTATTAGAAGTTGTAGAAAATGCCTTGAATAATTCTTTAAATTCTACTATTGGCAAAACACCAAGCTATGTAATGTTTAATCGCGATACGTGTGCTTACTACCAGGCCGAGAATTTTGATTCAGTCATTTACAATTTTGATGAAGAATTAGATTTAGTGAATATTAGAGCTAGAGAAGCCGTTCGAACCGTGGAAAATATTCGAAATTTAATTATTAACAACACAACAGAGCGAAATCTCTACAGAAATCTTAAGCGGCGTAACAAGGATATTAACATAGGGGATCGAGTACTTTTAAAGAATCATAACAAGACACATAAGCTTCAATTAACTTGGATTGGGCCTGCGATCGTCCAAAAAGTTAAGCGTAATTACGCTGATATCAAAGTTGGATCTAAAATTATTCGAAGTAATCTTAATCATCTTTTACCACTCAAAAAGGTAAAATCTGTGAGTTAAAAAGACAATTCATTGGACTATATGACGTTCTAACTAATCGACGAGTAACGGATTACCCTTTTTACCGTTGTTCTACTGTTTATCAATAATGTTAAGGAATATAATCATAATTTTAGAGGCATTTTTCGCTATATGCAAGATGTTTGCGTTCATCGTAATCTCAATTACCAATGCGTTGTATTTTTATATGTTAAGCTTACTGTTGCTTTATGCTCAATTAATTTGATGTAATGTTTAAGCATTTAACCCAGAGGAATTTGTACTGTCTCGTTTAGCTGTCGCTAAGACGTTTCATTAATTTTTTTCTCGAATTCACTCAGACATTCGTATTGCTAAATTAACAGTTTTAATCATGAACGGATGCGCCGATGGCGAATTGCAAATCGCTGAGGTTGCTGTTCACCTTGCGAGATGGGTTGTTTTGACGCTGCGGCCGTATGCTGCAGTCTCGCGCCGAGCTATTTTTGTTCCGTCGGAATGTCCGGCGATCAGCAAATTTAGATTGCATTCGTGAGAAAGGTGGCTTGTCACCGGAGATAATTTTTTTCAAATACGATCAGCGTTTATTTTCTTTATGCGAGACTATCGTGGTTGTTTAATGACTGTTGTCAGGCAACCGAGATCTGATACCAAATTTATTGTTATAGTTGTGTATTTTAATTTATATAACGGCCGTGCTAATCGTCTTTGTATCTGTTCCTTGCAGGAGCTGTATGGACGTCTTCTATATGGGGAACCAGGTCTCGTTAGTGGATGTGGAGACCCTATCCACAGCCATGGCTAATAACCAAGGAGCCAATGAAGAACTCTTCAGGGAGTTAATCAAAAGCAACTCCAAAACAGATTACCTCCCTGACTCCGTCACAGATGTAGTGACGATGTTACTCGTCGT
The DNA here is from genome assembly GCA_030386875.1 of Morinoia aosen. Classification (NCBI taxonomy): domain Eukaryota; kingdom Metazoa; phylum Arthropoda; class Malacostraca; order Amphipoda; family Talitridae; genus Morinoia; species Morinoia aosen. Next base: position 12,303,953 of record CM059563.1, read on the forward strand.
AATAACGATGTTTTTAGGGGCAATGGTGTTCTATACAAAGAAAGGACTGGAGGCCTTGGTTGATCGAGCGGATAGGTTAGAAGACTATCAGCTCCGACGCGGCCCTCGGGTTGGACCCCGGGGTGAGCAACCTTAAAAGAAATTCTACTTGAAAATGTTGAATTCGAAAAATAACCAAAATTTAGGAAGGTGAGGAAATTGATTGCAAATTATCAATTGGAGAAGTGTCTGAATTTGAAAATTGGCTTGAAAATTTTGAAATCTGGCGCGCAGTGTTTAAATGAAATGCAAATCGCATGAAAAACGCGATAAAATATGCGCGCTAAAGCGCGCAGTGTTCTCGTTAATCTATGTTTAAATCTATTTAACCCATATGTTTAATTTAAGTATGCTATTTTTAATATTGACGCAAAAATTTTAAATTAGCACATGCTTTATTGTTTTGGTGTTAGAGGTGACATTTCTAAGTTGAATATGTTGTGTTTTGATTACATTTTTTTTTAATTGTGTGACAGTCCGAAATTCGAACATGGCGGCTTTTTAAAAAATGATTCATTGCGATTTTCTATTTTTGTTTGGTTTAAATTTTTCTGGTATAAGTATTATGCGAAAAACACAAAAGGTATTTGCGATGATGCAACGGGTGAATTTTTTTAATTGATTTGAGGTAGGTTGTTTTAAAAAAATATTAAAATGGCGTTTTAATATGACCCTTTTACACCGTTCTTCACGACTGTCGACGTGCTGATTATATTTAAGCACGGTAAGTTAGTTGCTTTGCTTCTTTGCATATTTTTCATTGCTTTGCTTTTTGCTTTAGTTATTAAGTTTTTTTATGATGACATGTTTTAAATTTTGTGTTGAAGTCGTACTAAACGTGCTCGAATTCTTTTCTTAAAGGATGATTGAAGTAATGAGATCCGAATTTTAATGGGTTTAAAAGTTTTAACATTTTAGTTGAATGCGGTTTTGCTAAAATATTATTTTTCTGCGGTGAATTAATTTTAATTTTAGTGCTCTAAAAAAAAAAAAATTTTTTTTTTGGCCTAACACTTATGCAATTTTTTGGCGTTCTATTAATTTTACTATGTGGATAACCTAACTGATGCGACAGGGGGTGAATTGGTAAAAAGTTTTTTAATTTAACATGCATTTTACCGTGTTCTAGTTTTAGAGCTTTGGTTCTACCTTCAGTTGTGCGTTTTATTAATCAACGTGGTTGTTGCGTTACCCTGTAGTGATAGTGTAGTAACCGTAAATGCTTCTTTTCTACGGTTTATTTTGTTTCGTTGGGCCTACTGATATTTTTTTTATTCCTCCGCGTTCTAGTTTTAATGCGTTGAATGCGTTACCTATAATCTAACTGCTTTGCGTTTATTCTGTATGCGAGCTGTATGCGTTTAATGATGTATCGAAGTTTTTTTAATTGATTACGACAGGTTGCGTATATTGTTCGCTGGAAGCTACCTTGTTTTGCTTGTTTTGCTTGAAAATAAGGCTTGGCGTGATAACAACTGTTAATTTCTTTTACTTTTGGTGATATAAATTGCGATGCGGTTAACGTAAATTAATGTACAACGGCTACGAGCGATGTCATAATAGTTCTTTTGCGTTTGGAATTATAGTACAATTTTTTTTCCTGAAATACATTATTGTCAATTCATGACTTGATTACTTTCATTCTTTTCTTTTTGTTTTTCATTGATTGCTTTCATTCTGCGAATCTTGAATTTCGTGTAACCGTTTTATTTTTGTGGTATTCTAACAACTGTCGGGGGGGGGACATATATGCGGCATCTCCGCACATGTTATCTGTAGTAGCTTTGTCTGTATCTGGAAGACACCAATAAGAAGCCGCTCTGTCGAGGCCAGGTGCTTAATCTCTCATCATACCCCCTCCTGCCAACACCTAGCCAAATAAACTCCGCCAAGCTTATCACGTGTTTCCCTGCCCGTACAACCTCTTTACGTTTGTAATAGGAGGTTAACTACCCTTATTAACTAAATAACGGCGCCGGCGCGCGCGCGTCGGCGCCAACTTTGAAGTACAATTATTCAAAAATAACGCATCTGCGAGCAGAATGTCATTCATGTAAAAGGTTATTAAATGTGTTCCTTTATTGATTATTTGCCCCCAAATTATTAATTTCCTTGCCGGACCTAAAATAAATATTGTCCAAAATAAATTATGGTCAACTCCTCAACATTTACCCAAATTTCTGAAAATTGATTAGTGTCCTGTTGTAAACAGTTACCTATTTTTTAATTTAATCTCAAAATAACAATGTTAAAAATTGTCTTTCATCATTACAATAACATATGGGCTTAGAAATTAGTCATTAAATATAATTAGAGCTTCATTAATAATAAATAACAGTATTCAAGGCCACAATAAACAAATATGGCAGTATTATGATTGAATAAAATTCTACTAGGTTACACTGGAGTTCATAGTCATTCAACAAACAATTCATAACTTCTCATCAAATTTAATAACTTAATATGAGCTAAGAGGATTTTATTTCCTAAAGTTGAGCAACACATTCTATTATTTCTTGACAAATTATTGTTGAGCAACAAATTCTCATCATAAATTTGTAGAGCACCAGTGTATTCAATAACCAATGGTTGGAAATTAACAACAAATAACCCTCATTCCATCCTGTGCTTATTATAAATATTACCCACTTATCTTGCAATAGATACCTGCCAAGATGTTAAACTTGTGATTTCTTTCTTTTATACACCATATTATTCATGAACAATCACTTCATAAACCAAAACTCGAAAGCTAAACAAAATTTACCTCCAATGCATACAAATGCTCAACATCGAAGTACAAAATGACTGTGTCATTTGCTCTGATAACTCTTCGAAACTCATCAAAAGTCATTCTTGTTCCTATTATTCACGTTTTAACCGCTGATCTTGTAAGTTGTAAACTGAACCGTGGACGGCGTGGAGGGACATGAACTGAACTTCGGTGAGGTTATTATTGACATAATGACTGACATTATAGTTCCATTCGGCGTATCACAACTTCACCTTCAACTGCTGAACTGCCCGAAGTACAACTTGAACAAAACTAAAAGCAGTACATTAATTAATTATGCAGCAATATCTTGCATAATGAACACATAGTCAGGCTTTAAACTATACCAAAACGAAATTTAGAAGATAATATTATTATTTTATGAGCTGAGATTTTTATTGTTTGCGCTGAGATTCAGGACCGACGCTGTAACATGTTATCGTACATAAACTTACTTCGTTCTAATTAGAATCAATAATTATCACCATACTTTCATATCCAATATTAGAGTATTTCATGCAATATAAAACATTTGAAATTTCATTCGTTTCTAAACTTTGATCTGAATTATTTTACATATACAATGTAAAGATTGGAATCAGCTGGGATCGCTGCCGACGGACGGACAGGAAGTGTCAGAGGTAGAAAGGTATTCGACTCAGAACACAAGCGCTATATACAGGTTAGGAAATTTGGAAACGGGGCAAGTGAGGAGTGTTAGAGGAGTGAGACAGGGCTGTACTCTGTCTCCCCTGTTGTTTGGATTGTACACAGAAGAATTAGCAGTTCGACTGAGAAGGAGTGGCTTAGGACTGAAAGTTGGTAATGAGAGACTGAGCTGTTTGTTGTATGCTGATGATGTGGTTGTGGTTAGTGGATGTGGACATGAACTGCAAAGGATGCTTGACATTGTGAACGGATATAGTACAGATTTCAAGATGAACTTCGGTGCCGACAAAAGCAAGGTTATGGTTATAAATAGTGATGAGACTGATAGAGACAGACTGTGGAATATTGGAGAAATCAGAATAGGTAGAACAAAAGAATACAAATATCTAGGTTGTATGATAAGTGAAGATGGATGCACTAGAACTAAGGGTGAGAAAGTGGCAAAAGCTATGCAGTGGAGTGGACGATTAAGTAGCGTGGCCAGATACAGAGCAAACAAGTATGAATGTGTGAGAGGAATGTGGAAGTATGTTGCTGTACCTAGTGTCATGTATGGTATGAGTGCTCTTGCCTGGAATGGAAGTGATCTTGAAAAGCTGGATGTAATACAAAATAAGGTAGGACGGTTAGCATTGGGTGCTCCAAAATGGACAGCTACAGAAGCCATTAGAGGTGACCTTGGGTGGAGCCTATTTTCGGAAAGAATGATGAAGGCAGTGCTGAATTATAAGGTGAGAATTGAAAGAATGCAGAATAGCAGATGGGTAAAGCGAATTTTTGAATGGAATCTGAGTGTAAGCTATTGGGAGAAAGTGTGTTGGGGGCATGCAAGGAAGCTTAGTATGCAAAAGATTATTCATGTTAGAATTGGGAGACCTGTGGATGACTGGAGTTTAATAAATCCTGGAGGTGTAGGGCCTGAGTGGGACTGCAAGAGGTGGAAGAAAGAGATTGAGAGGAAAACAAAAGAGTATGGATTGAATAAGTGGAGGCTTAGCATGGTGCGGAAGCCTACACTTGACTGGTATATGAAAAAAGAAGCACCCAAGTTTGAGATGTTCTATGATGGTAGTTTTGGAAGTCAACTCTTGTTTGCTGTGAGATGTAAGTCATTGAGTGTGAACAGACGTACATGGAGGTGGAATGAGAATAATAACAGATTATGTCGGCAGTGTATTAGTGGAGTGGAGGAAACAATTGAGCATTTTGTGCTGGAATGTAGTAAGTATGAGCAAGAGAGAGAAAGTTTTATGAATGTGGTGCATGAGCAGTATGGAGAGAATGAGTGGTATGCCAGATGTGCTGAAGATGATTGCGGTATGAGCTGTCTTGCTGGATTGGATCAGGAGTGCAATTTGAGTATCATTGAAGCTATGAAATTGTTTCTTGTGCGTGCCTGGAGTAAGAGACAGTGACTGGAATGAGCCAGTCAGGTAGAATGGTCAGTAATGACCCAATATGCCTGGGGATGGTGTTTTGACGCACTGGCTATCCCAGTGGCGCCATCCAATGGCAGCTTGTGACAAGGATTGGTAAATCCTGAGTAGTTTAGTGGACAAGTCTGGTACCAGGCGCTGAACTCTTTGTATGATAACTGTGGAGGGAATTGTAGGCCGTTACAAAGGCCCCGACGCTGTCGGCCCTCAATTTCAAGTTCAAGTTCAAGCTCAACACCATTCTTGATAAACCCTTAACATCACACCATCACATAACCTTGAAACCTCAATGTTGTGACTTAATAAGAAATGGCCCAGTTTAATGCGGAGGACTTTTCTATATTTCAGGTGAGAATTGATTCATCAAAAGTTTGGTTCTTTGTGAATGGCATATGTACTTCCTGTTAACGGCAGTAGTAATTATGTCATGCATATATAATTTAATATTGTATTACTGCGTTTGAGTCACCTTCTATTTCTTTTTCAGACTCAACTTCTCGATTTACGAGAGAAGAACTATGCACTTGAAGATAAGTTAAAGAAACAAAGCAAAGGTAAGCTAATAAAGTTAGTTTCATGAGACTTCATTTTCTTACATCATGGTAAATCATTCTTGTATATTATGTTGAGTTTTTGCACTTTTCTCTAATGATAGTAGTTACTAATAGAATAACTTTCTCTATATTTTACATTCAACCTTTTCTATGTGTTTGATATTTTGGTAAGTAAACATTTTATTTATTTTTAAACTATCAAAATAAACTGCTTAAATAAGGTCCTACATTGTAGGCATTAATAAAAATTCATATAAATGAAATTAAAAATTGGATATTTTTTAAGGAGAACTGACTACCTATTGATTTTTCAATCTTTGTTGCTTATATCTTGGTAATTAGATTGAAATAAACAACTCTTCTTCTATACACTCTTTGGCGCAAATAAGTATTTAATGAGCTATAGTGGTAGGTTACTTACCACTATTCTATTCTTTCAAGCAGGAAAAATTGTTTTGAGAGGAGACTCCAATAGAATCTCTGTTTTGACCCTCTCGAATGATTGTTAAATTATGCTAAGTTACATTAAATTACTTTTGGTTAGGTTGCGTTAGATCAGTTCAGTTTTGTTACGTTATGTCACCACTATAACTCTTTAATTACTCATTTGCACCTAAAAGTGCATAGAAGCAAAGTTGTTCATTTTGATCTCATAACCATTATTAAAGCAACAAAAATTCAAAAACAGATTAGTCAGTTTTCCTTAAAATTTACCATAAATTGATGTGCAAGATATAAGCAGGTAAATAAGCTAGTGTTGTTATATGAAAATGGGTATATCAAGATAATTGTCTTCACAATATTAAAAAGACTTGGTAATTAATGCAAATTACTTATAGCAACATTAAATCTTTTTTCACTTTATGAAACTTCAACTTTTTGCCTGTGTATTCAAAAGTTTCATTAACATTTGATATCTGCTGTAGCTGTGAAAATAATCATCTTACATAATAATACACTTGGTATGTTTATTTATTGTTTGGTGTCCAATTGTTGAGAAATAGCTTCATTGATTCATTTTGGAGGATGCTTAATAACCATATCTGTGATACAAGTTCTACCAGTGCACAAGTACAAGAATATTTTAATTGTGGGTACTATCAGGATGAATATATTTATTTGTCTTCCACATCTGGAGGATTTATGTAAGGAAAGTATCAAATCCCATCATTTTTTAAAGGCTGTGTACACCAGCAATGAAAAATGGTACACATTTTTTGCTTGGTTGGTTGATCCGTTTCTCTTTCTTGCTCTTTAAGGATGTATAATGACCGTATCTGTGATATATGTTTTACCAGTGCACACAATTTTGAAAAGATTTTAATTGTGGGTACTATTAGGATGGATATTTTTGTTTGTCATCCACATCTGGAAGATTTGTCTGAAGAAAATCTAAAATCCTGTCATATTTGATGGGTTGTGTACACTAGTAAAGTAAATGTTCTGTCTTTCAGAGTGTGCTGCTCTGACGGAGCAATGCACACGACAAGCGACGGCAATACGTGCCTCCAAGAAGGCATCTGAAGCAGATGCTCTGAATCGAGACAATAATCTTCTACGGACAAGGCTTCGAGATCAAGAAGAAGAATTTAAGCTTCAAAACAGCACTTTGCTCCAAGAACTGGCTAGGGTAAGTAAGGGAAAAATAATTTACTAGCTCCAAAACCTTAATTTATATATATAAGCAAGTACTATGTTAGTTTATGTTCAAACTCAAAATCTTTTTATATTCTATGTTAACTTTCATGTAAACTTGCTTGATGAGATTTCAATTTAGAAGAGTGCATTCCCTGAGAAATTTTTTGCTTTTAAAATCTGTTGAATATCCTATAAATGTTAATTGGGCTTGAGCCAGTTTTCTTCAAATCTTGATCATATTTGTTTTGTGTTTGCTTAATATTATCTTTAAACCTTGAGTTATGGTATATTTAACCCTTTAACGCCCCAGAGGACACCAGTGTCCTCTTTCAAAAATATCCTCAATATATTGTATTTCTTGTTCAATTAGTTCCCTAATGTGTTCTTTGAAGTTCTCTGCAAGGTGGCAGTTCCTTTCCCACCCTGATATCGGTGACTGCCTGATGCCAGCGCCAGTTTAGTGACGGTGGTTGTGTTAACGGTAATATGAGTACAAAAATTCGGACGTTAAAGGGTTAATCAAGTAATATACAGGAGTCATTCAAAAGGATTGATCTTTGGCTTTCATGCAAAGGAATTGAGAACATCTCAGAAACTTTATTCAGTCACATTCTATGTACTTTGGCACCTCTTGATTGAAGCTTAATTTGTTTTTGTAGGCAGGTCAAAATGCCAAGATTGGAATGTTGTGGAGCCCTCTTATTGTTTTTCTCCTCTAGATGCTCAAAGCTTTTCTTACAGATTTGGTTTAAGCTAAGAGAAGAACCACAATTTGACATGGCTGGAGAGTAGAATTGTTATGAATGATCAGGTGGGATATCATTTCTGGTTGAGAAAGCTTTGATCAGAAAACAACAGGAGATAGAATTTTTATAAAACTTACTCAATGGCCATATTTTTTTTACAAGATATTTAAACTGATTGTGTGTTTATTCCTTCTTATTCAACAAAATCTTAATGGCTGTACAATAATCTTACTTTAGTATTCAATGAGCACTTGCATAAAATTTTCTGTTTTTGTTTGTGGATGGTCAACCAGACTGTCACTCAAGTTTTGTCCAATCATTGAAGCTGTTATACTTATACTACATTTGAGTTATTCCAAAGGCTTCTTTACCAAAATCTTATAAAATATTCAGGTTTTTGAAATACTGTACTGCTGCACGAGACACTGTCCTGTTGCATGAGTTTGATAATTTGACAAGTGTGTGTTGAATGTCTTCATAGTAGTATTCACAAGCAAGAACTGCTATGCTCTCCAACTGTCAAAAATTTTCACTCATGTGTAGGAAAGTTACCATCAACCACTCGCTGAAAAATTACTGAATGGTGTAGTGTTTTTCCTTCTATTAGCAAAGGTTAGCTATTTTGAATGAACCTTGTGTATTACATAAATCTGGCAAGATAACATCTGTTTTGTGACAGTTTTGATGATCCTTGTGTTGAGTATCCAGCACAGTTATGTTTAGTGTTAGGCTGCTCTGTGTCTTTCTTAGATGTTTGTAGTGTATGTGCTTTTTTTAATTCTACAGTTAGTAGCGGAAAATGAACGGCTTGAGCAGCAACTGACTGACTTGTGTACAGATCATTCCACTGATACAGCCTTAGATGCCTCAACGGATGATTCAAAGCAGGTCAGTTTGCCATGTCTTTCTCAGTGCATCAAAATAATCTTAGCATTTCTTGAATGATATATAACCTATCTGTTTTAATATGGATGCCCATGAAGTGCCATAACATTATCATAAGTTCAGCTCATTTTATGCTTATTTAAGAATTACTGAAATGAAAATTTGACTTTTCCACTTTGTCATACACAAATGTCATCGCCAATTAAAAATATTTCCCCACTGAAATTTCATTTATTTGTACAAATATGCAATTTTTACTAAAATGTAAACTAAATAGAGAACTCAAGTGTCCAGGTGTTGGCTCAATGGAGAAATGGCTGTTACTATTCTGACTATTGGAAGATAACTTCAGTTTACACACTAAGTGTATGTGATGCTTAGTTATTAATCTGTTTTCATCAGTTTTCTTATTATTTTAAGTTGCCTCTCTTGTTGAAATGCTGTTATTTTCAGGTGTTGATGCTGCGTACTGAAGTGTCTCTGCTTCAAAAGCGACTCCAGAGACAAGAAGAGGACCACATGAAACTTTTGGATGAACAGAGGGACAAGTTAAAATGCTCTTTGGAGCGCAACACTGAGCTGCAGCAACTGCTCGGTAGAGACTCAGTCCTGCAGTGAGTCTTTCGATGATAGACTTATCCATTTTTGATGTAATTGCGCTATCCCAAATGATAACATAGCTTGGATATTACTTGTGTTGTGCTTTTAATGCCATTTTGTATAAAACATGAAAAAATTAGAGTTATCTTTTTTTTACTATGATTTTATACCATAAAAACTAACCCACGTTAGCATGGATTTAGGCAACTGCACCATTGTATTTAAGAACTAAAATTGGAGTCATAAGAACAACTATAATATTTCTGTTTTGAGGTGTACATTTTAGCAATCTCACATACCCATGTTGTGAAATTATTCCTTCAGAGAAGAAGGTGCAATCAAGCTGGATGGCGGAGGAGTGACTTTCAAGAAACTTAGCCTTGAAGAGCATCACAGCCCTCCTGGTAACAAAATGAATAGGTTTACAGTTCTATCTTATGATGGTCAGTGTGATACTTTATAAGAGTTATAATTCTCCACCAATGAAATTAAAATGTGCGTGTAACCAGTCATGTTTACATTTTGGTGTGTTTTTCTATGGAAGTTTCAATCTAAGCTGATAATTTTTACTATACATGCTTCCGAGTTGCAAATTAACTAGTCTTTCATTTTAATATTTTCACACGTTTGAGTCCTTATTTCTTGACTTATTTTCTTCGTTTTGTTAAGGAGTTGCAGAAGATCAGGTGAATGCGCAGCCGACGGGGGAGTATGCTGACAAATTGAAGTGAGTTTCATAACATATCAGCTTCTATGTAGTAATATTTTTATTACCTAGTATGCAGCTTTAGGACATGAAGATAGTTCATGATTCTTACCTATTGATATTCAATGAGGAATAATAATTTCTTCATACGCAATCCTTTTGTAACTTAAATCTGTAGCATTATTTAACCCAAATAGATGAAATTCGTGAAAAATTTACTTGTTGATAACCATAGCGATAATGAACATCTTTACTCATACAGTTTTTGGAATATTTTCTTTTTCCATCACCCCTCAGGGGGATACAACTATTGTATCTATGGGAATTAGTGCTCCCAGGGGAAAAATGTGAGGGCCCGAGCTGAGAGTTAGGTAGGCCTTCTTTTTGTGGAAATAAAATGTTTTTTGTTATGTTAACCCTTTAACGCCCCAGAGGACACCAGTGTCCTCTTTCAAAATTCCCCTTCAATATATTTTATTTCTTATTCAATTAGTTCCCTAATGTGTTCTTTGAAGTTCTCTGCCGAGTGGCAGTTCTTATCCCATCCTGATATCGGTGACTGCCAGATGCCAGCGCCAGTTTAGTGACGGTGGTTGTGTTAACGGTAATATGAGTACAAAAATTCGGACGTTAAAGGGTTAAGGACCACCTTTTTTCGGTTCACTACTGTCCTGTTTTCAGCACCTCTGACTTTCTTCTTCAACTTTTATCTTATTTCATGAACTTCTTTCCCATTTTACTGTTTCTATGCCCTTTCTGCATAGATTCCTCAGTGCAGCGGTTAGGGAGGCTTAAACTAACTTATAATATAATCTAATCTTTTTCCATCATCAGTGTTATGTCAAAATTAAAACCCAAGAAGGAAAATACAAAAACTGAAAGCTTTGAAAATCAAAATATCTTTTTACATCTCACACACCGTAACTTATTTAAATCCATGCTTTCACAAGCACACTATTGGAATCATCGATTCTTTCTAAAATTTTGAGCTAAAATATTCCAGCAATATTTAATTGTGATTGAAAGTTAATAAAAATTCATAAGTATAAAAATCAGGTCTATTTGTAGTTTTAAGTGTAGAAAACTTGGGTACTTTTAAAGGGTGATCTGAAATATTGCAGTGGCCTCTTATTGCTAACCAAGATGGAGACACAGATGGACGGTCTGTTTTGTTAGAAATACTACAGTGTTGACTATATTCAGTTATTGTTTGCTATAATCGATGGAATTTTCTCGATTTTTTTCAATTGCCATCATCTTTCTTATTCAGTTTTCAATTTTCTTCATTGATTTACTGTTCATGATATGCTGCTGCAATCAAAGCTTGTGGTGTGTATGCAGGGCAGCAGAGGAGCAGCTGCGCGCCGCTTCCAGCTCTGCCGAGGCTCTTGCTGCTCAGGTCAGATTTACTTCAGAGTTTGGTGTGATGAGCTATGTAAGAAGTAACCTCTGCTTGTTTGTGCATCCCCAAAACTTGGAAACATAAAGACAATGCACGTAAGTTCAAAGGGAGAATGTCATTTTTGTGAAGAGGATGAGCTAATCAACTTGTGACATAGGGATACTATTCTATGATTTTTGTCCTAAGGTAAAGTCATGCTTATGTATTGGTAAACAAAATATCTTGCGTACATTTTTTGGGTCCATCAATTTATGAAAATGGCTCGTTTTTAAATCTACCCTTATTCAAAATAATTTTCAGCTGTTTGAGATTCTTGATCGTAATTATTCAACAGTGGAGGTTCTTGATGAAGATCAACAGACCAGTTTTTGACAGTTTTTTATTTCATTTTTGTTGTGGTTTTAGAGACTGCGCTCATTGAAATTTTTCATTTGCCCAACTGCTCTGTGGATACAACTATTAGGGCTCCCAATTGGGAATTAGAGATCCCAGGGGATATATTTAGATTTCAAGCAAAAGTTAGGTATGCCTTCTTTTTGTTGATAAATAATAGGTTTTTTTTTTCTCGGTTCACTGCTGTCCTATTTTTCAGCACCTACCACTTTCTTCTTCATTTTTATCTTGTTTCATGAACTTCTTTCTCAACTTACAGTTTCTGTGTACCTTGTGCGTAAATTCCGCGTTCCTTGCACGTGCCTTCGTCCTTCTCTCTGGAGTGCCTTTGTTACAGTTAGGGAGGCTTAAACTAGCATCTAATCTTCCATTTACCCATTCACATGGTGACAGCTTGAGCAGGTCATTTGGATCTTCCCATTTACCCTTTCAGGTGGCGACAGCTCAAGCAGCGGCAGAAAAAGAAAAGATTGCCGTGCAGGAAGCCAGTGCCGCGCTGCAGCGTGAACAGGAGCGCGTTAGGGGTGAGTGCTGATTTCCCGTCAGTGATGCATTAATTTAAAAATCAAGACCAGCTATTGCAAACTGATTCTCTCTAACTTTTCTCCTCGTACACTCGCGGGTAGATGCTCGGCATCTCTCAAATTTCCTTGTCTTTACATGTGTAAGTTTGATGGTTGAAGGATTTCTTCACTTTGGAAATGAGTTTATAAAACCTTTAGAAATATGTGCTTGTATCTGTTCTTTTCAATGGATGTCTATTTTATTTATTTCTGCGTAATAAGTAGAAGGCTGAGACATTTGCCTTTGAACAAAATATTTTAATGAAATAAATATTTCAAAAAACGCTCAAGTGACATCATTCTCTGTGTAACAAATCACACTTTTCTCTAATTTTGATCCACTTCATTTGAAAAGTTATCTATGCTAATACTCTGTATTTTTTATTATTCGTTCAGTGAGCCCATCCTATAAAATAAATACTTTTCATTGATGGCATCTGCATATCAGCCAGACTGCGAAAGAGACTTGTTTTGTTTTCCTCATTATCAATGTTTTTCCCGCTGATGAACTGTTGAGAAAATTACTTCTGGGATTGGTATAAAATGCATTAGTGCACAGGCAACAATGGCCGCTAATGTTGGGTCTTGAAAAGTGTCTGAAAAGACCGAGCCCTTGTTTTCACACCTCTAATCACCAGAGGTGATGAAATAGAATCGCTCTCTGACATCGTCGTCATGCTTGCAACTAAAGGAAAGGTTATGTTGGCTCGCTTCTTGTGCAGTTGTTTTCAGAAACGTCAAACTATATGGTTTGAAAAGTGCTTTCATCACACAGCTTGTAAATAAAAAATTTTGGTTCACATTTAATTGATTTTTACAATACCAAATGTGCAAGTATTGAATGAACTATTGAATTTAATTAGGATTTTACCACCTTGATGTCAGATTTTATACATAATTCACACTTTCTTATCCCAGAGTTGCAAAATGAGGTGAAGGAGAGGTTGATATCTGAAGAGAAGCTCAAGGAAGAAGTTTCAAGAATTTACAGAGAAAAAGATGAGGTTGATCAGTTGCTCGCACGCGCTAATGAAGAGAAACAGCTGCTGCAGGATGAGCTTGGCACTCTTCAAGAGGTAAGTAGATGTTAGCTGTGGTACCTACTTGTGTCATGTTCTGTTGTGGTGCTCTTTGTTTCTGTTTTGTATACAAAGTGAACCTGATGCATTGTATTCCAACTTAATTCAGCTTGAATTATTTCCTAATTACTTCACTCGTTTCTTACAAAATAAACTTTTTTATTAGTTCACTGTTAATTATGATTAAGTAATTTCTCCTTGGAATTTCAATTGTATGCTATGAGAACAATATTTCACAGAATTTAACAAAAGAGAAGAAATCTGTGGAGAGACTGGAAGGTGAGGTGGCGACAGCACGGCAGCAGCTGGAGGAAAGCAGGCAGCAGAGCCTGCAGCAGCAGAAGGAGCACAGGGAGCTGCAGGAGCGTCTGCAGGTACTGCCTTTCCTTGCGAGAGTTTACTTTCTTTTCACGCGCTGCAGTCCGGTGGCGCCTCCCACTGATAGGTGCAGTCAAAATCTGATGTTTGTGCTGCTGTGCGGTGAGAGCTGTGCCATCATCCATCCTTACCGTGCTAGGTGCAAAAGTTCGTCCTAGAAGCTGGGTGTTAGCAGCGTTTTCCTCGAAAGAAGTGATGTTTTATGCGTGTTCTTCACAATGTGACGAGCAACTACTAGTCCTTGGGTTCATTTGTTGCTAAATTTATCTTTACTTGTTTGTTCTTGGAAGCATGAATAGCAGGTCCAATAATGGTTAACCCGCGCACGGTCGCGCATCCCTCAGAAAAGTAGTCAATTTACCCGCGTTACTCTGCCGTTCCCTGTTCACTTACCGTAATAGGCAGAGATGTAAAAATATGAAGTAATGAGTAAAAAATGTTGCTTTACACTTTGATGTTGTCAGATTTTTGATAACTTGAACCGTTTCTTTGTAATATGGAGTCAAACTCCGTAGATTTTTGCACAACATTGCTTCAAAGAGATCAATGGCCATTTTTGTGTTTTGGAAACAATGTAATGTTTTTCACTGCTATTTTATGCAGAAAATCCTTCCAAACCTGCTGATGTTTTTATTTTTCCTCTACAACAATTAGAAAAAAAGTTATGACCATTTATGTCTACTAGGTGTTATCCATTCTTCGTTTTAGTTCCTACATAAATGCATGTTTGCATGTCTGGTTATATTACTGTAAGTATAGTGTTTCGAAACTTGTAATTTTCACACAATATGAATAAAATACTGCTCTACACGCTACTGACTTCAGATTTGTCTTATTTGCCATTTTTGCGAAATAAGGCGAAATAAGGCCCTGAGTAGTTTCGCTGGTAACTCAGGCTGCCACTGACTGTTCGCACGCACACCCCCTCACGGTCGCCTCATTTACCACACTGACTGTGCTTACCCCTCCCAACTTCCAAGTGGTTGGAGCTCTGCCTTAACCCCCACAATGTGGGGGTTTCTGGCTCCAGCTGTGTAGCACTCGCTGAGACGATCATTTTGGTGTATAACAACTTGGGGTTATGCCTTACGTCTGGCAACCAGTGAGCCTGGTAAATGAGGCGACCAGTTACAGTTCGCGGGTTAATACCTGATTATCAATGCCTTTTATTTAAACTGTCAATTTGACTAGCGGTTCATCATGTTTTTCAGTTGCTTTGGTGTTAGCCTTGTGAGGAAAATTGAGTGTGGGGCGCCATTTACTATTTTTCTTGATCTGACAACCTTTTTTTGTTTTTTTCGCAGTGTAATAAGCGCTAATTTTTGCTGTAGTGAAGATAATTTTATGCTAATGAATATTTTACCAGTTTTGATTGGTGTAGCTCAAATTATTTTTATGAATTCATCTATTCTTGCTCTCAAATGTGAATAATAATGATGTGGTGAATTTTATTACCATTTCAAGTGAAGAAGTATTTCTTAAAAGTGAATTTCTTGTTTTCCTGTTGATTAAACAAATAATTGCATGTTGAAAGACATGTGAAAATCATTGCACACTATTATTCTTCTTAACTTTAACGTTCGTAAATGGCTGTAAAGCGAATCCTTAATTTAGTTTTTCATCAATTAATTTGTGCTGATAAATAGAATAGTCCCCCTGTAATTTCTGAATTAGAATCGAAGAAGAACTGAATTGGGTTCATCATTGTGGCATTGAACAAATTGATTCGTAAATGATTTTTCCTGTCGGAATAACTGCTTGCTTTTGAAGATAGTTGGCAGTAGAGCTGGCAATTCTACTCACAGACTCGATTTAATCATTTGGAGTGCCTCATTAGGAAATTTAAGATGCTTTTGAAGTTTCTGGAATAACCTTTCAAAATTATTCTATTAATTATAGTGTCAATGAGGAATATAAGAGTGAAAAAACGGTAGTTTACACTGGGCTGTCTGTTTTGAAGAATTTATGTGAGGAGACATAAAATTGTTATGTGCATGAGAGCTGCTTGTTTCTCAAAACATCACACACATCTTAGTGTCTTATTATATCAAGCAAAGATCTCATCCTAATAATAATTGCTAATTTTTTATGAAATAAGTAAGCTCTCTACAAGGACTATGAAAGGACTCTACACAGCTTATGAAATACAAATGCTACTAGAACTAAAGTGAGCGTGGCGATGCTTCCTGGATATTGGCGTGCTGGTATAAAAATACAATTTAAAAGCAATGAATATGCTATTAAATTTATGGGGGCAAAATGTCACGTGGCCATTCATTCATTGTGCTGATGAATCTTTAGGTGCATTTAGTTCTCTAAACCATCACAGGCACAAGTGTCAGAGCTGAAGGAGGAGGCTGCTGCGTGCAAGTCCCTGCGTTCTGACGTCGCGCAGCTGGAGCGCGAGAAGAGCATGGCGCAGGAGCGCGCTGCTCAGCTCGAAGATGAGGTCGCGTCGCTCAAGGAGTTCTGGCAGGTCGAGAGAGAGAAAGTTGAGGCAGAAAACTTGGTCTTGACCAGGCACTTGCAAGAGCAGGCTGCCAACGAGAAGCAGGTGAACCCCTGTTGTGATTCGTTGTATGTGTTCTCACATTCTGGATTAAAATGCACCACTGCTTTAAGGAACAAGGTTCTCTCCATAATTGACCAATTTTCATTGTTGAAATTGATTTTTTGACTGCTCTTAAAGTCATTTCATTTTTAATGTATCTGATAACTTGTTTTACAGGCATTCACCACGGAACTTGAAATTAGCTCTATTCAGAAACAAGAATTGGAAGACAAAATTGCCGATCTACAAAAGCAGGTAAGGCTCGTATTTCCCAGTGTTCTTGATGAGTTGAAGTTTTAGAAAATATTCTCGAGAACGAAAAAGAGTTCTTTGCTTACTCTGTTGGAGACTATGTTTTTAATTAGTTAACTATTTATCTTAGTTTCTGCAAGGTTACAAATTTTCTTCATGATGGTGATTAGTCGACTTTTTGTGTCAAGAATATCGCACTTGGGAGGAATACTTCCACTCTCATGAGATATGACTAAAGCTGCTGTACTGTTGCGCTTTTTATAGCTCAGAGCGCTGCAATTTTTGTTTATTTGTCAACATAAAGATGATTGTCTGGAGTAGGGCTGGACAATCAAGGCCGACATTGGAAGTAAGGAAGTAGTGTTGGTATGTGTTAGGTGAAAATTGGTTCCACATTTCGTGTTGGATAGAGGCAGCAAGTCTCTATTTAATGTTAATTAATTGCACTTCCAGCTGCATGCTTCAAAAATATTCGTGCATAATGTTAGTTTGGTTTCATAGGCGAAAGAGCTTTATTTTCTATTTTATTTTAATGGACTTATTATTTCTTGTAGAGCGGTAGCTTCTCCGTAGTTTTAGCAATCTCTATAGAATTTGTCTTGAAGAGTCAGCAGAGGTAAATGATGTATTTATAAATACACTGCTTAACTGTAGGTTGCTTGATAATAGTAACGTGCAAAGTACGTTACAAGTTTTAGAGCATCCTTGTTGTAAAAACCTTAAATGTATTTCTGCTCGCCTGTAGCACATTTTTCTCACTCTCAGTGCTTTAACGCTGTAATGTGGATGGCACTCCTTCCTCAAACCTGTTTAGTTCTACAACATATATTATTTTCAATCAATTTTCTCGAGATGACGACTATAACAAAGGTCTTTTTTAAAATAAAAATTAAAATAATTTATTTCCTTAAAAATCACGTTTACGAATACGCTAACGCATGCAAAGCAACACCTGGCATTTTGTATGGATGTTCAACGCAAATTACCGCATTTAAACCTCATATGTGTTGGTGCAGTTGAGTGACGCGAAAGAAGAGCGCCGCATTCACGAGCGCCGTGGAGCGTCGCTGCTCAAAGACCTGAAGAAGCAGCTATCCGCCGAGCACCGGCGGGCAGACAAGCTGCAAGACAAGCTTGCTCAGGTCCTGGCTGACCCCTCCATGATTGCCGGCTTCTCAAGTGAGTCACTCTCTAAAAAGCAGTTGTATTATGGCTCGAAATGAGGAAATGACTTGAGAATGAAAAAATTCAGGTGTTTGGTGGCCCCTCTTACGCTGATTTATGTTTTCATAGTATAGATGTAATCGTACGTAAAGTGCATTGTCAGACGGTGCACACCTTCAAACTACTTCGTGTCATGACACTTTCAGCAGTGATCTCCCTTATCTGTCATTCTTTTATTTTTTGGACTCTAAATTCTTGTGTGTTGTTGCAGGCAAGTGAAACAAATGAGGAGCGCCGCATGGTTATGTGAATGTCGGATTTTAATATCGTTTTTATTTCATTTTTGACTCCTGACTCCTGTATCTGACTCATGACTCCTTTGTGTATAGTTTTATATTTTATCTGGAAAACATAAAATTCTGTCATTGAAGTACATTATACTTCAAATATGTTACTGCCTGTATTGGAAAACTTGAACACAATTATCTGATGTGCCTGAACTACGAGTTTATGATTGTTGTTTCGAGTTCTATTTTTAATTGTATTATTAAAATGTACGCAAAATCATAGTGCAGTTTAAAATACAATCTCGAAAAAAATTCATTCATTCACAATGATACTTTTACAAAACATCAATTGGAGCATGTGATGCATGGCTGCTTTGTATTCATAAAACTTCGCTCTTTTTGACGTAGTTGCAAATTTTTCTCATATTCCTTGAGGTTAACTGCGTTGTGTGACTCCAGGCTCGGTGTCTGACGTGGGAGACGACGTGAGCAGCGTGTCCTCCTGGTCAATGGTGTCTGGGGACCAGCGTGCTGCTGATAACCTCACGCAGGTCTGTTGGGCTCCATAGCTCACCTCTGCCAAGCTCAGCAAGTCCTAAACATCGAACGTCTTTTGCTATCTAGTTTTTTGTCTTTGTTTCATCATTCTGTTGCAAATCACCTTACTAAGTCTTGAAGTGTGAAAATCTTTCTCTCTGTAGTTATTTTGTTTTTGCGTTATTATGCTTTTCTAAGTCACTTCAGCAAGTTGTTAAGTGTGAAAATCTTTTCCCTCGTAGTTCTTTCGTTGTTGCATTATTAGGCTTTTGAAGTCTTCATTTATTTCGTGTATAGAATAATGATGTGGCAGCATGATGGTTACTGGTGCAACGTTATTCCATTCCACCCAAAACTTTACCTTTCAAAAATTAGACTCGTTTTTTGGTCGGTTTAGAATGTGAGGTCTGTCTTTCAATTTTTAGTCTCCTGAACATTTTTTGATGTTAACAAAACGTATTTCTCAATTTGAACGAGTCTGGCATTCTTCTTACGCTGAAAAACTTATTTTTATGTAATTCCTTTCTTTCTATAGAAGACATTTATTAGAAAATATTTCTGGGTCCCTCGCTATATCTTAATTAGAAAGGTGCAATCATGTCATCAGGCTTTTTTTTATGCATCCATAGAATAATTTCAGGTTTGTTGGCATGTGCTTACTTTCTAACGTGTTCTCAAAACTGAAAAACTTAAGTGAATGACAGCATTACTGAGGAATCTATACATATATAAACAGCTTCCATTTAGTAACCAGGCCAATAACAGAAAAGCATTTTAAGAGTAGTTCTGGTTGAAGGAAAATATAACTTAGCTGTTATAGGGAGTTAGTTACCAACATATTCTACTTCGAACTAACAGTACACTCCCTGAAACTAGCATCACCCTCTCTCGAACTAGCACTATTCTCATTCGAACTAGTACTGTACCACACTTTTTTCAGGTAAGCACGATGTTCACAACTTCAGCTTTCACTTTTGTACTTTGAATTAGCTCTACCTCATACGACTTGCCATGCTAAACCACCGCTAGCAGTCATTGCCTGCTATTGATGACTGATGTTGTACGGACTTTTTTTGGTTTACTGCTGTCCTGTTTTTAAGCACCTACGTTTTTCGTCTTCAACTTCTATCTTGTTTCATGAGCTTCTTTCTCAACTTACTATTTTTTTTAACCTTGTGCACAGATTCCGCATTTCCTTACCTCCATACTAAACAGTGCCTGCCTCTCCTTGTAACGCCTTTGTTTCTGTTAAGAGGATTAAACTAACATCTACGCCAATGTACGGACAGTCGCCGAGCCACAGCAGCAACAAGAGTGAGTGCTGCAGTGACACCTCAGAGCTGCTGGCGCGCGTCGCCGCCCTCCAGAGCGCCAACTGGCACAAGGAGGAGCAGCTGCAGCACCTCGAAGCCTCCGCTGCTGCCATGGCCCAGGACCTCATCGCCAAATCTACCATCATCCAGCATTATTGCGTTAATGGTACGGTCTGTGTTCAAGGTTTCTTCAAGGGCCGTGCTGATTAAAGAAAGTGGGTTTTCCGCTAATCTGTACGCTCACGAACGTTGGTTAGATATGTGCCATTAAATTTAATTATTTTGACAAAAGACGTTGATGAACAACTGATAAGGTAATACAAAGAGGAAACCAAGTTGTGAGCTGTTCAATATGAACTTTTCAGTTGAACGCCCAGTCGTATGCAGTGAAGCTCCATTCTCAAAAATGATCGTCTGTTTTTTTTTTTATTAGAGTAATAAGGTTTGCAATTATGTAGTTTTTAGTTAAAGTCAGTTTGTTTAAACTTGAGATCTCGAATTACATTAAAAGCTCTGAGTAATAATGAGTTGTGTTTTGATTCATTGTTTGAGTGCTTTTTATTTTTTAGAAAGTTGGAATGATAAGCCGAGTTTTGGTCTGAATTAAGCGTTATTCTATGTTCTCTATTGAGAATTCATTTTTAGCTTTAAATGCTGCAGAGTAGAAAAATTTCATGTTAATTAAAAAGACTTGCTAAATTTATGAGGTTGGTAGTGCAATATGGCTGTAGAATTGGGAAAATCCTCTCGAGTTTTCTGACTTCTTTACTCATTCATTAGCAGGGAATGAAATGAAAAGTGCGTGTAAATAGAGAGCAATGTGTGTGTGTAAGTTAAATAGAAAGCAATGCATGTAAATTAAATAGAATTCAGTTCATGTAAGTGAATAGACAGCAAAGCAAAAAATAAAATAGACAGCAGTGCATATAGGTAACAAAATATGAAGTAGTGCTTATGAATGAAGTAGAAAGCAGTGCGCATAAAAAAAGATAACATAGAATGAATTATTTTTGAACAAAATATGAAACAGTGGGTATAGAAGCAACAAATCAGAAAGTAGCTCATGTGAAAGAGATAAGAAGCAGTGGATATGACTTTACTCGTGTGCAGTGAGTCCATCACCGCGCTCAACGAGGCCCGTTGCGTCCGCAAGTGGCGGCGACACGCCGTCAGGGGTGCGCAAAGTGCTTTCGCGCCTGCGTGAGGTGGGTGAAGGTGTGGCGGGCAATGTTGCTGAGATGGCAACGGGCAGCAAGGAGGAGGCCAGTAGGGAAATGAACAGACGGCTCCAGGCGCTGCTAGAAGAGACCTTACTGAAAAACATCAACTTGCACAGAGACGTGGATCTCCTGACTCAGCAAGTGCAGCAGCTCACAGCGCTAGCCACGGCGCAGACACCCACACCCTCCCTCCACGAGGTCCAGGCGGCCACTCCCGCTGCCAGCTGCACGACCAGCAGTGATGGCTCCACCATAGAGCTTCACAATGAGTGTGATTCTCACAGGAGTGAGCCGAGAAGCGACACTTTAGAGGGGGCTAGTGCCTTTGAAGCGTCAGATCAAACTTGAGTCGTTGATTTGTCTTCTGTTCCAAGCGTTTAGGTTTGACATAAGATTTTCTACTGTTGAACTTACGTGTCTAGCGTGCGTACGGTGGAACATTTTGCCGTCTTAACTGAAGGGTAACCACAGTAAGTCAGGTTTTTATATCAGCTGCAAATGCAACTCCTGCTTAGAGTGGATTGGAACAGGAACAGGAGATGGATGTCGTGCCTAATTTTTTGTGTACGTCTCTAGTATTATTGAACTTTTGAAGACAATAATGAGATTAAGTGATTGTCAGTGAACACATTATAAGTAGAGCAAATATATTCGAGTTAGTAGTGTAGTCGAGGTGATGTGTAAAATTCTTATTTATGCACTTGTATCTGGTAATATCGGCAGAAAGTGAATCTCAGTTCAATATTTAAGTTGAGTGCTGCTTTTGTTTGCCTGTAACGCGTCTCTGTACCTGTGTTCTGCTTGGAATCATCAAGTTTTATTTCTAAAATATTGACCTGTTTCTAGATTTTAAGAAGCATCGAATAAATAGGTCCTCATGATTGTATTTAAAATATAGATTTTTATATATTTTCCTTCACACGCTATCAAAACTTCTTACTTATATAATTGGTGAACTTTATCTTCATGCCCGTGGGATGTATGTAGTTAGTGAACTCTTGCAACAGTGTCAGTTGTCGTGCAAAAGCAAATCATGTGACAATAATGTGATACATTTATTTATGAGACTAATGCTTGAAAGTACCGTATTTCGATGGGGGTTATACCAGCTTCTTGACGGTAAACAATTGGGCTTGAGTCGAGGTGGTACATTTATTTATGAGACTAATGCTTGAAAGTACCGTATTTCGATGGGGGTTATACCAGCTTCTTGACGGTAAACAATTGGGCTTGAGTCGAGGTGGTACATTTATTTATGAGACTAATGCTTGAAAGTACCGTATTTCGATGGGGTTATACCAGCTTCTTGACGGTAAACGATTGGGCTTGAGTCGAGGTGGTACATTTATTTATGAGACTAATGCTTGAAAGTACCGTATTTCGATGGGGTTATACCAGCTTCTTGATGGTAAACAATTGGGCTTGAGTCGAGGTGGTACATTTATTTATGAGACTAATGCTTGAAAGTACCGTATTTCGATGGGGTTATACCAGCTTCTTGATGGTAAACAATTGGGCTTGAGTCGAGCTAGTCTTTTCTAGTCTATGTTCCCGAAATGCTATAAAAGTACGCTGCCAAATTTGGTCCCCTCGCAGGGCAAAACTTGGTAATAGGTTTTAACATGTTCCCCGCGTATTGGGCCGTGTATGTGTGCCAGTCAGTCAAATGCTCCTTCATGTATCGGGATAAATGAATGGTATTTCATCTGTTGTTTTGCGACCTCTTTAGGGAATAACTGTTATCATATCTGGTGAAATGTACCGTGCAATTGTATGTTTCATGTTTCTTAGGAGGGTTTAAAATGTATTTGAGCATGAAAATCTATTTCCCTATTTTGCTACTCACAACCAAACCAACCGTTTACGGCAGTGGGAACGCAGTGAACGTGTTTTGTACATCCTATGCCCATGGGGACTGAGCCCCTAGAGGAGGTACTGTCAGGTTACCTCAGCCTAAAATAGGCCTTCGGAAGTTCTATTTTATGGGCCCTCTTTGCTTCTTTCAGTCTCATACCTTCTTTACTGTTTCTTTCTTTCCTTTCTTCCTAACTTGCTATTTCTTTGTGCTGGGTATCATGTGTGGAAACATACATCGTGCATTGATTCTCCATTTTCTACAGTTCAGAATTTATTGTTCTTTATTTTTGCTCTCTTGAATTTGCTTTGTTGTGGCTATAGAGTTTTAAAATTGAAATTATAATATACAGTAATTATTTCAAACTTTGATCTTCTCCTTGATTGCGATATTTTGAGTCAAATCGAGCTTGGATTAGTTCAAATAAGCCATCATTATAGCAACTGTTCATTCCTGCGGTCGACTACTATAAACTATGTAGTCAGTTGGCAGCATCCCAGTGAAACCTCAATATAATTCGCATCAGCAGTCATGCTCACCGGACGCGGTGGCAATTGGAAGGACGTTTGACCGTTTAGTGTGTTGTTTTGTATTGGAATAAGATTAGATTAGACTTCTGCCCATCAGGGTACCCAGGTAAGCCTATCACACATCAGCTATAATTACTTCGTACAGTGACGCTCGCTTCATTTCTAACTGACAGGTAACTGATGTACTTTTTGTTGGCTGTGGGAAAAAAATTTCGTGCATTTATCTCTGTTTTGATCTATATGAGGTGCTTGGTTTAAGGGACTTTTAAGCTCGAGGTGCAGCTGGCGGCTATTTTAGACATCTTAGTGTAAGTATGAGAGCTTAAGATTTCTGATGTGCGAGTGCTCAATAAATGAATGTTGTCAGCTGCTTACGCATTGACCACTTTTAGGCTATGAGGCAAGGAGGCGTGTGCAAGCTTTCTGAGAAGGCGTCCACAGTTGCTCAAATCCTTATTGCAATATATTTTACACATAACCAACTAAAATATCGTGAGTGTGAATTGGATACCTATATTCGTTACGTATTTACTGAACTCTAGGTAAGAATTTCAAATAAATTTTACGAGGATTAGTTTCTGGTTGTTAAATAGTTGGTGAGGCGTATCCACATTGGACGCCAATTATTTGTTATTTAGGGGGCGAGTCTTGTTTCCGCCCGATTGATGATTAATTTAGCTTGGTCCTCCTGGGAGCCACCGTAGATAGTTATCCCAATTTTAGGGATTCTGAGGCCGTAATTTCAGAGGCTTTATTTTATCCCGGAGGTTCTTCCTGATATTTTCAGGGATAAGTAAAAGTTAGGTTCTGCTGACTTAGTTTATTTAAGTTGGGGTTTTCCCACAGTATTTTTCAGGATGCGAATATTTTCCGGCAGTTCTTGTAGTTTTTCTCTGGTAGAGCTTTGAAGATGTCGAGCCGTTTTTCAGAGCGTCGAAGTTTTGAGCCCTCAGCGAGGCTTCGAAAGTTTAGAGCCGAAATGAAATTCAAGCTATGGAGCTTTTCACGCTAGTAATGCAGGCGTCGAAAGTTGAGCCGAAATGAAATTCAAACTATGGATTTTTTCGTTTTCGTATTTCCATTCAAGTTTTCTTCTTAGTTTTTGCGATTGAAGTTTTTCTTCTCAAGTATTTCTCCCTGAAATTTTGAGTCGTGATGGAAGTAAGTTTCTCAAGTATCTGTGATACGAGTGTTCAGTTATGCAGGGAGGATTATTTTCCCTCCTATTAAATTACATAGGCACTAGTCGACATATTTGCTTCTGGCCTAACACTGGTGCTGAATAAAAACTAGCGGCTTGCTGCAGCTAGCCAAGTTTGAACACAAATGTGTCTTTGTCGGTGATGAAATGATTACTTCATTTATGCTTACTTACAAAACTGCAAGACTCTATGTTTTCTCGAGTTTCCAATGACAATACGGGGCATGACGTTGAGGCTGCTATGAAAGCGTGGTGCTATCATGTTGATATGTTCAGTGCTTCAATAAGAGCTTTTTGTTGAGGGACCAAAACATTCTTTAGCATCGCAAAAATCTTTCCATTTAAAAATATCCGCTTTCATTATCTTGCGCACGTTCATGTATTATATAAAATTTGAGTAAATCATCACTTTTGGAATAAATTAAGAGCACTTGATGGTATGAATTTGGCTTGACATGACATCAAGTGGTGATGTGGAGGTATTTTACTGCCTGCTGAATTATTACTTCCAGTGTCGAATGCCCCAACCGTTACTGTAGTTGCTCAGCACACAAGAGTTACTAAAGAATTTCAGCATTCTCTTGTTCCAATTTTGGTTTTCCTTGCCTGAATAAATTCAATAAGCCTCGGTTGCCCAGCGTCATACTGCTAGCACCAAGGCAGGGCTTAAGGATATGTATTCTGACGGCATGCGATGTGTTTCCTTGATTTTACAGTTCATGTGACTCGCTATTTGAATAAGTGTTGTTATGAAACGTATTTCATTTTACTTGTTCTCCTATCGAAAGTTCCCTACAATTATGGCTGTAGTTTTGTTCAAGGTAAATTTTCAGTTTAGTTATATTTTTCTTTATTTAATGGAATATAATCTGCAATAGTAATTTTTCTTACTTTCTACAGAGATATCTTGTCTCTTCGACATAGAATCTCCCAGCTGTGTTCTTGATTCATGTATAATCTTAAGTTGTAAGAGATACAAAAACTGACCATTTTGTTGCGTACATATGTTGCGAGATGCTGTTATTTGTAAGTTCATCAATAACAAATCCTTATTTTGACTGGTTTTGTGTCACCCTATGCATTGATAAACCTTTCGATTTTCTTAACTTTTATCTATCTTGGAGTTTTCTCAAAACAAAAAGACTATTGCACCTGCGGGAATTAGCGCTCCCGTAACTAACCTGGCAAAACTAGATCCTCTGCATCATACCGCCCTCCGACTGTGCACTGGCGCTTTTCGCACTTCACCGGTGGCTAGTTTGTGTGTGGAGAGTGGCGAGCCCCCTCTCTGGGCACGGCGGCTTACTTTGAGCCTGCAGTACCTGGCCAGACTGGAGCAGCTCCCTCTATCCCCAACTTGGATGAGCGTACACGCACCTTTGGGACGATATCTGCGCTTTCCATACTTCCTTCCTTCATCCATGATCTATCATGTGCTGGTTCAGACCATGCAGCTGGATGGTATGCGAGTGTGCCCCTGTATTCCTGATAGCACCCCAACCTGGCTACTGCCTATAGAGACTTCCTGCACTGGGTGTCGGCTGCCCAAGAAGCTTTCATTGCCGGCTAACGCCATTAGAGGCCTGTTTCTTGAACATGTTGTTGACCAGCACGCTGCATCAGTGAAGATCTACACCGATGGCTCAAAGTCTGGCAACGCTGTAGGGTGCTCCGCTGTCTCGGGTGAGATGGTAAGAGCTGGAAGACTTCTCCCGGAGACCTGTGTGTTCACTGCTGAACTGTATGGTGTCGTGCAGGCTCTGCAACTCATAGAGGAACATCCAAATTACCACTTCACTATTTTCACGGACTCAAAGAGCATCATAGATGCTATTCAAAGCTATGCAAGCAGCCACCCCGTTATTGGTGAGATTTACGACGTGTTGATGCGACTTGTACGCGTCTCAAAACAGGTCAGGTTTGGTTGGGTGCCTGGGCACGTGGGTGTCTCGGGAAATGAGAGAGCGGACACTGGAGCAAAATTAGCGGCCGCCACTGAGGGAGACACTTTGAATGCATCTGTGCCCTGCCGTGACTACTACCCTATAATTAAGGCAGCAGTAAGAGGATTATGGCAACAGCGGTGGGCTGCCGAGAATAACAATAAGCTCTGGAAGATTAAAAACACTGTGCGTGAATGGACCTCGTCCAGCTGCCGTAGCCGCCGGATGGAGGTGGCTTTGTGCCGTCTGCGGATTGGTCATACGAGACTTACGCACATCTACCTCATGGAGCGGCTCCCCCAACCTCTCTGTGAGCGATGCAGGGTTCCTTTGACCGTTGAACACTTCCTTGTCGTGTGCCCGTTGCATGCAGGTGTCCGGCGCGCGTGCTTTCCACGTCTGCGCGCTAATGATCCGGATACAATGATGCGCAGCATTCTGGCGGAACCTGAGCGTGCCCCTTTCCATACTGATGCACTGAGAGCGTTTATTGAATCGTGCAATATACTTTCAAAAATTTAATTTTGTGATGAAAAATAAATTTCAAGCTTTGCTATCTTAATGATAAACTGTAATACGGCCGAGCGCGCCCACGTGATGCCCAACGGGGTTTCAGCGTGGGTACGGCGCTCGGCCGTAAAATGGGTGGGCAGCTGAAACCCCCTGGGGCTCGGCTGCCCAATGAATGCATATGTAACCTGATTTTCTGTTTTTTCGGAATAATTCCGGGGACTTAATACTTTGATTTAACTACTGAACTGGTGGAGCAGTTGTGTTTGTAGCAACTGAATTTAATTTGAGCTTATCATGACTGACTTTTTGTTGTGTTTGTGGCTGCAATGTCTAACCTGTTTGCGTATTCTTGAATATGTTACATGGAGCTCCGTGATGGCGATTAATGGTTATTTTTGTACCACAACGGTGATGTGACCGATAGGTCGATAATTGTGACGCGAGACCTTCGGCGCGATATAGTAGGACCTACTGAAGCGCTAGCAAATTCATGGTACTACTACTACTACTACTTAGCGCTCCCGTGGGGAAGATCAGAAATCTGGATCTGGAAGGTCAAGTACATCCTCATTTTGTTCAAATAGAATAGTGGTTTCTCTTACGTTACTAACTAATCCCTCGGGATTGTCTACCGCATCATAGGGACGTAGCTCTCCTGTGTAGGGGACCTGAGCTACACCAGGAGGTATGCCAATTGTGGTCGTCTTTGCCAGTGTACCTTGGAAATTAGTACTCCATAGTGGCTGTCCAAACTATCCACCACAGAATCAGCAAGACTTGTTATAGGAGTTGGGCTTAGATTTATAGTTAAGTAAGTCTTACCTTTCATTCTTTACTTTGCTGCCGCTCTCTTGGGGGAGGCAGGCGCACCCTACAACAGAACTGTTGCATGAGTGTTTTCTTCATTTATTGCTTATTCTTATTCATCTTTTTATCTCAATGAGGTGCTCACGCCGTCTTTCACCTGTGTAGCGAGCCGTGGTTCGACTCTCAGCTGTGCAGTGAACACGGAGCGGAGTAGCCGAAAATGCGCTGTTATATATTTGTCACTAAACTAAATGTTATTAACGGTTTAGACCCCATATATAACAAAATTTTATTACAAGTCAAGACACGTGTATTTAATACAACTATATCTTATACATTTAGATCTCATTTCCTACTCGCCGCCGTTCAAGTCCGTACGCATTCCAGGCTATAAACAATGAGAAAGTTTATTGTCAGCAGGAAATTTATGCAGCTTCCTTTGAGACCTTTGAGCAGCTTCTTGCGCTGCGCTCTCCTTATTCTGTTTACTTGAAATTTTGATCCTTTCGGCGTCGTCATTTCTAGTCAGGGGGCAATATCTAGACAATAATAACTAGCCTGTAGCATTGCTACCTGAGCAACAATATCTATGGGGCCACTTGACTACCGCTGTCGCATTACTTCTTTGTTTCACTCCGTAATGTACTTAGATAAAGTAGAGTTGAGCGGTGCGTTACCATGGCAGGATCCTGATTAGTCCCGATATCAAGATTGGAGGCCACCATTGGCTTTGATTTTATTGGTTTCAGACTATTTGATTCATCTGTTCATATTGGCATAATATGAAGTTTTAAGAGTAGCTAGTCTATTATACCAGCTTATTCTCTAGAGCTGTGGTTTTTTTGTCGTTTTGCGAGGGCTCTTGTTACTACATGCGCTTTTGCAGCGAGAGCTCCTCCAAGTTTTTATTCTGACATTCTTTGCGTAACTTGTGTGCAATATTATATTAGAAGCCTTGTATAGAAGAATTATTTAGTTCCATACACTTTCGTTGTGTTTTCTACTTCTTCAGAAAAATTGTTCTGAAATGGCGCTATGAGTAACTGCAGCATGACACCTTCTGGCTTGTGACACTCATCCTTAGTCTTCCCTGCGTGTTACATTTATTAGCTCTGTACGTCAGCTTCTTGCGTCGTATGGGATGATGTTCGTTGCGTTGTTTTTAATATCCAGCTCAGAGTGCAGCAGAGTTATTTTTGTTTGTTTTGATCGAGGGCGTTAAACTCCTTAGTATTTCTATTGAACTTGAGGGTGCCCAAAATGTTCAGCTAGTTTGCGATGTCGTTACGATTGTAACGTACGTTCCTAGAATTTTGGTTGGGAATACTTTGCTCAGGTATACGAACAAATTACTTTGAAGTGAGATTATATTTTGGGATAGGTATTACACGGATTCTTTACGTTAAGTAAAACCTTTTATTTGAAATTGGATTGACAGCAAGCTTGTAACTTTGAACCCATGCAAACCCTTGACGTGAGTTGTAGTCCAAATATTTTCGCACGCACTCTAGTATCAATGTAAGCGTGTGTTAACGACGCTGAACAGCACGCGTCTGGTGTTGCAATGTCTTGCTCGTCACTCTTCAACCCCATCATCCTCAATTGCGGGCCATTATGCGAAGATATAGGCAGCCTGAGCTTCATTGATATCTATATATATATATATATATATATATATATTTTTCTTGTAGAGGTAAGGGCTTGCATCTTGAGAGCTGTATTGCGTCATGTTAACTTTTTTATACTCAATACAAGTGTGCGAATATACGGGACTGTGGACCAGCTACTGTAGCTATGTTTTGCCTAGATCTGAGTAGCTGGGCGGTCGGTCCAGATGTAATGGCTTCTGATCTCAAAAAACTTGAAATTTTGTCTCGCGCGCGAATTCATAATATTTAACTTAAGCAGTGCAATTAACGAGCGAATTTTTTATTTTGGTTTTGACTCTTAGTATTATGGAAACCTGAATCTGGGGAGATATTTAACTATATATCTACTAAGTATTTGATATTTCGCGTCCTCGTTATACTTCAATATCTGGAATAAATATCTGGAAGAGAGCATGAGAGTTGTTGAAGGTATAAATGCAAGCTCTTGAGGTGCCTGGGAGGTGCTGTAACAAGTTGACAGCTTGCTCACTGACAGGTAATCTGAAGTTGAATTTTTGATTATACATAATGAAAATCGAATGGGAGCACGTTTCCATTAATCCTTCGTTCAATATATTGTATAATTTAAACGGAGTTGATTTTGAGTTGAACATTCACCTTCGGGTGTGCTGCTGTGTAATGGGCCACACTTCCGCACCTCGTGGTGTGTTTTTTGCCGTAACTATTTCCGTCGCTTGTATCCTTTTAGTTTGAGTTCTTTTCGCCATTTAATAAGATTACTAATTGCATAATGAGCTAACGTGTGTAATATTGCGCGCTTTTTACTCTCTTGTGACACTTTTTTCGCTTCCTTTCTCTCGAAATGGAAACCGGCGGATCGTTTAGTCTGCTTCATGCACATTTTTTTATTCAGACCATTGAAAGAAAGTTTGCAAACCGCTATGATTGTGAACCTGCACATTCAGTATTGTATTAGCGTTTATGACACTTGTCGTACCGTTGAACGTAGTCATGATTTTGAGAACATTGTTTTCAGTTTCCATTATTTGAAAGTAGTCATTGGTATGAAAACGTTCTTCTTTGTTCTTATTATTTGTATGACTCGGTTAACAACGGATGGTATGGTAATGTGGAAGAACTGTCGAGCTCCTATGAAATTGAATGATTTCTTTTTCATGTTTGCACATGATATCTTTCTCCATCGACCGTGACTAATGACATCAAGTGGTTCACAGAGTTGATTTCTCATGTTCCGTCCAGTGTTTGATCTTAAGGTTTGATCTTCGGGTAATTATCTCTGAATAGAGTTGTGAATTATTATCCGTGATATTATTCGCTTGTACACGTATTTGCAAATATATTTACTTGAAAACTTTCGATCTTTTACACTTGCCTATGTTCAACCGCCGTGACTCTTTGGTTGCACCCTGTAGACTTGAGGGTCATCTCACGCCATTGCGTTCACACATTTGGTCGAGAAGAATTTCCTACCTGAAGGGAACGTGATAAAATCTTGAGACATTTATTCCGATGCATGGCCCTTTCGGGGGGATACAACCATTGTATCTATGGGAATTAGCACTCCCAGGGGGGAAATTTGAGGTCCCGAACTGAGAGTTAAGATTATGTTGAAAATAAAATGTTTGTCTTGTTAAGGACCATATTTTTCGGTTCACTGCTGTCCTGGTTTTCAGCGCCAACTGCTTTCTTCTTCAACTTTGATCTTGTTCCATAAACTTCTGTCTCAATTTACTGTTTCTGTACATCTTGAGCATATATTCCGCGTTTCCTTAACTCCATAGTAAATGGTGCCTTCTTCCTTCCTCTCTTCAGAACGCCTTTATTGCACTTATGAAGGCTTAAACTAACATCTTATTTAATCTAATCTGCTTTCTAATGATTCAACCACTGTTATTAGTGTTAGCATACGTACTTGTGGTATTTCAACCGATTAAGATTCTAGGATCTTAAAGTTGCTTATTTGAAATCCAATGTGTTCTTTTACTGTCAAATTATAATTAATGCCTTTTTCGTTTTTTGTCAACGTTTCTTTGCTTTCAAACGTAAGCAGTATATATTCTCTCAACCGAAGTGTAGCATAAATTTTGATACAGCGCCAGGAAAAACGGCGTTACTTTGAAAAATTAGGGTATTCGTCCGCCACAGCTTTGAAGAGTGAAGGATGGGAAAACTTCTTGAAAAGACCGTGTAGGTATGATTGGACTTTGAAATATGAGAGATTAAAATTCAAGGCTGAATTAAGAAAATGAGGGTAAAGATAAGGATAATAGGTATGCTTATAAAATCTAGATGTTCACGCGAAAGAACGTTGAGGGGTGCATACGAGAGCGCAAGAAACCGCTTGAGCGAGCCTCTACCAGAGGGTGCGGACAATTTATACGGCACCGAATAATGGAAGGTCTTCTGCACGGTGAAGCTTCTGCCCGTGTCTACACGATCGACATACTAACCTATGTGGTGTAAAATCAGAATTGGTCAAACGGGACGTAATTAGTTGAAACTATAGAGCGTTTCAGTTTTATTGAGCGAATTGAACAAAAGCAATAGATACGTATTTATTAGTAGATTAATTTTAATTGTTACACTGTAACCAGCTTGTGAGACTGGCGATGCCATCTTGAATCATTTCAAGTCAGGGAAATGGTCATGGTTTCAGTTAATTCAGTTCTATTCTCACTAATTTCTATCAAAGCGGGAATAACTTCTTCAGTCTTCTGTTAGCTTATTTCGAAGAGGCAAACCGAAATTCAAATAGAAAACTAAATTTTCTAATAGCCTAGCTAAGAATGGAATTTCAGTTCTGAACCAAACACGTATATCAGTAAAAAAAATATTGTCTGAATATTACATTTCATGTTTTATATTTGTAAATTGATTGATAACAAAGGAGAAAAAATTCTGCATGAATGAGCAGTACCATGGTTATATTGTACGCAGGCTGGGGGGTGCTAGAAGTGCCGCATAAAAACGAGAACATAAAATGCACGAGCAAGACGATGCAAAAATTCAAAATATCAATATATTCGGCAGGTGCCTTTTTCTGTGCGGTCGATGAAGAAAAAAGAAAAACAGTTTATTTCCAATAAAGATGATACAAAACATCATTGATTTTTAAAATACCTTAAAGTAAGTAAAATACACTTACATGATACACACATGAGTATTGTAACACCCATGTCACTAGTTGAAAAAAAAATTATTGAGGGATGGGAAGGAGGAATAAGACCACGAAACGGGGCAAAATGTGTGATTAAACAGCATGAGTAGGCCATCAGAGGCAATGACGAGGGATTAGTCTGGCAGGAGCATTGATGACGAGAGTAAAGACTAGGTAATAATTTGAGACGCAAGTTTTAAGACATCGTGCGAAGAGGGAACCAAGACAAAAGCAGGACGAGCAACTCATCGGCCGTAAAATCTTGAGGAAATGCTGATAGTGTGAAAAGAATGTTCTTATTTTACACATGGAGAATTTAGTGATGTTCAAGTGCGAAATGCTGAGATCCCAACACAGAAATGAGTGGGTTATTCTCGAGACGATACAAAAGAAAATGCGGCCGTAAGTACACAATTGTTGTGTGTGGAACTTTTTTTAAGTCAGTGTGCATCACTGGCGATGCGTAACTTTTCCCATACAGAGTGTGACTGGTGTTTATATAGTGTTCCAGGAATTTTATTTTCGACTCTCATATTGCGCTGTGTTCACCTTCAGTGTCGATAAAGCGTTTTGGGGTCTCATGTTAATTATTTAGTTGTGCTTGTAGCATTCGCTACAGAGCGTAAAAACTATAGATTTTCCCATTCGTACTTAAATAAAATAATTATTAGCATTAAAAATCTTACTCTAATTTATTATTAAGTATTTTCTACTTCTAATTCGTAATCATTGAAGTTTTTGTGTAAATGCATGAGACAATAAAATAACACTCGACATTTTTCGAGAGAGGAGCCCCTGAATGGCAATACTGCGCAGTGGCGCGTCTCTTTTCAAAAAACGCACTTTCACATTGGCGTCTCACTCTAGCTCGGTGTTACAGCACTTCTCACCTCATCGTCATCACCAACGCCAACACACCAGTTTTCCCCTGGGCCTTTCTTGGATTAGTTTTGGTCCTTGTTTTGGACCTTACCTTAACTGGCCTTACCTGAACTGGCCTTACCTTAACTGGCCTTACCTGAACTGGCCTTACCTTAACTGGCCTTACCTGAACTGGCCTTACCTTAACTGGTCTTACCTGAACTGGCCTTACCTTAACTGGCCTTACCTTAACTGGCCTTAACTTACCAGGATTTTACCTTGCCCTGGGCCTCGTTTTGTCTCGCTTGTTTGGGCCTTAACACTACTTAACTCATCTCAAATTTGCCTCAACTTGAGTCGCCCTGCCTGGCATCAACTCAATTAAATTGACACTACCAACGTCACGGGTCTTTCAAGTCTTATAAATTGGGCCCCTATAAACTCCAAACACACACCCACACTGTTAACTTCGTCACTAGCCGGAGCCGTTTCGCCTGCACGGACTGCGAACCATCTTCAGCCAAGTTCTTCAGTACGCAAGACTCGGCGGTCCTTTCCGGCTCCCTCAAATAAACCACAGACAAAAAGCTGAGTTTCCAGAGTGCCTCATTATCCCTTCCTCATGTTTCGCAAATACTTATCGTTTTATGTTTAGGTTTGGCTATACCCACGGCCAATACCTAACATGCTAAGTTGTGCAAGTATTCACTTTTACGCTCTTTTCAATTAAGGAATTTGTTTTCAGTAAAATAATTAAATCATTCGGATTGTCGTTATTATCCGTATATGTTGATCATGCAAATGCAGTGTAGGAAGCTCTCTCTACATATTTCATATTTCTCTCTATCACTTATTTTTCTTTTTTGCGAAATATTCCCCTATAATTTTCTACTGTTTTCTCTTTCTTTATCTTGGGTTCAAATCCCATCCTCAACACCTGGCCACTCACATTACATTAATAATGAGGGACGAGAGACGCCGTGACATGGAGTGAAATATCCAAAATACTAGGTAAGTATTACATGCTTTTACGCCCAACGTATTAATTGAGATGAATATGATATTCCTAATACCTTTTTTTGTTTATAAACATTTGAAATCCAAAAATTTATTATGTTTTTTATATTTCAACTTAAAAAAAAGTTTTCACTTTTGTTTATACATGCCGTGACCACGTGTTGTTATTTGAATGAGATGCATGTCCCCGGTTGCTCAGCAACACTGATTATACTGCTAGCAGCTGTACTTTCCCACAATTGAACTGACTCGCAATAAAAGTCAATAGTGGGTATTTGGAGGAGAAGGCCTGGTTGTCACTTATGAAGCTGCGGGGGGTAGTGCTCGAATACTGTGCGTAAGGATAGCAGGCTCCAGAGTGTAGGAAACATTTTACGATGGACGATAGGTGTGATCAAATTCATTCTTTAGTAATAAAATAACAGTACTGTTAATGAGCAGTAGCGTATTTTTCACTGCCAAGCAGGTTAGATGCAGGAAATGCTGTGTATTGTCAATTGGCACTAGGCACAATAGCCAAGTAGTGCCTCCTAGAAAGAGGAAGCATTAGGCGAATTGGTGGAGTAAGGGAGTAAACTAAGGGGTTTACACTGATCGTCTTAGATGCAAATATAATTGCCAATGACGTATGCCATATTATGAGCAATTTTGCAGTATTCTGGGGTTCTTGAATTTAGGAGATTGTTTAAACAAGTCCTGTAAGTAAGTTAGAAGATGTATATTGGTGTTTATTCTTGTAGGACTTAAGGAGAAAAAGAAAGTACTCAAAATAGAAAATTTAAAACAAATTTTCTTAATTTCACGATTCATATATTAGTTTAAGGATGTTTTCAGTTATCCAACATCAGATATAAAATTTTTGTGAGCCTTATATGGTGGAGTATTAACTCCAACTGTATTGTGTGCATTTTAAGTATGAAAGTTATCCCTATTTAAATTTAAATATAAATGATTTCATCTCTATAATTCATGCAGGTCAATATTGAGTTTAGGTGATGTGAGGAATAGAGATGTGACTCAAAAAAAACCATGCCGTTTTTTTAAAAAAAACACGTTTTTTTCCAAAAAAACGTGGATATTTTGTTTTTTTTAAATATTTTGTCTGAAAGTAACTCAGCAAGAAAAAAAACCACATTACATTATTTGTTTTGATGTCAAGTTTCAAAATAAAACGGCATACTTCTTAATTGATGGTTTTCCATGGTTTTATGAAATTTTTCATTTTCTGCGGTTTCATGCTTTGATATTTCATTCATTTCACAATACATGTGAATGACCTTCAACTCCCAAAATGGTATGTTATAATAACATATCTTTACTTATGGTCATTGATAGAGATGTGACTAAAAAACCATGCTGTTTTTAAAAAAAATGTTATTCATACAAAAATTATGAATAAAAAACATGGATATTAATATATTTATGTGACCTTAAAAATCCAATGCTTTTTTTTTAAAACACTGTTTTTCAACAGAAAAATCTTGACTAAAAAACATGGCTATTATATTTTATGGGACAAAAAAATTGTTTTTTTTTAAAAAACATTTAAAAAAATCATGACTAAAAAACACGGATGTAAATATCAGGAAAGTTATTTTTCTTTAATCGAATTGTCTTTAGAAACTTTTAAACAAAGAATGCTGTTAATATTGAAATCATGTTTATTAGAACTGTACTAGGTCTTAGAATAAAATATCTACAAAGAATCTATTCACTCCATAAAACCGTTGGGAGACCAGCTCCATCCTCAGTCATTCAGTAAAATTTGGTGAAATGGACAATGAATTTTCACTGTTCCTTTGAAAAACATTTGACTGAATGACTTACTGAGGATGGAGCTAGTCTCCGAAAGGTTTTATAGAGTGAATAGATTCTTTGAGGATATTTTATTCTAAGACCTGGGACGGTTCTAATGGATATTAATATATCTAATGTGACCAAAAAATCCATGCTGTTTTTTGAATGTTTTTTGTTACAAAAAAGTCATGACTAAAAAACACGGATATTAATATACTTTATTTTACCATAAACAACCATGCAGTTTTTTTTAAAAAGATCTTTTTTACAGAAAAATCATGATTAAAAAATGTGGATATCAATATATATTATGTGCCAAAAAAACCATGCTGGTTTTTTTTTTTGAACCATGTTTTCTTTACCAAAAAAATCTTGACTGAAAAACATGGATATTAATGACTTTTTCTAAAAAAAACAAGGTTTTTAAAATGTCATGTTTTTTGTCAGATAAAATTTAATAACACTCATGTTTTTTTGTAAAAAATCTTTTTTCAAAAAGCATGGTTTTTTGGTCACATAAAATAAATTAATATCCATGTTTTTTTTAAAGATTAGATTAGTCATTAGTTTTAGCCTCCCTACCCAGCAACAAATGCAATCCAAAGAGAGGAAGGAAAATTATGAAACCAGATCAAAGTTGAAGAAGACAGTAGTAGGTGCTGAAAAGCAGGACAGCAGTGAACCGAAAAAAGGTGGTCCTCAACATAACAAAAACATTTTATTTCAACAAAAAGGAGGCCTACCTAACTCTCAGCTTGGGCCCTCACATTGTCCCCCTGGGAGCACTAGTTCCCATAGATACAATAATTGTATCCCCCTGAGGGGTGTTTTTTTTACAAAGAAGTCGTGACCAAAAAATGAATAATAATAACTTTTTAATAAAGAAAACATGTTTTAAAAAACAATGATTTTTT
The DNA here is from genome assembly GCA_030386875.1 of Morinoia aosen. Taxonomy (NCBI): domain Eukaryota; kingdom Metazoa; phylum Arthropoda; class Malacostraca; order Amphipoda; family Talitridae; genus Morinoia; species Morinoia aosen. The sequence continues at coordinate 12,341,364 of CM059563.1, forward strand.
TTGGTAACATAAAATATGTTAATATCCATGATTTTAAGACACGAATTTTTATGAAAAATGCATAGAATAAAACAGCATGGTTTTTTGGTCGAGTAAGATATATTCATATCCAGATTTTCTTATACATTATTGTTTGTAAAAAACATTTTTAAAAAACAGCATGGGGTTTATAGGTCTCAAATATATTCATGGTTTTTTAGTCATGATTTTTTAGTAAAAAACATGTTTTTTTTAAAAAAAACTGCATGGATCTTTTTAGGTCACATAAAATATATCGTTTTTTAGTCATGATTCTTTGTAAAAAAAACGCATGGTTACATTTGGTACGAGAAAATATATTAATATTCATTTTTATTAGTCAAAACTTTTTGTAAAAAAAACATGTTTTTAAAAAAACAGCATATTTTTTTTGGCACCTAAAATATATTAATATCTATGGTTTTTAGTCATTTTTTGTAATGAAAACATAAAAAAGAAACCATACAGTAAAAGCGGTGGCAGATAACCCACAATTACCTAGAGGAGTCTAAGAGGTACAGCAGGAGCCACAGAACTAATATTGATGGAGTCAAAATTCAGAGCTTATTATCTCTGCAAAGTCTGATTTTTTTGGTCACATAAAAATAAAATCAGACATAGTAGAGATAGTAAGCTCTGAATTTTGACTCCATCAATATGAGTTCTGTGGCTCCTGCTGTTCCTCTTAGATGCCTCTAACTAGGTAATTGTGGGTTATCTGCCACCACTTTTACTGTATGGTTTCTTTTTGATGTTTTTATAACAATAAAATGACTAAAAAACATGGATATTAATATATTTTAAGTGTCCAAAAAAAACCCAGACATGTACTTAACAAAATTTAGGTGTGCAAAAAAAAAAAACACATAAAAAACACGTTTTTTTGCAAAAAAAACGCAATAAAATAAAACCGTTTTTTTGCATCACTAGTGGGGAAATTAAGCATTCCGTTTCTAACAATCACTTAAGAAGCCCATTTAAGAACGTTTTACAGGAATGACATTCTGGGCGCTGATGCTTAGTTTTTGAGTTAGAGCGGTAAATTAGCGCACCAAAAGTAGTGGGTGCACCAAGCAGAATTTAATTAATAACGGAAGCTAACCCCCTATTACAAACGTAAAGAGGTTGGGTTGTGAGGGGTAGCCACAGTTTTTTTAATGAAAATTATAAATAAAGCTTCTAACCCACCCATTAGGGTCTCGACCGCAATTTTGTAGCCGACGTAAACAAGATTGCGGTCGTCACCCTAATGATGGGTTTTGGCTTTATTAATAATTTTCACTAAAAGAACTGTGGCTACCCCTCACGACCCAACCTTTTCACGTTTGTAATAGGGGGTTAGCTTACGTTATCAATTAAATTCCGCATGGCGCGCTCCCTTCCTTGGCGCCCGAAAGCCAACTTCAAAGTTGAATAATTCAAAAATAACGCATCAGTGCCAAAAATGACATTCCTGTAAAATGCTTTTAAATGGGCTCCTTTACTGATTTTTTGAAACGGAGTGCTGAATTTCTCCACATCACCTAAACTCAATATTGACCTTCATACATATTATTGGTCTAAATTTTGCGTAAATGTGTAGCGTTTGATAAAAATTGATTATCCAGTTTTTGGGGCCTAAACATAGTTAATTAGAGTAAAATGAACAAGTTTTCTTCAAGGTTCTTTCCGTCGCAAATGAGTATTTAATGAGCTATAGCGGCAGGTTTAGTTTCGTCTTTGATGACGAATGCACTCGAATAAAAAGCTACTAATCAGTTTACGAATTTTGTTGCTTGAATCATGGTGTATAACGTCAAAATAAAGTACTTTTCTTCTGTACACTTTTTGCGGTAAGTAAGTATTTTATGAGTTAGATCGGTAGGTTTTATTTTTTGCACAATTGAGCTGTTAGGGTACATTTGAATACTTTGTAATTTATTATTAGCTCATCCTGCGGAGCTTGCGGAGCCTGAACTCACTTCTAGGATCTTTTATTTAATAACACAATAGAAATCATTGCCCAAAAATAACGAATTATAGCGGTATGTTAACTTTTGTTGTCGATCGCGGGAACCGCTCGAGTATTTGAGCACGTCGGATTAGAGCGTCCATGACAGTGTTGCCAGACGCGCGGTCAATGCGTTGTTGCCAGACGCGCGGTTGATGCACTTGCTGCTTCAAACACAAGAGTTGCCATAACTAATTTATCGCTATAACTCATTAAATACTCATTTGCGACGGAAAGTGCATAGGAGAAAACTTGTGTATTTTAACCTAATTAACTGTGTTTAGGCCCCAAAAACTGGAAAATTGATTCTTGCCAAACGCCAAACATTTATCAAATTTTGTTGCATTATATGTATTCATGTAACTGGGCCGCATCCATGACGTCACCCACCTCACCGCAGCCATGACGTCACTTGCGATTAGTGTCCTGTTGTAAACATTTATTCTTTGAAATCTCCGGTCAAGTTTTAATTTAATGTTGTCAACGATTTTCATAATTTCTTTGCTACAGATAGGTAATATAGTCAATTTTAAGACGTTTAATACGAATGACAATGTGCTCGCAAATGCGTAGTTTTCCAGTTATTTAAGTTTGAAGTTATACGAACGGCACTCCTGAATGGCCTTTTTTGCGCAAAAGCAGTCATTGTTTTTGCTATAGAAACGGAAGCTAACCCCCTATTACAAACGTATAGAGGTTGGGTCGTGAGGGGTAGCCACAGTTCTTCTAGTGAAAATTATAAATAAAAGTTTCTAGTGACGTCCGTTTACATCGACTCCAAGATGGCTGCCGCCATCTTGGGTACCGGGTGGCACCATGGCGGCAGCCACCTTGGAGTGGATGGAAACGGACGTCTCTAGAAACCTTTATTTATAATTTTCACTAGAAGAACTGCAGCTACCCCTTACAACCAGGGATGGAAAAAACCCAGGGTTTTTTTAAAGAACCCAACCCACCTGTTTTTTTTGGGTTAAATTGGGTTTTATGGGTTTTATTGGGTTTTTTGGGCTTTATTGGGTTTTTTGTAATACCTGTTTTTGTAAAAGAGTTATTCACACAACTCCCGTTGCCCCTATTTCAGATTTATATACATATACTTATTGAGTAAATATTGTTATTTGATTACTTTATTTCCAACATTATACTACAATTTTATATGAATTATTACATTATATGAACAATATATGAATTAAGTTTGTCCATCACAATTACCATTTACCAATTACCATATGCATAGAGACATAGCTCTGCAGTCTGTAAAGATATAAGATGTCCGAAGAGAATTGCTATGCTCATCAATTCATAGTAAGTTGTTTTAGCAGCAGACAGGCGCAAGTCATGTGAGAGGGAAGCACCATGCAGATCATAAGTAACCACCACAAGCAGCTTGAAGCAAGACAGCTGCACATCAATTAACAGTCATGCTGTTAAGAACTTAATATGTGTATTGTGTGAGCTGGAGTGCTTAGCTGCGCAAGTCAAGTCAGTCAACCACACTGTTACATGTTACAACATGTAGTGACATGCCAAATTTTTTTTTTTAAATTTGCCAAAAAATTCACTTTTCGCAGTACAGGATAGCAACGAACACTAAAATGATTGGAAGTAAATGCTCTAACAGATTCCATCGTCAAATTTGTTCCAGTGCAGCTTGAATGCTCCCCATAGGCCAGTAGTTTCGTTACTTTCTCACCCTATGATGGCTGCGGTTGTCTTGCCCTATCTGACTCTAATTGTTAGACTTATTTCAATTTAAACAATTTATTTACCACAGGTGATACAGAGGTAGAATGTTTCTTAAGTCTAATACAATGGTCAAATTTGAGTATAGCTACCTGTGGACCCGAATAAGTTCAGCGACTTCTAGGGCATCCTACCATTACATTATTCTAGGGTGTACAATAATGTTAACCTAATTCACTTAGCCTAGTTTCACATTAGACTGATCAACAAGATAATGAACTCGATATTGATGTTTCATTTTACAACATTTAAGGCAAAGCTCTCCTAGGAGACTGATATTGAAGAGTGGTTGGCTGACTACAATTTGGAGTTCATTGGTGCGCTTTACTCCTATAAATTGAAAGGCTCCAACATCTTCCCAAAACACATGTTCAATGAGAATATCACTAAGACAATGACTCCTCGTTGATGGTGGGATATTCAAGACATGAAACAGCAGAAAATGCAGACTCATGAAAAAAACACTAGCAGAGGGTTGATGCAAGTTTATAAGCAATCTTCATTCTTGCCCCGCAAGTTCAGGATCCATTGAGAGAATTTTCTCAGCATTTGGAATTGTGTGGAATAAATTGAGAAATAGATTAGGATCAGAACGCGCACAGAAGTCGTCTCAGTATATCGCCACCTCACAAATGATCATGATGTGGATGACAACGATGAAATGGCAGTGGCTGTAGAAAGAGAAACACAGTAGTATTGTAGTAGCAGTCTAGTCTAGAAGACAGGAAAAATTCAGAAGTCTCTATATCAAGTAGTCAAACTGCATTTGTTTCTAAATTTTTGTTTTTTTACTTTGGAAATGGAATTCATTAAAATATATTAGTCCCTCGAGTTTTTTTGTGATTAAGGTTTTTCTAATTTGATTTGTATAGGGTTGGTGTTTTGTTTTTCAATGTTTTCTTGTCATAGTCATGTACATGACAGATACTTATTTTGACAAGATAAATATTTAGCTCATTTTGATTCTATAAGCTTGAAAACAAATAAAATTTACATAACAATAAAACCCCAAAAAACCCACTATTTAGTGGGTTTTTTAGTGTGGGTTTTTTTGGGCTTTTTTGGGTGGGTTTTTTATGTGCCAACCCTGCTTACGACCCAACCTCTTTACCTTTGTAATAGGGGTTTAGCTTCCGTTATTAATTAAATTACGCTATACACGCACAAGCCAACTTCAAAGTTGAATAATTCAAAAATAATGCATCAGCAAGCAGAATGTCATTCATGTAAAACATTCTTAAATGTGTTCCTTTATTGATTCTTTGCAACAAAATTATGAAAATCGTTGACAACATTAAAGTAAAATTTGACCAAATCTTCTTGTTGCAGTTAGAGAGGCCTAAACTAACTAATCTAACTATTAAAATAATATGCAGATATTGCATTTTTAGCTTTAGGGGAACATAATTTGTTAATCAATATTTATAGTGCCTTATTCTATCATCTTTCCTGAAGGTAGATTTGTCTAGTTTCAGTAGTTTCTTAATGCGTTTGGTAACTTCTCTAGAACTTTAAAAAATTCAAATATCAAAGTCTAAATTTTTTGTCAAAAGTTTAACTTTTGTGTAGATAATTGAAACACATTTGGACAGCACTGCAGCACTGAGGATCAACCATGGTAACAAAAGTAAGTGAAGTTCTTTAAAAATTTACTGCTTTATAAATAATAAGAATGTTTAAAATTCTGCTGGTTTTATTCAAGTTTTGTAATTTTGCATTGAATATTTCAAGTATCTTTCAATTCTCAAGCATATATTTATGAGTAATTGTATTTTTCTTTGAAATAAAAATGTCATTTAATACATATTTATACCAATATAAAGGTAATAGTCCATAAAAGTGATTGAATTTTTAGCTTTCATCTTTTTGAGGTTGCAGATAAATTTTTTTACATTTTCAGCGGAGTCTTCTGTTTGCCCTTTCATTGGGGTTAGTTGCAGTGCTGTACCAAGTCGATGTTGTCACGACTCGCTGGGAGGCAGAAGACTATGCAGTCATTTCTGCACCATCTCCCCAGATGTGGAAATTTTTAACAAATACTGATTCTGTTGATAAGGTATGTCTAACATAACTTTTAATATTGTCAATCAATGTGAAGTAGTTTAAAAAGTATAACATGTGTTTATCTTTTGAATGATTATTCATGGTTTCAATTTTATGCTGTATATAGTACAGCTTAAGTGACACAGTAACAAAATGCATGTTGTGCTAATACTGGAGAGATTTGTACAAATCTCTAAATGTGAAAAGGCACTCAATTACATAAGAATTTTATTGCAACGTATTGCTTTATAAAGCAGTTAATTGATAACTTGTACTTTATCTTGCTGTGTTTACCTATGTTAGCTTAAATATTAGGGGGGGGCAATCTAGTTATACTGAATGGTAGGAATAAAATGCTGTCCTCCACTTTTCTTCTTATTTTGGTAAATGTTTGTGTCAGTATCAAGGCAGCATTGGATAGGATGTTGCACCCTACTTCTAAAACACTGCAGCACATGTTAATGGGACCTTTAGTGGAAAAGACAAAATCAATACTTTTACTTAGTAAATTTTGCCTTGTAGCTCCATACAAGTCATTCATATAGGTATATTTGAAGAATGTTTGAATGATTCCAGTGAGTATGTACATTGTTATTTATTCAAATAGATATCTATAGTTTCTGTTTTGTTGCAGTGGTTTCACTGGGTGTCGCAGTTCCGGTCTGTCGACTCCCGGCCTCTCACAGTGGGCAAGCGATATGAGGCGCTCTACAAAATCCCACTTATAGGCAAGGCATTACCGGACTTTCTTCTAGCATCTTCTAATGCTAAAGCAATAGTTGTCTCTTCACTTATTTATTCATGTCATGATAGCATTTTTTATTTCTCAATTTGATATTCAGTATATTTGGAGAGTAGGATAGTAATGTATCTTATGTACTTACGCTATTTTCTTTGTTGAATTCTTGATATGGTTCTTAATTATTTCATCATTAGTTACGCATGTGAATAACGTACTGGAGAGGGCTTTTAACTAGAGTTAAAGCTGCAATTATTTAAAATAAGTGCATCAACAACGTAAAAATAGAAAATATAAATGAGCTTTGCAATATGGAATGAAAATAATTTTTATATCATCCTTAAATATAGTGTATCAATAAATACATAAATTTTTTTTCCTAGACAGATTGCTGTAGCATTGCTTCATCTGTGAGTTTAAAAATCTGCTTCTTTTCAAGTTCTCAAAACATGAACTATTGTGCTTCCAGGAAACTACGCTCTAGCAATGCAGATAGTGGAACATGTGCCTCTGCGGCGGGTTGTCCTACAGTCGGACTCCCTTTTGAAGCCTCGCTTCACTCTTGAGGTCACTCCTGTGGATGAAACACACTCAAAGCTCAAACTTAGGTTAGTCTCGAAATTTCAATTTGAAGCAGTTTAATGCTAAAAACCTATCCAAGTATGTCCTATTTAAAGTTAGCTTGAATAAACTTCAGCTTGAATGTTTTACTTTGTAAGAACTCCCAAACTTTCAACATTAACTTCAGCTTCAGAAATATTTCAACAAAGAGATAAGCCGGTATATTTTGTTGTATCAAGCTGAGTCTGATGAGCATAGTAGTTTCTTATTTTCTTATGTAGCCAATGTTAGTTTAGCTATATTAGTTGTGATCACTTATCAAAACTAAGACTGATATTTCTTATTTTCAGTTGAAAGTCAGTGATGACTTATGGATTCTTATTTAAATCTGCCTGCCACCTCACATGCTCCAAACTGGCATCATCTTAATATTGTCTGTAGTCGCAGTCTTGCTTGGAATTAAACATCTCCTACATGCCAGGTTGATGTTCCGGCGGAACTCAGCCCTGTTCCGATGCACCTTGGGCCCGCTGCTGTGGCTGCTCTCCTCACAGCGCCTGCGGCACTCCCTCTTCCTGGTGAAGATGCTCTTCCCGGCCTGACAAGACATTGACTCCGCTCTCACGCTTAGCAACGCCAATATTCCTTACTCTGCTCCTCATTAAAATCTTGTTTTTGCATAAATATGTTCTTCAAAAGTCCTGATCCATTTTTTTTATGTTGTTACGTTTACATTATAACTATTTCGCTTTAGTTTGAGTATTTATTGTAGTGATATTTACTAGGACCTGAGTGAGGTTGTAACTATGAGTGGTGTGTTGGGATATCAGCCACTGTCATGTTCAGCACTGCATCAGCAGTTGGTTTGATCACTTCACTGCACTAATCGTGAGTGGTCACGCTTTATTCTAAATTATAGATGCTGCGTTGTATGATGTGCTTATGAAAGTCAAGCATACGGTTCTATGGAAGAATATTATTGAAATGTTCATCTACGCCAAAGATATTTTGTAATTCACAGATATTTCTGCTGAACTTTCAGTACTGTTCCCAATCTAAAAAGTTGGTGAACTGTTCCTCAATTTTGTAGTCACTATATCACGAATACTGCTGTGCTCATCTAATTTGAATGTTAAGTGACTGGGAAGAATTCCCTACTGGCACTGAATATGACTAGCACTTCTGCGATTTGAATAAATTTCTTTTACTTGGCAAAATCAATATTTTTCTATTATTTCATGTTTACAATTTTGTTCATACGCTCATCTCTTGAAAAGCGTTATTTAATTTGATAGCACCTCAGTGACAGCGCAATGGCAGGTACACAAGTTCTCATAACGAGACTTGCTGGCTCCTAGCTGCACCTCCAGCCCAGCCTTCTTGGTCGAGCCTACTGTGATTTTTTACTCTTGGATATTTTTAGATCTTGAAAGTGGTCTTCTTTCCTGACATCGAAAACTATGCTACTGTTTGAACTTTGTAAAATTTGCTTGACCCCTGAAGTAATATGTTTCCATCTTTTTCCAGTTAATTCCTTCTTTCATTTTCCTTTGTGCTTCATACTATTGGCGTAGCGTGTCTATAAAAATTTTCTCATTCACTTAATTCTTATATGATTTAAAGTTCATGAAATTTTGGTCGATGTTAAGTCCTGCCCTTGAAAGTTGGAATCCTAAGAATCGTCTTCTGCTGCTAAGCTTAGCACATAGCATTTCGTCACAAACTGAGGTCAGTGTTGTTATAAAGTTTTGTTTTATTATTCATAAGCTTTATTGGTAACTCGTGCAAAAGTCAGAATGTATAATGCATGTGAAATGAAATGAAAATTATTCACCCTAGTTAAACGATTTTTTTTGGCTATTTTACAATATTTCTTCCTTTCACCAACTGCTCCGCTCCCGTTCGTTACTTGTCATCAACTTACGACCTGTACTCAGGCATTAGTATTGACCACCTGACGTGCCTTGGACGGATGTACTCCTCTCATGCATGTTATGTCTGCTACTGCCTGCACTTGTTATTCATGAATCCCTATCAACACTACCTTTCTAAGACATAGTAGCGATAAGCGCTGTAGGTGGTAGCGTTTTTGGTAATTTGGAGGAGATACAAGCGAATTTACAATAAAATAGTAGCTGCTATCACCTAGCACAGAGTGTTGCACGTGCTGTTCTCATTTCCTACGCCAGGATAGTGAACATGGATTTTTCCCCTCTATTTTAAGTGTAAGTTAGACGATGCGCCAGTGTTGGGGTTTATGTGAATGGTCAGACTGGGCTTTGGCTGCCCTCTTGATGAACTTAGAAAAAGAAAGATTCCTAGCCCCTTACTTATGAGAATCAATTATGGTAGTACATAATTTTGTTCCTCTTCAAATCATGTCTGAGGATTATTTTGTGTTAATCACTCGTATATTTTTGTAAATTTGTGCAATTGTTATATGCTGTACAATGTCAACATTCCTTATTTGTTTGAAAGTGTGTGTTAAAGTTAGCGTATGCATTTAGAAGTGCTTTCTTTTTTATTTCATAGATCTTGAGTTGAGTCTCAGTGAGACAGTAACTCGTGCATTCCAAGTACACACACCTCAAGTCTTGGGGAAATACAACTATTGTATCTATGGGAATCAGCGCTTCCAGGGGCAAAATGTGAGGGCCCAAGCTGAGAGTTAGGTAAGCCTTCTTTTGGTTGAAATAGAATAGGAGAATAGGTTTTATGTTATCAGAAATTGCACAATTTCGCGGGTAGCGTATTTTCAGTATGAATAAAATCACAAAAGCATTATACAAAAACATTTACTCTTGGCATTCAGACCAGCTGGTTTCGACTAAAACAATGTCATCAATGAATACCATCTGTAAACAGAAGAAAAAACATACATACCGTTTATTTAAAGTAGATTGTATATAGTGTATATAGTAGAGTGTATATATAGTAGAGTGTATAAAGTATATAACAGTGAAATATAAAGAAATTCTAAGATATAGTGAATAGAGGAGCGGCAGATTGGTCAATATTTAAAACAGGCCTAAGTTTAAAAATGTACAATGATTCTAAAATTCGCAAATCTGTATTAGAAGTACAATCTAAAATTTTAAAATGGTTCAGAGATAGAGGATGGTTGGTGTTGTCACAGTGCTGTCTAGGGGAGGAATGAGGTGCGACTGAAAGCGGGAGTTTAGTTCGGAAAGATTTGCCCAAATGTTGATAGAATCTAATGGCGGACTGTTTCTGCGTACTCCCAATGTAGGAGCTCTGGCAAGCTCCGCATTGAAATTCATAAATAATATTGGAGAGTAACACAGAAGGCAGCTTGTCTTTGAATTGAAAAAAGTTTTTAATAGAGTGATTATTCTTTAATGATGTATGGAAATCCAAATGTGGGTAATACTTCGCTAAAACATTACTAAAATATTTGGTCATTGAGTATGAATTTGGACCAATGAATGGCAGTGATACGAATATCTTCCGCTTATCCACTGTGTAAACCGGAGGTTTCGGTACAAAAATTTTGTTAAGGAATTTACGAAGAATATTATCAAACATCGTATGTGGGTAACCATTATTTTTAAAATAGGCCCGGAGGATATCAGCTTCTTGAGAAAAAATGCTGAGGGAAGATGACAATGAATATGCTCTATGAATAAGCATTTTGATACTATTGATTTTGAATATCATTGGGCAGAAACTGAAAAAACTGCACCCTAGACCAGTAAAAGTGGGCTTCCGACAGGTTGAAGTGGAAAATTCCAAAAATTCCAATCTGCCGCTCCTCTATTCACTATATCTTAGAATTTCTTTATATTTCACTGTTATATGTGTCTCTACTTTAAATAAACGGTATGTATGTTTTTTTTCTGTTTACAGATGGTATTCATTGATAATGACATTGTTTTAGTCGAAACCAGCTGGTCTGAATGCCAAGAGTAAATGTTTTTTGTATAATGCTTTTGTGATTTTATTCATACTAGATTTTATGCTTTGTTACGGACCATCTTTTTTCGGTTCACTGCTGTCCTGTTTTTCAGCACCTACTACTTTCTTCTTCAACATTTATCTTGTTTCATGAACTTCTTTCTTAGCTTACTGTTTTTATGCACCTTGTACGTAGATTCCGTTTTCCCTTGACTCCACCCCTCAGGGGGATACAACTATTGTATCTATGGGAATTAGCGCTCCCAGGGGGACAATGTGAGGGCCCAAGCTAAAGGCTAGGTAGGCCTTCCTTTGATTGGAATGAAATCTATTTTTGTAGCGTTACAAACGATCTTTTTTCGGTTCACTCCTGCATTTTTTTCAGTTCCTACTACTTTTTCCTTGAACTTTAATCTTGTGTGATAAACCTCTTCCAATCGTGCTGATTCTATGCACAGGATGTAGAGACATACTTTGTGCTTACTTCAATGCTTATTTAATGGTGCTTTCCTTTAGAATTCTTTTCTTGAGGTGGTAGAGAGGCTTAACCTAGCTTATAATCTAACCTAGTAGCTTTCAATTTGGCGATTTAATGCTTCTATTTATTACTTTACTGCGCACTGTTTAGTAGAGGCATTCTATGCTTTTGCTTCAACTGGAAATTATATACCTCATGCGGTTAGTAAAATCACTGACGGCTTTAGGTTTTTTGTGCAGCATTAGATTCTAGCTATGATGTCTCTTGTACGCTGTATTACTCGGGAATTTGGTTTCCATGTTTCGAGACGTTGAATTTTAACTACTTTCTTTGAGTCAGATGCTGAGATTAGATTAGATTATATTATAAGTTAGTTTAAGCCTCCCTAACCGCTGCAAAAATAGAGCGTATCGAAGATTAGATTAGTCGTTAGTTTTAGCCTCCCTACCCAGCAACAATTGCGATCCAAAGAGAGGAAGGAGGAAGGCACCATTTAGTATGGAGTTAAGGAAACGCGGAATCTACGCAGAAAGGCATAGAAACAGTTAGTTGTGAAAGAAGGTTATGAAATAAGACCAAAGTAGGTGCTGAAAAACAGGACAGCAGTGAACCGAAAAAAGGTGGTCCTTAACATAACAAAAATATTATATTTCAACAAAAAGAAGGCCTACCTAACTCTCAGCTCAGGCCCTCACATTGTCCTCCTGGGAGCGCTAGTTCAGCGTATCGAAGAGAAGAAGGAGGAAGGCACCATTTAGTATGGAGATAAGAAAATGAGGAATCTATGCAGAAAGGGCATAGAAACAGTAAGATGGGAAAGAAGTTCATGAAATAAGATGAAAGTTGAAGAAGGAAGTCAGAAATGCTGAAAAACAGGACAGTAGTGAACCGAAAAAAGTTGGTCCTTAACATAACAAAAAACATTTTATTTCAACAAAAAGAAGGCCTACCTAACTCTCAGCTCGGGCCCTCACAGTCAGATGCTGAGACTTTTAATTTTTTGAACAGAGTTGATGCGATTTGTCTTCTTAAAACGTTTTACAGGGTTGATTGTTCGGGCGATTTAAAATTAATTTTATTATTTATGTTCTCCCTGAAGTAGCTACCTGCAGGACTAAATAAGGGAAATACGTAGGGTTTGCATTTTTTCTTATCATTCTATATTTCCCTGAAAATGAACCTAAGAGAGCATGATGTGTGCTTGAATGAAATAAAATACCATGTGAAGTTATGGTTCTGAGGTGAGTAATTTGACAATAAGGGAATTTGTTTAACAGTTTCCTGCACAGCGATCTTATACTGAAAACCCTCTCACTGCGATAATAGCTGCAGATCGCTGCTGAAGTCATTATGGGCTGCGGTGTTAACATAAGGAAAAATAAAATGACTGATTTACAGCAATAGCCTTAAGTATAGTTATAATGATGACAAAGGATATTTTAATGTTAGTGAATTTCACATTAAAGAAATTGGTTTCAAAATCTTGCAGTGCAGCTCTTTTAGTTGAAACTCGGTACTCAAAACACGCGTGTACTACATACATTCTTACTTAGTCCACCTCTCCTACATGTGTGACTAGGAATTTTCTCGCACCTCCGTGCTAACTTATCGTGGAATTTTGAAGATAGAGTGAAGTTAATGTTTATTGGCATTAGTTGCACGAAGGGGCTCTCGTATTTACTTGGGGGTCAACAAAAATTTTAGAATTTCAAGTATTTGAACGTGGTTGAACTCGTACGTAAAGCCTGTCGATTAGAAATGTAAATTACAGCTTTTATTTACTAGATAAGGATTGATACGTACCTTATAAATCCTCAAACTTGAGTTCTGATTATACAGTCGAGTGTATAAACAATTGTGTTTGTCTCTAGATTTGCAGCTGTTCTTAGTGAGCATTAAATGTGTCATATTTCTCGTACATTGAATTTCTTATCCTTCAAGTTCATTTAATTAAAGACGTATGACCGTTCATTATACGAGTAACTCTGTAATGACGTCTCCTAACGTCCATTAGTTTGGACAAATTCTAATTCAGTGAAAATTTTCAAAAGCCCATCAGACGGATACCGGTCTTGTGAGAATCACGTCAAATGCGGCAATGGAATAAAACCAACGAGACATGAATAAAATCTGTAGTGATGTAATCCATTTTTTTTTAACTGTTGTAAATGCTGCCTTACCTGCAGCGTATAACACAAGGCTGCGACGCTTGCGCAGCAGCCTAAGTAATGTGTTGTGACACTAGGCTACTGAGGAGGTCTGTACCGGAATTCTGCTGTGAATCGAATCAAAATTTTGAGAATGAGAGCCTCATGTAGAATCTGCTTTAGGCTGAGTTATTATTTTCTGTTCTCATTCCCGTCGTATCCATCAAGCACTATTTGTTACCTATTTATGCGTGGCTCTAAGTAACTTAACGAAACAATAACTAAGGAATAAAATTGATAAATTTCCAGACCGTATCTGATACGACTATGCGCCTTCCTAGAAGTCCCTCCCTCAAACAATTCTCAAAATGCGGTTTAGCAAGCACTGTCCATACCTAGTCACACGATTATATCCGTGTTTTCAAGGCCTTTGTAACATTGAAGAAAGCAAGTTTTCTGAGTGGCAGGTCTAGCCATATGGGTGCAGGAGCGGCAAAGTGGCGACTTAATGAGTCACGCTGAGCGACCTTCAATTCCAGATCTACTGGGCAAGATAAAGTGGTGACTGCCTGCGCGTGACGGGTACTGGTAACTTGTTTGGCTAAGATTTGTATTCTTAGGTGACACAAATGGCAGAGAAGCTGCTTAAAATCCTATCACGTGCATTATTGATGCTATTCATCGTAAGGATATTTGTAGGAACATTATAACAATTCAACTGTGACTGGCAACTAATTGTTCGTCTGTCTTCTGCCATTCTCAGTTCACTTACGCAGACTTGCCTTTACTGTCCCATGGGTGGAGGTAGGGGGTACAAGTGAAGGATGACTTCTTTCTCTTTCCACTCGCTCTCTGTGCTCGAGCGAGCAACCCTGGGTATTGCGTTTCATAACTGCTTTATTGATGTTCAAGTGAATTCGTTTAAAATTATTTTATTGAATATGTCTTTTAATTTTATTATTTTAGTAATGATACTTGATAGTTTTAGGTTGAAGTTTTGTTTGAAATGAGATATTTGCGAAAACGGAAATGTAGTAGAATTTTTAAGTTGTTGAAGCTACTGATGAAACTCTCTGTGCGACCTTAGGTTACCTCATCTATAGATAGGCTTTTGGGACATCTATCTTTCGTGCCCACTTGGCTTCTCGTTTTCGTATCTTTTTCGTTACCTCTGCGTCTTTTATTCCTCGCCCTTCCTAATTTGCTATTCTATGTGCAGGTTATCGCGTGAGGGAGCACACCTTGTGTATAACTTCTCCGTTTTCTAAAATCCATACTCTTGGTCCCTTCTCATCGCTCTCTTGAGATTGCCTTTGTTGAGGCTAGGAAGTCATGAACTAACTAGTACAATTATAACTGGCCATGAGTAGAGCAAGGTAAAGGTACTTACCGTCCTCGGATGTGGTTGTGGTATTCGTAAATTTTCACGGCGCAGACAGACTAATAAGCTCACGGCCGCCTGCCAACTGCAACTGAAGCTCACGGTAAGGTTGCGAAACTTTGTGGTAGTGTAGTAATCATCCTTTTATGCCTGAATATAAGCAGTGGCTAATGCTATTGACGGGAAAATAACTAAATTCAAGGGAAAATATGAATCCGCTCTGATTAATTTTCCCTCTCATTTTTTTTCATAATAAGGTGGACCGCCAGTTTCATTGGTGGGCGCCGAAAATGACTTCTCCCTTCTCTTGGTCGAATTTTTTCAATTATGCTCGGAGTCTTTGAACTTGTTCATTTTCGCAGCCATATTCTGGCGGAATAATTCAAAATAAAATGACTTAATGGCGTACCACAACCAAAGTCCTCATGATGCTATGCGTGATGTTGCTCCCAGAGACCGGATTTTCGAAACCTTTCACTTCGTCGTAGCGCAAAGCTGGCACTGAATTGTATGTCCAATAACGATATTTAGAGAGGCAGCTACCTTTACTTCATGTAGATATTGAGGTATATCAATGATTTTTATATCTTTATAATTTTTAAAAAGATGTAATTTTATTACAGTTTTTGCTTCAAGGTAATACGATCAGTTTCAAATTCTGATAGCTATACAATTAGTCTATTCTGCGGTGCACTCTTCGTAAAGCTTTAAGAAAGGCAAGAAACATAGCGTGTTTCATAAAAGGTAAGTTCATAGCGTAAAGAGAATGGTTTCACAAAACTTTGCACAAAAAAAATATTCGCTGAGAAAAATTCTTCATAAGGCTTCAAAGTCACAGCATAAACAATTTATCCAAGAAAGATTATTGAAAATAAAACTTACATGTGTTTTATTTTCGTTTTCGGGCTACGGTTAGTAAATGATGATGTTTCCCTTGCTTTTAAGTACTAAATGGATCCTTCTGGGTATAGAAAGGCAATGTTGGTAAAGTTGGAGTGCTTCATAGTGACACTGCTTCTTAGGCACATTCTTCAGGCCTGAGATGCTGGTGGGTTGCGATTTCTTCAGTTCCTTCTTTTGAACACCAGGTATTTTTTTTACCGAATTTAAAGTTTGTAGAACTCGAACCCAAGTCTGGGTTACTTCTTGTTTGTGGTGACCGTGGTTGAAGGGCCAACAGCACTTACCTTTTATGCGATATTGCCTAGGTTAGAAACCACGCAATGCGGTGCCGGTGTTTCTTGCATTTGAAATAAATAGAAGAATTGGCCGTAATTTTCTACTCAACCCAGATGTTTGAATTGGGTTACGATCAAATGGAGGTATTGGTCATAGCATCCTCGCATTAATGCTAAGGCATTTGAACTCTCAATGTTTAGTATGACATACACCAAGCCAGTTGATATGAAGCTTCCTCTGTTTTCCGTTCTTATTTAAAATGACAAAGAATTTAGGAACCCAGGAGCCCGGCTTTCTTGGTGATACGATAAGGGAGGAAGAGAGGCGATTGCTTTTTTAGTTTGGAAATGCCATCCTTGTCGGTTGCGGGTCTGCTTCTATGCGTATTACTGATATTTGCTGCGGAAACAGCATGAAGCATTCGTGTTCTTTTTTTTTGCGTTTCATATTTTGGGTGGTTTATTCTGATTGCTGAAAGACGAGTTGTAACAGAGCATTGAGATGCCGCGTACACAGATCTCTTTTCACCCAGCTGTAACAGCTCGCAGAAGAGTAGTTTGTAAGGGAAACATAAATAGAGGCCGAAGTTAGTACACTACATCATCACTAGATAAGCCCACTTTTTCTTCAGGTGGGAACTCAAGTTAAACCTCTATACGTAAAGGCACGCGGAACGATTTCATAAATTTGGAATTGTATGCGTAGATGTGATCATTCTATAAAAATAGCACTTGCTGCTGCGGCACGGCAAACGAAGCTTAGACATAAAGTGCAGGAATATTCGTCACGAAAGCGTCAGTATACGATACCTGCATACGTGCTCCTTCTCTTCCTCGTTTTCGTAACCTAGTTTCGAACGAAACTTGAAGGAATTTTTTTACACATGGCCAGTCACAATTGAAGTACGAAGCTCCTGCCGGGTCAGAGTATTATACCAGGACCTCGCCTCATTATGTTGATTATTTCTACCGTCTGTCTGCGGTTCATTTAGCTTATGCTGTGAGCAAAAATTTTTAACCAACAAATGTATAGTTTTTTGTACTCAGTGCATTGAATTTTTATTGCAGAATTTGTGCTGTTTGTTCCATTCTGCGACAACACTTTTAAATCTTGCATCTATGTGTTCAAACAATGAGGACGTCTTCAATCGTAGAGCTATCTCAAAATAAGGAAACCTCTCAGCTTTTCAAGTTCAGTGTTATTCACACTAACCACGGATGTCTTTTTCCTTGCGATTTTTATTTCATATTGTTATATTGCAAGTCACGGTCTCTCAAAATAACGTGTCTTGGTTTCCGCTGTAAATATTGTATGATGGTATTCATATTTTGGTACCGATACAAAATTTGACAGGACAGTCGTACTTTTCATCTGTAGAGTTCTAATACGCAATTCTGGGCTTTTTTTAATCTGTTGCAGAGTGTGTGTCGATTGATGGTTGTGTTGAAAATTTGTTAAAATCTCAAATAGTGCTTTTGTCGGATTATAATTGTTGTAGGAATAAATCTTTTATTTTAATGTTATTAAAAGAACTGGGTGTACTCACACACTCTTTTACTGGAGGCCTATCATATCATACATATCATTTCTGCGCCATCAGTGACTATCCTTCTACATATAATTTAATGGCCTTTTTGGAGAAAATAATGAAAGCCAGAACGAACTAATGCATCATAAAATAACGCGAACTAAGCTTGTTCTGATAGCTTTGCCCATTGTATTTGTATCTTTTTACTTGTGTGAACTGTTATTAAAGCAATGACCAAATTGCTTTTGCAACGAAATTAAAATTGGAAATTTTTGTACTTCATTCTATTTATTTTTTCGTCATGTTTTGCGCTGAAATTCAAGGAACGAATCTTTGGGCTTTATGTGTCACTCTCTGAAGCGCAATACCGGTAACTCAAAGCAACCGTCTTTGTGTTCCGATTGTCACACTCAGTAAGGAACTCGAAGCGTGCGTCTTTGTACAAGCGCGGCTTAGGTGGCAGACCAGGAAGAACCGCCCAAACGAGTAGGCGTCACGAGTTCGGAGGAGCGGTCACCCCGCGGGCCGCGAGGCTCCAAGCAAGTCTCTGTGTTCAGTGTTCCAGCTCAAGCGTGACGAGAGGGTTGTAATACTTGCGTCTCCGTCGCTGGTGCCTCACTCAAGGCTGGCTTGTCTTTCTCAGAAGCACCTAAAAGAAATAACGTGCATGCTCCACTGTCAGTGATAATATCTCATTTCGGTAGATGGCCATGGAAATCAATATAAAAATGTGCTCGCTACAAAGTATCCTGCTTGTGGTTGTATGTTTGCCATATGTCGTCATGTCTAACAAAGGTAAGTCAAGGTTGTCTTCGTTCCCTTCCTACTTGATAACGCTAATTACGGGTTCAGGTTCTTTAGTCATTCCTTCCGTTTCAAATTCTTCACTTTTCGCTCTAATCGTGAACTTGTAAGCGCCAATTACAGCTGCAAATTCAAACTACGCGGCAAATGGGTGATACCTTCGCGTTGATTCATTTCGTCATGTACACCAAAATGCGAGAATTTTGAGGAAGAATTTTGGAAGCTGAGGTTGCGTAGTTAAGTAGGTGGGGAGGTAAGTATTGCCCGGAGAAGGATGAGGTGTGAGCACCATCCGCCTTGCAACGCTGACTGCCCAGTAAGGATCGCTGAACTTTGAAGCGAGCCGTCACCACGCATTCCAGTATGCGCCTCAATTGAACTTCGACAAGCTCTGTTTTTATCTCCTTAAAGTTCAGTTACAAGCGTAGGCAGTGAAGCAACCTTGAATTTTCTTCTCGTTTTGAGCGTCGCAAATCTCAACTCGGGAGCTACTGCCGTGGTTTAGCTCATGGATGTTTGTCCTGAACGATCTTGGGCCTGAGTTTTCAGTGACGTAATGACTAAAATATCCCTAATGGAAGAAATTATATACCTTGCTTTACAATTGAATGCTTTTTTATCGGTTCTAGCTTTCTCTGAAATTGTTTTTCAAGTTCATTTGAATTTTGAAATCGTTAAATTTGGAAAGGCAATAAGAGACCGATATTTTTCAATCATCAGGGTGATCGTACAATTGATACGAATGAGTTCTTTGCAATTTTTTTACGTTATTACACTCTTTCATGCTTCAATTGATTTTAAGTGTTTATTTAACGAATAATTAAAATTGCCCCAGTATGAAGTATATAAATTATGAAGGTAATTTAGTCTAATTATCCAAAGCCTGAAGAAGCTTTCGTTTTATTGGATCTGCAAAAGGGTTTAGTATACATGAGCTAATCGTAGTGTTTGCTACATATTTAAAATTTTCTTGCATTTGGTGTCATGCAAACTTGAACCATAGCACGTTAATTATTCATGATTACGAATAAGCTCTTCCACATAATTTCTCAAAATGAAAATTTGCGGACTTTCAGGAAATTAAAGTTTGCATTCTCATCATATCTGAATATTCAAGTTAATATATGCATCTACAACACTCTTCTTCAATTAGTTTATTTGCTGAAAGATTCTTAAGCTTGTTTCAAACATCGTTAATGTCATTGAAAACGAATCCAAGCGCATGTGAGCATCGTTATGTGCACAGCATTTCATTAGGTGACTCGTCGCTTCCATTTGCAGCAATTGATGAAACAGTTTTTCTTTGCATTTATCGATATGAAGTTTATCCCTTGAAAGGTAAAATTAATTTTGTCTCTATGACACCACAGTTATTAGTTCGGCGGACTGTTTTTTCCTATACTTGTGAATTTACATGTTTTCCTGCAAAGGCTAAAGCAAGTGATAAACACTGAAGTATTCTAGTCCTCATTACCGTTGTAGTTTTTCTGCAAAGGCTAAAGCAAGTGATAAATACTGAAGTATTCTAGTCATCATTACCGTTGTAGTTTTTCTGCAAAGGCTAAAGCAAGTGATAAATACTGAAGTATTCTAGTCCTCATTACCGTTGTAGTTTTTCTGCAAAGGCTAAAGCAAGTGATAAATACTGAAATATTCTAATCCTCTTTAACGTTGCAGTTTTCCTGCAAAGGCTAAAGCAAGTGATAAATACTGAAATATTCTATTCCTCATTAACGTTGCAGTTTTTCTGCAAAGGCTAAAGCAAGTGATAAATACTGAAATATTCTAATCCTCTTTAACGTTGCAGTTTTCCTGCAAAGGCTAAAGCAAGTGATAAATACTGAAATATTCTAGTCCTCATTAACGTTGCAGTTTTTAATTTGAAGTCTCATTTACTCGCAAATCATACGCACTGAGACGATATTTAACTTCGTTTTTTCATGGTTTGACGAACGTATTCGGCTGATAGAGATAATTATCCTTCAAACGAGGTAAAATATATCTGCCAGAGGGGAATTGAGACGCCTGTAACTAGACTGAACAAAATTATGGTAAATTACATACGTATAACTAACGCACTGCACCTTATTAGAAATTCTAGCTCATTGTAAATTATAAGTGTTGTCTTCAAATTGCTGTTTTTGAAACCAGTATTGTTTCAAGCGAGTTGTTTATTAGAATAATTTTTTATTCTTATAAAACACAAGCGTAGTTTGAAGCAGCAGAAAGTAATAAAATGTTTCGATGATCTACCCAAGGATTTTAAAATCAAGAAAAGATATACATTCATCGTTCTAAAATTCAGTGCATCGCAATTTGATGAACAATAAGGTTCACATTCAAGTGATATTTTATCCAACGATTCATGCGCTTATAATCGAGAGATGTGCTAGAGTTTAAAAGAAAAATTTTATCTGCATGAAAACTAATAAAATTTCCACAAACTGAAGCATCTTAAATATTGCACAGTCTCTCTGAGGTGAAGCAAACACATGCAAAGAGAATAATTTGCTACCACAACCATCTTCATCGACTGTATCTACAGTTGGCATTAAGGATAAGTGAACTTCATCAAAACACTAATCCAACTCTGATTATCTCATTTGTACTTATTTACCCGTTCTCCGTTTTTTCCTTTTGTGTTTGATTGATTCATTCCTTGTCACTGTCCACGCTCTTCTTTCTGCAATAAAGGTTAAAATTCAACACCCTGTTTTCATTGATACCATAACGTAAAACATGAAATTTCAACATGCTGTTATGCGTTTTGGTAACCCATTTATGGAAAATGTTTTTAAATTTTTTTTACAAAACCAGCTCGACCTCCCAAGCCGCGGTTGGTGTAGCTTTTGAGAGACAAGCGAGAGCACTACGGACTGCGAACACGACTTTCAATGCGTAACGGCAACATCTCTTCGTTAATTTCCGTTTCCTTGTGATATACTGAAGCCTGTCAACATCCTGTAGATAAAGTGAGACTGTTATAATTTTAATATCTCTAATTGTCATAAGCTAAGTTCAATTTGGCGCTTATGAACAATTAAATTAACTACATACAGTGATTACGAACGCATTCAGTGACTTGGAAACAAGCGTAACTTTGAATTATTTTAGTTTAAAGCAGGGGTTCTTTTTTGTATAAGACGCGTATTTGTTGCCTAAAGTAGCCTCAAAAATACGTTAGAGGCTGCAGCTTTTAGTGTCCGCAGAGAGATTAAAAATTAGGCGTAATATCGAAAGAACGGAAAACGTGCGTAGCAATGTCCTCGATATCCATTTTACGCACGTAAAGGCCAATTTGCAAATCTAAATCTGAAAAATAGCAAATGACCGATTAGTTCTTAAACTTGCTTCATCGCAAAGTAATGCAAAGGGGTATTAGTATGCCTGTTTAAAAAATTTGAAGTTCTTTTTAGAAATAGTAAGAGATTTCATTTAGGAGAGGTAAAATCGGGCCGTGCCTATGAGTTTCTTAAGAGCTTGTACTGAAACTGTAAGAATGATTTCCACATGTTCAAGTGAAATTAATCGGGGTAGAAAAATTCGACAGCAAAATGTAGCCGCATTTGCAACAGACGCCACGGGCAAATTGCGCAACAAAAGCAATTCCTAAGCGTCTACATGATCTTCTTCGTGACTCACAACGCCGCTGCGCAGCATTTTCTATTTTTAATGTTTCGTTTTCTCTGAGTTCACGGATGTTATGGTGTTCTTTGGATAGAATATCTATTCTTAACTTCCACCTTTTCATGTTTTACACATAAGCGTGATGAAGCAAAAAGTTTCTCTCTTAATTTTTATCTGACGCACATCACTTCGTATAAATCAGACCCTCGTTACACGTGTACGAAAATCGCTTCTATGCATCAGTAGAAGCGATGCTATGACTATGAAACGATGCTTATTTCATTTCTTAAGTATTAGTAACTTTGTTCATTAGTTATTCGTCATTAACAATATCGATAAATAACCAGTAGCTTTGATGCCTCCATCTAAAGTAATGAGCAGTAGTGATATCTCTGAAAACTCCATAGATTAGTCTTGCGGTCATGGATCATACGTGAAATGATCACTGGCTGGAATAATAAATTTAAACGACGCTAATGCAATATATTAGAAAAAGCCGTGGCATTTCCAAGATGAACGTTTCTACCGTGGAACAATAGACGGTCAAACAAGCGTCAAGAGATCAGGACTGTGGGGCGACCTTACAATAAAGGCCACGAAGGAAGAGAGACGCCCATGCTGCGTGGGAAGGAGGGGCGTGTGGGAGTGGTCGCGTTATATGCCAAATCTGTGGCCATGGTCGCAGCAGCACACAGAGATGAAAGTGAAGGGGAGACACAGAGAGAGAAACAGAGCTTGGCGGAGTTTGCTCTCTGGCAATGAGCCCAGCAAGCGGTCACTTCAATCATACGCGTGTTGACCTACTCCATCTGGTCCTGCTCTTCGTCCTGCACCTGGTCTTCCTACCTGCATCGTAGCTGCTTCTCTTTTCTGCAGCTGAAGTCAGCCTCCCATCTGCGCTCCAATGGCTTACTGAATCTTCTTCAACGAATGATATATTACAAAAAGTAATATTCCGTTTAACGATAATGTGCAAAATTAAGTGTCTATTTGCGTTGACTTGAAAAAATGAGCTCCTGCGGGATAGGAAATTGAACTAAACTTTCAGTGAACTGTTACAGTGTCGCAAAGCTTCGAGGATTCTAAGATGCTCGAGAACGTTGATGTGCGTCAGAGTTTGTTCGTGAACTACGCCCTAAGAGAACAAAGATCTGAGGTTGCAACAGTAGAAACTTCTCACCTAGTCGTGCGAACATTGGTTTTTACAGTTACACAAAGCTCCATCTGATTTATATTCATCCTATTCATAGTATGACTGACTTTGACGAAACTTTTAGACTCTTGCATAAAATACGACAGAACTTGCAATACGTGCACCGTAATGAGATATTTTGAGAGATTAAAATATTTCCTACATAATAAACAAAGATTAGATAATATCAGTTGTATCGTGTTTCCTAATGAAATAGTTCAAACTCAATCAAGTTTATCATCATAATTCCTTTTATTAACAAATTTTTGGGAGCATCTTTCTGTTTATTTCACAGTTACAGCATGGCCTTCATCATACTCTTTGACTTAGCTTTAACGTTCGTGTGAGTTTATTAATGGAATCTAATTCCTCTTCGTCGCTTCAATAGCTTCCCGAAGGGCTCATGTTATCAAAGTTATGTGGATAGCACTCAGTACTATTATAGCTCGGTAAGGATATGCTTAGTTGGTACGAAACTCTCCTATTTGTGTCATCGGCCCGTGACTCGCCTTTTCAATTTAACATTCATTTGCTTTGTCAAGGTATTGTCTTCTCAGTTTGTATTGCAGGGTCATTGTCACGAAAATATTTACTCGCTTGTTAACTGTATCTACGAGTATTTGAGTGGAGGTTTAGTTATATTGAACGCTCCCACATCCTGTCCAAAAAAATTTTTTGATGCCCTGTCATAGGACGATTTGCATTATACGAGTAGTTAGATCAATTAGGGAGCGATAGAACTGAGCTGAAGCGCTTTTCTTGATGTGTGCAAGTGATACACTCTTTTCTTATGGTCAGATATATTTCCTGGGGGACTATACTACCGGAAAATATTTGGGTATGCCATTTATTTTGTCTGCTTGAGCGAAAAGTGGATGTCAGTCATAAGTGAATTACATTATTCCTCTTTAAAAGTATAATCATCTATAATCATTGACTATGAGAATACTTTTTCCAGATCCGAGAAATTTTGATCGCATTTTCATTTCTATGGTGTGAACAATACAGAGTAAGCAATATCATGTTATACGAGCCCAACGCTGTGTCGTCCAGTCATTTTAATTTGTTACAAAATAGTGTGATAGGTTCACTAGCATGAAGCGAGTCTACTCGCTGTACTCTGGTTCGTTAATCTGGTCAATTGAGTCGGGGTGCAATTATACGAGAATGTAGATCATCCCTTCTCTCTTTTTAACGTGCTCTCTCCCACCGAGAAGCCAATTTGTGTGCGGTTTGCCTGATCCGCAACTCCTCTTGCTGCTAGTAGATGATTCTCGAACGAAGAAAATAATTTTCTGCTCGAACTCCGTTCAAATATCTATTAAATTTTATAAACAGGCCATTGCACACCGTAATTGGTCTACTTTTTTAGGCTAACGTATGGTCTAAAAACGAGCACTGAGGCAACCTCTAACTCCACTGAAGATGCAACAGCTGTCAGAGACCAGGAAATGCTCCTTGGCCACAAAAAAAACTCACAACCTGTTTCTCGCTTCAATTTGCGGTGGGCTGAAGGCTGGACAGCTACGTGGGATCGTACACCCGGCAGGTCAAGTTGTTTCAGTGTCTCAAGTGTTCTATTGTTTCTTTTCCATTCGAACTGAATATATGATTAACTCTTTTTGCTGTAAAAGTTAGGTGTGCTTAATTAACGTGTTTTACCATTTATTTTCAGCTTATGGATGAACATTTGACTCGAATTTATATAACTAGCAATATATGCTTTGACAGAGATATATGCAACCACTTCGTCGTAGCGTGTCATCAACGAGTCTGAAACCCAGTTTTTGTTGCATGATATCTTATTATCTTGTTAAAAAAAATTTCAATACTATCTCAAACAAAATGTTACAGTTTGTGCGTAAGTGAGCAGAACGTGTTTATCACGACGAGCATTTCTATTTCAAGCACTGACGGAAACGGTGTCGCTGCTTCCGGGAATATTTAGTCCAGCGGTTTGTGTTCATTTTCGCCATTAGAAATTTGCACTTCGTGTATAACATTGAGATGGGGAGCATTACCAAGCGCAGACGGTGTGGTGAGGGTCACAAAGCAACTGGAGTGAGCGAATGTTTACGGCGGCGGTTCAGGAAACTTCAATGCAGCTTAAGTACCGATCTTTTGTTTCGCTACAATTGACGTGAGAATCTTGACTTAGTACTTGAGGACGAGATGGGAGGAGCATTGTAAATCATCGTGTTAATTTAAATTCATGAACAAGTGCAAACTTAAATTCATCTGACTTTCCGTAAAAACTTTTATAACAAAAAATCGTAATTTAAAACGTTTTGATTCTGGCACGCTGCGTAGCCAAGCGGACAGGAGAACTTACAATACCAGCTGTTCGCTACGACGTCTTAGAATGTTTTGATTATTAATTACTAAAATTATTTTAGATAGATAAAGGTTTTTAGTTCACCATTGATGATGATTGAGAACGAGTAAGTACGTTTTTGCATTTTTATAAACGTTTCAAATATTTTCATCAGATATCCACCTTGCCGCTCTTGTTATATGTATTTTAAAGCTCTCTGAGTTCCTTTAATTTCAGATTTGAGTCACATTTGAGAATTAATCATGTTTAATTTGTGTGATATTTACGCTTACTGCCCGTTGCATTTTTTAGCGCATAAATATTGAGAGAATGAAAAACCTGTCAAGCTAATGTGGTCGAGTCATTAGCTATTAACTACTGTGAGAGCTGTAGATTTTGCGTACAGAAACAATTTACCAAATTGTTAAGGAATTGGATGCAACTTGAAATGCTTAGCCAATAACTCCGTTATTTAAGGAAAATTACAGTGCATCCTTCTATTCGGCAAGCGCATAAAATGTATTGTTGGTGAGGATAAGCAGAAGAAGAGCATTATTTTTATTAAGTTAGATGTTTCTTCTGAATATTTGTATCTTATTGTTTTTAATTTATCCAGAAATGTTAACACAAAAGCAGCTGAGCAATTCAAAAATGCACTGATAATATTTTTTGCTTGTACGTCATCAAAGAATTATTATCTCAATATGCACTCCCCAGGTCACAGTTCAATTAAGGGTTATTTCTTATTCTCAAGGCTTCTGAAAAAAACGCATACCGCCATTATCTCAATATGAGGTTCACGTTTGGTTGACCGATAAAACTTCTCAGTAATGAGCCTTCTTGCTGAGCACTTATCAGCAGGTTCATGGAAAGGTTACGTAGAGCAAGAAATAATGAGCATTTGAAACTAGGTATGATACATTCTGGCATGAGGCTGATACAAGATGAAGTTACATGACGCATCAATTCTCAAAGCGAGCTTAGATGGGTAGAAGCGAGTAACCGACTTCCATCGAGTTTCGGTACGTGTTTCTTCCAACTTTAATTTATAATTTAACTTTTCTCGGAGGCGAATCATCTTGGTATCTAAAATATTATTTGACGAACTGTTGAGCTGTGTGTTATTATCTCACTCGATTCCCTTGTTAAAATTTATTTTGAAACCAGCATGTATTTTTTGTTTATCATTATCACAGTGTAGTGTTGGCAGGAAGTTGTGAAACATTGTACGAGTAGCTCAATACAAACCGGTGCGGGAAGTGCAGGAATTAGTTCTCTCTGTCACGTACGAGAAAGGTTCTTCTAATAACTAGAGATCATGATCTAGTTTCACAAGTATCGGTCACTTTTACCTCACCTTGTCGTAACACTGCTCCAAAAACTGCATCATCTTAATATAATTCAAACTGCCAGGATCGTAAGGTTTTCAAATTTGTAAAATTTATTTTCTAAACTTTCCGTCGTGAAGGCATTTGCGCTCATTGAATTTTCAAATTCAGCAGCAATTTCTTCCCTATACTCTCCTTTTTTCCTCTCAGAGCGTTA
Organism: Morinoia aosen; assembly: GCA_030386875.1. Classification (NCBI taxonomy): domain Eukaryota; kingdom Metazoa; phylum Arthropoda; class Malacostraca; order Amphipoda; family Talitridae; genus Morinoia; species Morinoia aosen. The sequence goes on from CM059563.1 coordinate 12,368,568, forward strand.
GAATGCAACAGCTTGTCAGCGCCTACCACGAGGTCTTCAGCCCCTGCAGGTCATCTTTAGAGCCAACGACGACGATTCTGACGATTTTTGTCTCCAGCCATGTACTTTGGTGACTCTAGAGCTCTCGATTAGATGTATCTTTGTGCTTGACACTTCCAAAATAGTGTGAAGTTTGTTTCAACAGTCCTCTTTACAGTACAAACATAAAGATCCTCTAGTTGTGCAAGCACCATACTCCTATAGCTGAGGAAATATCCTACTTCTGCTGCAAAGCAAACATCTTGCTTCTGATGCAATGCAAGTATCTTGCTTTTGTAGTGCAGCAAGTATACTGTCTCTGCTGTTAAGCAATCACTCTGCCCACATCGCAGTCTTCCAAGGCCCTCGCTATGCGGCTAAGTACACAGAAGCAACGTGAGGGGAAGTGAGACATGCTTTAAACTCGGTTTCCCTACTAATTTTTTACTCTAATCTTGATTATGGACTGAATAGAGGTTCATGTGCTTCGGATTTGTGGGACTACATGTCTTAGGTTGCAAACAATTTTGTAATTCGTTTCTCAAATTTATGATACATCAATGATTTATGTTTTTATTTGATTAATTAGAATGCTTTCCCAAAAAAATAATTTTTCTTATGTATACTTCAAAGAAATACAAAAAGAAAATAAATAGAACGCTTCATAATGCTTTTATCATGAACTACCTCCTCGCTAATAGCAAGAATAACAGTTTTCTAAATGTTGCTCGACAATGCTCCATACCCATCAGCACTACCACGGTTTAGGTGCAGAGATTTGAATACAGGATTTCATTATGTCATGATTTGGGAGCTTTAGGTTTTGATTGCATTTATTAAAAAGTAGTAAAAAGTTTAGCTACCGTAGTTGTTAGACTCACTCTCGTCGGAGGAATGTCGCCGTGCTACTGAAGTGGGCAAGAGAAAACCTAGCCAACGAGATCTGCATACCTACATCTGAGTCTCTTTACAGTCAAGCAAATATTTCATCAATTAGGCGAAAGTTGTTGGGGAGCCGCTCTCATCTGAGTATCGTAAAATACCGTACAGTAATCGAGCAGAGCTGGGCACCTTGCAGTGAGTGGATATGTTCGTCATAGAGTAGAATGGCCATTTCAAATTTGATGGATGCTCCATGGACAGGCGTCACATTCTTGGATCTATTTTAATAGTATTGCAGAGAATTAATAATATAATTATATATGTGATAATGGAATATTTATAATTATATTTTGTGTGTAATTTGTCGACAATAAATTACATATATCAGGGAAAAAATCAGCTAGCTTCTCTCATCAATTATACAGTCTCTTCATTTAACGGGAGACGTGTTTGCTTCAGCTTTATAACATCAAAAACATTTATGCTGCCACAAGTCCGTTGGGAGAATATTATAAGACGTCGCATTACGATGAAGAAGTCACATCAAAAAAATGTCTGAGAACATTGAAAATTACACAAACCTGACAGTAGTAACGATATTATTAGGGTGTTTAAATACACAACTTACCAGTGTGCTGTCAAGCCTCATTATAGAGATGATCGTGTGTTCTTCACGCGGTGTAATGAAAGCCGACCCAGAAATCTGTTGACGAGGAACACGAGCGAGAACGACTGCTTATCCAACATGCTTGAACAATGAGTGGAATAATGACTCTCCCAACCATTCTTTGAGATAACGGCGCCAGCGAAGAGTTCCTCAATAAGGATAAGGCAAACTTGTTTCCTGTAAGTCATGCAGCAGAAGCAGTCTTTCCGACCGCGAGGGAAAAACTGGATATGAAGTCATGTCATGATGTGATGCGGTCGTTGCACTCCATGATAAGCCAAAATATATTATTTTCCAAGAATATGCTTCGTCTGCTGTTTTTCGAAACCCCTATCAATTCAATGTGAACCATTCACTTCACAGTTGAGTAAAGTTGCTACTATCTTGTTTTGTAACTTTGTTTTTATTATATATTTCTTTAAATTATTAAATTGTTTTTTATTATTTCTATTCCCGACAGGTTTTCTTGCGTTTTGTTGTAAATAATACCTTTTGAATTTCGGAAAATTCATATTCTGTAGCGGTAGTTTTTACCTTGCAAGTCATAGAGTCAACTCCACAAGCACGGGTTTTTCACTACAAAACAAATATTTCATCACTTGGTCAGCATTTCTTAGCTTCGAATTAACACATTTTAAATCATCGTCGATTGAAAATATTCGAGTGAGAAGTATCTGTAGGAAGATAATTTACTAGGACTTTATATGGTTCACGTGTACTAACTTGCGTTGGAACAATTTCTAGATGATATGTGAGTGTCAGCTAGGTGTATCTAGCAAATGTTTAACTCGCATTCAAGTGAGAAGCTTGAGGCAGCGACGGCCAAATATTGTCATGTAACGGAAGGGCGGCACGAAGCGGTCGCCAACGCGCTCGTATGCTCGTAATGCGCGAGGACCGTTGCTTTTCAGCTTCCGTTACCTCTCGGACGCCGGATCTCGGCAGAAAACAAAAATGCCTCCAGGTCTTGCTCCTCTGCCATCCATCAACTGCTGATCACAGTTTCTTGTCTGTAGGCATTTTTTGTCTCGTAGACACCGAGGAATGCTATGCACGCACCGTCACGCATCGCTGACAAAATGAGAGTATTTTGGTGCGCTGGACGTGCGATTCCTACGCACGTGAGGCAAAAAACTCTGCGCTGAAACTTGGACACACTCGAAGAGGAAAGTATTCTCACGCTTCCGTGAAACTTTATTTCATTTTCAGCGAATAATAGCACTAATATTTGAATATAAATGCACGTACTACAAGCCTTTGAAAGGTCTTTGGCACTGCGAAGTGTTTATGCGCTGCCTATTATTTTCAATAACTTCTCACCATCCTGGTAGCGTGTCCCGTTGGGGCTTGAGGTCTTGTACCATTTTTACCGTGGTATGTAATCATAAAGCAAATAAGCTCTCATAAGCTAATTCAATGCCAGCAATTGTAGTTCGGTTTTATTGAAGCTTACAAAAAATGTTGTGATAGTATGCTTCTTAAAGACTAATTCGCAGGTTACTCTTTGGGGAATATGAAATCCCATGAACCGAATCGTGGAGAACATCTTTGGTTCTTGCAGTATGTGATATTTGGACAACACTTACTACGATAAATAGTTCTATCTCCATTTTGGGGCTTATTAATAACGCGTCATCGTGAGTAGTCTTCGTAGACGTGGCCTTTTTCGTGTCATTGTTAGAACTTTTTATTGAAAATTAAGCAAATATTGCAAATGTACTCGTATGTTACGGGGCTGCATTCACAATAATATGATAAAATAACTTAATTCATTCAGATTATTTATCGTTAAAGCTTTAATTCTTTTTGAAATTCGTTCTGCAATTTCTCTCGGTGAATTTGAATATCATGATTTGAGGTGCCGTCATGATTACGAACAGTTGCTTTGGCCTGTCCTTCCTCCAAGTTCGAGGTCACTGCGTGCGTGCTGAGGCGGGTTTCCATCCCACGAGGTCTCATCGCTAGCTCTTGACCGTACAGACTGAATTTAGAAAGGAGATAAAAATTCCGCTCGATGAACGGGAGATTCCTAGCATCACCTGAGCTGCTCTAACTTTTATTATGTCAACATCAATCTCGAATTTTAGCACAACTAGGTTAGTATCGTAGCCTAACAAAATGTATAATTTCAATATACGAATTCAGGGGCCAGTGTTCTTCGAGTTTTAGATGAGCGCTAACATTGAATATAAGAATTTTCAAGACTTTGTTCCTTTCAGTTCTTGCATGGTTAACTCTGTGTAGAAAACGGACATGTGTGACCTGCTCATAACTGTTCGTTATCCGCATTGCGCTGCGAGGCCAGGGCCGACAACTGTTTAGCGAATTATTGCCAGCCACTCGCCTTGCTATCCGTCCAGCTGCCGCTCACACGGTTGGCTCTCAGGTCTTTTAAAGTTGACGCTCTCTCGCGCTGGAAAGGTACAAATATCCACATTTTAAGACGCGGCGGCAGTCGTGGGAACACACACAATTTAAACAATTTAAACAATTTAAACAATTTAAACAATTTATTTACCACAGGAGATACAGAGGTAGGTGATACAGAGGTAGAGTTTTACTTAAGTCTAGTACAATGGTCAAATTTGAGTATAGCTACCTGTGGGCCCGAATAAGTTCAGCGACTTCTAGGGCATCCTACCATCACGCTATTCTAGGGTGTACAAAAGTTTAACCTAGTTCACTTAACCTAGTTTCGCATTAGACTGATCATTGAGATGATTAACTCGATATTTTACAAGTCGGCTATATTTAACAGTATGTTCGATAAAACGATTCAAGAGCAGAGAGAAGATTGGTTATGGTACACAAGGCAAGTTACATTATGACATTATCATTAGTTACATGTAGGAGGCAAGATTTCGACACGGTGATCTTACACTACTAGTATTCTGATAGGAAGTGAGACTCAAGATGTCTTTTGAATACTTTGTACGAATTACATTCACGGATCTCTGCAGGTATAGAGTTCCAAGTTTTGGCTCCAACGAAGAGAATACTGTGTTGCGACCTGGCCTTTGAATAATAAGGAAGCATGAATTTACTTCTATTTCGGGTTAAATGGTCGTGATGACCAGTTTGCGCAGTCAATAATTGTCTTAGGCTATTGTCGCCATCATTTCTTAATGTTTTGTAAATGAAATTACAGATGGAGATTTTGTATAGATCCGAAAGTTTAAGTATTTGTAAATTTTTGAAAGAATCATTTGTGTGAGCATTATATTCTAGGTTCTTTACCGCTCTGACAGCCCTTTTCTGCAGAGTAAAAATTTTGTTGGTTTTATTTTTATCAGTTCCGTGCCATGCTTCTATTCCGTATTGCAAGTATGGAGAAATGAGCGTTCGGTAGAGCATTTGTAAAGCTGTTTCAGGCAGAAAATTTTTAACTTTATTTAGGATTCCGATGGATTTTGATAATTTAGAACTAATATGAGTGATGTGCTCTTTGAAGGTCAGATGTTTATCTATTATGATGCCCAGAAACTTACATGAGTTGGTTTCTTCGATTTCACCTTCGCCAATTTTAATGCATGGGAGAGATACATCTTTCTTGTATGAGAAAGTAATATAATTTGTTTTATCGATATTTAGGCTTATTTTATTAGCTTTGAGCCACGATGAAACCTTGTGAAGTTCAGTATTTATACTCTCCACAATCATAGCAGGATTTTGGTTCGGAAGGACCGCAGAAAGCGTACTGTCATCGGCAAAAAGTATGAATTTGAAGAATGATGTAGATTTTACAATATCATTGATAAAAATCAGAAACAAGAGAGGCCCGAGAACAGATCCTTGTGGAACTCCATGGCTAATTGTCTGTGGGTCTGATTTTGCGTCGTCAATGACAACGTATTGTTTCCGATTTGTTAGGTATGATCTGAACCAATCATGGGCAATCCCTCGAATGCCATAACAGTGTAGTTTCGATAATAGTATTTTATGGTCCACACAATCAAATGCTTTTCGGAAGTCAAGAAATACAGAGAAGACAGGCTTTCCTTCATCTATATTAGAATAGAGGAATTGTAAATGATTTAATATAGCCTGTGTTGTTGATTTTTTAGAGCGAAAACCGTATTGTTTATCGTAAAGAAATGATTTTTGTTCAAAATAAGAGTACACTTTTTTATACACAATCTTTTCGAATACTTTGCTAATAATTGGTAGAATGGAGATAGGTCGATAATTGTTTACACAGGTTTTTTCACCACTTTTAAAGATAGGGGTTACTCTAGCAACTTTGAGGGAGTTCGGGAAAGTGCCTAGTAAGAGAGACTGGTTAATAATATTTGATATCAGTGGGGCTACAATGTCAGCAATAACTTTAAGTACTTTAGTCGGAAACGTTTGTAACCCACTCGATTTATTTTTCATGTTGTTTATGCACGTAATTACATCGGAGGAGTTTGTAGGCGTAAAGAAAAAGGAGTTGGGTTCTCGAATATGATCCATAAATTCCAGGTGATCAGTAGGTTCACTTGGAATACCATCAGCTATTGTTTTCCCTACGTTTACGAAGAAGTTGTTAAAGAGATTAGCAATTTCTTTCTTCTCATGATATTTTACATTATCTTGAACAACATATTCAATTTTCTTTTTATCGGCATTATTCGGTTTACAGCAGGAGTTAAGGAGATGCCAAATCTTTTTAACGTCAGTTTTGAATTGAGTAAACTTGAGCGTAAAGTAGTTCTTTTTTGATGTTCTTATCTGGTTTGTTACATAGTTTCTAAATCGGTTATATGTTTCTCTAGATATTCGTCCTTCGCAAAGGAGGGCTAGGTACGCTTGACGTTTCTTTATATTTATCACCATCGATTACTGTCAGTGACCACTGAAGCAATTAATTCTTGGGATAAAATTACAAATTAGGTTGCGCACACTATGCTGCCAAGCACACTAATGATCGTTCGTAAGTTTAGGACCAGCTGAAAAAGTTTATTTTTCAGTTTTTAAAAGTCACTATAACCCTAGATTCGAGTATCAATACCGGAATGAGTACAAAAAATTACACTAAAGGGCCTAATTTTACTGTGAAATTGAAAATGACTTTATTAAAGGAATCGGAACATGTACAACCTCGAATCAAAAAATAGTTAAATAGAAACTTACGTTCATGATCATGACTGGTCGAGCTCGAGTAATTTGTCTTGTGTAAATGTGCATGAAACCTCTGTAGAAGAAACTTAGAAAGGGGACAGGTAATTTTTAAAACTATACCCAACCCATAGTACGTTTTCACACTCAACACAGAGGAATGTGGTAATAATATTTCTGAAAAACTATTTGTTGTAATATTAATTCTGCAATCCTATTGAAAAGATTTCAAGTACGCACACCTTTTCTCTTTCGTACCTTCTCTATACCTGACATGTTTAACCGAGTTATTCCAAGCATGCTTCACAATCACATACCTTCTCATCCACCCTTTTAATTCCTCTCGCTTATGCATTTAGACCCAAAGTCTGCTTTAAAATTATGCAAAAAGGTTCGACTACTAACACATTTATGCAATCTTTCACCCAGAATTGTAACTTTTATGCCTGGATTTGTATGATAATTTAAATTTACTTTACGTAGTTTCAATCATGTTTTATTGATATTTATGATTCATCCACAAACTATTCATGTTCAGTATTGCTCTACGGAAAAGACCAGTAAAAGCACTGCTGTGGAATAAAGTTCACTTATTTGCATTTGCAAAGTTAATAGTCTTGGTTTCTTATCGTGCTAAGGTGACTCGACTGTTTCAGGACTGAATTAATCAGACAGATGCTGGAACTACCTCCCTGTAAAGGCTTGGATTTGAAGTCATCAACAGAGCGATCTTTCCGATTCAGTAATTTCTTGGAGGATTAATATTTGATCGCCAAACTGGTACTCTGAACTGAAACCGTTGGCTAACTGAATCCGAGATGAACTGTGAGGTGAAATTCCAGACGCTACCACAGCACAGCCGCTGCTTGACCCACGCGACCAGTTTGCTGATTTGTTGGAAATATTTGGCTTTGGCCCAACACAGAACGGACTTCATAAGTTTTTAGATCAGCGTTACGCACTGATGCAGGCACAGGTATTGTACAAATTTAATGTACAGAGAACACTGTACCATGCAGATTTTACAAGATAGTTTCCCATTTTTGTTTTACGTACAGCTTGAGAGCACTTAGCTCATGTGGGTAAATCATTAATAGGGTAAGTACTGTCTAATCGACAAAATGAATAAATGGAAAAATACATCGCAAAAATAACATAGTCATATTCTATAACATAGCATGTTTGCATCCTCTACTTTCATATCATTGCACTTCCCTCTGGTTTAGTTATCTCGCGTCCGTATTCCCGGCTTCCAAAAGGATAAATCACATGCGCACATTTAGATTCCTACCGCATAGCTGACGTGCACTTTGAGCGGTCAGAGAAGCAGCTGGCTCCAGCTCTCCGTCCTGCCAGTGACCCCTCACGACAGCGGCGGCTGTGCCTTCCTTCGCAGAAGTGGCCAGTTTTACAACGCGACAGACGCACATGCTCAGCATTCATGCCAGTTGTGTCCCACCTTCAATGTTTCTTGTGGGGCCTTTGTTTGAGATATTATTAGGGTGGTCAAATGCACTACTTCAATCGTTGCTACTCTCAAGTTTTTGTAATTTTCAGTGCTCTCAGATTGTTTTTTGGTGTAACTTCTTCATCGTAATGCGACGTTTATTTAATAATATTCTCACACCGGCATTAGGATTTTTGACGATAAAGCTGAAGCAAACATCTCTTCCGTAAAATAAAGAGTCTGCATTATTGATGAGAAAAATCGCATGTGTACCTGAATCCATCTAACACAAAAGCTGCGGTACGTTGGTATGCTAGTCATGAAAACAACATTGCTTTTGGTAGCGTCATCGTTGCAATCATGATTTTTTGTTACTAATTTCGAAAAAAATTAACTTTTGTATTTATGGATTGAAGGGTTTTTAAAAAAACGATTTCCTACTTAATTTAGCGCTTGAAGCCTACTTGTTGACTCCAGACGAGCTCGTGAACATCCCAGCACCTCTTGCAAACTTGGTTGATATCAGTAAACGTCAGGTTGACTGTGGTGTCTAGTCACTCACAGCTTTTGAAAATCTCCTGACGTGTCACCTTCTTATGACGACAATACCGCTCTAAGATATCGTGATGTCGCTTAGACAATAACCCGAAATCCATAATTCCATAGCGTTTCTATCGCACCAGCCAAATAACGTTCTACAAATCTATTATTTTTGGCAGTGCTAGCTAAACAACGTTGACATCACATAAATGCAATTTTGTTGCTATTTCCCATTAAAAACCTCGCTATCGTGCTCCCCATGTCACGTAATGTATCATCGTAATAAATTTTCGAAGCACAAACTAAATAATGTAAATGTCACATAATGCTCTTCGTTGAATATTTTCAACAACGCTCGCTAAAACAATCCTGCAATGAGATCCGCTCAACACAAAAGTAGGTTTGCTCTTACCATGCAAGCGTCGCAACATTGACCAACAAATACTGTTAAAATTTATCCTGAAAAGAACGTTACATCTAAGTCTTTCATTTACTGTACAAATGGGTTTATAAATAACATCACACTAAAATTTAATGAATACACTCAGAATGACCCTCCTGTGAAATAAATTATAATTAATGTTTAAAATAAAGCGCTGCTGTCCCGCACGATCGCAGTTAAATACAGTTATAACAGCACCCTTTAGTTGATGGCACTGTCAAAGTAATAAATCGGATACGTTGCGGTAAAATTCTGGAAGGAATGCGTCAGTAACACCCTCCATGCAAGCAGCTCTAAAATAGCACTCAAAATTCATCATTACTCTAGTACGCTCTACGCAACACTGCAATATTACCCATAAACCAACACTGCAATAACACCCAACCAGGAACATTACGAAAGCACCCATCAAAGAACCCCACAGTAACACCCAGCATGTTTCACACAAAGCAACGCCAAAAAACACCTACGGAACAACGCTACAACAACATCCAACAAGAATAGTAACGCTACAATATCGCTCTCCAAGTTTTGTTTTAATAACACGATAAGGGACGCTGCGAGAAATCCCAGCAAGCAGCGCTTTAGTAACCTAAACCAAGCTAAGCTGCAATAAATCACTATGAGTGACGCCACAGTAAATCCTAAGCTACTGTTCTTACAGTAACATCATCAAAGATAAGTTACTACTCTCACTTACTATAGCTACAATGACATTCACCAAGGAACGCTTTAATAACAACCGCTAGGAAAACGTTACAAAAATACACATCAAGCAACGCTGCAGTAACACCTACCAAATAAAGCAACACTAACATTCACTAAGTAATACTATGATAACACATATCAAATAAAGCTACACTAGCATTCACTAAGTGCTATCATAATACCCATTCAGTGAAGCTACACTAACATTCACTAAGTAATACTATAACAACACCCAGCCAGTAAAGTTACACTAACATTCACTAAGTACTATCATAACACTCAGCCAATAAAGCTACACTAACATTCACTAAGTGCTATCATAACACCCAGGAAAGAAGTGACGCTTACCAAGGCCCGCCCTCCGGTGACTTTCATCGCAAGGTGAGGGACGTCACAGCCCGTATTGCTGTCCAACTTCCGCCCCGCTAGTGACCGTCCGTGATGCCGAATGAAGGGCTCTTACTTTCACGCCATCAAATGTGGTGACAGTCACTCACGAGTGCTGCTCCGACTAACTGGGAAAGTTTGAATGTCCTTTGTTTAATTTTTATTGAGGCCTTCAGATGCACTTGGAAACAATTATGGTTTCACTGAATGTTAAAAGTTTTCATCTTTTGAAAACTCGCTAATGTAACCATTTCAACTGCAGTTAGACGTACCCTCGAATAATACAGCCGATTTTCGTTTTAAAATGCTAATATGGGTCATTCAAGTAGCTGGAGTGAGACGATTTGTTAATTAGCAAATAATTTACATTTTTTGTGAGGCGAAAATTACAACTGAGGCCATTCTCAGAAGGGTGAGATCGTGGGCACGGTGCTTAGCTCAGAATTACTTTGTCATGCAGAGCCACGTACGTTTAGAAAGTAACATTTTACACACAAAATGAACTAGTTATGAGAGAACGTGCGCTGGGAAATTATCGAGCATGAAAGTAAGTGTGCGGTAGTTGCAGCCCTGAGGCGCCTTCAAGCCTCTCGTTTGGGTCGCGAAAATAGCCAGAAAATTGGTTAATTTCTCTGACTCAGCTCTAGAATTGCTTAATTAGTGTATCATTTTACAATCTCTCCTTCTTTGATTCATTGCACGTGTTTCTAAACTTGCTAATTAAAAACATTGCAGTGTTTGACAGTGTTTGACACCATGCAGTGTTTGACAGTCTCTGTTACGTTGAGTTGAGCTAGGACTGATCAATTGATCTATTAAAGGCCACCGTTAGCCTTCTCTGAAAAAAAGTCATAATTACTAGTGATATCATTATTCACCACAAATGAACGAACTTATTTTAAGGGAGCACAAAATTGAGCACCTGGGAAGTTCATTTACGCTGATTACCTCGGTGATAGCTAAACAATCGGTCTCAAGAGTCTGGAACGCGCTAAGAGAGATTCTTATTTTCAGGAATGCTTTGAAGAAGATAGTGATTCGGGGTTTGATAAGAACAAAGAACTTTGTGAGGAATAGATGAATGTTAGTTTTTTCAGAGAAGTATATAGTAGTTATGTGCATTTTCTCGTATGCACTCTAAAGGTATTGCTACTTTCTGAGCAGCATGACGCATCTCCTGTTATTCGCATATCCATAGAAACAACACTTGGGGAAATTCGTTTTCGATTTAGTTCATCTGATGGCAAGCTTTGTTTATTCGTCTTTCCCTTTTGTTCCCGCTCAAGGCGAGGCCAGCGCATCTTGCGCAACTGTCTTCGTTTCTGTTTTTCTCTTCATGTTTTACCTTTTTTACTTTTTGCATCACTGGAATGCCCGCGATACTCTATTTTGATGGCTGTAGCGGCCTGTGCTTGCAGAGACGCAAAAACTTCGCTCACACCTCTCAGCTCTCGATTGTTTTTGACAATTTCATCATGGTTATCGCCTATTTTAATTTATAAAGCTGTAATTCACAAATGTCATGAAAACGAACGTAATAATTATTTTTATTGTTTCTTATATTTTCCATTTATAACGATAACATGACGGGACGCTCTTCCGTCATCACTGTCATCATTAACTTCGTTATTTTCCCGAACTTATTTAGTGCTACTGACTTAAACATATACTGAATGCTATCAGCATTCTTTAGGCTTTCCCTTTCTCCTTGACATTCTCACTACACGTGATCGCTGCATCACCTTAACTGGAACATGCCTCACAAGTATTTCCGATACTTCTCCTACCCGCGTCATCCTTCCAAATTTTATCCTTCTCACAAGCCCGCTCTAAGATTTTTGGTCGACACGCTTTGCGGCGTCGCAATGGCAGTAGAGTCGTTATATAATATAATTACGGTTAAGATATACGAGTTGTTTCACTATTAAAAGCGTGAAGACTACTCTTATGTGAATGTTAAGAATGATGTAGCGGTGTGATTTGTGAACCGAACTTTATCCTGCCTATAGTTTATGAGAGTATAAACGTCACTTGCATTTTATTTATGAGCTCTTTGCTATCATTGCCATTTTTTGCTGGGATTTTCATCAGGGATGCTAGAAATACATATTTTCTATCGTTTTCTAATTTGTCATTATTTTCTCTGTCGTTTAAAGGTAAAACATGAGCAAATTATTAATCAATTAGTCTGATTGGAGTGTAGGAATGAATTGTACATGTTAGCAGGAAATTTCACCTCCAATGCAGTTGTTTCTAGCATGTACCACTTAGAACTGAAACAAGCTGCCAATAATTCCCTTCACTCAACAAAATCGCGTGGTGCAATCAAGGTTCTGAGAATACTGAATCTGATTTGTCTCTGATAAAAAACATTGAGCTTTTCTGCGAAACTTCTGATCCTCTATAATTGAAGTGTGTACATTATACTGCAGCATGAAAACGTTCTGTAGGAGTCATTTGTGATTTGAATTATATCATAGATTATCGATTCTATATGAATGACCTTCTATTGTTCGAACAACAAAGCTCACATGCACGAGCTATATCTCATCAATTTGAGCTGGATCAGAGTGCTAAAGTGGGGTGTGTAGATTGGCCGATAACTTGCTTCTCTATTTTATATATGATTCTAGGGCGTTTTTTCTTACTGTGTGAGCTGCTACTTCTTGCCTGGAACATGTTAATACTTTATAATACCTCTATTTTTTCCCTTATACTCAATCAACATTCTCTTCAATTTTTCTCAAGGTGTATAACTGTCAGCGGGGCTTCGTAAGGAACTTGTGTAACTTTTTCTCGAGGAGTAACGCATAGTTTAAAACCCTTCCTAAAATTAAGTTCAAAGACTGTAATTAAGAAAGTGATCCAAAAAAAATTTTGTTATCTAATAAGTTGGCAAAAGCAGACACAGCTGAACAGTCTTTCCAGCCCATTTCCAGCCTATGACTTCACTTTTATAACCACTCTGTTCGTTAGTCATATATCTTCTCTGTGGTTGTAAAAATACGAAAACTTGATTCTATGGAACATCTCTGAAGTATTTAATTATATATTTTTTTAATATGAACAAAACATTTATAATTCAACACGAACAAAACGTAAATTGGATTCTAAGAATAATTCCAGAACATGAGTTGAATTTCTTGCTATATTCTTACACAGAAATAATTAACCTCTATTTTCCTTTGTGTTCACCCGTCGCGCGATGATGTCAGTCTCTGTATTTGTGTATTTGTAAGTCCTCTCCTGAATCGTGCTGTCTTCGCTAGCCTTGACAGATCTCAGGGAGGTGAGGCGGCCTTGATGCGCTGTTTGATGCAGACCCAACTCAATGTTCCTTCCTAATAATGAGAAGCAGAGCTGCTCCCTTGAGGCTAAAGAACTACTTCATGCGTCCCTTCCATTAGGAACAATTGCCCTCATCCGGAATCGCTGACGTTCTCAACTTCTGCGCGAGTAACAGCCTCCGACGTGGAAAAGTACTGGTTTTATTTCGATATTTATCATACTTGAAAAATATAAAAGGGCGAGATACTTAATATACTTCCAATTACGCGGCAGATTTGCTTTTAACTTTAATGATAGTGGCAACGAACGACGTCGTCACTGTTTTCTGACTACCTTCGAAGCTACTCTTATAGGATCGTTTCTGTAATTGTGCAACAGGAACAAACCCTAACGGGAATTGATCGTAGGGTTTCTTGGAGCTCATCTCAGAAGCTCAGAATTCCTGAGCTTCTCTCGAAAATAATCAGAATTGTGCACTCTTAGCTTTCTGCAGAAACTTAGCATTCCTAGACATACCTGACTCGTCATTATAAATAGCCTCCCTCGTTATCATTTAAGCGCTAATTTAGATTCTGACTGAGGTGTTTTGAAATTCACTCTACATTATTTATATCTCACTTTCGCTCATGTAAAGGAGGCCAGCCACACTACTCTTGACTTCTAGCATCTCCAATGTTCTCTTCACTGATATGAAATCTGCACCTCTGGTCTGCTTGCTACAATGTCTCGTATATCACTCCTATCAGAGATCATTCAAGAAAACCATTTTAATCGTGTTTCAAATAGACCATAAATAATGGTGGAAGAATCTTACTCTTCAGCTGAAAGTATTGATTCACACAACGCTCTACTCTTCCTAGCAAGGGGAACATGTAATCCCCTAAGCACATGTTTCTATGTTATGTTTGAATAGTAACAATCTAATCTGGGAAAAAAGTGTGGACTTCGATAATTTTCTGAATACCACAAAAACATACCTTCAAATGCTTATACAAGGTCAAGGATTTAACTCATTTTTATCACTTAACGCTTTCTTTTACTCCGTTGCAAGCCTTCTGTTTTCATCACCTGTCATAGTCTGGGAAAATTGAGCCCTTAGTGATTATAAATTATTGTGCTGTCTTTATTAGAGATTGATTTAAATTGTTACGAGTGGTAATCAATGAATGAATTACAAAATATTTCGTGTTTATTTAATGTATTCAATTGGTGGCTAAGTCGCCCGGAATATGCCTTGCTGTGAATGTCTGAATTTACCGAACTTATGTGGAGTTTTTTCTACGGGGAGTTCAGGCCTGACGCTCCTGTATAATCAACTTGTAAACCACGAGAATGGAATAGGTGAACTGCTTCTTATTCTGCATGAACCTCTAATTTCTAAAATAGGAGTGATCTTAAAAGTTTCTACCTTGTTTAATCTAAGATTCACAGTTCAATCTCCTTAAACATCATTTAAAAAAATTTTTAGTTGTTCAAATGATTACTCACCTTATACATAGTACATGGATTATGTTTTTCATCAAATAAACATTCCTGTTAGTTAATTATTCTCATTAGCTTACCGAATGCATAGTACAGTCAATATTACTTTATTACATGAACGAAATATTAAACAATATCTGGATTGATTTTCGTTTGTAAAATCTAAAGCGCTTCCTCACATTCTTGAGTGAATTATCCAGCAATTTTGTCAACTGATCTACAGACCCTTTATCTGTACCTAAATTTGGTAGCCTTGAGAGCCTTTTTACCGTAATTTATCAGATGATTTTGAATTTCATTTTTCTTCCATAAATATTCGTGCTTGGCCAAAGTTTTCTCCCACTGTATTGTAGCCTTTGGTGTTTTTTCCTTTCATTTTCCTTCAGTCTGCAATGTGAGTGATATTTTAAGTACCCCTAATTAACGTAAACATTTGTGTTTCGTCTTCTGATTTTATTATTAAGGTGTGGACAATCATATATTTGTAATTTCGAGTATAGTAAACTTTGCAACCTGATAGGACCCTCTGATTTCGTGCTCCCAGAGAGCGCAGATTGTTGCATTAGACAATTAAAACTAAGTCATATCCTGACGGAGTGGTCGTTCCAACAGATGACGTGATGGTGTCATGCGACCGCGACCACATGGTTCTGGAGGTGCCAGCTGCAGGGGTGGCCGGAGTCAAGCTCGACAAGTGGTTCGCCATGCCCGGCTGCCAGTTCGGGAGGACAGATGACACCTTCAGACTGCAGCTCCGGCTGGCTAACACTCCTTGTGGCATCACTCGGGTCACAAATACGCTCACGGTGAGGCTGCGTGGTCACCTTTGCCTCGCTTGGAGGATTGAGGGATGTTGTGTGAAAGTGTAGGATATCATGATGTCTATGATTTTGAGAATATGAATAGAAAAATCAATGAAAAATAGGCGTTTTTATTATTTATAATATGATTTGAGAAATGCTTCACTTACGTAAATTTAATGCCAAAAAAAACTTCAAAATGAGGATTAGATTCTCGTTTTGTCATCACACTCAGTAAGCCAGTTACCCATATTTTAATTATTTAATTTTTTTAAATGTAGTTAATTTATGTTACTAGAGAAATATTTGTGTGAAATATCTGTTATCATGCATTTAAAAAAATTATCACACCCAGATAATATTAGTAACCCTATTTGCATAAGTTATTACACATCTAATTTTGAATCATAATACGCTAACAGTAACCGCAATTTTCGGTATCACTGCTCAACTGAGTGGTTATGAGACCATATAACCTACTCGACTATAGATTCAATAACCAATTCCCCTTGTGTCGCTGAGTTGTGTGTTTTAACTCATTTATGAAAATTAAGTAATTCATCACTATTCACCTACTTCCAAAGTTAAAAGCACACGAAAGCCAGCCATCCATGTTATTTTCTCCGAGGATCTACCATTTAAATACTCAAGTGAATCATTTTATTTGTCATGCATGTTTTGGGAAAAAATTATTCGATTTCTACGTAATTGGATTTTGGTATAATTATATATTCATCCTCGGTTGTTTAACGTCAAAAATAATCTTGACTCCCATTGATAGAATAATATCAGAGAGACGAAATTTTACGTCTTTTGCATCTTAATGTGAATCTTACGCACGACAGAAGCTGTCATAACTACAGATCTTTAGCATAGAATAAAAAACTAAGCTGTAATTTAGCTGTGAAATGCGAATGATAGTTTTTTCTGAGAAATCGGCATTGAGAGAGCATGTAAGTAAATTTCTGGTCTTATGGAACACAGTTATCTGTAAAGTTCGTACGAGTAACACAGAACGTGTGATATTTGAGTGTTGCTTTTGGCCCCTTCGTTTGGTGAAGAATAATTTGAGTAACTTATTTTTTCTGTTGGTTTTAGTGCATCTGTGCAGGTGAGAGTCGGACAACTTCAAGATGTGCTGATTATTCAAGACAACCTGCCGTCCTCCCGTCAAATCCATGTTTTACACGTCATTGAAAACGTCTTCTTGATTTGTGTTCATTTCCCTGCCTGATCTTTAGCTTCAAATCCATGCTCTGTAAAAATTATTATGCTTTGTAGACGAAGTCTATGTACGGTGCACCATTATTAAGAAATTTTCAACGTACGTGCGAATAACAATGACTGAAAACATGTTTTTCAATTGGTCTTGGGAAATTTTCTGATGCCTGTGAAGTGCTTCACGTACAAAACTTTCCTATTCGCGCATTTCGGTGTGCCATAACAACTATACTTGCATCGAGATTCCAATCAGTCATCCATCAAGTTATTACATCAAAATTAGGCATTCTGAACTACTCGCTTTTTATCAACACGCCGTATCTATACTTGAGCGTCAGAAGTACAGCATGAGATAGAGCTTCACAGCATGACGGGACACGAAAAGGTTTACTATTAAGTCGAACAAAATTGATCAGAATTGCACTTCCTCAAGGCTCAAACTTTCTTACAAAGAATGATAGATCATATTGTACCCGTGCCGAATTATATTTTGACCAATTCTATGACCAACTCTGGCCTAAGGATACACGTAATGCTAAATTCATGGAGTATTGAAACAATAGCAGACCTTATTTACTCTATTTTAGAATAAATTGAAGTATAGTGAAGAAGCTGTGTTATGAAGAAGCGTGTTTTCATGACATTTTTAATAAGTGTAAACGATACTATATCATACAGAGGAAAATTGAAGCAAATACTGCACGTGTATTTTAATTTGAAATTGAAGATGACATACCGATCAATAGAATAAATTTAAATTCACTATCGCAAATAGATATTTAATTGATATGTGGTGCTGTGCAGGGGGAGTCATTGTACTACCAACAGCTGAGAATATTCGGCGCGGACGGCGCCAAGGAGCACCTGATGGTGAAGTGCACCGTCCTCACCACAGGCAACGCCACCCACAACATCGTCAGGAGAGACTTGCCCCCTGAGTTCGTCGAGCCTGAGTGGGTGCACTTGTGATCTTGTTATTCTGAGAAAATAATAATTAATAGGCAGAAATAATTTTTTTAAATATATCGAGAAGTAGCTAAAGCTAGAATGCATTTTCGCACAATTTTCAAGTGTTTAACTTTTTTAAACGACAGCAAGCTTTTGAAAAAACTCAAAAATGTTTACACTGCTAAAAGAGAAATCGGTGAATAGCCTTTGCAAATTTACATTGTAGGCATCGTTTCTTTCTGAATTATCATTGTTTTCATTGCATTGCCGCGTTGACCAGCGCTGTATATGGACTCATGTAGCTGAGTAGAGCTTCAGCCTCATCGTTGAGTAATGTGCACTATTAGCTGATATCCTCCTAGCTGGTATTGTTGCGCTACGTTCGAATACCTCTCTAAGACATGTAAAATAAAATTATTCAAAAAGAAATTGAGTGTAAAGTAAGAAAAAAATCAACCAAGGAGAAATTCAGAGAAAAGCATGGAAAAAGACATTCCAAAAAATTTAGAGTAGAGTATTTGAAATACAATTATATGAATAGGAACATTGATCAGGAATATACATACAAGGAAATTCCATATTATTGGCTGCCAAGGTGCTCTGATGCTTCTCAATTTAGGTTAGTTTTTGTGTGCGTTTTAATTGAAACATTCTGAATTTTGTTTGTTTGTCTTAATATTCAAAGCACTAACAAATATTTGTTCCAATCTATACTATAGCCTGGTGAATCTCCGTAAGAAGTGCTTCACGCACAACACTTGCACATTTACGTATTTCGGTGTGCCATGACGATTACTTGCATTGCGATTTCAATAAGTCATCGGTCAAGTTATTGCATCAAAATTGATCATTTTGTTCAACTTGCTTTTTATCAACACTCCGTATCTAAGCTTGAACGTCAGGAATACAGCATGAGAAAGAGGCTCACAGCATGACGAGACACGAAAAAGTGTACTATTTAGTTGAACAAAATTGGTCAGAATTGTACTTCCTCAAGGCTCAAAATTTTCTTGCAAAGAATGGTAGATTTTATTGTACCCGTGCCGAATTATACTTTGACCAATTTTAATACCAACCCTCATTGTCACGTTATTGCATCAAAATTAGGCATTTTGTACAATTCGCTTTCTGTCAACACGTATCTATTTTCTCTAAATAGCGGCTCCCTCTAAAGTGCTAGCAAGTCCTCTACTACTTCTACTACCGTCTCTGAACATGATGTTTTTTTTCAGCTACATCGAGATCACGTCAGTAGTAACCGGCAGCGCCCCCGTGCCCATCCTGGGGGTCGGCGTGCGCCAGAACGGTGTCTTGGTGGACGGCGCCATCGACGTGGCACCTGGCACTCCGCTTTCCATGGAGGTTAGTTGTGTTTTTTTTAATTGATTGTTATCTTATCCGGGTGCACTCATATCTGAGATTTTTAAAAGAAATTGAATGTTCAATTAGTGGGCGTGCGATGTGATTTTTTCCTGTTAAGTGTTAACTTGCCTCTGACGCAAGGGTAAAACGTTAAACTTTAGACGAAAAAGTCTCGATCTTGTTCGATTCCTTGCAACTGTACATTTTTAGGAGAATGCGGCTCTTCTGATGAAGTGATAATACGAGGAGGAGAAGAAGTAGGGTAAGGAGGAACACCACCTACTTAATGAGCATTAAGATTTCTTTCTATTTCTTAGAGCAAGATACAAAAGTTATTGCCATTACAAATAAAAACACAAGTGTAGATAAAAATTTATTAGGAGGGAGCTCATAAATTGCATCCTCATGTCTTCTACCATGGATACATTCGCATCCTTCAGTAACTACTTTAAACTATTTTCAGGTATTTCTGGACAATGGCTCGGCAGGGACGTATGGCATTCTTGTGAGCTACCTTGAGGTCACCAACAATGCCCAAAAGAAGGAAACCATCGTCTATAACGGGTAAGCATCCTCCAGTTGCTAGGTTGCCACTAATGAACAACGCTGGATACAAAACGTAGCCCATAACCAAATCCTGAACCACCATTTCAATTATTAGTAGTTCCTGTTTTTATATGATATTTAACGCTTTTTCTTATCACGCATTCCGCTGGAGACAACGAATATTTTTATATTTTAGTTGTGGCATCACTACTCTTCTGATTGAGAGGTGTAACATTGCACGAAACAGAGTCAAGAAGATGCAGTGTTGGCACAGGGACCGCGTCTTGCCGCGATTAGAGCTACGACGTTCTTACAACAGAAAACCATGGAAATTCAGAACTATCATTTTATAAGTTTTTTCAATATAATTTGAGAATCATATTTGTCCATTTGTAGAAATGCCCTTTTTTCTTAGACCAAGTTTGATATTGTTAGTATTTTCGCTAGGGCATGTTTGGTGAATGGACTAAAATTATCCCTACTTAACATTTGAGTTTTACATTTTATTTTATTTTATTATCACTTCCAGGATTTTTTGTACAAAGCATCATTTCCAACAAAAATGCCACGCTTTCAATCTGAGCCTGTACGAGAACAAATAATATGCGTTTTGATTTAAGTATTCTTGAATTGTGAGAATCTTTACCGATTCCTACATTACAACACAAAAGCACATTTTTTTTAAACATTCTATTTATTTATTCACCAAAAAAAATTAATGCGCAATCACGATGAAACTAAAAATTACATCTACATCTAAGATTTGAAAACTCCCCACCAAAGAAGCTCACTGATCATCATATTCGATAAAATATGTTAATTTACTTCTTTACCAACGACAGTTTTTCCCATATCGTGTTTACATCGCAAGCAAAAACACTTACAAGCACAATAGTTCACGGAACCTAAATGTTTTGCGATAGCTTTGAATAGGAAAATGATCCAACATTTAATATGGAACATTAAATATTATAATATGTTATCAACTACTTATTATGATATTTTCACTATTTGTAATGTTGAGTCGCGGTCCTGTAAAATATATCTTTTTAATTTTAGAAGATTTGTCCCTCGAAAACAGAATGCTGAATTTTTTTCGAGTTTGTCAATCCCAACAAATTAAAACCGTGCAAAAAATTGTTCTTACAAAATTTTCTGTTACTTGCAGTTGTACCATTGACCCGAACCTCTTCGAGAACTTCGACACAAAAAGCGGAGACTTTTTGTCAGCAAAATTCAGGGCTTTCAAGTTCCCTGAATCTAACTACGTTTTCTTCAGAGGAACCGTCGACGTATGCCTCGACAAATGTGAAGGCGTAAGTTACTTTTCTCGCTCCATACTTTTCGCACCATGTCCCCGCGGCGTGAGCGGTTTTTCTGAAAACGCCAGTGCAAATTTGGGAAATTAAACGTTACAATGTACCCGTCAATGATGGTCACACTTTGTGCATTTTTTACACAACTATCGTTCGGAAAACGCAGGGCAATATTGGGCTACTTCTAGACTATTTCAATGTTTTAGTGCTGCATACCAGTTCTTTAAAGCTACGTGAACGTTGTTCCAACGCTAGCTGTTTTCCTCTGATGTCTAGTTTTAGAACATCCAGGCTGTGTGTTTGTGATCTAACGCCTACTTTTAGCGCTTTAAAGCTCTGTCATTATGCTCCACCGTAATTGTGTTTGAGATCAGTACAATATGTTTTAATATTTGAGTTTGCATCGAAGGCTGTCAACAAATGTCATTCCTAAATGGTTCGTAATTGAGCCACATTAATCCAAAAAATCAATATGCTTCAGTCATTTCTTTCAGAATTTTACATCGCACATTAGTTGAAATGTAAGGATGCACTCGGAGGAGAAATCTTCGTTCCCTGGTGACTGTGACTATTAAAAGTGAATGATCTCATATGTCACTTCAGCTTCAACGGTCTGGTGCGTTATTCGAAAATTTATCAGAAGTTTGCCAGTAAAATTTAAACGAAGAGATCTAATTGATTCGTTATAGTCAAACTTATTCGGGCCCACAAGTAGCTATACTCAAGTTTGGTCATTGTACTGACTTAAGAAATAATCTACTTCAGTATCGCTTGTGCTAAATAAATTGTTTAAGGTTTCACGTTAGCAACAATTCTACATTTTCTTCTACCTACACATCTTAAATTACGATAGTGTTCTTTATTTTTGCGTTTTTCACCTTGGAACATAAAGTTCACCGTTAGAACGCAACAGAAGTACTTAGTTACCTCCGTGATAAGCCAGATTTTGATGAAGAACCCGTTTCTCAGACAATTGATACTTAAGTTACTTACAGTTATCCAGTCGCGCTTGTGAAGCCAGCTTCATTGAACGATTTACTTTTGCAACAACTGGTCTTTATTTAACTTTGATTTAGAATGCGATGCTCTCAACTGCCATGCTAATATTTTCTTTTGTGGCAGATCACTTGCAGCGACGGCAAGGTGGGGTACGGGCGACGGCGTCGTGATGTCGTCAGCACTGCTCCCAACCCCAACAAACTCTTTGAGGTCACCATGACCACCTTCATCAAATTCTCTGAGAAGTTCACTGGAGATGGTAAGCTATAGTAAGATAACAGACTTCATCACGTTCTCTGGCAAGTTATGAAAGAGAAGGTGCGTATGAAACCTAATCTCAATAATTTTTAGGTGTATCTTAATCGTTGACCAAACTTTACTATCATCTATTTTCTATTAATATCGTTTAAATACAACACATTCATTTGGTACATAATTGTACAATTTGTACAATTGACATTAGAGTGCGTGTCGTCGGTACTAGAGTCCCATCCCTGTTCGCTTATTTTACCCATTCTTCTCATATTTATCCTGCAGCACTCTGGATTTGTCATCATTATATTTTCATCAATGTAGATAGTAATTCAACGTGGTCAGAAATTCATAATCTCCAATGTACACCCGGAAGCACGTACTGCTTGTTACAATTAGCTTCGAGTTTTAGTCATCTGCGAGACCCTTCAACTCAATATCATCTTTCGTTGTTCTTTGACAGGTGTATTGGGCTCGTCATCTGTGGTGGAAGAGAAAGAAACCATCATTGCAGGTGGCGGCTCTGCTGCTCCCATCACTAGACGGTCCCCCAACAACCCCCCATCAGTTGTGTTTAGCTCAGCTGCCTCCAGCAGCGTCGCTCCTGTCGTGGTTGCCCTCACCACGCTCCTTCTTGTGCAGCTCCTGAGATCCTAACCTGACATCGGGGCGTATTGTGTGGGACTGCTGTGCCGGCAGCGGCGTGTGCTCTGTGTTTGATAGGGGAATATTGCGTGAAGGTGATTGTCAGGGGACGGTGAATACTGGATGAGATGAGTGTTAGGAGGACTCTACATGTTGGGTGAAGGAGATTTTTGAGAAAGATTGGATAGGAAAGATTGGAGAAAGATTGGATTGGCAGCTGGACTATGCTTTGCTGGATTATGACACACGCGCTGACGCGGCAGGAGTATTATGCTTCATTCTCTTCACTTTGGCGTCCTGTATAGCGAGCTCGTGTGCCGCCAGTGATATTACTTGTAACTTAATTCATGACTGCTTAGCTACGCAGAGCTTCTCTCATCGCGTAAAAATTCGGAGACACATCCAGGCAGCTCTCCTATGGAACCCAAAACCTAAAACTTCGTATCGATAAACCAAGCAAATCCACGTTTGTAAATATAAAGGAGTAGCATTGAACAGCAGGCTAGTAAGTAAATTAAATTTTTCATCGAGTTTTAACCCTTTTGACTTATTTAGTAATAGGCCTTAAAAATTAAAAACTAATACCGTAAATCATTGAGTATACGAATCGAATTGAAGAAGTTATTCTGAGTACCAGAAACATTGCCATATACTCGTATACTCACTGCGATAGAGCTCATATATAGATGACAGAATACGAGCGTGAATTAACTTGAGTGTTGAGTTACGTAAACAGCTGCTTCAATGCTTCAATAATATACTCATTGTTTTTATGTTTAGTCAGCTTCCGCACATATATGTGTATAAACACTTATGTATATACTGTGGGTGTATTAGCGCCTCAGAGTTTTCACATGATATAACTGGTTTCGAACACTCAGCTACATGTTGCTTCAGAATTAAAAGGAAATTTTTGCTAATGAAAACATTAGGAATGTTCAAGCCCTTTTGTAACATCCAAGAATACCGTAAGATTAGGGCGAGGTCCTTTCAGTATACGTGAAAGCTCTCTCAAACTTATTCTCCAGTTAATTATTGTTTTCACTGATTGTGCAGTTTTTGTTTCCAAAATTATATCGCCGGCATTGATGTTTTAAACTTATTCTCTAGTTAATTATTGTTTTCACTAATTGTGCAGTTTTTGTTTCCTAAATTATATCGTCAGCTTTGATGTTTCAAGCTTATTCTCTAGTTAATTATTGTTTTCGCTGATTGTGCAGTTTCTGTCTTCTAAATTATATCGCCGGCATTGATGTTTCAAACTTATTCTCAAGTTAATTATTGTATTCAGTGATTGCCCGGTTTCTCTTTGCTAAGTTATAACGCTGGCATTAATGAACACAATATTTCACTCATACATTCCCGATTGAAATCGCAGTCTTGTAAAATTAAAAGCTCATAGTTGGTCGGTACGATCATTGCATGAATGAAATGCTTGCAATTCGCATGCGCCGTCAAGGCCTCATGTCAAAAGAATGTAGAAATATAATCACTGTCTTAATTATGAGTAAAACATCTTCGATGTCCACACCGCTTGATAATCTTCTGATACTTAACAAATTAATAAACTATGTAGCGCTTTTTCTCGTTTAATGTTTAAAAATGAAGTCTATTCTATTCAGGGCCCTAATTCTCTGCCCCTTCATGCATCATTAAACTTGCGTTGTAGCGTTACCCATCAAAAAGCGAGAATCAATCACCGTGGATATTTATGACTGCTTAATGTCCTTTAACCTAAGAATGATATCGAAAACTGCTAATCTCGCTGACCTCGCGACAACATTGCGGACTTCGCTCGCCCAAGAGCGCCACAGTCAGCTTGGCGTGACACTTTGATGTGGCGCGAGACTTCCGGGCATTGCATAAGAAGATAAGCCTATTGAAACTCGAGGTCTGAATAGTCACTGAATAGATTTCGTAGATTAACTGCCTGTGTGTCTCTTCAGTAAAGAATGAAACTCAATCTGCAAATAATTTTTCCCCTTTGTATTATTCTGAAACTTGTACAGACGGAGGAAAATGTTCAGCTTTAACTTATTTATTTGAATCATGAGCGACATGACTTCAAAAACTGTTAAAAAATCTAAAATTAAAGTGTGACTATAGATACCTTAAATAAGAAATTTTACTTGCACTCCGTCTACTTTTCTTCAGTTGCAATCAGTAAGAAGTACCGTATATACCGCCCGTAATTCTTCTGTTTTTCCTTGTAATATTACTTATTCTAGACGTTTAGTTTATATTTCTCTGATTTCCGTTTCATAAACTGATTGAGTCTTGTAATTCTTAAACATCCGTAAAATCGGAAGCTTCTTTGATAGTTTGGACAAGAAGAAAGCATAGAATTTGGTCGTGACCTCTACCCATTGCAGAGCGGAAATTTCGAGTCTCGCTGAACCGCCTTCAGATAGAGCTATCACAAAACACACTAAATGAGTGTAACTATTATTAAACGAAATTTTATTATTGTCTTATTATAAAGTGGTTAACTTGGAAATTTTTAACGAATTTACCATATCTCAAGTCAATTCTTCCTACTTCCTATAAGCAACAATTTTACAGTCAACTCCCCAAAAAGACTGGGCACTGACACATAAACCTGAACAGGAGAATATTTGAGGAGAACACATAGTTTAGTTGATATTGCCGAAGCGTAGCTGAGGTAGTAACTCTTCGTTAACCTATTTTTAGTTCTTTTAACTGTAGAAAATACTCTAATTTCACAGTAGCCACACCACGTAGATTACGTAACAGCAAGACGGTTCACTAATCTTATTTGCGTTCGTCTGAATCTTATTTGCGCACATATTTGCGCTCGTCTGAAGCACCCTCACAGATGTTGAAGATAACGGTTTAGGCTTGCACAAATATAATCTTGAGCAGCACATGACGGCCTTGAGACTATGAGTATAGCTACAAAAACTTCTGTCATGGGGAGATATACCAACTGAACAGCGATGGGAACTTGTACACACCCTGAAGCAGTGTTAACAATCACAAACCTTAATGAGATGGGACAAGGTAAATCCTGAAGTAGAGGAAACAGGCCCAAGTCCTAAATTAGTGGAAAGAGGCTCAAACCCTAATGTGATGGGAAAGTTTAAGTCCTTCTGAAGAATAGACATGAAAGTTCTGATAAATTACGCCGACTCTGCTGCGTTCAGCTCCTATGAGTTCACTTCAGGAAAATCCTGACGGGAACAGACTGCGGTAACGGGTTCATAACTCGACAGTTTTCAAATCAATTTTTTTCGATAACAGCCCTACAACTTTTCGTACGTTGGTACGCAACCGACTAGAAGTTGCCACATTTTAATTAATTTCACGTAAGCCATTTCTCAACTTGGTTGGCACCTTATCTTCATTACGCATAATAATTAACTTTCTCTTCATTAAGCGCAATAATTATGACTGGATGAACATAAAGCTAAGCAGATATCTTCGGTGCCGAGTCTCTTGATGTGTTTGAAATGCCTCAACCATTACGACTCTGCAACTACGCAATTTATGAGATATAAAACTGAAGAACTGCCTCATTAAAAATAGCTTTTACTATTTTATTCATACTGTATTGAATAGGAGATGATTTAGATCTCGATCAAAAAAATGAGCAGCAATCAGCGAAGTTCATCCATACAGAGAAAAGAAGGGTCCTTAGCAGTTACTCTTCAGTCGTAGGCTGATCGAAGTACAATTTTTTTCATCCTCCTCAATTGACTATAATATGAAAAATAATTGACTATACGACAATGAAGAATTTCTGATTTGCTTCACTTCAGACCTTCCATGGGGTTTACATAATCTTAAAGCACGGAATATTTTACTAATACTGATGCTGCACAGCTATTTTTTCAAGAAATTCACTGTAAAACAAATAAACGATTCTCGTACTCTTCAAATTTTTTGGTGTTGAATAGACAAGTGTTAAATATTAATTTCGCGGGATTCAAAGTCAACGCTATCGTCGCTATAATGAGCCAAGCTTAACATGAGTAATCCCACGTATTGCATGAAAGCAGCTTACCGCGGTGACAATTCCACTACTCTTTACCACCCAGTCTAGTTTTTTTCCCCAATGGCATCTATGATTTATGCCGCTTCTGCGCTGAGCACCTAAAACCATGAATGCCTCAGCGAAATAATTAAACTGAGTTAGCGCTATCTTAGCCTTGGCCTTGGCAACTAAGGTTCAAATGACGTCTTGGTGAGGTTGACAATTGAGGAGTAATCATGCACTGCTTCTGTGTACCGTGATGCACTGGCCGTTTTTCAGTGGATTTAATCGTCGTTCTAGGCTTAGTGTGCCTAACTCGGGCATCAAACAACAACCAAACGACATCGACTGGGAATATATATTTTCAGATCCCTACAGTAAAACATGGACTTTTTATCTTGAAAACGTTTTGGTGCAACTGGGCAAAAGAATAACACGAAGAAAACAGTTTATTTCCAATGAAGTTCCTATACCTGTTGCGTTAGAACTTGAATGTCTTGCAAAAGTGCACAAAATTACTAATTTAATTTATCTTATCTGATATGAGCTTTACGAACTCAGCAGAATAAAAAAATACACTGCAAAGCTTATAACTCGCATCCGTGGGTACCCAGTAGGAAGCTTACGAGTTTCCATGAACGACCAGGCGCTCGCCAAACCTCACAACGGATCTACAGTTTGTCCAAGGTGGTTGGAGTGTTTGGTGGTGGATGCACAGAAATCAGAGAAATTATTTATCAGTTTAAATTTCGTGATATCTGATATTTGAGAACCAAACGATCGTCTGGAAATAAGTGAAATTTCTTATTTGACATTAACTCGTGGCATTCAAGTTTATTCAATTCAATGGGGACTTTATGAAGTAAAGTCAGAGTGTAAATGCTATGCAACCTCTTTCTCAACGTTGCCTATCGAGTGACCAACAGATCTTCACGTCCAGCAATTTTGCATGGTAACGTTGCGTCCTTTGTCAATAAGTTTCAACGTCATTTTCGGTAATGATGGTCCATCCGAGTCAAATCCGTTGATTTACTATTCGAGTGCACATGAAATTCTTTTGTGAGGGACTGACTGTGAGTTTTCATTGTTTCCAGGTATGTTTTTTAAACGTTGTTCAAATAATGAGGAAGAAAAGCCAGGCCTCGAAAAATATGTACAGTTTTTGGTGAATAGAAAAAGCTGTTCGACATGCTTTATTAAGGATAAACGTTTATTGGATATAAAATGAGTTGATTGTTTCTAGAGAATGAAGGCAATCAAGTATGGCACTACGCAGGCATGAATTAAGAGTTGGCTCAATTCTCAAACAGCCTAGATATTTTCAAACGCAGAAGGCACAGTCGTTTGTATAACATTTCGTTGTGAAAAAGCGAGAATTTTTACTCAAGATCAGAAACATTCATAAAGCAAATCATTCATTTATGGTTTTTCTGTTTGCTTTTGTCTTATTTTCCACATCCACAACGAAAATTCAATTCATTCCTTGCTGTAACATCATTGCTTGGTGTCCTACTTAAAATAATTCATCGCGTATAAATTCGTAGTTGCAACTTCACAAGTTCGCCTCCAGTTTTTGAGATGAGGTTTAATGATTCTTTCGGAAATTTTTTGTACGTTAACTAGAAAACAGCATTGAAAATTACTGCTTAAATCTATCATTCTATAAAGTTACGCGCAATGGAAATAAAAACTGAAGCTCGATCTGCCTCGATCAGGTTTTTTTCTGTTGCCAGAAAAAACGCAGGAGAGGGCGAACTTTTGCAGGTTTTCCCACACTGATAAGTTTTCCGCGTTGTGACTGAGCCAGACTCGTACACAAAAAGAAGAAAAAAAAGAAATATAGTTTATTTCCAAACAAAAATACACAAACACCATCATTGGTTTTTAAAATGTTTTAACATAAAGATCTCATGTCAATAGTCAAAACAAATAACTGAGAGAAAAGCATAGAAAAATGCACTCCATTTGTTGAATAATCTAGGTTTAGTAATGCAAATGCGAGTTGGCTACTGAGGTATCAGCTTCTACACTACACGAGCGGCTGATCATTATAATTCTTCACAACTGATATTTAAAAGTCTAAATATCAGAGAGCTCCACAACAGATCTCGTAACATTGTCTGACGAAAATTTTGACGCTCATTGATGCGAGGTAAATTGTGCACATGCAATTTATTGACACAAAACATGCTGTTTTATCTCATGATAAACGAGGCCTATGCTCCAAACAGTCCTCATGACAGAGTATTCAGCACAGGATTCTATTTCTCTGCATTTCATTGCATTTCGATGGTCTCCAAAAAAAGTTTAAACCCTAGCAATTAGTTGAGTTTTTATTTAAATGAGTTATAGAATGAGTGCACTTCGTTTAAAAATATGTTTTATGTGCACAAACTTCATTAATTATGTATCCATCGTCACACAGATGATCATTAACATGCCCCAATTTGTCATAGGAAATGTTCTCGCATTAACCAGTGACTATCAGCGTCAGCTCTTTAATGTTCTAAAGTGAGAAAAGTCTGGGTGAAAAGTCTGTTTGTATAGAAACTTTGGACGAGATGTTAATCCATGTGCTTCAACACTATTATCATCGTGAAAGTGTTCGCACTTTTAAATACTTTTCCTAATTCCAACATAGTAAATTCGAATAAGATTGAGGTGATCAATGGGCTCACAAAACCTGCGCTGCATCGTCGTCAGGCGTTGTCTGCACCACAAAGCAAATCCTGCTGCCACAGGAGCGAGTTTTTCAGTAGCTGCAAGGCGAGTCCATTGAATGCAAGAACTGGGTAGTTTCTCGCAGGGAATACCGTGAGGCCTACGTTCATCCTGCATAGGTCACAAAAACTAAACAGCTTTTTCAGTCGTGCAACTTCCTATACGTGGTCAAAGTCTTAGCCTTTCACACTAGCTAGAAGAAGAGCTCACGTGTTTTAGCACCTTCAAGGTTTTGTCACTTTTTTACAACAAAAATGTTTTCCTGAAGCGGGTTCTTTAGTAAATTGTAACTAAATAAGTGGTTTTCAGACTAAGAGGAGCTCTTGCCTGTCCCCTCTCTCAGAATGAATGGTTAGGTTTTCAATTTGTGCAAGCAACTTCAGAAAGAATAAGGAAATATGATAGTACATTTCCCCTAAAGTTGGCGCACAAAGTATTAAGTGTTCCAAGTGCCTTGATATGAAAGTCCTAAGTTGGTGAATATATGATGGTGATATAAACGGTGATATAACTACCACACCAGTGATTGAACAATTGAAAAAATATCTGAAAATGCACTCTCTCAGATATTTCGGCTTAAATTCAAAACAAAGTAGAAACACTGGTGATAAAAAGTTGAGACAGAGAAAAAAAATACCCTGAAGGACAAAGCATTCCTTAACTCTGGCATATCATCCTGGCCATAGGAGGACAACAGATGTTGTTGCAAAATGATGAATCGACATTAATGATGGGGGCGTATAACAGAAATTCAAATCCTCGGCAATTTGAAACTAACTTTTACACATGCACACATACGATCGGGTTCTTGACTCAGGGTTGGAAAAAATGTTTTTTTTTAAACAACAGCCGACCTGTTTTCTAAGGGTTTCATTGGGTTTCATTAGGTTATACTGGGTTTCATTGGATTGTATTGGATTTTTGTTCTGTTTATTGGATTACTTTATCCTTAATTCTACTCATAAGTCAGTTTTTTACTCCATACATTAATGATTTGTGTGTGTATTATATGATTTGTGTGTGTAAAGTATTGTCTATGAAATGCTATTTTCCAATTAAAGTTTTTGATGTACTGAAAATATTGGCGCACCACCGCGCAAGGGGCGATGTATTTTTTCAGGCTTTGAACTTAACGTCTTATAATATCCCGCAATATATGGTAATGTTATTTATTATATTCCAGTTGCCGATCTACTACTTGCCGGTTGCGCAATATCATATTACGACAATTGTCACAATGTACATTTATTTTTAGGTCTAATGGAAACTCCATTGTTTTTCATTTAGTTAATGATTGCTCCTGCACTTGAGTGATGGAGATCATGTAATTTTATTCGAATGTTGAGTTTGTCAATAATATTCAGAACTAAACGTTGGGCCTGTCATGCATAGCAATAGAAAAGAGAGAATGAAATAATTTTGATTCAACGAAAGTTAATCATAAAATACAAAACACATTAATTTTAAAAAAATATTTCGTTATGAAGCTTTCTTAGATTGTAAGTGTACGAAATTGAGCATCGTACTGGTAATGCCAATGGTTGAACACAAGACTGAGAGTAAACATAAACACCTGTGCCTTCGGTCGGTTTACTATGAGTTTTGAGAAGGCTTTAAAAACTGGTTTCAAAAAAGACACTTTGACACTTTGATAAAGAACGCCTTGTAGAAAACACTGTCAAAATACTTGACAGAAGCGCTTAAAGGATTATGCAATGTTAATCGAGGTAATTGAAAGTACAGTGATTGGATATGATTTATTGAACATTTAAAATAAAGAAAGTCGGTCGTAAGGAAATTTAAAATTAACGTTTGACGCATGCATTTCAACAAGTACTACAGTAGCGAGCGTGTACATACCAGAAATAACGTGGTACACAATAAAATGCATAACATTTCTAACTCGAATAATATTACCACAGAAAGATATTTGAGAATGAGAAAAGAAAAAGGATTGTCACACAGAGCCAGCAAAAACAACTTACAAACACGAATAGGGCATACAAATACAACCCAAATAGGGCAAGTGAATAATCATTCACATTGATGATGTAATTTTGCTATTTTATTTACCATACGCTGATGCCGTTTAATTTTTACTCAAGTATTTGCTCAGTGTACACCGACAGGTAACTGTATTTGTAAAAATTTGCGAAATATTTCTGTATTAAACTGAAGGTTTTACTAATTTTCCTTTATAAAACCCTGATTGCTGGCGCACCTGAGAGAAATAAATTGTAAATAAAGAAACTTGAAGTTGACTGAGTTTAGGAAACTTTCAAGACTAAAGTATTCACACAAACATCCGAGTGCATCCCTTGTTTGAGTTTATTTTTCATTTTTATTCGTAGAACATTTACACATATTGACTCTCGGCCTTAATGATAAGATTGTTACGACATGATGTTTGAGTAACAATTTGCTAGTTGACACAAAAATAACGCATGTAGAGTGCAAACGATAGTCACCAACGAGAAAATATTTAACAAACTCATGTAGAAATAAACATAATATGTCTTATCATTAAAGTAATTATATTTGCAAACAAGCAGACGCATTGCAGGCGGATTGATTTATTTGAAGTAAATTTTATTCATCTATGTGAATTAGCAATTGATTTGATAATATTTTTATTTTAAATTTCGGACATTACAACCACAGAACTTATGAGTTTGTAAATTGATGCGGTTTGGATGTCACCAACTTTCTGCAATGGTTCAATTATGGAGTGTTTCCGCTGATCAAAGATCACATAAGAAGCTACAGATGTATCATTTATCAAAGAAATCCTTGGTGCTGCAACACAGAAACTATTTTCAATGTATTCAAGGCAAAAACGATCAGATCTGCCTGCATTTTTATTTTTCATCCAGATTTAAATTTTGCGTATCTCTGGTCAATGAACTGGACGTGGTCTACAGTTTTGTTCACTGGCACAAACAAATGAAGTTTGGAAAGGTTTTTCAACTGAGGGTTTAGCTGAAATGGCTTTAGATATCAGATCGAGGACTTTTACACCTTTATCTCAAAACAATGTGATGAAATTAGTTGCTGTTTTCAAGAGATAAATTCACCTATGCATACTCTGTGTAGCCAAAATATTTAAAAAATTAAATTTTCAAATTTCAGAAATTTTTAGTGGTGCGGGACTCTGCTACGATATTTCCTTACTTCTGATTTTGTGTTCAAAAGGTTTTGAAAGTCTATATTTGGATACAGAAATATTTTAGCATTTTAGAGTCAAGATCGATTGAATATATTGAGTACTCAAATTTGGATACAACACTATAAGACCTGACAAGACTTTTAACATGTTTCAAATTAAGCATAAAAATATAATTTTATCAATTTTGATATAAAACTTGTCTTTGAGAGGTCATAGTAAGAAATTCATTACCTAAAAAGCGCTTAAATGCTTAGAATGAATGTTATTAATTAATTAAGGAAAGTTATTAATAACCATTTCCGCCATTTGTTTTAAATTATGAAACTAGCACCATAGAACATTACCCTCAGGAGGACTCGAACGTAAACGTACGTGACTCGAACCTCGCTGACACTTGTCCCGATAAGATAAAATCACACCGACACTCAACAGAAACGCAACAGTAATTGACTGGTAAGAAGCTTATCTCTAGTCACGTAAAGCAAACAAGTCCGATACGCTATCTTTCTCAAGGCCTGAGAGATTCTACGGAGCAAACTCTCAGCCATCCAACCCCTAGCGACTGCCTGCACTGAGCTTTGCTGCTTCGCAATACGGGAAAATAAGTTGCTCGGTGCCGTGTGCAAGCCTGATTGTTTTACTGATAAATGGAGCACCGTTGCTGGTGCCATGCGCAAAAAAAGTCAGAGATGAATACTGTAACGTTGGGTTATTTGTAGGAACAGACATGATGCAATCACGGACTAGCAACTGAAGCCTCTCACGCTGATGAGATTCTGACTTTCGTAAAGTGACATGCTATTACCGACCGCAGGGGTGGAGACGAACTGGCAGAGCCTCAGCCTGATACAATGCGTAATGCATGGCACAGTTGATGCCGATGATTTGTTAAACGCTGAAAAAATAAAACATGTTCAATTCACATGTTTTATCATTGCTTTCTTTTATGTATTCCAGGACAAATGAATAAATAAATATTTTCTTG
Organism: Morinoia aosen; assembly: GCA_030386875.1. NCBI lineage: Eukaryota > Metazoa > Arthropoda > Malacostraca > Amphipoda > Talitridae > Morinoia > Morinoia aosen. Next base: position 12,402,481 of record CM059563.1, read on the forward strand.
AACGGAATTGTTAACTTTTTCGCTGTTTTACTTGCGATAACTTACATGTAAAAAATAAACAGAAAAACTTCATTCGTTATCTAACTATGATATCCAATATGAATTATTTTCAAAAAAGTCAACTTATACATAAAAATCAGTTCATAATACATAGATAGACAACACTGAGACAGGTTCTTTCATAAAAGTTTACAGTTCTTACGATCAAACTGAGAATGCCAAAAGCTTTGGAGCAGACCACGGTTAACAGCACACAAAACAGAGATCATTGTAGCAGTAGAGAATATCATAAGATACGAGTTGAAAACAGATTAACACAATGAGAATCAAATGAACAGTCCGATGAAAAGTTCAAATACTGACAGGCTGCTTTGTTGAGTATGAGATGTTGAATGGATACGCTGCATTATTAGAGATCATAGTGTAGTATATAAATGAAAGTCTTACAGTTCCTATTTTAATCATGATCAAAAATTTCCTGAAAATTAGGGTTACAAAAAGGTTTCGTTCCTTATTTCCAATAACTTAGGGTTTTTTATCAATGACTTTATAGCCTAACATGTCTTGATTCTAAACTGTATATCCTCGGAAGAAATTCTCATATGGAGATCACACGTGGGTCTAAAGAGCCGGCAACTCTGACATGTTATCAAAATGTCAAGGACAGCAGGCTCTGTTCAGCTGTGCCTCCGTATTGTTCTTCGACAACATTTGACGCGTACTTTTATCGAACGTTTATTTCACATTCTCAATTATTACATTCTCTTTTGACTTTTTTGGATATTTTGAATTTCTGCATGCAAGAAGGCACCATTGATTCAGTCAGTGTGTAGCTGTCAATTTATCTACCGACTATTACCCCAGAGCCTCATTATTAGGAATATAGCGCCTTATTTCACAAATTTATATCATGAAGATCGTATTCGTTTTCAAGAATATGAATGCGTGTGAAATCAACGAAGCCACTGCAATATCCCCCAGCCGATCAGGTTTAACAAATTTATCCATCAAATACTGTATATTGAGAAATCAATATTTTGAATTTACCTGAAAATCAGTCCTTACTTCACTCCGCAATAAATTCGTTAGTTTAAAACACTTTAAATTTTGAATGACCAAACTTGCCTACTATGTTTATAAAAAATGCGGGAAATTTAGTTTCCGAATGCAATTTTTTCGAGATGACGGACCTTTCTCCTTTCACGACATAAGAATGTCCACAAATGGTTGCACGTATCGAAGACATATAATTTCAAACCATGTAATACTAGCATTTGCACAGTTTTTTTCTACTTCACTTTGTGCTCCTTTTAATCTCTAGCCGTTCCTCCGCAGCAAAAAATGGAAAAATAACTTTCAGTCATCTATTAAATGTTGTTTGCTTATGTGAAGTCATTAAGAATAAAACAGATATTCATCGATAACAGCCTCTCCAATATTGTGTTCTGAAAGTGGTGGAAACTTTACTATAGAAACCACACAGAATCTCATCCTAAATCTGGTCTTCATAATGAAAACCTTTTATCACGCTTCGTTCAACAGCTTGCCAGCTTTCATAGCAATAGTTGGACTTTTTAAACAGTTTTAAAAAACGCGCAATAGAGAATATAAATTTTGTCCCACTAGACGTTTAATTGGACATCAAAATATTATTTTTCCATGCTATTCTGAACAGTGAATCATTTTGAAAGCAGAAGGATGAGTTGTGAGTGTACTTCTGCCTGGCACAGCGGTTTAGGGATCGGACATGTATGCTGGAAGTCGCGGGTTCGTTCCCAGCGCTGGCGCGGAGATTTTCCCTGTTGGGTATAAGGGAAAGCTCAAGCACAATACCCCACTCGACCCAGGTGTCGGAAATGGGTACCGGCTTTACGGGGGAACCGTCATGGTGTCCTAAATATAGGGTTAGTTATAAGACATTTGAAAAACCAATGCTAAGATCATAAGTATCAGGCTTGATTGGAAATAAAGCATCCCAAAGATGCCGATGTTAACCTTTTTTTTTATTAGCTGTGCCCTGAAGTAGCTTTAATTGGGGCTCGCTGTGTATAAAAAAGGAGTACCAAAATCAACAGATACAGAGGGTCGATAAAGTATTTGAAACGTACCAAAAAGTAGCATTATTTGTCATAAAAGACATTCCCACACCTTAGTGAGATCTGAAACCTTGATTAACAAATATCAGACTTAAATGTAATGAAAAATAAGTAGGAATCAAACACTCCTCGAAAGTTGGACAATTCGCACCGAAGTGAGAAATGAGGGTAGAAAACAAAACATACCTACCATAGAATGCAAATATATAAACACTTGGTCACGCTCTTCTTTTCAACTACAAGCCTACAACTGCCCTTCAGTCGATGTTTTTATGGTTAGGTTATGTTATTATTATACAGTACATGTTTTGGTTATATTACATAACATATGTGTCATTATACTTACATAACTGTCGTTGTACATTTCATTATTAAAATATTTTATTATCTCAACCATTATCTAAACTAGAACAACTTGACCATAAAAATATATTTACAGTTTCTTTCTCGATCTTTTGCATAAACATTAACATGTGCTCTTATGACACCCTTGTACGTCTACCAACTAAAGATCTTGATATAAAGATTTATTTTAACTACTAGTATCTGAGTATGGTTCCATCCCATTAGTCTACCGAAAATAGCGCCAAGTGAACAGTGAAAATGTTTGTCTCGATGTTTTTAATTGTGTCCTATTATGTTTGTTATACGATGTTATAATGCTTGTATTTGGTGTAGCCTAGTGTGGTGCTCGGAGGTACCTTGTGACAGAAATATTTAGGTAGTCATTTTCATGAATTGCTAGATTCGTGTCGTAAAATGTTCAGTTAACATTATGTAACAATCATGTTCTTTTTCCTGACTCCACCAGTTTTATTTATACAGGATATATCGTATAAGCGCGGTGTGGTGAAACATTTTCTCCTGAGCTAGTTACCTGATTTACCAGTTCATAAGTAAGAGCATAAAGGGAGTTCCAAATTTCTACCACGGCAACCTTTTAGTCTTATTAATCTAATCCATCGATTCAACCACCAAAATTATTCCCTAACCTCGCAAAAGCGTAAGCTAATTATTCTCGCTTATTAGGGTGCGAAAGCATTCGCAGAAGCGCTTTTTTCTCTCATGCTTTTGTTCAACCATTAAAAAAGCTATTATAATACCTAAGTGTGTTTACAAATTAAGGAACTACATGTTAAGATATTTTAAAATCAAATGTTATCCATTTCATATGTCAATTTTCTTGTAAATAAACTGTTTTTTCTTTCTCTCTTTCTTTCTTTATTTCATTCTTGCTTCTACTAAATTTTATCATATACGTACTGAGAGACCAGACAAATATATTAAAAGTTCATGCGGGGTATAGGAGAAAAATTCCAAGCACAATACCCCACTCTACACAGGTGTCTGAAATGGGTACCGGTCTTGACCGGGGGAAAGCGTCATGGCGTCCTGGCGTTAGTTATAAGGCATTTGAAAATACAATATACAAGGTGATATGTATCAGGCTTGAAATTGGAAATAAAGCATCCGTAGATGCCTTCATTATTAGTACGCTTCATAGGGTACGTTTGAATAAGAATGTCTTATATTAAGAAATTTTTAAAAGCCAATATGTTTTCATGTATCCTATGTGTCAATTTTTTGGGCAATGAATGGTTTTTCTTTACTTTCTTTCTAACTTGATGGATTTAATAGGTCAAAGTTTACACGTCGAGCTAATTTCCTTAGTGAATAATTTTAAGGTGAATTAACGTATTTCTATTACAAAATGTTTATTCGCTGAAAAATAAATATCATTTTAACAGTAAAGATGATGATTATTAGAAATTATTATAAAATAAAAATTCGGATAGCGTAGATCATATAAAACAAAATCTGATCGTAGTCAAATATTTCAATCGAACTAGAATTTCGGTCATTAACTGAATTGAAATTTATTATTTTCTTTATTTTATTTTATTAATTTTAATTAAAATTAAAAATGCTAAATTTTCATGTATATTTTGATGGCAGGAGTAAATATAATATTTCAATTTGAAAGTGAATTTATTTTTATTCGTTATCGACAGAAGTAAAACTGCAGAATTACATTGACAATTTTGCGAGGTGAAGGAACTGAGTTTTGGCGAGATTACTGCCCGGCTATCGTTTCTGCTCTTCAATGCTTGAGCGACGTGAGAGTTCCCTAGTCTAGTCCAGTTGGTGACCCACTGTTTTATTGCTTCAGTCATGGAGCTAGGGCTTCAGCCTTCAGACCATGGCTTCAGTTGCGCCATGGCTGTCGAAGGAAGAGTTTCAGGTGTCGAGCTCGTTTACCTGGCTTCGCGTACTACAGAAAAAGAATAACCGTTACAAAATAATAGCAACTGTGATACTGTTTTAAAATTTTTTTTTTGACACTGTCCTCTTTCTCTAGTGGTAAACATTATTGCTGAGTTTAAGTTTGATATCATTCAAGTTACATCATGATTCGATTTATGACTATGTAAGAACCCTTAAAAAATTAAAAATTCATCTATTTTTGAGGGCAAGTGATTGATTATCAATGACCATAATGCCAAATTATTTATTACTGATTCAATTTTAATGATTTAGGGTAACTACTTAATTATTACTAGCAGTATATCAGTAAAATCAGTACTTTATCTGTAAAATGGTTAAAAATTCACTACTTGTGAGCCTGGATATATGTGTAGCAATGGTCAGTAATTGATTTTCCACTTTTCAGTGCCCAAAGATAATTAATTAGATCAAAATAAACAAGTTTTCTTCTATGCAATTTCTGCCAGAAATGAGTAGATTATATGAGTTATAGCGGTATGTTAACCCAGCAGCACCCAACCACCTTCAGACTGGTTCAGTTTTGTTCACACCATGAAATACAGCTAATTATATGTGTTTTCATATATCTATGAAGTATCATTAGCCTATTTTTATTCTAAGTATGATTTTGATGCATGACTACATATGTAGTCATTGGGCTTTGGGCAGTAAAATGAGCATCACTGACTCCATCATTTATTCTTCTGTATTTCTTTCTGGAAAGTTTTTATAAACTGAAACACATGGTTTATAAAACAGAACAAAAACGATGTATGAAAGAAACTTTGGCAAAAATACTTTGAGAGCATTGAGGGGTAATAAAAATAGCTCTACCAAAATGAAAGAAAACACTTTATACTCTCTGATCTTCTTTCTTTCTTTTTCATTTTATCGATTGAAGTTAGTGGGCAAACGCTGAGACGATTGTTTCTAATAGTTTCCGTTGCTCTATTTCCCTTTTCTCATAGACGAAGAATCAAATCATACGATGAGAAGAAGTTATCGAAGAAAATGTGATGACTTGTTATTGTACAAACAGTTACGCATTCATCAACTACGCGCTTTCCAAGCGGATCTACGGACTCGCTCTTACCTATACCCTCATAAATGCTAACATAGTAAGGCATTTCCCTAGAACTGCTTACTACTCAGAGCTTGTACCCTAATCTGATAGGTTTACTGCGTATAAATTGTTTATAAGAATGGCGCTCAAAGTATAGTACCATGGACTCATCAATTGAAAGATTTTCATTTTCCACTCCCAACATACGTTGGCTCTCATTCAAAATAGCATATAAAGGAGAAACACTTGCTATTTCAACGATTTCATCATCCCCAAGAGGTTGATTATTACCAGCATGAAACATGGATTTTATTTGTGTAAATCTATTGCGACTCTTACATTCCGAAAATGCTTTGCATTCAAGATCAAAAGATTTATTACAGTAGTCGCAAAAATTTAGCCCAATGTTCTATGCAGATAAAAAGAGCAGGCAAATAAAATTTCTCATCTCATTTTTCTCCATTTTACAGATATGGTCATTTTTCTGTTGAGCATAATTGTTTGTTTCAACAACCAAGTGATCAGGGATATTTTTGAATACCTTTTCAAATATCTGCCATTTCGATGCCATTATCATTTCAGGATGATTGTTGACTAGAATTTTCTTTGCGTCTGTCTCATCAGAAGAAGGAATTATATTATTTTCAGGAGGGAAATGTGAGGTCTTCCCAATAGGGGGGACTAATTTCCTTTTCTTAGAATGAGATTGGGCCTGTCCTGGTGCTTCATCTTGAGCTTCAGTGTAATGCATAGTTTCCAGCTCTCCTGCAACTTCATTCGGCATTGCACCAGCTTGTAAATTATCTCCATCAAGGTCTGCTACGTTACTTCCGTTACCGCCACCATGAGGACTAGTGATCGATATATCAACAGTGCCATCAACTTCAACAGCTTCTTCAATTGCATCTTGGAGATATGTGTGGTGAACATTTGCTCCGTAAAAAATTGACATGGGAAGAGGTATCCTAAAAAAATTTACCTGATTTTTAGACAAACATTATAGTTCGTACAATATAGAATGTTTATTTCCCTTTAGAAAGTTATTAGAGCAAATTGAACTAGATATTTTATCTAGAATATCAATATATAGGAACAAGTGTTTCATATGGGAATCGACCCCTCATATGCCCAATGACTACAAATGTAGTCATACAAGTTTCAAATCACCTGAAAGTCAAATTTGTAACAGGCGGGACATCTGGATAAACTCGCCCTGTCCTTTGGACACGTGACAGCTTATCTAACTGTCTACCACAACAATACCGGCCTAGTGTAGCAAGTAGCAACAAAATAACATAACCCACTTAGCAACTCTCGAAAATCTGGAAAAACAGTAACTTCATTTGCGAATAAAATTTTAAATTTTCAACAAATGGGATTTATATTGATTGTAGACATACTTCGTGGTTATTTCTATGCAATGAAACCAATGACTTATTCGTTTAGCAGATTGGAGGCCTGTGGCTATAAATTTAATTTAGGACTACAAATGTAGTCATTGGGCTCTGCTGGGTTAAGTTTCGTCTTTGATAACGATAACATGCTATTCAATATGAGCCAAGAGCTCCTTGGCTCATGTTGGTTGATATTAAGGAGATGCAACTAATCGATTTTCAAAACTTTGTTGCCTGGATCATGGTAATTACGTAGAAATAAACAATTTCTTTCTCTATGCACTTTTAGGGGTAAATGAGGGTATATCTGAAGGATATGTCAGTTATCGATTTTGTAATTTTGATGACTTAGCGTAGTTAATTAGATCAAGATAAACAAGTTTTCTTCTATGCACTTTCTGTCTCAAATGAGTAACTTATTAGTTATAGCGGTAAATGACTTACCACAACTCCAGGGTTTGAAGTGGCAAGTAATTCGAGGAGCAAGTCGGACAGCAACACTGCAATGCGCACTCGCTTCCAGTGCGATAGTCATCAAAGACGAAACCAAACCTACCGCTATACCTTGTTAAATGCTCATTTGACCAAAAAAGTGCAGAGAAGAAAAGTTGTTTATTTCGATGTTATTTCCTACCATGATTCAAGCGACAAAAATTAAAAAATCGATGAGTAGCTGTTTATTCGAGCGCATGCGTCTTCAAAGACGAAACTAAACTTACCGCTATAAATCGTAAAATACTCATTTGAGACGGAAAGTGCATAGAAGAAAACTTGTTTATTTTGATTCAATTAATTAGGTTCAGGCACCAAAAAGTGAAAAATTGATAACTGACATATCCTTCAGATTTACCCAAATGAGTTTTCAACAAATGATGGCAGTAAATTACTGACTGCAACTCTAGTGTTTGAAGCAGCAAGCAAATCATTGAACGCGTCAGATGGCAACACTTCAATGGACTCTTCCTTCCGACGCGCTCGAATGATAGAGTCCATTCCTGCCATCTAAGACATAAATGAACATACTGCTATAATTTGTTATTTTTCCATGATAATTTGGTCAAATTTTACTTTAATGTTGGCAATGATTTTCATAATTTCATTGCTATAGATAGGTAATAGTCTATTTTAAGACGTTTTACACGAATGAGAATGTGCTCGCAAATGCTTAGTTTTTGAGTTATTTAAGTTTGAAGTTATACGAACGGTGCTCCTGAATTGCCTTTTTTGCGCAAAAGCAGTCATTGTTTTTTTCAATAGAAACGGAAGCTAACCCCCTATTACAAACGCAAAGAGGTTGGGTCGTGAGGGGTAGCCTCAGTTCTTCTTGTGAAAATTATGAATAAAGGTTTCTAGTTAGTGACGTCTGTTTACATCGAATCCAAGGTGGCTGCCGCCATGACGCCACCCGGTATCCAAGATGGTGGCAGCCATCTTGGAGTTGATGTAAACGGACATCACTAGAAACCTTTATTTATAATTTTCACTAGAAGAACTGTGGCTACCCCTCACGACCCAACCTCTTTGCGTTTGTAATAGGGGGTTAGCTTCTGTTTCTATTGAAAAAACAATGACTGCTTTTGCGCAAAAAAGGCAATTCAGGAGCACCGTTCGTATAACTTCAAACTTAAATAACTCAAAAACTAAGCCTTTGCGAGCACATTGTCATTCGTGTAAAACGTCTTAAAATTGACTCTATTACCTATTTATAGCAATGAAATTATGAAAATCGTTGATAACATTAATGTAAAATTTGACCAAATTATCACCGAAAAATAACAAATTATAGCAGTATGTTCATTTATGTCTTAGATGGCAGGAATGGGCTCGATCATTCGAGCGCGTCGGAAGGAAGAGTCCATTGAAGTGTTGCCATCTGACACGCTCAATGACTTGCTTGCTGCTTCAAACACTAGAGTTGCGGTGAGTAATTTACTGCCATTATTTGTTAAAAACTCATTTGCTCCTAAAAGTGCATAGAGAAAAAAATTGTTTATTTCTATGTAATTACCATGATCCAGGCATCAAAGTTTTGAAAATCAATTAGTTGCATCTCCTTAACATCAACCAACATTTTTAAATGTATTTCTTTAGTGATTCTTTGGAACAGAATATTTAATCTCCGTGAGTGCATTAAAATATATAATGACCTTCTATTGTTTGCCTTAGCTGTGTTGTAACATTTCCTCTTAGTAAGATCTATATTCCCTAATTTGAAATATATTTTTTTTCCAGTGACATGCAAACTGAAGCCTAACTAGGATCAAAATTTTTGTTTTTAACAGTAGGAAATAATGGATCACAGCCATCATATTAGAGGAGCTCTTGGCTCAATTGTTGCTGCTGAAAATAGTATGGATATGTCAAACATGACTGGGATGGAATCAACCATGCCAGGCATGGGAACTGATATGCCAGGCATGGGAACTGATATGACAGGCATGGGAACTGATATGTCAGGTATGGGAAGTGATATGCCAGGCATGGGGAGTGATATGCCAGGCATGGGGAGTGATATGCCAGGCATGGGAAGTGATATGCCTTGCATGGACATGGATATGGATGGAATGAAGGTAAGTGTGTTGCTGTCATATCTTTCAAAAATATTGTTTAATATGAATCCTTCTGTTTTAACCTAGAAACTTCCATCCACCAGTGTCCTAGTACTTTTGGACTATCTTGTGTTTATCCACTCAGTTCTTATCTTAATCATTATAAAATTGAATTGACCTTATTTTCTCATACTAAGGGTAAATGTTAAATTTCAAGTCAATTTGGATGTTATTTTAATTGTGCAGTATTCAATTAATGTAACCAAAAAATACTTTTCTTGGTGATATCTTATTTGCTTGATTTTTACTTGACTGAAAAATTTAGTTCCAACTTGATAGTTTTTGAGAAAGTCTAAGATTTTGATAAATTTTAAATGGGACACAGATAGAGAAAATTAAGGTGTAATGTTTTTACTTGAAATTTTTTTTGGGTGTTCATGCATTAGTTATAATAGATTTTTTGGTTATTGTTGCTTTTATTGAAACGTCATAAGTTATTAATCTTAAAAAACTCTGAAGGTTTTTAAGTCTCAGCCTAAGAAATTAATGGAAAATATATGCTGCTCTGAGGGGCCTATGCAAAAAATTTCATACTGTAGTTGGTAATTTATGGTGTTGGTCAGTCAACCCAGTTGCTCTACATTATGGTATATAGCTCTCACAGAGATACAGTTATTGTATAAATGAGAATAAGCATACCCAGGGGGAAAATATGAGGTCCTGGGCTGAAAGTTGGGTAGACACTCGATACTAAATTGTGCCTTCTTCTTTTTGAAACATTTCTTTTGTGTTAGGGAGGCTCAGACTACCTTATAATATAATAATAGTGCACTGCAAAACTTCATGTTTTTCTGATGCTTAGCAATAGATGTGCTTTCAAAACTTATTTTCTTTAGTGACCACTTTGCTCCTTTAAGTTTTTGTGCCTTCTTTGCCATTTTATTTTTCTTTTTTTCTCCTTTCCTTTTCTAAGTCACTGTTTCTTTGTGCTGTGTGCCTTCTGTAGGAACATAATTTCTACCAAGATTCTCATTTTCTACAGTCCATACTAAATTGCCATTACATATCACTTCCTGTTGATTATTTTAGCTGTTGCCAAAGTGTCTTGAACTGAAATAATATCAGTGTGCTGTATGAATGTATTTATTCAATTTTTATTGCAGATGTATTTCCATGGTGGTTGTACGGAAGTCATTCTGTTTGACTTTTGGCGCATCGATGAGGTCTGGGAGCTGCTCCTCTCCATGTTGGGCATATTTCTTATTGCCTTTCTTTATGAAGGTCTAAAGCACTGTAGGTAAGGTCATGTGTGCCTGTCATTTAATACTGCATGAAGTCTCAGTCTATGTGAAGAATTTTTGGGGGATTCTGTACTGATAGATTGAGGTTAAGTTACAGAAGTTTTAATATGGCTAATTCTGTACTCGTGGGTTGGGTTTTCAAATGACTGGAGTATCTTCACAGCATTACTGAGGGCATAAAAATTATAATGTAGTATGTTGTGTTCTGCTGTGTAAATTAAGGCTCCTCATAATACTGTGATGCTAGATATAGTTATGTTGAATTTTTAGTCCCTTTTTTTTATTTTAAAGTCTGTAATAGATGTAGAACAGAGAAATCATTTCATAATCTTATTTTTAGACAGCTATGAGTCTCAGTCTTCTTTTACTTGGAAACATTAGTTTGATTCTCGACACCTTTTTGAACTTGAAATGTGATGTAATTGCTTTTGTTATCTTATCAAGAGCTCATTACTTATGGAAGAGTCATTGCTCTTTATAATCTGCTGAAAGTTGAAATATCAGCAGTAGTTGAACTAATGAAATGTTTTGCTTGGGAAAATCCTAATAATGAAGGAAAGGGCATAAAAATGTTTTTTTATGTAATGTATCATATCTTACTGAGTGCGTAGGTAAAAAAAGGGGACCTCCTCAGGGAGAGACAACTGTTGTCTTCATTGGAATTAGCTCTACCAGATGGAAGATTTGAAGCCCCCCAATTCAGAGTTTAGGTAGGCCTTCCTTCCATTATTATGAAATGAGTTTTTGTTTTATAATTCAACTTTTTGTGGGTTTCAGCTCCTCTGACTTTCTTTTTCAACTTTTATCATGGCTCATGAACTTCTTTCCTAATTTACCATTTTAATGCACAGAGAGTTTTGTGTGGAAACACCACTAACTATCAAAAAGTAATTGTGTCATCCTCCTTTCTCTCTTTATATTATCTTTGTTGGGGTTACTGGGGCTTAATCTAACTTATCGTAGTAAAAAAATGGCTATGATCTGAATATTTAGTCTAATTTCTCAACCTCAGGGAATGAGATGAAAACCCATATAATCCAAATGAAAATGAAAAGTGAGGGAAAATACTAAATATATGTGATACAGATGAAAAATTACTGCTCCAATTGCAGAGGTAATGTTGACTTGTATATCATATAAAGTAGGGTTATTATACTATGGGGAAAATTACTTATAAATCATCTAATCAACCACAATAAGCTTAGGTTAGTTAGGTTTGTCCAACCTATGCTATAGCCTGGTACCCCAGGGAATGTACTGCTAGGTTACCTTACCTCTAGATAGGCCTTCACAGCTTCTGTCTTCCATACCCACTTTGTTCCTTTCAGTTTTCATATCTCCTCTTGTCTATTCTTCCACTTTCTTACTTGCTATTTTTATGTGCAGAGTATATTGTCAGAACACATTTTGTGCATAGGTTCACCATCTTCTACAGTCCATATTGAATGGTCCTTTCTCTTTGCTCTCTGGAGATTGCCTTTGTTGTGGCTATGGAATCTTGAATTAAAATAATGATTATAATAATAATAATAAAAATCATTGAACTAAACTGGTATGTTTTACCTCTTTGCATGAGTGGAAGGCAGAATGAGATGGTGGGAGAAGGTACTGGTTGATCCTAAAATTTCTGCCAACAGCCTTTGTAACACAAATACTCCAGGCTCTAGTGGTTGAGCCCACAATATGAGTACTATTTTTGAATTGATTTGTGTAAAGTATCTTACCAGAAGTTACCCAAAAACTGACTTAATTTATTCTATCATTCTGTAGCAATTCAAAATAGCATTGGTTATTATGTGTAGGAATGCAAAGTATTGCAATATTCAAGACAAAATTTCCAAAGTTAGTTCTTTCCATCATTTATTAATTGAGTTGCGCGCAGTGTACGCCTAAATAGGAGGGCTAGAGCCCCTGACATTCGTGTTGCACAGCATACCAGCAGGATTTTAGGGCCAAGCAGTACATTTATATGCCTTCTCATTTGCTGTCCATGCTCATGCGGAGAGGTGTGATCTCTTAGTTCTGTTAAATTATTATAGTCATTTCTTCAACATTTCTTAGTTCTGTTTAATTATTATAGTCATTTCTTCAACATTTCTTAGTTCTGTTAAATTATTATAGGCATTTCTTCAACATCTGGTTTGCTAAACCTTTGCATCACAACATCAGTATTCATTTTGAATGGTAAACATTTTAAATGATGTGTCATCAGCATTTCTTGTATAATTAGTGTAACATTTTGTGTCTTTTTATTGGCATCATTTATTTCACTGTGCAGAAAATGTAGCATTTGTGATCAGAGTATGTTTTATTATATACACTCAGGTAGTACATTTAATTGGAGTGTACTTGTGTTTTACAGTTTGAGTTCATTTCTCACACAAACAGGAAGTATATGTAACTTGAATATATTAATTGCATGCTGGGAAAATGAGTAATTTGAGTCCATTTGTGATGTGTACAGAGAATACTTGTTCCGTCGGTCCGTCCACACCTCGCAGTACGCCACTTCAAACAACGGTGACATCAACATGACTGGAGCAGCCTCAAATGGAGCTGCTCCGCAGGGTGTGAGGTGAGCCATGCCTCTGTGCTGAGGTTAGGGAATAAATTGGAGATTTGCCTGTTCTGCTTTACCTACTGTGTGTGTGTCTTCCTCTCTCCTTCGCTTTTGAGTGCTGATGTTTGTGAATTCTATGGAAAAACTGGTATTATGCTGTGGTCTGCTGGAAGTTCCTCTTAGTGCTCTTGGTAAAATGGGAATTGAAATGAAGATAAAATCACTTATAAAGGAGAGCAGCGTGAAACTTCACTGCTGAGTATTAATGCAATATATCTAATGGGGGCAGACTGAATCTTCAATATGGCCAACATGGCTGCTCCTGAGCTTGAAGATATCAGTTGCTACTGTAATTAAGATGGAGAAGTTTGGTATTGAGTTGACAAAATTATTTGGCTTCTATTGCTCTAGTGGAAGTAACAAGAACAATATAGAAAAAAATTTTTGATAGAGGTTATAAAGTTGGCAAATTCATGTGCGATAAATTTTAGGCTTACCAGACATCGTGGTTAAGAGGTGTGAGTTCTTAAATTTGCTCATTTCAGTTTAGGGTATTGTCAAGAATGAGTTAATTCCTAATATTATGTTCCCACTGCTTTGATCTTGATCGATATACTTCCTCCCAGTGTCCCTGTTATGCCAAGTTCGGGGTACGTTCTCAATGTGCTGCTGTCAATCCTCCTTGTGAGAATTGTGCGTCTTGAACATGGAAGTGTTTGAATTCATCTGACTTTTTTTACCTCATGTGGGAATGGGGAAGTTTTAGTGCCTAATATTTGGAGGTTGAAAAAGACTGAACGCATGCAAGCGTAGTTGTATCAGAAGCACCAATGTTCAATCCCCTCATGCTCTTCAGTCTGTGGCCAAATCAGACTGGGTTGTCATCCTTGCAATGGCTAAATATGGTGAAACTCCTGGCTGTTTTTTTTTTTTGCTCAACATCGATTTTAGCTTCCGAGATTTCGAGCTCTTCCTTAAAAGCAATATCTCGAGCAGCGCCTGTGCAGTCTTAATTTTTTTTTTGTTAAATTTCGCTACACACTCGTATTACTGTTGACTCAGTGACCTTGTTCTACCATATCTGAATTGTATCATTGAGTTAGGGCAGTAATGTGCTCTTTTTATGACCAGCGTTCTTTTAACATTATCGCATGCTTCCTTGCCTGTTGTCTCTGTTCAAGTTGAACTCAGAGATCAGGTGAAGTGAATGCAGCTCGTTTGCGTCACTCGGCAGTCAAGTTTTTGTACGCTCTTGAGTTCACAATGACAATGTTCTTGACGACTGTAATCGATCCTTCAATATTATTGCTGCTTTGTTTGTATGATAAGCATGTCTAATGGGGCTGGTATAATGTTAGGTAAACTCTTTGGAAGCCTTTGGCAGAAATTGCATATTTTCCTGAACTTAAACGCATGAATGAACTCTGAAGCATGGACCAGCAAGTTAGTCGTCATTCATACTAGGTCTCTCTTGCCAAGAGCTAATGCAGAAGGGCATCAAATATTCTCTGAATACCGTACTTGAAAAAGCCTAACTCGTATAGTAAATATAATGCTTGAGTGTTCCTATTTTGTTTAGTTGATTAGGATTATCTTTTTTACTCTCGATTCGGTCCTACATATAGCTTTGTTGTTATGCTAAAAAAAAAATGTGAGGGGCAAGCATGATTGAGGTCCCTAGAATCGATCATACGGTATCAAGCCCAACGTATGGCAAAAACGAGTTATGCACACCACTGCCATCCCTGACTTACTTTGTCTAGCGAGTGAGTCGTAGGTAGAAAAAAAATCGTATACCTCAATTAGTTGTAAATACACGCAAGTTTCGAAAGTCCCAAAGTTTGAAGCCATTTTTTATGTTTTTTTAAAAACGGCCCCTGGTACCGTATGTTTCTACAGGCCTCAATTAAAAGAGAAATGATTAATTACTATGTGTGGTATTTACCCAACTTGTTCTTTCGACTAACTATGAGTTTAAAATCTTATTTACGTTCCAACTACAAATCTAATGTATTGTTTTGTATGCCATTTTAATTTAAAGTAGCATCATATAATTTAGTGCTCCATTTCACTATTTTCATTTCATTTATTGTTATTTACATGTCCATATTGATTTTCCACAAGTATCATTCTTATTTGAATGCTGCTTATCATTGCTGCTTAATTTTTATATGTATTAAATTTCTTAAGAATTTACCGCCTTAGAGATTTTATTCATCAGCTTTAATCTTGTAAATAATTTGTTTTGGAGAGTTTTTTAAAATTGTTAGTGATTTTTATTTTATGTGAAGTACGTAAAATATTAAAACTTATGTTCGTATGTTATTGCCATGTGTACTTGGTGATTTGATTTCTCACAGGTCCATATCCATTATTGTGTTGTCTGCTATGGATTATTTAGTTTAAATGTGGAATTATGTGGTGTTCATCAGGTTTGTAAATTCTTTGGGGCTCCTTGTTTTTGTTATTGTTATTTTGTTTCGTTTTACAATAAATGTGGCTCTAAATTAACTGTCTTCTACCTTGCAGATATTACGAGGATTTCATTATTCCTTCATCGTAAGTATTGAATTTCATCCTTTTTCCTTCCAGTTTTTCACCGGTAGCTTTTGGTGTTCTTGAACTGACATCTTTATTATTTCACTCTAACTTATCTGTGTACCTTGTAACTCAATTTGAGAACTGGTATTTCGCCTGTAACTTGTTTGAGTTTTACACTTCCACCGTGTTTTTACAGGTTCTCTCTGGCATCTTCAGCTTTTCCTTTCATCCTTGTTGTCACCATTGCTTGCTTTGGTAACTCTGCCTGTAGCTGTAATTTGTTTGTATTGTATCTATTTTTATGAGGAGAGGCGCGTGACCTGCACTCACCAGCTTCCATGAGCAGAAGGCTTCATTATATGAAGGACTTGAAGTACGTTACTTCCTCATTTTAGCCCCAGAATTGTTGGGGGCATCAGTAGCTCACGAAAATTGAATGAAATCAGCAACATTTACACTTGCCAGTCATCGTATGTCGATTGTCTACCGTGGCAGAAAAAATTCTCTTGTTTTTACAAGTTCCTTTGAAACAGTGACTGACTCGCTTGATATTCGTGTGAACTTTCAATGTTTCATAAGTGATGCAGAGGGAATTCTAGTGACAACCAGTTCGTGTCCTTATGATTCATTTTAACTTCACTATAAAAGAACACCAAAAAACGGCACAATGACCTCGTGAATAATAATGCATCGAGCATCAAACCCAAGGAAAAGTCAAACCTATTCAATTAGATACAACAAATTATTTATGAAAAAGACAGCGCATTACGTGTTAAAACTACATGCTTTTGATCAAATAGGTTAATAATATCGTGCAAGTAATCAAATCAAAAATAAAGTTGTAAATGAATCAAAAAACTCTAACATCTACAGTCAAACCCAATCCATTCTAGAAAAGTGGTCGGTAGACTTCCGAATGAATTTCCACCATAAGAAATTATGGGAATGCAATCAATGTGTTTTAAGCCCCACTCGACAGGTACAGTAAATCATCCTATATTTGGAGCGTCTTTTCACAAATAAACGCCTCACTGATGTTCTTCCCTCGCAATTGTTTCTCATTTATGAAGATCAGCAATAACTTATCCGATATCTGAGATAATTTGTTTGTCAATGTCACTTATTTTGCAACATTTTCTCCTTTAAGCTCTTCTTTCTTCTTCAAAAACGTTAATATTGTCGACTTAGCCGTGCCGCATTGCCACCACTCTCAAATTTTGCAACGATTTCCTTCTTTAGTCCAATCGTTGTTGCAACATTCTTCCTTTTCTCTCACCCACTCATCACTCACATTCTTCTTGAGACTCTCTTTAAGCGGTTTAGATCTTAAGTTAACCAAATACACAGAAGAATGAAATACTGTATAACGCTCACGCTCATGAAATAATGTATGATAATGTATAACGTTCACGTGTGACTAGAACAACGGGTGGCGTGTGACTTTGCACGCTTTTCCTTCGGATTGTTTCGACTTCTAAACGCTTGTTCGAATCACGGGGCAAAAATCACTTGAATTATTTGGTCGACTTCAGAGGTACTACTGTATGTATATCCATGATCTCATCAAATCAACAAGTTCAAACAAGGTCTCATTAAGAAGTGAAACTATCCAAACATTGAATCAGCTAATTGGCTTTGGTGTTGTAACACCAATTGAAAACACTACTCTTGATCTCCAGAGGCCGTAACGTGATGACCTTGCCAAGACTCCTGATAAGAAGTGCATGAATATTTTGATTGTCCAATACAGAATAAATATTCGCATACTGACTAACAAAAAATATTTAAAATGCTACCCTGTAAGGATGGAAGGAGACTGAAAATGCCCAAAACTGTGCGTCAAAAATAGAACAAACACTAATTTTGCACTAAACTCCAACATACTAAGTGTTATGTGATCAAGCGGGCAAAAATGCTCCCTGTTCTGACGTAAAGTACTACACGATATTCACTGTGTAAATTAATTGCTTGACCGTTCACATTTGCCAAGCTCCTTCCATGTGGGAAATAGTGAAAAAGATGTTGACCTACCAAAAAATACCTCTTGTTTCTGTGCGCCCGGCGGACCCTTTGCGAAAATCCGGTGAAAAAACCAAGACCCATACGCGCACCGATTCGAAGAAGGATGAACACCACTTACCCTAGGAGCCGCGCTGGCGTTCACCGAAGGAGTGTTTACCCCTCACGTGTCGGCAAATTATAGGGTAGCCCCTCGAACGCGTCGTCGCAGTGCCTTCAAATTTGGCAGGCACATATGTTATATTCTTCTTTCACTTAGAATCCGAGTTTATGATTTTTCAAATTTTCTTTCTTTTCAAGTCTAATCTTCAAATCAAAAGAGTTATTTTCCGAAAGAAAACACGATTCTTTCAACGTGGCCACGTCGTTTTACTTGTTATAATGAAAGATGTACACAAAATATGACAATGGGGTAGATGAGACTAGCAAATTTAAGAACAATTGCTACGAGGGTCTTACGCAACTTTGGATATGCAGCGATGACGGAGTGCGATATTAAGGTCTCGAATTGTACGTTAAATTATTACGTGAAGTTAACACAGAGTCAGGGTCTAATACGGAGTGCCAGCCGTATGCAAACAAAATAAGTGAAGTGGCACGACGAGACCTTCTAGTGACGGAGTTTCGCTCTCTAATGATGATGCCCTAGCCCTCGTCGTACCCTTTAAGTATTCTCGCGCTGTGACCGTTACTTCTGGAGCGTGCAGCAAAAGCCGCAGCTGAACACCGTTGTCGTCGCTTAGGCCCTACTGCGCTCTCGGGCAGCACCAGCCGTTGCCATCTGTGTTGCCGTCGCCACGCTGGTGCCACGTCGTTGCCACGCTGCCGCTGGGAGCGCAGGCGTTGCCTCTTTTTTTGTAACTGTCGAGCCGCCGCTGTGTAAGCATCGACATCTGGCGCGTTGTATAATGCTGATCTTTGAGATTTCCTGATAGCAGAGTCCGGTGTAAGCTCTCACGTCCAACCGCCTTTTACTCTTTTTTGTGGTGAAAACTTAACGGTTCGTACTCGGGACACAACACATAAAAGTCCCTCTCGACACGAACCTAAGCTTTTTTCTTTTAGATCGGGCGAGAACTTTTCCTTTAATGGCGGTTCAAAGGTCGAAAATCGACAAAAATGGCACATTTTCAAACTGCTGCCAAACACCCATAGAATGCCTC
This sequence comes from Morinoia aosen, assembly GCA_030386875.1. Taxonomy (NCBI): domain Eukaryota; kingdom Metazoa; phylum Arthropoda; class Malacostraca; order Amphipoda; family Talitridae; genus Morinoia; species Morinoia aosen. The sequence continues at coordinate 12,421,432 of CM059563.1, forward strand.
TAGGCGGCTCTAATTTCAGCATGTGGTAGACGAAACAATGGAGTGTGCGCCCACGTTGCCATTTTGCGATCCGTTCATAAAAAGTATCCCTCTTCGCCCCTCAAAGTTGACCAAAAATTTTTAGGGTATTTTTGACGAAATTTGGAAATTGTTTTTGAGAAAAACACGCATTTTTGCGCATTCAAACTTTGATAGCCGATAGATTTCCAAAAGTTCTACGCCTCATAAAATCAACGGCTCTCGAAACCATCAAGTTTCCACACAACTTTGGGTCAAAGTTTTCCTAAAAATTTTTGGACAATTTTGGTGAGGCGGGAGTTTTGTCCTGAGTTCGACGGCAATACCTGTGGCTCTCAAACCTTGGGGACTCGTTTAAAAAGGTTCGTAGTACTCAAAAGGAAAATTATAGAGTGTTTGCTTGGAAAGTTTACCATTTGTGCCACTTTAAAGTTGAGGTAAAAAAAAGCGTTTTTTCAACACTCATTTTTGGCTGCCAGTTGTGACGTTGTTTGATGGAGTTGGGACTTCAAAATTTGATACGTCCTAGTTTTAATCTTTTTCTCAAAGTTATCAAGTTTATAGATCACGATGAGCGATGGTTTTCTCAGAAAATAGTCGCAAACGAAACATAGAAAATTAAAAGAAAACGCCCAAACCATTTTTGACGAAAATTGGTGCGACCCACGGAAAACTTCATTTAGCACTTTTTGATCGTTTTGTCGTCGTACATACCATAAGTGTTTTGCTGTTCGAATTTCGGCTTCGTTTGAGCGTGAGAAATTATTTTCACTTTTCCAGGCCATTTTAGACTTTCCTTCGCCCCTGAAGCCCACTTCCTCACCTTCGAGGGAGCTGAAAATCACTTGAAAGATGCGTCTTGAGGAGATCTTTCGATTGCTACTCGTGTCTCAAAGTTGTAGGCCTTCAACTTTGTGTTTAAATTTGAAAAAACATCAAACCTTAGGGAGGAATCGCGAAAATTGGCAAATCTAGCGCAAAAATTGGATACCAATCCGCCTCGTGTTGAAATCTCCAAAATGTGAATTTTTTTTAATGGCTAAATTTATGGCCTGAAATGAAACTTTTTTGAGTTTAAAGGTTTTATATGGATGCCCATTTTCATGAACTTGGTGCTGTGATGTTTTCGATTGAGAAACAATATATTTAAATGAATTGTTGAAGTTCAAAGTTTTTCCTGATTTTTTGTTTATTCTGAACGGTTTTGCGTATTTTTAAGAGTTGTACTGTGTTGTTAGAGTTGAAATAAATTTATTAGGACTCGCAAGTCAACCTTCTAAGTGGCTTATTTGACCTTGAAATTCTTATAACTTTTTTACATGACGCGTAATTCATGAATTTAGAGTGTTCATATTCGTTTCACAGGAAATTTTATAGAGAACAAATGTGTTTAAAATAGGCGATTTACCTTATGGTAGGATTATTTCACTTCCAACATGTTTTGGTATAGAAAAAAAATTTTAGTTGAGCTTTAAATTTTCGTCTAAGTCTAGAAAATCGCCTAGCAAGGCGATTTCGAGTTGCAATTTCTCTATGAGGTTCAGAATTTGAGGCTCAAATCTTCTGCTGCTTGTAGAAGTTGTAATGTAAATGATGTTACAACTATAAAGATGATAAAACTAATGTTAAAGTGTCCGCATCATCGTACTAAGTAAGTAAAGTGACTTCAATTATAACTGATTTTTTGAATGGAAATGTTAACCCTCAAAAAATTGTCTTTGTAATGGATAAGAAATTATTTCAATGGGATACTTGTTGATTAAATGTCATTGTTAGGAGAATACATGCTTCTGTCCCACTGCAGTCATTCCGCACAGTCAATTGTTACATCAGTTTTTCATGAAGAGAGATACAAAATCAACCCATAAGTTGTTGAAAGTGATAAGTGTCACCTTTCTTCAATGAAACGAAACTTGAAAAGAAATTTTTAACATTGTCTAATGAAGATTAACATGATACGTACATTTAAAAGGATTCCAACTCGCTAAATTTCGTAATAGAAACAGAAATTATTGATGTCCCATACTTATAAATTTCAAGTGTAATGGCTGTTCGATGGTGGAATTGCTCCTCAAAGACGCGGCCTGCCGTGTGTCCTTTATGACTCGGATAACAAGCAAGATGGATACAAAATAGTTATTATTTGTTTATATAAGTCCTATCTATTAATGTATAACTCATTTATGTATGTCAAGCTTCGTTGTTACTTGAATCTTTGCCTTAAATACTTAGATATTGAGTGAAGTAGGAACAGCATTTTTTACTTGAGTTACCCCTCGAAGCCGTGCTTAATCAGGAGGTATGTTCAGTAATTTTGAGACACTGTACAACTTTGGGTTGTGATTTGAAGAACATAACGAAAGCTATGTTCAAGGTTCTATATGACTGTGAGATTTTGAGAAATATTTGTGGTATTAAATGGAAATATTATCGGCTCATGAGTCAGAAATACCTCTGTATGAGAATTCAAGATATGAAATAACTCGCATTTTAACATAGAGAATGGTGCTAAGTTGTTTAGGCGGTGTAAACCAGTGAAGCTATTGAATATGATGGAAGGATGTATTCTATTATGTTTTTCGGGAGGTAAATTGAACATTTACGGGTTGAAATCACGAACATGAATTCATTTAGAAATTCTAGAAATGGCTCATTTCACTTATTTCGATGCCGAAATTTGAATGAATCTTTAATGAGAACTCACTTTATGTATTTCGAGCTTCGTATTTGCTTCAATGTTCGCTTTAAAGCTGTAAATATTGAGTAAATGCATAACAGGATTTCTTACTTGAGTTACCCCTCAAAGCTCTTCCTGGAGCAGTGCATGTTCTCAGTTATTTTGAGATACACAATGTCTCTTCTTGGAACGAGAAGTTAATTTTCATGTTCGACAAATCACTCATTTCATTTAGATCATGGTAGCAGTTTGCACGAAGCGTGCGGCCTGATGTAGGAAGGCGATAGCACTTTTTTCGTGTGGAGAAAGTGATATTGAGTTATATTGATAGGTAATGGGTTTGCTTTCATTGTAAATGATGATGCATTGGTGAACTCGGTTATCAATGGAGTGTAGTTTGAATTAGGCATATCATTTTTTGTGCATTGCAGGTAGATGTTCGAAATTTTGATACAATGTACATATGTATGTCTGTTTATGGTGACATTTTGAGAACGGACCTATAGATATTTTGGGGTGAATGAGTAATTTTCGAAAATTCTATGCATGTTTCAATTAACGATGAAGGGTACTTTGAAATCTGCTAGAGAATTCCTTTTGGGCTCATATAAAGCGGAATGAAAAGCAGGGTGTTAATCTGGTTGATTATATGATGTTTATTCATAATTGTTTGATATATGGGGGAAATGAGTTGTGTTAAATGTTTTTGTCCGTTATTTCGTCAGTGGAACGTGTTGTGAACAATTTTTGGGGCAAGTTGGGACATTTCGACTTGTGCAATGACCAAGCGTGTTGATAATTTAGGAAGAGTTTGGGAAAAGTTGAGGGATATTAAAATACTATTTCCAATGCAAAATCGCCAAAAGACGAGAACCGCTGCAGATAATACTTTCATAACCATACAGACTGATGCCTTTAAGCCCGTTAGTAAACTGTACGGGGTAACTACACTGAAAATGTGTAGAAATGAGACAGAAATGGCATTTTTTTAGAGTTTGAAAGTTTTTCTAAGGTAAATGCAGTGCCCCTCGAGTGTGACTAATATAAGAGCTGCAATTATGCCGCTCTGCGAGGTGCGTAGCACCCGTAGAGCGGCGCAAGAAGTCAGATGAAATTTTCTCAGCCTTCGAATTTGACCGCGCGACGGCGCGTCCCATCATTAGTAACCCAATGAAGATGAACAGGTGGCGAAGTATTTTTTATGGAATGATAATTATCTTCCATTTTGATGTGGTATTTCGATGGTATTTTGATGTTGTGACGATCTTTATTTGATTGAGGATGACTGATTGTTTTGTTTTAGATTGAAGCAGTATTTGATGATTTAAGGGTTCTGCGTGAATAACTGAGGCGCCATGATGTATGTAAATGTAACGGTCATTGGAATCATTTATTCGTGGACACAAATATATACAGTATTGGGTTTTTGGGGTTCATTTGAGAAATTATCTATGGTAATTGGATGTGTCATGAATTTGGTGAATATTTTGCGTTTTCTGTTGAAGGTTTGAAATGAATTTTCAGAACGAAAGGATATTGCTCTCATACGTAAGTGAGTAATCAATTTTGATGTGAGAAGTGACAATGTTTGTGGGTTACGGGAAGCCTAATTTTAATGCGTCTGGCTTTGGAATAATTTGAAATAGCTTCGATAGAATTTTATTTAGTTTTAAACAGCATGTTTAAGTAAAATTTGGAACGAGGCTCATGCAATTGAACTTGGTAATAGGTAATATTTAATGTATTCTGGTCGAATGAACGATCATATTGATAGGGTTTTAAGCATGTTCGACCTTAGGTTAATTCGGGATTTCATATTAAAATTTCATTCTCTAAAGACTCTGTTTACAATATTGAGAAGAAACTTGCAGTCGCGCTTCATATTAAGGATTTAGGGAATTTGAAGTTTTTATTTAGGTGAAGGTAATGCATTTTGTGTAGGATAGGTTAAATTACTTTGGGTAAATTGATCAGAAACAAAGTATGGACGGTAAGTTAAATGGAATACAATAAGAGTGTTGAAAAATTCAACTAAAAAATTGAATACATTAGGTTATAAATTGCGGTGAAGATAAAATTGGGTATGTTAGGTTTGATTAGACTAGGTTGGGTTAGATTAGTTTAGGTTGGGCTGAGTTGGTTATATTAGTTTGGGTTTGGTTCGGAAGTGATTGGTGAACTAATTGGTTGACTTGTGATTGGTGTAATCATTTTATAAGAGAAGATCTGATTGATTTGTTGAGGTTGTGTTACTCATGAAAACTGTTAGTTACCCCTCAAAGCTCTTCTCCTGCAGCGCATATTTTCAGTTATTCGGATATACACCGTGAAAGTTCCCCGAAAGAAAACAAATTTGGAAATTCAGTGTGTAACCGATGTCTCTTAGATCCGTGTAAAAATTTGAGAGATCACGGTCTGTGAAATGATTTTTAAACTGTAAATATGGGCTTAGGTTACGTTTTTATTTGGTATTTGGGAATGATGTGGGAAAATCAATTGATTTTGGTGTTTTAAAGGTAAACGTAGAACTTCGAGGGGAATTCATTGTACACATCGGTTTGTGATTTGAGACGATGGTGTATCTGATTGTGTTGGCCAATTGTGGTTATTTTTTTAAGTGTGCCCTACATGTGTATGTGTATATGTGTGCCTGTGGGTGTGGGAGTGTGTGTAGGAGTGTGAGCGTCTGGGTTTTGATGTGTTTGTGTGTGTGTGTGGTCCGCCCCCGGTCTATGCTGGTTATCCTTAGGAATGGGATTTGATAAGGTAATTGAAATGAAAACCCATAAAAAACAACAAAAATCAGCATCTAAGGTGCTTTATTTCCAATCAAGCCTGATGCATATCATCTTGTGTATTGGTTTTTCAAATGCCTTATAACTAACACTATATATAGGACACCATGACAGTTTACCTCCGTAAAGCCGATGCCCGTTTCCGACACCTGGGTTGAGTGGAGTTTTGTGCTTGAGTTTTCCCTTATACCCAACGTGGAAATCGCCGCTCAGCGCCGGGATTCGAACCCTCGACACCTTCATGGAAGGGCGATGCCTTGACCACTGTGCTACGGCGAGCACGTGCCGTGGCACCATAACACAAGCCTTTGTCTTAACAACCATTTGAAAACTGGTTAGGTTACAAGCCACAAAGTCATTGTTTAAGAAAAAGTTTCATTTTAGCAAAATGTCGCATAAGTACGGCATAACAATATAAACTCAGTGATAGACACAAATTCCTTGCCACTAATGATATCCTTAATGTCGCGGTGTTACGTTAGTGTTCGACTAACGCATAGTTGTGTTAGTTAGTATTTGTTGTACTAACTGTAGAACATTCAATTTTAGAATGTAAAATAACTGGAGAATTTACATTTATGAAACTGAAAGCCATGAATCGATCATGCCATGTCATAGCAGTGTTGGATCGGCATAGAGACGGTGAGAGCTTTGTGAACTACCTTCTTGCTGTTCAGACTTATTATTTAATTTAAGTATTTCTGTTAATTTTATCGTAATACGCAGATTTTTTGATATTTCACAATTAATTTTTCGTCACTGACATCACGCACATATCACACTAAAGGACAATAAAAAGGTTTATGTTTATGTCATCCTTTTGTATTCTTGTTGTTCTTCATGTTTTATTGTCCGGTTCTTCTAATCAACTCACCTGTTCTAACGCATTGGTATTTTGGCTGCCACCTTACCTTAAGTGGTTTGAAGTTTTTGTTGTTAGTGAAATCTGAAAATTAACATCGCAAAATAGATGGTGCCTGTGCAAATGTTTCTTTCTGGTATAGGTATACTTTTGGTAAGTATTGCTCTAATATTATGTAGCTCAGGCAATAGTCAGGTACTGGATTCTGCATTGGTTTGATGCTGGCTTCGGTATAGGTCTGATATTAGCTTTAGCGTTGGTGTTTATTATCTGCTAAGATTTAACTCATGTTGAGTTTAAAATCTGCTTTTTAAAAGTTAACAAGTGTCCGTCCTATTTTGAAGGTAGCTTCAGCAAAACAAAGGACTGCTTATATTTTATCCTACAATTTGCTTGGTATGTAGTTGCATGCACTTCTGAATGTGTAGAAGCTTAAATAGTTCAAGATTTAAGAATTTGGCTCTATTAAGATTTGATTGATTTGGCAAACGATTGTACGTACGAATGTTCTGAATGAAAAATTTGAATACGCAATTAAAAACTGGGTAAGCCCTCTTTCATTTGTTCTCGCGTCAGAAAAGTAACCAACCTGTGAGCTATTTATGGTGAATTACCAACGTTACCTGACTTAGAAATAACTCTGTAATGGGCTTTGGTGTGAAATCGTAACTGATTTATTGAAAAATAAAATGACATACCACCCTAAATTAAACCAATGGCCTCTTTCCAAGCATGACTTGTGATGCTGCAAGCACCGCATGTATAAATTGAAATGTATTCTTTCTGTCAGTGCCCCTTGAAGTCAATAATATTAAAGTCAGTTTACAGCAACGTGTTTTTTTGTGTACTTTTTCCAAGCTGTTGAAATAGCGCGTACTGATTTCATTCATATTGTGCTTTATTGGGCAGAATGCAAATGTTGAGCTTACCCCACGCTGCTCAGACCGGCCTCCACATGCTGCAGTTCTTCATTGCCTACCTGCTTATGCTCATCTTCATGACGTACAACGTGTATCTGTGTCTCGCTGTCCTTCTCGGCTCCGGGCTTGGCTACTTCGTGTTCGGCTGGCGGAAAGCCGTCGTTGTGGACCTCGCCGAGCACTGCCACTAGCGTTAGATTCATCTAGCGTCCTCGCTTAGCACTGACGAACGTCGACCTCACTTTCTCATGGTCCCGTCATTTTCATCCTGAGTTTTTGGCCTCAATGTGTGAGAAAAGGTTAGTATGCCAGAGATTTAATGTTCTACTATTTGTGATAAATTCGATCAGGTTTTCCTTAACTTAGTTTGCGTGTCTGATCCCGTCATCAACGGTTTCACTTTTTCGTGGAAGGCCTGCATAGCGAGCTGTGCCACGCGAGACACTCAAATTTTGTGCTTCCGAAGTGCCATTGAAACTGAAATTTTACTCAATTTGTCTGTTAACTGAGCAGAAATTTACGTTGAACCTTGAATCAAATTAGGCTAATCTAGAAAATAAACAGCTAGTTCACGAATGAACTTGGGTTAACTTGACGAGCTCAATATTCTAGCTATATTACTGAATGATATTACCGTGCTCTGCTGCCGTGCTTGGACTGCTGTAGCAGAGCAAGGCAGCTCCTAGTTCTGAAGGGCTTTGTGTTCTCTCTCGGTGACGAGATTCTGGATTGCATTATTTGCTTTGTCGGGGAACAAGAAACCGTATGTAAACGTCGTAAGATGGTGATCTCGCCTTTTGTGTATATGAAGTTCTCACATTAACGATGCGCTTTTAGTCGTTTAAATATTCAATAGTTTGCATATGACCTGGGCATTTATGTTGCATAGAAAAGCGGAGTTTCAGTTTGACATATAAACTATCCCCATTGTGTTGTTTAATCAGCTGTAAACGTAAACCCTGCAAACGCATTCGATGTACACTGTATGAGACTCCAACATTTTTTAAAGCAAAGAGTAAGTTTCATTTTCGGTGATATTTTCCTTTTGACTTTGAAAGCATCTGTGTCAGTGGGAGAGCTACTTACAAGCGCGAGTTGACTTCTTGTGGAAACAGGTTTAAAATATTCAATTTCAATTAAGGACTGTTTGATCTTCGTGATTCTATTACATTTCCATACCAGATGAGCCTGTATATTGGACATACCGATATTTATATGTGTAAAACATATATATTTATATGTTGATATATGTATGTGTGTTGGATGATGCACAAATGCACTATTTCCATACGAATTGATGTTTGAGTCACCGTTTTCTATTAATAATATAATATTTTTTATTGATCTATGACATTACTGGCGATCTTAGTGACGTGAACCTTAGCGCAGCAAATTACTTACTGCTTTTGTTTCAAACAAGACTTCATTTCGAATGGTATCGCTCGGGAGAATTCATTTGATGACGATCATCCGAGTAGAGCGTACCGGCTACAGCAGCTGGTGAGGTACTCTATTGCTCTCCCCAAATCTGGGGCATAAGTGATGGTTAAACTGTATATGTAATAATCTCTTCAAATGTTGAATCTTTGCTGATATCCTCTTTCTCCAAAATAATGTTATGTGTATATGATAAATGTAGATGTATTTATCTAACCCCTTTGGTAATCAGGTTAATTAACATGCATAAATTTATGGTGCTTCTTAAAAATCTGTTTCTGCGGAGTGACTGAACACTCGTGCATTCTCGTAATGCCTTCAATGCTGCTAATGTTCCATACGGTTACTGGCATCAAATGCAAAACGGCAGGGATCACAGTCGTGTGATTTAGATATTTAACAATTTCAGCTATTCGCTTACTTTGGGATGTTAAACAAGATATTGCTTTCTCATTGTGGGAAAATTTGCGTTATTGCTACGGAGAACACTGAAGAATGATTTTGTTTCTTCCCGTTTTTATATTAGGCATCCAAGTCATGTTAACTTGTGTTTAAGAAAATCTCGACATTGACTGCTCAAGTCAAACTTGTAGAACCTAATATGTACGATCAGCAGTCGTGAAGTTGTATGATGTGTTTAGGGACATCTTGGCTGGCACGCTTGAGTGGCAGCTGCTAGAAAATGATCGCACAAGACATTTTTCCGTTTTGTTTGACGTCTGTGCCTTAGGCAGTCGGTCTTTTGCGTGTCTTTTCATGGTTATGCCTTGTTGCCAAAATTATTGATATGGAGATGTAAATATTTTAGATTTATTCCAAATTGTCGAGTGGTTTAAGGACGGTTCATTGCCGCCATGTTTGGTTTCATTTTGTTTCACAGGTTTTGAGCACAATAATTTTGGCATTTGCTCCTGTTCTAGCAAATTTTTACTGGAAAAGAGTGTATTTTTGTTTTTTCTTGAAAGTCTATCATATGTTACAATTTTAAGTACAATGCGTTTATCGTTTCTCGTACATCCTGATGCTGTCCCGAAGAATTTCATTTTAGTTAGCATGCCCTTACGGAGTGCAGGATAGGCAATAGGTGTGGGTTAGATAGTTTAGTCTATCCCATGCAAGGGAATTGGTATCCTCAGGTGCTCTAGGTTACCTCAGCTATAGATAGGCCTTAGGGAGTTCTATCTTCTGTGCTTACTTTGCTTCTCTCAGTTTTCATGCCTTCTTTGCTTCTTTGTCATTTCTTACTTAGTAAATTGATGTTTCTATGCGAAAGGTATCCTGTGTGGGAGTGGGAACACTTTGTGCATAGATTTGCCTTTTCTAAAGTCAATGCTAAATGATCTTTTATCTTCACTCTCTCGAAGTCGCCTTCATTGTGGCTAGGGAATCTTGAACTTTGATAATTACTCAGTAATTTTTCGAACCTTCAACCACAAGCTACGCAGATATGGTTGCTTTTTGATTTGTATTTCCTTTGATCATCTTTTCATTTGAATGTATTTTTGATTTCAAACTGATCAGTGGAGTTTCAACCCTGACTGATATTATAGCAAGTATTAGAAAAATGTGGCCTTGACCACCAATAACTCTTGTTTATCGCAACTAATGTTTGATGGAAAGGAAAGTACGAGTTGCAACTATTATTTTTAAGAATTTTTACACGACGAACTTTTTAGTCGCCTATTTATTTGCGTTATTGAGTGATCAATCACACAACAGACACCACTAATGACATGTTAAGGGGTCTACCGGGCACTTCTGTTAGTTTTTTCTTGCAATGGAGGATGTTTTGCATGGAATTTATTTCGAAGGTACGTATGAAAACGAGCAAGACATAAGCTATTCTAACCGCCGCTGTCTTGTCTACAGCGTGTGAGTAGACTTGACTGAATTGACGACTACTATAGCAGGTAAAGGTGACTGAATAGATTACAACTACAGCAGGTAAAGATCGTTCGATGTTCCCTCTGTTGGCCTACGCTCTATGCGGAGTCTAATTTTATTTCATCGTCATATTGCTACACTTCAGGGTTTATTTTTTTGACAAAGTTAACATCTGGTGGTGCCATGCATTGCATTTATGTTTGATATTCTGTGTTATTTTACTCGGTAGTAACAGTGTCACTGCATACATACCTGCCAATACGGTTCTTTGATTTTCATTTCTCCTTCCCAAATCTATTCTGTACATTTTGGAAGTGAATTGCGCCTACTCAAACTCTGAAAATTAGTGCCCAAAAGTAAATTGAGATAATGCTTCGAGATCCATCGATTTGGATGGAATAGAGGAATAATTTTTTGTGTAAAGGCCCATTTTAATTCCGAAGACATTCAAGCCCTAAGACTATAGCTCGCACGTTGGAAAGGTTATGTCGAGAGACGCAGGTAGTTTGTTGTACCAATAGTCCTACATCTTGACAACACGCTGACGTATGCATGGCGAACATTTGATAATTCACTTGTAAGCGAGGTGTATCATTTGGTAGTGTGCGCAGCCACCTTAACAAGTGGACTCAACTCCCCGAATTAACGGGCCCTACGGCACACAAATTTACCGGGAACCCATCTGGGGCCGGTAACGCTGAAATTTTAAGATAATTAAGGACAAGCGGAGCGTCATTAGCGGGAGTCTCACCTGAAGATCTTCGAAAACAATGTTCAGGCGAACACTCTTCACTGTAGCCGGCTGTCAAGGACCCAAGAAGTCCCAGGTAGCGAGGGCAGAATGCCGAGTCCTGCGCAGCACACGAGAAGAAGGTGCGCTCGCGTTCACGGCTGGTTTCAATCTGACGTGGCAGCCTTCTGGCGCCACGCTCCTCAGCTTGCTCGAATCCGTCGCGCTGGCTTAGGACTCGAACAAGAAGATCAGACGAACGTTCTAGTATTTAAATTTACATTTTTCGCCGTAGACGTGAGGAACCCCCGCCATTGCTCCGCTTAGTCGTAAAATTATCAGCGTTATTAATTTTAGGCTGATTAGAAGGAGCACAGCCTTTGCCCTTTATTGCAGAAGGCCTTTTTGTGACTTATAAAGTCCGCAAAGGACCTCAGCGTTCGAGCAATGACTGGAATCTCGACAGTAGAGCGATGCGTATTCGCATTTCATTTAGTTGAAAAAATTCTTCTACTCTAGAAGAAAGAATGCTTTATTCCAGTCAATCAAGCCTGATACATAACACCTTGTACATTGTTTTTCCAAATGCCACGTAACTAACACCAGGCCGCAATGACTGTTACCCCCGGTCCAGCCGGTACCCATTTCCGACACCTGGCTGGAGTGGGCAATTATGGCTTAGTTCTGCCTTTTCCCAACAGGAAGAATCTCTGGGAGGTACTGCCAGGATTCGAATTGGGTAATCCCAAACTAAACTTTATTGTAGAGACGGGAAAATTTTCATCCATGTTACCTGTATATTATACAGCTAGTCTATTCTTGCTTTCAACAGTTATTAGACCAATTACTACACAAAATAATTTATGTCAAAGTTCCCATCCAACCCAAGTGCTTAAATGGATACTGGCTTAACCGAAGGTAACTGCCAATGAAATAAAAACTATTGAAAAACCAGTGGATATGAAATGTATTAATTATGTATATAAAGCATTCTTTCTTTTGTAAGTGCAGATACTCCTAGAAAAAAGGTTAACATCGGCATCTTTGGGATGCTTTATTTCCAATCAAGCCTGATACATACGATCTTAGCATTGGTTTTTCAAATGTCTTATAACTAACCCTATATATAGGACACCATGACGGTTCCCCCGCAAAGCCGGTACCCATTTCCGACACCTGGGTTGAGTGGGGTATTGTGCTTGAGCTTTCCCTTATACCCAACGGGGAAAATCTCCGCGCCAGCGCCGGGATACGAACCCGCGACTCCAACATACGAGCCCGATCCCTTAACCACTGTACCACGGAGAGAAAGAAAAAGAAAAAAAGAAAAAATGTTTATTTCCAAATTGTCACATGAGATACATGCCAACATATTGGCTTTTAAAAGTTTCTTAAATATAGGGCATCCTAAAACAAATGTTCCATAGGAGTACTAATTGACAAACCATCCGAGGTGTACAAGTAGATGAGCCATACGAGGCATAATAATAGACAAACTAAACGAGGTGTACTAATAGACAAACTGTCAGAGGTGTACAAGTAGATAGACTATACGAGGCATAATAATTGACAAAATATACGAGGCGTACTAATAGACAAACCATTCGTGGTGTGCTAGTAGTCTAACAAAAGTTCTATACTAGGAGTACTAATTGACAAACCATCCGAGGTGTACAAATAGATAAGCCATACGAGGCATAATAATAATAGGCAAACTATACGAGGTGTACTAATAGACAAGCTATCAGAGGTGTACAAAATAGATAGACCATACGAGGCATATTAATAGACAAAATATACGAGGCGTACTAATAGACAAACCACACGTGGTTTGCCAATAGTCTACCTCTGTCAAGGGTAGTTGAATGAGAAATGAAAAATATGCCCTAAAAATATGCAAAGCCCTATCACCACCAAAAACATATTTCGTATCTTCTCGATATTTACCACATCATGCGGACATGAGTACATGGGATAAAATAGAGATACAGTGTAAGCCGGTTACCACTCATGATTGACAAATATCTACAAAATATTGATAGAAATGGGTAAACAAAGAGAGCTTTCGTTTAAATCAAATGCTTTCGTAATTTCATTTGATTGTCATAAAATTTTCTAAGAAAGAAATTCATTGGCTCATTCATTTTATATGCTGTTTGGCCTATATTAATATATTCAAGCTGAGTAATATCTGGAATAATATATTTAGGGTAATTTTAAGGGGCCTTCTTAAAATCCGGTGTCAATAACACATACCTCTAGCAAGCTCAGGCTGCTCAGTCAAGCTGATTTTCAGTGCCTAGATTGCTTTCGTTCGGTAGACGATCGTAACTTTCTGTTGGTGTTAACATGTATATCGTTCGATCTCTCCGGGCAGATTGCGTAACTTGAATTATTGGTGTCGATGTATTTTTTGTACATGCTTTTTTTCACACAAAAAGTCACCTTATTAAGGGTAATTGGCAACATATTTTTTCTTTCCTTACCAAAGTTGTTGAATCTCCCTTGAATTTTCGGTCGAGCGTCAGCTATTATGTTGTGGTATCGCTAGTTAGTATGTACTTCAACGCATTGTATACGCTAAATGAGCTTTTTGTTTACCGTAACACGACCAAAAATGTTGAACTAATTGTTCTCAAGTTCGTAACAATCTTCATCAGAATTATATTGATAATATAAGCCTTTGCTTTGTTCATGGGATGAACTAAAAAAATGTACTGCATTATACTTGACTTAAATTGCATTTTGTTCTTAGTTAGATTTTTTACTACTAGATGGAGTAATTCAAGTGATCCTTTTAGGTAATTCGGTAAATGTTGAGGACTTGACCATAATTGATTTTCGAATTTTCGATGCCTAAATAATGCTAATCAGATTAAAAGAAACAAGTTTTCTTCAATGCACTTTCCGGTGGAAATGAGTATTTTAAAAGTTATAGCGGTAAATGAGTTAACGGAACTCCAGTGTTTTAGGCGGGAATAAATGAATAAGGGAAGCATCACCCTATTACAAACGTAAAGAGGTTGGGTCGAGAGGGGTAGCCACAGTTCTTTTAGTGAAAATTGGAAATGAATTGAAATTCTACTATGCATAAACTTAATTAATGAGATGACGAATTATATTGTCGATGCGAAAGACTGAACTCGAAAGTTCCCAGATACGTCGAACCGACGATATACCGTCATCTCAGGGCTGCCAGTGACGTCGAAGCAGCGGTAAACACTTTATAAGCAGCGGTAAACACTTTATTATAAACGTAAAGAGGTTGGGTCGTGAGGGGTAGCCACAGTTCTTTTAGTGAGAATTATCAATAAAGTGAAATTCTAGTATGCATTAGTATAAAAACTGAGATGACGAGTTCATTTGTCGATCCGAACGAATTCATTCGAATGCTCTCAGATACGTCGAACGTTCGACGTACATTTGTCGATCCGAACGAATTCATTCGAATGCTCTCAGATACGTCGAACGTTCGACGTAGTGGGTCGGTTAAAACCTTTCTTTATAATTTTCATTAAAAGAACTGTTGCTAGCCCTCACGACCCAACCTCTTAACGTTTGTAATAGGGGGTTTGCTTCTCTTCTTTATTTTTTCTAGCGAAGTCGGCTTGGTTGGCGCGCGGCAACGCCTGTTTACTTTCACGTCGGACTGCGCGGTATATTTTTCCCCGCCTGAAACACTGGAGTTACGTTACCTCATTTACCGCTATAACTTTTAAAATACTCGTTTCCACCGGAAAGTGCATTGAAGAAAACTTGTTTATTTCCATGTCATTCACATTATTACGGCATTGAAAATTCGAAAATCAATTATGGTCAAGTCCTCAACCTTTACCGGTAATTCAAGTGACCCTGGTGCTCTCTGTGGCACAGCGGTTAAGGGATCGGACTTGCATGCTGGAAGTCGCGGGTTCGTATCCCGGCGCTGGCGCAGAGATTTTCCCCATTGGGTATAAGGGAAAGCTCCTGCACAATACCCCACTCAACCCAGGTGTCGGAAATGGGTACCGGCTTTACGGGAGAACCGTCATGGTGTCCTATATATAGGGTTAGTTGTAAGACATTTGAAAAACCAATGCTAAGATCATATGTATCAGGCTTGATTGGAAATAAAGCATCCCAAAGATGCCGATGTTAACCTAACCTTTAACCTTTAGGACTCTCGTCCCAGTTTGATTGCTGGTCATGGCCTGAGTGTAATACTTGACTACATTTGGGGGGGAAATATTAGAGTATTGAGGAGAAAAATAGGGTCAATGTCGGGTGTAATGCAAGCACGGAAATTAATAATTCCGTTGCTATGAATCATCAGAGGAACGCATGTAAAAATGTTTTACAAGAATGACGTTCTGCTCGCTGATGCGTTATTTTCTAGTTATTGAACTTTGAAGTTGGCTTTCGCGCACCAAAGGAAGCAAGCGCAATTTAATTAATAACAGAAGCTAACCCCCAATTACAAACGTAAAGAGGTTAGGTTGTGAGGGGGAGCCACAGTTCTTCTAGTGAAAATTATAAATAAAGCTTCTAACCCACCCATTAGGGTGACGACCGCAATCTTGTTTACATTGGCTCCTAGATGGCGACCAGCATGGGTGCCGCCATCTTGGAGCCGACGAATTTTAATAAAAAGTTTTTTTTAAATTTTGTTCCAGGTTAGAGCCTTGAAATCATTATAGAGCAATACAGAGACATAGGAGATGACATAGCAACGTTGCGCCGTGAAGAAAATGCCAATGGGGAGGTGTCGCATGTTGAAATATTGCTTCCCTTCCCCCCCTCATTCTTCAAACCCCCGTAGCGGGCGAACGAGTGAACGTACGCGTCATTTTTTCACAGGATGTACCTGACCTTTTACACTTCTTATAGCAGCTAAAATCTTCATTTATACAAACCAGGGGTCCGAATGGGGGTGACGCCCTACTTAAGGACATCGTCTGGGTAGAAATCAAGATAAGTGTTGATTTTCTGTTTTTATATGCATCTTATAGAGGATTTTCTTGCGCTTCCATTGGTACTTTCCGTTTACGTCTACTCTGAATAGTGCGCCCACCAGAGGGGGGGAAAACCTACACGACCTACACGACATGAAAAAAAATGAAAAAAGGTTACATATTTTAAAAAAAATATTCCCAAAATCCACAAAAAAAGTTATCAAAATTTGTAGCCCTTATGGTTATATAGACATATAAGCAATCTAAAAACGAAATTCTGGTTCTGTAACTTCAAAATTGTAGAAGAAGATAGATTTTAAAAAACCCTATTTTATCATATTTTTCAAAAAAAAAATTCAGCGCAGATACAAAAATTTTGTCGAAATAACAAATGACCTTTCCATCATTTCACACCTACTGTGAAAATTTCAGACAAATCCATCCATAAATAACGGACTTTTCTCCTACCCAGACGGTGTCCTTAAGTAGGCCTTTTGTTGAAATAGAATTAGGTTTGGTTTTGTTCCAACTCTTTTTGCTCATAGTTGTCTTTGTTTCATACTGCTTTGGCTTTTTTATTCAACTTTTACCTTGTTTCATGAACTTCTAACTTTACTTTGAGGGTCTATGGTCAGAGAGCCTTGTGTGAGACCTCACATATTGCTTGGATTTCTTGTTCCATAAACTTCAGACCAAATGTTGCTGTCCTCTCTTTGGAACACCTCTGTTGGGACTTAAGAGGCTTATATTAAATTATCTAATCCATAGGTCTCTTCCATTGACTTTATAATTGTCTTGAGAAATGTGAAATTTTCTGTGTTTCAGAAAAGTTCATTTAAAAACTATTAAGTGTTAAAATGCTTTTATTAATATGTTCAAAATGCATCATTATGGTAAATAATAAATCAATTCAAGAGTTCTTCTTTATTGAAAAATAGTCATTAGGTATCTTTTTAATACAAATTTTTGTTATAAATGTTGCAGTGAACGTTCTGATCTATTTGCTCTACTTGCAAATCATTGCCAGCTAGAGATCTAACTTTTATCCAGCTCTGTTGTTGTACTTAAGAGTCCTGTTGTCAATATCTTCTATTTGTAACTCCTATATGTATATGTAGTAGTTCATCAATAAACTTATTCTTGTCAGGGTTTCTTGTCTTAGACATTTGGATAACTAATTGAATGTAATCAAGTACTGTTGTAAAACTCTAAAGCAAGCTGGAATTGGAATTAATAAAAATATGGTACCATCCCATTGCCAAACCTTGGCATTAATTTTTAGTGGTACAGTACACAGCCACAGTGCAGGTTTAGACAGTTAGCCATGTACAAAACATGGCACTCAGTCTTTACTGTACACTGTATTTGGGAGAGGTATACCCTGAGGCATTCATTGTAGAGTGTTGTGTTGAAAGGAAACCATGCTTAACACGTTCACTGCATTTCAACGGATGTTAACAGTTAGTTTGGTTAGGATGTTACTAGCAGAATATGGAAATCAACATTAATGCTTAATTACATTCTTATCCTTCCAAAGAAATATAAAAAATAGAATTCCCCAAGACATTTCACCTGACATGTTATTTTTTAAAGAGGCCTTGAAACCAAAGAAATGTCATTTATTTATGCAGTTACGTGAATGAGCAATTTACCGACTGGTACACATGTGGCCCAATACACAGGGAACGTGTTAACTGATTGCAAGCTTGGTATTGTAATTGTGTGCCATTCAAACTCTTACTTCTTAAGAATAATATAAATTGGTATTTTGCCTTTGTTCTATGCATTTCTTACTCAGTGTCTTTTTTTATGCATATTTGGGGTATTTTATTTTATACCTGCTTTACTTTCAGAGTAGGTAGTTTATACTGAAAATGTTTCGTTTTAGCCCAACTTTGGTGCGCCTAGTGGCCAGTAGAGAGGTGCTTCCCAGTGCAACAGCAGCCTCATTCTACACCTCAGCCAAGCAGCTGAGTGCTGCTGCCACTGCAGGGGAGTATGAAAAACACAGAATACCTGAGAGACTTCTGTACATCCCTGATGCTGAGGACCCTTCTTTCTTTGAGTCTGTTGAGTACTTCTTTCATCGGGGTTGTCAGGTGAGCAATGGCATTTACCCTAATTTTGTCTATATTTAGTCTTGTAATTTTGCTCTTGGGCTGCCTTTCTATGCACAGGGAGAGATACAACTGTGGTATGCATAGATAGAATTGTTCCCAGGCAGAGATGTTAGGCTTTGAGATGGTTAGGTAGACCTTCCACCTTCCTTTTATTGGAATTGAATAGATTTTTTTATTTTGTTATGGATCATCATTTTTGGTTTAGTGTTGTTTGTCTTTTTTTGCACCTATTACTTTCTTCTTCAACTTGTTTGCTTCACAAAACTTTATCAATTTTACTGTTTCTATGTGCAGTGTTTGGGACACATCTTTTGCATGAATTCCCCTTTTGCTTGATTCCAGATTTAATTGTGTCACTCCTTCCTCTCTTCAGAACTTCTTTTTTGTAGTTATGGTGGCTTAAACCATATAATAGTATAGAATCCACAGGAGAAAAAGCTTCTCTACATAAGTACAGTGTACTGAATTAAAGCCATTCAATTGTTCTGGGTAATAAAAGTCAGCTAAAATTTGAAGAGGCCAAAATATCTCCTTGGAACCATAGAGATGTTGCTAGTGAAATCACAGGGGAATCAGCCAAAGTTGTATTGTGTTGTTGATACCACAAGGTGGTGGAGGACCAGTTGATTGAAGAGATGAAGGACCGCATATCTCTGGAGGACAAGCGCAACCGCACCAAGGGCATCATGGCCATCATGGAGCCGTGCCACCACGTTCTCGAGGTTGCCTTCCCTGTGAAGCGTGACAACGGCAAATTTGAGATGATCCGCGGCTGGCGTGCACAGCACTCCCTGCATCGCACCCCTACCAAGGGAGGTCAGTTACCCAATATTCCGTGTGACCGGCCGTCATTTTCCAAGTTCTGTTTTGTATTTTGGATGGTGTTTGAAGTCCGTTTGTGGAATTAGTCATCTAAGAAGTTTGTTTGTTAATGTGCTGTTCTTAATGTATCTTCTACAAAGGGTGGTACAATATACGGTATAAGTGAAATTGGTCAGAGCTCTCTTCCATTCTATCTTGTCTATCTCAAGTGTGGGCATTTTTGAGAATATCTTATCTAAATTTAATTGTGCTGATGCTTTGTGAAGCCAAAGTTTGTGCTGCAGTAGTACTGATTTAGCAAATGTACGCTGGTGATAGAACAGGTGATTTGAACAATTAAATATTTAGGTTATTGAAAAGTGCTTGGATGGATGCTGTAAAGAGAGGCCCATGAATGCTATGGCAGGAAGCAAAATATTCTGACATTGGGTTTTGGATTTTTGTTTGAAGTTATAACATATGTTATGGGCTTTTACTTTAGCCTTGGTCTTAAATCTACATCACATTTGTGTGAGATTTTACTTTCCTCTGTCGGAAAACCCATCTCTTGATTTTCATTTTCCTGTGTACAAGGTTTTCTTCCCAGATTTGAGGCCTCAAATCTCTCCTTCTGTAATTTTTCCCTTGTTCTCTAAAACCTTTTTCATAAATATTCAACTCAATTAGCTGTAGTGAATGATGTTTATTTACTTTCCCTTGTTTTTCTTTCACGCATTGCAAGAATTTTTTAATTTCTTCTCAAGTAAGCATCATTGGTTTTAAAATTACCTATTTCTTCAGTCTTCTTTTGGTCATATCTGTGAAAATGGTGCATTCAGTGTTCTAAAATTCTGCTGCTTTTTGGCCGAGAAGTGAAGCGAGGACATTGTAGACGCGGCCAAGTATTAAGGGCATGTCACATCATCGTAGCTCAGCTAAATCTTCTGCTCAAATGTTGAGTTTGTGAGACGCGCTGCAGCATGAGTCTAGCATGTTATCAACAGCAAGAGAACTAAAAAGCCTCTTCTAGAATACATAATGAATGGTGTTCAAATAACGATTCTCATTTTGGAATGTGTAATGGCATGTATCCCGTTCACATGGGGAATCACGTTTTTACACCGGACACAAATGCTCGGTTATGTTACGCTTTGTAAGAAATTGCGAGTTTCGTGGTTTTGTTATCGCACCTGAGCCCAGGAATGTCGATTTATCTTTAGACATCTCTGCTCGCGTGTCAAGGCAGGTCTCTATCATTGGGCTTGGTGTGCCGCTAGATAACGCCTTATCTCAACTCACTCCTTTTGATTTGTGAGTGAATTTTTAAGTTGGTCATAAAATGCGTCACGTATTTCCCAACTGTGACAGTCCCTTAGTTTCTTGTCCCAAGCTAGTTATGTGATGAGGGTCGTCGTGTCCGACGTCTACCGGTCATGCATGTGAGACAGAAGCAATGGAATGAGGTGGGTGGAGCTTGCGTGCTCCAATTGACCGTTCGATGAGTAATAGTTCGCAATTATTTTCAATTTACCAATTTTTTGAAGTAGGTTTGAAGAAGAAGTTGTAAAGTTCGACATGTGGAGATTCTGTCTCTGTAGTTGTCATAAGCTTCATATACATGCGTGCAATTTTGGGACTTGCTTTTCTTGCTACCTGAAGTGGAATTTTACTGAAGTTTTTCTGGCATCTGAATTGTAAAGAAGGGCTCCTTATGATGCGTGGATTGTCAAGAATTAGTGGCCGATTACATCATCGTGGTTTGAACCTCAACTCAATGTTTCGTATTCCAGTAAAATTACTTCGTCCTAAAATTAAGGCTTCATTGTCAACAAAGCCTGGAATCAAATTAAATCCCGGATGGCAGAACAGTAATTACTATTGTCAACCGTAAAATTAAAAGTGTATAGCAGACGGAGTTGAGTTACTAATCACGTACTTCGACGCTGCCTATCGTAAACGAACCGCACTCATGTTAGAGATGAAGTTACACACGCGTGCATCATAACAAGCAGTCTGAGACGTTATTGGATTACCGCAAAGCTTGTACGCTGTAATGAAGGTAAGCGGACTTGATAGGGGAATAATGCCGAGCGCAGTGATGAAGAGTTGGTCAGACGCGCCCCCTGCATCTTGGCATCGTTACAAAACGTTCACGAAGTTGCGCACACGACAGCTATAGCGCATCTGAGGGTATCATAAATGGAGCCGTGGTGAATGGCAAGGACGAATTTAAAACATTTCTTAATATTGTAACGAAAATGGGGAGAACTCGTGTTAATAGAATAACTATCGTGCAGTTTTTGGATGAGACTGTTATTTGCGCCCATCAAATGAACTTCAATAGGCAATTCTCGCACACTTAATACTGTGGAGTTTCATGTAGTTTATCCAGGAATGATGGGCATTCTGAAATTAGAAATTATGCTAGAAAATAACTCCTCGGGGGAATTCGACTATTGTATCTATGGGAATTAGCTCTCCCAGGGGAAAGTGTGAGGTTTTGAGCTGAGAGTTAAGTAGGCCTTCTATTGGTTGCAATAATTAATAATTTTTTTATTAAGGACCATCTTTTTCTGGACCTATGCTGTCCTCTTTTGTAGAACTTCTAACATTCTTCTTCAACTTGTATCATGTTTTGCAGCCTTCCTTCTTAACTTATTGTAGAGAAAACACCTTGTGCGTGGATTTCGCATTCCCTTAGCTCCATACTGAAGGATCCTTCATCTCGTCTCTGTGGAACACCTTTGTTGCGGTACGAGAGACTTGAAGTAACTTATCCAATACATGTAAATTGGTTCAGCCGCGTATTCCACGTCATCGAATGTTCCTCATTCAGCGTCAAAGTGCTGTGCTGAAAAGAAGCTCATGTCATTGATCATTAATTTGCCATTTTAGCGATAAAAGGTGTTATTGCTTCTGTCAATGTTGTGTTCACGTCCGTGCGTTTGAGTAGTTCAGTTTCCTCAACTCTAAACTGTTCAGTACTGCCAAAGTTTGGAGAAGAATATTCAATTGATTTATCTCATTATAGCTTTTGTATAATAAATTAAACGCGATCATGTCGTTTTAGAAGACATAGTGAAACTCTAGGATTTGTTCATGCACAGAAAATAAGAAAAAAATCGCTTTAGAAAGCAAATTGAAAGCAAATTGAAAGCAAAAATTCTTGCAAATTGCTGGTCTCATCATGCTCTCGAGCCTGATATTCATAAAAAATGATTGTTTATTATGAAGCTTCAGCTTCTGCCACTTTCCATCATCAGGAGTGCCTGAACTTTTCA
This sequence comes from Morinoia aosen, assembly GCA_030386875.1. Lineage (NCBI taxonomy): Eukaryota > Metazoa > Arthropoda > Malacostraca > Amphipoda > Talitridae > Morinoia > Morinoia aosen. Next base: position 12,443,888 of record CM059563.1, read on the forward strand.
CTTAGGTGGGTGTAGTGCGAGCATGCTGTGTGTGTGTGTGTCTGTGTGTGTGTCTGTGTGTGTGTGTGTGTGTGTGTGTGTGTGTGTGTGTGTGTGTGTGTGTGTGTGTGTGTGTGTGTGTGTGTGTGCGTGTGTGTGTGTGTGTGTGTGTGTGTGTGTGTGTGTGTGTGTGTGTGTGTGTGTGTGTGCGTGTGTGTGTGCGCACAACTGCCTGTCGGGCCGAGCTCAGTGCTGCCCAACCTATTATTTGTGGCAGCCCAGTGCTCATTGGTCGGCACATGAGCCGCGCCCCCGGCTCTCACCAATAGACACATTTCTCCATAGAACACATTTTATCTTCAATGCCCATGCTGAATTGCGTCTAAGTCTTCACCATATCATCTCCTTGAATGCATTGCATTTCATTTTCAGTGCCCATGCTAAATTGCATCTAAGCCTTCATATCATCTTCTTGAATGCATTGTTTTTTTAAACAGGCACGCTTCAGCTAAGTTTACGGGACTAGTTCATGTCGCTGGTGTGTGGGCTGAGACAAAAGAGGTTTACGCTCAGCGCGTGCAGACTTGGCTTGGTTGACTGTCAATTCATGCAAACCGTTGGTTGGCCAATGGTGACGATATGGTTAGAGATTAATTGATAGTTACGTATTTTACCATTTGAAAAGTTTGCAACGATTGCAGAATTCTTGTTCAAGACTTCATAGGTGAAATCGTTCGGAATGTCATCAATGTATAATTTCCTACTACAACTTCTTGAACTGGTTCATCATATGATGCGTGTTTCATGCATTGAACTCAGTTCGTGTTGTTCAAATCGTCTTTCTTTTCTTAAAGTTATATAGTTGGAGAAATTATCATTTATGTTGCGCACACGCATTGTGTGTGCGCAACACCCACGCCTCGCGTCGTTTGGGCCACGCAACACAGCAGTTTGATAATGAGCTTCTTTGGCCTGCGCAATTGCATACCGAGCGTTGATTAATATTTTGGTTGTGTCTACCGTGGCCTTGAATGTTCCAAAGCGACCTGTTACGAGGACATGCGAGCCGGTCTCCCCGACGCCGGCCCAACGTGACCAGCAAACTTGCAACATGCACCATCTAAATTTAGCTCATTCAGACGTGCTCTTGAAACTCGAGCATGGCTGCTGGATCGTGCCAGTCCGTTGTTCCTCAGCACTGGTCATTATTTCACAATCATCGCATTGTGTGCATACGTAGCTGCTCAGTATTTTTCTGATTGGTTGAATGAAGCTGGTACTTTTCGAGTTTTGTTTAGCTCTGGAGTAAATATTTTTATTTTTGACTTGAACAAGAAAAGAACTTGGCTCATTAGATGGCTTCCAACCATGTCCAAAGTTGCGATTTTAAGCTTGATTAATTGTTCAGTTTATCGAGCTGGCAATTGTAGCAGTAAACAAGTGGCGTATGTCTAAGCGGTTGTGTGCAATATTACGGCCCCTCTTTTATGAGTCGCGTTACGATAGGTATGCTAATCATTTTTATTTGTGTATGTCTTCAGTACGTCATAGTAATATCCTAAGTGAGTTGAATTGAGTATTTTCGCTTTCATCCCCTTTTCCCCTTCAGGGGCATAGGATAGGCAAAAGCTCAACTTACGTTTGTCTTTCATTTATGAGCTAGCGCCCCCAGGGGAACTCAGTGAGGTAACCTTAGCTTAGCTAAACTTGCGGGACTTACGTGCCCACTTAGCATCTTACAGTTTTGATACCTCCTTCGCTATCTCTCTTCTTAGTTTTTGTTCATATTCCTTCTTAACTTGTTTTTTTTTATGCTCAGGGTATTCTGTGTTGAAGTACACCTTGTGCATAATTCCTCGTTTTCTATGGTCAATACTGAAAAGTTATTTCGCTTCCCTCTCTTTTTCTATCGCCTACGTTGTGGCCAGTGAGTTTTAAACTGCTATAATCTCGCAGGCATTCGAAAAGCTTTATCTTTTATTTTTTATATACGTGTTCAGTTACTCCTTTTGTAACGGAATAATTCAGCGTGATAGAACGATAGATTTTTTCAGATTTTTGTGAACGATGTGTCCGAATATCTCAAAATTTAGCCTGTTCATTTGGTGTGACAGAAGGATCCCGCTTCATCTGACAAGACACAACCCTCGTATGACCTGAACAGATCAGCACGGAACTGCGAATACCACAACCGAGCTCACGTTGCAGTAGTAACGAACCATTCATATCGTAAATCTGTGAACTTATGAGGAAAGCTTGGCCACGTTATTGCAACGTCTCATTGTGAGGGCGACGGCTACTGCGTCTTGAGAGGCTGCCAAGAGCGGCCGCTGCCTCGCTGCCAGTGGGGCCCTTTTCGCTCCTCACCATACAAACAATACTGCGAACATACTGTCCGAAATAACCTTGGTCAAATTCAAGTAATTAGTTGTGGTGTGCTTATTTTGGAAATGCACTCTAATTTCACGTAAGAATCACCGTGAATTATCCATACAAACAGTACTACGAACCTCCTATCCAATATAAGCTTGGTCAAATTGAAGTAAAAAGTTGTGGTATTCTTCTTCCGAAAACGTACTTTAATATAACGTAAGCGCGACGGTGTATTATCTTTGATGTATATTTTTTTGTTACTGCGCAACTTCGCTCGAGTAGTTGTACTCTTTTGAAAATGCACTCTAATTTCGCGTAAGCACCACCGTGTGGTATCGCTGATTTGTTTTTTATTTTTCTTTCTGTGTAACTCTGCTCGAAAAAATATTTTAGGTAGTTATTAGGTGGGCGGTTCAAGGTTGCATTTACATTCAAAGTTCTGTTTTTAATGAAGCATCGTAAGTTCCGTTCCTGTGAGAAAAATTCCGGTTTTATTTTTCGTGATTTCCTTCTAAATGTTCTCGAGCTGAAAGTTAAATACGCCATCCTTTTGTTAAAATGGAATAGTTATTTCTGCTTTGTTACGCCTCACATTTTCTTCGATTCACTGCAGTATTTTTTTCAGTTCCTACTACTTTCTTCTTCAACTTTCATCTTGTTTTAAAAACTTCTTTCAACCCCGTTGTCTGTGCGCAGGGTGTGAGACACACCTTGTGCATAGATCCCTCATTCCTTTGACCATACTAAATGGGGCCTTCTTCTTTTCTCTTGGAAACATCCTTCTTATGGTTGAGGAGGCTCGAACTAACTAATAATCTAATAATTTTCCTTGTAGATTTACGGACAGTGTGCTGTAGAGGGACCAATACGCTTCATAATGTCATCGCTTGCGCATAATTGTGTGTGAGATAAAATTCTTACAATTACTGTGAATTAGTTTTAGCTTCTATCCCGTAACCAAAGTTTTAGCTTTTCGTAGCGGACTGAAATTTCGCGGAAGTCGTGCGTTACACTCAGAACAAGTAAAGTGATAAGTATATAGGTAATTGCTGTTAACTTGCAAGAATTCCAAAATGAAATCGTCGAATTTAGGTTTAGCTTTGATCTAAACCTCGAGTTAATACTTTTTTGTATTGTCACATTTTGTTTTTATATTGTTTAATAAAGTAACGTGTCCTCAATAGTTATGAAAGCCCACGTTTTCTGTTCTGTCGAGATATCTGCGCCGGTGTTTTCCTTGTGCATTTTCTCACTACTTTCATTTTTCACTCAACTATGTAGAGCTTGCCAGCTTTTATCACGACACTGACTAGGAAAAACCATGTGAAGCTTGAGCTAAGCATCGCAACTCGCTACGGAATTTATAGTATGCTGCTGCAATGCAGACAGGCTGTCGTACCGCTTGTATGACGGTAGCTTAGCTTGCTGCTCTCCCATTCTAGAGTTCGGTCATGATTCTGGAATGAAAATCATTTTTTAGTCTCCATGGTCATCCGTGTTGTCAGTGTATAATCGTCATTAGTTGAATGCCTGAATATCATTAGGGTAAGGTTTTAGAGTCAGTGTATCTAATTATACTCAAAATAAAAAAAAATACATTTCAAAACAGTTGGGACCACGTTATTTTTTGCGAAGAAAATATTATAGTAATCTTAGATAAATTGTTACGCAAAATATACAAATAGGGGCAACGTTTTCGATGAAATATGTAGAGTAATACGACATCGTGAAATATTCCTTTTCTCATTCAGGAATGACACCGTTCTTCACACTGGTTAGTTTGGTTTCGTAGAATGACGTCCTCTTAGCTGTACGTGTAACTTGTATTAAATCAACGATCATTATTAGAGGTTTTCTATCACATTAATTGACCCAGAGTGTCTTCATGTCCGCGATGGCTGCTGTTGACCCACTTACAGATACATTATTTTTACTTGATTTGTCTTTTTTACTGAAGAAAATATAAATGTTGAAGACAATTTTCTTAAGTATTTTAACGCCTACTCCTATATAGTAAACATGAATTTTGTACTCTTCAGAATCCCCTGCGAAATTGACGTCATTGAAAATTATCCGTAGTTATTCACCGCGATAGAGATATTTTTATTTCGGGAATCTACCTGTGTGACCAGTTTTCAGGATTTATTTCTTGTTTTGCCAAGTGTTCTTTTTGAAAGGCTATCGGCTTTTTGCGTAGTTTTTCATAACGTTTTTCTCTTACCATTTTCCCTCACTATTATTGTGGACCAATGACACAGTTCTCGATACTAATCCATCCGTGGATTTTAGCTCGATTGATTGTGGAAATATTACATTTGTATTGTCATTCCGAACAGTTTCTTCATGTTCGATTCAGTTTTACACGCTAAAATTCAACAAGAACTTTTCATTAATTTTTATTTTATCCAATACCATCGGGAAACGAATTATCTTATTTTCCTAAGTTGATTTTGTTTGTACCTCGTTGTTGAAGTAATCTCAATTGTATGTTTTTCTCGTGAGCCGGAACGAAAATACTGCAGTCAGTTGGGCAATAAATTCGAGAGACTGCGCCAGACAAAAGGTGCTTTGTGTTGCGTACCCGCCGTACCGTCGAGACCGGCGTAGCTCTTCGTATGCGATTCTAGCATCGCAGGTAGTGCAGAATTTTCTTCAGCTCTTTCTTCCGTCACTTCATCACATGTTTGCAATTTTAATTTTCTTCTACGATTGTGGAACTTATAGAGCGCTGCAAATGCTCCTGAAAAATTTAGGGCTGTTCAAAATGTTTCAATATCAACTGCCGAAGAGATTGGGAGTTACCATGCTTGTGAGGAGTGTGCGTACTTCCTCTTTTGAAAAAAAATAAACTTCTGCAGTTGTTGAATTTTTAGAGACATGTTCTAACATGTTCTGTTTTTATCTTTTAGTGTCATTAGCGTATTTTCTCTCTCTCGAGGGTTGATTTATTTTATATCATTCTCCTCTTGAACTACTTCGTTCTGCATCCGTCTCAACTTTTCGAAGTTTGTAGGTCATTAATTAACTAATAAATAGGCCACTATAGGTCATTAATGCTTGGCACTACAGAACGACCACGTATTACGGCTTATGATGAAAGCGGTAGAGCTTCTCACATGCCTGAGCAATGTTCCCCTGTGACATAGGTATTCGCTACTCGATGGACGTGTGTGCGGACGAAGTGAAGGCGCTGTCGGCGCTGATGACGTTCAAGTGCGCGTGTGTGGACGTGCCTTTCGGAGGCGCTAAGGCTGGTCTCAAGATCGACCCCCGGACCTACTCCGTCAACGAGCTCGAGAAGATCACCCGTCGCTTCACGCTCGAGCTCGCGAAGAAGGGCTTCATTGGTAAGTCGCTTGTACTGCTAGCGAGTAGAATTGGTGTCCATGATGCAGAAAATATTTCTATCCGCACAACATTGGTGGTGTAGAGAGAAGATCTGTCTGGTGATGAATAGAACAACAGAATAGTTTTCAGGATTACTAAGAAATGGGTAGATTTATTGAATATTGTACTTTTGTCAATGCAGAAATGCAAACATTGTAGAGACAGATTAATAATTATTACAGACAGATGCAAGTATAAATAGCAAACTGACCCCACCATCTTGGTGATTTCAAGTGTGAGTAATTCTACTCTTGAAATATTGAAGAACTCCGGAAAAATTTTTAATCTGTATGGCTCTCATTATTTTTATTTTCTTATTTCTGGAGTTATTGATTTTATGGTAAATTCAGAACTTTTGGTTGAATTTAATTTCCTGTTCTCGAACCTTATTGAACTTCATAAAACATTGTTTCATTGCTGGTCTTAAAATTTTATCTCGGAAGATAGATTTTCTTGTGTTGTAGACTTGAGTAGTTTACGTGGGTACTTCTGGATGGCACAATTAGAGAAGCAATTCCATGGGGTGGATAATGACCCTTCTTGTGCAGCGAAGTCAGACTTGCCTGGAGGGCCACCGTCTGGAAATACGCACCCCGTGACCGCCTGTTACTCTTTTTTTTATGTCCATTAGTTCTGATGAATTAAACCATGCTGCTTCAGCTCGTAGGTTTAAACTTATGCTGAGAAATCGCTTGAAACAAGATGTAAAATGGTTTTAAATGATAACGTTTAAGGTTGGCTCACTTCACTAGTAAAATTGCTGTGCATGCGCAAAAAAAATTAGGAAGGGTTTACAACGTATACTTTTAACAATTGAAGTGAATTACTTCTAATGAAATTCTAAACATCAGAGTTTGTGTATGAAGAACTTATTCAGTTGAGAATAGAGCTAATTTTGAATTCATCCTCTACACAAAATAGTTTTCAAGAAGATTCCAGCTTTGTCGGCATTATTTACCTAGGACATACGAGTATCGTAAATCTGCACGCACGATTTGAGAAGAATTTTGAAAATTTTCTTAAAAGGTGCAGGGTTGCCAATTTGAAGTTGAAATTAAATTGTTGCAGTGAGTTCAACGAAGATTATTGCATGTTTTGTGACGTTGGTGGCAATGTGTGCCATTAAAGAAGTGAAACAAAACATAATACAGGCGTTGAGGCGTTATCTTGGGACTGCATCCAAGTCCTCAATTGTGAGAGCGCCGGTGAAGAAAGAAAAGTTGTGGCAGGAATTAGCTGTTATGATTTGACCAGATCAAAGAAATAGTTGATTTACATAGCGTTTTCGACCTCTCCAGCCACATTAGACGGAAATAACGAGAAAGCTAGCAGAGGTCGTTTACAGCGGAAAAGTTCAGTTCTCATGGGTACGGTTCAGAGATTTGATTGTAGATTGTGTTTGAATCTTTTGAATGTTCAGCTGTTTATCGACGTCATAAATCGTTTCAGAGTTATTTGTATGTAGCATAGTATCGAAATTGCTTCTTTTTATCACATTGTCTGCAGAAAAAAAATTGCTCATGTTCAGATAGATTTCATAAGTACTTAAAAAATTATTCTAGTGTGTAAGATTCACAAATATTCACGAAATTATTCCAGTATGCATTGTATTTATGTTTAATACTAAACAGCGGCAGATTTTCAATTGACATTAAGACGGTCTTATAACGAGTACCCCGCAATGCGGCGTCTGTAGGGCCTGGCATAGACGTGCCTGCCCCCGACATGGGCACTGGTGAGCGAGAGATGTCGTGGCTTGCGGACACCTACTCTCGCACCATCGGTAAGCTAGGTTTTCCCGGTGTTTGCTCGTTCATCCTTCGTGACTCCATCGCCTGCTTCTTTCTGCATGCATTCGCGCTAATTTTATTTTCAGAGCGTCTCCAGCCAACGAAACGTTTTGTCTTGTGACGTTTGCATTAATTGGACTGTTTTTCTAGTAGTAATAGCTTGTCGTTGACAAGTATTGCTTCTCTGTAAATCACTTGAACGTGACGTAACACCTCCATTGAGATCGCGTACCCTATTTTCCGGTATTTTTGAAGACGTCGATCCTACATAGGGAGATATTGCGCCCGTTTTAGATGAACATCCCCTTACAAAGGATACCGTCTTACCCTTCTTAGTTGAACGAGCCTTTGCGTCACTTATTTTGTCCACCCTTCGTGAGGATCAGCTCATTCAGCAGTAGCAGCGTTTAGTTGTTAAAGCCTCATTACTAATCTACTTGACGTTTGTTCGGCGCTAAACTTGTGCCCGAGATGTTTGAAATCTAACAGATGTGTGTAGTTTGCGTTTGGTGCGTACAGACATTAAATGCTGCTCATGCTAGTGAGGTGTTCATTACCTGCGTGTAAAGTAGTGTTGTTTACTTTAGCATTTACTAACGCATGCTTTGTACAACGTGTGGCCCAGGACCTGGTGTTGATGTGCCTGCTCCTGACATGGGTACTGGAGAGAGGGAGATGTCCTGGATTGCAGACACCTTCTCACACACAATTGGTGCGTCTTCATTAGTCTCGTAGCTAACGCGTCCATTGCAGTGGGAACTGGACGTGGTGAGGGTGTACTTGAAAACGTGGGTTCTGTAACTATTTCAGTGTCATTACCCAATACTGATAGAATTATGCGTTTAATTATGCCTTGAACAAGAAATGTCTGTGAGACTATGGGACATGTATCTACGCCTGTTCACATGTTTGATTGATTGAAGTCTTTTTATAAGGACTTCAAGAAAAAAAAATCTCTCCGAAATATGAAGCTACAACGGGCTTGAGTACGTGTAAATCTCCTACCTCACCTCTTCATTCTTTCAAAATACAATTTAACCCTCGACTCTGAGAACGTCGGGTACTTAGCTGTGTTGAGGGTCAACATGACGCTTAAACTGAAGGCACGTAAAATTCAGGAGAAGCTTAAAGGCATTTTGAATAAAAATTTCACTACTTTGCTTCATTATGCGTGAAGTTCATTGTCATACTCCTCACTGAGTTCTAGATGCCTGCTATCTTCAAGAGACTTTCTTTCTTTAACCGACGCAGATAGTAATATGCTTATAGAATGTAAGTATTGTAGGCTTGAGTAGTGTGCATTAACTTGATAAAATTAAAAACATCCATCAAAGCTTAGAAAGCTGCACTCACTGATAGGGTCTGTGTTGGAGTCAGAAATACAGGATATACAGTCTAGGTGAATTGTGTGTCTGGAGAACCACTTTCAGGAACGCCGTCATCCCGTAAGTAACCCACTTTTTTCTCTTCTTTGGGCATCGTGCTGCCTTCAGCTTATTTATTACTTGCAGGTCGCAGTTTTGCTACGTAATTGAAAATTTGAGATACAATATTCGTACTCTGCATGCCAGCGCTACTTAGTGTAGTCGAGTCATCAGTCCTGCTTAACTTTGTTCCTGTTAACTCGAAGTTTCCTTCAATAATTTTTGTTTTCTTGGTGTTTCATTTTTGTGTTATCCTTTAGTTCTTCAGTTTTATGTCAAAATCATGCTTGTTATTATTTCTCAAAATACTTTACTTGGAACTAGTCCATATTTAAATTGGTTAGTTTGCGCGATTGTTTCAAATCCTTAGATCATATCATTGTATCTTATAAATTATCATTAGCACATACGAAATAATAATGAGTACACTTATCCAATGAGCTCATATAAAATAGTTCTGAGATTATTTCAGTGAATTTAAACATTTACGTAAATGAGTACAAAGTTAAAAGTAAGCGCAATTCATTTTGCTTCTATTTCTTTGGACTGTAAATTCATTTGTTGTCCTCAACTATCTCTAACCGAGTGAAGAATTTCTTCAAAACTTGCATTTTATAACGTGTATTGTGAAAATAATTAGTACTGATTCAGGTTGAAAGCCTACCTATGATAGAAGGTGTTAACAATTTGTGAAATATGCCCTCCGCCAGTTTCATTTAAAAAATGTCTGAAATATATTTATGCCTTCCAGTGCTCCTCTGGCTGTGCTCGCTGTGAATTTTCTTGACCTTCATTTCATTCATTATTCCAACGATTTGAACCATTTTGTCATATAGGGTGTACTTGAATAATACTGTACAAAAGGAATAGTAGTAAATTAATCTTAATTGAGCTGAGTACTTACTCATGTTGAACATTTTATTTTTAATTTACTCTCATACAGTACAAAAACTATAACAAGCAAGTGTAATCCCCGCTTGCTCAGGCCACAACGACATCAACGCGCACGCTTGCGTGACGGGTAAACCGATCAACCAGGGCGGTATCCACGGCCGCACGTCAGCCACGGGCCGCGGTGTCTTCCACGGTCTCGAGAACTTCATCAACGAGGCTTCGTACATGGCGCTGGTTGGCGCCACCCCTGGCTGGGGCAACAAGACCTTCATTGTCCAGGTCTGGGATGAGCGTGAAAACAAAAGCTAAACTGAGTGAATGAATGGGTACGGACCCGTGACACCCGGAGTACATAGGAACGTGCTGTTTTGTCTGCACAGAACCCTTCTTTTCATGTATCTGCTCGATTAATTAGTTACGATTCAAAGAGGAAGTTAAACATGTTTATTTAAAGCTGATTTTATTACAGGTTAGTTTTCCCCAAAAATGAGTGCAATTATTGTATCTGTTGGAATTGGTAGTCTCAGGAGAGGGAGAATCTGAGGTCTCTAGTTGAAGGTTAGGTTGGTCTTCCTTTCGCTGGAATAGAATAGGTCTTTTGTTTTACTACAAAACATTGATTTTTGGGTCACTGCTGTTCTGTTTTTCAGCATCTACTGCTATCTTCAATTCTCATTTTATTTCATAGCATGCTCTTTCTATGCGCAGGAAATCTTGTTTGGAAATACACCTTTTATGTACGTAGATTTCTAGTTCACTTAGCTCCGTGCTAAATGGTTCTTTGCTCCTTCCTCTTTGAAACACCTTTGCGCTGTTATTAGGGAGGCTTTAACTAGACTAGCTATCGAGTCTAATGTTATGTTCAAATGATTCATCTGTCGCTTGGTTCTGAGTAACTCAACAATAACTCGAATGAATAAACCATTACGCCCTTGCCGTCATATCGCCAGTTGGGCCACATTGAGCAATTCTGTTTATTGTGTCAATATTTCCAGAAGATATGCCCAGTCAAAGCTAATGATTCATATTCAGTGCGGCTGAGTTAGCAATTTTGATACTGGTGATGAATTAGCCAAAAGTAGACGGTCCAAGGTACTGAGGTACTCCTTTTGTGTCCTTATGTGGTATAAGAAAAGGATTTCCTTACAGAAGCCTATCCCGCGACTTTTGCCTCAAAAGCAATGTAATTAGAGCCTTTTAAAAGATCATGGAGAACTAAATGTTGCCGCTTGTTCCAGGGCTTCGGCAACGTAGGGCTGCACACGATGCGCTACCTGCACCGCGCAGGCGCCACCTGTATCGGAGTCAAGGAGGTCGACGGTGAAATCTTCAACCCCGAGGGCATTGATCCCAAGGTAAACTCAAAAGTCGACGATGCTGCGTGCTGTGCCGATGTTGTTCTGAATCAGTGCTGCGTACATTCCTAGTGTGGCCGCCTTGTTGCCGTGTGATAGGCCGCCGCGAGGCTGTGCCGGTGGCGATTTCCTCTTTTTGGAACCCGGATTGCTTTCCTCTGTTTCTCTGGAAGTTGTTTTCTCGAGGGACTCCTGAGTCTCAAAGCAATTTTTATGATCATCAAGGCTACGATTTCAGTTGCTTAGCTTCCAGCAACTTCTTCATGATATTGTTACAATGGAGTAAGAAAGAACCTCAATAATTGTTGCCTTAACCGTTATTTAACTTTGAATGAGGAATAGTTGCTTGTGATACTCGGGTGCTGATCTCCAATAACTCGTACGGACACAGGAGCTGGAGAACTACAAGATCGAGCACGGCACCATCGTGGGGTACCCGGGCGCAAAAGCGTACGATGGTGAGAACTTGCTGTTCGAGCAGTGCGATATTCTCATCCCTGCCGCCGTCGAGAAGGTCATCAACAAGAACAACGCCCACAAGATCAACTGCAAGGTATGGTCCGAGTGTTTGGAAAATGACATCGTAACTTTGGTGCTGTATTTTGTTTCTCAAAATGATTTATTGTGTCCTTATTGTTGTTCACGTGTGAAAAATCAGTGAGTACTAAAAAAAATTCTCGAAAAACTAAGATAAAGTAAAAATAGTTTTCTAGTTTCTCTAGAGCTTCATTGTTAAACATGTTTAACTAATCATCTAATTTTTGTCTTAATAAACTTGAATTTTCAGTTCAGAAAATTGTTCAAAATGAGTTAAATTTGTGTCAGTTCGTGAAAGAAAAAATACTGTCAAATGTTTTAACTGTTCTAGGATTAAACAGAACAGTAGACAATTGACTTGATGTCATGGGACGTTAGTCGGAAGAGCCCAGAGCTCCAGAACTTGTGATGAGAATAATTATTTTCTCCCTTACGGCAAAGTTCTGTTCTCAAGGATTGCTACTTCAATATTACGGCAGAAAAGAACTCTATTAGGACTGCTGCTTTAATTGGTAGGTGAAGCGGGAGCAGCTGTCCAGTTACCGTCCGGCATGTAGCTGTTGGCGGCTGATACCGTCCAACGTCCAAATATATACATCATTTTAGTGATAATGTTACTTAGTTTTCGAATCCTTTTCTGGGAGTGCGTTTTTTGTTGATACTGGAAATAAGGACGAAGCTAGGAGATATGTAAGGCTTTCATTGAAGATTGTGGTGCGGTATAGGATTAGGCGCCAAAATTATACGAAATTATCGGCGCCAACATTGTCCACTCTTGTGAGTTTTTCGTGTTTATCGTTTCCTGCATGCGTAAATCAGTTCACGAATCAGACATCTCAAGTAATTTGCACGCAATTTGTCTGAAAAATTTACTAATATGTACCGAGACTTATTATGATTCTTCCAAGTTTAAAAATTAAATTAACAAAGTTATATTTGTTTCAATTATTTTATAAATATGTGAATCATCGTTAAGCGTGAGATTCTTTCAAAACTGATGTATGAATAAAGGATACTTACTACTTGGCCTACAAATAAATATACTAATCTTTTGACGATTACTCGTGTATTTTTTGTTTCAGGTGCAACTAAGTTTTCTTTTATGCTGTCGAATTTTCTTGAATTTGATGTTCTTTTCTTTGATTTGACTCATTAGACTTGGAGTATATCTATCTAGATAAACACGTCAAAACAAAATACTTCAGTACTGAGCAGTCAAAGAGTAAGTACATGTTTGGGTGGAATAACCTGTAATAGAGGCAAAGGACTTTAAACTTTTCCGTTATAGATATAACTAATTCTTATTCTTCAACACCTTCTTGTGACGGATGCAATTTCAAGACTTTATTTTAACGAGCATTTATTTGCATCAACTAGTCACGTGTCGCCAAGTACCAGAAAGTCTCACGCATGTCGATGACCTGTGTTCCTAACGCGAAGACCATTTGGTGCGCAGGTGATCGGCGAGGCCGCCAACGGCCCCATCACGCCGGCAGCTGACAAGATCTTGCAGCAACGCAACATCCTCGTCATCCCCGACCTGTACATCAACGCTGGAGGTGTCACCGTCTCCTACTTCGAGTGGCTCAAGAATCTGAACCACGTGTCCTATGGCAGGCTTACCTTCAAGTACGAGCGCGAGTCCAACTACCACTTGTTGGGTGAGTTAATTCTATCTCAGTTTCGTTAAACTTCCGTTGTGCTCTTTCGCAGTGAACCTTGCGTGAGAGTAATTGTTTTCAGCGAGAGATTTTTTCTACATATATAAGTCTCGGAATGACTTCAGATAGTACGAGTTTTTAGTACTACTTAGATATTGTGGCAGTGGTCCACTGTCTCTCCTGCTCAAAGTACTAAAAACGCATTCAGCTGTTAATTGCAATTCAGTCGTCTTACGTCTTGTGATAAAAAATAGAAGAAACGACCGCTGGGACGAAAAGTTTGGTGGGGTCATCCTTCAAGTATTTTGCATAGTACCCTAGTGAGATACGCACTCATCCCGAGCGTGTGTTAATAGTTTCGAATGACAGCAATTCTGATCAAAAGGAGGAAGTTATCTTTTAGCTAGTAAATTTTTTAAATTTCTACTCGTTTTCATGCACTTCCACCGTACTCTTCCATAAGGGATGCTACTTGTTGAAATTTTATGAAATGTGACGAAGTTTAGGATGCCAAATTGAAAATTCATTAATTATAAAGATGTTTTAGGCACTAATAAGTGTGTAGTTCATGTTCGCTAGCAGTTTTTTGTATTTTTGATTCTAATTCTTTGAAACTTGCTTTTCAGTTCTGTGTTCAGTAGTGATTCAGTGTTTTACTTAACTTAATGTGCTCGTTTCTGTACGCTGTTTGAATGATTGTTTTAATATGTGTGGCCCTAGACTGTAACCTTTCCCTGTGTATTCACTCAAAAATTGTAGTGACTGATTACTTATTTTGAAGTCCTAGAATATTCAGTTGGGGAGAATATGCTGCAGTTGAGGTAACCAACCCAGGTCCGCGCACAGTAGTGGTACCCCATCTAACAGTACGTACGTATCTTTACTTCATTGTACCTCGTTCTATATTTGAGTCTTGCCCGCTCAAATCGGACAATATTCAAACTTATGAGCGGCAGAACCGCCCAAAATTTATGAACAATGTAGCAGTACAATGTGAAGGATAATGTTAGAGAATTGTACCTTCTTTCTTTGTCGGCTGTTTTTCTAGACATTACTTTCAAACACTACTCGTAGTTCTCAAAGTAAGGCACATAAAACAGTTGCTTGATTTTGAGTGTTTTGATGTATTTTTTTTTAAGAACTCTCATTCACTTGTACCAATAAATTCTCTTTTAGATATCCCTTCATTTGTTCATTTTTGGATGCTGTGCGTTTTAATATTAATTTAGTGTATAAGTCCAACAAATAAGGATAATTTTATTCAACAAATGTAGGTATCTATGATGATGAGTGTTCAAATTCAAAAGTTGAAATTCTGAGGAATCATAATTTTGCTAAACTCACTGTAGCATATGCTATACTTGTGACCTCGAGAGGTTGTGGCAAATATAGCTGTTTCTCGACAAAATTTCAGGGTAGACTCTTGTTGTTGAAATCTCCCTTTATTGTTTTTTTGGTTACGTGCCAAAATTGTAGCCATCTGATATATCGCAGTCGTGTTTATTAATTACTGATTTTCGAGTGCACAGGAGCAATATTTACCGTTGATGAAATGCCAAATTTTAACCATTTCCACTGCCAGGTGCGCCATGAGCAATGTACCTTTGCTTTGCTGCTGAAGAAGCTTTCGTATCTACGTGTGTTGTAGTAGAGTTACTGACGATTTGGCGAGTGAATTTTGTGCTTGATATTTTATGTTCGCACGAGATAAGCCACTTGCAGCTGCCAAGGTCTATCTGGAGTGACGTAGCCTCTAACTTTAGCTCCTGACTAACGCTCGTTTCCAGACTCGGTGGCTCAGTCTCTCAGCAAACACTTCAAACAGCACGATCTTAGAGTGACTCCTAGCGAAAAGTTTGCTGCGCGCATCGCCGTGAGTCTCACAGTTTCTCCTCCATCTCCTGTCCAACTGTGCCTGGCTAGTTTCCTTGGTTCTTCGTAGTCTGGGTTCTGGCGTAGCGAGTATATATTCTCTTGATTTCGTTGTTCATTATGATCATCATTACATTCTCATTGTGCTTATTAAATCTTAAGGATCGAATTGGCATACATTTCTTTCTTTGAGCCCCTGCACTAGAATCAAAAGGAATTTTTCTCGTTTACGTTTTATTTTTAAACAGACGCTTCTTTGATTTGTATTTTCATTATCTGAGCTTCTTTTAATTTGGATGATCGAACTGGAGCTTCACTTGAAATTCAAGTATGAAAATTTATCTAGTTCATTGTCTCGCTTTATCGTTTAGAGAGAAAATGCGGTTGCTGAAATTCTGCTCGTGCATTGTTTCGATTGTCCTTCTGCTGGTAAAATCTATTTCAGAAAACCTGGAAAGTAAAGCTCATGTTCAAATACTTCTTCATGAAATAATTTGCAGTCGATCTGAGTATATTTTATGAGTATTCGTCTCTGATTACTTAACTCGCTTAAGAACAGTAAAGTGTTTTTCTTTTCTGTTGCCTCTACTCGAGTCTTAGTATCAGTGGTCACAGTTTTAAAAAGTTCTAAGATAACTTTATCATGAGTTGAATTTCTTCTGAAGTTGGGTGCCGTATTTCTGAGCGCTATGACATTCAAGCTTCTGTATTTACATTTGTTTTTGACGTTGTCTTGCTGTATCATTTGTAGTAAATCGCTTTGTCCTTTTCATTTTGATAAAATGCTCTTGCTTCTAGGCTAGCATTGAAGTGTTCTGTGTCCCGCGTGTTCTGAACTGTGCTTCGTGCATGTTTTCGTCAAGCATTCTGTGCTGATCCTGTTCTTCCTCATGTACTTTTTGTGCTGCGCACTCTTACACTAGTCTCGCTCATATTACACTTTGTTCTTATTACTTTCATTGCTTATTTATCATGAAAAGGTTTAATCCAAATAGTTAGCATGACTAGTGAAGCCCTGCTGCTACAACGATTAAGACACGCTTGACGCTAACTTTGGGCACCATTTTTGACTTACCTTGACAGGTTTCACCTCCGGGACTCTTAACATGAATAACCAATTTTCTGAGCCGGATAACATCAGCGCCACGTCTGACATGTGCAGCGAGCACCCGGAGGAGTGGATGTCTAAAATGAAAGCCGAATGATTCAGCACTCTTCCGTTTTACCTTCCAGGATCCCGTTACTCACGATGTAATGCGCTGGACCGGAGGTTACCGCATGGTTTGCAGGACTAGTGGTTCCTATAGGTCTGGGCTGAATGTACGATGCTAGCGAACGTGTTTGCCTTGCGATTGTTGCTCGGAGAGCTGAGACGGCAAACCTAAGTTCAGAATGCGGTGTTAGTGAAGGATGGCCTACGGGTGATCTGACGGTGCTATGCTGGTGTTCCACAGAGTCTGTTCAGGAGTCATTGGAGAGGCGCTTCGGTCGTGTTGGTGGCCGCATCCCCATCGAACCCTCTGAGGCTTTCCAGTCCAGGATCTCTGTACGTAGACGAGCCAATGCCGCCGTGACGCCTGCACTCTATTGTGGTCTTGTTTGCGCGCTCCTTCATAACGCTTTCTATCGTTTAACTTTTGAGTTTCTACATCAAGAGTTCTATCAAGAGTTTCTACATTGATAGCAGAGCATGTGTGAGAGTAGGGAATGAGGTGAGTGAATGGTTCCCAGTTGTGACAGGTGTGAGACAGGGATGTGTGATGTCGCCGTGGTTGTTTAATTTGTTTATGGATGGTGTGGTGAGAGAAGTGAATGCCAGAGTGTTGGGAAAAGGTGCGCAGTTGGTGGGACGAAATGGTATGTATTGGGAAGTGTGTCAGCTGTTGTTTGCAGATGATACAGCGCTTGTGGCTGATTCAAAGGAAAAACTGAGGAGACTGGTTGCAGAGTTTGGTAGAGTGTGCGAAAGGCGGAAATTGAGGGTAAATGTGAATAAAAGTAAGGTGATGAGATGTTCAAGAGGTGGAGTGTTTGGAACTTTGGATGTGAGGTTGAATGGAGAAGTTTTAGAGGAGGTAGAGCATTTTTAGGTACCTCGGGTCGGATGTGACTGTTAAGGATAGTATGGAAGTAGAAGTGAAGCATCGAGTGAGTGAAGGTTGTAAGACATTGGGTGCAATGAGGAAAGTTTTTGAATGCAGGAGTTTGAGTATGAATGCTAAGAGGGGACTGTATGAAAGTTTGATTGTGCCAGTTTTGTTGTATGGAGCAGAGTCCTGGGGGTTGAGAGCAGCTGAGAGGAGGAAGTTGGATGTGTTTGAGATGAAGTGTTTGAGGAGCATGTATGGAGTAACTAGAAGAGATAGGATCAGGAATGAGTTGGTTAGGGGGCAGACGGGTGTTATCAAAAAGTTGAGCAGGCGAGTGGATGAAAGAGTGCTTGGATGGTTTGGGCATGTTGAAAGAATGAATGTTGAGCGGCTGGTGAAAAAGATATAGATGTCAGAAGTGAGTGGTCTTCGAGCGCGAGGTAGACCACGGATGAGTTGGATGGATGGGGTGCGACGTGCTTTGTATGAGAGGGGTCTGACTGTGGACGTGGCGAGAGGGATGGATGCGGACAGAAGAGAGTGGGGGCAGTGTATAAGGAGGTAATTTTATTTTTGACGCGTTACTGGAAGCTGCCCGCGTGTGATGGGGTTGACCTGTCATGTGCGGGGGGAGGGGCTGCACTCAATGAAGCGGTCGGGGTAAACCAGCTATGGCTGTCAGGCCTGACTGTGGAAGGTGGTTGTGCCGGGCTGCTGCTGATCCTGGCAGTTCAGGTGCGGCCAGTGCTGCCTCTCTCGCCTCCTAGTGACTAAGTGTGGTGATTGTGGCCTGCTGTCGGCTACCCTCCCATAGGGAGGATAAGCCCGGTATATGTATATGTATGTATCGTTTAACTTTGGTGTGGCGTTCCTGCTAATTAACGAGAAGCGAGTTGCTTCGTCAAACTGCCGCCTCCGACTGGTGTTGCGCTCGATTCCGATTTTGAAGTTATTAACACTAGTGGTTCTAAAATAACAAATTAGTTCCATCTCAAAATAGTTGGCCACATCTTAAAGTGCTGATATTTTAGAGCTGGCTTTAATTGTTGATTACTGAGGTGTATTCAGGTAAGTTTGTCTTTGGTTTCCGAGACTAATCAAGCATCTCTTTTTTTAAGTTTGTTTTCTAAGGCTTCAGCTTCAGAGTTGACAATCTTTCTCCTGAACCCTCGTTTCCCTTCCCATCCTTCCTTTACGAAGGCCGAAGAAAATTGGTGATAGATGTGTTAATTCATAGATTTGAAGTATACGGTCTAACTTTGATCCTTCAAAACAAATGTAAAGCCAGAGCTTTCTGAGTGGTTGGATGTTCCGACTTTAACGTTACCGTATGCATCATTGTATGCCCATTAATTTTTTCCAATTTTGAAGTTGTTTTCCCCCATTCCTTTTGCCTTGCGTTTCCTTGCTGAAATTGATGCTGCCATGTGGTCTGTTTGTGTTACCGACTCCTAAATCCCAATTGCATGCCATCGATTTTATGAATCCATTCCCTTAGAGTATTTACCTTTTGTAATATTGGTTAGCAGAGAATTTCATCCTATTGTTGTCATGCTGAATGTTATATTCGAATGCGTTGTATCAGTTTTCCTTCCTAGTTTGCACAACTTTCCTCGAGTCCGTTTGTGTTTGTATCCCCGATACCTGGAATGCTTTGCTCGTGGTAACGTTGTCAGATGGCGTTTGATGTTGGGCGTTTCCAAGATGGGCGGTTGATGTTGCCTGGCGCTCTGAATTTTGCATGATACGTTTTATACACATTCCATTTTCTGCCTGTTATTCTTCTCGTTATGTTTGATTAATGGTGACTTTATTTCTGAATGGTGTTTTATCTGTTTATTTTTCGTTTCTCTTCAGTCATCAGTTTGTTTTCTCCCCAGCCTTTGGTACCTAAATGTTTTAGCGGTACTGATTTTATCATTCTTTCTGCTTGCTAATCATTAGAACTTTGTTTGACTTTAAAATTTATTTTCATTGAAGTACATACATATCTTTTGTTGGAAAAATTTTTTGACTGATTTTATATTTAACAGCGTTTAATGTAAAAATATTGTTTCTTAGTCGTATTTCTTAGACTTCTCCTCTCCCTCAGGGGGATACAGCTATTGTATGTATGGGAATAGCACTCCCAGGGAGAAAATGTGTGAGGGCCCGAGCTGAGAGTTAGGTAGGCCTTCTTTTTGTTGAAATAAAATATTTTTTGTCAAGTTAATGACCACCTTTTTTCGGTTCACTGCTCTCCTGTTTTTCAGCACCTACTATTTTCTTCAACTTTTATCTTGTTTCATAAACTTCATTTCCAACTTGCTGTTTCTATGCCCCTTCTGCATAGATTTTGCGTTTCCATATCTCCATACATCTTCATACTAAGTGGTGCCTTCCTCTCTTTGGAACGCTTTTTTAGAGGTTAGGGAGGCTTAAACTAACGTATAATCTAATCTTCTGAGAATTGTATGGTAAGTAAAATCATGTTCGCCTTGCTATTAATCTGTTTATTGTGCAGGGCGCCAGCGAAAAGGACATTGTCCACTCGGGTCTTGACTACACCATGGAGCGCTCTGCCAGGGTCAGTTCTTCATCTTTTGCTTTTAGTTAATTCTCAACTTCTTAAATTGCATCACTCGGTTACACTATTACCACATTGAATCCAGACTGCTATTTCGAGAAATTTCCCTTTCATTGATTCATAATGTGAACTTGTACACTATTTGGATGAATATACTCATAATTGAATGACCATTGAAGGCGTCTTGCAAAATGTGTTGATCTTGCCCAACTTTTGTTGTGGGCCTTACTTATTGATTTTTAATATAACACTGCCATTTCTGAAAATAGCAGTGTTATGTTACTGCATTTGCTATACCATTACAAGTGTGAGCATTGAGAGTATGACTGCACCCCCTTCCTTCTTGGCATAGCAGTTTTTCATTCTGTAACTGAAAAACCAAACAAAAATTTATCGATTTTTCTCAAGGAAGTGCCATAGTTCGCGTTCGATATCAAGAAGTTGAGAGTAATGACACTTGTGAGGGGAATATACTATCCTCTTCGTCGTTATATTTCTTTACAATGAATTAATATTTTGTTTCGTGTTTTTGATTTTTCCTCTAAGTAAAACTTCGTTCTGCATAGGCCATCATGAGGACGGCCATCAAGTACAACACGGGTATTGATCTGAGGCTGGCTGCCTACGTCAACTCCATCGAGAAAATCTTCACGACCTACAACTCGGCAGGTCTGACCTTCACTTAAATGCTGAGAAGACAGTAGTGGGGCCCCGGAACGATCTCACGAAAGCTCAGTCAACAAGGCTGGCAGACCCATGCGGATACTGCGCCCCTTCAGTGGCCGCTGTTATTTGTTCGCTTTAAAAGTGGGTTGTCAGTGCTTTGGTTTACTGGCAGCTTCTTAGCTCGAATGATTTGAATTCTACTGTCGTTAGGTCACAAACTCAAGCAATTTAAGGCTAATGTTTAAAGTATCACACGGCATGCGTTAGGATAAGGGTTAGTCGCATTGGACTATGAGCGAGCAACGTCGGTCAACTAGCTTCGCTTTCATGTTAAATTAGGGTAATCTCTCACTTTTGTTGTTCAAAGGATAATTAATGACGTTTTTATTAAACGCAAAACGTGATGTATTGGTCAGTGCTCTAAGCGTAAAACTGCTGGATTAAATAATTGATGAAACGTCACTGTATGTTTCAGTATATGAATGCTTTACTCTTTCTATGTATGTGTGTTTGGCTAGTGATCGATCGTGCGTCTCGTGTCCTTGAAAATGAAAGATGGTTCTTGTCATTCATTATTATGGGTGTAGATTGTGTTCATTGCCTCCATGTGCGAGAAATTAAAAGTTTTAGGAACTTCAAAGGTTCGTCACCGTTTGTGTATAAGTTGTCGTAGAAAATGTAAATTTTTACGTTGCTCGGACTGCGAGTCTTAAGATACATGTTAGTGCACCGAAGTTTTCGCAGAATGGTAGCATTAAATGTTTTTTTTCATTATGAACAATATTTGGGGCTTGTGTTGCAGCTTGTAGCAGCTGACTGTTTCGCTTTGCTTCGCTAAAGAATTTTAAATTCATTCGCAATTTTATTTCCTTTTAGTCTTTTGGTTTCACAGATGTTGTTTCTCGGTGGCTGAAATTGGTTAAAGCCTACGGGCTGTGCAACTCATGGATTTTCTTGTACTTTCCTTAATTTTTTGGTATAGATGGTCGCTTGTAGTGTAAAATATTCATGCCAATAATAGTTGTCTTATATAGTACATTGCCGCAAATTTCACTTTGTATTGGTAATTTTCTGAAAAGTACATGTTTCTCGTTCAACTGCGTAGTGTTTTGTAGCACCAGGGAAATTTCTGCTTAATGTCACTCTTTCGTTTTGTTTTTTGGATGTCCACTAATACTAACATGAAGTTGACTACGGTGTACATGGTTCTGTTGATTAATTTGTAACTTTCGCCTATCGAGTAATTCTCCGTCGAGAGGGCATTGTTGATTTGCACATAGGAAATGATGCATGTTATGGTTCTAATCATGTGATGCTGAGCGTTCATCTTTGTGATTGCTGAACAGTCCATCTCTTGTGAGCGGTTTCATGAAAGATTGACAACGTCCTCTTTACAATGCTTTTGTAAGCGTCACGACTGACCTACTTTTACTTCGCTTTGCATAGACCCTTTTGGTGTTCCCACTTGCAAGGTGAGTCTCCATTTTTTATTAAGTAAACTGTCCCATTGAATTGTTTTTCTTTTTCTTTGGTATTTTGTATTTATATTTATGGTACTGCAGGAGCGTGGAGTGAAGGGCATTAGATTGTTATTAGCCTCGTTAATTTTCAGAGAATTTCGTCATCTTTCTTAGAAACAGAATCATGATCACTTTGTTGCGTTCTGCTGGTGACTTGAAATATTGAAAGAGTAGCTTCAAGCTCTATAGTAGGGGGCTTAGAATACCTGTTAGGATCATAACCATTATTTCACCCGTCGCTTGCAATTCTTCTCAATTGCGTACTCGCAGCCCCCTCCTTTGAGTAAATACTAGAGAATGAATAATTTTAATTATTAAGATATTTTAATTGTTAATATAGCGAGAACCTTCTGTCTCGAAGTATCCGAAAAGTTGCGGGGTGATAGAACAGTTGATGGCAAAAAGCGGAGTGCATTCTAACTCAGTTTCCGTTTACGAATTAATAGGATTATGAAATTTAGAGTAGAGTTGTTTGTAAAACGTGGCTGAGCCTTGAAAAAAAACGTTCAAAAAAAGATTGGTCAATTTGTCCTAGAACAGTTTAACATGCCTAACGTTGAAAGTCATAAGCAAATTATTTCTTGAATGCTCATTCACCCAGTTGGCAATTTTTATTCTGCATTTGGAAAGGAAAAATATTTGGAAGTACTTAATAGTGACGCCACACCTTACATAAGGTATTCACATGTGCGAGTCTTGGTATAAAACAATCCACCTTTTGTCAAATGAAAAACAAAATTTGTGCAAAAAAAAGTTAAGGTAATCCTTATACTCAATAAGCTAGCACTCCACTCGTGTCTTTTGATATCAGGACACTGAAAAACGTAATTTTTGCATGTTTGTGAAAATGAAGCGATGAATTGTGCTATTTTGGAAATTGCAGCTAGGGCATCCAATCATGCTTCGGTGACCGACAACGCAGCAGTGTTGAGCGAAGAGGTCCTACCAAGTTGATGTAATGCTATCGAGCAAGCCTTCTCGGTCAGTAGAGCGTGGCTCTAGGCAAACGCTCTCGAGCAACGCTTGCCAGACTGCAGTAAGTGGCATTTCAATGGCGGCACTTGGCTGCAATCAGGTCTTGAGGGAACCTAACTTCGGAGGATAGATTCAGACAGAATCAGCTCTACCAGTACCTCTACTGAATGTTTAAAAATAACAGATTTGCGTTACAGGAGTGTTAAAATAATTTTTCGAGCGCTGTTGAATGATAATTAAAAGTTGGAATTTATTTTCACTGAAGGTTTCAAGTTGTCCGAGCTGGAGGTTTTATAGTCGGATCTCAAATTTTTTTTTGTCCTGATATATACTGCACATCAGTAGTCTGAGCATTCAATTTCGCATCTGTTATTTAGAAGTTGTACGCATTCGTTGCGGTATTTCTAAGGCAGTATGGAAAATCTGGTTCAAAATGTACAGAATTTTAAACACGGAAAGTGCTTTAATCCCCATATCTTAATACAACCGAAAGCGTGTTGGCAAGCCGAAAATTCAGATTGAATTTTATAGAACGACACGATTAAATGAGATTCGGAACATCGCCTGGAAGTCAGTGAGAAGCTGCAGAGTATGAAAAAATAAACTACGATTGAGGTGTAATGCATGGGAGGAATTACTTCAAAAGATTCATTTGTGTAGTGTTGATAATTACTTCTGTTGGAAACGCATATTTTAATTAAATTCATAGCAGCCACCTTCCTGAAGTCGTTCATTTTTCGAAAATCAGGTCAATGATGGTACTTCTTTCACAAACTTGAAAATATGCATAGCTACGATATTATTTGCATTCCCAAGCTGTTGAACTGCAATACATTATCGTGACATTCACAGTCATCACCAGTGACGCAGCCAGCCGAAAATTTCGCGAGGGGCCAGGATCCCCGACAAATAATTTAATTTGGGGGTGGGGGGAGGGGGGGGGGCAGACATTAATTAGCAACAGTCTTTTTATTCTTTTACTTATTTTACTTAAAACGGTGATAGAAACTAACCCCCAGCTCAACATTTCTAGCTGCACTGCTGGTCATCTCTCCTTAAGAGCTACTCGAAAATTTTGGAGAAAAGAATGAAATTGAGGAATTTCATAAACATATATTTAGTGTGCGCAACTGGTGACGTAGTTTAAAGGTAAGTTTTTTCATTTACTCTTTTGAAATCACCTAATCAATGAAATAATCTCATAAGCACTGTGTTCGTCCGAAGGCTAAGTTTAACTCCTGAATTTTCTCATTTGGAGTAAAACCAAAATACTATTGCAAAGAACTGCGAGAGCACCGTGAAAATAATGCTTATCATTTAACTAACATGTTCTTTGATAACTAAAATTGCCCTCTTAGCGTACGATGGAATAGAAAAAGCCAAGAAAACGACGATAGAATTTGCTTCAAATGTGCAACTTGTGTCTTCGCGGTAATGCCCTCATCAAAGATGAAGTTGTTTCATGTGCTCAATATTCGTCATTGAGTTGAGCAGAGATGTTTTATTCTATTCTCTGATATTTGGTTCAAGTATGGCCCCGAAATTCTGTGTTCTGCTTACAGTAATCAGTGCATCTTTGGAAGGTACTGGTTACTTGTCTCCTGGTCTGTACTAAGCGCCTAAGTTTTCTCACTGATTTTTAGGCACAAATAATTGCGAATTTTACGGTATGAAATAACGAGTATGAAATAACGATGCGTGTTTTACGTTTATTGATTCAGTAGAAAGCTTGACAAAAAGGAACAAATCTCTAATAGAGAATAAAACAGAACATGAGCCACAGTAATTTATAGAAATAAAATAATGAATTATATGTACGCGAGTGCTTATCACTGGTATTTACTACACCAGTGTTTTTAAGGAAATCAATAGAAAAACGGGCCAATTTAACATCTTACTCTATATTTTAAACTACTTAGGATTAATAAAATGTAGGTCAATTCTTAAATAGAGACAAAATCCAAATGTTGAAAACTACAAAACGGAAACGAACGACATAAAATTATGGCGTAAGACCAAGCAAGGCAATGACGATGAAACTTAAATGGTTTATTATTATTACAACGTACAGACAAGGCCTCAATTCAAGGATCGAGATAAGCCAGTATCATCATGATAAACACAGAGGTCAACTTGCCTTACCAATCACAGAATGGATGAATTAGAACGACTTAGTCGTTAACATTGAAAATATATCTTTTGTTCCAGCTCATCCCTGCATTCGTTTAAATTAAGTGTATTAGTTCGCGAATCAATAAATTTATGAGTAGTAAGGAAGACGAGACCTGAGTTATCTAATTTAACAGAAAGTTAAAATTACATTCAATAACAGAATTAAATTTCTAACTATCTACGTTAAGTCTTATATTTGAGCTTAAGCGATTCAAAATCGCCCAAGACTATATTTGAGGCTTAACTGTAATTACAGGCAAAGGCCATGAAATATTGTAGCTATCAGACTCGACGTTACATAACTTGATGCGAGCATGATTTAATTTCTTACTAATAAATCACCTCGCTTATAGTAAAACTAGAAAAGTATTGTACTTAGAATAGCACTATATTTTTCTAATAAATTTTCGCGTACAAAATTAGAAAATCACCCACACGATCTTGTGAGGAAAGAGTGACAAAGCTCTAAGTATCTCCTGGGGTTTGTGCGATAAATAGGAAGACGTTGAGTGTTCAGCAGCCGGAAACGGGGAGTGTGGTCATAAATATGTGTTTGAGGTGCTTTGTTTATGTCAGAATCAAAATTTATTTCACATAATAGAGTTCAAATCTCTATAGTAGTTTGAAATTTTAAAATTCAAATCGAAATTTGCAGCTACTATTTTTCAATTTTCCGGGCCTACACATCTTTAAGTTGAGGGCCTATGTGTTTCCTTGACACACGGAGCGTACTTATGTTTATGAAGCATACAGGCAAAGACAGGTGGGATTTAAAAGATGGGATAGCCATCGTACCCCCATGAAGAGAAATTATCAAGATTAATTTATAATAAAAGCAATATTACGAAACAAAGTCCTGATCGACCGCAACAAACCGATGGGCCCTTTCGGTTTATTGCGGTCGTTCACGATGCCTCGGTAAGTCGGCTATTTGGAATAATAATTTCACCCATCATATATACCCCTTATTCTTGCACCATCAATATTAATCAGTCCCTCAGCTTTGATTCATTGATGATTATTATCCCGTCATTTAACAATGATTGCGTTGTAACTCATTGAACATTTCTGGTAATTCCTCTGCGAAGTATATCGTTTTCATGTATATTTTTTATCATACAACGGAAAAAACATGAATATTACTAAAATAAATAAACTACACATTATATTGATGACACGTTGCCTCTACAAACGTGCGCAGTTTGGGAGCGTACGGAGCTACGTTTGGCAGCCGCTGCAGGGCGGAAGAGGAGGTACAGCGGTCACTGATAGCTTCTCAGGAACACTGTACGATAACTGCTGTGACATAACCCCTTACTGACGTGCGTGTGAGATGAAAAATAACATCAATTTTTTAATAATGTGAGTTATATACCTGTAAAAATGAATAGCTATTTGGCACGTTGATAGCTAGGCATCAGGCAGACCATGGCGCAAATGAAATTTATGCGTCAGTTGCACACTGACAATGTAAAGCGTGCACGAGCGCTTGATGGTAGCTTGAAGTTCACGAAATTTAAGTTACCATGTGATAATCATTTGAGCTATATTTATTTCCACTGTTATCAGGCTATCATATCAGGCCAAGTACATTTTGCAGCGACGATCGTGATTGGTTGATTGATAAATTTGGTACGTTATGAGTAAGAATTTACTACTAGGAGGCCAAAGTGAAAACAAAACAGAAAATATTCGATGCGTGCAATTGACAACCATTCAATTTCATAAGTCATACCTCCGCAATATTGATGTTTATGTGACTCAAAATTTTCAAAAATTAGGTAAGGTTTCATAATTATTACATTTTTAAGTGCGTTTAGTGTAAAAAATGTGTATGTTTTATTCTACAGAAATTTTTGAAATGTGTACTGATGAATATTGGCAATTATTTACAATACGTAGTCTCCTTTTTCGTTCATAAGCCTGATGCATGGGCAATTTTGCATGCCAACGGAAGTAACAAATTTTGTTGACCGGAATGCTGCTCAAGTTGCTGCGTTTGCAAAACAGAGATCGATGCAATTTTTCGAAAATGCTAACAGAGGTACAAAGTTCATGTTTTATTTGTTTTTCAAACTTTGTCAACATTTGCGCATTTCCCAAGCTGTTAATCGCAGGGACAGAATACCGTGATCGTATTAACATGTATGTTTTCGAAACCACTAAAGTCCATCTTGACCATATCTATGACGTAAAATATCAGAAATTGGACGATTCGTAGGAAACCTGATTTTTAGTATAAAAAGAAACACAAGAGTCACAATAAAAATCATCTATTTACACTCAGACCAGCTGGTTTCGACTTTTTCATTTTCAATGAATGCTTCTGAAACAAAAGGACAAAAAATTTATACAATCAAAATTACAAAGTATTCGAAAAAAAACTTGTAACACTTCATAGGAAATTAAAATTCCTGTATGTTTTCGGTAATTAGTCATTTTTACATGTCAAAACCGTCCTCATTCTTTAATTTAAAGCTCATGGATGAGGCGGTAAAAATAAGAATTATGGTGCTTCGATGTTTTACTTATTTCTTCCCACGTTCATGATGTTATACAAACCACGCACGGAACACACACGCACACTAAGAAACCTTCAAGCAACTTCGATGAAGTTTACATTGTTTTGTACCACGAAAACAAACTTGCGGGGGTGATAGAAATCGCGCCGTGTATGTCGGGCTTGTTGGCATCCGATGTTTGTTTGCGGAGAATATTTGTTTCTGTTCTTCTACTAGGAAGAGTTAGAATTCATGCTTTAAAATATTTAGTCGCAATCAAACCCCCAATGTTGCGTGTTTTTTCCAGTTTGCGTCTGTAACGCCATGCAACCATAAAATTGAAATAGCACATTCTTAGCCTCCCTAAAATGTCTAGATGCACGTTTCTTGTAGTTCTATTTCAAAATTTGCTTTACCGAATCTAAATGTTTTTGTACCATAATGGGAGACAATATCAAAGATGCTGCGCGAGTAGTTCCATTTTTCCCCATTTCGGTCGTTAATCAGAAATAACAAACAATTGTAGTAATATCAGTCTGTTAGAATGCAAAGTGAGCTTTAATTAATTTTTGGGGGTTTGGAATGGGATAATAATGAATGACCTCATTTAGAATCCCGCATCGCTATGGGATAAAAGATAATTAATTAAACAGTAGAAATAATATGTAATCAAACTTACCAGAAGCCTTGCTCGAGGTTTTAGAGTAAATAAGATAGATTCCGTAGTGAAACATACTTAAGAAAAATATTGTAGAAGAATTATGCTGGAAATATTTCTAGCAAACCTTTTCAATCGTATTGTTTTCAATGCTGGACAATATTCTCCCCATGTGCAATTCCTTCAAATTTTAGGTTTTGCTTAGTATGTGTAATGCGTCATTCTAAAGAAACACCTAAGGGTGAAAACAATTTCCAAAGTCAGCAATTGACCGTGAAACATGAAGATATCTGAATAACCATTACCACTGTTTCCATTTAAAATGTATGTACACCAGTTAACTTTCACCACTACTCTCGTTCTATTTTTTTCTTTCTAGAGTAAACAAACTAAGATTTATCTTCATGAACCTTTTAGCGCACTCACAGAAGAGAAATCATAATAGCTGATCAACCCACATCCTGTTACCTCGACACCAACGTTAGCATTGTCATAATATGTGGGAGTCTCCTTTGCGTGTTTACCTACCGATGTTGCAAGTGGTCAAAGACCATTGGACGTCGAGGTGAGAGTTTACATTGGCGAAAAATTTGCGTGAAAATCTGTAGCATTCTCAATACTGGCCCCTTCGAGGAAAAATATGAAGATGAACATCATAAAATTCACGTTGCTACATACGAGGCACAGAGTCATCGGTCGTTTAGCTACGTTGATGCTCTCCGTGTTCTCTTATGGTACCACGAGCGTCGGGCCGCAGGCGCCACTCGGCCACACATGCGATATGCCAGCGTCTGCCGAGCACCTCGAGCCGTGCCATCTAAAGCATCACAGACACCAGATTTGCTTGATACATCTGCTTAGCTTAGCTCGTATCTTCTTTACACCAGCTGTCATGACGCCGAGAAGCAAGACTAGGCTACACGAAAATACTGCGGTTATGTATCAATGCTCGCTTTGAGCGTTGGCTTACGTATCCATTTTGCTGAATTTATTTGTACCTGTCATCGCTCTTACCTCACACGACTGCGAGGTCAGATTATGCTAGGGGTCTTAAAAAAATTGCAGTGGGAATTAAAGAGAGCAAATTTCCAGCGGGTTGTTAACTTCACATCTTCTTATGTTGTTGAGAACATATCTGTCGAGAACTTCAATGAGTAACTTCGCTTATATATTATTTTAGATTAGATAAGCTAGCTTAAGCCTTCCTAACCCCAACGAAAGTACTCCACGGTGGAAAAATGAACCACCATTTATTCTGGAATTGAGGGAACGAAAAATCTATGCACAACGTGCTGTTTCCACGCAAGACCCGATGCGCATAGAAACAAAAAGCTGTGAATGAAACTTATGGAATAAAATAAAAATTGAAGAAGAATGTAGTAGGCATTGAAAAACAGGACAGCAATGACCCCCCAAAAAAAATGTCCGAAACAAGGCAAAACCAATCATATTTCAACACAAGGAAGGCCTACCCAACTCTCATCTCGGGACCTCAGATTTTCCTCCCGGGAGCGCTAATTCCCATATAGATACAATAATTGAATCCCCCTGAGGGGACTTCGTTTGTAGCTCACTTCTAGAATTTCTCATACTTTTAACATAAAATAAAATCCTCTCCTACGAATCGTTGGTACTAACTAAGGTCAGAACGCGCTCACCAGCTCTGCGTGAATAAGGAATGAACAGCTGCGAGAACATGGGCCTGTGCACTGTCCCATAACGAGGCTGTGAGCCCGTTTACCTCTCCTTATGTTCCACTTCGCACCTTGACGTACAGTACGTGGCCCGCCGCTTCTGATCGCGGTGAAACAAACAAAGTCCTTGACCCCATTCAATCCATGAAATAAAGAGGTCACAAGTCCAGTGACCAAGAATATTGGTAGTGTTTGAATCATGAAGGTCTTGAACCCGAATATATACTAGAAGCCTGAAATGTCGGGAGCATCTATTAACCGAAGAAAGTAAATGAGTTCCATGATAATGAATCAAAATGGAACACAAAAACAACGAAGTGTGTAAATTCGAGGGCTTCAACAAGTCGAAGCAAGGTAAGGATATGAGAGGGTTGAGGAACGCAATTCAAGAATTTGCCTGTGGGTGATTGGTGTCTGACGGCATAGGACTTGGGTAGCAGCCCGAGAGTAAGAAACCCGGCTCGCTCTATAGTTATATTATTACATTCGATACTTTCAGAATGATATATAATCTGTGACCATGAAATAGTGAGTCTGACTCACTGATAAAACTTTTCAAGGTTCGACGAATCACTTGCTTTCAGGCTATCCATCGTCTGAAATTTGTATGAGTTTTAGTTGTCATTTATTTTAAGGTACAAATTGGATGCTGGTAATATTTAATAAATGCCAAATATCTAATTGCGAAATGAACGGAACCTAATACATCATCTCATTTTTTAATGCAAGTAATTTATTTTATTTCTTCACACCCAATTTATTCACTCTATTCCGTAGAATGGAAGTGGTTTCATCAGCTATATATTATACATTTGATATTATTGCGTTCATTGAGATCTTAAAAATTGGGCACCGATCGTTGGAAAAGTAAGGTATACAGCGAAGGCTTCGAGCATCGAATGTCATATATTCTTACTCTCTAATTCTTAGCACTTGGCAGATAAGTGCCACGGGAAAGGGAGAGAGGAGGCATGCTAAAGAGTAGTCAGTTACAGTATAACTGTTTATGGGGATCAGATGTATACCAGGTGACGGTGTTCACGCAAATTATGGTGCGATTTCCTGACAACAGAGCGATTTAATGCAACGACGTGTCTCACCCAATATGTTCCAATGACGTATAATGGTAAACGTACGAAATTAAAAACGTTCATCTGTTTTTGCCTTGAACTCAATGTCTGATGGTCGCAGAAGGAGAAAGAAAGAAAGAAAGATAAGAGAGAGAGTTAGTCTGGGAACTATCAGAGCTGGTATTTATCAAGTGGGCAGACGTGCCTCTCTAAGTGAGAGCCACCATGGCTGAGCTGCCTGAGAAAGATTTCTCTCGGAGCTCTCGAGGGCTGAAGAAGGTCAACGATTCCGAGGACAAAAGTAGCGTGAGTGAAGCCTCTCAGTCGGACTTTTGTTAAAGGCACTTCAGGGCCTCGAGTGATCGATCTTCCCGAGCCTTGAGGAGCGCCAAAGCGCACTGTGAAGGCACTCACGGGGCGCACGTCTTGTTGAAACCAATTGAGTACCATACCTACAGTCCATTTGTAACAGGCAAAAAATGTGCGCATTTCGAGAATAATCCAGCTTGTATTACACAGTACGGTCAATCTCAGTCGGTCCTAAACATGAGCTCAACTTTCCTGAAAGGAAATCGAATTGAGGTAAGTTGAGGCGTGTGAAACAAACAATACGCAACAGTTGAAGCATACGGGCGACAGTCGCTCCTTTGTTAACATTGTATGCTAAAAGACCTGATGTCATCCACCAATACGCTCATACGCGGGAACCAGAAGAGTCATATCGTTCCTTCGGTCTTCGTCAACCGGAATTCTAGCGTTTTTAAACACATGACAGCCTGAATGCGCGTCAAGTACTGTATATACCACAAAATTTTAAATCAATTTCGTTATATTACTTGTTTTAAAAAATTCGATTTGGTGCGAGGGACCTGGACATAAATACTGGCACGATTTTCCTTTTGTAGTTGATGTATAGTAAAATAAGGTCGGAGTGAAAAATCGTAATAAATCCAATTGCGGCATATTTCTTTTAACAAACTCTCGTATCGTAATTCATTTCTTACCATTGTAAATTTAAAAATCATCATTCTCCTTAGCTATCCAACATTTCGGAAAGAGACGTTTTTGACCACAATGCATGAATTTGCACTGTTTGCAAATGTCTGTCGTGTACATAACAGTGTTCAAAAATTCATAATTAATAAATTGCTTAAAATTTTAGCACCAGCAGACCGGTTTTTTAAACTTTGTTCTGCTGTTATTGAAGTTCAAAAGTGTCGGTGTGCTAAATTGGAAGTGCTCACAAAAGAGCTTGGTCGTATGCTACTATAGTTTTACAAGCATTATTCTTCAATATTTGATTCTTCTCGTGTCAGACTTAATGCTTTTAAGCTCAAACAACAAAAAACTAGCACACGGCATTAATGAAAACTAAATAGTGAAAATATTCTCACCTAGAATATACACATATATGTTTGTAAATACATGCATTAAAACGAAGTAAATAGTAAAATGTATCAGACGCAATATATTAAAGTGCAATATTATTTGACACGTTATTCTTATTTCTCAAAAAAAAAGAGTGAAATTATAGTGTTCTAAGTTAAAAAGAGGCATGAAACTACGATTTCATTGCTAAGAGCAAACATTGATCAAAGAGTCCATAATACTCCTACGTTTGATGACTAAAACCATGAAGCTCTGACCGTACTTGTGTGTACGTGCTCCTCAATGGTGCAAAACATCCTGACAAGATTGAACACGTTTCGCCCACAACGACGACCCATCTCTGAACACTCTATTTTACTTATTTAAGAAAATACTCATACCAGATCAGTGAGGAACATTGTCATTCCGTTGAAGTAACTGCTAAATGAGATTATTAACTTCATAATATCTTACGTGTGACTTCACATCCCAATACAAGTACAGTAACTTTCGTGTACTGTACGCACGGTCTTTGCGCCGGATTTTCAGTTCTTCAGAGTAATTTGCTTCAAAAGGATCAGAGTAGCAGTTTATTGGACATACTTCAGTATACTAGAAGTAACAGGTACATGAATAAACACGAGCGGCAGGCAGCCTCCACATGTCATGCTCTTAGTCACGCTGAAGTCATGCTTCTATTTTGTCGCTCTAAGCTTGTGAGAAGGCTTCGAACTAGAGCTCCTCGTGATGTGCGCATGGTGCAGACAAAGCAAGGTGTCCCTGCTGAAACTGGCTCCTCACTTATCATTTTACTACGGTACCTGCAATGAAGGATGAAAGAGGTTGGATTAAACTTGATAACTTACGCCATCAAGTTGGGTCGTACAAATGGAGTCTGTGCACGCTCGAAAGCGACGCTTTCGAAAGGCCGAATGATATTCATTGTGTAGAAACAACCATTATTACTGTTTTTAAGTTAGACATATGAAGTTGTTTACTTTTAATGAAGCTAACACATGTTCAACCACATAGTCTCTTTTCCCATTCTTTCTAGTTGATGTCAAGAAACTAAGACGATTACCGGCACCCATATCAAATACCTGACCTCGAATTATAGCTAAATTCTCCCCTCGGGGGATGCAACTATTGTATCTAAGTGACTTAGCCATGCTAGGGAGAAAATGTGAAGTCCTTAGCTGAGAGTTAGGTAGGCGTTCATTTTGTTCAAATAATTTTTTTTGTTTTGTTAAGGACCATCTTTTTCGGTTCACTGCTGTCCTGTTTGTTATTCAGCATCTCTGACTTTCTTCTTCCACTTTTATCTCTTTTCATAACCTTCCTTCTTTACTTACCGTTTCTATGCGCACGGGATCCTGTGCGGGAACACACCATGAGCCACCTTGTGCATAGCTTCCGCGTTCCCTTAACTCCCCTGTAATTGGTGTCATCATCCTTCCTCTCTTTGAACATCTTTGTTCTGGTAAGGGAGAATAAAACTTACCTATAATCAACCAATCAAGATATGTTCTTTCTTTCCTTAACGAAAAATAACACTGCGGGGCTCGAAAGTGTGAACTTTCACGCAAACGGCGTAAGCTGGAATCGCTAGTCAACGGTGCCCTCAGGCTGCTATCAGCATCTATTTCGATGAATATCTGATAATAATTGTTATCAAACATGTGATAGAATCACAGGCAGTTGTAGCGGTAAATTTAGGTATATTTGTTCCACATATCTTATATTGTTAGAACTACTGTGTGAAAGTCAGGGTAACGATTTAAGAAAAATTCAACCTTATTTTAATTAAACTAAAATTGGTAAGTGAGGATTGTGCATAAAAAATAGAAGCATCGTAAAATAATTTGTAATAAGTGGGTATTTGCTTCTGTGACGAGTTTTCAGAATGACATTTAAAGCAAGAGAAGCTAATCTGATTGGTGTGACTTATTCAGTTATTACGTCGCATACTGTATCCATGTAATGACAATGTAAATGAAGCTCTAAGCTATGAATTGTAATGAGGAAACGCTTTTTTAATGTTCATATTTGAAGTGATGTAGGGCTCGTAAAAAAAGGAAAAATTTAAAAGTCAATACGGATTCTTGAAATATTTCCTTCTCTCAATTAATATTTTGACAAAAAGTTATCCTCTGTTCTATAGATCTTTTTGTTTATTAAGTATTAGTATTATTTCAGAGAATTATTTATTAGACCAATATACATAACTCGGGCATGATCTTATTCCTGCAGTTTAATCAAAAAGGAAAAACAGAGGGATGCTCTACTACATCACGAGTTCAGATGCGTCTCTTGTGTGCTGTATACTCACTAGAATGAGATAGGATCTGTAATTATCATTAGGGCATGCTATCAGTTTTCTTCGATGGAAGTTAGTTGCCAGCCGTCGTAATTCACTCGTTGGCTTTAAATCGGTAGGGCTTCGTACCTCCTTTTTTCTTTTTTTTTCTCCCTTTGTTTTTCATTTATTTCTTGTTTCCTCCTAAATGTGAGATTTTATTCAAGCATATTCGTTTTGTTAGGCATAACAACATAACCTCATACGTACGTTATGTTCGAAGCAATGAAACGCAACTGTTCCATTGTTTCCATATTGAATTTCTAGTTTAATAACAGTTTAAAATTGACTGTTGCATTTGTTGACGATAAATTTAAGGATAATTGAGAAAACAGATGTCCATATATAAGAGTGTAAAGACCAAAAAAGTTTTCTGCGAACAAGAGGAACAACAAAATCGCAAGAAATATTCAATGGCTACAGTTAAAAAGAACATAAATTTAGTACTTTAAAGGGGTAAAAATAATTGTATGTCACATCCGTGGCTAGCCATTCAGCGACGTCCTAGAACCCAAATATCTGCTACTAACGTGAGAACAATGTTTTCTAGTGGCTTTCATATTTTTAACGCATGATATTTGTACGCTTATTGTCATAACGCAACCACCGTTACTTGACAGGCAGAGGCGTCAGGTTGTCACTGACATCAGAATGAGGAAGGAACAGAGTGCGGAAGAAACTGCCACTCAACAGTGCGCTTTGAAAAAGCATTAAATTTTACACCCGACTAAAAACAATTCATTACATTCATTTTTTGTATGTACAATTGAGCAAATTATCGTTAACAGAGTTTTGTTTCACAATGTGAAGAAATCAGGATAGGCCTGTGAGCATCTGAGCCAGACAACCTTGTTCCTGGCCAAACTAGGAGTGGACTTTCAAGCGGAGCCATGACTGGCGCGCATACCATGCATGTATGAAGCGGGAGTTAGTGATGTCACAGATTATGACGTCATTGCCCAAGTCTGTATGGAGGCGTCATAAAATCTCTGTATGTTAGTTCTACCACAGCATTCTTCACCAGGATGTGAGAATAGCTGGTGTCAACAGCCAATTGATGTAAATTGATTTCTCATACAGTTTTAATTTCGGCAATTCGAGAACTCTGTCAATGATATCACTGCGCAGACATGTGCTCTGTGGGCTGCTTATGATGTCACCAGTCCTACTTCTCTGTTTTCGTCGTCCCTTGCTATGAGTCTCGCTCGGATGGCTAAAAATAAGTTTTAAAATATTCGTCGCGTAAAATAAATTTGTATGCGGTTCACTAAATTTAAGAAGGAATTGGAGTAATTTAACAGTTGTTTTGCCCCACTTCTCGATCGCTTATACGTCAAATCGCATGGAACTTCTACATGCAACGTATGAGCTTCTAGCGCCGCTCGACTACTTCAGAAATTGAAAAGAATTTAAAGCAAAGAAGCTTGAAGAATTTCTGAGATACTAATGAAACATATGTGAAGCCAGACATAATGAAAGTTCTATTGAATAATCGTAAATAATTTTTTAATTGGTCAATAAAATGATGTAAGAAATCTGGAGATGGGTTAAGAGAAAATCAGCTTCTTGAGTGCGGCATTTTACTGTAGGTATGTATGATGTGATAACGTTTTGTTTCAGGCGCGTGCCTTTCGTATTTCTACGCTAGTAGTGAGAATTTGGTGCATTGGTAACTCTGCAGATATTTTGTGACAAAAAAATTGAATTACGAGACTCAAAATTTAACTTCCAGGTTTTTAGTATAATTGAATCATTAGGAACATAAGAAAGAAAGTTAATGTTTAAACTGTTAGAGCATTAAAAATTCATGATCATTTATGAGGTCTCCTTTTCATTCAAAAGCAAACTTGCTCACAGAATTTTAATGCATCATGAGCTATATAGATTCCGACTCTTATTCTAATGAACCACCTGAGTCCGACTCTGACCTCTCAGATTTTCGAACGTTCGCTTCAAGCCACGAGTCCGACTCAGATCTAGTTCCCAGATTGCGACTTCCGAAAGTTGAATTAGTGTGTAAGAATTTTGCTGCTGTTTCGTAGACTTTCAGATGACGCAATCGTGCTGGAAAAAATTATTCTGAACACGTGACTCAAACTCGGCGACCTGGCTCTCGCTCACTGCTCATTCCGTTGGTGCGCGTGCACTCTTGGAGAGATACTTACGGGATGCCCTAAGGTTTGCATAACTAAAATGTTAACTTTTTGTCCGATACACACTTTTATATTGAAAAAATAAATTATTTTTTATCGAAGGAACAACAAATCAAACACTGATTCAATTTGAAAATTAGTGCAAAGAGATGAGGAATTTTATGAAAGTATTTCATCAATTGGACCATTACTCATTAAACTCCGCTTGGGAGACATTCGGGGGAACCCCGCTCTTGCTTCCTAGTAGCGTGGGCCCAATTTCCCCCTAGCATTCCGACGACATTGCGTACTGACAAGGTCGGCTCGAACTCAAATAAATTCGCTGTCACAACACAATCCCTCGCGTTGTGTAGCTGCAGGGCGTTGATCGAAATTTGTAATGTTGTGGAAGTAGTAATCGTGAACTCAATGAACTTTAGAGACAGACATGTGCTCTAGTGCATCGCCTAATCTAACTCAGGGACGGCTATTTTGTCACAATACAACAAATTTTGTGAAATTTACATCTCTGAAAAACCAAAGGATATGCAAGTTCTAG
This sequence comes from Morinoia aosen, assembly GCA_030386875.1. Classification (NCBI taxonomy): domain Eukaryota; kingdom Metazoa; phylum Arthropoda; class Malacostraca; order Amphipoda; family Talitridae; genus Morinoia; species Morinoia aosen. The sequence goes on from CM059563.1 coordinate 12,481,487, forward strand.
GCATACTATTAATTTATTTGTTGAAAAATGAATAAGCTTTACTCAATGCGTACTTGTTTAGCTACAACTGATGTTCTCATAAGTATTTTTCATAATTATTACAAGAATGAACAGGTTTCGTGGGAACGGCGCTCCGGCATAGCATTCATTCATGAGAAGATAAATAGTGGTACTGAGGGACCGGATGTTGCATGGCAGCTTCAAATTTCTCCTCTCCATGGCCTCAATGGTCAGAGCGACTGATGCCTGTGAGGCCGGAAATAAAGGAGCCTTGATTGGCATTCAGCCCCACCAGCACAGCCATGGCATCCTCGGCATTTCATTCTCCGTGGATAAACTGCAGAAAAACCTTGGCAGAGTTTGTGGCAGGATTGTCCATTTTCTGTTATTTTTTATAAATTTACTGTATTTATGTACTGTACTTTGCAGTAAAAGTCAAAGACCGTTCACTGGAAAGCTTACTGGGTTACGAGTATGCCATGTGACTGCATCTATGTAGATGAAATGAAATTAATAAAATATTAGTGTTCAATACTTCTCCTAATATGTGTTTGAGTATAATTATTGCCCACGACTCTTTGTGTGTCAGGGTAATTTATTTTTAAATGGAACTCGAGCGTTCACTGGCTCGCCTCCAATCTATATTTACCATGGTTTTATAACTCAGTCTTTAAATTTCGAATTTATATTGTTTTACTCTCAATCTATTAAAAGTATGATTTTGGCTATCTAATTGAAGATACTTCAAAACTATGGCAGACAAATCATTCTCGCTGATAAACATGCCTTACCATTGCATCATAGCTCAATCTGCTTCGATTAGCTTATGTTTATTTCTTCATTGCTAGCGCGGCAAACCCCTGGCTAAGCCTTTCCGTTTAAGTATTGTAGTTTTCGAGTATTTGAAAATTTCTAGAAAAGGATGCATACCTTGAAAACAAATTTTGTCTCAGCAAATTGTGTTAAAAAATTTTCGTTTTCTTATTATGAACAAATAATACTCCCAAAGATACGTAACAAGCAAATTCTTTCAAATGAAAATGAAAAAAATTTGTCCAAATTGTTCAGCTTCATTCAATTTAGTAGAATGTTCCTCGTATAAAATTTAAAATTAACGCTGTGCGGCTCATGAGTTAGGTCACCCCTCAGGAGGCATAGCATTGGCAATAGGTTTAGGTTGTTAGTTTTTTTTACCCTATGCTATAGGGACTGGTACCTCCAGGGGAGGTACTGTTAGGTTACTTTAGCTATAGATAGACCTTCGGGATTTCCATCTGTCTTGCCCACTTTGCTACTTTTAGTTTTTTCGCCTTTTTGGTACGTTTTTTTAATATTTTCTTTACCTACCTTCTTAACTTGCTGTTTCTATGCATGGGGCATCTTATGTGTAAACACACCTGTATAGTGCTTAGATATGAACTCACCTTCTACTCTCCATACTAAACGGCCCCTTCTCTTTGCTGTTTTGAGGTCGCCTAGCCGTGTTGTCGTTGGGAAATCTCAAACTATAATAATATAATAATCGCAATAAGGTAATTTTTATATTCCTTGCTTCTCGCATTGTACCATTGAAGTTAATAATCAAATAACTAGCACTTGAATCACTGTTAATAATTAAGTAGAGGTACTTTTTTCATTTTCTCTCATTTTATTTTTTCGTTTTTGATGGCTCGGTCATCTTTTCGGTTATTCAACGAAAGAATTGCTGGCAACGTGTTTGTCGTGTGTTAGAAGTTTTGACAAACAGACGTGTTGAATAAAATTAACGTTTGATGGATCTCAGTTTTGCGACGGCAGCCTTCATCGAAATCTCACTACAAAATAATCTTATTTTGAGATACTACGTTCTGTGACGCTTCGCATCGCATAATCAACGCTTCCGCTGTTAAGTTTGAGGAGTTGTCAGCCTATCTCTGTTTCAGGAGTGTCGCAGTTTTATTGTTCGACGATAGCTTTGTTTATGTGTCACACGCGCGCCTCCCAAGGCCGACATGCCGCACTTCAGCCTGCTAGAAATTCAAAGTCGAGTAAATGGTCACAGTATGAACCGACTGAGAAGAAGCAGCAGCCAGTTGTTCTAGAACTTTTAACAAGATAGTCGTCGTTCTGTAAGGTTATATTGTGTAAAATATTGGGCGTCGTTATTTTTCTGCGAAACTTCGCTGTACACGTTAGCGATCTTGCTAGCGTTACTGCGTTACCAGTCTTGCTTCACCTATTTAGAAAAGGAACGACGGTATAAAGAAGAAAAATTTGAATTTTCTATAATTTTCATGTCTCAAGCGTGATTCAAAATTGATTTTATAATTAAGCCATAAGGTGAAATTATGAGACAAAGAAATGTCTTAAGCTCCTCACAGCATGTATGGACGTTTTGAGCCCGAATGCCTTAATGATCTTTCTTTGTGTTAAAATAATTGAGTTTACTTGACTCTCTCGGACTAACTAAAATTAAAATTTTATAATAATCATGAACTTGACGATTAATCGAAAATATCATAGGTGCTGTCAAGATTTAGAGTCGTGAATAATCAGACTACGTGAGAAGCTACGTCGTAGAGATTTAGTGCAATTACTTCCACTGTATTTTGAACTTTTTAGTGTACTTTAGATTATAGATTTATTTTGTTTCATAAGTTGACTAGTGCCGTCACACACCCTTTGCAGTATTGAATTTTACCACACGTTCAAGCTTCATCTCAGCTTTTACAACTGCTGAACTGTTATCTTTCTAATACTGTAGTGTGTTTTTCTGCAACTATCGTTCATAAGACGTCTTGAAATCGAGATGTCTGAGCGCCATCATTAGCTTTATATCTTTGATCTATATCATTCTCTTACTATATTTAGATAGATGCTGTTGACAGTCGTTCCATCATTAGTGCCCGCACATTCACATACAAGGCTTCCTTTATACATTGTGAATGTCATCAAAATTGAGAATAAAATTACGGAGCTAGTTCAGAATTTATTTTTGAAGAAAGTAAGATCATCAATTGAAATCCTGGCAGCTTCGAACATAAGTAAACCCAGCCGATGCCATAGATTAATAGAAAAAAAACAGACCCACGGATTGTCCTACACCGGAACAGTCATGAACTACGTCATTGAGATGCCAGGAGAGACGTAGGAGTTGACTGCCAGTGGGGCAAGGCATGAGGCATTCCACAGAGTCCACTCTGACGGTCTGTCTCGTCGCACCGTCGCACCGTCACTCGCACGCAATGAGTGAGTCGGCGGCCGTGGTAGTCTAACATTGGCCGTCAGGTGAGGAGGTGGTGTTGAGTTTTGTATTGCGGATTGTCACCTGTGCCTGAGGCTTTCTCAGCTGTGTTCTTCATTGTTCGTGGAAGTTTTATGCTACGTTTACAAGAAATCAATATCAGCTTAGATACAAAAAAGTATAGGTATGTGGCTCTTGACGTGATAAATTAAATTTTGCTAGCTCATAAGCTAAATCGTGTTAACGTAGAAAATCTTTCAGTATAGTCGTGTTAGCGTGGAATTTTCCCTGGAAAGTGGATTTTTAGAGTTACCAAAGCCTGTGCAAATTCAAGAAATCTTCATACTTAGGCGTATGCGTTTTAGAGGTAACTAGCTGTGACTACCCAATTATTCCTGTTGATATACTCCATAACTTTCTATCTGTACCTATGATGGGATACACGGGTGTTACTTCGCTTGAAGTAAGCACATAGCCTTTTAAAGAAAAAAGCCTAAGTGTTTTCGACGTTGGACAAAACAAACGTTTGTTGTACTTTCTGTGTTATGGATCCTCTCTCTCCTATTGCGTCTCGTGTTTTCAATGCTCAGATTGAACAAATACGCGAAGTTACTTTATTTAATACCCTCGTATGGATAACTCTAGCCAACGTGTCATGTTTTTCCTTCTAACGAGCTTTTAAATTTGTAGTTTTATGCATATACAAAAGTTTTCCTTTAAAACTGTGTGGTTTACAAATGTTATCAACTTGTCTTTTTTTTATCTTCGTTATCTATAGTTTCAGCCACATGTCAAACTTATCATTATATTACTGGCTTAACTAATGTCTTCTACTTCGTACAAGCAAAGGTTGACTGATAGTAATGCAACCTGCTCACTTCACTTAAACTTTGCGTGGGCTGTGTGAAGTAGATTGATCTCAAAACGTTTTTTATGTTGCACAGCTCATGTACAATTTATAGACTCGTGATGACATATTGATGACGTGATAGATATTGGAACGTATTTCTCTTTACCAGTGTGATGTTCATTGTACAGCACTCTGTACTGTGCGCCCAACTTTGGGTAAAGTGTACGTCTTTCTGTAGCACTCGTACCCGAACTCAATTTCAGGCTAAGTGGGATGGGACTGGTATCAGATCCTGATCAATTCGCGTCCATGTCTTATGTTACCATACCAGTAAACCTTGTTCAGAGAAGCTAGTGGAATGCATGATTCATGATGTGGGCCTAATTTTATTGTGGTACGTATAACATTACTCATGACATGCACTTCTATTATAAAGACGTGTGTTATACATGCGATCACGGTGTACCTACCTAATTTATTTTTTAGATATTCGCTGTATCGTACAGAAGTTACCCAATCGAAATAGAGGAAATGACATGGGAAGCAAAATTCAAAAAGTTGGCAAAACAACTATTGCACGTGTACGAACTATCCTCTTACACAAAATTTCACGCAGTTTATAGCAACAAACTTCTGAGCTACCTTCAGCTTGTGTATTCAAAGAAATAGTTTTAATGCTGCATTAATAAAATTGCGCTTGTCTTTTTTTAGCACCCATACTCGGAAGAAGCAACAAAAACTTTTCCGATGGAAAATTTGGATTTTGAGTCAATAGGTGGAATTTTCGTCATCCGGTGGAGCGGAAACAAAATCACAGCATTGCGATTAACTGTTATTTGCGTAAATCTTTGATAGAAAGAAAATGAGTAAAATTTTATGTAGTGGTGTAGAGTTGGAATTAATTTTTATTTTTCATGTTATGACTACAGTAATAACTATGACATATTACCCCCAGCGAGTTCAAATGCTACGCTCCGAGTACGATCGAGATCGTATCGTATTGTACGAGATCATGCGTGTGTAACTTTAATTGCTATATCTTCCCTGTGTGAGTTGCAACTACTGTATCTGCGGGAATTGGGGTTCCCAGGAGAAGATATGATGTCCCAAGCTGAAAGTTGAGTAGGTCTTCCTTTCAGTGAAATTTGTTTTGTTTTGGATCATTTATTTTTCCGTTTTCTGCTGTCTTGTTTTTGTTTTGCACCAATTACTTTCTTCTTCAGCTGTTATCTTGTTCCAGAAATTTACTTCAATCTTACTGTTTCTATGCGCAAGGTATATAAGGACACGTATTGTGCATAGATTACTCGTTCGATTAATTCCTTATTAAATGTGGCCTTTCTTCTTCCTCTCTAAGGAACACGTTTATCGTGGTTAGGGAGGCGTAACTAGCGTATAATCTAATTTGGTCTAATCATTTAGAAAATTTGAAGATGTACAAGAATATTATAACCGCTAAACTGGCCATAAAATTAACTTTATTTGTAAAATTAACATAAACAATAAAACTCTTCTGTCTGCAAAAAAGGCTTTTCAACTTGAGATTTTGTTTCAGACTGAACGTGGAAGCTAATTCCAAACGAAGTATCGCTGGCATTCTTCAACTGACGCAGGACTTTTACTTCGTCAAGAACTTCGAAATGATGAAAGGTTATCGAAAAAAATCGTTAGATTCTATAACGCGGCCTTTTTTGTTAAGTTACAATCGAGGACAGAATGTCGAAGAACGTGGTTTCAGTAACGATCTTGGTAAATATTCATCAGACGAAGTTTATTCGGTGAAAATGCCTCATTCAAGAGTTGCTGCAAGAGGAGACGACATTAATAACAAAAAGGCAAAATATCATAATTTACCCCACTACTACCACAGGCAGGAGGCAAGCAATGAAGCAGGAGATTACAGTCGTGGTCGCCGAAATAGCGAATATCTCACACTGGCTTGCAGGGATCAGGAAAACAGACGTCCAACATCTCGACGGTTGTCGAGGAACGTAACTGATTTTAGGATTAACTCGCCTCCCAGTCCAGTACGACATCGCACTGATGGCGAAAATAGATCTCCGTTTCTTCACACTCTAAACCAACAATCTCGGAATTTAGGCGACTACTCTGATCAATCTATCCACAGCCCAGTTGAGTATCGGCAAAGATATAGCATCAGTCCAACTTACTTCGAGCTCAAACCTGAAAGTCCTGCTCCTTCGAGAGCTCTCACTCCTTGTGCTCCTTTTCAACTTCCTCCTCCTACCTATCATGCGATTCGCAACCACGACGATGACTATGGCTTCACCGATAATAATTCGAAGATTCACGCGAGACGAGACTCCAGCTCCCGTCCGCCTTCCGTCACCCCTAGTTGCAAGCGGAGCCCCGCGGTCCAGTCTTCTGTTTCTGGAACTCTCTCCCGATCGGTTGCTCGGGTGATGAAGAGGAGGAAACACGTGGTCTTACTAGGACTAGACGGGTCCGGGAAGACAACCATACTTATGCGACTCAAGTTCAACGCCAAATTTGACACTTCCCCTACAGTTGGCTTCAACCATGAAAAGGTTTGTTGAGCCCTCATCAGTACTAACTCAACATCTCTGCTTTTTAGAGGACTCATTGAATTTTCATTTAAAGATTAAACTGAGAAGTTTCAAAGTACCAATTTCTAATAAATTAATTTCAGGAATGAAAAAATGTCTTAGGTAATTCTTACCATCTTCTAAATGTAGGTCACTCAATTTACGGATTTCTATATTAATGAGTTTAAACGATCAATGATTAACGTCTTTGATTTTTAATAATTTCCCTGAAATATTAATGTTATTTTGTCTCGAAAATAGTGGACCCACGTAAAGGATGCACTCGAAATAGCATCCCATATATCAGCAACAGCCGCATTTAACTGCTCCTCCAACTGAGAGTTTGTTGTGCGGTATTTTGTGTCGGTTGGTAGTATTTCTCCTCATGCCTATTTTCAAATGAGCGATCTGAAGATTGTTTCCGTTCGTCTCATTGATTTCTTCCAGTGTATTTTTCTTACTTAATTTCATATGCGCTAAGCATCTAATTATCACTCGTTGTATTAGCCGTTATGAACACTTTTAAAGTTAGCGTTATCTCTTAATGAAGTATATATATTCAATTTACACTTCAATGCTAGCGTTGTTTCTAAATGAAGCATGCTCAATTTATGTCATTCCTAAGATTTGGGCTGGCGGCTTCCGGTGGTCTGCATGGGACGTGGGCGGCGGAGAGCGTGTGCGGTCTCTTTGGGGCACCTACATCCGCGGCACGGACGGCGTGGTGTTCATTGTGGACGCTTCTGCCAACTCGGACACCATGGAGGAGGCGCGACTGGAGCTCGCGAGAATAATGAAGGTAATCTAAAACTCCTCAGGTGTTAGTTGATTTTAGGAAATTTCTCCTTGTGACTCTTCAAGGTAATCTAAAACTTTTGAAGTCTTTGTTGATTTGGGGGAATTTTCTCCTTGCAACTCTGCTAGAACGTTTAGCGTTACTTTCTTGGCAGCTCAATTACGGTATCTGTTGCCGGAGCTGAACGTGTTGAGAGGATTAAAGTGAGTACTTGATAACTGAGTCCTTCAGTCCTAATGTAGCCCTCAATACGCACACGGCTTTAATATTTGAATGTAAGGATGAGAAACGATTAAAGTAAATGCATCATTTCATTACAGTTTTTGCAGAAATTTACTGGAGGTATTGCTGTCAAGTAAAATATTCACTAGTCTTAATTATGTTTGGATTCTGTGTAAAATTATACTTGATATGAAGGTATAATTTTTCCGTTACCCTCAGCTCGCCAAGACGATAGCGATGGAAACGAGCCGGACTCCGCCACCTCTGCTGGTCATGGCTAACTTCCAGGTAATTATTATTATAGACTGGGTCTCATGGAAGTTACTTTTCTTTAAGCGAATGATCATTAAGAATTTAAAGATGAATAATGCGCTATAAGCATTGAAATCACGTTTAACAAAGATTTTACGAAATATGAATTGAAAATGAGTAAGTACATAGTGTCAGTTCTATACACCGACAATTTTGCACCGTGTTAGAACTAACACTATGTACTTATTTTATATTCTTATTTTGTAAAAATTTTCTTGAACATGATTTCAATGCGTAGCGCATTTTTCGCTTTTAAATTCCTCATAAACCAGGTCTTTGTTTTGGGTGGGGTTACTGGAAACAATAACTCTTAAAGTCGCAATGAAAGTTACGCCTTGACAAATCCTGTCCGAATACGAAGTTTGCTGGGATACGGGTTCTTATCATAACAGTTTTATCATCTGTTCGTTGAGTCGTGATTTTTCTTTATTGAAAAGTAAAAGTAATAATGCATCTCGCATTTGTGTTGTTCTGACACTGACTTGACCCTATCTATGTATGTGAAATAGGCGTTCAGGAGTCATTCTTTCATCAACAGTAAGTAATTATGCATCATAATGTAAACTGGAATTAATGTTGGGAAAGTTATGAACTCTGTCTAGTGGGAACAGCTTGGATATGTTAATTTTATTTTACGATGAAAATTCATCAACATAACTGAGTTTTTTTGCGTCTCGTGAACTCTGTCTAAACTCATTCGCTCCACGAACGAAATTCCATCTGAGCAAGACTCAAATAAAAGTTTCCAGCGATCTCCGTTCTTTTACTCGAGGCTCTTATTTAAATGTTACCATATCAATCTACAACATTTGTAAAAACTGAAAGCTACCATTTTTATCTTCTTTTTTCCTATGCATCAATCGAGTACTTTATTGAGCATGAAAGAACTTGAAAATGATGCTGTTGAACAATGGTAAAAGAAACATCATTCAAATCACTACATGCTTGCGGGACGAATATTTTGTGTTAACTAGAGTTCTGTTGTCTTGTTTCATGTTGATATTTTGTTGTTCAGAATGATTTGAAGGGCGATAAAACCATATAAAAAAATGTAGCGTTGCTCTTTCGAGGTAAGAATATTTTAGCTCACAACTCTTTAAAAGACAATGAAAGTTATTGTTCATAATGAATTTGACTTGGATGTGCTTTTATTATTGGTTTAATTTATAACAAAAAGTCTCCTGTTTAAAGCTGTTGATACGGAGTAACAAAACAACACTTGACGTACAGAGTCAATCCCTTTTACAACAGTTTATATTTGTACGAGCTGTGTTACCAACACCTCCGTTTTGCCCCCTGCATTCGCACTCACGAGTTAGTTTCCCGAATAACTAAAAGAGTAAAACGAAATTTCAAATAATGTTTCAATATTCCGAGCTCTAAACAGTTTATGCCATTAACTGTGCAGGATCGCAAACACGCTCGGACTGCCCCAGCGATAGCCAAGTGTTTGTCGCTACCTGTGGAGGGTGAAGCTCCTCCCCCTAGTGCGGTGCCCGCTTCATGCTGGGCGGTAGCGTGCGTTTGCGCCCTCACAGGAGATGGCCTCGACGAAGCCTTCGCCACACTCAGGCATCTTATTGACAATGGCGCTCAACCGGCGAAACGAAGAAAGATTTCCCCTGATTGGTGGCGATAAGCCAGCCAAATGAGTTAGTTGTGTGAGTCGATAAAATGGAAGATATTGTATTTCGTTAGTGAAATTTACTTTTTTATGCTGAAACACGATTTCTATCGAGTCAAAAATATTCCATTGCTGCAATATGTATTAGATAATATGGATTGATGCCTGCAAATGCAAGGTCTCCTTTATTTATGTCTTATGTTAAGTAAGTTTGTAAGAACTTTTAATCCTACAAATTAATAACTTAAGTAATAAATGAAAAGGTTTTTACTACTCGTAGTTCTACAAAGATATTAATATGTTTTAATTGTGAAAAAGTACTTTCATGGGGGCTAAAATCTTGTTTTATGGGTTGTTGAAATTAGAGCTAAAACATTTGAAGCGCTGGTTTAGAAATTTCATACTTGTTAGAGTCAACTTCGATTTATTTATGCAGTCATGAGCCTTGTACTAAAAGCTGTTGCAGGCGTAAGCTACGTTTTGGCAGTTCTCGATGTTCTTGAAAATTGGCCACAAGGTTTTCATCCCCATTTTAAGTAGCTGTGTTCGAGTAATCGTATGATTTTGGCCATTGAAATGGAGTTGATTTCCTGGCGATTTGTGTGTGTTGCCATTCCACATTAATTGCCACTGTCTCGTTATTCAATTCATCAATGCAGAACTCAAGTCCCGAAAAAATTAACTCGCTGTGCTGCTGTAGTGAAATAACTTGAATTAACGTGTCACGCAACACTGGATTGAAATTATTTTCTTTATTTTAGAATTCAGAAGATAAAGTTTTGTATCAATAAGAACAACTGCTTAATGGGAACATATTTAGAGATGTGGGACTTGTAGAATTTCATTTAAAATTTTGTTTGCGTGATGAATAAGCTGTCTCATAACCTTAGATAAATATTGTCTGCTCAAGCTCTGTTCATACATACTGACGGAAATTCACTACTCTTTCATTAATTTAATCAATATCTCTAAACCAGACATTATTTCAAGGAGAATTTATCTTCTTTCTCCTTCTACGATTAATGATTTGTCAAGCAAGGGGTAGTTTCATTTTACCCATTTCTTTAAATATGTTGATAACATTTTTTCATACGGCGATCATTCTTTAGCTATTTTACTTCGAGTGGTAGTTGTTATTCGCCTGAACTTGGCAAAACGGCATGTGACCACGCAAAAAGTATTCGTTGCTCAAAACAGGTGATTAATCAAATATTTCTCATTTTATTCCTCAATTTTTGGATACAGGTATACAGTAGGTGTCAAACTGATAATCTCGGAAATCCGATCTATTGCAAATTCGATATCAAATATTAACTTTCAAATGCCGTAAATAAATTTTCAATTTTTCATTTTCAACAAAACGTCTACAGGGGTGCAAAAATATGGAAACACCTAAAAACAACATATGTTCTACCATCCCTAATACGGTGTAGGTAAACTCTTTATATTCAATACAGTTTGTAATGTTTTTGAAATTAATTAGTACAAACCCCATATGGTTTCTAAGGAAATTTTATACAATTTTTTTTTTGTAAATCAGAGGCAAGTTCGGGTAACGATGATGGAGGTGAAAAGCAATCACACACCTTTTTCTCCGAAGTAGAGCATGAACTTTCAACAATATTGAGATTTGGTGACAGCGGTGGCCAAGAAAGATGCGACAGATCACTTCCTTGCTCGCAAAACTAATCCCAGACGATCCGAGATATGTGAATTGGGGTGTTGTCTTGAAATACCTTCTGTGGCATTACCATTGGGGAACCAACATTGTACCATTGGATAGATTATATTTCAAAATGATTACATTCCTTGCCATCAATGCGACGTAGTAGAATAATCGTGGGGCACACGGATTACCGCGATTTGGCCACCAAATCATGCCCAAACTCCCTCTGTTATACTTAAAGCAGTATGCAGGCCGCATCGTAGGCTTGGGACAGCGTTTGGCAGTCGTAATCTCGACGCCACAAGTTAGACACCGAGTGAAACTAGACTCGTGCAACGAAACGACTGTCTTTCATTCCCCCAGTGTCTATGGCTTTAGTTTATGTCAGGGTTAGTTAGAATCAACATTTGCGTTCAAGATTGCATTTCACGAGTTTTTTGAGGTTTTACTGTATTTTGTCTTGGTAAGTAACCTGCAATAATACTCTAATCGTTACAATGTAACATCAGAAGACAAGAAATATACACCACTGCAGCAATGCCAGGTGTACTGGATGCGACTGGTATGAGTTATCTGGCAGGGTTGGAGGATGAATTAATAATAATAATGATAATGAAGGCATCTACGGATGCTTTATTTCCAATCAAGCCTGATACATATCACCTTGTACATTGGATTTTCAAATGCCTTATAACTAACGCCAGGACGCCATGACGCTTTCCCCCGGTCGAGACCGGTACCCATTTCAGACACCTGGGTAGAGTGGGGTATTGTGCTTGGAATTTTTCTCCTATACCCAACAGAGAAAATCGCCACTGCCAGCGCCGAGTTTCGAACCCGGGTCCCGGCCGCACGGCGGCGGAACCTATAGCACATGGCTATCGCGAATTCAACCTGTTGTTGATGCAATGTGAAATTTTCAGTGTGAGATGACCCAAAAAAGTTAGTCCCTGTAGGAGATTTTGATGATTTGCAATCCACACGAATTTATCTATCTCGGGGCACAGATGGTCAAGCACCAAACTATGATTTGGATAAACCTTTTATCGATTTTTGTTGGAACCTGCGTTATTTTTATCACACTACAGGCTCTCTGATGTAATAGGGAACTAAGAATATAGGTTAGATAGAGAACTTTAATTCCCACGGAAGTTGCTATTCTCTCACCCACTCCCTTTCGTTGGGTGAAGAATCTAAAATGACATCCTTATTATTCGATTGTAATAATGGAGCAATCAATAAATAAAAATATTTCTTGAGACAAGCTGGCTCTGCCAAGAATGTTTTCATGGTTGTTACTGAATGCTATTGCTCAGAATGACTTTTGAGTATTGCTTTTTGACCACTCTAGCGCGCAAAAAAATAACATGAGTAATCATGTGGTATGTATATCAAAGGAAAGTAAGGGCCAGAACTAAGTCTTCGACTGACGTCACTACTTCCAAGTTCAAAGCTAAAAATATGTTATTTTTAACAACCTTAAGCTCGTAAATTGTAAAATGATTCGTACAAATTATTTAAAGTAATTAGTAACAGCAATATCAAAGAGATATTTTTGTATTAACTACATAATTGCTACTCGGCAGTGAACTTCGAAAAAATCTACTTCGAAACAAATTTACCCAGAAATATAATTTCAAATCTATTTTTATCGGAGGACTAAATATACTCCTTTGTGGCGTTATAGGGTTAAGTTACTTATCACCCAACATTACTCAAATATACTGAATTGCGGACGTATTGGTTAACACTACGCTATTGCGTCTGCTGTCGCTCAGCTGATTTGGTATAGTATGAGGCTATGAAAGTGTTTCTTGTGCGTGCCTGGAGTAAGAGACAGTGACTGGAATGAGCCGGTCTGGCAGAATGGGCTGTAATGACCCAATGTGCCGGGGGATGGTGTTTTGACACACTGGTTGTCCCGGTGATGCCTTCCAATGGAGGCTTGTGACAAGGATTGTAGATCCTAAGTAGTTTAGTGGACAAGTCTGGTACCAGGCGCTGAACTCTGTGTGAAAATTGTGGAGGGAATTGTAGGCCGTTACAAAGGCCCCGACACTGTCGGCCCTCAAGTTCAAGTTCAAGTTCAAGTTCATGATATGATATAGTATGATCAACTTGGATAGTGAAATATTGGAGAAATCAGAATAGGTAGAACAAAAGAATACAAATATTTAGGTTGTGTGATAAGTGAAGATGGATGCACTAGAACTAAGGGTGAGAAAGTGGCAAAAGCAATGCAGTGGAGTGGACGGTTAAGTAGTGTTGCCGGGTACAGAGCAAACAAGTATGAATGTGTGAGAGGAATTTGGAAGTATGTTGCTGTACCTAGTGTCATGTATGGTATGAGTGCTCTTGCCTCAAATGAAAGTGATCTTGAAAAGCTGGATGCAATATTAAATAAGGTAGGACGTTTAGCAGTGGGTGCTTCAAAATAGACAGCTACTGAAGCCATTAGAGGTGACCTAGGGTGGAGCGTATTTTCAGAAAGAATGATGTAAGTGGTGCTGAATTATAAGGTGAGAATTGTAAGAATGCAGAATAGCAGGTGGATAAAGCAAATTTTTGAATGGAATCTGAGAGTAAGCTATTGGGAAAAAGTGTGCTAGGGGCATGCAAGGAAACTTAAGGCCCTTTTACACTGACGGTGTCTTTGCGCTCCACACCGTCGCTCCATCCCGCCAGCAAAATAAGCTCCGCCCAGAGCAGAGCAAAATGACCCTTATTGCCGCGCTCACGGTAAGGAGCGGCAACATTCTGAATGCTAAATATTGGCGGTGTGCACTGCCGGTCAACAGCATTCAGTTGCTCTTGAGACCATAGAGAGCATGTGTAGTCATGGCTTACATATTATGAAGCAAAGATAAAGTTGAAACTCCTATCGAAAAATTTAAAGAATTTCCATGTTTATGGAACGTTAAGCTCGCAAAGCGTAAAAACAGTGTCCAGAGAAGATGCTTTTAAAAGTGTAGTATCGCACTTCCATAATTATAATATTTCAATGGTTAAAATGAAAATTCGGTAAATCTGAAGGAGATGACAGTTGTCGATTTTCCACTTTTTGGTGCCTGAACCTAATTAATTGAATCAAAATAAACAAGTTTTCTTCTATTCTTTTTTCGTCTCAAATGAGTATTTTACGATTTATACCTAGCGGTAAGTTTAGTTTCGTCATTGATGACGAATGCGCTCGAATAAACAGCTACTCATCGATTTTTGAATTTTTGTTGCTTTAAACATGGTAATAACATCGAAATGAACAACTTTTATTCTATACACTTTTTTCGTCAAATGAGTATTTAACGAGGTATAGCGGTAGGTTTGGTTTCGTCTTTCAAGACAGAGCGCTGGAAGCGAGACGCCACTGCAGTATTGCCATACAACTCGATAAAAGAATTTCTTTCCGCTTCAAAGACTGGAGTTGCGGTAAGTCATTTACCGCTATAACTAATAAAATACTCATTTGAGACAAAAAGTGCATAGAAAAAAACTTGTTTATTTCGATCTAATTAACTATGCTAAGGCATAGAAATTTACAAAATCGACAACTGTCATCTCCTTCAGATTTACCGAAAAGGTAAATCTGAAGGATATGTCAGTTATTGATTTTCCACGTTTTGGTGCCTGAACCTAATTAATTGAATCAAAATAAACAAGTTTTCTTCTATGCACTTTCCGTCTCAAATGAGTATTTTACGATTTATAGCGGTAAGTTTAGTTTTGTCTTTGATGACAAATGCGCTTGAATAAACAGCTACTCGTAGATTTTTAAATTTTTGTTGCTTGAATCATGGTAATATCAAAATAAAAAACTTTTCTTCTATACACTTTTTTCATCAAATGAGTATTTAACGAGGTTTAGCGGCAGGTTTGGTTTTGTCTTTGATGACGATCGCGCTGGAAGAGAGTGCGCATCGCAGTGTTGCTGTCCGACGTGCTCCTTGAATTACCTGCCGCTTCGAACACGAGTTGCAGTAAGTCATGGTAAATCTGAAGGATATCTCAGTTATCGATTTTCCACTTTTTGGTGCCTGAACGTAATTAATTGAATCAAAATAAACCAGTTTTCTTTTATGCACTTTCCGTCTCAAATGAGTACTTTACGATTTATAGCGGTAGGTTTAGTTTTGTCTTTGATGACGAATGCGCTCGAACAGCTACTCATCGATTTTCAAATTTTTGTTGCTTGAATCATGGTAATATCAAAATAAACAACTTTTCTTCTATACACTTTTTTCATCAAATGAGTATTTAACGAGGTATAGTGGTAGGTTTGGTTTCGTCTTTGATGACGATCGCGCAGGAAGCGAGTGCGCATTGCAGTGTTGCTGTCCGACGTGCTCCTTGAATTACTTGATGCTTCAAATACTGGAGTTGCGGTAAGTCATTTACTGCTATAACTAATAAAATACTCATTTGAGACGAAAAGTGCATAGAAGAAAACTTGTTTATTTCGATCTAATTAACTATGCTAGGGCATCGAAATTTACAAAATTGATAACTGACATATCCTTCAGATTTACCGCCAAGTATTCTGTCAGTATTGCAAGAGCAATACTGACGATCAGGGCTCCCACTGAAAATGTTTAGATAAACTAAGATTGAATATGAAAAAACCTAGATTTGTTAAAAATAAATGTAGAAGTGTAGTTTTAATAAGAAAAAAGTAAAAGTTAACATACGTCAGTAGAAACAATGATGGTATTGCTGATTTTATTCCTGTATTTCCTCCTAATTCTCTTCTTCAGCGCAAATTGCAATATTAACACATTCATTGCGGTACGACCCACCGGTGGGTCGTAGTTAGGTTTTTCCTGCTGCGAAACGACCCATTGATGGGTCGTTTTGAAAAATTCTAACAACCTTTCTAAAGTAATGGTATTTAACAGGCCCGGTTAATGTTTGATATTTACAGATTTGGTTATCACTTTTGACTTTAAATTTCATTTGAATATTGAACTTCTGTTTAACCTATCGCAGTTAACGTGTTAAGTCGACTTTTCTGTTGTGCAAGGCGCTTTTCATTACGCTGGTGACATACTCTGTTGATGACATCTTGTATCAATTTCGGCTAAGGCTTCCAACCGTGACAGGTTTTTCATTCTTTCCATTAACCATTCTTTTTTGAAAGATTGCATTTACTACTTTTTCGACATCATTTTTGGAGGGCTAGCCATTTTGAATACTAGTGCGGCAAAAATATGAAAATTTGAATGTAAAATAACTAATTTTTAGGGATTCATTTAAAATAATGCACAACCAGTTTTACGATCAAAATGCGCGTCACCTCGCTGCAACGTGCCAAGCAAATCGATATCCCTGGCTTGGGCGGGCTTGCAAGTTCGTAAGATACTCGTTCGTTACGCGTTTTTAAGGTCGAGAAACAGATTGAACACATTCTACTCCATCCGATAGGCATGGTTTTGAATCAGATATTCATTTGCGTACGGTGTTGAAACAATAATTCTTAACTGCATTATTAAATTTACTTCAGTTAATGATGAAGTTATTGTCTGACTTGAAAAAAAACATATTTAGCAATAGATCAAAAATTAATTAAACCTAGCAACCCAGGAGGGATTGAAAAAACAAGATCTCGGTGGAAAACCCAGGAGGGGGAGCCCTGCGTGGCGATTTCTATCTCTCGGGAAGGAGCGTCGTGTTGAGCGGCAATGTAAAAGCAAGTCGGTGTGCACTGACGCTCAATCCTCTCGTGGGCGGAGCTATAGCAAGTCCACCGTCGCTCCACACCGTAGGTGTAAAATGAGCTTTAGTATGCAAAAGATTATTCAAGTTAGAATTGGGAGACCTGTGGATGACTGGAGTTTAATAAATGCTGGAGGTCTAGGGCATGAGTGGGACTGCAAGAGGTGGAAAAAGGAGATTGAGATGCAAACAAAGGAGTATGGTTTGAATAAGTGGAAGCTTAGCATGATGCGGAAGCCTACACTTGCCTGGTATATGAGAAAGGAAGCACCTAAGTTTGAGATGTTCTATGATGGTAGTTTTGGAAGTCAACTCTTGTTTGCTGTGAGATGTAGGCTAAGTCATTGAGTGTGAACAGACGTAAATGGAGGTGGAATGAGAATAATAACAGATTATGTTGGCAGTGTAATAGTGGAGTGGAGGAAACAATTGAGCATTTTGTGCTGGAATGTAGTGAGTATGAGCAAGAGAAAGAGAGTTTTATGAATATTTTGTTTGAGCAGTATGGAGAAAATGAGTGGTATGCTAGATGCTGAAGATGATTGCGGTATTAGCTGTCTTGCTGGATTGGATCAGAAGTGTAATTTGAGTATCATTGAAGCTATGAAAATGTTTCTTGTGCATGCCTGGAGTAAGAGACAGTGACTGGAATGAGCCAGTAAGGTAGAGTGGGCTGTAATGACCCAATATCCCTGGGGATGGTGTTTTGACATACTGGTTATCCCAGTGATGCTGTCCAATGGCAGCTTGTGACAAGGATTGGTAGATCCTAAGTAGTTTAGTAGACAAGTCGGTAAATCTGAAGGATATGTCAGTTGTCGATTTTCCACTTTTTGGTGCCTGAACCTAATTAATTGAATCAAAATAAACAAGTTTTCTTCTATGCACTTTCCGTCTCAAATGAGTATTTTACGATTTATAGCGGTAAGTTTAGTTTCATCTTTGATGACGAATGCGCTCGAATAAACAGCTACTCATCGATTTTCGAATTTTTGTTGCTTGAATCATGATAATAACATTGAAATAAACAACTTTTCTTCTATACACTTTTTTCGTCAAATGAGTATTTAACGAGGTATAGTGGTAGGTTTGGTTTCGTCTTTGATGACGATTGCGCAGGAAGCGAGTGCGCATTGCAGTGTTGCTGTCCGACGTGCTCCTTGAATTACTTGCCGCTTCAAACACTGGAGTTGCGGTAAGTCCTTTACCGCTATAACTAATGAAATACTCATTTGAGACGGAAAGTGCATAGAAAAAAACTTGTTTATTTTGATCTTATTAACTATGCATCCAAATTTGCAAAATCGATAACTGACATATCCTTCAGATTTACCAACAAGTCTGGTACCAGGCGCTGAACTCTTTGTGTGAAAATTGTGGAGGGAATTGCAGGCCGTTACAAAGGCCCCGATGCTATCGGCCCTCAATTTCAAGTTCAAGATAATTTGATATGGTAATTTAACTATAAATGGTGCTATGAAAATTTTTCTTGTACGTTCCTGGAGTGTGAGACAATGACTAGTATAAGCTAGTCACATAGAGTGGGATGTAGTGACCCACCATGCCTGAGGGTGGTTTTTGATGTACTGGTTATCCCAGTAATGCAATCCAATGGTAGCTTGTGGCTAGGATTAGTAAATCCTAAGTAGTCTATCGGAAAAGTCTTTTACACATGCATTGAATTCTTTGTGGGAAAATTGTGAGTATTGTGGAGGGAATTATAGGCCGTTACAAAGGCCCCAACACTGTCAGCCCCCACTCTCAAGTTTAAGTAGAAAGAATATTTTAAAAGTAGAGATATTTTATGATGAACGTTTTATAAGCCAACTACTTACATTTCTGGTCATGTTTAAAACTTTCAGTATAAGCAAATGCATATGGAGGTGGGTTGAAAGCAAAACAATAACTTGAGCTATGTTGGCAGTAAGTGTGAAAGGTTAAAAGACATAGAACATTTAGTTTTGAAATGTAGTAGTAAGCATGAAAAAGAAATTTATTCTTCTGAATCTATATGATAAATGTTTATGACAAGACACTAATCAATTTTCTTATATTTATTGCTTGTGTAATGGTAATGAGATCAAAATCAACAACTTTTCTTCTATGCACTTTCAGTCATAAATTAGTATATGACCAGTTATAGCAGTGATATAACATAACACAACTAATTTAACCTAACCCAACCTAACCTAACTTGTGTTGCAAAGAAAACTTTATTTCTTGTGGCAGTTATTTTGCAAAAAAAGGTAAATGTTGAGAATTAATTGGGAATTGGTTTTCAACTTTTCAAATCCTAAACATCGTTAATTAGATTGAAATAAGCAAGTTTTCTTCTATGCACTTTCCGTCATAAATGAGTATTTATAAATTATAGCGGTAGGTTTAGTTTTGTCTTTGAATGATGACTCCATTGCAATGTTGCCATAAGCCGAGCTTGTTGAATTACTTCCCGCTTCAAACACTTGAGTTGCGGTAAGTAATTTGCCGCTATAACTCGTAAAATGCGTATTTTCGACGGGAAGTGCATAGTAGAAAACTTGGTTATTTTGATCTAATTAACTATGTTAAGGCACCGAAAAATCAAATATCGATTCCAGGTTAATCCTCAACATTTACCAAAAAAAATGTTTTTGTGTTTTTCTTTGCATACATCCAAATTGGTCAAGTGTATAACAATCAGACATAGATATAGGAAGCTCTGAATTCTGACTCCATCAATCTAAGTTCTATGGCTCCTGCTGTTCCTCTTAAGACTTCTTTAGGTAATTGTGGGTTATCTGCCACCACTTTTAATGTAAGAAATCGGGATAAGTGTTGATTTTCTGTTTTTATATGCATCTTATAGAGGATTTTCTTGTGCCTCCATTGGTACTTTCCGCTTACGTCTACTCCGAATGGTACGCCCACCAGAGGGGGGAAAGGGATGGGTATGGCGTGACCTTGACCCCTCCCCCCCCCTCATTATTGGAGGTCAATTGAGCGTGTTTCTTTGCGGCAATGGCAATAGAGTTTGTTCATGGGCTACTCAAAGTGCTTTCATTATTCAAACGAAACATTCTAACGCTAAGTAAAAATTTTTGATAATTTTTGACAATTTAAGAATTTAGCTGTTCTGCCGTAGCTATGATACTGCAGCTTTCATTTATAGCTCGATGACAGCTGCAGTATCATAGCTACGGCTATGGCACGCACACCAATCTAAAGGGCTTGAAAAGAGCTACAAAACAGAGAAGTTGACTTGAAAAAAAACGCATTTTGGTTGAAAAAATTTTTTTTCACAAAAATGGTTTTATTGAAGAATTACACGTATTGTCTTTTAATGTAGATTTTTTTCCAGAGTTCCAGAGCTACAGCAATGTAAATTATATCAATCGAAAGGGCTTAAAAAGAGCTACAAAAGCTCAATAGTTCATTATAGAAAACCCGGTAGTTAAAAAGATAAGAAGAAAACAATTTTTGTTGTACAAAACACATTTTTATGGAAACTTGATAATTGGTTTCTCAAATGTATCTTCTTCCGCAATTTTAGAGCTACAAGAATGGTTTATATACCATTCGATAGGGCTTAGCAAGGTGTATCCATAAGCAATAGCATTTTTTGATACATCTATTGTTTTGAAAATTACACGACATGAAAAAAAAATGAAAAAAAGGTCACATTTTTTGAAAAAAATTCCAAAAATCCACAAAAAGAAGTTATTAAAATTACCTATTGCGTATGGTTATATAGACATATAAGCAATCTAAAAACGAAGTACTGGTTCTGTAACTTCAAAATTATAGAATAAGATATTTAAAAAAAACTATTTTATTGTATTTTTCAAAATAAAAAAATCCAGTGCAGATACAAAAATTTTGTCCAAATAACAATGATCTTTGCATAATTTCACACCTACTGTGACAATTTCAGGGAAATCCATCCGTAAATAACGGACTTTTTTTACCCAGATGGCCTTAAGATTAGGTTAAAAGGGAGACAACCCAACAGTTTTTAATTTTTTGACCGATTGTTCTGAAATTTGCACCATTAATGTATTTTTAAAAAGAAACACATTTTGCTTATGCAAATATTTTGATTTTTGCCTTAAATTTAAGGAAATGAGAAATATTACTTTTATTGTATAACTTTCTCAGACAATTCAAAAGAATAGAAGTCAATAAGTTTTCATAATAGAAAAATAAGGTATTGGATCCTTGTAACATCTTGTAACATTTTTAACCAACTAATAAATACAGATAAATTGATTTTTTTTATCACAGTTGGACATTTCAAGAACATAGAAGTCCATGAGCTGGCATGCTATAAAAAATCAACTACAGTTTTTGTTTCTTAGTAACATTTCTAACAAACTAACATTTCAATTTTTTAAATTTTTACTCATTTTTTATCACAATTCAAAATGATGAAAAAGTGGTTTTTCCACTTCAAAAATTGCATGTATGAAGAAAAAATTAAAAATACAAATTCGTTAGTGTGTTAGAAATGTTACAAGGATGGAAAAATTGCCTATAAATTTTTCTAGTACATAAACTTGTTGACTTCTATTCTTTTGAAATGTCTGAGAAAGTTATATAATAAAACTGATATTTTTCATGTTTTCTCAAAAACTAAGACCAAAATCAAAAAAGTCATGTGCAAAATGTGTTTTTTAAGTTACTTATACTGGGCAAATTTCAGAACAATTGGCCACAAATGAAAAATCACTGGGTTATCCCCCTATAGTTTTGGTTAGCTCAATTCAATCATTTTCAATGTTTATTATTTTTAATTATTGTCTTGTTTCAGGCCAAAATGAATTTCTGGACCTTCCTAGAACTGTATAGGAAGGTCCCAGAGATTCATTATATATATATGTATATATATACGTATATATATATATATATATGTATATATATATGTATATATATATATATATATGTATATATATATATATATATGTATATATATATATATATATGTATATATATATATATGTATATATATATATATGTATATATATATATATATGTATATATATATATGTATATATATATATATGTATATATATATATGTATGTATATACAGGGTGTTTCAAAAATACACGGCATAATTTCAGGTATGTATTTCCCACATGTAGACAATCAAAATAGTTCATTACAACATATGTCCGGAAATGCTTCATTTCCGAGTTATGGCCTTCACAACATTGAAATTCACCGGAACGTTTTTCTTTCCGCAGGTCGTTGCCGTCAAAGGACACATTAAGAGGGCACTCTGACAGATCATTCCTAGGCGAAGGTTAAATTCAGTGTTGTGTTTGGCGTTCGACTGTGTGTCATGTACACAAATCAGGAGCTGGCAGAGATGCACTTGATCTACGGTAAGGCAGACGGCAATGCTGCGCTGGCTCGTCGTTTGTACCAGGAGAGGTACCCACAGCGACAATGTCCAGATCGGAAGACATTTGTAAGTCTCCATCAGCGTCTGTGCGAGTATGGAAAATTTGACTCTCCTGGATTGGGAAGGGGACGACCAAGATCTACAACTCCAGAAGAACAGGAGGAGATTCTGGAGATTGTGAACAGAACTCCTTCTATCAGCACACGAAGGTTAGCGTTGCAAGTGAATGTTCCCCATACGACTGTCTGGAGACTGCTGAAAGAGTATCAATTGTATCCTTACCATTTGCAACGTGTACAGGCGCTGTCACCAGCAGATTACCCTGCACGAGTTAGGTACTGTCAGTGGTTCTTGCAGCAATGTGCTGCAAATCCGAACTTTCCTGCCTTAGTATTATTTACAGATGAAGCACAGTTCACACGAGATGGCATAACAAATCTCCACAATCAGCATGTATGGGCGTATGAAAACCCAAATGCAACTGTTGTATCTCATCACCAGGTGCGGTTCTCCCTCAACATGTGGGCCGGTATCATTGGTGATCGGTTAGTTGGACCCCATGTACTTGTAAACAGACTTACGGGGCAGGCGTACACAAACTTCCTGGAAAACATCATACCTGATGTTTATGACGACACTCCACTGATCGATCGTCAGCACGCTCACTTCTTGCATGACGGCGCTCCTGCACACTTCAGTCGTACGGCTCGCCGGTACTTGGATCGAAGATTTCCTGATCGATGGATAGGTAGAGGTGGCCCAATTGCTTGGCCTCCACGCTCACCTGATCTGAACCCTCTCGATTTCTACTTGTGGGGCCATTTAAAATCATTGGTTTATTCGTCTCCGGTGCCTGATTTGGAATCCCTTCGGAATCGAATTGTGGCACGCTCTGAGGACATACGCAACATTCCTGGAGTGTGGGATCGTGTTCGCAGGTCAATGAGACATCGATGTGAGGTCTGTATTCAAGCAGGAGGTGGTCATTTTGAACATCTTCTGTAATGGCAACGACCTGCGGAAAGAAAAACGTTCCGGTGAATTTCAATGTTGTGAAGGCCATAACTCGGAAATGAAGCATTTCCGGACATATGTTGTAATGAACTATTTTGATTGTCTACATGTGGGAAATACATACCTGAAATTATGCCGTGTATTTTTGAAACACCCTGTATATATATATATACACGTATGTATATATATATATACGTATGTATATATATATATATATACACGTATGTATATATATATATATATATACGTATGTATGTATATATATATATACGTATGTATGTATATATATATATACGTATGTATGTATATATATATATACGTATGTATATATATATATACACGTATGTATATAAATTTGATTGAAAATAACTATAAATCAACAAGGATTTTTTCTCATATGAAAAATTCATTCATACTGTCCAGAACATCAATTTAATTTCATAAAACATTTTTCACTTTTCCTTTAAACAAGTGGTGACAGATCACCCACAAGTAACCTCTTCTATATCAGAGAGGAAAATCTGGGGCCGGCTGCCAGTGCTGGGCAGGTCATCAATTGAGTCTACAGAATCTTCTGTTTCTGAGTTCAATTCAAGCTGGAAAGTAGGAATGTTGGTTGAAGCTATAGAATCACTGCTAGTTGATGGCTGTGGTTGTAGTGGTGGATAAGTGTAGAGATGCGACTAAAAAAAAACCATGCCGTTTTTTTTTTAAAAACACGTTTTTTTACAAAAAAAGAACCGTGGCAAAAAAAACCTGGATATTTTGGTTTTTTTTTAATATTTTGTCAGAAAATAACTCAGCAAGAAAAAGAACCACATTACATTATTTGTTTTCATGTCAAATTACAAAATAAAGCAGCCTACTTCTTAATTGATGGTTTTCCATGGTAAGTCATGACTAAAAAACACGGATGTTAATATACTTTATTTTACCATAAACAACCATGCTTTTTGAAAAACATCTTTTTTACAGAAAAATCATGATTGAAAAATGTGGATATTAATATATTTTATGTGCCAAAAAAAAACCATGTGGTGGTTTTTTTAAATCATGTTTTCTTTACCAAAAAAATCATGACTAAAAAACATGCATATTAACGAATTTTTGTGAAAAAACATGGTTTTTAAAAGGTCATGTTTTTTTTAGGCAGATAAAGTTTAATAACACCCATGTTTTTTGTAAAAAATCTTTTTTCAAAAAGCATGGTTTTTTGGTCACATATAATAAATTAATATCCATGTTTTTTTACAAATTAGATTAGTCATTAGTTTTAGCCTCCCTACCCAGCAACAAATGTGATCCAAAGAGAGGAAGGAAGATTATGAAACAAGATCAAAGTTGAAGAAGACAGTAGTAGGTGCTGAAAAACAGGACAGCAGTGAACCGAAAAAAGGTGGTCCTCAACATAACGCAAACATTTTATTTCAATAAAAAGGAGGCCTACCTAACTCTCAGCTTGGGCCCTCATATTGTCCCCCTGGGAGCACTAGTTCCCATAGATACAATAATTGTATACCCCTGAGGGGGTATTTTTTATTTACAAAGAAGTCGTGACCAAAAAATGAATAATAATAACTTTTTAATAAAAAAACATGTTAAAAAAAACAATGATTTTTTTGGTAGGGTAATTTTCGAATGGCCTGTCGGTTCGAATTGTCGGCCATTCCAAGTTAATTTTCAATTTTGATCATCGGTAGCAATCCAAAAATTTTTGTGTAAGGCGCGTAGCAGATTACACCACTACAGGCCTTGCGGGTTGAGTTTTTAGATAGCTATCGAGTGCAAAAATTTAAAATTAACTAAGAAAGACCGACGATTTGAACCGACCAGCCATTCAAAAATTACCCTAACATAAAATATGTTAATATCCATGATTTTAAGATACGATTTTTTATGAAAAATACGTAAAATAAAACAGCATGGTTGTTTGGTTGCATAAAATATATTCATATCCAGGTTTTCTTCTACATCATTGTTTGTAAAAAAAAACATTTTTTAAAAAACCGCATGGGGTTTTTTAGGTCTCATATTCATATATATATATATTCATGATTTTTTAGTACAAAACATTTTTTGGTCTCATAAATATATTATTCATGTTTTTTCAGTCATGATTATTTAGTAAAAAACATGTTTTTAAAAAAAAAAACTGCATGGGGCTTTTTAGGTCACATAAAATATATTGTTTTTTAGTCATGATTCTTTGTAAAAAAAAAAACAGCATGGTTATATTTGATACCAGAAAATATATTAATATTCATTTTTATTAGTCAGAATTTTTGTAAAAAACATGTTTTTAAAAAAAAGCATACTTTTTTGGTCACCTAAAATATATTAATATCTATGGTTTTTAGTCATTTTTTTGTAATGAAAACATAAAAAAGAAACCATACAGTAAAAGTGGTGGCAGATAACCCACAATTACCTAGAGGAGTCTAAGAGGTACAGCAGGAGCCACAGAACTTATATTGACGGAGTCAAAATTCAGAGCTTATTATCTCTGCAAAGTCTGATTTTTTTGGTCACATAAAAATCAAATCAGACATAGTAGAGATAGTAAGCTCTGAATTTTGACTCGATCAATATAAGTTCTGTGGCTCCTGCTGTTCCTCTTAGACGCCTCTAGGTAATTGTGGGTTATCTGCCACCACTTTTACTGTATGGTTTCTTTTTGATGTTTTTATAACAATAAAATGACTAAAAAACATGGGTACTAATATATTTTAGGTGTCAAAAAAAAACCCAGACATATACTTAACAAAATTTAGATGTACGAAAAAAACAAAAAAAACACATAAAAAGCACGTTTTTTTTTGCAAAAAAAACGCAATCAAATAAATCCGTTTTTTTTTGCATCACTAGATAAGTGACATAAGGTGCATGATTAAGACATTTGTAGGCATCGTCCATGTTACCCAGTGCCAAATTTTGCCCAATAAGCACCCACTTGGCAGCTCTGTCTGTGCCTGTGGTCAAACAATTTCTTATTGCTAAATGAACTGATGCATGTCTGCTAAAGAATTGCTCAACAGGAGGGGTGGTTGCAGGACATTTGAGGCAACACAGCTCAGCTGAGTTAAGCAACGGATCCCATTCCACCAACTAGATAGCAAAGTCTTGTGTCTAGTACTCCAAATAAATTACTCTGAAAACAAGTTTGTTTTGGAACTGTAATCTGCCAACTTGGCCACAATTTGGGTTGCATCTATATCTGGCAGTTATGCAATATCATGAATATCCTGCCTTGCATCCACCTGTCCAGCAGAATAGGCATTTTACTCATGCCACTTTCCTATCACTAGGTTCATCATTGAATAATTTTGCAACTGGAGTCTTCTTTCTGCCTGACATTGTGGTATTCTCTCAGAGGCACTCACAATACTAAAAATGCTACACCACAACAAGGACATGTGCTGTGTACTTGAACTTGAGGGCCGACAGTGTCGGGGCCTTTGTAACGGCCTACAATTCCCTCCACAATTTTCACACAGAGTTCAGCGCCTGGTACCAGACTTGTCCACTAAACTACTCAGGATCTACGATCCTTGTCACAAGCTTCCATTGGAAAGCATCACCGGGACAACCAGTGTGTCAAAACACCATCCCCCGGCACATTGGGTCATTACAGCCCATTCTACCAGACTGGCTCATTCCAGTCACTGTCTCTTACTCCAGGCACGCACAAGAAACACTTTCATAGCCTCAGTGATACTCGCACTACACTCCTGATCCAATCCAGCAAGACGGCTCATACCGCAATCATCTTCAGCACATCTGGCATTCCACTCATTCTCTCCATACTGCTCAGACACCACATTCATAAAACTCTCTCTCTCTTGCTCATACTTACTACATTCCAGCACAAAATGCCCAATTTTTTCCTCTACTCCACTATTACACTGCTGACATAATCTGTTATTATTCTCATTCCATCTCCAAGTACGTCTGTTCACACACAATGACTTACATCTCACAGCAAACAAGAGTTGATTTCCAAAACTACCATCATAGAACAGCTCAAACTTAGGTGCTTTCTTTTTCATATACTAGTTAAGTGTAGGCTTCCGCATCATGCTAAGCTTCCACTTATTCAATCCATACTCTTTTGTTTGTCTCTCAATCTCTTTCTTCCACCTCTTGCAGTCCCACTCAGGCCCTACACCTCCAACATTTATTAAACTCCAGTCATCCACAGGTCTCCCAATTCTAACATGAATAATCTTTTGCATACTGAGTTTCCTTGCATGCCCCCAACATACTTTCTCCCAATAGCTTACACTCAGATTCCATTCAAAGATTCGCCTTACCCACCTGCTATTCTGCATTCTTTCAATTCTCACCTTATAATTCAGCACAGCTTTCATGATTCTTTCTGAAAATAGGCTCCACCCTAGGTCACCTCTAATGGCTTCTATAGCTGTCCCTTTCGGAGCACCCAATGCTACACGTCCTACCTTATTTTGTATCACATCCAGCTTTTCAAGATCACTTCCATTCCAAGCAAGAGCACTCACACCATACATGACACTAGGTACAGCAACATACTTCCACATTCCTCTCACAAATTCGTACTTGTTTGCTCTGTATCTGGCCACACTACCTAACCGTCCACTGCATTGCTTTAGCCACTTTCTCACCTTTAGTTCTAGTACATCCATCTTCACTTATCATACAACCTAGATATTTGTATTCTTTTGTTCTACCTATTCTGATTTCTCCAATATTCCACAGTCTGTCTCTATCAGTCTCATCACTATTTATAACCATGACCTTACTTTTATCTGCTCCAAAGTTCATCTTGAAATCTGTACTATATCCATTCACAATGTCAAGCATCCTTTGTAGTTCATGACCACATTCACTAACCACATCATCAGCATACAACAAACAGCTCAGTCTCTCATTACCAACTTTCAGTCCTAAACCACTCCCTCTCAGTCGAACTGCTAATTCTTCTGTGTACAATCCAAACAACAGGGGGGACAGAGTACAGCCCTGTCTCACTCCTCTAACACTCCTCACTTGCCCTGTTTCCAAATTTCCTAACCTGTGGATAGCACTTGTGTTCTCATACAGACTCTGTACAATGTTCACTGTTTTTCTGCTAAAACCAACTTTTCTCAAAATTTCAAACAGCCTAACCCGATCCACTCTGTCATACGCCTTTTCAATATCCAGGAATGCTAAATATACCTTCTTGTTATCCTTCTTCATTCGCTCAATTATTTCACTCACTACAAACAGATTATCCTCCCCACGTCTATCTTGCCTAAAACCATTCTGTTCTTCTCCCAGGACTCCTAATTCCTCAACTAAGTTTTTCATTCTCTCATTCAAAATACCACAAAAGATCTTACATACGGTGTCACCCAGTGCAATTGGTCTGTAATTTTTAAGTTCTTTCATACTCTTATGTCCACCCTTATGCAACAGAACTACATTACACTTGTTCCAGTCATCCGGTACTCTTTCACTCTTCCATATCTCATCAAATAAACATTTCAACATACTGACTACACTCTCTCCTCCACATTTATAGAACTCATATGGTATCTTATCAGGGCCACATGCCTTTCCATTTTTCACTTTCTTCAAAAAACTTACAATCTCTTCACAAGTGATTTCGTCTTCCATTTGCAGTTCATGTTCATCTATCAGAAAATTTATCGGTTCATCATCTTTAACCTGCTCATTCATTCCACCAATGTCCTCCCAGTATTCTTCAACTGCTTTTACCATTTGCATCCTATCTTGCACACTGCAACCATTGACTACTAATTCATCAACTTGAACTTCACTACCTCTATCATTACCTTGTATAAACCTATACCAATCTTTTATTCCATCTGGACCTTTCTTTCTTAGATTTTCAACTTGGTGTCTCTCTTCTTTAACCCTAGCCTCATTGATCATTCTCTTTACTTTCTTCTGCTGGTCCTTGTACTCATTCCATACACTCTGCCATTCATCCTCAGTAATTCTGCGTCTTTCATACAATTTCCTCATACAGCGTTTTTTATTTAAAGTCTTCCTTCTCATTCGTTCTTCCTTTATCTCACTCGTAAACCACCTAGCATTCCCTGTACTTTTCCTGCATTTCATTCTACCAATCTTTTGCTCTGCCACATCATACAAGGTTCTTGCAATCTCCTTATTTAGGTCAATTCCATTTCCACACCTGTTCCAGTTACATCTACTCAATTCATTTCTAAATTCTTCCCAGTCTGCCATTTTAATACGCCAATTTTCTCTTACTCTGCTGGCCTTCTGCATTGACTCCTTTCCACCCCAATTATATTCTAGTACAAGAATTTTATGGTCATTATCAATATCAAAATCATCTTCATCTACAAACATTTCTCTGACACATATTCTTGCTCTACTATTCACTATCATATAATCAATTGCAGTTTTACATTCCCTGCTTTGCCATGTATGCAAGCCATTTCCTATTGTTACATTCAGGTTCTCAAGTTCATTCTCATCACAGAAATCAATCAATTTTTGTCCATTGGCATTCACAGGCTCACCAAGTATACCAACATGGCCATTCATATCACCCATCACAATCAAAGGGCACCTGCAATGCTCTTGCACAATTCTTGTTAATATTTCATACTTTTTTACATTCTCTTGATGAGCTAAAATACCATCAGTTGTCATATAGCATACAACCACAATAACACATTCTCTGGCATGCATTCTTTCACACTTTATTACTAACAGATCTTCACTCTCAGGTTCATTTCCAACAGGTATTTCTTCTAATTTCCAATTTAGAGCATTTTTTACAATGAGACCAACTCCACCACCTCTTTTTTGCCAACTTACAGGCCCTTTTCCAATCATATAGTACTTACTCTCCTTACATTTTAAACTGACTCTATCACGCATTTGGGTCTCTACTACACCAACACAATCCAAATCTCCATTCTCAAATTCTGCTACAAGGTCATTTAACTTTCCTGCATTCCATCCACGCACATTTATACATCCAAACCTTACAACACTATTGGACAATTCACAACATTTTTCATTTTTGCTCTGACAGCTTTCCATTCATCCAGTTCCACCTTCCATTACAATATGAGTACACCCAATCCACTGGATGTATCTCCTGGAGAGTTTCATCTCACCTTCTTGAGTAAGGTGGACTCCATCTCCACGAAAACACCCACTCTGGATCAGGTTATCCATATCAAGGAAGCTGGAACCCATTTCACGCTTTCTCATACTCTCAGCTTTCATACTCATAATCCTTTCATGCACTTCCCTATTCACCTCCTTTCGCACCCTTTCATACTCCTCACCACATGCAGGCCTTCTCAGCAGGCTGGTCACAGCCACTCTTACATTCTTCTTTTGTGCCCTTTCAACAACATTCATAATTGCATTCACCGTACGCTCTCTCCCACATTCAAGCAATCCATTGCCACCTCCTTGCAGTACAACCATCCCTTCATCCATTCCATCTATCACTTCCTCAGCATGCCTACAAATCTCATTCACTCCCTTTCCTCTCATGCTCGTACATCCACTACGGTCAGTCACACTCACAAACCTATCCATATTCTTCACCATGCTGTCACCACATATTCTAATCGTAGGTCTCACTCTCCCTTTCATACTACTCTTTGGTTCAACTCTTCCACTCACATCACTCTTTCCATGCATCTTCCTTTCATTCACTTCCACTACAGGCGCCTGCACCTCATGTGGCATATCAACAGGTTGCTCCTTCACTCTCTTCTCATTCGTACTTCTTTCATCATGCTCATTCATCCTTCTACTCTCATCTGGCACATTTGCACCACCATTCACTTCATTTATTGCATTCACACTCCTTGCACCATCATCCACTTCATTTGCACTCCTTGCGCCATCATCCACTTCATTTGCACTCCTTGCACCACCACCATTTACCTCTTCATTCACTGCATTTGCACCATTCTCATTCTTTCCTTTATTCAACTTCCTTTCATCCTTCAAATCAGCCTCTAAAGCAACCATCAGAATTGTCAATCTCTCAACCTCCTCTTCCAACTTCTTTCTCTCGTCATTCAAACATTTCCAGCACGTAAACACAAGATCATTCAACTTCCTCCGACTCATCTCCCTCAAACCTTTGCATGCATCTATATCTACCCACTCTTTACAAGTCATGCACTCAATCTCCTCATCCATTCCACTTGCACCTCCCTTCCTACGACCAGTCCTATTTCTTGCCATCCTCAAACACAGACTTCTATCTCAGTACAAATTTCACAGGCAGAAGAAGTCTTCACTCACCAAATCTACTGAAAATCAAGTTATCAAACAAAAAGAAACAAATACGTTTCCTACTACTCACAGTCACTCTCTACAATGTCACACACTATACTCTTTATATGCAAAGAAAGCTGAACTACCAGTCAAAACACCTCAGTCAAAACTTGCAAGTCACCACACCAAAGTCCAATGCTCAGTCTCAACTCTCACGCAACAAAAAAACTACTCTCACGAGCACTCCATACAAAGTCACACACTGTACTCACGTGAATATACAAACTATACCATTTTTTAGCAACTTCACTTTAATTCACCACAATATTCGTCGGAGGACCAGAAACACGTGCACACCGCTCGGAACGAAACAACTGTACGAAACGAAACAACTGTACTGAGAATAATAACAAAGCAAACAACTTACAGTGTTGCCAAATTTCAGTCAGACTTACAGTTTTGCCAAATCTCTTACAGTATAAATTTCAGGTACTACATCAAATCCCTCAGGGGGAGACAAATATTGTATCTATGGGAATTAGCGCTCCCAGGGGGACTATGTAAGGGCCTGAGCTAAAGGTTAGGTAGGCTTTACTTTTGTTGAAATAGAATAGGCTATTGTTTTGTTATGGACCATCTTTTTTCGATTCACTGCTGTCCTGTTTTTCAGCACCTACTACTTTCTTCTTCAACTTTGATCTTGTTTCATGGACTTCTTTCTCATCTTACTGTTTCTGTGCCCTTTCTGCATAGATTCCACGTTCCCTTAACTCCATACTAAATGGTGCCTTCTTTTTTCCTCTTTGTATCGCCTTTGTTGCGGATAGGGAGGCATAAACTAACTAATAATCTAATCTAACCACTACATCAAATTGGCAGAAAATGCTTATCTATGACCACCAGTAAAGATATATTATTAAAACATCATTTGGGCAGTTGAAGGTGATGCATATGCATTTTAAACTAAATGAAATATCAAAACATGAAACCACAGAAAATGAAAAAATGTCCAACCATAGGAAACCATGAACTAAGGGATATGGTGTTTTATTTTATAATCTGACATGGAAACAAAGATTGTAAAGTGGTTCTTTTCCCTACTGAGTTATTTTAAAACAAAATATGTAGAAAAGTTGAATATCCACTCTTTAGTCATGTTTTTTATAAAAAAGTTTTTTTTATAAAAAATGGCATGTTTTTTTTAAAGTCATATCTCTAAACCCATCCCAACGTAACCTAAGGTAACCTAACGCAACGTAATACAACCTAACGTTGATTTGAGCGCATTAGAGCTGTGAGAAAAGATTCTATTGCAGTCTCCTCTCAATTTCCTGATTGAAAGACTAAAAATGCGGTAATTAACCTACAGCTATAACTCGTTAAATACTCATATACGACAAAAAGTGTGTAGAAGAAAAGTTGTTTATTTTGATCTCATTACCATGATGAAAGCAACAAAAACTAGAAAATCAATTATTGTCCTGTGGCAAACGAATACCACCTATTTTTTAGCAGTATTAACCCGTCTCCACATGGCCGACCTACCGGGAGGTTTGAAGAAAATGGGTCAACTGTGCAACTTACTGTACATTCATTAATCATGTTAGAAGTTTCATTGGGGGTTCATTGTAAAGAGAGAGAGTTGCTCTTTCTGTCAGTGGGGAAAAAAATGCTGCTACCCCAACAAAAATCTACGAAATTTGAGTTTTTATTTCGGTGAAATACAAAAAAACAGAAATCAGAAAATCACTGGCCATTTTTTATTTATTGCACTTTCATGTTTTTTTATGATGCATTTTCATAGATTTTGAGTTGCTGAATCTTGTGGTATGTGAATTTTTTTTCAGGTCCAATAGTTCCGGAGTTATGTGCATTATATGTAATACACAGTTTTTATTTTTTAGTTCATTTTGTGTATAGGCTGTTATCAAGCAGTTTCATTGCTTGTAAAGAGTTTGATATGCATAGAGCTTTTCCTCCCAAATACAATGGTGGTATTATTTTTTGCCTAGGAGTAAATCTGTGGATTTGGACTCCCATTTTTGGAACAAAAAACATAAAAAAATAAAAATGATGGCGACCTTCTAAGAGGCAGAGTGTGTGCTGGTATGCCTCAGCTACACTGCTGGCCTTCTAAGAGGTTGTGCAGCGCCGGTAGCTACACTCTAGACTGAGCAAAAGAATTCATACAGATTTGAGCTTGTTACCTCTCCTTCCATGTTCCCCCCACCTAATTTTACCTTACACCAATGAATAGCGCTCAACGAGACGCTTAAGATTATAAATGGCAACCCTAGGTTTGCTGATGTGAAACATGTACTAACTTTGCCGACCTTCTAAGAGTCCAGGACGTGGCGACGGGTTGAAAAACAGTGGCATGTCATACGTGTTGTATATGACTGGTACGAGCTATCTTTAAAGGTTGGATGAAGAGTGCAACGTGAAATGTTGTTGCCATAGAATAATTTTTATGTGAAGGGGGATTAAGAGTCACTGAGTTTGAGTAGTCATTTAATACCTGAATGAAATTTTTATGACTC
The DNA here is from genome assembly GCA_030386875.1 of Morinoia aosen. NCBI lineage: Eukaryota > Metazoa > Arthropoda > Malacostraca > Amphipoda > Talitridae > Morinoia > Morinoia aosen. The sequence continues at coordinate 12,515,653 of CM059563.1, forward strand.
TTTACTAATGAAGGGTTATTAATATCAATTTGGCTCTCCCACAGATATAATAGTAAATATTGCGTGCAACAACCCCCGAGTATTTTCCTCTGTTGAATCTGGTACACAGACAAGAAACTTGAGGAAATCATTGTGTTTTATGTGTGTAGGTTTAAAAAATTGTAGGCCAAAACCAAGGCATTAACTGCAATTGACCCTCGCTTTCAATTTTTAGAATTCACTCAGAAATAAGGATTTCCGTAAACACTCGGAACACAACCATGGATTGCTTCAATTATGACATCGCTGAAAACATAAGGGAAATTCAAATCTTGAAGTAAATTATGTCTCTGGCCTATGTATTTACAACTACATATTTTTCAAATCATAAAAAATGGAATATATCCTGATTTTTCTTCTAAATATTTAAAATTTAGTATTAAAATGTTTAAAGAATAACAAGCTTCGAAACTTGTACATATTTATGATATGAAGAGACCATAAAGCTTTATTAGTACCAAATGAGTATTTACTGCTTTTAATCTGTTTTCTTAAAAAATTAGTAGATAGTCTTGCATATTTATATGGTTGGTGGTCAGCATTTATTTTTTCTTTTCAGAAATGGATGTAAACCAAAATTAACCCGCGCACTGTAACTGGTCGCCTCATTTACCAGGCTCACTGGTTGCCAGACGTAAGGCATAACCCCAAGTTGTTATACACCAAAATGATCGTCTCAGCGAGTGCTACACAGCTGGAGCCAGAAACCCCCACATTGTGGGGGTTAAGGCAGAGCTCCAACCACTTGGAAGTTGGGAGGGGTAAGCACAGTCAGTGTGGTAAATGAGGCGACCGTGAGAGGGTGTGCGTGCGAACAGTCAGTGGCAGCCTCAGTTACCAGCGAAACTACTCAGGGCCTTATTTCGCCTTATTTCGTAAAAATGGCAAATAAGACAAATCTGAAGTCAGTAGCGTGTAGAGCAGTATTTTATTCATATTGTGTGAAAATTACAAGTTTCGAAACACTATACTTACAGTAATATAACCAGACATGCAAACATGCATTTATGTAGGAACTAAAACGAAGAATGGATAACACCTAGTAGACATAAATGGTCATAACTTTTTTTCTAATTGTTGTAGAGGAAAAATAAAAACATCAGCAGGTTTGGAAGGATTTTCTGCATAAAATAGCAGTGAAAAACATTACATTGTTCCCAAAACACAAAAATGGCCATTGATCTCTTTGAAGCAATGTTGTGCAAAAATCTACGGAGTTTGACTCCATATTACAAAGAAACGGTTCAAGTTATCAAAAATCTGACAACATCAAAGTGTAAAGCAACATTTTTTACTCATTACTTCATATTTTTACATCTCTGCCTATTACGGTAAGTGAACAGGGAACGGCAGAGTAACGCGGGTAAATTGACTACTTTTCTGAGGGATGCGCGACCGTGCGCGGGTTAACATCATAGTTTGTGGAATAAGATGAAGCAAAATTCAACTTGATTTTCATGATAGAGAAATTTAGAGCCTTTTTTGGTCCAATTTGCCATAAAAATTGCACATTCTGTTTTGCAGATTTATTCAACTTCATTTTAAAGTTTAAAAGCAATATTTTTATGGTTTATCTAAGCAATTTGAAGAAGATTTTCCCTTGATATTGAGTTATTTCTAACTGCTAATAATAATTTGATGAACAATCAGTTTCAAGATTATATATTAATTATAAAAACATCCTGACCCAACCAAGCAGGAGTGGCCTAATTTTTTTTGCATGACTTTACAGTGATGTGCATGGCAAGATTATTTTTTGTTTTGTATTATTTTCCTCATTCTGAACTTGAAAATTTTCTTATCCATTAATACCAAATGATAAAAAATTTAAATTCTGGACTTAGATAAGGCCGTAGTGAGAGGAGATGCTTGCCCACTGTACCACTCACTCTCTGTGGCTTTGTTCATGGATCTTGTAAATGTTTTCAATGAAATAAAATTAAAAAAAATTATCTGCTAATTTTTGTTAATCAATAGAAAATTATGTTTGAAAAATTTCCAAGAAAATTAGTTACCAATTTTACATCTAGAGTAAGAGTATCAATAAATTGTATTGTCTTCCTTGTTTGTTGCATCATTTCCAAGGTGGTTATTAGAAAAAAGTTTATTTTTTGATTTATTCAAGTAGAGTGTATTATTAGGGAGCAAGTGTATTTGAAAGATACGCTTAATTCCTTAACCCTTTAACCTCTACATTTTGTACTCATGTTACCGTTATCACAACCACCATCATTAAACTGGCACCAGCATCAGATATTCACCAATTTCAGGATGAAGAAGGAACTGCCACTCGACAGTGCAGTCCAAAAAACACTTCAGGGAACTAATTTTACAAGAAATACAATGTATTGAGGCTATTTTTAAAGGAGGACCGTACAGTCCACTTGGGCGTTGACCCCTTCCCCAACATTTTTTTCATAAACGTTTCTTTTTCAGACTAATGTTTTAATTTTGACGAGAATGCTCGTTTCACACATAGAATGGCTTACAAAGGCTTGAAATCAACAAATATATACGTATGTAGCTAGCTTTTGGAAGTAAAGTTTTAGATGAGTATACTCGTCAACAACTGAAAAATAACATTTTGTGAAAACGAGTATACTCGTTTCTGCCAGGGAAGGAGTTAAAGGGTTAAATGTAGGCTGTTGCAGTGTAGGTCAAATTTTGTTCAGTTCAGTAGTACTCTGTGAATAAAGTGGAACACAAAATTGAAGCCAAATGCTTGAATAACAGCATAGAAACTTTAAAATATCCAATAAGTTCATCTTATCTACCAACAAAAACATGTGGATCCTAGCCAAATCATTTCTATAAAACATCATTATGTCTCTGAAATAAAATATCAAATGTCAGTGAATTAGAAACATTTAGAATATATAAGAAAAACAAAATTGTGCAAGTTTATCTTGATGTTGTTTTGTTGCTTTTTATTGATCTTCTAATTTTTTTCAAAGATATAAGATATTTTCAAAACTAAAAATGGATCTAGTCTATAAAACTTTTCCTATTTCTAAATTTGATTACCTATCTTAGAATTGTGTTTTCTACCATGTTATTATTAAATTTGTAATTCATCTATGAGTACATCAATAATTTGTTTAGATAAAGCTCTATCTTCATCTGTATCATTCATATTAGTGCAGCATTTTTAAGATACATATTGTTATTAATTGCTTGAGACTCTTGATGTTAGAACATAGTCAAAAAAAATTTATGATAGTTAAAAATTTATTGCCAAGAAATCTTCAAGGTAGTTTGAATGATCCACATTTTGTACATCTACTCTTGATATGCTGTGCCTTGTAGTGGTACATAGAGATGACAAAGCTTGTGGGGTATGGAGGAAATTTTTTGTGTCAAAGCTTGCTGGCATAAATTATATTGGAATTTTGAGAGAACATTTAGAATGTGTTGAGATTTATTGCTATGACCTCATTAAGTGTTTTTAAGTCATTCAAAATTAGTTTTCCTTTATAGTTAAATCTTTTTCCTTACTTAGAGCTCATATTGACAATAATGCTGTTTTTGTAATAATGAAGCTGTTTTAAAGATAGAAATTTGCCATCAGTACTTTTGCATGTTATAATTTTTTTGACATCTTTTGATGCATTTCTATTATTTTAGATTACCCAAGGAAATTTTTTATAATTTAGCATGGACAAAATGTCCAAAATGTTTAAAGATTTCAATATAATGTTTTACAGTCTCATAAATTTGATCACCTCTTATTATTACTACTGAGGTTGTGTGTATAATTGGAATTTTTTGTGATCTTCAACTCTGCACGATATATGTATATTGTGTGTTAGATGCAATCTACTTATGCTGAAATTTTGTCCACAGCTTTTATTGAAGACCACTATTGATATTCTGTGGTCCTAAAAGATGATGTCAAAAAACTTATCTACCATCTCTTTGATGGGTAGGAGGTGAGTTCCTATGTTAGAAATTTTAAATGAATTAGTGTTATGAAATATTGAATTAGAGACAGTATAATTCTTTGACCAGATTTTCATTTGTCATTATACTGCTGCTCAGAAGAATAGAACTATTGTATCCATGCAATTTAGCACTCACAGGAAGAATATATAAGATTTCAAACTGAAGGTTAGATGGGCTTTCCTTTTGTTGAAGTAGAATAAGTATTACCTTTTGTTGTTGAACACTTTTTAGGTTCACTGTTGTCCTTTTTTTTCAGCATCCATTTCTTTCTTCTTTAATATTTTTCTTGTTTCATAAATTTCCTTAGAATTTTCTATTTCCATGTGCAGTGCAAGGTGTGGGAATACACTTGACCATAGATTTTGTGTTTTAAATGGTGCTTTTCTTTTTTATCTATTGTAAACATCTCTGTTGGAGTTCGGAAGGCTTAAACTAATTTTTGTTCAAATCTTTTAATCTGGAGATATAATAAATTTTATGATTGACAGCTAATACTTACAATGTATTTAGGGAAGTGAGTGATTGTGGTATTTTACTTTCTTTACCATGAAACATTTCTTTTTCAGGTTGTGGCTAGGTTTGGCAGTGTCCAACAGTCAAAACAAACTGCGCAACTTCACTACAGTTGCACCGAAAGTGTCAACGCAGTTCACTAAACAGGTGCAACCTCATTGTGTTGGATGGCAGCCTAAGAGGACCATGTTCATACAGGTCCAGGATACTCCTAATCCAAACTCTCTCAAGTTTGTCCCTGGGGTTCAGGTGAGCTCTGATGTTGGATTGCAGGTTGTATTTACTGCATAGAGTTTGTGCCTGAGGTTCAGGTGAGCCGTACTGCTGGATTGCAAGTTGTATTTGCTGCTTAGAGTTTGTCCCTGGGGTTCAGGTGAGCTGTAATGTTGGATTGCAGGTTGTATTTGCTGCTTAGAGTTTGTCCCTGGGGTTCAGGTAAGCCGTACTGCTGGATTGCAGGTTGTATTTGCTGCTTAGATTTTGTCCCTGTGGTTCAGGTGAGCCGTACTGCTGGATTGCAAGTTGTATTTACTGCATAGAGTTTGTCTCTGGGGTTCATGTGAGCTGTACTGCTGGATTGCAAGTTGTATTTGCTGCTTAGAGTTAGTCCCTGGGGTTCAGGTGAGCTGTAACGTTGGATTGCAGGTTGTATTTGCTGCTTAGAGTTTGTCTCTGGGGTTCAGGCGAGCCGCACTGCTGAATTGCAAGTTGTATTTACTGCATAGATTTTGTCTCTGTGGTTCAGGTGAGCCCTACTCCTGGATTGCAAGTTGTATTTACTGCATAGAGTTTGTCTCTGTGGTTCAGGTGAGCCGTACTGCTGGATTGCAAGTTGTATTTGCTGCATAGAGTTTGTCTCTGGGGTTCAGGTGAGCCGTACTGCTGGATTGCAAGTTGTATTTGCTGCATAGAGTTTGTCTCTGGGGTTCAGGTGAGCCGTACTGCTGGATTGCAAGTTGTATTTGCTGCTTAGAGTTTGTCTCTGTGGTTCAGGTGAGCTGTACTGCTGGATTGCAAGTTGTATTTACTGCATAGAGTTTGTCTCTGGGGTTCAGGTGAGCCGTACTGCTGGATTGCAAGTTGTATTTACTGCATAGAGTTTGTCTCTGGGGTTCAGGTGAGCCGTACTGTTGGATTGCAAGTTGTATTTACTGCATAGAGTTTGTCTCTGGGGTTCAGGTGAGCCGTACTGCTGGATTGCAAGTTGTATTTGCTGCTTAGAGTTTGTCTCTGTGGTTCAGGTGAGCCGAACTGCTGGATTGCAAGTTGTATTTACTGCATAGAGTTTGTCCCTGTGGTTCAGGTGAGCCGTACTGCTGGATTGCAAGTTGTATTTACTGCATAGAGTTTGTCCCTGGGGTTCAGGTGAGCCGTACTGCTGGATTGCAAGTTGTATTTGCTGCATAGAGTTTGTCTCTAGGGTTCAGGTGAGCCGTACTGCTGGATTGCAAGTTGTATTTGCTGCTTAGAGTTTGTCTCTGTGGTTCAGGTGAGCCGTACTGCTGAATTGCAAGTTGTATTTACTGCATAGAGTTTGTCTCTGGGGTTCAGGTGAGCCGTACTGCTGGATTGCAAGTTGTATTTACTGCATAGAGTTTGTCTCTGGGGTTCAGGTGAGCCGTACTGCTGGATTGCAAGTTGTATTTACTGCATAGAGTTTGTCTCTTGGGTTCAGGTGAGCCGTACTGCTGGATTGCAAGTTGTATTTGCTGCTTAGAGTTTGTCTCTGTGGTTCAGGTGAGCCGAACTGCTGGATTGCAAGTTGTATTTACTGCATAGAGTTTGTCCCTGTGGTTCAGGTGAGCCGTACTGCTGGATTGCAAGTTGTATTTACTGCATAGAGTTTGTCCCTGTGGTTAAGGTGAGCCGTACTGCTGGATTGCAAGTTGTATTTACTGCATAGAGTTTGTCCCTGTGGTTCAGGTGAGCCGTACTGCTGGGTTGCAAGTTGTATTTACTGCATAGAGTTTGTCCCTGTGATTCAGGTGAGCCGTACTGCTGGATTGCAAGTTGTATTTACTGCATAGAGTTTGTCCCTGTGGTTCAGGTGAGCCGTACTGCTGGATTGCAAGTTGTATTTACTGCATAGAGTTTGTCCCTGTGGTTCAGATAACTGTACTGTTCCATTGTAGGTTGCATTTGCTGCGTAGCGTTGATGCAGAAAAACATTACATTGAATCATTCTATTAGTGGTTGTTATGATAAATCATCGATACATAGTAGTGTATGTGAAATTCTGAACTAACTGTTAGAAAGTCAAGTAAATTTAATTTTATCATTAGAAAATTTTAACTTTTTTTATGTGAGACTTTAGGTTTGTTTTGAAAAAGTACTTATACTATTTCCACAGCTTGATCACCAGGATTTAAATCTATGCTCTGCTTAGAATTTGTTCTAATGCAATACACACCATCGAAGAATTAAATATTTTCATAATAAAAAAAAGATTTAGGGTGCTTGCTGTTTTCTGTTTGCACAACTTATTAAATGTTTATCATCCTATTCCCTATAAAATGATCTGTCTGTAATTTAAACTTGAAGGCCATTATCTTTTATTCACCCTAATTAAAAAATATAGAGAATTGTGAACTATATTAGAGCTTTCAAGTTATTTTGTGTGGAAATAGCCTTTCTTAACTCCAGGTACTCGAGAGTGGCACTGCCGACTTCCCTAACACTGAAAGTGCCAAGCAGTCTCCTCTCGCCAAGCTTCTTTTTAGGATACCTGGAGTGCGTGGAGTATTTTTTGCCCAGGACTTCATCACTTTAACAAAGGTAAGATCTGGCCTTTAAAAGTGTGGTAAACTACTGATAATTGCAGCTTTAGCTTTTGTCAGGCATTTTTATTAAATTTGCTGCTACTTTTTAGTTGCTGCTGTATTAGTGTAGTGTTGTGTTGTTTTTGCTTACTAATTTTAATTTTTGATTTGCTTACTAACTGATGAAACATTGAATGATTGCTGATTACATTAGCAATCATTCACTGTAGTATGGTGTCAACATGGATGGTCCTCAAACCGTTTATCATTTTGATATATCAGATAGATGTATGTCTTTAGTTTGGTGTATTAATTTGCTTCACTTTCACTGTCACTTCGAAAAATGCCTTGCATTAGGTAACTTAGTGAATAGATTTGTGACATTATTCTAGCTGATTGTTTACATGTGCTAGTAATGCTTTGCTGTCTGATTCTGTGAGTGTAGGAAAGTGTCTTCATGTAATTGGAGTTCACATGTAGTAGTGCAAGCAAACTGAAACGGTTATTTTTTTACTGATACATTCTTCTCAGGGGGCTGTAACTATTGTATCTATGGGAATTGGCTTTCCCAGAGGGATTATGCAAGGTCCTGAGCTCAAGGTTAGGTAGGCCTTCTTTTTGTTAGAATAGCTTTTTTTTTGTTATGGACCATCTTTTTTTGGTTCACTGTTGTCCTATTTTTCAGCGACTACTATCTTCTTCAACTTTCATCTTGTTTCATGAACTTCTTTCTTAGCTTACTGTTTTTATGCACTGTGTGTGTAGATTCTGCATTCCCTTAACTCCATACTAGATGGTGCCTTCATCCTTTCTCTCTTTGAACATCTTTGTTGTGGTAAAATGAGGCTAAAACTTTCTTATAATCTATCAATTACTGATACATCTGTACTTGGTACACTCCCCACAGGGCAAGGATAGGTAATCGGCTTAGATTGGTCTATCCTAAACCACTAAGACTTGTGGGCCCAGGGGTAATAATGTTTAGTTATCTCGGTTATAGATGGGCTACCGGAATGTCTATCTTTCGTACCCACTTCAAATTTTTTAGTGCGTGCCCACTTCAAATTTTTTAGTGTGTGCCCACTTCAAATTTTTTAGTGTGTGCCCACTTCAAATTTTTTAGTGCGTGCCCACTTCAAATTTTTTAGTGCGTGCCCACTTCAAATTTTTTAGTGCATGCCCGCTTCAAATTTTTTAGTGCATGCCCACTTCAAATTTTTTAGTGCCTGCCCACTTCAAATTTTTTATTGCGTGCCCACTTTAATTCTTTTAGTACCCACTTTATAATTCTTTTTAGTGCCCACTTTATAATACTTTTTAGTGCCCACTTTATAATTCTTTTTAGTGCCCACTTTATAATTCTTTTTAGTGCCCACTTTGTAATTCTTTTTAGTGCCCACTTTATAATTCTTTTCAGTGCCCACTTTATAATTCTTTTTAGTGCCCACTTTATAATTCTTTTTAGTGCCCACTTTATAATTCTTTTTAGTGCCCACTTTATAATTCTTTTTAGTGCCCACTTTATAATTCTTTTTAGTGCCCACTTTATAATTCTTTTTAGTGCCCACTTTATAATTCTTTTTAGTGCCCACTTTATAATTCTTTTTAGTGCTCACTTTATAATTCTTTTTAGTGCTCACTTTATAATTCTTTTTAGTGCCCACTTTATAATTCTTTTTAGTGCCCACTTTAATTCTTTTAGTGCCTGCTTTAATTCTTGCCATACGTCAAACATGTAGTTCACAAAAGGTACCTATGCTGTTAAATAGCTGAAAAAGTAAAGAATTAGGTTACACTGATAGCATGGTACAGGTTGTAGATGAAAAATTGTCTTGTATTTCCTAATTTACTCAACAGTATTGGGTATCATCTGGTTCACCAACTAAAATTGTATTTAGAAATGAAAAAACACTTCAAGGTTGTTTTTCTTTTTTATATAAATGAGATTTATTGCAATTTTTGGATGTAACATTTTTTACGGAGTGTTTAAGATCTGCCTTGGACTTTACAAGTGTCTGCTTGTGCAATAAATTATACATGTAATTGGGCTAGTAATTGTTGATGCATATCATATGAAACTTGAAACTGTAGTGTAAAAATTAGGAAATCAAGTGCTGTGTGCTTCATTGCTTAAATTTTTTCACAGAAAAGAAGCTTACATGTTACAATTAGCTTGTAAGGGGATAATAACTGTGAATCAACTGCAGCACAGTAATTAGTTCTAGGCTTTGTCTCCGTATCAAAGATGTTTTTGCAGAGGGAAGAGATTGGGTTATTTAGTATGGACTGAGGAAAACGTGCAATCCATGCACAAGGTGTATTCCCCCACAAGATACTTTGTGCATTCTAGAGCAAGTTAGCCAAAAGGAAGAAAAGACAAATAAGAGGTAGAAAAGAAGGTATGAAAATTGAACAGTGCAAAGTGGGCAAGAAAGAAGTTATGACGGCCTGTATATAGGTGAAGTAACCAAACAGTTTTTTCCCTGAGGGCGCCAGTTCTCATAGCATAGGATAGGAAAACCTAACTAACCTAAAGTATTGCCGGTACAATGTTTTCTTCTGGTGTAATGTAATGGTTTTATGAAAAGAATATTAAATCATCGTATAGTCAATTTTTTTAATTCTGTGGATTGATTTTTTCTATGGATTGATTTTGATTGATATGGATTGATTTTTTCTATGGATTGATTTCTTCCTTGCATTCCATACCATCATGTATTCCCTCGGAAGGCAAAGGCTTGGCAATAGGTTTAGGTTAGTTACGCTTATCTATCCTATACTATGGAAACTGGTGCCTCAAGGGTAGATACTATTTATTAAGTCACATCAGTTACAAATAAGCGTTCAGAATTTTTGTTTTTCATGCCCGCTATACACTCAGTTTTCATGTCTTATTCACTACCTCCTCTTTGTTTTTTTTCATTTCTTCCTAACTCGCTGTTTCTATGATGTTACTGTGCGTAAAATACGTTGAGTGTGTTGTTTCTATGTGCAGGGGATCCTGTGTGGGAATACACCTTGTGCATAGATTCCTTGTTTTATACTGTCCATACTTCATTTCACTCTCAAGAGGTTGCTTTTAATGTGGCTGAGCGTCCTTAACTTGGCTAATATAATAATAGCAAATATGTGTTCAATTATGTTTATTTTACATTTTGTTCTCCAAATATTGTGCTAGGAAGCTTTGTTGTATTGATGAACCTTCTTGATAAACTCGCATGTTGAATATTGTAAGGTCAATACTTAACTACATCTAAAATTCCTTGTTTTAGAGTGGCCAATCACTATATGTAATTTTTTATTATTCATTAATATTTTCTGCCTAAAATTTCTAGTTTCTCAATTCAATGAAGAAACTACAATAACCTGACGTATGTAAACAGGCTGACGACGATGACGCTGATTGGCGCACCATCAAAGCGGAAGCATTTGCAGTCATCATGGATTTCTTTGCTGCTGGTCTGCCTGTGCTGCACGAGGGTGCAAAGGCAGGAACTGAGCACAGTCAGTGCCTTTGTTTATGGTTCTTGTTTTCTAATTATCTGGTAGTCTTGTTTTCAATCGTAAATAATAGTGTTAAAAGATGTTGACAAAATCAATCATTTGGTAGTTTTCTTACCAGGAAAGATCCCCTCAGGGGGATACAACTATTGTATTTATGGGAATTAGCGCTCCCAGGGAAAAAATGTGTGTGGGCCCGAGCTGAGAGTTGCGTAGGCCATCTTTTTGTTGAAATAAAATGCTTTTGTTATGTTAAGGACCACCTCTTTTCGGTTCACTGCTGTCCTGTTTTTCAGTACCTACTACTTTCTTCAACTTTTATCTTGTTTCATGAACTTCTTTCTCAACTTACTGTTTCTATGCCTCTTCTGCATAGATTCCACATTCCCTTATCTCCATACTAAATGGTGCCTCCCTCCTTCCTCTCTTGGATACACTCTTTTTTGTAGCGGTTAGGGTGCTTAAACAAACTTATAATCTTATAATTTTACCAGGAAAGATTACACGTTTGTGTGGGGTTTACAACTGTCCTGTGATATGAGTGTTAGAGTAGCAAAACACGGAAAAAACAAGGAAGAACTCCCGCAATTTCTGCTCAATGTAGTTAATTTCGAATACTACCTGCCTATGACAGCAATTGCTAAATAATAGAATCGCCATTTATGGTATTGTTCTTTTTATTTATCTTTGGTATTGCAAAACTATTTCTAGGATCCATAATTGCTCGACCAATTTTCTGCATTCTGACAGCCAGTTATTGGGCTTTCTTCTTCATCTAATGATAGAAGAAGAAGATTAAATAGAAGAATATAATTATGCTAATGCTAATGTGCAAAACGCGAATGTGTATTTTGATGACATATTTTTAGTACACACGATAAAAATAGTTGAGTGCACTCGCGTTGTCAAAAATGACCGCTTATTTTTCAAGCTGGAGCTTAATTGGTTCAATAAACTGTATTAAAATGAAATTGTAAATGCACATTCTTTCTTTTGATTTTCGAAGGTTGTTTGTCAGGGTGACTTTCTACGAGCTCTGATCGTTAATTGAGTATCATGTTGCTATGCTAACGGAATCCTATGTGAGAACAAAACTTTTGCATAGATTTCCAATTTTCTCTTGTCCATGCTAAATGATATTTTCGCATCACTCTCTGAAGATAGCTTTTATTGGGGTTGAGAACCCGTAAGGTCACTAATGTAATAAAAACGATCATGTGTTCAATGATGTTACTTTTATGTTTTGTTCTTCAATTTGAAGAAGGTAATTTCGATCTTTCTGATGAGCCTCGAACGGCCTCTGTCTTTTGGATGATGAACTTTTGAAAGCTGCAGTGGAAAAAGATCTTTGGGCAGTGGGGGGCAACAATCGAAATTGCCTTCTGTAAAGTGCAATAACCATCTACGGCAATTTCTAGCCCTCAAACTTTTTGGATAGACAGCTTTTATGTTCTTTACTGATGTTGCTGGATTGCTACCTTTGTGAAATTCGAAATTAATACAACGTGCAATGACGCACGTGATTCACTGTGAAACTTTTCTCTTCCATGGGCTATAGATGTATTTAAAATATCAACTGGAGTAGATTCAATTGAGTGTAAAATTCAATTGAATATTTGACATCTGAACTGACCATGAAAGCAGGCGGTTTGAACTTATTCATTCATTTGTTTTGAAGTTTGGTTAAAGAAAAATTATAGAACTTTCCGGAACCCCTAATAGATCCATAAAATTATTACTTGAAATCAGTGGATACGATTTTCGTAGACACCTTTCATAGTTGAACAGGTTATCAATTTTTTCCTTAATAATTTAAAAACGAGAGCTTCTCTGCGCTCAGGTGGAGTGAGCGACGCAGACGAGGAGACCGTAGCCATGATACAGGAGCTCCTTGACACCCGCATCCGGCCGACGGTGCAGGAGGACGGGGGCGACATTCTCTACAGAGGCTTCAGGGACGGCATAGTCTATCTCAGGGTCAGTTTTTTGGCTTATTTATGAAATTACTTTCTTGGCTCGTTTAATGAAATTATTTTCTAGAATTCAATATCTATGGACAATTTTTTCTTACCATGTTCTGCAAGTCCAAGCTATGTATTTTATTCATCAGTTCTATTTTTATCCTGTGAATATCAAGGAATATTGAGATGCCGTTCAATAATTGCAGTTCTTTAAATTATCTTGCCTGGAAAGTTTGCACTATTGGTCAATATGCACCATCACGATTATAAAAGTAGCCGCGTCCGTCCGTCTGTGCCGTCCGTCCCCTCTTCTAATCGATAGCTTTGATAGCAACCAGGATAAAGTTTAAGAAATACAAGAAATTATTCTATTGCATTATTTTTTTGTGGCGATTCAATTCCCTTTCACTTGCATTATGGTATCTAGAATACGCAATCGGCATTTTTACAAATAGAAGTTTTCTTTAGAGCTTTCTCTGTTGAAATTCATCACGTTGCTCTGATATTTTTTAATTGATAATGCGAAAAAAAATGTTTTAAATTTGTTTGACCAGTAACCTGGCTAACATTTAGTGTAAAGCCCAAGATTTTGGAACTTGAGTTATCGTTTTCGAAATTGTGATTTTCTTGAAAAGCTCCGAAGAGATAATTGACCCTTGAACGGCGTTTGGAAATTCTACTGAATAATGCGGAGCAGCACCGAGTAGCTAGAGAGAACTTAACACATGAAAGAAGCGAGGAAATTCTTCGGCATAACGCTGGACAACATCGAGTGGCACGAGAGAATTTAACTCAAGAAAGAAGGAATGAAATTCTTCAGATTAATGCCGACCAGCACGTGTGCACTAGTGTTCCTAAAAAGCAAAACACAATTTTAAACACCTAAAACATTATTTCACTCACGTTGACATTTTATTTGTGTCTTTTCCTATTAGTGAGCAAAAGTTTATAATTTTTCATTAAATCGCTGTACGGCATTACTATGAGGGAAGAGAGTGTATGGTCGGACTAAAGACGATATTTGGGTTTATCAAGTTACTAAAACCGGTTACTTATATCATCTTGACATGTGTTTAATGCGGTTTAGTAAGTAACTGATAGATCTAACTTCTCGTGACCAGATGATGGGTTCCTGTACAAATTGTCCTTCGTCTGTGGTCACGCTAAAGAATGGCGTCCAGAACATGATGCAGTTCTACATACCTGAGGTGAGTCTTTGGTTAATCGCTTTTACTTGTCTATTCTTCATTTTTTTACGTTACACCTAGGGAGACCTGAATTAACTGAAATTATAATTGTACGTTAGGCGTAAGTCCAGTTTTTTTTACTTTTTCAGCGTCGCATGTTAATGATTACTGAAGGGTTTGACATACATGTAATGACTAGCTATAAATTGGTAAGAGATAACGTAAGTGTACATGAATGAAAATGATCAGGTGCTGACGGAAGATGTTGAAATAAAGGGGCGGCGAAAAATATTTCTAATTCATTTCCATTCATTTTACTAGGTCATAGCTGTAGAAGAAGTCAAGGACGAGGAGGATCTGCTAGTAGAGAAAGAATTTGAAAAATTTGCCAATATCGTGGAACCCAACAGTGGGAAAGAATGATTTTTTCTTTCGAAACTAATCTGGCACAACATCGGAACCTGAGTTGAGTTTGAAGTAGATTAAATGTTAGCTAGTTAAACGATTTTCACAGTTATTTTGAAAATTAAGAGATGTGTAAATATTCTTATACAAATGAACTTGTATCTGAAGGGTGGAAAATCAAAGTCAAAGAGTGCTTTAAGTCCATAATCCTGAGGCTACCTTGACAATGGATTTGAATGATCTAACTAGTACTTGCGTTAGCTAGTTTTCAGTTAATTTTGTGCGCGAATCGAGTTAATGGTCTCGGGCGAGCATGAAAAAGTGTTTTGAGCTTGTGATAAACGTCTTCAACTCCCATTGTAAATTAGCTATGCCATGTTAAAACTTACTATAACAGAACGATAGTAGAGTTGTAGGGTAAACCGCTTGTAGAGAAGTTTAAATTTACCTTGTTTGTACAAAGCATGAGCTCTGTTTGTGAAACCGGTGGAGATTTAGGTACTCAAGGTAAGGCTTGTGGTATCTGTGTTTGATTATGTGTAAAAAGGTTATATTTACCATATTTTATGTTTTCAGTCCTCAGTTGATCGCTAAGTTTGGAGTCGCACTCCAACACGATCTAGACATAGAGATTAGATTTCTTTTCGCATTCAAGTATCAGATTGTACGAACGTCGAGTTTTTTTTTTTTTTGGGAAATAGAAGAGTGAAAATTTTTCTTTAATGTACTTTTTGACGTGATGGCTTCCACCTTATGCCATGAGGGAGACATACCTTGTGTACTCCCCTCAGGGGATACAACTATGTATCTTTGGGAAATGGTGCTCCCAGGAGATTATGTGAGGTCCCGAGCTCAAGGGCACGTAGGCCTTCGTTTTGTTGAAATAGAATAGGTTTTTATTTTGTTATGGACGGACCATCTGTTTTTCTGTTCACTGCTGTCCTGTTTTTCAACACCTACTACTTTCTTCTTCAACTTTTATCTTGTTTCATGAACTTCGTTTTTAGCTTACTTTTTTATGCAGCTTGTGCATAGATTCCGCGTTCCCTTAACTCCATACTAAATGGTGCCTTCATCTATCCTCTCTTTGAACATCTTTGTTGTGGTAAAGGGAGGCAAAAACTTTCTTATAATCAATCAATCAACCTTGTGTACTCTGACTAAAAAAAAATAGGATGCTGGAAATACCGTTTGGAAGCTGAATAAATTTAATAGGTTATTGCCAATTTGAATAGGTTCTCAAGCTGAATATGATTGTTGATCTCAATTGTTCTGAATTTTGTGGACTCATGCCATTGATGGTAGTTTCGTGCTGGTAAGGAGCTTCAAATCAAGAACACGAAGAGTCGTCATAGAAAGCGAAGTTAGTTTTGTGTTTATAAAAAAGCTTTCAAAATGAAGATGAATTTAATAAGAACATGCCCCAACAATTGTATTCTTTGATACTTTCCTCTGTATCGTATGAGGGTGGTCGAAAATTACTCATGAAACGCAACCGCGTGGTCCCTTCAGAAGAACGGTCGTTCAATGTGACTGCAGAAAATCTAATCTATTGCACTTTTGATGAATTGAAATGGGACAGCTTTGCTTATTAAATACAATATTTTTAGTATCTAAGTTTTGAAAGCGTTAATTATGTAATGAGTCACATGGTTATCGAATGTTATTTCTGGCAGAAGAGTAGCCAGGGCCTTCTAACGAGAAATTCTTTTGGTATGAAAATAAACATTTAAATACGCATGAATATTTAGTTCACCATGAATTAATGGTACCATGCGGCATACATGAGAAAACGAGGTATGTATACCATCATCCCCAAGCCTTCCTCTGTCTCGAGAGTGAATCGTAGATTCAAAACGATAGTCTTGAAATTGTTATCAATCAACTTACGTCCAGCTAAGATACACAGGCTTTAATTCGGCTAACTGAAACAGTTTTCTGACGCTTCCAGAGAGAGACGCTGAGTACCGAATGTTTCTAGGAGCCTCACGTGTTTTGATGCCCTCCATTTCAATGCGTGTTTCAAATTCCTTTGCCTTCATTGTATCCGTAGATTCCTTCATTGATTTCGGGGTACAGTTTTTGTGGCTAAATATTTTATTCATGAATAACTGGTTAAAGAGACTTTGAGCTTCGTAAAATCTATATTTTTCTTCATTCTTAGGATAACACAAAACAAATTATAGGAGAAAAAATAAATAAATTTAAAGCTCACTAACAAGATATATTTGACATATATGTATACACACACACACACACACACACGCATACAGGAGTTAAGTGTGATTTATAAATACAGTTTTCAGCAAAAAACGCAGCACATTTACAATTACTAACTGTATTGTAGCACCAACGCATCAGAGATGGAGTGCAGCATTCAATGCTGCCATCAGGAGAAACAGACGGGGTACTGGTATAGGCCTGTTAAACCATGCATAAGATGCGAATCAATCCATATGATTGGAAGAACGCACTCACTTTATAGCTTTCGTGACGTAACCAGTTTCATAGCGTACGGAAGTGACTGCTCTTGCAAAGCCCTATATCTTGATAGGAACCCAAATTTGACCTCGAGTCCATCACAAGGGTGTAGACAATTTTGTCCGACGACACTTAGATTTTACGACGCAGACGAAACATCCCCTCCCCAGACTTAATGCCAAATTCATACCACATTAAAAAGTAAACTACACTGTAAAACACCCTCTTATTTTAGAAAACTTCAAACCCTCTTTTTATTATAGTCTAGTTCTAGTTGTGAAAACGTTGACGCATTTCAAATTATTTAAATCGCCCAATTCACACAAATTTCCGAAACTTAAATGGACCCGAGTGTAACAATGAAAAGTTACACAATATTTTCAGTTATTTGAGACAGTATTCATTGTGTGGCTCATTGTATACTTCATTTACAGAGCTGTTAAAAGTAATAAATAATATCAGCGCATCTGAACGGTGTTCATTGAAGGACATTCACCTCGAAGTTATTTTTTACCAGAGTATTGGAACATATAAATAAATAATAAAACACTGGACGAGTGTTCACGAGGAGAAAACATCGGTGCGAGAACAAGATAACGATGTTGGAATGCGACGATACACATCAGAAGTTTTAACTAACACATACGATATAAACCTTCAAATATTACAAAAACATATTCATGATCAGTTTTGAATTATATGCAAATATAAAAAAGGACAACGACAGTAAATTGTAGGCACGTTACTCGCTTAGCAAATTTCAATTGTAAGGTAAAAAAATGCTTAAGTTCATGATAGCACAGAATGGAAAAGAAGCATACGTTAATAACTAGTTAAACATCACTTCTTGGAATAACAACTGGTCCCACAAAGCTTTTCTGAACAATAGAGTTCTTCAAGGCTTTTTAAAGAACAAGTTACTCTCACAAGCTTTCTTCAAGAATATTAACTGCTCCCACGCGACTAATTGTTCAAGAATGAGAGTTGGTCCCACATAACTTTTCAAAAATGTGAACTGGTCTCACAAGACAACACAAGAAAATGAGAAAACTAGTTCAACAAAGCATGTTAAAAAAAAGGAAGGAACAGTATGCGAATAAGAATAATGAGAACTGGCTCCACAGGAAGCAAAAACAGGTCCCCACAGGGCATAATCCAAATAGCAAGAAGAAAACAGGAAGTATTTGAAAAATCATAACCTAAGGAACACAGTGATCGTGCTACTGACCGAGAAACTGCCGACATCCTCGGGGTTTCCTAGGAATAAACTTGTTAATGACTAGACTGTTCCAGTCTGAACAATTGAACACCAACAGAAAAGTAAGCCTCTTAGGATACGTATCACTCTATGAGAAGGCAGACCAATATTCTTTCATTCAAACTTTGTGTTAGTATTCTTACCTCAAAAATTTCTTAGTACCTGTCTCGACTCTTGGGTATTCTGAAGCTCATATGGAGTGCATTGCCTCTCAGCAGGGGTGCAAGTGAAGCTCTGTTCA